>JBBGZY010001303.1:3247658-4475317 GCA_037952925.1 Lithobates clamitans
TAATCAAGATGACCTTGTGCAAACCGCTTCACCTTACACGCCTAGACAATCTTCTGTCTCAAGGCAAGTTCTGTCACCTGCACCCGGAGATCCTAGACTTGAGGGTTTGGAAGTTGAGCGGAAAAGGTCGGGAGAGTTAGGATGTTCGCATAATGTCATTCAAACACTACTACAGGCCAGAAAAGCATCTACGAATTCCACATACTATAGAGTTTGGAGAAAGTTTACGGAATTGGCAGAAACGAACCATTTCGATCCTCTAAACCCCGGAATCCAGAACATACTCCTCTTTTTACAGAGTGGATTGGACTTAGGTTTGGGCCTGAATACGCTTAAGGTCCAGGTTACAGCCCTTTCAGCTCTAACAGACACCCGGTGGGCGCTAGATCCTCTGGTGGAACGTTTCTTGAAACCAGTTCTAAGATTGAGACCGCCTAGAAAGACGCTATACCCCAAATGGGATTTGACTATCGTGCTTAATATCCTTTCAAAACCTCCGTTTGCTCCCACAGAAGAAAGCACCTTGGAGGATATTTCTCTGAAGGCAGTCTTTCTAGTCGCCATCACTTCAGGTCGCAGGGTATCAGAGATCCAAGCATTAGGGTCACAAGAACCCTACATTACCTTCTTCCTGGACAGGGTGGTGTTGCAACCTATTCATCAGTTCATCCCTAAAGTACCTTCAGTCTTCCATCTGAACCAAGAGTGGGTTCTTCCAGCATTCGGGGAGGATCCAGCCTCATCAAAACTGCATGAGTTGGATATAGCCAGATCCCTAAGTCACTACCTAAATTTGATGCAGCAGTTCAGGAAAAATCAACGGCTATTTGTCATCCCCAAGGGTGCCAGAAAGGGAATGGCAGCATCTAAGACGACCTTGGCAAGCTGGATTGTAAGGTTAATCCAAAGAGCATATCGGGCTAGTGGTCTCCCAGTTCCAGATGCGGTCAATGCGCACTCAACGCGTGGAATAGCCTCCTCCTGGGCAGCTTTGGCGTGGGTCTCCCCCGAGACAATTTGTCGAGTGGCCAGCTGGTCGTCCTTCAGCACGTTCATGTCCCAATATAGTGTGGACCCAGCAGTCCTTACTTCCCGAGAGTTTGGGGAAAGGACTTTGCAGTCATCTGTACTGTAGCTTTTTTGTTTAATTAAATTGCTTTATTGCAGTACCCTCCCTGTAAGCGAGTTATTTACCATGGGTATGCTGACATGGGAGGCACCAGGAAAACGGAAAATTGAATACCTACCTTTCCGTAATTTTGCTTTCCTTGTGCCTGCCCATGGCAGCATACACCCTCCCTTCAATGATCCTTAGCGTTATGAGATCTAGTTACAAGAATACTGACTAAGGGGAGGAACTCTTTTTTTATAGAGTTAAAATGGTCCTGTGGGTTGGTAGAGGGCGGAGCAACCAACCATGGGTATGCTGCCATGGGCAGGCACCAGGAAAGGAAAATTACGGAAAGGTAAGTATTCAATTTTCCGTTATCTGCAACCCTGTCTAAATATCAGAGTACTACACTAGTCATCAGGGTCTGAGCTCTGACACAAGGAAGCAAAGCCCTGGTCCTCTACCAAGGTGTCCACCCTCACACAAAGACAAAGTTTGACACGGAGTGGTAAATCAGTTATAGTGAAAAAGATCAGCTGTAGGAAGACCACAGGTAATACTAGTAAAATACTTACCTGATAGGGCTTCCACCTCCACCTGGTCTTCCGTGTTCACGTGCTCCAACCACATGTGCGTGGGAGTCACAGGCATGGCACACAGCTCTGAAGGAACGGCACAGGAATGGCATACCTGTGCTGTTCCTTGAGAGCGAATGCGCTGGCGACATCACCGGCTGCATGTTGTGTGAATATCTCCTAAACAGTGCAAGTTTAGGAGATATTCACTATATCTACAGGTAAGCCTTATTATAGTCTTACCTGTAGGTACAAGCCAAAAAAAGAACTTTACTACCACTTTAAGGTTCTGCTCAAGTTGATCTCTATCCTGTTTATGTGAAAAAATAAAAAGGGTAGTTCCCCTTTAAAACCTAATGTTTGTACAAAAGATTGTAGCGAATGCTTGTTATTAACATGCCCAAGGCTTTTCAACACATGACTTAATAATATGAAGGTTAACATCTGCAGTGCTGACTATGTTCTCCTGGGTTCCAGTCTGTGATGTGTTTATTCAGGCAGTGGGAGTTGGTGGCTACCTGCCAGTTTCATTATAAGAAGCTATCAGGCTCACCCAATACGCAAACAAGCAGTCCAATTTATACCTTTCCTCACCATCATTATTCAGGGGACAAAGTAAGCGGAAAAAAGAGCAGGTGCTTTGAAAGAGCGGCATCTCCTATTTCTGTTAATTATTTACCTGTGTGTTAGTTACCGACTCTGTTCAGAGAAGGGAGGGGCTTCTGGCATGTTGCCTATGCAATAGGCGCCCTACTGTTTCCCCAGAGCCTCTCACGCTACATCATTTAACCCCTGACTTTTCTAGAATTTACTGCTACTGTTGATATTTTTTTTAGAGAGATTAAAGTGCAGAACTTCCTTCTTTCAGAAATGTAATTACTATAGTCTGTAGATTGCTGATAGATGTAATTAGCCATATCCACAATGATCTACTGCTAATTTTCAAACAGAATTCAAAGGTGCCTGTCTGGTCCGACTTCTGTTCTTCGCTCAGTACTCACTTTATCTTCTTGGCCACACTTTATTTTTTCCAAAGCACTGCTGGAGACAAGGTACACACCACTGCTTTTAAAGCAGTATTAAGCTCCATTCACACTAGCGCAACTCCAAAGTCTCACAAATTCCAGGCTGACTTTGATGCAACTTTGATCCCACTTTACACTCTTTGGATCATAGTCACATCAAAAGTCGCATCAAAGTAGGGCAGGCACCTTTTCAAAGTTGCTGCGACTCTAAGGCGCACAAATTTAAATGAGTGCCATTGAAAAGAATGGGCTGTGACAAGTCGTGCAAGTGTAAATGAAGTCTTCAACCCAAAAGCAAACATTTATTATATTTCAACCTACCAAGTCCTAGATGTGATGGCTACATTAGTTTTCTTTTTTAGACTTTCTTTCTTCTATTTTCATCTGGTGATCCAGCCAGCAAGTCTATTATTTTTCAAAAGAACAGCTTTTTCGCTTCGATAATGTTTATTTTGGGGTCTGTTTTCCCCATTTCTGGTTCTTCTCCTTGATGGGTGCCCCCTCATGTGGACACCTGTGTGTGCACGCTCACACTGTTGGGGCCACATCTTTACAGAGAGACGCTGGCTGTACCCGCACGCACGGGAGGCCGCTGGAGCTCTGCCTTTCATGTCCTTGAGCAAGCAGGCAAGAATAGTGGAAATGCGCATTCATGATACCGCTAAGCACGTTGAGACTTGTAGTCCCCAAAGCCATATGACATAGCGGCTGGGAGCGTGTTCCAGGGACCAGAAGCTGAGGGAAATAAAGGAGGAAGAGAGTACAATCGGTATGGCAATAACATTGAAAAAACTAGTTTGGGGCAAAAACAAGCAAGTATTAGAAATGTTTGTACCACATGGACCTAAATTATGTTAAAAAAGATAAGGCTTTAGAACCACCGAGATTGTAAAATCATCTCATCATATGGGTGAATGGAGCTGCTATTCATACCCAATGTGTTAATGTGGATGTAAGGCTCGATTCACATCAAATCAGGGCAAACATACAGTAAAAACACACTACATGCATTTCTGCAGCTTCTCCATTGAAATCTATTGAACCAAAAAAAAGCACAGTTTTGCATTTAAAAAAGTCCCTAACCCTTTCCAAAAATGCAGAGGCGCAAAAAAGCATTGGTGTGAACATATTCCATAGGAACCCATGTTCAAAAAATGTCCTGCATTTCTGCAAAAAGCAAAACGCATTGTTGTGAATGGAGCCTTAAAGGGTTACTAAACCCTTGTGTTTTATTAAAAAAAATAACAAACATGTCATACTTACCTCCACTGTGCAGTTCATTTTGCACAGAGTGGCCCCGATCCTCCTCTTCTGGGGTCCCTCAACGGCGCTAGTAGCTCCTCCTCGCATCGGGAAATCACTTAGGGGAAGCGCTCTCCTTGGGGGTACCCATGCAGGTGCGCTCCTGAGTCCAGCTTTTGCGTCCATAGGTACAGAAAGACAGACTCGGCCCCGCCCCCCGGTGCCCGCATCATTGGATTTGGATGATAGCAGCGGGAGCCAATGGCTGCGCTGCTATCAATCTATCCAATCAGGACACAAGGCACCAGCTAGAGCTGGTGTGCTCGTTCCCGGCCGGAGAAAGACAGGGTTCAGGTAAGTATAAGGGGGGCACTGCGGGGCTGGTCATGACAGGAGGTTTTTCATCTTAATGCATAGAATGCACTAAAGTAATTGTTAACCTTTGTTTTTTTTTATTTTTTAAATAACACACATATCATATTTACCTCCACTGTGCAATTCGTTTTAGACAGTGTGGCCCAGATCCTCGACTTCTGGGGTCCCCCGGCGGCGCTCACGGCTCCTCCTCGCATCGGGAAACCCCCTAGGAGAAGTGCTCTCCCTGGGGGTTACCTTGCGGGTATGCTCCCGAGTCCAGCATTTGCATGCATAGATAGCTAGATTGCAATTAGGAGATGAATAGGGATGAATAGAAACACAAGGCATGCAAAGAATAAAAAGCCTACAATTATCTTTAAAGAGGGGTTTCAATGTCCCACAAAAAATGGAACCACTTGCCACCCAAGCCAATTCTGGCATTTCTCTTCTACAAGTAAAAATCATAATTGTTTTGCTAGAAAATTACTGAGAACCCCCAAACATTATATATATTTTTTAGCAGAGACCCTAGGAAATAAAATGGCGGTCTTTGCAAATTTTTATGTCACATAGTATTTGCACAGCAATTTTTTGGGAAAAAATACACTTTAACTACTTCAATACTGGGCACTTTCACCCCCTTCCTGCACAGGCCATTTTTCAGCTTTTAGCAATGCCACACTTTAAATGACAATTGCGCGGTCATGCAACACTGTACCCAAATTAATTTTTTATAATTTTCTTCACACAAATAGAGCTTTCTTTTGGTGGTACTAAAAAGTTTCTCTTAGTTTATGTCAGAAAATTTTGTAAATAATAATTTTTCTCCTTCACTGATGTGCACTGATGGGCACTGATAGGCAGCACTGATGAGGAGGCACTAATATGCAGCACTGATGGGCACTGATAGGTGGCACTGATATTCAGCACTGATGAGCACTGATAGGTGGCACTGATAGATGGCACTGATGGGCATTGAAAGGCAGCACCGATTGGCATAACTGATGGGCACAGATTGGAGTAACTGATGGGCACAGACTGGTGTTAATGATGAGGACAGACTAGTGTCACTGATGGTCACAGAGTGGCATCACTAATGGGCAGTGCTGGGCTGCATTGTAATCAGGGCACTGATGATCAATGCCCTGATTACCTGTACACATCCTCCCTGTGAGGAGATGCCGCTGATCAGCCAATGTGAGGCATAGAGAGCCGATAAATGGCATTTCCTTGTTTACATGTGATTGGTTGTGACTGGACACAGCTGATCATATGAGCAAAGAGTACGGCCGTGTCCCAGAGATCAGGGCCACGCCATGTCCCAGGAACATAGCCACGGGCGCGGCTAAACTGGGCGCCGTCATATGACATCCCAGAATGAGAGCCGCACCACTCCGCCATCATTCGATTGTGGGCGGGCGGCAAGTGGTTAATTAATTTTATTGTAAGAACACACAATAGATAACCAAATTTTTTGGAAAAAAATATTTAAAAAAAAGATGTTATGCCGACTAAATAGATACCAAACATGTCACGCTTTAAAATTGCGCACACTCGTGGAATAGTGCCAAACTACAGTACTTAAAAATATCCTTAGGCGACATCTTAAAAATCTTTACAGGTTACCAATTTAGAGTTACAAAGGAGTTACAGAGGAGGTCTGACGCTAGAATTATTTGAACGCCGTTTACATATGCTGGCGCAATCTGCGTGCGCATTCGCTTCTGATCTTAGTGAAAATGGCTATGAATGCCCTTTAAAATATTTTTTTTTTAATTGTTTATTTTTTGATCACTTTTATTCCTATTACAAGGAATGTAAACATCCTTTGTAATAGGAATAGGACATGACAGGTCCTCTTTATGGAGAGATCTGGGATCTATAGCTTTCCACATCTCTCTTCTATGCTGAAAGCCTGGGATTAAAAAGAAAAATTGATCTCAGGCTTTCCAGCAATAAAAGAGGCAGGGGGGGGGGGGGGTGATTTACGAAAGCCGTGCGCCATCAGAAGAGGCGCACTGCGAGGTGCAACACACATTTCCATATTTATGAAATGGTGTGCCGGTAACAGAGCGTGAATCCCCCATTTTCTATAGCGATCTCGGCATGGACAGAATGCAATCTGTGCGCCACTATGGACATGGCGCACGGCATCTCCAAATCAATATTGACAGAAGATGGTGGTGCCAATATTATGAGGTGATATGAGGAAGTTTAGTAACAACTGCCCAAGTAACAAATATGCCCAAAATAGAATGAGAAAGTAACCTTTTCAGAGAAAGCCTGCTATGCACGCAAGTACGTTTAGAACTGCGTGAGATCAATGTAAGCAGTGCGCAAGCGCAATCGGCTGTTGCGCTCATTCACATGCGTTTGTTCACTGCATGGCCAAAATCTTAGTAAATGTTAAGCAAAGTACAAGCAATTGCGTGGGTTGAATGGGCGCACCTCTAAATTTGACACATTTTTTTTACGCTGGTTCACCTCTATGTATTTTTTAAGGAGATTTGCACACAGGTCATGTTAGCATGTTACGTTGCCAACATGTGACATGCACCTTGTTAAAATTATGCAAAAAGATTCTCGCTCCTCCTAAAAGGGCATTTAACCTTCCCCCTCTAATGCATATGATTTTCTTGGGCTAGCTTTTGCTTTTAAAGGGGAACTCCACACTCCATTCTCCAATGCTCTTGTCTCCCCCCTCTAACCCCTTGGATTTCCATGGGCTAACTTTTGCTTTTAAAAGGGATCTCCACACTCCACTCTATTCTCAAAAGACTGTGAGCTGCCTTCACCAATCCAAACTATATCCTTTTTCAGAGCATACAACAGGGCCAGCTAGGAAAGGGGTGAGAAGAGCGATCGCCCAACCCCCTCCTGAAACATACAAGGCCACATGCACTCAACATAGCTGGCTGCCTTTGGGGCATGTTGGGCTCAGCCCAATACCAACCACAAAACACCTTGTACCCACTAGTTTAAAGGGGTTTTTCACATTCTGTAAACCCCCCCTGTCTGCAGCCCCCCACAACCCCAGCCTAGGGTTGTATGGAAGAGGCCCTTGTCCCCCTGCATATGTGGTTGACTTTTGGGGTGCTCAAGCCCCTTCTGCACCCAAACATCCACCCCCCTTTCATGGGCTGGCTTGCTGTGTGTTTGGCTAGGAGTTTGTTAGTGTGTGTGTGGGGGGGCACAATATTTGTTTAGTTTGGGGTCTTATTTTTCACGTGGGGGTTCCCATTTTAAGCCTTAACAGACCCAAATGGCCTTTGGGGGGCAGGCTATTTTTTGTTTTGGGTTAAAATCTTGCAGCTGCAATGTAGATTTGTAAGTTTTCTCTAAGGCCGTACATCTTTGAAGCAGCATTTTGGATACATGCTACAGATGCACCACTTTACAGGCAGAGTAAGTCCCCCCCCCCCTAATTTACTAGCTTTTAATTTTTAATGGCACTTCTCCTTGTTTCGTTTTTGGGGTTGTCCAAATTGGTGACATTAATATGTCCCTCAGGGTGGGACCTGGGCCCCCATACCCATTTTAAGGCCAATAACTAGAATATAAGCCAGCCAAGTGGGGACTAGCAAAATTAACAAGTCAGTTCCCATAGACTGCAATAGTATTTGTTGTATAACTTTTGCCCATGTTAGGCTCTTTGTTTGCCCCTCTACACCAGGGGGTGTTTGTCCCATCTGTAATTTTGTAGCATGCTGGATGATGTGCCGATTTTTGGACAGGGGGATGGCTTATTTTGTGCTAGCTGCATTTGGGTTGGGCTGGGCATGCTCAGGGACTTTGGTTTTTTGCTGTGGCTTTTGGTGTTTGAAATGCATTTGTGTTGGTCTAGGCATGCTCAGGAACTTTTAAGGCAAGGGTCCCGGGATCGGCAGATCAATGGAACTCGGCTCCTATGCAGAGTTGAGAAATTTGGTGCATAGAGGCCCTAGATCAAATGCGGATGTGACCTGCCCAATGAAGACAACCCTTAAGGTATGGGATACTGTTAATAAGCTATTTCTGGGACCTGGTAACTGGTCCCCAGCAACTCCTCTATGGGGTAACCCCCGCCTCCCCCATTTTCACTCCATTCCTGACCCGGTTGTGTGGGCCAGATATGGAGTCATAACCCTGGGAGATATAGTTGCCCAGGGACAACTAATCACCTTTGATGCTTTAAAAAGTGAAAAGGATCTACCCAATCATATGTTCTCCTCCAAGTGAGACATGCGTTCCGGTCCCAGTTCCCCGGCCCGTTGACTCTGGAGGAGACACCGATAGAAAATGTATTAAAAAACCAAGAGGGCGGAAGAACATTATCCGTCGTCTATAACCTACTTGTGACTCAAGATACATCTAAAGTCTCCCAGTTATGTGAGCAATGGAGGGTGGATGTTCTGGAGTTGACGGATGAGGACTGGGAAGAGGGAATTCAACAATATTTACCCTTGACAATCTCAGCAAGGGACAGATTTATGCAGCTGAAATTCATACATAGGGCCTACTATTCTCCAATACGCCTGGCAAGGATATACCCTGATAGAATAGCGAGGTGCCCTAGATGTGGGTCAGGGGAAGCCGATTTCTTCCATGTGGTCTGGTCCTGCCCTGGAGTGGTGGAATTTTGGAAGAACATACTTGCTGACATCAACTCTATAGGGGGACTGCAAGTCCCATATAGCCCAATACCCCTTCTACTAGGTATCTGTGACTTTCTTGAAGTCACATGGGGGAAGAAACTATTCATCTTCTACACCACACTATACGCTAGAAAAGCAATTTTACTGCAGTGGAATCAGTCCCAACCGCCCACCAAACAACTCTGGCAATCTCTGGTAAATAAGGCGCTCCCATTATATAAAATGACATATATGGGAAGAAATTGTCCAAAAAAATTCGAGAAAATTTGGGCAGCATGGGTGAAAGCAAAACACTTAACTATTGAATGAAATGTTGGGTTCGAGCCCTTTGGGAATAGAGTTGACCTACCCCCAGGATTCTCCAAACTATATATGTATAGGCTAGAATATTCTGAGATGGAAGGTGGGACCCCTTGCACTTACGCCATGTATTGTTATCCTTAACGTGTGTACTAATATTTCCTTCTGAAATAGATAATTAATGTGATAATTGAATCTCACATATACCAGATCATGTAACGGTTTTATGCATGCCATCTGTACTTAAATCTAATACGAAGTGAATTGTTTCTGTTGTGAAAATTTAAATAAACTTCTATGTTAAAAATAAAATTTGTAGCAAAGTTCTATGTGTTTTGTTAATAATTTGTTTTGTAGATTTTTGCATGAATTGTGCATATGCTGCCATCGATAGGAACCAAGAAAGTAAAATTACAGAGGTAAGTATTCAATTTTCCATTATAGCGCAGTGGTTCTCAGCCTCAGTCCTCAAGTACCCCCAACAGGACATGTTTTGGGAATTTATCTTAGCTAAAGTAGCTGTCCAAAATACCAAGCCATTGACTGATTTAAAGCACCTGTGCAAGATGAAGGAAAATCTGGAAACATGGCCTGTTGGGGGTACTTGAGGACAGGGTTGAGAACCACTGATTTAGAGCACTGAGCTAAAATCTAGCTCAAGACAATCCTATTCTAATTGTGGGCATTTGAGGGAAACCAAGTTAGTGTTAGAACCCTTGCTTGTCTTTTTTAGTTTGGGCTTTGTGTCTCTATTTTCTGAAAATTGGCTTCACTTCCTGTCACAAAGACAAACAGGAAGTGAGGGGTAAAACCCTACCAATGTCTTTCCTTGGGAACACCCAGGTCAATCTAACTAGTGTCTCCATAAGGCAAATTGCACTCTAGCACTTTGTTGTGTACTGTCCAAATTATTAGGTATTTTGGGGTTTATTAAAGACAAATCCACTCTGCAATACAAGTGTACTCGCTGTAAATCTGAGGGGAAGCACTTGTGATTTTATCATCCAATCATGTAGAAGCAAAGATGCTATTTCTTTATTTTCCTTGCATGTCCTCCTCGGATCTCCAGCAACTGAACTTCCAAGTGCACTAGTAGTGCAAAGTGGATTTGCCTTTAGTAAATAAACGTCCAAAGATAAAAGTCCAAGATACCTAATAATTTGGGGTTTACACAGTAAAATGCTAGAGTACAATTTACCTAATGGGGAAACTATTTAGATTGACCTGTGTGTCCCCAAGGAAAGACACTGGTAGGGTTTTACTCTCATTTCCTGTTTGACTATGTGACAGGAAGTGAATACATTTGAAGGAGAAACTGGCAACATTTGGGAGGTGTCTTCACCCTATCAGGGGTGCAGACATCCCCAAAAACTGAAAAGACTTCTAATTCCTCTGCACTCTATCCCCAAGCAAAAATAAGAAAGGATTTCATTTAGTTTCACTTTGCAAAGACACATTCCTAAATTCAACTTTGATCATGTAAATGGCCCATTTAGACCTTGTTTAATAGAAAATACCAGTTGCCTTTCACTATAAACATTTGTTAGTCCAGTCCTGGAAATCTGCATCTGCTTTATTATTAATTTCCATAAAAATTGGGTTCCTGCAGCTAGATGTGCCAAATGCATCTAGATGCCCGACTGCTGTGTATGTGAGATGCGCAACTGCTGTGTGCGCAGAGGTATGTACCCGGAAGCGGTGGCCAGCACACAGGAATGACATCACGCCCCTCCAACGTCCCTCCATGAAGTTGCTTGTACTACTGCTAATTTCATCCCACCACCATGCCCCGCTCACTGTTCTCTGAGGAAGAGATGATCCTTATTTGCAAATTAAGATCATTTTTCATTTATTTTTACATGGGGTTGTGTTTGTATGGGTCATGTGTGTATGTCTAAATGATTTGGCCTCCAAACACACCTACTTCTTGTGTACAGATTCCGGGCCAATGTATATTGCTTCCTGCTTCAGTGTGTGCGTATATATAGATATATCTATATAGATATATCTATAGATGTAGGTTCTTGTGTCCACCAGCAGAGAGAAGTTGGGTATATGCCACACTCCCAATTCTGGAGGCATAATAGTGGTCTAGCACAGGGGTCTTTAAACTACGGTCCTCCAGTTGTTCAGGAACTACAATTCCCATCATGCCTAGTTAGTGGCGTTGCTAGGAGGTGGCTATTGGGGCTATAGCCCTGAATCTGGGGTCCATAACCCCGAGTCTCTTGCTGCAGGATCCCTGCCTAACCAGCGGGCCGTGGCTGTGACAGAGAGCTGCATGAGAGAGGCAGTTGAGAGGAGAGAAGTGAGGGGGCAGACCTACCACCAATGCAGCGACAATGCACATTTGGTGGCACTGGCTGGCATGGCAAGTGACAATCCACATAAGTTGGCAAGTGACAATCCACATCTGGTGCCAGGCGACGTGGCAAGTGACAACCCACATCTGGTGGCAGGTGACGTGGCAATTGACAATCTGCAAATGGTGGCAGGTGACGTGGCCATCTGCCAATGGTGGCAGGTGATGTGGCAAGTGACAATCTGCAAATGGTGGCAGGTGACATGGCAAGTGACAATCCACATCTGGTGGCAGGTGACGTGGCAAGTGACAATCTACATCAGGTGGCAAGTGACAATCCACATCTGGTGCCAGGTGACAATCCTTATCTGGTGGCAGGTGACATGGCAAGTGACAATCCATATCTATAGGCAGGTGATGGTGGCAAGTAACAAGTTGCATCTGGTGACAGGTGATGGTGGAAAGTGACATGGTGCATCTAGTAATAGGCAACGGTGGCAAATGACACACTGCATCTGGTGACAGGCGACGGTGGCAAGTGACACGCTGCATCTGGTGAAAGGTGACGTGGCAAGTGACATGCTGCATCTGGTGAAAGGTGACGTGGCAAGTGACATGCTGCATCTGATGAAAGGTGACGTGGCAAGTGACATGCTGCATCTGGTGGCAGGAGACGTGGTAAGTGACACGCCCAGGGCTCCCACTGATTCTGCATTATGGTGAGTTGAACCACTTCATTATATAATAGAATGTAACAATAGAAACAATGCGCTTCAATCACCCTGACACCACATCAACCATGGTAACATAAACATTGAAGAGCCAACACCAGCCATTGCCTGCGAAAAAATTGCTTACCACCAGCATGTCCCCCGCCCCCCCACGGGCCTGCAAAAAGGCAGAAAGGTTGGTGACCGCTGCTATGGGCTTTGGAAGACCTAGCAACGCCCCTGTGCCTAGTCATGTCTGTGAATGTCAGAGTTTTGCAATGCCTCATGGAATGTGTAGTTCCACAACAGCTAGAGAGCCGTAGTTTGAAGTTTCCTGATCACTCTAGCATGTCTTGAAAAAAGGTGGTTTTTCACGTGCTTTGTATAATGTCCAAGGAATATCGTTTGGAAAATACAAGTGGGTCATGGCACATCTACATTTTAAATTTGGCACTTAAGATAGTCATGCACTATGTAATCTGATTGGCCAATCTCTGTTTTTATTTATTTATTTAGGCAAAATAGATAATAGGAAGATGCACTTCTTTGTAATAGGAATAAGATTAGCATCAAAAGGGTTAATTAACTGAGTACACCTACTAACTGCAACTGTCATTTGCCTAACAAGACACACCCAATGAGATGAAATTAACCAATTGTATTGGGCGTGCGCTATTATCAATGAGAAAACCGCAGTTACCCTAGCGAAGTTGCAGTTTACATATGCAGGTATTTATTATCGCTATTTGCGCTTCAATGTGCGCCGGTTCGCACGTTCAATTAATTATTTTTCCCACACACCAATTAATGTATGAACTGGTGCAGTGCCTTCTTCTTAGTAAATCACCCTCAGTGTGTACATCTGCCAGAGACGGAAGTGACATAATGACATCTCTTCTGACCTCTAATGGTCATAGAGCTGGCTGGGGACCATCTGGTCCCCAGCCAGCTCTATAGTAAACTGCTGCCGCCAGCAGAATCATTCTCCGGCTCCCCGATCGCACAGGGAGAGACCAGAGAAGCACCGGAGGGCAGCGGGAGAGGGGGAAGTCCCCTCCCACTGCCTGTAAAAGCTATCAGTCAGCTAAACAGCTGCTAAGATGACTTTTACACTGTAGGGAATCGCCAGCTGAAAAAAAAGATATCTGGATGATGCTTGTAGCAGCAGGCATCCTTCAGATATCTCCACTTAAAGTCAATGATGTCATATCATGTTCACCCGGGGAAAGTGGTTAAAAGTCAGCAGCTACAAATACTGTAGCTGCTGATACTTTTACTATAAGGACACTCACCAGTTTCAGGATACAGCGATGTCCTGACCGGAGACGATTCTTCAATCGGCTTCGGGTGAAGGCGCCGAAATCTTCACTAAAGAAGATCGGCAGTGAAGCCTTGCCTCTTCCTACTGCATATATCTTAGCTGCGCTGCACTTTGTGGTTGGTTCCACAGTCTTCTGGGACCTGGTATGTGTCCCAGAAGGCTGCGGGGGAAGGAGGGTCAAATGTGAGAAACGTAATTGTGGGGGGGGGGAGAGCGGAACCTCACCTTTTGGGTGAAGTTCTGCTTTAAGTAGCTGTAGATCTGTAGCTTGCCATTACTAAACATTTCTTTGCCCACAATCACATTGGGCAGATTTAGCATGCGATTTGACATGTCAAATCGCATGCCAAATCTGCCCAATGTGAACCTAAATCGGCGGCTATTGCCGGCAATGGCACCGTCTGAATCGGTGCTGCGCCATACCGATTCCCAAAAGCTCCTGTACTACTTTTGCCCACTTTGGGGTGATTTGAATAGACATCTGTGCATGACATTTAGCCTCTGAAGAATCCGGGAGAAATCCAGTGAAACCGATCAGGCGATTTATGTGACCACCTCTGATGTTGTGACCACAATAATATCACCCTGCAGATTTGAAGCATGGCACAACCTGTGATGACCAAGCATTGAGTTTGATGAAGCACCCCTGGACCGGATAATTACCCGTTCAATAATTTATCTTGAAGGAATAGTGACTGTGTAACAACCTACATAGTCCGGATAATGCACTCCATAGGACTCCACAGGAATCTTTTTGGTAGAATAGTGCTCTACAAAGACTGTGCATCTATTTTTAGTGTGAATGAGGGAGTCTAGGATACAGAGTGATTTTACGAATTAATATGTGAAAGATAATTCACTTTCACATCTTGTTCCTGACATTTGAACCTCCTCTAGACCACTACTACCAGCCTCCGGAAACATTTAAAGGGGTTGTAAAGGTAAACATTTTTTCACCTTAATGCATTCTATGCATTAAGGTGAAAAAACTTCTGACAATACCGCCGCCCCCAGCCCCCCCGTTTTACTTACCTGACTCCTCGAAAGTCAGCTTCGCGTTCCCGACATCTATTCCTCCGCTCACCCTGGCCGCTGATTGGCTACAGTGGATGGATTGGAAGCAGCGCAGCCATTGGCTCGCGCTGCTGTCAATCACATCCAATGACGCGGCGCGCTGGGGGGCCGCCGGCTGTATCACGGGAGCGCGCCCGCAAGCACTAACCACCATGCGAGGGAGCTCGCATTAAGGTGGTTAATGCTTGTGGGGAGGAGCTGAAACAGCCGCCGAGGGACCCCAGAAGACCAGGTTCGGGGCCACTCTGTGCAGAACGAGCTGCACAGTGGAAGTAAGTGTAACATGTTTGTTATTTAAAAAAAAAATAAAAATTACCTTTACAACCCCTTTAATCCAGTGTTTGGTTGTCTTCACCATTTGCCATTGGTCTGTGTTCTTTTGGAGCTGGGACTTTGGTGCAACATCCATGCTTTCTATGGTTCATCTTCACTCCTTTACCTCACAGGACAATTTTGCCAGCTACCAGGGTGTACAATTCCATGTTTCTTCTCTTAAGTAGCTCAGTGCTAACATAGAGGACATTATATACAATGCAATAACACTTATGATTCTACAATACAACTGTAGAGCTGGTCACATTCTTTTAGCAATGTATTGCCTCATTTCCACTGGGTGGATCGGTTCGGTTCGGTACGGTACGCTATTTTGGGTGTTTCCATTATGAAAGCGGCCCATACAACCGAACCGAACCTTTCCATTCAGGGTCCTGCTTCAGATGTGGGGCCATAGAAAATGGAACGGTTCGGTTAGGGCAGAGCTACGATACATTACACTGATTGGTGGACGTGTGACGCCATGACGGCATTTTTTATAAACCCACGTATGGCCCCTGTCGGTCCGACTCGCAGTGGAAACGCTCGCCTGAATAGGCCGGACCATTCTAGGCCTTCCAAACCAATCCGACCCGAACCGATCCGCTCGGTGGAAAGGAGGCATATGTGTCTTGTCATAAATGTGTTTTTTGTTACGTAGTTTTCCATAACTTTTTCATACCATTAAACTTTTTGCCTTATTGAGATTTACAGTGGGCTGTGAGAGTTTTTTGTTTCGTTAAGTGAGGAGGCGGTTGGGCTAAATTCAGGTTTTTTATTCTTAAGTTAAACATCTGTGCATGAACCTGCACTGATGTCTTTCAAATTGACTCCGAAGTCGGACTGCTTTGCCGCTTGGAAATCGTGCGAGTTCAGCTGATCTTAGCAGTAGTAACCTGGGCTAAAGGAGCCTTTGTTGTAATTTTTAAGATAAGGGTGATAATCCTCTTTAACAGAGACACAGATATCAGCATGCAGACATAAGATCAGGGTGAAATGAGTTGGATCGGATCATCTCATGTCTGTTGAGCACATATCGGTGGGCATGGTGCATAAATTGGTCACCCCAAAGTAAGGAGTCACTTTAATCTTGGTTTGTTTTTGTGTTACATGTTTGTGCAGAGTATATCAGTGTAAGATTTTTTTTTCCTTTGTCTTTTTCTAACAACACAGATAAGGTAGCTACACCTATTGTGTCCATCAGACTATGTTTACTATGCCAAAGACATCTGGAATTCTAGGAGACAACAAACATCCAGTGCAAACCTCATGTAATCTTAGTTCATCTTGGGAAAACCCAGGCTGGGGGCTTCATTCTGAAACAAAAGACTTTTCTGACAACAAAATTAAGGCATCTCCATTTGTTCCACCTCAAATACTCCCCTTAATTAGACAAATGAATTACCTAGTCTCTCTAAATGTTTAACATTCCAACCCCCATGCTTCTTCCCACAACTTGTTTTCTCTCAGATGCTTATCATAGCTTTTACATTTGGAACAACAACTTTGTCATGTTTATCATCTATTGAAATTCAACAGGGTTTATTATTTTATTACCATTTTCTTAGCGTGCCTTGATATCATCTCTGCATCTGCAGTTCCTCTTTTAACTTGAGTGAAATGGCGCCCTAGGGTCAAAGTTTATGACAGAATCATGTAAAGATCTCATCTAAATATAAGATTGCTCTTAGGTCTAGTATCTAAGGTTGACCATAAATTTCCTGGATCCCGCCTGGATCGACAGTCTAATACAACACGAAAGCTGGCCATACACAGATATAAAATGAACAGATTCCTCCAGCCACACTATACAGCATGGATGGACAAATCTCCCGCTGTGGCTATTGTATTCCGACAGCTGGCCCCACCAAAATACCCTAACAACTGTTGCATCTGATTGAATGCCACTGCTGTACGGACTAAAATTTTCCAGCAGGCTTTTTTGAAGAAAGCTAATCAAATGAATGAAGCCAGCAGGCCACTCACTGAGCGAAATTTGCACACTGCATGGTCAGCTTTAGGCAAGGATTGGTTTGTTATTATGTGGAAATTACCACTTTCTCATAGAGAGATATTTTGACTTGTTGGAAAAATCTAAAGATCCTGCCCAATTTTTTCCTTTATTGATGTGGAACCAATGCGTCTTGTGTGCATCACATCAATACTTCAGCCAATCTGCACGAGTGGCAGCAGTAGGGCCGCATTCTCACCAGCTTCCTGCATTTGATCCATTCAAAACTGTTTACATGTGTTGGGAGTATCTAATCTGTCTCTGGATACACAACTGAAAAAAAATTACATGCATGTATATGCATTTAGAAATAACCTCATATATATGCTGGTATGATATTGTCAGTGTGATTGAGGCCTAAATCCTGGTTAGACCTAGATATACAGCAGTCTTCCCATCTCTTAATCTCAAGATGACAGCTGCCTGTCCAAGTCTAAATCCAGTCTGTTCACATTTATAAGTCCGCATGTTGGCAGGTGCAGTCTACTTTCTCCACTGTAGGTGGCGCTCGTCTGCAGCGGCATTACAGTTGAAGAGAGTGTCAAGAGGAACATGGTTCCTCTATGGTTTTCTGGGTCACTGCGGAAGCTATCCAATTGAATGCTGCCTACCCATGTCACTCTAGCAGCCATCTCGGGTCAGGCAGAGCCTATTTAGGGCCTTGGCTGCCAGGTTTTCCATGCATCTTGGAATGGGTAGAGTAGGGACAGGTACTCCGCCTGGTAGGGACAGAACTAGAGAAAGGGAAAGGTTCTCGACGAGGAGGGAAAGCATAAGGCTTGCAACTTCTCTTTATATATTCTTGTTTGCATTCTGCTACTCCTAATGGGTGCTGTCGGTTTGGCTGAAACCTGCTCTCTACACATTGTTGGACCTGTGAGTGTTTCCGGTTGGGCTGTCTTCCCACCGGGTGTATTGTAAACTGTCTTTACATTATTTCAATACAAGCTCTTGCATCATACTTGGACTGTGTGTGTTATTGCCGCACCATGCTGCACCCAACCTACACGCATGTTTTATCCAGCACTGTAACCATAAAAAAGTTAAAAAGAAAAAACAAAGCCATGAATAAATACATGCGAGTGGAGCTTCAGATTCAGCCTTTAGTTCATAAGCTGCATGAGCAGAGCCCTCCTATTTCCTCTGTATTTGACTGTATTGTAATCATACTGACCCTCTTTACATTGTAAGCGCTGTGTAAACTGTTGGCACTATATAAATCCTGTATAGTAATAATCAGGAAAGCCCACGGTGTCACATATTTCAATGTATTTACTTTTGGCTTTGTTCAAGATTCATGTTGAAACTGTGCTATATCAAATATGGGAGTCATGAATTGGTCATTCATGATGATTAAAGTGGAACTTTACCCACAATAACATGATTAAAAAAAAGATGTTCTTTAGCGAGGAACAAACATTCCACAATAATATTTTATACAACCAAAATTAGTGTTTGCTGTAAATTGCCTCCAGCATTGCTACTGTTTCTTTTTTCCGGAGAATGCCATTTTGCTGAAGCCCAGAGCCCCTGAACAGCAGTAAATCATTAGGCTGTCAGTAGATCGGCCTCTAGTGGCTCTGATTTTTGGCACAATGCAAAAAAATACTAAAGATGAAGAGCAACTGAGCATGTGCAGAGCAAGGTGAGACAGTGTAGTATTGAATCTTAAACAGTATAGGCCAGGGGTGCCCAACCTTTTGAGGAGCGAGGGCAACTTTAGCAACTTGGTGACCGGTTGCGGGCTTCAATGAGCAGAGCAGGCAGATGATAGGTCCGTGTCAGCTCTGCATACGCAGAGCAGACAGGGACACAGCCCACTCTACTCTATGGGCCCTCCGATCTGCCCAAACAGAAGGGGACGGATCCCCTTCTGGTTTTTTTAAGTGGATCGGATTGGAGATAGGCGGGTGTAAAAGGACACAAGTCTGTTTACATCTCCCTCTCTATAGAGGTGAATAGAGGGTCTAACTGGGTACGTCTGAAACACAGACAGGTGGACCCGATCGGACCGATCATGTGAAAAGGGCCTAAGGCTGCTTTCACACTGATGCACTGCTGTTTACCCACACCTCAACTGACCTCAATCGTCACTTCTTCCTCAAGTTTCCTGTAGGTATCGCTGGCTGCTGCTATCCCCCAGGCGGGTATGGCTGGTAGCTGCTTCTGGATGTCCTCCAGGGCTGGTACTGCTGGTGGGTCCTGCTGGCTGGTACTGCTGGTGGGTACTGCTGGCTGGAACTGCTGGTGGTTACTGCTGGCTGGTACTGCGTGTGGGTCCTGATGGCTGATACTGCTGGCGGGTTCTACTGGTGGGTTGTGCTGGCTGGTACTGCTGGTGGGTATTGCTGGCGGGTACAGATGGCTGGTACTGCTGGTGGGTACTGTTGGCTTGTACTGCTGGCAAGATACTGCTGGTGAGTGAAGGGTTAGTGTGTGGGTGTGGCGCTGTCCTAATTCATAGAAATACTTGGTAAATCGTGTGTAGCCAAATCCCATATGTAAAGTCGCATATAAAGTATAGACCAAAATTGCAAATAAAAAATTCAACGAAAATAAAACCAAACATAAAACAGCAAAGTGACCCCCTTTGGAGTGTGTAGGTGTAACGTTGTCCTAGTTTAAAAAATACTTTGTAAGTCGTGTGTAGCCAAATCCCACATGTAAAGTCGCATGTAAATTATAAACAAAATATAAACAAATTCGCATATAGCAAATTTAACGGCTAGGTTGGCCCCCTTTGGATTGGGGGAGGGGGAAGGGGAACAGGGGATGAAATAAAAAAATGACTTTAACCAAAACTATTCCATCCGCATAAAAACCCCATATAGTGATTGATGTAAAAGTCTTTGACAAACATAACATTGCTGAATAATTACATAGGTTAAATCGTGACTAGTGCTCAGTGCAACTTAAGTGAAAAACTTGACATCTTTGTAAAACAAGGCAGGTATTTCTATTAATCTTGGTGACCAGGTGCTCGTGTCTTGTGATCATGCGGACACTCACCAGCTTCTTTAACCCCTGCGGGAGTAATGCGCAGTCACAGTGTATGCCACTGTGCGGCAATCCACAGGCTGTTTCTGAGTCACGGTGACGTTTTAGGCATAAGAGAAGAAAGAGGAGATTCCATAGCCTAAAACCATAAAACACTGTTTATTGAACGCAGATGACAGAATGGTACTCACATTTAAGCAGTTTATAATAGGCCACCAAATGTCATCAAAACAGGAGAGCGTCAGATTTAAGTTGGTGATCCTCTGGGATATGATGCAAAAGCGTCAAAATAGGCCACGCCCTAGGCGTTTCATCATAGGGGCGTCAACTGGACCAGATACTGCTGGTGGGTACTGCTGGCGGGTACTGCTGGTGGGTACTGTTGGTGGGTACTGCTGGTGGGTATAGCTGACTGGTTCCCGACCCACAATCCCTGAGCATCAGTGTGATAGGAGCCGGCGCTGGAGGAAGCATATGGCTGCAGTAGAGTGCAGAGCCGATGCTTCCTGTATTGCTCCTATTACAGGCGGAGTACATTTTGTATCACTCCTCCTGTGACAGGAGTCGCCGCTGTACAGGAAGCATCGGCTCTGGTTTCTCTAGTGCCGGCTCCATTTTTCACACTGATGCTCAGGGATGGCGGGTCGGGAACCCGCGATCTGGGCTTGCTGACCTGCCATCCCAGAGCAGGGGGTGGCGGGCCACATCAGAGGGTGTGGTCTGTGGACCAGCGGTTGGGGACTTATTTTTAATGTTTTACATAGCTATACCTGTAAAAGGGGCCAGCCTGAAGTGATCTAGCAGGACTTAATGTTCTGACTATGAATCTGCCTTGGGTTCGGTTCATTAATATATTTGTGAATCTTGCTAAAAGTATGAAATACGCAATCTTTGCAGTGAAATCCATTGAATACTCCCTATACAGATTTGTCAATCTTCCCTATCATTTCCAACACACATTGACAATATGGTTTCTGTGAGCCCATCCTTTTTTTGAAATGGGGCTGGGTTAGCCATTCCTTCAAATTATCAATTACAGTGGCGGCTAGTGGTAATTTTTTTTTTTTTGGGGGGGGGGGGGCGACAAACAGAATTGCAGAACTTTCAGCCAAAAGTTGTGATTTGTGGACTTCATGGATCCTGGGGATTTACCATGAACCCATGAGAGCAGCAACCCTGAACCTACATACATACATATGCAATGGCATCATTCTCACTTAAGAGGTCCATCAACACATGATTTTGGAGTGGAGGAAGTTGAGGCACCTTGCTATAAGCAATGATCACAGTGAACGATTGACGAGCTGTCTCTATGTACATTGAAAAATAGAACACAAAGAAGATGCTTCTAAGTGACACCCGTCGACATCCGATTCTGTCGGTGAAGATCAGTGTATTGCTGTCCCCCCCCCAGCTCTTATGCAGCTGAGAACGGAGGAAATGTGATCACTTATCAAAAAGAGGGGGGAAAAAAAGGTATTTATAATGTTTTCTATATGTATACATAAATGTTTTGCCTTTTATGTCTATATTTAAACTGAATGAGTTGTTTTACGAGGTGAGGGTTTACATATACTTTAATTTGTCACTTGAAATTTTTAGGCTGTTATGTTTTTTGATAATGTAAATCATATACTATATTACTATTTATTAGCATTTACTCATATCTGGATTAAGTAGTCAAGATTTTCTACAAATTCTGCCCATTGCTTGACAAATAATGTACATATATATAGGCCATCTTCAAGTACCCTCAGAGCACCACTCATAAATGCCCTAAGTAGTACTGGAATGCAGTTAAATGATGCCTGCTGCCTTGCACAATAAGAATCATGTCAGACGAGACTGTAAATATTGAATTGCTCACTTAGAATAAGTGGTCTATTGCAGAAGCACTGTTAGCAAACATGTAGCAGGATCAGTGCAACCACCGATGAATCAGAATAAATTCAAAGGTTAACTCTCTCTCCCCCTGATTTATTGTTCTTGAATTCATTATTATTATTTTACAGGATTTATATAGCGCCAACAGTTTACGAAGCGCTTTACAATATAAAAGGGAGACAATACAGTTATAATACAATAAAATGCAAGAGGATTAAGAGGGCCCTGCTCAAAAGAGCTTACAATCTAATAGGGAGGGGCAGGTGGTACAAAAGGTTGTAACTGTTGGGAATGAGCTGATGGAAGTGGTAAAAGATTAGTTAGAGACGTTATAGGCTTTCCTGAAGAGATGAGTTTCCAGGGATCGCCTGAAGGTAGCAAAAGAAGGGGATAGCCGGACTGGTGGAGGTAGCGAGTTCCAGAGGATGGGAGAGGCTCTGGAGGAATCCAGGAGACGAGCATGGGAGGAGGAGACGAGAGAGCTTGAGAGTAGGGGGTCTTGAGAAGAGCGGAGAGGACAATTTGGGTGATATTTGGAGACAAGATTGGTGAAGTAGCTCGGGGCAGAGTTGTGAATGGCTTTGTATGTTGTGGTTAGTATTTTGAATTTAATTCACTGGGTGATTGGGAGCCAATGTAGGGATTGGAGGAGAGGGTTGGCAGACACTGAACGGTTAGTAGGTTGGATAAGTCTGGCAGCAACATTCTTGATAGACTGAAGAGGGGATAGATAACCTATGAAAAGGCAGACCAATGAGAAGGGAGTTGCAATAGTCAAAGCGAGAGATAACAAGGGAGTGAATGAGGAGCTTGGTGGTTTCATTTGTTAAAAAGGAGCGAAGTTGAGAGATCTTATGGAGGTGAATTCATCCTAAGTTGCCCATGCGTGGCTGGCTCTAGGATGGATAAGGCCAGTGGCGGCTGATGGTTTTTTCTTGGGGGGGGGGGGGGGCAAACAATCATTTTGCTGACCTGACGATAGACTGTTAGTTCCCTCAGGAGTGAGCCAGCAAAAGCTGTACAAAGGGGAACCAAGTTTGTGCAGGTGGAAGGAAGGAGGAAGTGTCCCTGACTTGTTGTTGTCATGTTGGGCATCCCAAAATCCTTTTCCCCATCCAAGTTATCATCCCCTAATAAAATTACAAAACCAAGTCGAAGACTGATTTCTGTGTCCAGAATTATGAAGGAAATGCTGTGTGACTGGCCATGTAGCAGTGGGGAACCCCGTCTTCAGCAACTCCTAGGGAGGTAGTGCTACATTTAGATATAAAAGAAAATATTAAATACGCTTTTTTTTATAAGTGATCACATTCCCTCTGTTCTTAGCTGCATAAGAGCTGGGGAAGGAGAAGCAACAGCACACTGAACTTGCTAGCGAATGGCTGTGCAGCTTGGCCTTGTCAGGACAAGTCTGATCATTAGAGGAGAGTACACTGAGTTCCCAGCATAGCTAGAGAACTGACCACGGTGTGTTCTCCTGCTTGGTGTGGTCAGTTTTTAATAGGAAAGCAAGGGACTAGCAAGAACACCGGGGATTTCACACAAAGGAAGTAGTACAAAGAGAACAGGAGACTTTCTCATGCAAGTACATGGTACAGCAGACACATATCAGGAATATGAAATGTTGTGGTAACAAACGCTTTAAGATAGAAGGAGCCTTGGACCCCTTTCACACCATGCCGCTTTTCAGGCGTTTTAGCGCTAAAAATAGTGCCTGTAAAGCGCCTCTCATGCCTCCCCAGTGTGAAAGCCTGAGTGCTTTCACATTGGAGCAGTGCACTTGCAGGATAGGAAAAAAAGTCCTGCAAGCGGCAACTTTTGAGCGGTGCGGGAGCACTGCTCCCAAAACGCCTGCCCATTGAAATGAATGGGCAGCACTGCCGAAGCGCCTGCAAAACGCTTCAGCAGCATCGCAACACGGGCACTTTAGCCCTTTCTTCGGGCGCTAGCGGGGGTTAAAAGCAACATGCTAGCAGCAGAAAAGTGCCGCTAAAATGACGGTAAAGCGCCGCTAGTTTTAGTGCCAATGCACCCCCGCCCCAGTGTGAAAGTAGGCTTATGGATAATCCTCAGGCCAACAGTGTATAGTGTAGTATGGCTCTTATACAATGTGCTTGTATGCTCCATGCCACCCCTTTCCCACACTCAGCACCTGACTGCCATCCTCCCATCCCCCAATCTCACCACCATACCTACTCACTGACCCATCCCCACCACTTACCACCAAGGCAGACCTTCACGATTGTTGCCCCCTCCCCCCTCTCACTGCACCTACAACCCCATCGCCAACCTTGCCCATTCTAAATTGGGCACATGTTTGCCAGTAAGCTTGTGGGAAGAACATTTGTTGAATGAATGGTCTGGTGACAGGGTCTCTTATTGTCTGAGATAAGTGCATTGGAATTCTTCTGTTGCATCGTGAAATGGATATGATTTAATGGGAGGTAGGTATAATTTACTTTTTTTGCTATGCTCAGCTTTATAAAGGCTGACATTGGACCATATTATGATTTATAGGTTTCTACCTGCATGTACATACATGAATTTGAAAAGTGTCCAGCGTAACAATGCAGCTGTCCCAAGCAGAAATAGAGGAAGGAGGAGGTGGGGAGTTACCCACACAATCATAGACAATGCGGTCTGTGTTCATGTTAGCAGTGCTAAGTGTAGCAAATACCATCCTGTCTAACTTTCTGAAATGAGGAAAGGTTCCCTTTTAGCAACTTGCAAAACAAGCTGGAAAGTGTATTTCTATTCAGATAGGTGTTGTTTAACGCTGAGCGCCAGGCTCCTTCTACAAATACTGTAGCTGCTGACTATTGATATTAGGGCACTTACCTGTTCAGGAATCCAGCTGTGTTCTCACCTAAGCTGATTTTTCAATTGGCTATCGGGTGTTGCCGCAGCCATCTTGACTAAGGGAAACCGGCAGTGAAGCCTTGCGGCTTCACAGCTGGTCCGTACTGTGCATGTGGGAAGCGCGCTGCGATTTGTGAATGGGCCTGATTGCAGGGGGAAGGAGGGGGGGGGGAACTTCCAAGCCGGGAGTGGGTATCTGTCAAAACCAGGTACCCCCCCCCCCCAAAAGGTGCCAAATGTGGCAGCAGAGGGCGGGAGGAGGCAGACAAGCTGGGTGGAGCACTGCTTTAAGGAAAAATACATATTCATAAGACCAAAAGCAGCAGCCTTTGAGACCAAATTAAAGTACCGTATATACTCGAGTATAAGTCGTTCCGAGTATAAGTCGAGGCCCTAATTTACCACAAAAAAAAAATGGGAAAAACTTATTGACCCGAGTATAAGACGAGGGTGAGAAATGCACAGCTACTGTAAGTGGAAAAGAGGGTCAACAATGCCCATTTGCAGCATCACTGTGCCCATTTGCATGCCTCACTGTGCCCATTTGCAGCCATAGGTCCCCTGAACTTCAAACTCGGTAGTTAAGGGTTCCTAGATGCCCCCTAGCTGCAGCCAAAATTTGGGGTCTCTGAACCCAAAGGGTCCCGAAATGACATTGCTGCAGATAGACACAGTTGACCGAATTTGGGGCCCCGTATCTCGGGGCCACTTAGTGCTAAGAACCCCAAATTTGGTGTGCAAACCCAGTGGAACTAGCACCATAAAATTTCCAAAGCTGGGGTTTCTAGCACCAAGTGGCCACGAGATACAGGGCCCCAAAAATCAGTTCAGAAAATGTCAAGCACTTTTCTGCAGCAGAGAATGACATTTTCCGAACCAGTTTTGGGGCCCCGTATCTCAGGGCCACTTAGTGCTAGGAACCCAAGCTTTGGATATGTTATGGTACCAGGTCCACTGGGTTTGCACACCAAATGTGGGGTTCCTAGCACCAAGTGGCCCTGAGATATGGGGCCCCAAATTCGGTTCAGAAAATGTCAAGCACTTTTCTGCAGCAGAGAATGACATTTTCCGAACCAGTTTTGGGGCCCTGTATCTCAGGGCCACTTAGTGCTAGGAACCCAAGCTTTGGATATGTTGTGGTACTGGGTCCACTGGGTTTGCATACTAAATTTGGGGTTTCTAGCACCAAGTGGCCCTGAGATACGGGGCCCCAAAGTCGGTTCGGAAAATGAAATTTTTTGCTGCAGAAAAGTGCTTGACTCCAGTATAAGTCGAGGGGGGCACTTTCAGCACAAAAAAATGTGCTGAAAAATTCGACTTATACTCGAGTATATACGGTATTATTCCACATGATTTTTTGATCATTTCTAGCCTGATCCTATTACGTTTGAACACTCTTGAAGTCTGTAAATTTACTCTGTGAAAATTCCCACACATATACTTAAAGCGGTTGTATACCCGCAAATTTTTTTATTTTTTTTTAACCCTGTAAAGCAAAAGGCATAATGAGCTAGTATGCACCGCATACTAGCTCATTATGAAATACTTACCTTAGAACGAGGCGTCAGTATCTTACCTGGTCCACGCCGAGGGAGCTGTCATGTTGCCTCGGCGTGTCTTCCGGGTATCGCGGTTCCAGCGATGTGAGTGGCTGAAACCGCGATGTCATCACTCCCGTGCATGCGCGCGGGAGATTTCTTACTCGGCAAGGTCCGGCAGCTGCCGTGCTTCAGCCGAGAATCCCCTCTGCGCATGCGCCGCTGCAGTCAGCATAGCAAGATATCTGTGATATCGCCGCCGAAATCAGGACTGACATGCGGGAGTAAAATCGTGCGAGTTCAGCTGAACTCGCACAGCTTCATTCCCACAGCTCAGTGTGAACCTGGGCTAAAGGTAACCGTCTCTCACCTGTGATCTGTTTGCTTGTAATTAGTGTGTGTGTATAAAAGGTCAATGAGTTTCTAGACTCCTGACAGACCCTTGCACCTCTCATCCACTGCTGCACTGACGTTTCTGGATTCTGAGTCACAGGAAAAGCAAAAGAATTGTCAAAGGATCTGCAGGAAAAGGTAGTTGAACTGTATAAAACAGGAAAGGGATATAAAAAAATATCCAAGTAATTGAGAATGCCAATCAGCAGTGTTCAAACTCTAATCAAGAAGTGGAAAATGAGGGGTTCTGTTGAAACCAAATCACCGTCAGGTAGACCAACTAAAATTGCAGCCACAATTGCAAGGAAATAGTTCGGGATGCAAAGAAAAACCCACAAATAACTTCAGGTGAAATACAGGACTCTGAAAACATGCGGTGTGGCTGTTTCAAGATGCATACTAAAGAGGCACCAGAAGAAAGCCATTACTACACAAAGTATCCAGCTTACAATACGCCAAGCAGCACAGAGACAAGCCTCAAACCTTCTGGCACAAAGTCATTTGGAGTAATGAGACCAAAATTGAGCTTTTTGGCCACAACATAAACGCTACATTTGGAGAGGAGTCAACAAGGTCTATGATGAAAGGTACGGAGGTGTATCGCTAATGTGTTAAGGATGTGTGAGCTACAAAGGCAAAGGAAATTTGGTAAAAATTGTTGGCAAGATAAATTCAGTATGTTATCAAAAATACTGGAGGAACATTTGCATTCATCAGCCAGGAAGCTGCTCATGGGATGTACTTGGACATTCCAACATGACAATGATCCAAAACACAAGGCCATGTCGACCTGTCATTGTCTACAGTAGAATAAAGTGAAGGTTCTGGAGTGGCCATCTCAGTCTCCTGACCTCAATATCATTGAGCCACTCTGGGGACATCTCAAATATGCAGTTCATGCAAGACAGTACAAGAATTTACAGGAACTGGAGTCTTTTTGCCAAGAGGAATGGGCAGCTTTACCACCTGAGAAGAGCCTCATCCACAAATACCACACAAGACTTCAAGCTGTCATTGATGACAGGGGGCAATACACAGTATTAAAAACTGGGGTATATACATTTTTGATCAGGGTCATTTGGGTAGCTTCTGTTTCCATTATGATTTAAAAAGAATAAACACAGTTGATTGATAATAAATTGCTTCAGCCAAACACTAACCATGAGTGAAAGAGAAGTTTTTGTGTCATCATTCATGCATGTAAACTTATGAACACAACTGTGTGTGTGTATATATATATATATATATATATATATATGGTATGTATATACTGTATATATAAACTTATAACATACATTCTTAGGCATGCCGTAGATCAGTGGTCATCAACCCTGTCCTCAGGGCCCATTAACAGGCCAGGTTTGCAAGATAACTAAAATATATCACAGGTGATATAATTTGCTGCTCAGTGATTGCAGTATTCTAGTCTCTATCTCCCCAAGGTAATGCATAAAAAAATGGCCTGTTAGTGGACCCTAAGGACAGGGTTGATGACCACTGTCATAGATGATTAAATTTTCTTTCCTTCCACGTTTAATGTGGTTGTAAAGCCTTAAGGTATTTTATCTTAAAGTGGAGTGCCACCCAATAGTAGAACTTCAGCTTTAGGCACGCCTTGTCCCCTTACATGCCATATTTGGCATGTAATTTTTTTTTGGGGGGGGGGGGGGGGATCAGGTAGTGTACCTAGATTTGACAGGTACTTCCTGTCCCACTTCCTGCTTCCTTGTCTCACCGCCTAGGCGACTCCTCCTCTCCCCCTAGGCAGCCCCTCCCTCCCTGCAATCTTCTGGGACACATTACAGGTCCCAGAAGATTGCCTGCCCACTAGGAGAGCGCAGCGCGACTCACACATGCGCAGTGTGCCCGGCTGTGAAGCCACAAGCTGTCATGGCCAGGTGCCCACACTTATAATGATGGTGCCGTGAGGGGAATGTGGGCATGACCGGATGGAGGAGAGAGTGTGTGTGAGTGAGAGTGAAGAGTGCCTCTCCTCCGCTCTCTTTCCCCGCCTGAATTGAACTGAACTATTTGGTGAGTTTGCTATACCTTGCCATACCTGCCACACCTGGCGTTTTGGAGACCACAGGGGGGCTTGTTTAGGGAGGTGTCCGTCTCTCTCCTTATGCCCTGTGGGGAGTCCTGTGCCGTAGCGGACTGAGCGCGATCTTGGAGCCGCTCTCCCTGCCTCCCCTGAGCTGGACGGCGCGGCTGGAACTGTCTTGATGCTGGAGCCATGCACTATGAGAAGCCGTCGGTCACCCCGCCCGTGATCTCGCGGGAATGTGCGGGACTTGATAGTGCACTGCTCGGCTGATACAATGAGAGAGGTGAGATGGGTGTGAGTACCATGGGGAGATCGGGGGGAGACCCGCCAGGAGACTCAATCCCCCCCTCCTTGTAATAATAGATTGCAACAGTCCTTGTCCAAACTAACCATTTAACCCCAGCATGTCTAGTAAACATGTACCTGACGAGCAGCCACCTCAGGATGGGACCCAGAAGACGCGCTCCGCAAAGAAGAAGGAAAGGGCAAATCAGGCATCCGCTGCAGCAACAAAACTGGAACGCTTCGCCCATACAACCTCTCTGTCGCCCGTCAAGGGGGGTCACCAACACGCAGCGGCGCAAGCCAAAACCCAGGCAGGGACCATATCAGATAGAAGGAGCCAGGGATATGGCCAGATATCCTCAAACCCTACCACCCCATCCAGCAACAAAACTGTGAGTAATAAAGGGACAGGGGGAGGAAAATCAGGAATTGTAACAACAAAGCCCGCAGGAGTCGGGGCAGCCTTTACAGTCGGTCCTATTTTGGAGAACGAGGAGCCTACATTGAGGGTTGTACTCTATGCTGTTAATGCCTGTAAAGACTCAATTACCAGTCTTGATAGCCAGCTAAAAAGTATTAAAGAGGAATTACTCTCTATGAGCCAGGTACTGTGTAGGACCGTGGAAAGGACTACCGCCTTAGAAAAGAAACTAAGTACAGTCAAGGATAATTTATATCTATTAAAGTGAGAAATCAAGGGGTTACAAGAACAAATGGCCACATAGGCAGCTAAACTCAATGAAATAGAAAATAGAGGCCGTAGAAATAACGTGAGACTGATAGGCCTACCAGAGAAGAGTGAGGGTCCCAATCTCATAGCTTTCCTTGAGGGGTGGTTTATGGAAATATTTGGGGTCTCTACTTTTACATCACTATTTGCGATCGAAAGAGCCAACCAAGTCCCCGTTAGGACCTGACAGACGGGGGAATATACTAGGCCACTACTCTTGAAACTTGTTAATTATAACGACAAGATGATCCTACAGAAGGCCAGAGAAGTGGGGGACATTAGGTATAACGGGGTTAGAGTCTGATTCTATCCGGACTTTTCGCCAGATCTCCAGAAGCGTAGAGCGGGATTTATACCAATTAAGCGAACTCTGCAGAAGTACAAGATTGTGTATGCCTTGCTGTACCCAGCCCGCCTGCGGGTGACAGCATCGGGTGGAACTTTATTTTTTAACTCACCATATGAAGCGGAGAAATGGCTGAAGGAAAACAAGAGGGACTTATAGGAAATTTTGAGCATGGAACTATTTTGACTATGGGGGGGTGGTTTGGTGGAGGTATATTGAACCTTTTTTGGGCTTAGTGGCCCTTCCTCCCCTCCCCCCCTTTTTTTTTTCTTGGCTTGATTATCAAAAGAATTGTAATATCATTGTAATATCACTGCAATATCACTGAAATGTCATGGAAACAAGTTTATTTGCCCAATATGGAGAGAGTGGAGGGGGAGGCACACTTTTGATCTGAATGTATATAAGTAGGCGACAAAAAGTGAATGGTAAGGTCACAGGTGAAGCCCTTATAGTTGGCCCTGATGGGCATGGGTGGGGGGATAAGGGAGGGTTGGGTGGGAGGGAGGCTTTGGGTGGTGGGGTTAGGGGCAGGGTGAGGGTTAAGTACCACACATCACAAATATTAACATGTTGGAAGATACAAATAGTGAGAGGGGGAAGATATGGGGTGAGGGAGAAATATATAGTTTGGAGAAATCACTTGGGATGGAGAGGTGAGAGTGGGTTTTTTAGGTTAATTGTTTTTTTTTATTTAGTTTTCTGCAGGTCTTTAGTGTTGATTTATTTTGTGTTATTTTACCATGCAAGAAAGGAACTTTAATTTAACTTCATAGAATGTTCGGGCCTGGGGGATCCAATTAAGAAAGCTATGGTCCTATCGACACTAGAGGGGAGTGGGCCCGGACTGCTCTGTTTGCAGGAAATGCATTTAACCAATGACACTGCGGTACAATTCCCCAATCGGAAGTTCCAAGCTCAATACCACTCGGTCCACTCCTCCTACTCAAGGGGGGCGAGTATTCTAGTTAGGAGAGGTGTGGCATTTTCCTGCAGAGATGTATCGACGAACAGGGCCGGTATATTTTTTTGCTTTGTTCCATTGAAAACAAACTTTTTATGTTGGCAAATATTTATATTCCCCCTCCTTTCAAGCCGGAAGCTCTACACAAGTTATTGGAGTTTGTGCTAGATAAAGCAGGAACCTCGATAATAGCGGTGGGTGATTTTATTAAAGTACTGGATAAGGGTCTAAATTCCCGCCGGGAAATAGACCTAATATAGTAGGTGAGGGTCAGCTATCTCGATTCTTGGTAGAAATGGGTCTGAGCGACATATGGCGAATGCGCTATCCGCAAGAAAGGCAGTATTCTTGCTTTTCAAGCTCTTACCTCACTCTATCTAGAATTGACATGGCCCTGGGCAACAGAGAGGCAATATCGTCAGTAAGTAATATAGAGTATGGTCCAAGAGGAGTCTCGGACCACTCCCCGCTGGTGCTGACAATAAATATAGGGCGTAAAGCTCATCCTAGAGAATGGAAAATCAGCCCTTGTTGGCTGGAATTAATTGGCAACCCTGGAGAAGTGATGTCTAGATTAAATTAATTTGTACAAATCAATACAGGCACGGCGGTGCCTGGAGTGGTTTGGGACTCCTTAAAGGCGTATCTCAGAGGCCTCTTATCCAACAAGTGGCAAGAACTAAGGGGAAATCGAGAGAGTGGGAAGGGGAAATTAGGAACGAGGTGTCCCAGGCAGAGAAGCGATATATTGAAGATCCAACCCCTGACAGACAGAGGGAATGGTTAGATAAGCAACAAGTCTATAAAATGGCAATTACTAGGAGGACGGAGAATAGACGAATATTTCAACGGCAGTGCCATTTTGGTGAGGGGGAGAGGGTCGGTCGTACGCTCTCCCGCTTGGTTAAGTCTATTACTTCCCCCGCTACTGCTTCGGCGATCAAGACATCAAGTGGAGACATCACTACTGACGATGATTTCCTTCAGCGAATATCTATCCCGACCTTGTTAGAGAAGGATAGAATAGATTTAGAAGCACCAGTGACTAGAGGAGTTAAAACGGGCAGTGGCGGGGATGCCTAACCATAAATCACCAGGCCCGGACGGGCTTCCGATAGAAATATATAAAAGCTACGACGGTGAGATATTACTCCCTGAACTGCTGAAAACATTGGGATGGGCGTCAGACAGCGGTAGACTCCCTACTTCAATGTCGGAAACCACTATTATTGTAATACATAAGGAGGGGAAAGATCAACAGGACGTCTCCTCTTACCGCCCAATTTCATTATTATGTACTGATGTAAAAATCTTGGCTAACGTTTTGGCAACCCGCCTAAACAAATGTATTCATAAGCTGATCCATCCTGACCAGTCGGGTTTTATTCCCAGTAGATCAACCAGCACTAACATCAGAAGAGTCTTAATAAATATGCAGATTCCAACTGACAACTTAGGTTCCAGGGCCATTTTGGCCTTGGATGCTGCTAAGGCCTTCGATAGTCTAGAATGGGACTATCTATGGAAGGTGCTAGAGCGATTTGGGTTTGGCCCCTCTTTTATTAGATGGGTGAAAGTACTCTATAATGAACCTAGAGCAAGAATCAAGATTAATAATGAATATTCAGAAGTGCCTCACCTAGAGAGAGGGACGAGACAGGATTGTCCCCTATCTCCCCTATTGTTTGCTCTGACAATGGAACCCCTCGCAACCATGATTACATCACGATTAGGCATACAGGGGTTCCGGTGTTCTGCCGAGAAAGTTCCGCTCGGCGGATTAGTTCCCCCCTCTACTGCGCATGCGCAGTAGAAGCCGGCGGAAATAGCCGAAGCGGAACAGCTGAAAATCAGCTGTACACGGCGCCTGTAAGAGGGCCCCTCGCGGGCTCGCTTCGCTCGCCACGCTTCGGGCACGGCCTCGCTGCGCTCGGCACTTTTAGATTCCCCCTCTAGGTCCACTTGGATAGAGGGGAAGGAATCTTGACCCAGAGCGCAGGCGCCGTGTACAGCTGATCGAAGCGTTTGAGCTTCGGCTATCTCCGGCGGCCAACAGTAGTACGTACTGCGCAGGCGCTGCGCCTGCGCAGTACAGGGGGGAACCTATCCGCCGAAGGAACTTATTCGGCAAGACACCGGCATCAGTTTGAAGAAGACATGATCACACTGTTCGCAGATGATGTCCTGTTTTTTCTTGGAGACGTTGAATCTTCGCTAAATGCAGTGATACAAATGGTCGGCGAGTTCGGGCGACTTTCTGGCCTGGTCATCAATTGGGACAAGTCGGCTTTGTTACCAGTCGACCCACTTGGTGACCAGTTACTGCCAGAAGCCCCCCTCCTGAAAGTAGTGGTCAAGCTGAAATATCTGGGTGTTTGGATTACTAGGGATATAAACCAGTATGTCAACGATAATTTAGCCCCTTTGCTTTTGAAATTAAAGCAAAAGGGAGACATTTGGTGGCGCTTCCCTCTGTCTGTTGCAGGGCGTTGTAATTTAATTAAGTTGATATGGCTTCCACAGATATTGTACATACTCCATAACTCTCCGGCCTGTATAGGCCAGAAGTGGTTTAAGAGAATTGAATCCTTGTTCAGGGAATTCATTTGGAAGAAGGGCCAATCTAGGATTGGCCTTCAAACTATGCAACCACCGATTAAAGAAGGAGGTATGGCGATCCCGCATCCGAGACTATACTTTTTGTCATCCCAGCTCCAACACCTAGTGGGCTGTGGAGCCCTAGGTGTTGGGAATTCCAGCAGTAAAATAATTGTTAATGGGGCCCCACACAGTACACTAGTGGAGGCATTAGAAGCAGACTCTTTTATCCACAGATGCCCGACGATAGTACTAGTCAGTAAAGTGTGGCAGATAACAAAGGCACTAATGGGGTACAATGGCGTAACTGAATATACCCCTTTATGGCATAACAAAAATTTGACCAAAATAAAAGGTATAGAGAGACCTCGGGAATGGGAAAGGCAGGGTATTAGCCGCCTAATCCAATTGTACGAGGGTAACCTCATGAAGTCATTCTTAGATTTAAGACGGGAATGTAATATCTCAAATAACACGTTTTATAAATATCTCCAGATTAGACATGCCATTCAAGACGAATTCAGGTCTCAAACCATTGAATGGACCCAGATTCTGGCACTCATAGAAATAATTAAACCAGTCTCAACTAAAGGCTTAATCTCCAAATTATATGGTAGCATGGGGGATAGAATTATGAGTGCAGCGGGACCTCTCAAGAGCAGAGCGGGATGGGAGAGACGTAGGGACAATAACTATAGCACAAAGGGATAAGATTTTAGAACAAGGAGCCCTGGTCTCGATTTCCCCCTCGCAGAAATTCTCTCACCTGTTTCTAATCCATAGAGTTTACTATACCCCCCAAAAAATTTTTAAACTTGGATGGAAACCAAATGACGAGTGCCCCAGGTGTAAGGCGACAGGAGATCTTATCCACATGTTGTGGACACCATTTGTAGCTGCTGACTTTTAATAAACTTACAAATGAGTGGAACTCCTCTTAATGCATTAAGGTGAAAAACCTTCTGTGCTGCAGCTCACCACCAGACCCCTCTTTTTCTTACCTGAGCCTGATCCAATCCAGCAATGTACGCAAGCGCAGCGGCTCCAGCTGCTGTCCTCACTCCTCATTGAACAGAATGATAGCAGCAGGAGCCATTGGCTCATGACCGAAAAGGTCTACCAACCAGCTCCCGGTCAGTGCTCTCAGCCAGTAGCTGAGAGCGCTGAAGGGAGTGTTCTGGCGGGAGGGCTGCCTCTCTGTCAGAACACAATAGCACAGCAGGAGAGATAGCTGTACTAACGTTGGATTGTTAGTACATCGGCTCTGACCTGAGCTGTCAGTTTTTTTTCGTTCCACCGGTTGGTTTAAACTAAATAAAAAAAAAAAAATAGTGGTGTGTACTAGGCTTTACACACAGTAGACAAGTTGTTAAATTGAGTCTGATCACTTAAAGGAGAAGTATAGCCAAAGCTTGTTTGGCTGTACTTCCCTATGGGTCACAGGAGTGCAATTCGATTTGCACTCCTGTGACCTGTTTTCAGCAGAGAGTGGGCTGAAGTCTGCTCTCTGCTGATGTCACAGGGGCCCCATCATCACGACAATGGAAGTCGGATTCTGCGAGGTCCCTGGACCGACACCCGGCTCGGCCTCTCAGCGAGCCACTGAGAGCCTGAACTGGCCACTCTGCCCCCTCCACAGCTCAGCGCTATCGACGGTGTTTGATCGCTCGGTTCTCAGTGCAGAGGCGCCGGGGGACAGATGCAGCATCTACCTAGGTAAGTATGATTCCGCAGAAAAGCCCAAACCCATACTTCTCTTTAAAGCTGGTCATAGATGGATCAAAGTATGGCCAGTTCAGCAGGGATTAGCCAAATTTTGATCTATCTATGGCTGTTCCTGCTCGACAGACAGTGGCTGCAGCACTGATCCGTGTATTCTGGCGGCGGAGTCCCGCTATCAGGATACAATAACACAGCAAAAAGGTTCTCTCCATCCACCTCGCTTGTGTGGATGGGAGGATCTGTTCATTTTTTTTTTCTCCAATCAATTAAAAAAAATGACCCATCTATGCCCAGCCTTACAATGCCACACTATCCTTGTCAATAGACATTATGAAGTATTCTACATTTGCTCAAGTGTGCCAGATTTATATACAGTAAGACCAATTTAAAACTTCAGAAGAGACACTGTAGAATACAAAGTATGGCAACTTTACATTTCAAGAGGTTTATGTCTTCTTCACATCTCTAATTATGACAGGTGCAAATTTTGTGCGAAAATCCTGTTATAATAAGCAGTCATTTGTGTATATGACAAATACAGGATTAGACTGACCTTCTGAGATATTACCCTTCTAATCCTTTCTCGTACTGTCTCCTCCATGCTCATCTGCCAGACGTATCTCAATAGTCAAATCAGGAGGCTTCCAACAAAGCATGCTCTAGGGAGACACACCCTGCCCTGAATACATCCTGCTGAAAACCACCATCTGGCAGGTATTCTTTTATCAGCCTTGCTTATTGTATACACCGTCTGTAAAATTCTATTCTAGCTAGTGTATATAAATCAGATAGACAATAATTTTGCTTTATAGCTGATCTTATAACCAAGTTACATATGCTTAAAGCTGGCCATAGACCACCTGTAGCAAATATTTCGAACATTCACAACTGCTTTGTCGTAGTTTTTGAGACTATCATCATGGAGTGACAAAATTTTGAACGACATGCTAGGTTTCAATTTTGGCATATGCATTGCAAGAAGTACGATTTTTACCACCCAACAATAACGTTGACCTTTTAAAATTTGTTCTACAAACTTTTCTAATCTTGTTCAATTTTTTTCGTCTCTGTTAAAGGAGATGTAGAGCCAAAGCTCTTTTGGCTCCATTTCTCATTTAGAACACAGGAGTGCATTTTGTTCTGCACTCCTGTGATACAGATTCAGCTGACAGCGGGCTAAAGTCACCTGAGCCACCCCCATCAAATCATTCTTTGCAGCTATTACCTTTTGTACCACCACCCCCTCCCTTTAGAATGTAAGCTCTACAAGCAGGGCCCTCCTGTACCTTTTGTATTGAACTGTACTGTAATTGTGTTGTCCCCCTTATACATTGTAAAGCGCTGAGTAAACTGTTGGCGCTATATAAATCTCGTATAATAATAATAATAATAAAGTCTGCTGTTGCTTGATGTCACTTAGCCAGTCTAAACTCTGGAGGGGTCCCGACTTTAATGTGCCACTGAGAGCCCGAGCCCCCTCCACAGCCCAGCGCTCCAGTGAGTGCTGGAGGGGCAGAGCAGAGAGCCGGTGACTGACAGTCACCACACTTTGCTCACTGAAGAATGAGAACCGAGCGATCAGCAGTCTTTGATTGCTTTGGTCGCAGTCTTAAAGGCGGGCAGGGGGAGGACAGATGGAGCATCAGGTTAATGCTGCATCTACCTAGGTGAGTTTGTTTTTTTTTTCAAACGTTATACTTCTCTTTAAAAGTAAAAAAAAAAAAAAAAAAAACACTATTATCTAGTACCCATTAATTATCAGAAAACTGAACAAACCTTCCTAAATTGTCCAAATTCCATAGGGGAAGCTGTCCCTGCTGGGAGAAGATGGGATTATTGCTAGCAGCTATAGCAAAAGAATCCAGCAAGCCAGTTGTACCCAGGTTGATCAAGCTACTTTCAGACTGCCTGTTAACGGATTAAAACTCGGCCAATTCCTGCTGAACCAGCCAGGGTTGGAAGCATGTAGAGCCAGCCTTAGAGGAAAGAGCTCTTAGTTTCAATGAGGGAGAAAGCGACTTCCTGGAGCAATCACTTTTTTTTTTTTTTTTTTTAAACAGTTCAAAAAGAACACTACAAGTAAGCTTATAGAAAACTTGATAAGTCTGTGTTTCCTGCATTTAACTTGAACGTTCACGGTGGTTTAGTGGAGGGCTTTTGTGTTCATTTCAGCTACCATATTTTATCTGGTTATACTTTGTGGTTTTAAGGTGGTCCTATTGCGCTTCACAATAATGGTCCATGAAAATGTCCATCACCGGAAACCATTTTCCCCTAAGGGCATACTGTGCAAAAAAAAAAAACAAAAAAAAAAAATAAAAACACACACACAACCAAAACACCCCACATTTTTGGGGCAAAACATGGCTCAAAATACAGTAGCAATGCCATTGAGGCTTCGGCATGTGCCAGCCATCATAGGTGTGGAAGAAAGCAACCACTCCCCCCCCCCCCCCCCCCAGAGTATGCCTAATACAATATAGCAATGCTGGCCTAAAATTCTGGACCAGAGCATCAGTTGTTTCAAATGCTGCCATGCAGTGTTATCAGCCCTGCTCAACACACCTATATTGAACTACAGAACACCACTACCCTTATGAAATTGAAGAAAGCAGGAGGTGTTCTGTAGTCCTTACAAATTTCATGCCTTAGGGTGACAATACTGCTCCTCCATAGATGGAATACAGTGGGCAAGTGTTGTCACCCACTGTACAGTTCAGCCCGTGGACAGGACAGAAAATCAATAGGTGTATGTATGGAGGAATCTGCACCGCTGGCTATTTGTTATTAAAGTAGCTCAAAGACCTGCAGCTTAGCCCTGGACAGTGACCTCTTCAGATGCCATCACACACTGTTCAATTTTCCAGTGAAGTTTTTTCAGGCTGGTTGGTGTGGTCAGAACCACCCAACCCACAGCTCAATTCAACAGGAAATCGGCCAGCTTTAATTATGCCTGCTCTGTCTTTATATTCTCGGACAGGGTCTTTTTTTTTTTAAAGTCAAGTTGGACAGACAGGAGCAGAGAACCCCCCCCCCCCCCCCCCCAAACACAAATAAGATAAAAAAAAAAAAAAAAAAAAAAAAGTTAGATACACCCATTCTTAGTGATAATTTTCTACGGAGACTTTATCTGATCAAAGATCACCAATGCTAGTGCTGCTCTTCAATTTCAGGCAGCAGTTGCAATTTTGGGAATTTCCTCCCACATATATAATACAAGACAAGTGCCTTAGACCTGCCATACACAGTTCAAATCTCCTGCTGAATGGGCCAAGATTCGCACCATTGATGGGCAGGCTGAGTAACAGGTCGACCGATTGATCAACTGTGGTACAGCCAGCCTGCTCGATTTTACATGCAATTATCGCTAGTGGCTGCTATAGCCGCTAGCAATAATCACGGTCTTCTCCCAGAAGGGATGGCTTCCACCACCAGGATAAGACAGATAATGCCGATTCCCATCAGCACTGTCTGTTGATTAGGAAATCAGATTTCTTTCCTGCAAGCAGTGGGTGCAAGAAAGAAATGCGCACTGTGCATGGCTGGCCTAGGTCATATGGGTTTGGAAAACATGACTACAAACTGATTGCAATTCTTCACTAATTCATGGAGGAGGCTCTAAAGTACCAGTGAGCATTGCTGCGTGTTCTGGGCACTTGTTATGACAAGCCATGCTATGGCCCAAGTTGCGCGCGCCACCCCCCCAATAGAAAAAAAAACAAAGAATGTTAGCACTAAATGAGGTCTTAATCCTGTTCTCTAACATAGAAGAAATGGCACAATACACAAATATATGCAAAACCTGGATTCTTTATTCACTGAAATGCATTGGACATAAAAACAGACACAAAAAAAAAAAAAAATAATGTTTCCAGGCAATAGTGTGTCATTTAGGACTGAAGAACATGTGTGTCATTACTTTCTGAAACAACTTTTCCATCTATAATCTTCTGTGTTGTTGTGATGACTTTCTTTACTGTCTGTGTGGATGATGCTGAGAGGGCATCTTGGAGGCTGCAAAGTTAAAAAAAAAAAAAATTATAAAAATTTAAAAAAAAAAAAAAAAAAAAAAAAAAAAAGTGATCGAAGACCAGAACAAAGCCATTCTTAAGAGATAGTGTGCTGCTGTGTGGTCATTTGTTCAAATGGAACCATCATAAATTATAGCTCACACATTAGCTTATATATTGTAGCGATTAGCAAGAGAAATAGGTGTCAAAGTTTCACATGGATGTCCAGATCAAGATACATCACGAGGCCTGAGTTTAGATCATAGCAGAGATACCCTGCATACAGCTAACTCCTGGAATCCCTATGCAATACAGAACTTTGCCAAGTTAGGAAACTTGTGAATATGAATGATGCAGATTGATAGTAACCGCAATTTTAAATTAAAACCGGAACATTTACCTGAAATCATCTCCGTCGAGGAGACGTCTGTATGTCTGGATTTCGGATTCTAGCCTCAACTTAGTGTTTAGTAGGGCCTGGTACTCTTGTTGCTGTCTCTGGCAGTCATTGCGTACTTGCGTCAGCTCTCCCTCAAGTGCCTGAACTTGGGCACTAAGCATTTCCAGTTCCATAGCATAACGACTTTCTGTGTCATGAAGGGAACCTTCAAGGTTGTGTTTCTGTGGATTTAAAGTAATCGATTTAGGACAAAGTAGATTATGCATTGTGAATAGGCATTTAGGACTCCACGAGACATTACCTGATTGCGTAGTGTTTCCAGCTCTATCTCCAGAGATTGAATATTGCGACGCAGCTCTGTCACTGTTGTCTTGGAGGAACGAAGTGCTTCTGAATCTTGGGTGACCTGCACAGTGTGCTCCTCAACCTGCAGATAGAGAAAACCCCACTCTACTTTACTAGACCCAATACAGGATGCTTATCACATTGTATTGCAATTCAATACTTAACATTTTGCTCATGCCGGCGAGGATTTATGGATTGTAAATTCACATACTACCAGCAGTAGGTGTAGCTTAAATTTCACGGAATACTTTCATACCTTTGCTTGGTACCATTTTTCCGCATCTTCACGGTTCTTCTGTGCCAGTGTGTCATATTGTGCTCGGATTTCTGTCATGACTTTGCCCAGGTCTTGAGTATTGGGAGCATCTACCTCTACTGTTACTGCGGAGCCAGCAATCTGAGCCTGGAGTCCATGGACATCCTTCAAAGAGACATAAAAACAAAGAAAATTAGGCTGGTTGGTTCTTCCACTTATGATCACCCTTAAGTACGTATATATAAAAAAAAAAAAAAAAAAAAAAAAAAAAAAAAAAGTGCCAAAAACACACAGCGATTATTGCTAGCAGCTATAGCCGCAAAAAACACCACAGGCTGATTGTACCCAAGTTGATTTAGCCATCAACTTAGGTGGAATCAGCCTGCCCATACATGGCTCAAATCTCAGCTGTTCCCTGCTGAATCAGCTGAGGTTCAAACCGGCTAGAAATGTTTCAGTGCATATGTTAAATGGAAAGTCACTGTTCTTCTTTAGGATCAATGTCCCACCGCATGTAGATACCATGTATATTATAACTGTACAGTCAGAAGGATCTTTGGACCGGTGGGTGGGAAAAAAAAAAAAAAAGTAATAAAAAACATCCTGTAAGCATCGACAGAGCATACTGGCCCTATCTAGCCATCTAATGAACAATTACCTTCTGCAGCAGAACTCAGGATGCACACTGTTACATAAGACTTTCCATATAGGCAAGAATGGTAGCAAGTGATAGCATTCAAAGATAGACATATATCCTCCCTTCCACAAGTTGCAAAAAGTGCTCCAAGGAGGACACAAGTCAAAATTTGTAGGAGGCCATTTACACATATTAGAACCCCCATTTTAGGATCATCTTTATGGTTTAACACCTGTTACTTTTCAGCACCCTTTAACCTTCCAAACTTTACTTACATCTTCGTGGGTCTTTTTAAGGAAGATTAGTTCTTCCTTCAGAGACTCGATCTCATTCTCCAGGTTGAGTCTAGAGACATTGGTGTCATCAATGACTTTGCGCAGTCCATTAATATCAGTCTCCACAGACAGGCGGATGGCCAACTCCGATTCAAACCTTAAAAAAAAAAAAAAAAAAAAAAAAAAGTTAGCAAAAGAAAGTGAGATCAGAGCATTAGGTTGAATTTCCCTGTTGCTTTTCTATTTTGATAGTGGATGGAACTTGCTGATCTGTGACAGCACATTTCATGCTGGTTTGGCATGGCCTAATTTACCCGTTGACATATTAAGAAATCATTCCCGTTAGCTAGGGAGTGTAATTATATACAGGAAGGGATAGCTCTCATCTGTTCAGTTCCGGAGAGAATTGAAAGACTTACTTTACTCTGAAGTCGTCAGCAGCAAGGCGGGCATTGTCAATCTGCAGGACTAGCTGAGAGTTGTCCAAAGTTCTATCAAATACCTAAAAAATGGAGAATATGGAAACAATTAGGATAAGTCAGTGCCATTAGTCAGCAAAGCATGGGGCATAGACTACAAGTGAGAATTTAGTAGCCGCATGCCAAATAAGTGATTGGTTGAGGTGGGTGCCGATCAACCAATCCTGAATGTGCTCTAATTAGGCAAATTGCAATGTAAAACATTATTAGCCTCAATGTAATCCTATAGCATACTGTACATTACAAGTCCCAATGGCCTCCCGCATCCTTGAAATTAGGTTTTTGTCCCAAGACAAACAAATCTTTGCATCATTGAAGTACAAGCACTCCTGAAGGTTTGCTGGGCCTTTTAGTTCTACTGGAGAAGCAGTTATCAGGTTATCACAGTTCTAAACTATTACGGACGGTCAGGGAATTAGAACACAAAGACCCTATAAAACATTTAAAATATTTTTCAGACATAAATCCCTTGAGTACCGCACTAATTTGTTTGCAGCTCCACAGGACTGCCAGGAAGAGAATCCGCTTAACTCTATCTTTCCCACATCCTGAGCATTTAACTCTTCCAATTCCTCCCAAGCTTTCCTGTACTTGTTGCACCCAAGTTATCTCCCTTACAGCTAAGGAACACAGGTTAAGAGTTTATGCATGGGATAAACCAGTAAACCTATGTGTAAGAAACTCGTAGGCAAACGGATATATACCCTTTTATTTTAATATATAGTTTAGAAGGGGGCTCAAAGCTAGCAATAGCATCAACAGGGCAAAATAAAAAAAAAAAAAAAAAAAGTTTGTTGCATTAACTCAGAAGGGGGGAATTTACTACAAGTGGAGCAGCCAGAATCTGGAGCAGCTGGGCAACCAACCACCTTCTAGCTTTTAATTTTCAAAGCCTAGATGAACAAGCTGAAGCTAGAAGCTGACGGGTTACTGTGCGCAGCTGGTACAGATATTATCCGCTTTAGTTGCATAAAAATGATAAAATTCTAGATTGGAAGCTCTAATGGGCAGGGCCCTCTGATCCCTCCTGTATTGAAACTGTAGAGATATCTATATACACACACACACACACACACACACACACACACACTATAATCAGATAATAAAAGAATAGTTTACTAATAATTACTCACTTTTCATTCAAACATTTACATTACCCCCCCCCCCAGAAATATTTTACAAAACAAATTAAAAAAAAAATATATATAATGTATAAAATATTATCGAGGTGGGATGCTCACCTGTTTGCGCAGTTCCTCCAGAGTTTTGAAGTATGGAGACCAGTCCTTGGTGGGTCCCTTCTTTTCCAAATGCTGACGAATCTGCAGCTCCAGGGTTTGATTGGCGGACTCCAGGTTGCGTACCCTATCCAGGTAGGATGCCAGGCGGTCATTGAGGTCTATCATGGTCTCCTTCTCATTCTGGCCACTTCCTAGGAGACTCATTGAAGATGTTACTGCACCAGAGCCACCACTGAATCCTGAGCCACCACCGAATCCTGAGCCACCACTGAATCCTGAGCCACCACCGAATCCAGAGCTCACCGTGGACACCCTGGACACAGAGATCCGAGAGCCTGAGCCCCCTGCCCCAGCATGGACACTGGCAGAACTGCCACCTCCTCCCATCTGAGAGCCATAGGAGTAGAAGCGCTGGGATTTCAGGGGAGAATAGGAAGCAGTGGTGAAACTCATGGTTGCAGTTTGGATAGGAACAGAGGTGTTCACAGACCACTGGCACAAAGCTGCTGGCTACTCAGTGTGAGTCGGAGCAGAGTATTTATAGTGAGTAGGGGGAGTGACAGTCCTCTCCTCCTTCCAACTGATCCTCCCCATTGCATTCACTCCATTGCCAGGGTGGAGATTCACGGGGGAAGGGGACAGACTTCATTCATTGTAAAGTAACATAGAAAAGACCACACCTTTAATAAACCGTCCTGTAGTGATAAGTGTAAAAACTAGATTTTTCTTGCTTCCTTTAAAGTGAATATTACTTAATAAAAAATAAATCCTTGTAACGTACAACCAGAAAAAAAAAAATAACAAAAGGGTAACAAAACTGGCCACATATTAACATACCTTTCACCAATACAACTAAATCTGATATCCACTTATTGTTCGAATTACTTCAAAGCACATTTAAAAACGAAACTACGGGGGTTGATTTACTAAAACTAGAATCTAGTGCAGCTCTGCATGGAAACCAATCAGCTTCCAGGTTTTAGGCTTGGTTCACACTACTGCGACCTGAATGTCGTGCAACTTTGCCAGGCGACTTCCTGGTAACTTGAGTACTACTTTGATACGACTTTCAGGGAATGCCTGGGTAATGTCGGATCCAAATCACATCGATATAGATGAGGATGCGACTTGGAGGCGACTTCCATTAAAGTCTATGGGCACAAGTCGGATAGAAGTCACCTTGAAGCAGTACAGGAACCTTTTCTAATGTCGGAGCAACTTTAGTAGTGCTAATTAAGACAGCTCATTGATGTCATGCAACTTGGGGTCTCACATTGAACACGGCTTTGCCGCACAATTTCAAAGCCGCATGTCCATGCAACTTCGGGTGCGTCTTGAAAGACATCTGTGCGGCTTCATGCACAGATGTCTATTGAAGTCGCACCCAAAATCAGCAAAAGTAGTGCAGGAACTACTTTTGTAAATCGGCGTTGCATCGATTGGAACGGTGCCATTGCCGGAAATAGGCTGCGACTTGTCATGTGATTTGACCTGTCAAATCGCATGACAAATCACTTCAATGTATACGAGGGCTTTTTGTGAAAGCTTGATTGAAGAAGCTGAAGTAAGAAGCTGATTGGTTGCCATGCACAGCTGCACCAGATTTTGCACTCTCCAGTTTTTGTAACTCAACCCCCGTAATTGATTTCTTCTGTCTTGAGGCTCATTTACATCAGATGCGTTGGGGTGATGCAGGCGGCTATTCCCAATGCACAGATAAGGCAAAATGCCTTGTTTCGTAAGGTTTCAATTCACCACGGTTGAAAGATAGTGCATGCAGTACTTTTTTTCAGCACGGTGGATTGCAATGAACCACTGCATTGCAAAGCCACTGCAGTGACTAGAAATGTTACTTGTGACATTTCAATAAAGTTCTGTGAAAAAAAAAAAGGAAACAGTGCGATCCACTGAGATCAGTACACCGGCATTGGGTCTCCCAGCACACACCTGGCACCAGCAGCTGTGCGTTCAGCTTGGCTTGTTGATATGAATGACCCTTAGGCTGGGTTCACACTTGTGCGATCACAGACATCGCATGTGATACGCACCGCATTGCTGTGCAGATCACATGCGATGTCTGTGCAATGCGAATTTAGCCATACAAACTGTATGGCTGAAATCACATCGCATTCGCACCAAAATGGTGCAGGACCATTTTTTTTGCATTCTGCGATTCGATTTCTGCACCATTTCACAGTTTGAACTGTGAACCAATCTGGAGGTGTCATTAACTTTACATTGACACCCCCAGCAGTGGGCAGATGTCAGTGTGAACCAGTATGCGATTCGATTAACCGGCACTGAATTGCAGAGTTTCCCCCATCGCACCAGTGTGAACCGGGACTTAAAGCTGGTGTTCCCATATATGCGATGTGGGACATCGCATGTGATTTTCACAGGAATCGCACCGCATTCCTATTCAAATCACATGTGATGTCTGTGCAGTGCAATTTGAGCCATGCATTTGGGGTGCAGGACCCTTTTTTTTTAACCGCACTGGAATCGGATCTGTCAATGCTTATTGCAAACCATTTTGGGGTATTTTTGACAACCCCTGCAGTTCACATGAACGCCATGCGATTTCAGTGCGGTGCGGGAAATGCACAGGATTCACTGTATTTCCCTCACCGCATATACTGTATGTGAAAGAAAATTGGGCGAACGTTTTTGTCCGAGGAACAATCGTACGATTTTCTGATAGTTTCGATAGCTGAATCCAACCTCCTAAATTAAAATTTCCAAAAGGACAAACGCCAAACGCTAAAGCGCATAAAAAACGCCCCAGTGTGAAAAGGGTCATAGGGAGAATTCACACTATACAGCCGATAAATTGTAGAGCAGCAGGAGCGATTCACCAGTCCGGTCACTCTGCGTTTCCAGCTGCACTACAGGGCAGTGTGGTGCACATTACACAGATCCCTTTTTTTTTGTACAAGCTTTATTTAAAGTGTACAAAACATACACTTTATTCACTACAATGTAGAGCAGCACAACGTGCTGCACTGCCTGACATTGCAGTGCGATTCTGGCCCCGTGCGCTGCAATAAATTAAAGCATTTTTGCAATTTACCACAGCACACTGCAATGCAGCTCTAGGCTGCATTGCGGTGTGAATGGGACACATAGGAAACAATTGTTTCTTGTGAGTCCGTGCGGTGACAGACATTTTTACCATGCCAGTGTGAATTGGCCCTTCATTGTTTTAGCCTAGGTTCACACTGACAGCAGGAATGTTCAGCTGAACTCACACGATTTCATTCCCGCATGTTCGCAAGCTGCATGTGCCGAGCCCGCCAGGAAGTCGCAAGACATTTCCCGATGTGTGGCTGCAGAGATCAGGAAATGTCTCACTGCCTGTGATTAGCGCAGCGAAAATCCGACTTCCTGGCGGGCTCGGCACGTGCAGCTTGCGAACACGCCTGAGCCCATCCTTACTACAAGCATACAAGGGGGGGTTATTTACAAAAGGAAAATCCACTTTGCACTACAAGTGCACTATAAGTGCACTTGGAAGTGCAGTCGCTGTAAATCTGAGGGGGACATGCAAGGAAAATAAAAAACAGCATTTTAGCTTGTACATGATTGCATGATAAAATCAGCAGAGCTTCCCCTCATTTCAGATCTTCCCCTCGGATCTACAGCAACTGCACTTCCAAGGGCACTTTCAGTGCAGAGAGGATTTGCCTTTAGTAAATCAACCCCAAGGTGTCACTCGGGTCAGTTCATTTTGCCGTAACGCCACCGGTCAAACTCGCTCATGTAATTGGATGGCACTGCATCACAACCATAAGCCAAATACTTGGCTCGCAGTTGCAGCGCAGTCCTGCAAGGCAAAATCGCCATTCATAAGTAAAAAACAAAACAGCGAAACAGGCCTCAGGAGGCAACAGTATCACCTTCTGAACGCCTACAATTGTTACTTGTTTACAAATGCAAATTAAAACATTGTTTCAGGTATACAATTGTGTTCAAATAGAACTAGAGGCGAAACTTCCTTTATATCTTGGACAGAATAAGGCCTGATTCACACCTATGCATTTTTAGTGCTTTTTGCATTTTGCAGATTTGCACTACAGAACATGTTCCATAAGAAACAATGTTAAATGGACTGTAGTGCAGATCTGCAAAATGCAAAAAGCACTAAAAATGCATAGGTGTGAATCGGGCCTAAGGTCATCCATAAGGGGGTTTGAATCTCGGTCTGTTCAGCAGGAACCAGCCAAGATTCGAACCATGTATCTGCAGGTGAATGTACCAAAGCTGATCAATTGACCAACTTGGGCACAACCAGCCTGCTGGTTTTTACATGTGATAATAGCTGTTATAGCCGCTAGCAATAATCACTGTGTTCTCCCAGCGGTTGCAGGAAAGAAATTCACTCCATCTATGGCCGGTCTAAGGCTCCATTCACATCATAGCGTTTTTTCATGCTTTTTGCAGAAACGCAGAACATTATTTTTAACATGGGATCCTATGGAACACGTTCTAATCAATACATTTATGTGCCTCTCCCTTTTTGGAAATGTCAGTGACTTTTTTAAATGCTAAACACTTCTTTATTTTGCTTTTTTGGTTCAATAGACTTCAATGGAGAAGCTGCAGAAAAGCATGTAGTGTGTTTTTACTGCGATTTTGCCACAGTTTGCACTGTGCGTTTTTAAATCTGCCCAACAAAAAATTTGCCTAAAAAACCCCCCATAAAATACGCAAAATGCAAATCATAGCAAAATTGCAGTAAAATCGCAGTAAAATCGCTGTAAGGCTCCATTCACACTAGCGCGTTTTTTGATGCATTTTGCAGAAATGCACGGGAATTTTTTAACATGGGTTCCTATGGAACATGTTCACATCAATGCTTTTTTGTTTCTCTGCATTTTTGGTAAGGGTCGGGGACTTTTTTTCATGCAAAATGCAGCGTTTTGCATGTAATAGAATTCAATGGACAAGCATCAAAAACGCAAGTGCACCGTTTTTGATGCGTTTTTGGTGCGTTTTTGATGCGTTTTTGCCGTTTTTATTTTTTTATTTTTTTTAAGACTGTAAAAAAAAAATGTAAAAAAAAAAAAACGCAAAACGCAAATCGCGGCAAAATCGCGGCTCAAAAACGTGGCAAGCATGAAAAAAAAACCTCCAAAAATGCTCAAAAGCAACATGCATAGGTGTGAATCCAGCCTCAGGCCTGGTTCACACCTATGCATTTTTTAGTGCATTTTCAGTTTTGCAGAAACACACTACAGTCCATTTAACATGGTTTCCTATGAATGTAGTTCACATCTGTGCATTTTATGGCAAGGGCCAGGGACTGGTTTTTGGTTCCATAGACTTCAGTGGATCAAAAACGTGTATTGAAAAACGCAAAATGCACCAGGAATATGCAAACTGCAACCTACATAGGTGTGAACTAGGCCTAAGGCTCCATTCACACTAGCGCGTTTTTTGATGCATTTTGCATTTTGCAGAAATGCACGGGAATTTTTTAACATGGGTTCCTATGGAACATGTTCACATCAATGCCTTTTTGTTTCTCTGCATTTTTGGAAAGGGTCAGGGACTTTTTTTCATGCAAAATGCAGCATTTTGCATGTTAGGCTCGATTCACACCTATGCATGTTGCTTTTGAGCGTTTTTGGAGGTTTTTTTTTCATGCTTGCCACGTTTTTGAGCCGCGTTTTTGCCGCGTTTTTGCCGCGATTTTGCGTTTTGCGTTTTTTTTTTTTTTTTTTTTTTTTTGCATTTTTTTTTTAGTCTTTAAAAAAAATTAAAAAAAAAAACAAAAAAAAACAACGGCAAAAACGCATCAAAAACGCACCAAAAACGCATAAAAAACGCTGCAAAAACTGTGCACTTGCGTTTTTGATGCTTGTCCATTGAATTCTATTACATGCAAAACGCTGCATTTTGCATGAAAAAAAGTCCCTGACCCTTTCCAAAAATGCAGAAAAACAAAAAAGCATTGATGTGAACATGTTCCATAGGAACCCATGTTAAAAAATTCCCGTGCATTTCTGCAAAATGCAAAATGCATCAAAAAACGCGCTAGTGTGAATGGAGCCTTAGAGAGGGTTCTAACCCCTCTTGCCATCGGGGAGATTTACCTTCAAATCCTGTCCCATAGCCAAAACTAAGGCTCGATTCACACCTATGCATGTTGCTTTTGAGCGTTTTTGGAGGTTTTTTTTTCATGCTTGCCACGTTTTTGAGCCGCGTTTTTGCCGCGTTTTTGCCGCGTTTTGCGTTTTGCGTTTTTTTTTTTTTTTTTTTACAGTTTTTTTTTACAGTCTAAAAAAAAAATGTAAAAAAAATTAAAAAAAAAAAAAAAAAAAGGCAAAAACGCATCAAAAACGCAACAAAAACGCATCAAAAACGCTGCAAAAAAGGTACACTTGCGTTTTTGATGCTTGTCCATTGAAATCCATTACATGCAAAACGCAGCATTTTGCATGAAAAAAAGTCCCCGACCCTTTTCAAAAACGCAGAGATACAAAAAAGCATTGATGTGAACATGTTCCATAGGAACCCATGTTAAAAAATTCCCGTGCATTTCTGCAAAATGCAAAATGCATCAAAAAACGCGCTAGTGTGAATGGGGCCTAAGGGTGAGCTCCGGCGTGTTCGAACAGCCCACATGCAGAGCCCGCCAGGAAGTCGGCACTGTGCTGCGCTAATCACAGGCAGTGAGACATTGTCCCGATGCGCGGCTGCAGAGATTGGAAAATGTCTCACTGCCTGTGATTAGCGCAGCGCAGTGCCCACTTCCTGGCGGGCTCTGCACGTGGCCTGCGTGAACACGCCTGAGCTCATCCTTAGCCAAAACAGGAAGTGAGAGCAAATCCCTACACATTAATGGAATCCCTTGGGGACCCCCAGGTCACCAGAACTAGAGACCTCATTGGAGGATTTCCCCTCTATTCTTTTCTGGGGACAACCCAAAATTTTGGATTTTTATTTACTTTCACTTTCGATGATAATGGTAAACAGGACAAATAGAGATTCTGAATCTCCATACCGGGGGCACAGACAGCAATAAAAGACTGACAGGAGTTCTAATCTATCTCCACTCTGTCCAAAACTAAAATAAAAGTTTTGCCTTTAGCTATACATTAAGATGGCGATACCAACCAGCAGATTGAACAAAAGAAAATTACTTGATTCCCCCTTCCATACACTCAATTTTGATGGGGGAGTCTCCCCCCGCTGTACTTATGTATTCTGACAGTGGGGAGACTTCCCCACCGTCAGAATGCACTGATCAGCACTGCCGGCTCTAACAGCGCTGATCAAGAGAACATTTTCCATCAGGCTGGTTGTACACAAGTTAATCGATACATCGACTTGTGTACAACCAGCCTGTCCATACATGGATGGAAATTTTGGCCAGTCCCTGCCAGACCAGATACATTTTGATCCATGTATGGCTGGCTTTAGGCAGTAGTCCCATTTCTACGGGGCAGGTAGACACCACCATCTGAACAATGGCAGAGAGAGAATCAATCAATCGTCTACCCTCATTGCACTGGCATAAACAATATTGTTCAGCGCTCCGACGATCGCTTTTCAATGGGGTAGTAAACACTGCGGTTAGTGTGAAAGGAGCCATATTGTTTCAGATTGATCTTCTGTATTGACCCTAATCATACTAGTGCATTGCAGCAACCGCTGGCAAAATGTGCAAATTACCGCAACATACTGTACATTCTGTATGTGCAGTGCATTGTGGATGGTTTCCTTAAAGCGGAGTTCCACCCAAAATTGGAACTTCCGCTCATTGTACTCCTCCCCCCCTCTAGTGCCACATTTGGCACCTTTTGGGGGGGGGGGGGGGGGACAGCATACCTGTCTTTCACAATTGTGCTTTTCCCACTTCCGGGAGCCTCAGCCGTAGGTATTGACATCACGGGTGGGGCTCCTTCCTCCTCTTCCTCCCCCTGTCGCCGGGCCAGTAGGAGAGAGGAGCAGAGCCTCGCGCATGCGCAGCGAGGTTTCCGGCGTGAAGTGACAACGCTACACTGCCAGGTTCCCTTACTTGCAATGGAGGTGGCATGCACCCGACAGCTGATAGAAACATCAGCTGCGGCGCCGACATCACTGGACTCCAGGACAGGTAGGTGTCCGATTATTAAAAGTCAGCAGCTGCAGTATGTGCAGCTGCTGGCTTTTAATTTTTGCAGCGGTGGGCGGACTTCCGCTTTAATGCACTGTGGAGTCCAATGCACTGCAGCCCGTCACAATACATATATCATGTGCATAGGTATGCACAGCCTATTGCATTAGGGTGTGCACCCCAAAGTGCAAACTGATATGTATACAGTTGTGTGCATAAGTTTACATACCTGGCAGAATTTGATTTCTTGGCCATTTTTCAAAGAATATGAATGATAACACAAAAACTTTTCTTTCACTCATGGTTAGTGTTTGACTGAAGCCATTTATTATCAATCAACGGTGTTTACTTTTTTTTAAATCATAATGACAACAGAAACTACCCAAATTACCCTGATCAAAAGTTGAGATACCCTTGTGATTTTGACCTGATAACATGCACACAAGTTGACACAGACACCTGTGATCTGTTTGCTTGTAATTAGTTTGTGTGTGTATAAAAGGTCAATGAGTTTCTGGACTCCAGACAGAGCCTTGCATCTTTCATCCGGTGCTTCACTGATGTTTCCGGATTCTGAGTCATGGGGAAAGCAATAGAAGGATCTGTGGAAAAAGGTAGCTGAACTGTAAAAAACAGGAAAGGGATATAAAAAGAAATCCAAGGAATTGAGAATGCCAATCAGCAGTGTTCAAACTCTAATCAAGAACTGGAAAATGAAGGGTTCTGTTCAAATCAAACCACGGTCAGGTAGACCAACTATGGTTTCAGCCACAACTGCCAGGAAAATTGTTCGGGATGCAAAGAAAAACCCACATATAACTTCAGGTGAAATACAGGACTGTCTGAAAACATGTGGTGTGGCTGTTTCAAGATGCACAATAAGGAGGCACTTGAAGAAAGATGGGCTGCATGGTCGAGTTACCAGAAGAAAGCCATTTCTACGCAAATGCCACAAAGTATCCAGCTTACAATACGCCAAACAGCACAGAGACAAGTCTCAAACCTTCTGGTACAAAGTCATTTGGAGTGATGAGACCAAAATTTAGCTTTTTGGCCACAACCATAAACGCTACATTTGGAGAGGAGTCAGCAAGGCCTAAGATGAAAGGTACCCCATTCCTACCGTGAAACACGGAGGTGGATCGCCGATGTTTTGGGGATGTGTGAGCTACAAAGGCACAGGAAATTTGGCCAAAACTGATGGCAAGATGAATGCAGTATGTTATCAAAAAATACTGGAGGAACATTTGCATTCATCAGCCCATTAAGCTGCGCATGGGACGTAGTTGGACATTCCAACATGGCAATGATCCAAAACACAAGACCAAGTTGACCTGACATTGGCTACAGCAGAATAAAGTGAAGGTTCTGGAGTAACCATCTCAGTCTCCTGACCTCAATATCATTGAGCCACTCTGGGGAGATCTCAAACGCGTAGTTCATGCAAGACAGCCCAAGAATTTACAAGAACTGGAGGCTTTTTGCCAAGAGGAATGGGCAGCTTTACCATCTGAGAAGATAAAGAGCCTCATCCACAAATACCACAAAAGACTTCAAGTTGTCATTGATGTTAAAGGGGGCAATACACAGTATTAAGAGCTGGGGTATGTAAACTTTTTATCAGGGTCATTTGGGTAGTTAATTTGGGTATAAACCTATCAGCACAACTGTATATACTGACAGTGTCAGTTGGGCAGAAATGTGTGTCAGTAGGGCAGTGGATGGTGTCAGTTTTTTATTTTTATGTATTTATTTATTTTTTCAATCTTAGCCCCATTAGAGGTTTTTGAAATATTAGGGGTCTAAAAATGGTAACTCTGTGCCACACGGGGTGATTAGGGTGTGCCCAGGCTGTGTGCATACCTATGATCATGTGTAATGCTGCCCTGCTTTGCTAAAAATAAGTCATGTGCATTTTTTGATCCATTGCAATGCATTAGGGACCCATTCATAATGAATGGTCTGCACTAATGCAATGCATGTTAGGCCTCATGCTCATGGGTGTATTAAAAGATTTTAACTATGCCCATTTGTGCTTTATCTTTCTACCAGGACCTGCCCACATGTCAATCTTTGACATGCGATTGTGTCTGTGCTGGTGCTGCGTGTGCATCCACTTGTATAGGCTGTCTACACGCAGCTCCGAGGTGGGTGCACTTGCATCTGCTAGCTCTGCATGCCGGGGCACTATTAATTTGCCATCTGCATAATCCCTAAAAAGTGCTCGATCTGGTGTGTATTTATGTGTTTGGATGCATATATGTATGCACAATCATGCGTGTAATTTCATTCTATTGGCTAGAACATAAAGTGGTTGTAAAGGCAAAAGGTTTTTTTACCTTCATCCATTCTATGCATGAAGCCAAAAAACCTTCTGTGTGCTGCTCCCTCCACAACACCCCGGAAAACTCACTTGAACCCCCTCTCAATCCAGCGATGTGAACCAGTGGCGACTGTTTTTTTTTTTTGCACCCACAGCCCCCCCAGTCAGCCTTGCACTTACCCCATCAAGCAGGCAGCGCTTCCCTACGAGCGGTAGCCTCTCGTGCATCTCCTCACTGTGGCCGTACATCTCCTCTATCCTCCTCCTAGTCGACCAATAGGATCGCCTGTCCTTTCAGCCAATCGGGTGACGGGTCTTAGGACCTGCTTCCTGATTGGCTGGGAGGAGAATCACTGTGACAATAGCGAATATTAATTTTGCTATTGTCACACAACTGGGTGGGCTCAGGGCGCAGTGCTCTGCGCCCCTGAGCCCACCCTTTTTTGAAGCCTCTTAGAGCCTCAGGTTCTAATCATGTTCTTCAAAAGAAAAAACCCCATTGGAATCCATGTTCAGGACCCTACATGTAGATTAGGGGGCCGGACGCATGAATGGAGGAGCGGCTCCCGTGCGCTCCTAATGAATGGGCCACTGCTGATGTGAACGAGAGCCTCGGCTGTCCCGGGACTCCCTCTTCTCATTGGCTTAGATGTCATTCACAGCCAGTGAGCCAATAAAGAAAGGGTGGAGATGGGGATGAGCCGCAGCTCCATGTGCCTTATGGATTCATAGATTAGAGCTCGGGAGCGAGCATGCACAAGTGCCCCATAGCAAGCGGCTTGCTATTGGGGGGCACTGGTCAAGGGGGAGGAGCCAGGAGTGCTGGTGGGGGACCCCAGAAGAGGAGGATTGGGGTTGCTCTGTGCAAAACTACTGCACAGAGCAGGTAAGTATATCATGTTTGTTATTAAAAAAAAAAAATTTAATTCCACTTCAATTTGTTCTAGCCATTAGGCTGAAATTATCCACATACGTAGGGGTTTATGTGCATTTATACTTGCATTTTCATAAATTATCCAATTATGCCAGTGCACTTCTCCCTGAATGCAGGTTTGGGGAATTTTTTTAATGCCCCTGAACGCTGTTCTAAAATACAAATATAAATGCCACAATGTGCATGGACACAGTGAATAATACTGAGCTTTGTTTAGAGGCATAAAAAAAAAGAAAACTATTTCTAACATTTTTCTGCCCGTGTGCATGTAGCCTCTGTGCACATTGCAACGCTTCACTGCACTGGAAAGGATTACAAGCATGTAAATGCCCCCTTCCACTTCTACCAAGTCTCTGCTGTGTACTTTAGTAGTAAAGTATTTGTATTTGGCATTTTGTCATTGTGTTCCCCTTATTTACATAGTACCGGTAAATTGTATGCAATGGAGCAGATCAGCCCATTCCAGAATATACTCTGTCCTGGAGCCGTACGCAGCGTGTGACCATCTTAAGAAATAACTCTTCCCGTCTGGAATAGATAATCATGTCATCTAGCGAGATGTGATGTGACTTCTGCGTCTGATATTTCTAGACAGGATATTATTTCCCTGTCATTCTGCCCACTGTGTTAAACACACATTGGTGAGGAATGTACAAAACACATGTGGAAGGTGTGGTGCCGCCATCAGTCATTCCTTCCTGCAGTGTGACTTGGCATTCAACACCAAAAACCACCTGCCCATACAGTGCTGACTCATTCATTACCTTTAGAAAAGTCCGGTAACCCCCCAACGGTATTTTTTTGGAAAACCCGGCCATATCAACTTTTGTGAGTTGGCATTTTATGAACGTATTTGGCTGGAATTGAAAATGATCTTTTGGATTCATCTTAAAGCCCTTTGACGCCTTTGATCAGTTTTTCGATTTAATAAAAAGTGGAAAGAAAATGCTTAAAAAATCATCACTCATATGGAACACCGGTCAGTTGTGTTTCAGTTGCAGTTTTAAAACTCCTGCTTGCTGTGCTTTTGGTGCACTTTTCAAAACCACAGCAAAAACGCAGCTCCCTGTCGAAATGAATAGAAAACGCATCAAAAACACACTGTGGTAGTGTTTTTTGAGTGACATATCCATGTTTCACAGGTGCATGCTGGGAGTCAGGCAACCAGAAAACACACCAGTGCAGTGTAAAAGCACCCTTAAGCCTGGTACACAGGGCTGAACGAAAAAAACAACAACTGAGGAGCTCACTGTACTAACTATGAGATGTTAGTACAGCAATCTCACCTATGAGCTACTGTATTCTGACAGGGGGACTGCCCCCCGCCATTAGCTGCAAGTACTGATCCAGCACACCCTTTAGTAAAGGTTTCTGTCAGGCAGGCTGCTGTACACACAGGCTGAATGTCAGACGGTTTCCCTTGAACCGGGCGATACCGGCCAATATATGGCCTATGTGTACCAGGCTTTAAGCCCTGTACACATGGGCTGAATTTTGGAAGACAACAGCTGGTTAAAAAAAAAACAGCAGACACTCCGCCCGTGTCTATGTCGGTCTGTCCGACAGCCGGCTTCTGTCAGATGTGCATGCTGGAGAACCAGCAGCCGACCGACTCCCAATCAGCGCTCACAGCCAATGGTAGAATATCAGAACACAAGAGATCAGCGGGGGAGATAACTCAACTAACCTTGCATGGTTAGTACAGCGGCTCCGACCGGAGCTGTCAGATTTTGGTGGCATGCAGCTTGGTAGGACAGAAATAAGGGGGAGGGGGGGGTGCGAGCAAGCATCCCCCCGAACCATACCAAGCCACATGCCCCTAACATGGGGGAGTTCTTTGGGGCATGGGGACAAGGGCCTCTTCCCGACAACCTTGGGCGGTGGTTGTGGGGGTCTGCGGGCAGGGGGCAATCTGGAAGCCCCCCAGATCCTGGCCCCCCATGTGAATGAGTATGGGGTACATTGTTCCCCGACCCATTCACCAAAAAAAGTGTTGAAAATAATTAGACAGGAGGCAGTTTTTGACAATTCCTTTACTAAAAAAAAAACCAAACCAATGTCCCCCAATGTAGAGCCATCATCAATCACGATGCCCGCTGTACCACCGGACCCAAAAAAACAAAACTCCTGCCTTTTCACAGTTCTTAAATTGGTAAGGGACAGGGCCACCTGCTGACATCACCTGGTGGCACCGCCCCCTTGTGATGTCACCGACCCAGCATGCACCGGTTGGTGATGTCACAAGGGGGAGGTGCCACCAAGTCACGTCACCAGGTGGTCCTGCCCTTACCTATTTAAAAACTGTCAAATGGCATATCAGACATTCGGCGGTTAGCTTTCATCGTGGACGGAGCTTTTTTTTATGGGTCTGACGGTGCAGTGGGCGTCGTGATTAACAATCACAAGGGAATTGTCAAACTGCCTCCTGTCTATTTATTTTTGACACTTTTGGTGAATGAGTAGGGGTAAAATGCACCCCATACTCATTTACATAGGTAGAGGGCTGGGATCTGGGAGCCCCCTTGTTAAAGGGGCTTCCAGATTCCGATAAGCTCCCTGCCCACAGACCCCCACAACCAAAGCCCAGGGTTGTCGGAAAGAGGCCCTTGTTCCCATCAACATGCGTTAACATATATGAAAATTGGATGTGTTTTTAACCGCATCCAATCACACATAACATGTGAGCGTGACCAGCTTTCAATGTCCAGGATGGCTGGGGTGCGGTTTTGAAAAGGGTGCTGTGCATTTTTTGGGTCCAGTTCAGGTGCGAATTCAGGGAAAAATCTGCACCTGAATTTCTATGGCTTGTTAACTGCACATCCGATTGTCCTCCAAAGTTTATGGACAGCCTTGTTGTACTTTCATAGTACATGTACAAGGGAAATGGCTAGTGATAAAGATCAGTTAAATATTAACTGTTTGACTGTTCAGGAGAGAACCTGAGATGAGTGACACATTTATAAACTATGCTGCACCTGCTTGTAATTTCCTTTTCTTGTTTAAGCCCGTCATGTCTACACCATACTTAGCTGAGACAACTCACACCCCCAAGGCACCAATTTCTTTATGCTGTTATATATCTGCTTGGCTCTACTCCCCACACAAGTAGCAGACTCTAACCCTAATTATGATAATCAGGACCAGGACAGCTTTATAAGTTATAGTCTGCACAAAAACGCATGAAACATTTGACCTGGGGATCTTTTTAAAGGTATATGTGTACATTATATACTAGCTACATTACCAGTAAGTTCTGTTTTGGTTCTGTTATGTGTGTACTCCTTTTGCTAAAGTAGATCTTTCTATGGCCAGATTATTTTACAATATTCAACAATTATTTCACCTTGTATACACTATATTGTCAAAAGTATTGGGACGTCTGCCTTTTACACATGAATGAACTTTAATGGCATCCCAGTCTTGGTCCATAGGGTTAAATATTGAGTTGCCCCACCCTTTGCAGCTATAACAGCTTCAACTCTTCCGGGAAGGCTATTCACAAGGTTTAGGAGTGTGTCTATGTGAAAAAAATACCCCCAAATAAGGTTGTGGGACTTTAACGGCAACAGCGTAATGTAAAAACAATTTTATTCCATAGAAAAATGTATATATGTATACAAAACATTAGCATAGTTAATAAACATAACACAGTGAACACAATAAAAAGCTGAAACACAGCTGTACTGATGTGCATTGGATAAAGATGCTTGTAATGTCTTCCACGAAGGCCTATGCGTTTCGGCACTGAAACTGACCGTCCCTTCGTCAAGGGCGACTCGTGGGACAAGCTCTTACCAAACATGACAGTGTTGGAGCACCCATTGCCCAAATCACGGTGGTGGATATGTCAAAACCACCCACGGATCCAAAAACCGGAGCCTGGTTGTGTGTGGTTGGCCCCACTCTGCCCACACTGATCCACCCCCAAAAAAAGAGACACCGAATCACGGAGCCCGTCCAAGAGGGTACTGTGTCAGGATGGCACAGACCCAAGTGGATGTCTGAGTGCTAAGGGATGAATTAGAACTGAGACTGCGAGCCAGGCCTTCTCATCCAACATCAGTGCCTGACCTCACAAATGCGCTTCTGGAAGATGGGTCAAACATTCCCATAGACACACTCCTAAACCTTGTGGACAGCCTTCTCAGAAGAGTTGAAGCTGTTATAGCTGCAAAGGTTGGACCAACTCAATATTGAACCCTACAGACTAAGACTGGGATGCCATTAAAGTTCATGTGCGTGTTAAGGCAGGCGTCCCAATACTCATGACAATATAGTGTATATCAGTACACTTATCATTTTTGTTTTGTGAATCCTGTGTACATCCACATGTAAAATTACTTTAGTAGGGGTGTGCGAATTCCAATTGAATTTTCTGCCACTGAGTTTACTCTATTTTATTATCATTTTAGGTGCCAGTTTTAAATTAGAGCCTTTTGTTTCTACCGGCTAAACTGTCTATTTATAAAAAATGTGCTTTGGTAATGTCTTATCATTCACACAAACATAACAAATAATACCGGTCATTTTTGCAATATGTGTGTTAAGCCCCGTACACATGGGCTGAATGCCGGGGCGACATTCAATAAAAAACACCCAACATTCGGCCTGTGTGTATGGCAGAACCCAGCCGTTTGACCGGCTTCTTTTTGATGAGCATTTTGGAAAACCAGCAAAAAAAACTCATAGTGTGTACCAGGCTTTAGACCCCTTTCACACGGGCTTTTTGATCAGGTCCCCCTGTCATTTTTTCAGGCAGATCTGATCAGAAGCTCTATAGACAGGTGGATGTAAAAGGACTTGTATCTGTTTACACCCACCTACCTCCGAGTCTGTCCAGATGTCCTTTTTCAGACCTAAATATGATGGATCGGAGGTAGCCTGATGTAGACCGTTTACATCCAGCCGCCTATAGAGCTATCATGGGTCCCCTGAACACAAACTGAATGGGCATGGATGTAAAAAACTGACATCCAACCTGGTTGGCTCAGATTCAGCAGGGGATCTGTGAGCAGATTCCCTGCTGATCAGAAAGGACTCTGCTCTGTGTGAAAGAGCTTTAATAGTTTCTATTTGTTGTGACCTCCTATGGTTGGACTTGGATCGCTGCTCAAAGCATAGAGTAAGTTAATCCCTCTGGTCCTCAGAGATAGGGGTGCCAGCATGTGTGTTCACTCATCCCCGATGGATGGATACATTGTGTGCAAAGAAAGCCACACTACTGGCCTGACCGCAGTATGAATATCAGTGTGAAATGGTTCAGACAGCTCTCCTTCTCAGGCCACACCCCACTGATGCGTTTCGCCCTGCCCATCAGGGCTTGGTCATAGACGGGCGTGGGCAGGGCGAAACATGTCAGGGAGGTGTTGCCTGCGAAGAAGAGCTGTCTGAGGCTGTTTCGGGCTGGGTGTATGGCTTTCTATGTATGAAATAGTTTATATTTGTTGTCCTTTGCCGGGTGAATGTAACATTCCTTAACATTTGATCCTAAGAAAACACTAGCCGCAAAAACATTAAACCATAAGAGTTAAAGTGGTTGTAAAGGCACAAGGTTTTTACCTTTATGTTTATGCAGGAAGGTAAAAAAACTTCTGTGTGCAGCAGTCCCCCCAGCCCCCCTAATACTTACCTGAGCCCCCTCTCAGTCCAACAATGTCCACTAGAGCCTTGCCTCTCTGGGGATTCGCACTCCCGATTGGCTTTTGGCATCAGTGGGAGCCATTGGCTCCCACTGCTGTCAATCACAGCCAGTGAGCCAATCAGGGGGCACACATTTGCAACTGGGGCTCTTTCTCAAAGTGGGGCTATTTCTATAAGTGGGAGCACTTCTGACTCTGCACTCATCATTACCTGATTATCTGATTGTCTCATCTGAAAATCTCTTCTCTCATCCTACAGGTATGTGCTAACTGAACCATCTCCACCCAAAACTGAAACACTGCTATCTGCTTTTCTTATGTGTCTTTTATAATTGCTGGTATGTGCTAACTGAACCATCTCCACCCAGAGGCGTACCTAGGGTCTCCAGCGCCCTTGGCGAGAATCTGTATTGGCGCCCCCCAGGCACCCCCCCTCATTCAGTGCAGACCCCCCCTACAATACAGACCCTCCTACAGTTCAGACCCCCCCTACAATACAGACCCCCTACAGTTCCGATCCCCCCTACAGTTCAGATTCCCCCCCTACAGTTCAGAGCCCCCCCACAGTGCAGACCACCCCCTACAGTGCAGACCCCCCCCTACAATACAGACCTCCCCTATAATACAGACCCCCCTACAGTGCAGACCCCCCCTTACAATACAGACCCCTTACAGTGCAGACCCCCCCTTCAGAACCATAATGTACCTCGGCTCAGATGATCAGCGTGGGACATGCACAGTCAGCACGTGTAGACATAACGGAGGAGGGGGAGGCAGTTCAGATCCCGCCCTACAGTTCAGATGCCCCCCTACAGTTTAGACCCCCCTACAGTTTAGACCCCCCTACAGTTCAGAGCCCCCCCACAGTGCAGACCACCCCCTACAGTGCAGACCCCCCCTACAATACAGACCCCCCCACAATACAGACTCCCCTCCTACAGTACAGACCCCCTCCTACAATGCAGGCCCCCCTACAGTGCAGACCCCCCTCCTACAATGCAGACCCCCCTACAGTGCAGACCCCCCCTTCAGAACCATAATGTACCTCGGCTCAGATGACCAGTGCGGGACATGCACAGTCAGCACGTGTAGACATAACGGAGGAGGGGGAGGCGGCTTCACTCTGCTCGGCTGTGTGAGACAGCTGAGACTTATCAGAGCAGCGACGCAGCCACGAGAGAAGGGGATCGTTGCGGCCAGGTCCCGGGTGTGCTGACGGGTGTCACTCGGGTGCGGCTCGCAACCACCCCCTTGCAAAGCCAGGCTCTCCGTGTGTGTGTTAGCTGCCTGTCACCGCTCTCCATGTGTGTGTTAGCTGCCTGTCTCCGTGCCACTGCTCAAACCCGCCTGCTGTCTCCGCTTCAGTCACGGAGGGGGGGCGCCCAGGCCTGACACCCCCTAGTGTGTGCCACCCGGGGCGGCCTGCCCCCCACTTAGTACGCCATTGGGCCAGCCCACTAGCCCAGCAGCAAGCAGCAGTGCTCGGTGCCACCAGCCCACCGCTGCTGTGCCTGTGCTGAAGAACATTGCCAATTGGCGCCCCCCTTGGCATGTGCCCCTGGCGGGCGCCGCTTAGTACACCCCTGTCTGCACCCAAAAACGGAAACACTGCTATCTGCTTTTGTTATGTGTCTTTAATAATTGCTCGTATGTGCTAACTGAACCATCTCCACCCGAAAACTGAAAGGCTGCTATCTGCTTTTCTTATGTCTCTTTAATAATTGCTGGTATGTGCTAACTGAAACATCTCCACCCAAAAACTGAAACACTGCTATCTGCTTTTCTCTTCATTCCTCTCAAAACCTCCTGCTCTCTAGCTCCCTCGTCTCCTCCTCCCATGCTCACCTCCAGGACTTTTCCAAAGCCTCTCCAATCCTATGGAATGCCCTACCCAAATCTGTCCACTTATCTCCTACTTAATTAGCTTTTTAGACGATCCCTGAAAACCCTTCTCTTCAGAGATCCTACCCTACCCACACCTAACAACTGTATTTTCATTTTCTCCATCAGCTCATCTCCCACAGTTGTTTTTGTTTCCACTTGACCCTCCCTTCTAGATTGTAAGCTCTAACGAGCAGGTCCCTCTGATCCCTCCTGTATTGATTTGTATTGTAAGTGTACTGTTTGCCCTCATGTTTAATAATAATAATAATAATGGAAGAGGCGAGGCCGAGGCACGGTTCCATGTGTGAATGGACACACAGAGCCTTCTCCGCCCCCGTTCTCCTCTGGCCCCCTCCATGTCCTTCACCACCCCCGTTCTCCTCCGGCCCCCTCCACGTCCTTCTCCACACCCCCCTTGTCCTCCGGCCCCCCACGTCCCCCGCAGCTGGCTCCCCTCCTCTGAACAAGGGGATAGAATAAAAAATAATGCAGTGGGGTCCCCCTTGCAAAATAATTTTCTAAACAAAGCCGATTGACTGCAATGGAATCTATTTTTGTCCTGTACAGATTTATTCTGCATTGCTTCTAAATGCAAGGGTGGTTGGGTAGGGATAGGATCAGTGGCATTGGTGGTGGGGGATGGGATGAGTGGCAGCGGTGAGGGAGAGATGGGATTAGTGGCAGCGGTGGGGGGTGGGATCAGTGGCAAGGGTGGTGGTTGGGGGGGTGGGATCAGTGGTAGGGGGGTTGAATGGGATGAGTGGCAGAGGTGGTGGGGGAATGGGATCAGTGGCAAGGGTGGTGGTTGGGGGGATAGGATGGGATGAGTGGTAGTGGAAGGGGGGATTGGATGGGATGAGTGGCAGCGGTGGGGGCATTGGATGAAATGAGTGGCATCAGTGGTGGGAGGATGGGATCAGTGGCAAGGATGGTGGTTGCGGGATGGGATCAGTGGCAATAGTGGTCATGGTGGGGTGGATCAGTGGCAGCAGTGTGTATGGTGGTGTGGGGGGGATCAGTGGCAGTAGTGGTGGTGGTGTGGGGGGGATCAGTGGCAGTAGTGGTGGTGTGGGGGTATCAGTGGAAGTAGTGGTGGTGGTGTGGTTGGGATCGGTGATGGTGGTGATGTGGGGGGGTATCAGGGTATCAGTGGCAGTAGTAGTGGTGGTGTGGAGGGGTATCAGGGTATCAGTGGTGGTGGTGGTGGTGGGGGGATCAGTGGTGGTGGTGGGGGGTATCAGTGGCAGTAGTGGTGGTGGTGTGGTTGGGATCGGTGGTGGTGGTGATGTAGGGGGTATCAGGGTATCAGTGGCAGTAGTGGTGGTGGTGTGGAGGTGTATCAGGGTATCAGTGGTGGTGGTGTGAGGGGTATCAGTGGCAGTAGTGGTGGGGGGGGATCAGTGGCAGTAGTGGTAGTGGGGGGAATCAGTGGCAGTAGTGGTGGTGGGGGGAATCAGTGGCAGTAGTGGTGGTGGGGGGTATCAGTTGGCAGTAGTGGTGGTGGGGAATCAGTGGCAGTAGTGGTGGTGGTGGTGTGGGGGGAATCAGTGGCAGTAGTAGTGGTGTGGGGGGAAATCAGTGGCAGTAGTGGTGGTGGGGGGTATCAGTGGCAGTAGTGGTGGTGGGGAATCCGTGGCTGTAGTGGTGGTGTGGGGGAAACAGTGGCAGTAGTAGTGGTGTGGGGGGGAATCAGTGGCAGTAGTGGTGGTGTGGGGGGGGGGAAATCAGTGGCAGTAATGGTGATGGTGTGGGGGGGAGATCAGGGGGAGATCAGTGTGGCAGTAGTGGTGGTGTGTGGGGAATCAGTGGCAGTAGTGGTGTTGTGGGGAGGAATCAGTGGTAGCAGTGGTGGTGTGGGGGGAATCAGTGGCAGTAGTGGTGTTGTGGGGGGGAATCGGTGGTAGTGTGGGGGGGAATCAGTAGCAGTGTTGATATTCAGGGATGGGATCAGTGCCACTCACTTGCAGATCACTTGGTTCCCCCTCCTTACTAGGTCTTGCTTGGGCGGGAAGAGAGGATAAGCGGGGGCTGTGAGTACCCGTGGGTGCAGGCGGAGCAAGAGAGGATGGGTGGAGCGGGCGGGGACTGTGCCCGTGAGTGCAGGCAGAGAGGTTGGGCAGAGAGGATGGGTGAAACGGATGGGAACTGTGAGTGCGGGCGGAGAGGATGGGCAGAGCGGACGGGGACTGCCTGTAAATGACCAGTGTACTATCTCCCGGCGGCGGGCTCCCCTACAGTGAGGGAACTCAAGGGCCCAGTCGCAAGTGCAACTGCTGCGACCCTGGTAATTCCGCCACTGTACCTGCCTAAGATGTAAGCAGACATTGACATGATACGGGGACAGAAATGTCTGGCAGGATTTACATCACAGTAAGCATCCTATTTCAGATTCTCTGAACCTGAATATTCTTATAGTGAGGCCTTTACAGCTTAAATTTTGGGGCTACCCCCCCCCTCCCCAGAGCTATGTACTGCCTTACCAACACTTCACTGTTCAAAGACTGCTTTTTGGCCAATAAGGGTGCTCTAAATGGATGATGGGACCATGAAACAAAACTATAATTTGAAAGAGTTAATACTTCACTGATGTTGTAAGCTCCACAAGAATTCAGCGAGATGGAATGTTGGTTTAATTTTTACCTGTAAAGAAATTCTAGTGTCTACTTCCAGCTCATGCAGGCAATAGAGTGCTCGGTGGAGAATGCACGTGGTCCAACTTCTCTTTATTGTTAAAAATCTAGGGGTCTTGGAATCATGTTCAGGCAACACATACAGTATTATGGGTGTGGCTGGTGATGCCTGCTGTTGTAGTATTATGGCTGTGCAAGTGCTACAGTTTTTCACCTTTCACCCAAACTGTCCTTAGTAAGCGTGAGGCTGTATTACTATAATGCTGCGTACACACGACTGGACTTTATGGCATACTTTGCCCGACTGACTTTTCGACGGACTTTACGACGGACTTTCCGAATGAACGGACTTGCCTACACACAATCAGCCAAAGTCCGCGGATTCGTACGTGATGACGTACACCGGACTAAAAGAAGGAAGTTCATAGCCAGTAGCCAATAGCTGCCCTAGCGTCGGTTTTTGTCCGTCGGACTAGCATACAGACGAGCGGACTTTTTGACCGGACTCGAGTCCGTCGGATAGATTTGAAACATGTTTCAAATCTAAGTCCGTCAAACTTTTGAGAAAACAAAGTCCGCTGGAGCTCACACACGATCGAATTGTCCGACGAAATCCGGTACGCCGGACCAAGTATGCCGTAAAGTCTGATCGTGTGTACGTGGCATAACACTGGCATTAGACTAGAAGTTCCTCTGGGTCAGGAACTGGTCTGTAGACCTGCAGAATTTGCTAGTGGTAGTATAGCCCATAAATAAAGAAAATCAGTGCCTGCTTGTCTACATATTTCAAATATGCATAAATCAGTCAATAAAAACGATCGCCTTATAAAACAACCCATTTAGTCTAAAATAGAAATGACAGGCAAAACATTTGTGTATAAATATTTTTAAAAATTCTAAATACCTTTTTTATAAGTGCTCACATAACCTCCCTCTGTTCTAAGCTGCATAGGAGCTGGGGGAAGGAGAGACAGCAGTATACTGAACTTCCCAGTGGGGGGGGGGGGGGGTGGAGGAGTTCCCAACACAGCTACAAAATTGACCACTGTGTGTTCTCCTGCTTAGTGTGGTCAGTTTTTAATAGGAAAGCAGAGGGACTGCCAGGAACACCAGGGATTTCACACAAAGGAAGCAATACAAGAAGAACAGGATACTTTTTTATACAGGTCCATGGTACAGCAAGCACATATCACCATAAGTGGCTATATTTACCTTGCTTGTTTATCCACTATCAGAGCCCTGATCTAGGTACTTTCAGTTATGGGGCCTATGTCACACTTCCCTACCTCCCATCAATTCAGTGCTCTGTAACTGATTGACCGCATACCAGCCTCAAGTGCTATCACATAGGGATAGGAGGAGTATGTGTAGCTCTTTACATATTACAGTTTTCAGAAAGTCAAACTTTTTTTTTTTTTTTACAAGAAACAGAAAGTCAAACTTGCACAGGAATATTTGTGATTTTTGGTGGCAGAGCAGTGGGGGGGGGGGGGGGTCGGGGGATGGGCACACGTGGACAAAGTGCAGGATTACTTTAATGTATTTTCTGTTTTTTCCTTACAAATCTCTAAACCGTATATTCAGTGGTTTTATGTGGTTTCTTTGATTAGGATAAGGTTGTGAAGGCGGAACTTATTAGTGTGTTGGTGACCAACTTAAAGTGATCCTATTAAACAATTGCAGGTAAAACACTTAAAAGTTATCTTCAATGATTACTTGCAGTGTTTTCCTTTCCATAACAATTTTTTTTTTTTTCACTTGCAATGCGCCTTTGTCCTTTCTAAAAAATTTGACTACTCCAGGAAGAGTCCATTTCTAGCACAACTCCCTCCCGCATTGGACATCCTATCCCTCTTCTCTTCTGAAAGCACCTGACACGCTCTGTGCTGGCCCAGCTTCTCTGCCCCTCCCCTCACCTCCCTACAAACAACCTTTTTAAAAGCAGCTAAGAGAGGAACGAAGAGGAAAGCTATAAAGTGTCACTTGAGTCTGTTGGGGTGGTTAATATCACATCCTATATTGCTGCTAACAAAGCAAACAGAATATTGGCATACATTAAAAAGGGGATCAACTCCAGAGATAAAACGATAATTCTCCCGCTCTACAAGACTCTGGTCCGGCCGCACCTGGAGTATGCTGTCCAGTTCTGGGCACCAGTCCTCAGGAAGGATGTACTGGAAATGGAGCGAGTACAAAGAAGGGCAACAAAGCTAATAAAGGGTCTGGAGGATCTTAGTTATGAGGAAAGGTTGCGAGCACTGAACTTATTCTCTCTGGAGAAGAGACGCTTGAGAGGGGATATGATTTCAATATACAAATACCATACTGGTGACCCCACAATAGGGATAAAACTTTTTCGCGGAAGGGAGTTTAACAAGACACGTGGCCACTCATTAAAATTAGAAGAAAAAAGGTTTAACCTTAAACTACGTAGAGGGATCTTTACTGTAATGCCCTGTACACACGGTCGGATTTTCCGACTGAAAAAGTGCGATCGGATTGTGTTGTCGGAAATTCCGTTCGTGTGTGGGCTCCAGCGGACTTTTTCCGTCGGAATTTCCGACACACAAAGTTTGAGAGCAGGCTATAACATTTTCCGGCAACAAAATCCGATCGGTTAAATTCCGATCGTGTGTACACAAATCCGACGCACAAAGTGCCACGCATGCTCAGAATAAATTAAGAGATGAAAGCTATTGGCCACTGCCCCGTTTATAGTCCCGACATACATATTTTACGTCACCGCGTTCAGAACGATCGGATTTTCCGACAACTTTGTGTGACCGTGTGTATGCAAGACAAGTTTGAGCCAACATCCCTCGGAAAAAATCCATGGATTTTGTTATCGGAATGTCCGATCAATGTCCGATCGTGTGTACTGGGCATAAGGGCGGCAAGGATGTGAAATTCCCTTCCACAGGCGGTGGTCTCAGCGGGGAGCATCGATAGTTTCAAGGAACTATTAGGTAAGCACCTGAACGCCCGCAACATACAGGGATATACAATGTAATACTGACATATAATCACACACATGGGTTGGACTTGATGGACTTGTGTCTTTTTTCAACCTCACCTACTATGTAACTATGTAGCACCCAACAGCAGTCGCAGGGCTTTTGGATGTCTGCACAAGAGTGGCTTTTACAGGTAAATAACATGCATAAAATGTGTTAAATATACATATAATCTTATGGGAAGATTTTTTATTGAAATGAAGGGCTTGGCAACATGGTATCATCCCAGTACTGTTTCATCTCGGTACAGTTTTTTTCAGCCAGCAGTTGGCTTTCTTGGAAAAGCAATCCTCGTAGTCAATTAGCAGCTGGATTGCTTTTACAAGCAGTGGGAGGGGAATTCTTGGCGGCTCTCTTGGACTCTCCTGTCCCACTGGAAGACCCAAGCATGCAGCCGGCGGTATAGGATACTGGAAGCGGTGGAGCATTTCATCACTTCTGGTTTTGTGGTTGTAAACAAACCCTTAGGGGTTTGAAAAATGCTTTGGATCATACCAATCTTGTGCCCCTGATGATGTCATTTCTGACGAAACGGCCGTAGGGTAGACACGCACGCACGGACTGCGCATGCGTGGACTTTCTGTATACATCGGAGCTGTTTTTAAACTCCTTGCAAGGAACTTTTATGGATGCCTGTATGGCAATTTAAATAAAAAGAAGCTGAAACTTTTTTACACTATTGGAGTGTTTTCTCTTCCTTTTTTTTTGGATACTTATCATCGTTGAGAGGGGATTTCCCCTCCCCCCTCCCTCTATTACTGAGAATCAGTCTGCAAACCACCTTTCCAGCGCTCTCAATTAGGAGCCATCCACAGGGAGGACAACATCCAAAGTGGAGGATATTTCATGCTGTCTTTCAATGGCTGTCTGGTAAGCTTTTAATCTTTCTGTGGTGACGGTTTTTATCAGCGGTGGAAGTCATGGATTTACCCAGCAGAATTTTCACTCACTCATCTGTGGACACTATAATATAATTAAGCACGTTATTTATAAAATTTGAATCGGTGTTTGCCATTTTTCACCTATGGATAATATCCATTAATCCTTAATAGGTCAATTAGTAGTTAAATCATGTGCACGATTTGTCAGTTTTTCATGGTTTCATTTGCTTTTTAGTATAGTTTATTGTCTACGGTGTAGTAGTTATCCAGCGCTGCACTTTTTTGTATATACATACCAATCTTGGTATGATCCAAAGCTTTTAAGAGCAGAGGAGAGATGTGAGGTCTAATAGATCCCAGATCTATCAGTAAAGAGTACCTGTCTAAGCCTATTGCTTTCATGGCAGATATTTATATTCCCTGTAATAACAATAAAAGTGATAAAAAATTTAATAAAACGGCAGTGTAAAAAATAAAAAAATGAATTAAGAAAAAAAAAGTAAAATGCCCATGCTCCCCTGTGTTTGTGCAGAGATACGAAAGAACGCGTTGGTCCCACACATGCACAAACAGCGATTGCCCCACACATGAGAGGTATCACCGCAAACGTCAGATCGAGGGCAGTAATTCTAGTGCCAGACCTCCTATGTAAATCTAAAGTGGTAGACTCTAAAGGCTTTTGAAGCATTGCCTATGGATAATAAAATGTATGTAGCTTGCCGCCGTTGCATGACATGTTTGGTATCTATTCACTTGGCGTATTATCATCTTTTATATTTTACCAAACAATTGGGTATTATATTGTGTTTTTGTGCATTCAAATTAAAAAAAGTGTATTTTTTCCAAATAAAATGTGTTTGGAAAAACCGCTGCACAAATACCGTGAGACATGGAAAATTGCAACACCCACCATTTTATTCTCTAGGGCCTTTGCCTTAAAAAAATATATTGTTTGGGTGTTCTAAGTAATTTTCTAGCAAAAATAACTGTTTTTACATGTAAACAAAGTGTAAGAAAAGGCGTGGTTTTATTAAAAGTAATTTAGATATAATTACTAATATTGATCATATGGGTGGATTTTCCAGCCTGTGGGTGACCTTCATCCGAGTGGACCTGATTGTTTCTTCTGCAATGAAGGATAGTAAAGTATTGAAATACCATGCATGTATTGCTATCAGCACCAGACAAAATAGATCAGACTGTTTATTTGAACGCTGACATGCTGGCTGTTACCAGATATCCTGGGACTTCATTAGTGCAACTGGTAAAAGGATTGGTTACCTGAGATTGGCCTCATCTGCCATTTGTCATATCTTGATGGACACCAATAAACAACATTTTGTTACCTGTCATGATATAACTTTTTTTATTGCTATGGTTAGAAAACATTCAACAATCACTATTTCTTTCCCCAAGATGAGCTAGTACTGGGGATATGTATGTGCACTTTCCTCCTCCCTACCTTAGAGGCATAAATAAAGTTGAGCCAAACAATCGTTTTTATGGTTATGGGCATTCCAGCTATCACGGGTGGCTGAGGGTGGTGGGGTCATGCCATCACATCCAACTGACTTTCTTTGTCAAATGCTAATGAATATGATGGCATTAAATACCGTAAGTGCCATACTAGCAGTTTCTAGTGGGCCTTTGCCCTACTTTTTTACTTTGATACTGGCCCTGACATTACAATTTGTAGATTGGATATCTCCTTGTTTCTTGTTGAGTTTGCTAAACCACTGTCTGGGTGAGAGGGTTATGGAGAATGGCCTTGATTGCTTGATGTCTCCAAAAGTTGTAAAATGCATACTCAAAAAAACATTTGCTTTTTCAGTGACGTCTGCTCAATATTGAAATTCTGAATAAAATCAGAATATATATTTTTTCGTCAGAGATTCAGGATAGAAAATACATTTATAAACCATGTTGCAGTGCTTAAAAAATAATTTCAGTTGTGGATATTTTTACTATTTTTCTAAAAATATCCATACCTGGAATTATTCCTAAAGGTTTCCAATGTGGGTTCAATTTTGCAAAGAGCTATTTTTGCAATATATAAGTGGCAGACAGCAAAACAGGACAGCAAAAACAGCTGTATTATTAGGGGCCATGGGCATAAACCAGCATCATTTCAGTTGAATTAACATCAATAGAGTTGTCTGTTGGCGAATCATACATGATCACATCTTTGAGTTGACGGGAGGCTTGGATGGCTTGAGTATATGTAGCCATCCTGCTGGGGACTTTTTACGGGCCTGTCTTTTCAAGGTTGAGTCTGTTGCAGGGCCAATCCCTTTCCAGCTTATCAGACTCTTAAAAATGTGTGATCAAATATTTTGAACCTCTTGGCAGATATCATAGAATGCAAGTATTTTTCGCAATACAGATTGTAAACATACATTCCATGCAATAATAATGTTTTTCTGTGCAAGTAGAAGATAAGATTTACTGAGACAGATATGGAGGGGTAGGTCTACTATAATACAATCATTCAGAATCTCTGCTCTGCTTGAGAACAATGTTGTTTGCTGAACTTTGAAAGGAAAGTTAAGATAAAATTGTTGAGCTGGTAGAATCTAGCCATTTTAATTAGATGTCTGATCCCTTCAGGAATTTCTAGCTGCTACCTCAATCATCATGTGGGAAGAGAGAGGAGGGGGAATTACTGTAAAGGAATATGTGTCACAGAGGAAAAATGTACTAAGCAGAAAAAGAACCCTTCATGGTGTATTAACAGTAATATTTAAAGCTTACCATAAATGGCTCAGATTATTATTTTTTTTGTTCAGCCACCTGGCTGAAAGAAAAAATCAGTTCCCACATCTGCATAATCAAGGTGGATGGGGGGATCCTCCCCACTGTGCTATTGCATTCTTAAAGCAGGGGACTCCTCCACTGTCAGAATACATAGATCAGCACTGCAACCACTGATCGAGTGGCTTTTTCCCAACAGGTCTGTTCAAGCGAAGTTGATAGATTGACTTCTGTTGAGCGGCAGTGGCCACACATCACATGGATTGAATTTGGCAGGTCTCCGCTAAACTGGCCAATTTTCAATTCATCTATGGCCACCTTTACAGATCTCATATACAGTCATGTGAAAAAAGTAAGTACACCCCTTGGAAATGATTGACCTTTTTAACATGTTTGAACAGATAAGCATTAGATTGTGATTAAAAAATTGCCTACAGGTAATACACTTGTACAAATGACATATAAAAATTACACAGTGTATTTATTTTTATGATTAAGAAAAACAAAGACTGTGAATTAGTCACATGGAATAAGTAAGTACACCCTGCATTTACCACCATTCCATGAAGTTAGAATTCAGGGTGGCAATAATTAAAACCTCCTTAGGGGGCATTCAGGTAGCATTTTCTTATTTAAAACTCAGATATCTAGGGTCTCGTGTTGTCTTTGCTATTGACACGGGTGGTGTCATCATGTCAAGATCAATAGAACTCTTTAAGACCCTCAGAAAGAAAGCTGTGGATGCCTAAAAGTCTGTGAAGTGATTGGAAAAGATCGCCAAATAATCTAAAATCAAATATTTCACTGTAAGAAGAGTAATCTGCATGTGGCATAGACTTCAAACAACTGCTAATTTGTCAAAGACAGTAAAGCCCAGCAAATTCAACCCATGAGCTGGCCATTTGATGCTAAAAAAAGTCTTCAAGAACCCCAAAATTGAATTGTGGAGGTGTTCAAGTAACTCTTGCATCAGCTGAAGTAAATATGCATACATATATCTATAGTCCAAAAAGAGTTTGTACCAATTCAACCTGCATAAGAAGTGTGTTAAGAAAAAGCCCTTGATGTCTGAAACGTGCATTGTAGCAAGATTCTAGTTTGACATTAAACATACAGGCAGAGACCAGGCCTTCTGGAACAATGTGCTGATGGCTGATCCATCAAAGACAGACTTTTTTGGTCAAAGTAACAATGCACATTTTTGCTGCAAACCAGAGTAGAAGAACCCCATAACAACTGTGAAGCCTGTTGATGTGGGGTTGCTCTGCTGCTTTAGGGCCTGAGCAGCTTGCAGTCACTGAGTTGAGTATAAATTCTGCATCATATCAAAGTGTGCTTGATGAGAATGTAAGGCCATCTGTCCAAAAGTTGAAGTTGAACTGGAAGTGGGTCTTTCAACACCATAATGATCCGGAGCACACTAATGCCCCGTACACATGGTCAGACTTTGTTCGGACATTCCGTCAACAAAATCCTAGGATTTTTTCCGACGGATGTTGGCTCAAACTTGTCTTACATACACACGATCACACAAAGTTGTCGGAAAATCCGATCGTTCTGAACGCGGTGACGTAAAACACGTACGTCGGGACTATAAATGGGGCAGTGGCCAGTAGCTTTCATCTATTTTTTTTATTCTGAGCATGCGTGGCACTTTGTCCATCGGATTTGTGTACACACGATCGGAATTTCCGACAACGGATTTTGTTGTCGGAAAATTTTATATCCTGCTCTCAAACTTTGTGTGTCGGAAAATCCGATGGAAAATGTGTGATGGAGCCTACACACGGTCGGAATTTCCGACAACAAGGTCCTATCACACATTTTCCGTCGGAAAATCTGACTGTGTGTACGGGGCATAACACATCCTCCAAGGAATGGCTCAGAAAGGGTATTATAGAGGTTTATGAACACCCTAGTCAAAGCCCTGATTTGATTCCTAATAACATTTTGTAGGGGGGTTTTGAAATGAGCAGTTAATGCAAGAAACCCCACGAACATCTTGCAACTGAAGGAATTTTGCATGGAAAAGTAGTCAAAATTATCATTGAGTCCATGGTAGATATTGGTGGGCAGTTCTACAAATGCCTACAAGAATAATAGTAATTTATGCTTAGAGAGACAATACCAGCTTTTGATGGCAAGCATGCATTTACTTTTTCCACAGTACACCATTGCATGTATTGATTTTTTTGTTAAATATTTTTTTTTTTATTCAAGTAAATCATTTTTAACTGTACTATTTAAATACAGACCTAATGCTTGCCTATTTAAATTTTTGAAAAAGTCAATAATTTCCTTGAGGTGTACTTAATTTTTATACATGACTATATTTACCAAGCAAGTCTATGATATAAAAGTAAAAGTATAAAACAAGTTTAAAAATATGTTTAATAAATTGAAAGCCCCCACTCTGTTGCCAAATTTTCTTTATTATTTTGTACCTGACCATGTGCAGGATATAATGGGAATACTTAATCAACAGTCCCACAACTTTTCTCCGCTCTAATTTCCAATTCTGGTAGTGACAATATGTCCTGTTAAGCCATTTTCCTTCTACCGTCGTGTTTGTGCCGGTCCTGCATTGTACATGCTATGATGATGTAGAGGGCCCGCCCAGAAGATTGCAGCGCTGGCTGCTGTGGGACTGCAGGCAGTGCTGTCTCTTGGCCCAGGCTGACAAGGCCCAGGCCTAGGGCGGCACTTTGCGGGGGGTGGCAAAATAGCCGCCCCCCACATGAAAAAAGCCCTCCCACCCGTCCTCTCGAGTCTCGCCTCGCACGGCTGCCTCCCACACAAATACAATCCCCGGCGGCCGGCGACTTGCTGTCATGTGGCACTTGTTATGTGCAGTAAATGTGTATGGAGCGTACTTGGCCAGGTGAGGGGGGGAGGGACTAGTACCCCCATAGAGCGTCCGGTGACTGGCCATGCAACTGGCGAAGGCGGAGCTTAATGCTCCGCCCATTCTCCACTGGCACCCTTACATGTTGGGGGGCGGGTCTGTGTCCAGGGGAGGAGAGCGAGGAGGACGTGGGGAACCCCCAGGCAGGGGGAGGTGGAACGCCCCCAATGACACCCTCCAGGAAGAGGGTGTTGTCGAGGTGATGTCAAGTCCCCCCAGCTGTGAAGCGGTGACTGCGGCTGAAGGTACTGGCACTGTGACACGGAAGAGGCAGGCTGTCAGACCGTTTCCCCCCCGCTCACCCCTTCTTTTCAGATTTGTCACCCAGCTTCCTGCCCATTTTTTTTCCCCTCCCCATTGGCCACAGCAGAGGCCAATCAAAAGACTAGGGGAGCATCATGGGAAATGTAGCCCCAGAAGATTAAGCCATTTAAGCTGCAGCATACTGCCAGGTTTGCTCCAGTGGTGAGGAGGGAGGGGACGATGAGGTCACTGACTTTACGTGGGTGCCAGATAGAAGAGAGGAGGAGGAGGAGGCACATCTCCAACAAGGCATCATGGGAAATGTAGCCCCAGAAGATTAAGCCATTTACTTTCCCTTTCATTTCACCCCATCTTCTCTTGCATTGAAAACAGGATTAATGTATATTAGGGATGGGCTGTCTGTTCGAGTCGAACGTGAGTTCGACTCGAACATCGGCTGTTCGATCGTTCGAAGATCGAACATTATGGGCCATTTGCGCCAAATTCGAGCGGTGCATCACGGCCCATAATGCACTGCATCATCGCAGTGCATTACTGGCTGATGATTGGCCAAGCATGCACTATGACCCGCATGCTTTGGCCAATCACAGCGCCGTCAGCAAAGAAAGGCCCAGTCTGAGGTCCTGAGCACTCTGGAGTAGGTTTTCATCCAGGATATCCCTGTACTTGGCTGCATTCATCTTTCCCTCGATTGCAACCAGTCGTCCTGTCCCTGCAGCTGAAAAACACTCCCACAGCATGATGCTGCCACCACCATGCTTCACTGTTGGGACTGTATTGGACAGGTGATGAGCAGTGCCTGGTTTTCTCCACACATACAGCTTAGAATTAAGGCCAAAAAGTTCTATCTTGGTCTCATCAGACCAAAGAATCTTATTTCTCACCATCTTGGAGTCCTTCAGGTGTTTTTTAGCAAACTCCATGCTGGCTTTCATGTGTCTTGCACTGAGGAGAGGCTTCTGCCGGGCCAATCTGCCATAAAGCCCCACAGCTGGACTCAAATGAAGGTGTAGAACCATCTCAAGGATGATCAGAAGAAATGGACAGCACCTGAGTTAAATATATAAGTGTTACAGCAAAGGGTCTGAATACTTAGGACCATGTGATATTTCAGTTTTTCTTTTTTAATAAATCTGCAAAAATGTTAACAATTCTGTGTTTTTCTGTCAATATGGGGTGCTGTGTGTAAATTAATGAGGAAAAAAAATGAACTCAAATGATTTTAGCAAGTGTCTGCCATATAACAAAGAGTGAAAATGTAAGGGGGTCTGAATACTTTCCGTCCCCACTGTATATACAGGCTTGTGTGTATATATATATATATATATATATATATATATATATAGTCTAGCCAAGCCTATACCTGACTGTAGGCCATTCCTGGTGTACTGTTTTTTAGTAAACTTCAGGCGTTGTTAATCTAATTGTACAGTATGTCTGGAAGGCCACCAAGGAGAGGCAGACGCTCACAGGCCACTAAAAGAGGGCAAGCAGGCTCTGTGTCTACAGCCAACAGTGCTGGTCGTGGACACGGTGCATCCTCACGATTGTCCTTTTTTTTGGCAGCTGGCTGTGTTGAGCCACTACATGCAGAAGAGTTGGTAGAGTGGATGACAAAGCCGTCCTCATCCTCCTCATCCTATGGCACCCAGGCTCAGGGTACTTTGCCAATGCATCTGCCAAAGCGGCCTCTTCCATCGGCTCAATGTCATCAGTCACATCTTCCCTAGCCCCACCATCATGCCCTGAGAAATCCCCCGAACTGTTCGACCACAGTGTAGGGTACATGCTGCAGGAGGATGCGCAGCGTTTTGAAGGCTCTGATGATAGTACCCAGGTTGAGGATGAAGGCAGTAACATGAGCCAGAGAGAGAGGGTGCCCAAGAAGGACAAGAAACTGACAGTCATATTCCCTCAGCTGCAGCATACTGCCAGGTTTGCTCCAGTGGTGAGGAGGGAGGGGACGATGAGGTCACTGACTTTACGTGGGTGCCAGATAGAAGAGAGGAGGAGGAGGAGGCACATCTCCAACAAGGCAGGATGCCCTCCAGGGGCCAGCTTAAGGACAGGCAACCGACTGCATCACACCGCAGAGCTCCGCATGTGCAGGGCGCTGCTGATTCCATGCGTTTTTCCAAAAGTTCTTTGGTGTGGGTCTTTTTTGAGCAGATTGCACCGTTGCTTTTGCAACATATGTCTAAAGCGTATCAAGCGTGGCCAAAACAGCAGCTGCTTGGGCACCACATGCTTGACCAGACATATGTCAAGCTCCCATGCAGTCCATTGGCAACATTACTTAAAAGACCCACACCAAAGAACAAGGCGGACCTCTCCTTGCTCCTCATCAGCTGGGATCTCCAACCCCACTATAACTTCAGTCCTCTCAGAGACCTGCACTAAGAGGAATGAAGGTGTAGAATTGGGTGTCCCAAGCACTACCGGGCAATCTGCTAGCGGTACACCAACATCCGATTGTAACAGGCAAATTTCCCTACCCTAGTTGCTAAACTGACAAAAGAAATTCAGTCCCAGCCATCCACATGCTCAGCGGCTGAATGCTAGTTTGGCTAAATTGCTAGCACTCCAACTGCTGCCTTTTCAGCTGGTAGACTCTGCCCCCTTTCAAATTTGTGGAATGTGCAGTACCTCAGTGGCAGGTTCCCAAACGCCAATTTTTTTCACGGAAGGCCATTCCGGCTCTCTACCGACATGTGGAAGGCAATGTCTTGGCCTCGTTGGACAGGGCAGTCAGCAGTAAGGTGCATATTACCGCTGACTCATGGTCCAGCAGGCATGGGCAGGGACGTTACCTTTCTTTCACGGCGCACTGGGTAACCCTGCTGGCAGCTGGGAAGGATGCAGGACAGGGTGCAGTATTGTTGGAGCTTGTTCCGCCACCATGCCTCCAAAATGCTGGTAGTGGTGATTCTGCCACACCTCTCTCCCCCACCCCCTCCTCCTCTTCTTTCTCTATGGCCTCTTCCTGTGCAGATTTGTACTCAGAACCAGCGGTGCTCCGTAGGTGTTCTAGGGGCTATGCAAGCAAAAAGATGCCATGCGGTGCTTGAGTTGATCTGCTTAGGGAACAGGAGCCACACTGGGGCAGGGATTCTGTCAGCTTTGCAGGGGCAGGCTCAGAGGTGGTTGACGCCACGCCAGCTTCAGCCAGGAATGGTGGTTTACGACAATGGCACCAACCTCCTCTCCGCCCTCTGACAGGGACACATCACCCATGTTCCCTGTTTGGCTCACGTCCTGAATTTGGTGGTGCAACGGTTCTTGTGCAGATCCCTGGGCTTACAGGATCTCCTGAGGCAGGCCAGGAAAGTCTGTGTGCATTTCCGCAGGTCATATAATGCCAGTGCTCGACTGGCTGACCTCCAAAAGGAATGCAACCTGCCCAAGAACCGCCTCATCTGTGACATGCCCACCAGGTGGTACTCAACGTTGGCAATGCTGCAGCGGCTGCACACGCAGCAGAGGGCCATCAATGACTACCTGTGCGAGTATGGCACCAGGACAGGGTCAGGGGAGCCTGGCTTTTTTTCGCCTCGTGGCTCATGATCAAGGATGCATGCACTGCCATGTCACCATTTGAGAAGGCCACGAGAATGGTGAGCTGTGACAGTGCATGCATCAGTGATACTGTCCCTCTTGTCTTCCTGTTGGAGCACACGCTGCGTGGAATAATGGACAGGGCACTTGAGGCAGAACAGAGGAAGAGGAGGACTTCCTTACCTCTCAAGGCCACCTTTATCCAGACAATATTCCTGCAGGCCTGCCTATCACACAGGAAGAGGAGGAGGATTGTGTCAGCATGGAGGTGGAGCCTGGTTCTCAGCATCAGCAGCGGTCTTCAAGGGATCGTTTTCAGTCCTCAGAAACCCATGGACTTGTCTGTGGCTGGGAGAAGGTGGCTGCGGATCAAGTCTTCCTTAGTGACCCAGAGGACTCCAGACCCAATGCCTCAGCAAACCTATGCTGCATGGCCTCCCTGATCCTGCAAAGCCTGCGAAAGGACCCTCGGATTCGTGGTATCAAGGAGAGGGATCAGTACTGGTTGGCAACCCTTCTTGATCCACGTTACAAGGGTAAGGTGGTGGAACTTATCCAGCCATCGCAGAGGGAGCTGAGGATGAAACATCTTCGGGAGGCCTTGCAGAAAGGTTTGTGCAATGCGTTTCCAGAGCCTGGGAGGTTACAATTTCCTGGTACTCATGGAGAACGTGTTGCTGAGGCTTCGGTCAGTCACAGAAGGAGCGGTGGAGAAGGTGGCCGTCTGACCGATGCGTTCAGACAGTTTTTTAGTCCGCAGCGAAAAGGTCTGATCGGTTCCAGCAACCATCGCCAGCGTCTGTTGTACATGGTGCAGGAATACCTAGGGGCAAGATCAGACTTGGAGACCTTTCCAACCGAAAATCCACTGGGTTACTGGGTCTTGAGGATGGATCACTGGCCAGAGCTTGCACAGTATGCAATTGAGCTACTGGCCTGTCCTGCATCCAGCATTCTTACGGAACGCACATTCAGTGCTGCTGGAGGCTTTGTAACCGATCACAGAGTGCGCCTGTCCACCGACTTGGTTGATCGGCTCACCTTCATAAAAATGCATCAGTCTTGGATCACCAGCTACCAAGCACCTGATGCTGATGTAACCGATTAATTTTTTTGCCTATGCTGATGCTGAGTGACTATCCTGTTATGCTGAGTGACTATCCTATTCCTCCTCAATGTTCATGTTTATAGCTTCTAAGAACATTTTTGGTTCTGGGCACCACCACCAGTGATTAAGGCCCAATTTTTCTGCCCCTGTTTAACAGGGGTGTGTAATTACAATTTATGATCAAACATTTAACAGCAGTGCTCGTTCCTGCACTCAACAAGAGTATCTGTGAGGGGTTGCAGTGTTGTGGCACCACCACCACTGCCTAAGGCCCAATTTTTTATGCCCCTGTTTAACAAGGGCGTGTAATTACAATTTTTGATCTAATATTTCACAGCTGGGCCTGTTCCTGCGCTCAACAAAAGTATCTGTGAGGCTTTACACTATTGTGCCACCACCACAGCCTAAGGCCCAATTTTTCTGCCCCTGTTTAACAGGGGCATGTAATTACATTTCTTGATATAATATTTCACAGCAGGGCCCATTCCAGCGCCCACCAAGAGTAACTGTGAGGGCTTACAGTGTTCTGGTACCACCAACACCTAAGGCCCAATTTTCCACAGAGTGTATAGGGCAGGCCATATAGTATATACAGCCGGTCCCCTATTTTCAAAAATCCGACTTACAAACGACTCCTACTTACAAACGGAGGGAGACAACAGGAAGTGAGAGGAAATCTACCCCTAGGAAGGGAAATTCTCTCCTGTAAGAGTTAATATGGGAAAAAGGTGTCTACTTCACTGATTTATCACCAATCCTTGTTTCATTTAAAAACCCTAGATTTTCAAAATCCAATTGTCATTGGGACAGAAAATGAGGTGAAATCTTCTGAACAGGGGCACAAACAGCAAAACAAATGTTACAGGGGTGTTAACCCTTGCCTATGTTTTCCAAAAAGCTTTAAAATAGATTTTTTGGCTAGAGCTACACTTACAAAATGTACCTGTTCCAAATTACAAACAGATTCTACATAAGAACAAACCTACAGTCCCTGTCTTGTTTGCACCGCCTGTATGCTGCTGTTCAGAGTATATAGGGCCTTGGGGCCCAACGCCTTTTTCTTTTTTTAATTTGGGTGCGGGGTACCCAACGGTACCCATGCCGTTTGCCTCACTGATTTTCATCCATATTGCCAGGACCCGACATTACATTAAAGCCTTGAGCAGTTTTAAATTACCGTATTTATCGGCGTATAACACGTGTCGGCGTATAACATGCACCCCAAGTTTAGGAGGAAATTATAAGGAAAAAAATGTTTTGAGGAAAAAAACTTACATTTAAATGCCCATCAATGCAGCCTTGCACAGCGTCCATCTGCACGCTTGTCCAGTGTCATTTGCAGCCTTGCAGTCAGCAGCCTTGGTGTCATTTGCAGCCTTGGTGTCATTTGCAGCCTTGCAGTCATTTGCAGCCTTGGTGTCATTTGCAGCCTTATCAGTGTCCATTTGCAGCCTTGCAGCTTTGCCAGTGCCGATCTGAAGCTTTTCTGTGTCCTTTTGCAGCCTTGCTCAGGCTGCAGTTAAACTGCAGTGACATGTCAGTGTCACTGCAGTTTGAAAATGGCGCCGCTGGCGCGGAAATACACAGAGCCGGTCCTCGGCTCTTCTCGGCGGCTCTCGGTCACTTTCGGCCACTTTCGGCTCCACTCGTAGTCCCGCCCGGGATGGGCGTGACTGTGAGCGGGGCCGAGCGCCGCCAATATACAGATAGCCGAGTGTGTTCGGCTAGCTCCGCTCACAGTCACGCGCAGTCCCTGTGTCCATCATAGGGCGGGACTGGGCGTGACTGTGAGCGGAGCTAGCCGAACCTAGCCGAGGAGAGTGGGGCTCTGACAGGTCTGTCTCAGCACAGTGAGCAGAGACGGACCTGTCATCCGCCTGCTCAGCGGCGATCAATGGAGCGATCCCCGCTGAGCTAGCTGTGTCCGTCAAAACGGATTGACCCCATGTAAAAGGGGCCTTACAGTTTCGCCTCATGAGATACTTTATGAGAGTGTGTTTAGGGGCGGGGCTGGGTGGGGATAGTGGTGGCGAGTAACCCTTTGGCTGCTTTCACACTGGGGCATCGGCGGTAAAGCGCCGTCGTTTTTGCAGAGGTTTTCGGCCGCTAGCGAGGCGCTTTTACCCCCGTTAGCGGGCGAAAAAGGGTTAAAACCACCCGCAAAGAGTCACTGCAGCGGCGCTTTGCCAGTGGTTCAGCGGCACTGCCTATTCATTTCATTGGGCAGGGGTGCTTTAGCTCCTACACCGCTCCAAAGATGCTGCTTGCAGGAGTTTTTTTAACATCCTGCCAGCGCATCGCCTCAGTGTGAAAGCACTCGGGCTTTCACACTGAGACTGCAGGGGAGCCGTTTTTCAGGCACTTTACAGGCGCTATTTTTAGCCCAAAAGTGCCTGAAAAATGCCTCAGTGTGAAAGGGATCTTAAGGCCTGGCTAATGGCTCATGACTTGAAATTTTGAGGCCTGCATTGTACATTTACACCAGTCATTCACATCGGCCCCTGCCCTCAAGGAGCTTACAACTTGGCACTTGGTACCCACTTTTAATGTACAGAGAGGAAGAGGTGGACCCTAAAGAGGAAGGGGTGTGGTTTACAGATGACCGGGTGGGTCTTAAACAGAAAGGGGTGTGGCCTTGACAGGAAAGGGCAGGGCAGATTTAAATTAGAGGGTGCACGAGTTTAGTCAGGCCTAGGGCAGCACAAAACCTAAATACACCACTGACTGCAGGTTAAGACAAGCTATCCCTCTATTAGTTCCCCAGTGGAAAAATGACAGTGGAGGAAACAAATAATAATTATTATATTATAATTAATATTATTAATTATTTATTGTAATAATAATTTAATAATTTCAGCCCGACAGAACTTTAGCTTAAGGGATCATAATGTCAGTCCAAGCAAAACTGAAGTTTTGGTTATAAGGGTAGTCTGAAGACCTGCATTACCTGCAGACTTTATACATCTCTGAAAGTTACCAGTTGTGATATACTGTAGATCTCAGCTCTGATGCTACCACCCACCATTTCATGCCTCAGGTTTTTCCATTTGCACTGTTGATCTTTCCATAATTTAAAGATTCAAGAGAAAGAACCTCTTGTAATTGGCACAGCAGATGTACAGGCCTCTAGTTGAAAGGTCTCTTCTTCTGAAATCAACTGTTTGATAGTTTTACCCAGACTAAACTGATGCTAAAATCATTTTACAAGAGTATTTGGTTTTATAAAACTTTCCATCCCTGAAATAGACAGTGGACGTACTGCCATATTCTGTGATGATTTTTAGAAAAAAGACTGTTTTCAGCTGCCTGGCCTGTACCAGGCCGATGCAGTCTTGTCATCCATTGACAGTAAGTATACTGTCATATATAGATATTAGAATCACTCCCTTGCCTTGCGTAACTTGAAATTTTTTTTTAAAAAAAAGACCCACTAGGTCGGACTTTAAAGGCAGATTGGACCACAGCATTTGTATAAAAAATATATAATTTATTTGTACATCATGAATATAAAAAAAGGTTTACATAGACAGAAATACGAAAAAAACATGTATCACATCTAGCCAACACCGGCCAGGTACTTCCAAACTATTGTGAGTGCTACATGATCACAGGTAAGTGAGCCTCTGTTCGTCAACGCGTTTCTCTGGTCCACTTCATCAGGACATACAAAGATACAGGAAAAACTAGGCCTTAGTGTACAGAAAGAAAAATATATCATATTACATTTATATATATATATATATATATATATATATATATATATATATATATATATATTTACATTTATACAAATGCTGTGGCCCAATCTGCCTTTAAAGTCAGACACAGTGGTTCTTTTTTGTATTTTTGTCAATATACTCTCACTAGAGGCAGGCACCCACACCAAGATGCAGATATGGAGGCAAGGTCTTTGTCATGCTGGCCATTATTCACTCCAAGCCTAAATAATACAGAACATGCAAAAAAAGTGAACTTATCAGATTTCTGTTTTTTACTTCTAGGCCAAAGAAGGGTTGCAAATGGTCCAGCTGTGCAAACATCCACAGGGTCACACAGACCCTGTATGGCTGTCTGTCACTATTTTTGTTTGTAAGCTGGTGCTCACATTTGTTTCTGTACAGGATAAAGCAGCTATTCTTTTCATTTTGAACTTCAATAAACCAGTTCATATAAGATATTCCACTTTGTTTTTTTTTTAATTTGTTTTCTACTTTGTACATGATTACTGCCCTTTGTACTGCATTATAGTTTATTTCACAATCAGAAAATAAATGTAGAAAAAGGGACTTTTTCTTTTCCTAGAAAATCTGACAAAGGGATTATATAAAATTCTTTCACAGTAGGAACGTAGCTCATATTTCATTTACTGTGTAGAAAACTCCTGCGCTGTCAAAGGAATCCTATACTAAAGGGACACTGCTGCAGCACACAAGACTGTTCCAAAACAGACAAAACAATAGTGAACTAAGGGGGTGGTGGCTGCGCTGTGATAGAAAGGGGGGGGGGGGGGGCTAGACTGAATGAATCAATAGATATCAAATGACCTGAAAGTGTGAATAAATAATGTAAAAAGTGTACTCGCAGATGCGAATATATAAATAAAATGTATGCACAAACAAATATCACTAAATGATGTATAACAAAAGTGCTGTAATCAAACCAGAATAAATAGGCTGGAGGTGTATACCAGCAAGGAATGTGCAGGGGTATATGAATCTGCTACAAAAGGAGCATTACTCCAAAATCTATCAAAATGTCATAAAAAACTAATCCAATGAAATTACTAAAACCATGTGTATATAAATGTGCTAATATAATAATCAACTGATGATATAAGTACATACGTGAATAATAATTGACAATGTGAATAAAGAATATATATGTGTCCATAAAAATAGTCCCAGTGGTTGGTGTTGGTGACCCGCCAACACTTGGCGAAAAAATATTATATACCAAAGAAAAAAATATAAAATCAACAAGATGACGATAGTCCCACCACCAGATGTGACAATCCTGGATATAGATAAGATAATGATGATGAACCAGGGGGGAAAGAAAGCAGTGTGCTGACAGGTGGGGGCACCTCCGTGTTCCCAGGCCCCTTACCTTACAGCTGTAAGGTATACAGCATATGTAGAGGAAGCCCCGCAGACGGGGAAGTCCAACGGTACAGCAAGTGGCGTTGATTAGTGATGCCGTATATCATATGTAGAGACAAAGAACGAGTGGTATATAGTATAATACCGTTTGATGTAAAGATACAGGTGGGGAGGGGGGGAAGGAAAGGGGGAGGGGGGTTGCACTCACTTTTAGGCAATGAGCGCACGCCTCAACCCACGAGCGCCGAGCTCTTATAATCCCAGGCTCTGGATCTTCTGAGAGACTCTCCCCGCTTCCAGTTCCTCACCACCCGTTGTGCAGAGTTATATTGTGCGGTATATAGAAAACAGAAACCGCACATAGCATAATCCCGTATATCATATACTTTAATGAAACACTCACAAAAGTTCATGCACTTACATTTAAAAACACAGCTGGGGGGTAAAACATCCACGAGCGCCGAGCTTGTCACATCCAGCTAGTGTGTGGCAGCGTCCCGTGCTCCTGACGCGTATCGTCACGTCACGTGACTTCTTCAGAGGGGTTGCAAATGGTCCAGCTGTGCAAACATCCACAGGGTCACACAGACCCTGTATGGCTGCCTGTCACTATTTTTGTTTGTAAGCTGGTGCTCACATTTGTTTCTGTACAGGGTAAAGCAGCTATTCTTTTCATTTTGGACTTCAATAAACCAGTTCATATAAGATATTCCACTTTGTTTTTTTTTAAATTTGTTTTCCACTTTGTACATGATTACTGCCCTTTGTACTGCATTATAGTTTATTTCACAATCAGAAAATAAATGTAGAAAAAGGGACTTTTTCTTTTCCTAGAAAATCTGACAAAGGGATTATATAAAATTCTTTCACGGTAGGAACGTAGCTCATATTTCATTTAGTTCTAACCTACTGCTCTAAAAGAATATAACTTTCCTTTAAAGGGTTGGAGAAAATGATATGCATTCAATATAATCCAAGCTTACTTGGATCTCTATTCATTTAGATCTGGGTGGATCTGGATTTGACTAGCTCAGTTTGCTATTTGTTAATTTTAAGTAGGTTAATTTCAAGTCATTAAAGGTTTTCCTATGACCGTTTTGCTGTAGAATCTCAATACAAATATTGTTGTTGATTGGTGGCAAATTACTGCAAAAGGCCGGGTTTCTGGTAATACTCTTAGTAAAAATTCCTTACCTGTCTTAATGATTAGTCGTACCAGGTGGTGGCAAGATCTCTTAAAAATGCGTAAAACTTGCAAAACAAGAACAGAAGCTAAAAAGATAAAAAATAAGGAAAATAAAGTTTTCTAAAACATTGCATGTACTTCCAAAAAGAGTGTAACTAAGGACATAAAATGTAAAACAAAACAATGCCTCCTGTAAAGTAACGTGGCAAGCCAGAAGTCCTATTTGCTACTTGAGCTAGTCCATCATAGGGTTCATAGGACAGCTCAGTGTTCCTGTTGCATAGGTGTGCGCAGCCTATTGCATTAAGGTGTGCGCCTCAAAGTTCCAACACATATGCGTCTGTGACATATTAACCAGCCTCTTTCCCGCTCCTCATCCTGAAACAATGGGGGGGGGGGGGAGCACACAGGGAGACCTAGGTAGCAGAAAGAAAGGAACAGAGACAAGAGGGGTGGCATACAGTCAGGTCCATAGATATTGGGACATCAACACAATTCAATCTTTTTGGCTCTATACACCACCACAATGGATTTGAAATGAAACAAACACGATGTGCTTTAACTGCAGACTTTCAGCTTTAATTTGAGGGTATTTACATCCAAGTCAGGTGAACGGTGTAGGAATTACAACAGTTTATATATGTGCCTCCCACTTTTTAAGGGACCAAAAGTAATGGGACAATTGGCTGCTCAGCTGTTCCATGGCCAGGTGTGTGTTATTCCCTCATTATTATTTATTATTATTATTATTATTATTATTATTATTATTATTATTATTATTATACAAGGAGCAGATAAAGGTCCATAATTCATTTCAAGTGTGCTATTTGCATTTGGAATCTGTTGCTGTCAACTCTCAATATGAGATCCAAAGAGCTGTCACTATCAGTGAAGCAAGCCATCATTAGGCTGAATAAAAAACAAAACAAACCCATCAGAGAGATAGCAAAAACATTAGGTGTGGCCAAATCAACTGTTGGGAACATCCTTAAAAAGAAAGAACGCATTGGTGAGCTCAGCAACACCAAAAGACCCGGAAGACCACAAAAAGCAACTGTGGTGGATGACCGAAGAATTCTTTCCCTGGTGAAGAAAACACCCTTCACAACAGTTGGCCAGATCAAGAACACTCTCCAGGAGGTAGGTGTATGTATGTCAAAGTCAACAATCAAGAGAAGACTTCACCAGAGTGAATACAGAGAGTTCACCACAAGATGTAAACCATTGGTGAGCCTCAAAAACAGGAAGGATAGATTAGAGTTTGACAAACAACATCTAAAAAAGCCTTCACAGTTCTGGAACAACATCCTATGGACAGATGAGACCAAGATCAACATGTACCAGAGTGATGGGAAGAGAAGAGTATGGAGAAGGAAAGGAACTTCTCATGATCCAAAGCATACCACCCCATCAGTTAAGCATGGTGGTGGTAGTGTCATGGCGTGGGCATGTATGGCTGCCAATGGAACTGGTTCTCTTGTATTTATTGATGATGTGACTGCTGACAAAAGCAGCAGGATGAATTCTGAAGTGTTTCAGGCAATATTATCTGCTCATATTCAGCAAAATGATTCAGAACTCATTGGACGGCGCTTCACAGTGCAGATGGACAATGACCCGAATCATACTGCGAAAGCAGCCAAAGAGTTTTTTAAGGGAAAGAAGTGGAATGTTATGCAATGGCCAAGTCAATCACCTGACATGAATCCTATTAAGCATGGATTTCACTTGCTGGAGACAAAACTTAAGCGAAAATGCCCCTAGAACAAGCAGGAATTGAAGACAGTTGCAGTAGAGGCCTGGCAGAGCATCACCAGGGATGAAACCCAGCGTCTGGTGATGTCTATGCGTTCCAGACTTCAGGCTGTAATTGACTGCAAAGGATTTGCAACCAAGTATTAAAAAGTGAAAGTTTGATGGATGATTGTTAATCCATTACTTTTGGTCCCTTAAAAAGTGGGAGGCACATATACAAACTGTTGTAATTCCTACACCGTTCACCTGATTTGGATGTAAATACCCTCAAATTGAAGCTGAAAGTCTGCAGTTAAAGCACATCTTGTTAATTTCATTTCAAATCCATTGTGGTGGTGTATAGAGCCAAAAAGATTAGAATTGGGTCAATGTCCGAATATTTATGGACCTGGCTGTATATTAGTATCGATCCCCTGTATTTTCCTCCTGTGGCAGCTGAATTCCGGCGAGAGGGAGAGGAAGAGGAAGAGAAGCCTACTTTCAGCTGCCCACAATTGACGGGTTACGCACTCCAGGATTAGGGTGTGCCCAGGCACACCCCTTACGCACGCCTATGTCCTGTTGTGTGATTTTGTTGCCATTACTTTGTGCTAAGGTGTCAAACAACCGAATGTTAGAATATCTGCCCTCCAGTGGATAACAGTGTAGCTTATTTATGTGGTCACCTTGTAGGCAGGTTGCCTACTGAATTATGGTTTTAGTTAGTGGCTTGCCCAGGCTGATGGGGAAACAGTTAAAGAATATGTTACCCCAACATTTCATATTCCTGATATGTGCCTGCTGTTCCATGTACTTTGTGTTAATGTACTTTGAGATGTCATTGCTGGGGGCGTTATGGTTGCTGAGCAGCCAGTTGCTGCGCCGTGCTCTGTATGATTCCTGGTGGAGGGACTCAGAATGAGGTTATGAACGCACACTCCAATATCCGCGATGCATAATGACGTCATTCAGCGGCAACGGAATAACGCAAGGACGCCTTACTTCCCTGATTGGTTACAGGTGCCATGGTGTCAGCTATATATGGTGTATGGAGGATGATGTAGAGTGTTTTGAGCTCCCCATTGGATGAACAGTTTGGCGCTAGATACAAACACCAGATGAAGTGTATTTTATTAACTACGGGGGTTAGTATTTATGGCGTGGTATCTAGTGGCAGGTTCATGTCCGAGTTGAAGTACGTTTAGTATGAAACATGTCGGGTACAAAGCCTGCCAGGCTCGATATACCATGCTTTTTTATCTTTTTTTATCTTTGTTTGTGATCACGTTTCACGTTTTTTTATCTTTGTTTGTGATCACTTCATGAGCGATGCTGTTGTACATTTTTTTAGTATTTTACTCCAATAAATCTTTTATACCAGAGTTATCTGCTCTACGTGGAGGCCTTTTTATTTTTCTTCCTATGATAAACTCTGCTGGGTGGATGAAGTAACATGCCTTCTTCTCTGGGATTCGGATGATCACTATTCCGTATGGAACTCCCTGGATGTGGATGCTGTCACGCCTTACCTGGTCTATAGAAATCCTGGTTGGAAGATCCATCGTGGGGTATTGTTCCATGCTTGACTGACTCACCACCGTTGGTGTGTGGGTCCACACCCCGGGGTAAGAGTACCCATTGCCTTTCTTTATCACCCGATGTACATCTGTCATTATCATGTGTGAAGTTACGTTTACCATCTGAGCCTTGAAGAAGGATTACATCATGCTATTTCCTATATAGAAAGTGCACTGACCTTATTGTCATTTCTTATATGAACTATATAAGAGTTTCATGATAGGTCGACTTATTGAGGAGACTTGCCCTGATTAGACTAATATTTCAGGTGTGGGCACTGGACGAACATTGATGTATTTGTCTATATATGTGACTATGATACGTCCATATGAGATCCCTCTCTCCTTTTTTTGTTAGTTGTTAATGTACACATTTTAATATATTCACATACATTTCATACACGTATACATTTAGTGAATATTCTTCCCTAGAAGGTGTTTTTTTGGGACAGATTTATTCTCTTAGCGCTGCATTTTTATTTTATTTCACTTTGTGTTAAATCCCTGGTGTTCCTGACAGTACCTCTGCTTTCCCATTAAAAATTTACCACTAGCAGGAGAACACACCGTAGTCACTTCTTTAGCTATGCTGGGAACTGAGCCTGCTCTCTTCCAATGATCAGACCTGTCCTGACACCCCCTCCCCCACCCGCACAGCCTTTCTATGGGAAGCTCAGTGTGCTGCTGTTTCTCCTTCGTCTAGCTCGTTTGCTGCTGAAAACAGAGGGAATGTGATCACTTATAAAAAGGGGAAACAAGTGTTTATAATGTTTTTTGGATCTCTATACACAAATGTTTTGCCTTACACTTCTATTTTAAACGGAATGGGTTGTTTTACAAGGTCAAGGTTTACAATCACTTTAACTTGTGTGCTATGGTTCCCGGACTTTTTGAATCCGGTGCCTATGATAGTCTGCTGTGCCTTGCAGACCGTCATAGGCACCAGGGATTTGGAGATCGATTAGTGCTTGCAGAACACCAATTTGGACTACTACCTTGTAAAGGTATGCATGGGCAACCAGTTATAGTTGTTATAGTTAGGGTTAGGATATTGACATTATTCATGTTGAACTGTATTGCCAGAAACTCCTTAAGTAAAGCTGTATCAACTGTTCTAAGACTAGTCTGAAGTTATTTAAAGTGGAACTTCAGTCATTTTTCCATCTTTCCATATATTAAATCTTCTGCCCTTGTTGTTTTAACCTTGGATAGAAAAACATTTTTTTTCTGCCAGTAAATACGTTATACAGCCCACGTCCTGTTTCTTGTCTGGTAAAAAGCCTAGGCTTATGACATGCACAGCGCTCTCTCTCACTCTTGTGAGAGTTTGCCAGGAAGGAAGGAGTCATAAGAGGGCCATTGAGAGCTGCAGAGAGGTGTCTGTGTAAATCCACAAAGTGAACAGGCAGCAGCTTCAGCTGCCCACTGTTAAAATGGAGCCCGACTCAGTGGAGGGAGATTTTTGCAGCATATTTGGCAAGTACAGAATACAGTTCCTCTTTAAAGAGGTGCATGTTGGTTCCTGGTGTATCAAAACAACCAGGGGCAGTAAAGCATATGAGGGGTATGAAGCTAAGCTACTACAAAAGTCTACTCGGCAAGACAAGCCGGAAGAGTACAGACTCAACAGTGTCCCTCCTAATGCAACTTACACCAAGTTACAGTGTGTAGTGTGCTTTTGCCAAGCATTGTGCTGTTTTGCATACAAGTCAAATGATTCCCAAACCAATCTAAGACTTATCTTTGACTGTTCAAAAATGTCAGCCACTTTTCTCTGAAAGCATGCCATTTTAATTGCTTCTGAGTTGGAAGCCTGTATGCACAAAACCTAAATCAACCAGTCTTGTGATCCAGCCACCCCTGCAAGAAGCCATGACACAGTCCTGCACCACTCCATACACTACATTGCTTTTAAGCAATGAAGCCTGATCTATTACCCATTTCATTTTATGGCTGAACAATAAACAAGAAGCACATTGATCACGACTATGGTGTCCCCTCCTAGGAGAAATGTGCAAAGCAACACAGCCCTGATTTCCTGAGAGTGTTTCAAGTCTGGGGTATTACTGGAGGCCAATATCAAGAAAAGTACAAGTAAATATGCTATTTATATGTAAAAACACATTTAATAATTTTCTAACGAATACCCACACTGGATTGAATGATTTTTATGTGCTTGGAGTTCATCTGTAAATAGAGTAACTAAATAATCCCCAAAACTATTCTGAAAGTGGTGGGAAGATTCTGTAACTTTGTGTTATCCATACTCAGCAATATATTACCTGTGGCAAAACCAAAATGGAGGAGGTAGGAACACTAAAGCAACCCATAGTTTTTGCGACTTTTCTTCTTTCTACCACGGGTGGAAGGAAAGAAAATGAGTCCATTCCGCCATCAACACAGTTAGGCCCCTTTCACACGGACTTTCCAATCAGGTCCGCCTGTCAGACGTGATAAGAGCCTCCATTCACTTCTATGGAGCAGCAGATGTCAGCGGTGACATGTCCACTGACACCCACAACTATCCGTTTCAATCTTGTCTGTGAAAATCCAGATGGGTGGTGACCCTATTTTCCATCCATCTGGCGGATTGAATCAGATGGGATCAGATGAAAATGGACAGGCGGTCCGTCTCCGCTCACTGTGCAGAGACGGACCTGTCAGAGTCCCGCTCTCCTCTATGGGGAGATCGGATGAAAACGAACTGTCTGTCCAGCAGAGATCGGCGGATTGATCCTCTGTTGAGCGACGCAGAGTCCGCTGTGTGAAAGGACCCTTAGTGCTGATGAGGGAATCTGTCCCGCAGCGCTATTGTGTTCTGCGGGTGGCAGGTAGCCTTTCCCAGTTGGCAGACCAAAATGATTACTAGCCGCTTTAGCTGCCGGGAGTAATTGCATGTACAAAATCCGACAGGCTTGTTGTACCCAGGTTGATTGATGGCTCGACCTGGGTACAACCAGCCTGCCCATAGATGGATCAAATCTAGGCCAGTACCTGCTGAACTGGCCAACATTCAATCTATCTATGACCGGCTTAAGCCTGACACTGTCTTTTTATCAAGTTTAAATAACAAATAGGATACAGGCGGTACCTGGTCACGTTCTTTTACTTACACAATTTCCAGTCCGGCTGGTTGTCGGTTCAAGCAGGTGGAACGCACACCATCCACGGAGGTGGGATAGAGGCCATTCCACACAGCATTTTTCTGACAAGCCAGCAGCCCCAGTGCCAGGAAAGGCACTTTTAAATGTAAGAGGCCATTTGGCTACTTTTTATACTTGATTTTATCAATAAAAAACGGAATTATGCTATAGATGTTCTCTTGCTTTTCCTGTATATCCTGCCTTTACCACTGAGGAAGGAGGTCTTTATCATATCCATCCCATCCATGTGAGCAGGCACTATCCTGCACTAGTGCAGTTTGACTATCTTTCCCAGGAAAGAAGTCAAATTGATCTGGTAAGCAGATCACTTATCTATTTCACTATTGGTGAACACAGCTTTCATAAAGTTTGGTGGAGGACTCAAAATCTTTGCTGGAAGACACTGTTCTAATCAGAAGATAGAAGTTATTTTCACATTTATGTGGTGTTATGGACATTTTGTGCTTTCTATTCACATATATATGTGTGTACTCTCATTTGGGAATTATTAACTACATATTTATAGATATCAGCTTCCTAATGGGTTTGGAAGACTGAAGTTTCTTATATATTTTTTATATTTATGTGTTGCTGCGTTTTTTCCTGTTTTTTATTCACATATTTAAGTGTTTACAATTTTGGGATTCACCAATCATATATATAGATATATGCTTCTCAATCGGTTGGTATATCAATTACTAACCAGTTGACCGATATTATCCACGTATAGCGCCCCCTGTATTCAATTTTCCACTCATCACTAAGAGCACCATACTCTTTTGAGGGAAGCAGCATTTTATTTTATTTTTTACCAATTTTTTTTATATAAATACTTTGCACTTTTTCTTGTGGCGCAGGGTTTATCACTTAACTACAACAAATAGGATACGTATCATTATTGTGTTGCCAGCTAAAATGTTAGGAACAGAATACCATTGTTTATTATACAGTATCAGGAGAAGTAGACTTTGTTCTGACTGACTGAATGTATCGTCTAACACAAGTAACTCTCTCACAGTTCCTCTTCTAGTACTTCAATAATGCACTGTTAACTAGACTCAAGCCTAAGCATTAAAAGGGACCTAACATCCGATATATTTCATTGTTGAATGCATGCTAAGTAATGCGTAAATGTAATAATGACATTGGGGTACTCCCCGTGACAATGCCTTTATCTGCTTTCACTGGGGGAGAGGAGACTAAAAATGCTTCCTCTTACATGTAGTAGACTGATGACATCATCTCAGACTAGGCAACTCATTTCATTGGGCTGGTACAAGGGGGGTAGGAGGGGCCGCTGGCCAGTGTGCAGTGTTTTCACACGGAAGGAGTCTCAATTTCGGCCTAAAGTACAACGAAGTGCACACTGAGTGCACCAGTTCCTGACAAAGCCCAGGTGCTGAAACGCTCACGAAGAGTGCTCCATTGCAGGAAACACAATTCTCCAACAACCTATCCCACTTCCCCTCTCACTAAGCATGAACAGACATTACAGTCTGCCCACTGGCTGCTGCTTTCCAAGTTTCCCAGAAACCACATACAAGCACCACCCATCCTGGTTTTAGTAACAGGCATACTCATGCCATCAATCTCACAACCCGGCTTTAGAGTGTGGTGACCTGACAGGTGTAAGTGGCAAGGTGGAGGGGAGCTAAGCTCAACAAAATGTATGCAGGAGTATATACAGTTGTGTCCGTGAATGTGTGGCCAATGCTCAATTTTGGTTGCAATTGAGAGCATTGAGCAGGCTTTGATCTGCCAGTTAAATGACAACTGAAGGATGCCTCATGAAGAAGATGATTGGGTCCCGGATGAGAAGCTATCAGAGGACATCTCACCAGCTCTGCTGACAGATATTGCTTCCCAGCTGCTTGACTCGCCCCCACACATGACAATCATCCCTACCTCAGAACAACATTCTCAAAGAAGCGCTTAGAACTTTTAGACTTGCAAGTTTAGTCAGATGAAGGAAAACTTCAAATAAGCTCAATAGCTCTGGTGAGGTGGGTTTCACACAGCAAGACTTCCACTGATGGGCACCCAACAGTAGCTTAAAACAGAAATACAGAAAGGAGCACCAGACAAAAATTGGATAAAAGAGTCCTAGATAATTTTCATTGTTATTAAAAAAGTAATATAAAAGCAACCAATGCATTTTGGGGGCAACAACACCCCCCCCCCCCTTCATCAGGGCTCAACACAGGATAAAACTTCACAGTTACATCACAGATCTATAATAGAAGCAGTACTGAAATCTCTTCATCGAGGAGCAACCTGGCCCAGACTGAATTATTTTTCTTCTCTGTTACCACCTGTGTGGTGTCAATACATTTATAGAATACAGCATTTCCCTTTACATCTATTTCCTCTTATCTATTAATTACAGGGACTATATTATTTTTTCCCACTTAAATCCCAACTCCAGACAAAATCTTTTAAATTGTTTTAAATAGAGAAGGAATATAGACTCTGTCAGCTTTATCTTTTGGTGTCAGACTCTTCTGGAATGGTTTTCCCTTCCTTAACTTCAAGACAGTAAGTTATTATTATATTATACAGGATTTATATACAGTAGCGCCAACAGTTTGTGCAGCATTTTACAATATTAGGGCAGACAGAACAGTTACAATACAATTCAAAAGTGATGGAAAATCTCTTTGAGGAGGACAACATAAGATTTTTAGTGAACGGGAAGGGTTACATCTTCTGATAATGTACTGTATTTATTGCTGTAAATGCCTTTATTTCCTCATAATAATTGCACCATTTATTTCTTCAATGGGTGTCACAGAGATAATAAGTGAGGTAGGATCTCATCAAACATCTCACTATTCTCAGATGGAATAAAAACATAATAGAAATGTTAGGATTGTGTAAGTGGATGTTTCCTAGTTTTGACTTGTCCACGTCATAAATCGGATGCAGCATGTGTCTTTGCCTACTACTGGGTTTTTGAAGCAGTTCAATAGATGGTGACATGTTCAATATAAAGTGCCTCTGGTAGTGCTAAAATAAACACTAGGAAAGGAAAGTATTGACGTTAGTCATTGTTATCCATTGAGTTATTTAGAAAAGCTGAGATAAAGCTCTACCACTGTTACTAATTAAGCCCCCACCCATAGAAGCTAACCATGCTTTTGTGTCATTAAGACCCAGCCATTTTCCATATGTCTGCTGTAAAGAGATTAATTTGTGTTTTTTTTGGTGTCATAGTGACAGTCTGAGATGCTAAGTGACAAATGAGTCTGTCAATTTAAAGACTCATGATATCGTAGCAGCCCTGACATGATAACAACCAAACAGTGTGGACCTGCACAGGTCTAAGGTTGTTGCAAATGCTTGCCAAATATAGTAAATGGTTTCATATTGGTAGAACCAAATACCAATAACCACTATTTGCTTCTCTGCTCTTCTCCCTTTACAGCACTATGTTTATTACTTTAGTGTAAGTGTATTTGGAATAAAAATATGATAAGCATTTTCCAAAAGGCCTCACCTGCCTTTTTCCAACACTAAAGCCTAGTACACACCACTGGGTTGAATGAAAAAAAAAAAAACTGACAGCTTAGACCGGAGCCTCTGTACTAACAATCCAGTGTTAGTACAGCAATCTCTCCTGCTGAGCTATTGTGTTCTAACAGGGGGACAGCCCCCCCCCCCTCCGGCAGAGCACTCCGGTCAGTGCTCTCTGCCATTGGCTGAATGGGAGCTGGTTGGCACACCTTTTGCGGTCATAAGCCTTCGACAGAAGCCAGCCGACTTTTGTCAGACCGGTTGCCATACACGTGGGCGGTTTCTATTGAACATTCGGCCCGTGTGTACTAGGCTTTAAAGTGAAAAAAAAAATGCAAACTTTATATTGGGCTCTTTTATGTCATATAGACCTCACTGGGTTTCACCTTCATCAACTCAACAAGTAGGCCATTGCACAGCACTGCAGCCATCTGGCTCAGAAAAAGGCTTGTAAACAAACCAGGCCTACCGGAACAAAAGAGCGTGATGTAAGGTTTGCATTTTTATGTACTTCAAAAGTTGAGGGTACAAGGTGAGAAATTTAGGGAAATGTTTACAGTATCATAATTTGAGCCCCATGTTAATATAAACATATAGGTGCCACAAGTCGTATATGCTATCAGCTGTTAGTTCAGACCTGGTGCTGTCCCCAGGTCCAGCCGTCTTTGAGCTGAAGTGACTGAAAATAGTGACTCCCTCAGAGACACTATTTGCATACCCATAGATACCCTCTGCCATGTGGCAGTGCCTTCGGCTGCTCATTATTCAGGTCCCTGCCAATTCATTGTTGAAAAAGAGGCGTGCATCTGCTTTACTCCTAGGAAGGGGAAACAATTAGGGGGCTCTAGGTGGCACTTCTGGGGGTATGTCAATATGAAAAAAGTACAAGTATATTCTCATTCATACTCTTGACTAAAATGCCATTTTAGTTTTAGTCCTATTTTAGTCATCTCAATTGTTTTAGTTTTAGTTGTATTTTAGTCAACTAGAATAGTAATAATTTAGTAGACGAAATTAACACTGCTGACATTTGTAAATCTAGGTTCAATTGGTTTTGATCTAAAAGGCTTTCATATTCAGCTTTTATTCTTTGTGTGTTCTTTTATTATAACCTGCATTTTCTTTTGATTCATCCTGTAACAATTGACTAGAAGAAACAGGATAAACGTTTGATTTACATCATGGGAAAGAAGGTATTTGTTTCAAAAATGGCATGGTGGCTTCTTTTACAAAGGCAAGCAAGTTTCGTGATCTTTAAATTATCACACAGAAACTGTGATAATGGGCAAAAGCAGCAAAGGTGTTTTAGTTTCTTAAACAGAATTTCTTGTGATAACTTGTTCTACAAGTGCAGGAGGAGGACATCTGATACTCCAATTATTTACTCCCACAAAGAGAATGTGTTGGATAAAAAAAACAAGGAGAGAGCCATTGTGTTCAGCCCCCACCTAGGGCATGACTTGTTTACAAGAACAATAAAAAACATGGTAATTTGGCGAAACCTCTGTAACAAATAAGAGATAGGGTTAATTGTCAGTGAATTCATTAGAAGTAAACTGAGTGTAGAAACTGTGTTTTATGCAACCTTGAAAGAAACGAAAAAGGTAAACAGTCACATAATAATGAACAAATACCACCTGTGCTATCAAACCAGCAATTTAATTAAACACAATTTTTTGGTGATTGACTCCGAACAAGCTCCACCTTACGGTTCCCTAATTCATAAGGTATTGATAGATATAAAATAACAGTTTTGACCTGCACATGGTTAGCAACTGCATATCTATGAGATGCCCACAGACACCACCAACCAACCGATTTGATTGCTAGTAGGGATGGACTCAATGTTTCGTGTTGAACGTAAGTTAGACACGAACATCAGCTGCTTCATTTGTTCGTAGAACAAATGAACATATGGGGCGCTCGCAAGTTCGCCCGTCGTGGAGCGCCCCATAATGCACTGCGAGATCGCAGTACATTGACGGCTGCTGATTGGCCAAAGCGCAATGTGCTGTGAGAGCCATGATTGGCCAAAGGCAGGGTGCCTTTGTCCAATCATGGCTCAGGGTCCACGCCCGGCACTATATAAGGCTGCTTACACGTCAGCTGTATGTAGTGTGTTGGAGTGGAGATAGCGTAGGCAGGTTAGTTAGTGGATAGAGCGTGTAGTATTATATATAGAGTGCAAGCAGTGTAGAATATATACTACAGTGCAGTCAGTGTAGTATATATTACAGTGTAGAAAACAAATTATAGTGCAGTCAGTGTGAATATATATTACAGTGCAGTCAGTGTAGAATATTGTTGCTGCATTATTAGTACCCCCCCCCCCCCCATCTGTGTCGCAGGTGTTATTCCTTCTGCGTCAGCACAGCAGTGGTATACCTTTGATTTTTTTTTTTCGTGGCACAGCAGCACTAAGAATATTTAGGGCATGTAGCAAATTCTTGGGGCCCCTGAAGCCCAATGGTCACCTCCAGAGTTAGCTGACATCCTTCAGTGTAGAGTGAGTTACAAGGCATTGTGGGTGTAAGGCAAGATGAACAGGTGGGCGCCAGACACTTTTTGAATGCAAAGAGATTGATTGTCTCTTAAACAGAACTGTGGGAGAGAGGATTAGGGCCAGGACACCCTTAGGTAGATGCAATAATAATTGGCAGACTCCGAGACTTCTATAGGTAGACAGCTATACAGGTGAAGGCCTCCAGCTGGACACCACTTCTGTATAGGTAGGACTTCAACTTTCTGCAGTATGAACAGTTCTCTTTACCCCACACTCACTCACTGTGGGTCTCCACTCAACAAGCTCCCTGTGTCTCTCACTAGACTTCAGATCCACTAGCCACTGGATCCTCTGAGCTCTTCCACTTAGTATATTCCTCAAGCGTCATTCGCTTCACTGCTAGCTCCCTGGCTTGGCACTCACAGATACTCCTCAAGCTTCACCCCTGCTGACATGTTAGGTCCCTGGCTTGGCACTCCACAAGCGTCACCTCTGCTGTCCCGCTGGGTCCCTGATTTGGCACTTGCTGATGCTTTCCCACTTCTTCACCGTCCCCGGTTGGCGAGAAGTCTGCTCTGGTACTGGCCTCAGCTCACTCACTGTGGTCTCCGGTAGCAAGGTGAATGGTCCCTTTGTGGCGACAACTTCCCCTCTACCTCCAACCAGGACAGGTTCCCTAGCGGAACTGTTGCTTCTGATTGGACTACAAGCCCGCAGTCCCAACCATGCACTACTGGATAGGCTCTGATAGCCTAGCAGCAGATGTCCCCGGGATAGGCCTTAGATTTCTGGCCTAGCAGCCCGGGGCAATACGACACACGTCCACCCAGACAGCCGTCCAGGTGGCACAGAACCCTGATCACCTGACTCCACCCAAATAAATAGGCTCTCTCAGCAGACCAATGGACCCAACAAAATCCCTGCCCATTGGCTGAGATGCCCAATTCATTCCTAATCTGTCCTTGCAATGCCCTTGTCTTATCTAATCTCACCAGATACCCGGCCATCTAGTGACAGAAGAGAGAAGTGCAGCAATTCCAGAATTGGGGTCAACTGACCTCCTATCAATTGGCCAAGGCAACTATCACTTGGCAAAAAAATGTAATAGCAACCCTGCCTAAACATCAGGGTGATACAGGCATAATTGCTGTCCCCCCTTCTGCTTTGCAGGTGTTTCTCTTTCTGCGTCAGCAGTGGATCCCTTTTCTTTTTTTTTACATTTATTTTATTTTCATTTCTTTTTTGCAGCAGTGAAAAAAAATTCTCCACAGTTGCTGCATTGCAATATAATAAAACGGTTTATAGTACACCAAGCACAAAATTATTGCATACAAGCACCATATTCCCTTCCCACGCTCTGTAACAAAGAGTTATAAAAATCCCCCCCAAAAAAATAAAAAACAATAATAAAACGGTTTATAGTGCACCAAGCAAAATAAAAAAAAAAAAATCCCCATCATGTCTGGCCACTAGAAAAGGGCAAGCAGCCTCCGTGTCTACAGTGAAAAGTGGTGGTTGTGGACATGGTGCATCCTCTACAGGCAGGGCATGCTTGTCCTTTTTTTCTGCTGCTGGCCGTGTCATTGAGCCACAATATGCAGAAGAGTTGGTGGAGTGGATAACTAAGCTGTCCTCATCCTCCTCATCCTCTGTCACCCAGGCTCATACTATTTTTCCTTCCACCGCAGCTGTCAAAGTGGCCTATTCCACCGGCTCCTTGTCCACAGCTACTCCTTCCATAGCCCCTCCATCATGAACGGAGGTGTCACCAGAATTATTTGTAGTTACAATAGTTTTTATTGATATTGCAAATAGAAAGGAAGAATTACATACATTGAAATATAAGATTGTTAATAATGGACAAAAAAAAAAATCACAAATATTACACATACAGAGCGTAACTAAATGACTGTTACAAATGATTCAACTTAGGATAAAATAACTCAAAAAGTTAAAGGAATAAAAATGTTAAAAAGAGATAATAAAAAAAAATATTAATAAATAAATTTTGGGAGTAAAAAAAAGGAGTACACTATATGTAAGCAACATAGCATCGATTTATAAACAATTTGATAAATAATCTCTCCAAGGTTTCCATATCTCATCAAAAGAATTTTGCTTGTTCATTAAAATTGCTGTAAGACGTTCATTAACCATTATAAATGACAATTTATTTTTAACCAACTAGATGGGAACATAGGGAGATTTCCAAGATTTGGCTATTGCAATTCTAGCAGCGGTAAAAATGAATGCTATAAGTTTTTTTATATGTTTCCGAGAATGTACAATAGAGTATCCTAACAATGCTGGTTTAGGAGATTTTATTAGGGTAATATTGGTCAATGATTATATCCAATCATAAATCCGTATCCAAATCTTTTTTATTCTTGGACACGTCCACCAAATATGGAACATAGTGCCATCCATTCCACATTCTCTGAAACATAATGATGATGCTTCAGGGATATATTTTGCTAATCTAATTGGAACCATATACCACCTAAGTAATACCGTATAATTAGCCTCTATCAGGTTAGTATTAATAAAGGATTTAGAGGCATATTGTGCCATCTTGAACCATTCATCAGTCAAAATGTTTTCATTGAGATCTTGTTCCCACTTTATTATTATTTTTATTATTATACAGGATTTATATAGCGCCAACAGTTTACGCAGCGCTTTACAATATAAAAGGGAGACAATACAGTTTTAATACAATAAAATACAAGAGGATTAAGAGGGCCCTGCTCAGAAGAGCTTACAATCTAATAGATTGGGGCAGGTGGTACAAAAGGTTGTAACTGTGGGGAATGATCTGATAGAAGAGGTAAAAGATTAGTTAGAGACGTGATAGGCTTTCCTGAAGAGATGAGTTTTCAGGGATCGTCTGAAGGTAGGGGATAGCCAGACAGGTGGAGGTATCGAGTTCCAGAGGATGGGAGAGGCTCTGGAGAAATCCTGGAGACGAGCATGAGAGGAGGAGACGAGAGGTTTTGAGAAGAGCAGAGAGGACGATTTGGGTGATATTTGGAGACAAGATTGGTGATGCAGCTCGGGGCAGAGTTGTGAATGGCTTTGTATGTTGTGGTTAGTATTCTGAATTTAATTCGCTGGGTGATTGGGAGCCAGTGTAGGGATTGGAGGAGAGGGTTGGCAGACACTGAGCGGTTGATAAGGTGTATAAGTCTGGCAGCAGCATTCATGATGGACTGAAGAGGGGATAGCCTATGGAGAGGCAGGCCAATGAGAAGGGAGTTGCAATAGTCAAGGCGAGAGATAACAAGGGAGTGAATGAGGAGCTTGGTGGTTTAATTTGTTAAAAAGGGACGAATTTTAGAGATGTTATGGAGGTGAATTCTACAAACTTTTGACAACGATTGGATTTGAGGGTGAAATGACAAGTCAGAGTCTAGGATTACACCTAGTACCCTGGCATGAGGGGAGGGACTGATGGTTGCATTGTTGATTTTGATGGAGGAGGGGGGGGTGGCACGGGCGGGGGGGGGGGCGAATATTAATAGCTCAGTTTTAGAGAGATTTAGTTTAAGGAAGTGATGCGACATCCATGCTGATATGTCAGTTAGTAAGTTAGTAATGCGAGAGGAGACTGAAGGAGTGAGGTGAGGAGTAGACAGATAGATTAGGGTGTCATCAGCGTATAAGTGGTATTGGAAGCCATGGGTGGTTATCAAGTGACCAAGGGAGGAGGTGTAGATAGAGAAGAGAAGGGGTCCAAGAACAGAGCCTTGGGGGACCCCCACAGAAAGGGGCAATGGAGAGGAGGAGACAGAGTTGTAGGAGCGCTGTGATAAATAGGCAGAGAACCAGGATAGAGCAGAATCTCGGAGGCCAAGGGAATGTAGTTTTAGAAGGAGCGGGTGGTCAACAGTATCAAAAGCTGCAGAGAGGTCAAGTAGTAGGAGTATGGAGTTGGTTTTAGCGGTTAGTAAATCGTTAGTGAGTTTTAGTAAGGCAGTTTCCATGGAGTGCTGCGTGGAGTGCACTTATGCATATAGGTTGAGGAAGGGAGTAACGTGAGCTCAGGGGGTGCCACAGAAGGGCAAGAAATTAGCAGTCCCCCAGCTGCAGCATACTGCCAAGTTTGCTCCAGTGACGAGGAGGGAGGTGATGATGAGGTTACTCAATGACTGTACTTGGGTGCCTGAGAGAACAGAGGAGGAAAGTGAGGAGGAGGAGGCACAACTCCAACGAGGCAGGATGTCCTCCAGGGACCAGTTTAGGGGAAGCAACTCTATTGCATCATACCACAGGTCTCCACAGGTGCAGGGCGCTGCTGACTCCCCACTGACTTCCAAAAGTTCATTGGTGTGGGCTTTTTACAACACATGTGCAGTAGATCGCAGTGTTGCTGTTTGCAATATCTGTTTGAAGCAGATCAAGCGTGGCCAGAACACCAGCCGCTTTCGCACCACATGCTTGACAAGACATATGACGACCTGCCATGCAGTCCGTTGGCAACAGCACCTGAAAGACACACATCATAAAAAAAGGCGGACTTCTCCTTGCTCATCATCTGGGATCTCAACCCCTACTATACCCGAAGACTTCTCAGAAACCTGCACTGAAAGGAATAAAGAGAAGCCCGTAGCTGAGCAGGAACGTAGTCAGCGTAGGGGGGACATGACAGGGTGATAAGGCAAACCAGCAAGGTCAGGGTTAAAGGTGTGGCATAAAGGTGTGGCATAGAGTTGTAATTAAGTGGTCATTATTGGATGGAATTTGGTGCAAAGGGGGGGGGAGCTAATAGCTAATAAATTAATGTGAAGAGGGTGGGGCTGTAACAGTTCTGGTAGAACCTGTTGAGAGCATCATCTTTTGAAGTGGAGTTCTACTTAAAACTATGAGCGAACTTGAGCAACTTTTAGCCCAGCTCAGGGCTGCTGCTGGGATACATGGAGCGGATTGGATACAGAGACAAGTGACTGTGTCCTTACAAGGGGTCCAGCAGGGTCCTTCACAAACAGGACCTGCACCACAGCGCGCTAGGAGGTCTAAGCCTCCTGAGCGGTTCACCCCTGACAGGACTCCTCAGGCTCATCGCCGCATCGGGAGCCCGCTTGCGGAACCTTCAGGCACCCCTGCCAAACGATCGCCTGTGTTGGACAGGGGTGAGCCTGGGAGGAATCCCCATCCTAGGAGGAGCCTGCGGGGGATGGGATCTACAAGGCAGAAGGCGTCTTACCCATCCTCCTCCGACCGGATCGAGGAGCGAGCGGCTGGCATGGATGGCGATGTCCCGGTCGGCACGCCGGCCCGGCGGGGAAGAGAGGAAGGAGCAGGCCTCGGCCCGGATCGGGAGGCGGCCGGTGGCTCTGTCAGCCGAAGGGAGGAATGGCGCTGCGAGATGGGCACGTCTGCCAGAGGAAGAGCGTCGGCGCCTGCACGCACCTCCAGGCCACAGGTGGCGCCTGCGAGCCCGGGTAAGGCCGGGGCGCAGGAGAATTACGTCAGATTGGTCGGACGTGCAGAACGGCGCAGGCCGGCGAGCCTGTGGGCAGCAAGAGGATCGGCGGCGGCTGAAGGGGAGAGAGGACGGCCAGCTCACAGGCGGCTTGCGGTTCCCGGGACGCCAGCGGAGAGACAGAGAGAGGAAGACAGCAGCATGGAAGAGGGAGAAGTAGAAGAGGATGTCGGTGACGCCGTGGGGGAAGTCGGTCCGGCGGCTGGAGGGGTTCCTGGCCCCATGCAGCCTGGTGAGTGCAATGCTGCTATTCTTCCTTTCTTTTCTCCCTCTGTATTGTCGGGTGTGGGGGCCCAGGGTCAGGTTGGGGGGACTACTGGGAGTGTGGGGTCAGAGGTGCTCACGAGGGAGGTATTGTTGGGGTTGAGAGAGTTGCTGCAAAGGCTTGACAGTGGGGGGGTGCCAGGGGGGGCAGCTGTGGTGGGGAACAGTCCAGGGAGACAGGTGCAACCAGTGGAAATCTCATCTGCTCCTCTGGCTGTGGTAGTAGCGTCGGATGTGCCGCAAGGAACAAGGTGGCAAGGGTCGTATTTTGTCGATCGTTGTTTACCGATGGGGTGCTCCATCTCGTGCGCGCTGTTTGAGACCTTCAGTTCCTTTGTGGAATGGGTAGTGCGGGATGTGTCCGGTCTCAATTCCGTCATCCATTACTTGGATGATTTCTTGTGTATAGGCCCTGCGGGTTCTAACGCATGTGCGGTACTGCTGGGCACGTTACAGCATGTAGCGGATCGTTTTGGAATTCCCCTAGCACCGGAAAAAACAGTCGGTCCCACGACGGAATTGGTTTTCTTGGGGATAACGATCGATTCAGTGGCCATGGAATGCCGTTTGCCGGAAGCAAAGCTGGTGGCATTGTGGCAGGAAGTCAAGGCCATGGGGGGCAGACGCAAGAGTCGGGTCAGGGAGCTGCAGTCCCTGTTGGGCAAATTAAATTTTGCCTGCAGAATCATTCCAATGGGCAGGATATTTTGCCGACAGCTTTCGTTGGCCATGGCGGGGGTCAGCAACCCCAGACATTTCGTTCGTTTGACCCGGGATCACCAAGCTGATCTTAGGGTCTGGGATGATTTCCTGGCAACTTACAATGGGAGGTCGATGTGGATGTCGGGCCCCGTTAGCAATGCGGACATGGTCTTGTTTACGGATGCGGCCGGGTCCGGAGGATACGGAGCGTTCTTCCAGGGTAAGTGGAGTGCCGGTGGTTGCCTGATACTTGGAGGGAGGCCGGGTGGTTGCGTAACTTAGCGCTTTTGGAATTGTTTCCAATAGTGCTGGCGGTGGAAATTTGGGGTAGGGCGTTTCAGCATAAAAAGGTGCGTTTCCACTGTGACAACTTGGGAGTTGTCACTGCCATTAACACCCTGTCGGCCTCCTCCCTTCCGGTGGTGCGCTTGTTACGGCATTTGGTGTTGTTATGCCTTCGCCTGAATGCTTTTGTCTATGTAGTGCACATTCCGGGGGTTTCTTTTTGCGGATGCCTTGTCTCGTTCGCAGTGGAAAGAGTTTCGGATCTTGGAGCCGGACGCGGAGCAACATGGTACCCCCTGTCCTCCAGGGTTATGGACGATCGCATTGGAGTCACCGCAGGATTGATTCGCAAATCCCTGAGTGAGGCAACATGGGGCGCATACGCTGGTGCGTGGAGGGAATGGAATGCTTTGCTGGAGGAGGTAGGGGGGCTTGAGCCCCGAGACAACGTGTCGGCCTTGGTCCTGTATTTCATTGTTCAAAACTTTCTGCGGGGGGCATCTGTATCTTCAGTGGACCGTAAGTTAGCGGGCTTGGCCTTTTGGTTTAAACTACAAGGAGGTAAGGATGTCACAAAATCTTTTATCGTAAGGCAGGCTATGAAGGGATATCGTAGAGGGAGCAAGTCCAGAGATCTGCGGCGCCTGGTTTCCTTCACCACTTTGCGGTTGATTGTGTCTAGCATTCCGTTGGTGTGTGGGGACGGGTACGAACAGCTCTTGTTTCAGGCGGCTTTCCTGTTGGCCTTTTTTGGGGCTTTACGCATAGGGGAATTGGTCAGCCCTGCCAAGCATGTTGCGGGGGGACTTTTCAGAGAAGAGGTAACTGTAACAGAGGTGTCAGTAAGCTTAGTGATTCGTAAGTCTAAAACGGATCAGGCTGGAAAAGGTGTAGTCCTGGAGTTATTTCGGGGTGAGGTAGCCGGGCTGTGCCCGGTCTCGGCGGTATCCCAACTTATTGCGGTCAGGCCTGCCAGTGCGGGACCTTTCTTGATGCACGAGAATGGCTCGTATTTATCGCGTTTTCAGTTCATTGCGGTTTTTCGCAAATGTCTGAAAGCGACAGGCCTGGATCCCAGGCAATTCGGCTCACACTCTTTCCGGATAGGAGCCGCAACTGAGGCGTCAAGATGGGGGTTGGGCGCGGAGATGACGTATCGGCAGGTGGGAGTCGAATCGTTTCAGGCTGTATGTTAGACCTCATTTAGTGTAAGCACGGGGAGGGGGTCTTTGTCGTCATGTTTGTGGTGACACTCATGCTAATTCTTTTATATGTGTTGGTCTTATTTGTTCTAGTTGTTCTATGTCAAGGTTGGTGGGGCAATGTTTTTCTTTATTTGTTTCAGGTCGCAGATGCCTAGTGTGGATCCTCGGGCATTCATTTGTTTACTGGGGGGCCAGGAGGGCTGAAGTTAGACCTGATGCTAGGCAGTTAGGTTTACCCTGGGAGGAGGGTAGTGTTCGCTGGATAGGGGTAAGAGGCATGATGTGGAACAGGGTAGTTCCCGAGGTGCATAGATTTGCACGCTGGGACAGGGCCCCAGATATTATGGTAATTCACGCTGGGGGGAATGATCTGGGGAACAGGCGTTCCAGAGAACTGATCAGAGACATTCGGTTCGATTTCCTTAGGCTTCGCTGTGACTTCCCGGGCACTGTTTTTATTTGGTCAGAGATCGTGGCTCGCACTGTTTGGAGAGAAGCCAGATCTGTGGATCGAATCAATAAGGCCCGGGTTAAAGTCAATAAGGAGGTGGGGAGGTTTTTTGTCAGGAATGGGGGCCTGGTCATTAGGCATCAGGATTTGGAGTCCAAGACATGGCGGTTCCTCAGGGGTGATGGCGTTCACCTCAACGCAGTAGGAACGGATATGTGGTTTTTGGGCTTAGAAGATGGAGTGCACAGGGCTCTTCGTGTGTGGCGGAGCGCTCAGGTATAAGGAGTCATACCTGTGCGCTGTGGCATGTTAGGATCCTTGGCGGTGGTAGAATGTGGTGCATTCTGGGTAAACAGTGGGGAACCATCAGGTATGGTATCCTCGAGTGGGAACGCTTCACTGGCTAGTGACCGTGCAGCTTAAGGACCTTGGGGTGGCTGAGGTTAGCTGGGTTTAGGCCCTGAGTCTTCATAAATAGCGGCTGGGGTGGCAACTCAGTTAGATGTGCCTCTGACACAAATAAAGAGGGTAATGGTTACATTGGTACCGCCTTGGATCTTAAAAGATATATATATATATGACAGTTTATTTGAAATAGTGTAGTTAGGTGGGTTCTTACAGTGTGTGTTGTAACAAAAGTTGTTTTTATTAATAAAAGGCCATGTTGGCCATTTAACCCACCTTAGGTGTCGCGTGTTTATTTTAAAGTTATAGTAAATTTAGTCTAAGGTACAAATGGGTAAATGGTTACTGCAGGGTAAGCTCTTAGCTACCCTTGTCATGGTATAGCAATGGGTGCCACCAGTACTTCCAGCCAATCTGCTAGCAGTACACCACCTGTTGATTTCAGCAGGCAAATTTCACTACCCCAGTTGCTAAACCGTAAAAAAAAAATACTGTCCCAGACATCCACATGCTCAGTCAGATTCAGGTGCTACTTGGGTATTTTGACAGAATACAACTGCCCAACAGAGGGGATTCTTTAACCTGAATGGAGGAATCTGTCAGCTTTTTTTGTTCAATCCCTGGGCTGTACTAAAGAAATCTATAAGTGTATTGCCAGTTTTTGGACTGGTAATCTGAAATATATTATATATTTATTCTTGGGTTTAGATACACTTTCATAAATGTAAAAGTCACATAAAAAGTTATTTAGGTAAATGTTAAAAAAAAAAAAAGTAAAACATGTATTTATAGATAGCTACTGAAATCTTGATGTTTTTAAACTATGGTTTTGGAGAAGACTCTTGAAAGTTCCTTGGATGGCAAGAAGATCAAACCAGTCAATCCTGAAGGATATCAACCCTGAATATTCACTGGAAGGTCAGATCCTGAAGCTGAAACTCGCATACTTTGGCCACCTAATGCGAAGAGAAGACTCATTGGAAAAGACCCTGATGCTGGGAAACGTGGAAGGAAAAAGGAGAAGAGGGTGACAGAAAACAAGATGGATAGAATCATCGAAACAATGAACATGAAGTTAATCAAGATCTGGGAGGCAGTGGAGGACAGAAAAGCCTGGCGCACTATGGTCCATGAGGTCATGAAGAGTCGGACACAACTAAACGACTGAACAACAACAACTGAAATCTTTCTGGCTTTCAATGTACAATCCGGTAAAGATCAGTTGAGTTACAAATGCTGAGAACAAGTTCCTTGCCTTCAAAGGCCTAACTGTCCATCTTGTTCACCTGGAAGTGCAAGCTTGCTGGGACAAGACTTAAAACATTTTCCCAGATTCCTTGTTTTCAGGCATGCAAATCTATAATCTGTTTACTCAGCTGCAAGGTAGCATGGTGTCTCTATTCTCTGTAAGCATTAACACATTTTTCAGTCAACTCCTTTGTCTCTCAGCAAATTGCACTTCAATGGCTCTCAAAAGCTGTTACCTGACACGTTTGGTGGAAAGGCCTTTGAAGAAGGGGAGGGCAACCTTCTCACACCTACCTGTTTTCAGCCTATAAATCTTATCTACTGTTTTAGCAGTTGTACTTTCAGACAATGATCTGGCTACCAAAACACAGATGCCAATCCTATAGCTTGAGGGCACACATTAAACATTCAACATCCATTCTTAAACTTAAACAAAGGACCATGCTGTAATTAAAAATAAGCAGAATTCTGCATCAGTTCCCTTTTTTGATGAAGTATGAGTCTAAGGGCCCTTTCACACTGCTTTGTAGCAAAATCGCAGTAAAAACTAATCTGCATTTTACAGCGATTTTGCTGTTTCATATGCGTTTCCTGTTCGTTTCTGGTGCATTTTTGGGTTGATTGCACCTGTGAAAAATGGACATGTGACTCAAAAATGACCCAAAAATGCAAATCATGGTGCGTTTTTACAGCAATTTTACCGCAATTTTGCAGCGATTTCCATAGATTTCAATGGGAAGCTGGGTTTTTGGTGCACCAAAGATGCAGCATGCAGGACTTTTCAAAACGCACCGTACCCACAGTGCAGTGGTGTGAAAAGTCCCATAGGATTTAAAGAGAAAAAGTTTTTTTGCGTTTTTTCTTGCAATGTAAAAACGCAGGAAAAACATATCAGTGTGAAAGGGGCCTTAAGTCTAGTACACACGGGCTGAATGTCAGGTGATATTGACGGGTTTAATAAAAACCTGCCAACATTCGGCCCATGTGTGTGGCAACTGGTCCACAAAAAAGCCAACTGTTTGGCCGGCTTCTGTTGGAGGAGCATGCTGGAAAACCAGCAGCCGACCGACTTCTGAACAGAACTCTCAGACAATAGCTCAGAGCGCTGACTGGAGATCGCTGTACTAATGCTGGATTGTTAGTACAGCAGCTCCGATTTGAGCTGGGTTGAACGAAAAAAAAAAGAAAGAAAAAGAGGTGTGTACCAGACTTAACGTGAGAAGAAACATTGCTATAATTAAATGGTCAGTCCGTCCAACACTGGTGTTTGGATGACAACTTTTTGTCGGCGTCGTTTCATGGTCTATATTGGTGAGATATCTGCTGTGGTGATGTGCCAGCTCAATGTTGTTTTCTCTTTTTTTTTCCAAAGACACTCACAGACTTTAGAGATTCTAATATGCATTATTCATGTAGCACCCTGTAGTTTAGGCAGGGAGCTCCTCACAAATTTACTTGCTAGGAGTAATCATCCTGGTTGATTGAGAGAGATCTATTGATTTCTCCCTAAGTTTGGCCTTGTTTCACATTTCTCTTCTACCACTAGGTGGCCGGGTAATTGGTGGTTAGGGATGAGCCGAACACCCCCCGGTTTGGTTCGCAGCAGAACTTGCGAACAGGCAAAAAATTTGTTCGAAAACGCGAACACCGTTAAAGTCTATGGGACACGAACATGAATAACCAAAAGTGCTCATTTTAAAGGCTTATATGCAAGTTATTGTCATAAAAAGTGTCTGGGGACCTGTGTCCTGCCCCAGGAGACATGCATCAATGCAAAAAGAATTTTTAAAAACGGCCATTTTTTTGGGAGCAGTGATTTTAACAATGCTTAAAGTGAAACAATAAAAGTGTAATATTCCTTTGAATTTCATACCTGGGGGGTGTCTATAGTATGCCTGTAAGGGGGGGCATGTTTCCCGTGTTTAGAACAGTCTGACAGCAAAATGACATTTCAAAGGAAAAAAAGTAATTTAAAACTACTCGCGGCTATTAATGAATTGTCGGTCCGACAATACACATACAAGTTCATTGATAAAAACGGCATGGGATTTCCCCACAGGGGAACCCCGAACCAAAATTTTTTATAAAAATGGCGTGGGGGTCCCCCTAAATTCCATACCAGGCCCTTCAGGTCTGGTATGGATATTAAGGGGAAACCCGCACCAAAAAAAATAAAAAAAATGGCGTGGGGGTCCCCCTCAAAATCCATTCCAGACCCTTCAGGTCTGGTATGGATTTTAAGGGGAACCCTGCGCAAAAATTATTTTTAAAAATGGCGTGGGGGTCCCCCCAAAAATCCAGACCCTTATCCGAGCACGCAACCTGGCAGGCCGCAGGAAAAGAGTGGGGGACAAAAGAGCGCCCCCCCCCTTCCTGAACTGTACCAGGCCACATGCCCTCAACATTGGGAGAGTGCTTTGAGGTAGCCCCCAAACCACCTTGTACCCATGCTGATGGGGAGAAGGGCCTCCCTTGGCCGGTGGTTGTGAAGGTCTGAGGGTGGGGGGCTTATCGGAATCTGGAAGCCCCCTTTAACAAGGGGACCCCCAGATCCCGACCCCCCTGTGTGAATCAGTAATGGTGTACAAATGTACACCTACCATTTCACAAAAAAGTGTCAAAAAGTTTAAAAAACACAAGAGACGGTTTTTTTACAAGTCCTTTATTAATTTCTTCTTCTTTCGGCTTCTTCTTCCATCGTCTTTCTTCTGGTGTTGTTTCGGTGTTCTTCTTCCTCCATCTTCTTCTTCATCTTCTTCTTCTCCATCTTCTCCTTCCTCCGCTCTTCTCATCCCGCATCTTCCTCCAGGCTTCTTCTCCGCTCTGTCCGCACGATCCGCCTCAGTGGGAGTCTTCAGCCGTGTGACGCTTGGCTTCTTCTGACATTTCTTATATAACGGAGGGGAACGAATGCTGCCGTAAATCACAGAGCCATCATCTCTAATGTGATTTCTAATGTGATATTCATGATCAGATACCATGATGATTTTACAGCCACTCCTGTTTGAACCAATTCTCCCATCTCCTTTGTGATCATGCTACTTCCACTACATTTGTTGCCCAATCAAATCTAGACTACAAATGGACACACACACACACAGTACAGTTACCCTTTTAGTTTTTGTGTTTGGTGGGTAAAGTTTAGTATGCAGTTCCCTTTAATAGCTATCCATGACGCAATGCCTGTGATTTTAAATTGTTTGGCAGTGGGAGTTGGAAGAGGAGTACTGATAACTACAGGCAATGTCCTTGGAGAACTGGCACTGGAGAAATATTTAGCTTTCTAGTTTACAAGAACTACTATCAGAGCACACAACCTTTCACATAAAAAAGCAAATTTGAAATATAGGATCATTTAAATCATTATAAGGTAATTTAGCTTCATCGGTTGTATTGTAAAGCTAGTCATAGACTAAATGTAAGTTTTTGGCTGATTGTTGATAAACCCATCGAAATCCCTGTTGCCACCCTCCTATCCAACATACTTTGATTTAATAAAAATCAAAGGAACCTAACAGAAAATTTTCAGCTGGAGAGTGGCAGCATCTGACTAAATGCAGCCGCTGTCCAGGTATCCTGACAGCCTGCAACAATAATGTAATGCCCTGTACATACGACTGGTTTTGCCGTCGGAATAAACTTTGACGGACTTGTGTACACACAATCAGAAAATCCAACAACAAAATTTGTTGGCGGAAAACTTGAGAACCTGTTAGCCAACATTTGTTGGCGGAAAGTCCGCCAGCAAATTTACGATGGAGCATAAACACGGTCCGACTTTCCTCCAACAAGCTCACATCCAACATTTGTTGTCGGAAAATCCGATTGTGTGTCTTATGGCCACATACAACTCTCTCAGCCCTTCTCTGTGGCCTTCAGTGGTTTAGGGCAGAACTAAACTTGCTATACTTACCTCCTCTCTAGCAGTCCTGAAGTCTGCAAGGTATTCCTCGCCAACATCTTCTTCTCAGTTCCCTCCGGTGCTGGCCTGTGGGTATCTTCTGGGTCACAAATGAGCTGTTTTTTCTGTTTCCTGTGGTTAAGAATGACAGTTCATACACTTTCTCCAAGTTAGAAGTTGTGGCATATCGAATACAGTATATTGGTATATTTGCCTTAACTAAAAACATTGCATCCAAAAGCTCCGAGACTACTGTGGGAACCTCCATGTTGGATCTGATGTTAGCGGTTCCAGCAAACTCAGAGTTACACTGTATATTATTCCCCTTCACCCTGCCCCTGGCTGCTGCATAAAAGGTTAAAGTTGATGTCCATGTTTCATGTCAATTTCATAGTTTGTTGGGACCAAGCTGGTCCAAATTAACTATTTGCTTCACTAAGTTCTACAGTGTCTCTAAGCATTGTATGTACTGCATGCAGTGCCGCTGATAGAAATCATGGGGCCCTGTACAGCCTACCTGACAGAGCCCCCTTCAGCCCCACCCCTGGCCCCGCCCCAAACCACTGCCTTATTTGTAATATGTGCTGCCTTTACTAACAGATCAGGCGGTTTTTTCTCCCTACCTTGCAGTGAGACGAAATAGCCAGATCGCTGATCTGTGTACAGAGCATGCAGCAAAGTCAGTATAACTGGCAGAAGATGCGGATTTGTAGGCTCACAACATGCCTGGCTCTTTTACATTTGGAAAATTGCTACTGCCGTCAGAACCTTATCACACAGGTATTTTACTACATGACAGGGTCTGTTAAAGAAATTTGGGGATGACAGAAATATGTAATCAGCTATTGCTGACTATTGCTTTTGAAAATGCTAGTTGCTTAGTAGGCAACTACTAACTGTAGGTTTCTGATTCAGAAACCTACAGCAAAACAAATTAAAGTGGGCCTTATATTACAAGCAAGGTTTGCTTCTTTTCTTAGGGTCCCTTCAACATGCCACAATGCTGCAGTACGTTTACAAAAAAAAACAAAAACCTGTGGGCAAAAAAGTTAATTTACATAAAAAACATACTAAACCTACAGCCTATATGTGCTCCATCCAGGATCCCTCTGCTCCCTGTCAGCTGTCTCTCCTTGCCGCCGCTGCTGTCACCCGTCTCACACAAGCCTTTCGATTTCAGCTACTGAGTGGGGACCTGAGCGGGGGAAGATCACTCCGCCAGGGTAGGTAATGGGTAGTCGCAGCGGCAGACAGCCAGGACTATGGCACAGCAGCATGCGAAGCGGAAAAAAAGTCCCTCAACTGCTCCGTCTCCACCATCCCATCATCAGAGAGGGGCCCTGAAAATAGGAGTATACAAACCCCCCCTTCTAAGCTAGTAGAAGCAGATGAGTGGGGGTGTATTTTGGAAAGACCCTTTTTTTTTCCTGCACTGTAAAGCTGACCGGGTCCCCCCTGCTGAGCTGATGACACTGGGCCCGGTATATTAGGGCTGGTTGTACTGACTGCATGTAGCTTTAGCTGCATGCAGTACACAGTGCTGGGTTACGGCTGTGAAACAGAGACTTTGCGTCTCACAACCGGGAAACAAAACTAAGTCTGGCTGAGCGGCGCCCAGCCATTCATAGGCAGTTTTTTATTCTGTGAATGAATACAAAGCTTCCTCTGATTGGCAGATTCATTCACAAAATACAAAACTGCCTATGAATGGCTGAGCGCCACTCAAACAGACTCTGTTTTGTTCTGGGTGCGAGACGGGAAAGTCTTTGTTTCACAGCCGGAAACCCAGCACTTTGTACTGTATGTAGCTGAAGTTTTTTGAAGTACATACATACAATGCTTAGACACTGCAGCACTTAGTGAAGCAAATAGTTTGTTTGGACCAGCAGTACTGTCACATTTTGAATGACAATTGCGCGATCATGCAACACTGTACTTATATGAAATTTCTATCATTTTTTGAGACAGACAGAGCTTTCGTTTGGTGATATTTAATCACCACTGGGTTTTTATTTTAGTGCTAAACAAATGAAAAAAAAAACTTTTTGAAAAAAAAAATGTTTTTCTTAGTTTCTGTTTTAAAATTTTGCAAATAAGTCATTTTTCTTCACTGATGGACACTGATGAGGCTGCACTGATGAACACTGATGAGGCTGCACTGATGGACACTGATGAGGCTGCATTGATGTACACTGGTGGGCACTGATGAAGCTGCATTGACGAGGCTGCATTGATAGGCCCCACTGATGAGTCACTGATGGGCACTGATAAGCTGTATTGATGGGCACTGATAAGCTGCTCTAATGGGGCTGCACTGATAATCAGGACTCTGATGATCATTCCCCCGATTATCAGTGTTAACTGACAAAGCTGTCAGCACATTGTTATCAGCTTTATTTTCCTCACACAGAGACAGCATGTGAGGAAAGGACTGCCTTTAACCGTCAAGTCTGTTTATATGTGATCAGCTGTGATTGGACACAGCTGATCACATGGTAAAGGGCCACTGTGATTGGGCCTTTACCGCGATCTGTGATCGGCTTTGTCCTAAGAACACAGCGGTCGCAGAGCACGCCCAATGCACAGGGGCGTGGTTCTGACAAGAGTGCCCCCCCGAACTAGCTGTCTTTTGGCTATAGCACAGTAAAGAGGTGGTTAAAGTGACATTAAATATGGACATTAGCTTTAAGTAGGAAGGTAAGTAAAGAGTGGAGAGGCTTGGCCAGTATAGACAGTACTTACACCAACAAGTTCGGAGGCATAAACAAATCAAATAAAAAATATGTTTATGGACAGGTAAAGCCATAGGGCAAGTCTCATGTACTGAAGTATTGCAAATGGAATGACCTTGATATTTCATTATTGTGCCAAAATCTCATGCTTTCATGTAATCCTCACATCTTCCTAAATCTGTGCTAGCATTAGTAATGTCTGCATACTGCCTGATCAGTAAAGCTGGACAGCCATAGATTTATTTTGTTCAGCCTGTGGGCTGAATGAAAAAAATCTAATAAGCTCCTCCATCCATGTTAGGCTGCGCAGATGGACGACTCTTCTACTTTGTCTATTGTATTTAGACAGCTAGCTCCACCTGTCAGAATACCCAAACAGGGCCTGCATCTTATTGGACGCAGTTCGGGCAACAACTTTCCATCTGCTTCCTTCAACATGTCAATTGAAGGGTGTTGGGCAGAGTGATGCCAATAGGGCCATCCTGATCAAATTAATTAAGAACCGGCTGAAATTTGCTCAGTCTGGTCGGCTTAAGGGAACACACTCAATCAGACAGTGTGAGTGTACCACAGGGGTGCTCAACCTTTTGAAGAGCGAGGGGCACTTAAGTGATTTGGTAAATGGTCAGAGGCCACAATGACATGAAATGGTTCAGAATTTCAAATTTTTTATTTTGATTAGCATAATGAACATTTTCCTCCTGCAGCCACTGAATGCCGGCGCGATGGAGAGGAGGAGAAGCCGGTTTTCAGCAGTTGCAGGAGGAAAATGGAGAGGATCAGTTCATGTATATGCTGCCCCTGCCAACCCTCCTGTACAAGTGTAAAACACAATGTGACAAGGTGGCCACACAGGCCCCCTGGATCATGGGACAGAATCACCATTGGGACCATGGGATGGGATCAGCCTGACGTTACACCAGTAGTTGGGTGGGTGTGGTAAAAACCACCCTCCCCCCCCGAACCACAAATGTAAATGAGCCCTTACTGTTCTGAGCCCCCTATAAGGCTGCTTTCACACTGATGCGCTGCGGTGTATCCACACCGCAGGTGCAGCACAGTGCACCTGCAGGTTTCCTTAAGGTATCTGTGCTTTTCCATAAACTTCTATTACAACTTGTGGGTGTGATGCACTTTCTGAAAATGCACCAAAACTCCTGAATTCAGTTTTGAGGTTGAGGGCCACATGTTGAGCACCCCTAATTAACATGTGTATTATTATTATTCAGACCATTAAAAAATGGCATTTGATTGGGATGTTCCCTGATGAAATTGGTTAGACCAAGTGATAGTCTTTTGGCAGTATCTATGGCTATGTTAGCTTTGTTTACACACTTCTTGACATTTACTTTTTGTTGAACTTTCCACACACAGTTAATCCGTATAACGTGAATTTTCCTTGACATCTATTTTGCTTATTTGTAGCTTGTGTTTAGTAGCTTGCTGTGTGGGCTTAGGTCATTGTGTATATATTGTGCAATAAGTCTAGATGTCCATGGAACCCAAGAACAATATACATACATGCCACTGAGTAGCCACATACTGTTTTATCACTCCTTTCCTACTGGGGCATCTGAATAATGGTGCATTCCATTGTGTTGACCATGCATTGACAAGTGATTTATTTTACCGATCTTTGCAGGATCAAAGTTTATTTCTGACATTTTAGGGTTAGTCTTTATTCTTAAACATATTTTGTGTTGCTAATTGTTTTGCATTCTTTGCTGTGTGGTTTTCCTTCCATTCCTATAGATTATGGTAGCAAGACCTGCACGTGAACTCTTGCCTTATAATAGTCAATTAATTTAGTGACATCAATATGTGCTAATGTGTTTTCATTCCAGTGCTGAGAGATTAGTGGTACCAGGGGCAGAGTGCTATGTGAAGTGTAACCTCCTGCTGTTCTGGGTCACTGGATGGAATTTGAGAAAAGACATTCACATTTTTGTCTGAAAAGCAAAGTAGACTGGCCAGTCCGCTTATGGTGAGGTGGACAGAAAATAATTGAAAATCCTCCTCTAAAACACTATAATGGAGAAAAAACAACATCAAGTATTTTCAGTAAAGGCAGATGTTGAATTTTTAGGCCACTGATTACTATAAAGTGCGTGGCAGGACAAATGTTATGCAATACATTTATGAAATGCATACACATTTCCCCAAATCTTATCACTTTCGCTGCCAGAGCTGATTTAGTGTGTTTTTGCACTCATACTATTAGTGTACAGCCGCTCAGTGAGTTAAAAAAAAATTGCAGGTCTGGTATTTTGTGTGTTGCTGTGCGTGGGAGCCCATAACTTCACCCTAAAGGGGAAGTTATGCTTTATTCCCCCCCCCTTTCTAATTTTGGCACTTTTTTGGTGGGGGAGGGAGTAGGTACCTGGTTTTGACAGGTGCCTGTTCCCACTTCTAGTGAGATCACCGTGGCAGATCCACTGGAAGTTCCAGAAAGCTGTGGGACCGTTCACAAAGAGCAGTGTGGCTCGAGCACGCACAGTGGGAAGCCAAAAGGAATCACGGCCAGCTGCCCTTAGTAAACATGGCAGCTTCTGGGGCCTGAAGACCGGCGAAGAAATGGTTTGGGTAAGGATGGCACTGGATCCCTGGAAAGGAGTATGTGTAGCTGCTGACTTTAATTTTTTTTCTCAAACAGTGCAAAGAACCACATTAATGCCATGTATGTTAACACATGTACCGCAACGGACCAGCAAAGTTTGAGTCCTTATCACTATAATAGATGATAAAAAAGAGATGTTGCAGATATTGTTGCAAGTTAGATAATGTTTATTTTTTTTTTGTCTTGGCTTACAGCCAAACCAGCTTATACTGGAGAAGAGAACAGATCAGAGCTCTTCACCCAATTTATTATCTTTAGTTATGACAAAGTGGTAGGTCACCTGTCAAACTCGAATCAAACAATATATCCACATTTAAATCAAAGTTGTTTATGTATTTTCACTTACTTAAAGAGAATGCAAAGCCAAAACATTTTTTTTCTTTGGCTAGAGTGGGGAAGGGTTAAAAAAAAACCATTGGGGCAGTGATGGCTGGTGGTAATTTTTTTTGGTGGGGGTGGCAAACAGCGCACCCACAGTAACCCTCCCTCCTGGTTGGTCGGGTAACCCGCAACACCCCCCCCTCCCCCGGTCCGGTCGGTTTCGGTCGGTCCTGTCAATCAGGAGCACCGGCGCACTTACTCCATCTATGGCGGCGACAGGCAGCAGCTTCTCCTTCCCCTGCTCTCCTCCGTAGGCATCACGGGCGGCTTTCCCTTCCCTTCCCTGCTCTCCTCCGTGGGGTGGGCATCATGGGCAGCTTCCCCTTCCCCTGCTCTTTACCACAGGCATCACTGGGGCCTTCATCTCCTCCTTTCTCCTCGGTGGCCAATTAGGATGCTTCTCCTTTCATCCAATCGGGAAAAGGGTCTCAGAAGAGAATCAGTGTGAAAATGGCGAATATTCATTCGCTATTGTCACACAACGCCCCAAGCCCACCCTTTTTTGAAGCCTATTAGAGCATCTGGCTCTAATCATGTGCTTTAAAAAAACACCCCGCCATTGGAATCCATGCAGCCAGCGCCCTGTATGTAGATTAGGGGGCCGGACGCATGGATGGAAGGGGCGCCCATGCGCCCCTAATGGAGGGGCCGCCACTGAATAGGGGTCTCAGTAACAATGGGGCACAATGGAGGCATGAATTTAATTTAAAATGAATGGCCCCCTGAACATGCATTCTGCGATTGCAGTGTAATTTAAGATCGTGGGCAGAATTGTAGAGATTCTGCCTGAGGCCCCAAAAGGCCAAATGTGAATGGAGCCTTAGTGGTTAGCACTTCTGCCTAGCAGCACTAGGTTCATCGGTTTGAATCCCAACCAGGGCACTACCTGCCTGGAGTTTACAAGTTCTTTTTGTGCCTGTGTAGGTTTCGTCTGGGTACTCCGGTTTCCTCCCACACTCCAAAGACATGCTGCTAGGTTAATTGGCTGCTGTATAAATTGGCCCCAGTATGTGTATGTATGAATATGAATTAGGGACCTTAGATTGTAAGCTCCTTAAGGGCAGAGGCTGACGTGATTGTACAATATACTGTATATGTAAAACCCTGCGTAAATTGTTGATGCTATATTAATACCTGTATTAAAAATAATTTTGTTGGGCAATTGGAAGCCAGAGGAGGGATTGGCAGAGAAGGGAGGCAGACACTGAGTGGTTGGTAAGGTGGATAAGTCTGGCAGCATTCATGATAGACTGAAGGGAGCGTAGGGGTAGGTCTATGGGATCAAAGTTGCAATAGTCGAGAGATAACTAGGGAGTGAATGAGTTGCTTAGTGGTTTCATTGGTTAAAAAGGGGCATAATTTGGAGACGTTACAGAGGTTAAGTCTACAAGATATGAACAATGATTGTATTTGGGGCTGAAAGGACAGATCAGAGTCCAGGATTACACCTAGCACCCTGGCATGAGAGGAGGGCATTAACGTAACAATAGGGGTTTCCGGGGGTCACAATGGCAACCCCACTCATGCTCCAGGGAAAAAAAGAGACAGGAGAGGTGGCAGCATTTACTAGATCCGATCAGCTTTATTTTTCTGCAGCAGCTGAAAGCCCGCTTCTCCTCCACTTCCCACTGACATTCAACTGCTACAGGAAGATGAAGCTGATCGGGTTTAGTAAATGCTGCCCCTAATGCCCCTCCTGTCCCTGTTGCTCTTGCTGCCCGGGCCCCTCTGTGTGCTGTGTGCTTCCATGGTCATCCTCCCGCAGCACTTCCGGCTTCCCTCCTCTCCTGCTGGCTGCTGCAGGGGATGCTTTCAGGGTAGGCCAGTCAATGTTTTATTTACGGGCCCCTTCCTTTTCTTAATGAACACAGTGAGTGATTGTTATTGATCATTTACTATGTTCATTCATAATGAAACCTAGTAAACTACTGTAAATGCTTCAGTTTGTGAATGAACAGGAAGCCACTCAGCACAGAGCACTTCCCATTCATTCACTATCCAGTGCAGCTGAGGCTGCAGAGAAAGGGACTAGGGAATGCCTGTCCTCAGTCCTTTCTCTGTCTCAAAAGTGAGACATCAGATCAGGGGTCTGTTTAGACACAATGCAAGCCCCCACTGCCATATGGCATACACTTTATTTGCGCTCCATTAATTTATAGTGCAGGAGTATTTATATTTAAATACAAGAAGGTCGGGTCAATAAAACTTTCTTCCCTCCGAGGTCCAAATTTCATTATTGTGCTATGACTCAGAAAGATTGTAGTCACTGTATGCCTATCGGAAAATGAGAAACGTACATTTTCAGTAGCATTTCAACAGTATTTATCCCCATCAGAGTGCCCCTTTACGTCAGTCCCCCCCCCAATCCATCAGTGTACCCTCTAACATCATGTGTTTCTATCAGAGTGCCCCTATAGATCAGGTGCCCCCATCAGAGTGCACCTTTACATCAGATGACCCCATTAGAGTGCACCCAGAGATCAGGTGTCCCCATCAGTGTACCCTCATAGATCAAGTATCATCATCAGAGTACTCCTTACATCAGGTGTTTCTATCAGAGTGTCCCCATAGAGCAGGTGTCCCCATCAGTGTCTTCATGGAGCAGGTGTCCCCCATCAGTGCCCCTGTGGAGCAGGTGTCCCCATGCGGTAGGTAACCCTATCAGTGTCCCAATGGAGAGGGTAGAACAAAATATTACAGCGCACACATGCAAAAAATGACATTTAACTGCTGCAAGGCTATTTAAAACACCTGAAAAATTATGGGGATTTGGTCACACCATATTGCTATATGGTGCTTAAGCCCACTTACTGCGACAAAGTACCCCATGGTTAGTGGGTCCTACGCCATCCATAGAATTTAAGATCCTGCTTCTCTGAACCATGGGAGAAATACACTCTATATGGGAGAACTAAAGGTCTCCTCCTATCACACAGGTGGACACTAATGAGAGGCAATGATGAGGGAGTGGGGTGCTCCAGCCCAAAATCCCCATCATTTTTTTAAATGTTCAGGTGTTTTAAATAGCCTTGCAGGAGTTTTTTTTTGCGTGTGTGTGCTGTAATATTTTGTTCTGTTTTATGGTCTTATGGCTGCACCATCTCTAATGCATCTTTTAGGGTGTGCCCCCCAAATCTTTGTTTGTCTATTGTATCCTTTTATGCTGGTTTAGGAGATGTTTACCAAATGCACTTGCGCCAATGTCATTGACACATGCACACTAAAGAAAGGGCATGATCGTGCCGTTTCTAAAAGGCTGCTGCCGTGAGTGCCGGCTCCCGAGCGCATGGGCGGCACAGTGGTGTAGTGGGTAGCACTTTCACCTAGCAGTAAGAAGGGTCGCTGGTTCGAATCCCAACCACGACACTACCTGCCTGGAGTTTGCATGTTCTCCCAGTGCCTGTGTGGGTTTCCTCCGGGTATTCTGGTTTCCTCCCACACTCCAAAGACATGCTGGTAGGGTAATTGGATCCTGTCTAAATTGTCCCTAGTATGTATGAATGTGATTTAGGGACCTTAGATTGTAAGCTCCTTGAGGGTAGGGACTGATGTGAATGTACAATGTATGTAAAATGTAAAGCGCTGCGTAAATTGACGGCGCTATATAAGTACCTGAAATAAATAAATAAAATAAATGCACGGGAGTGACGTCACGCGACTCTGGCCAGTCACAGAGCCCGAGTCCACGGCCCCAAAAGTAAGAGGGGTGAAGATGGATGCGGCCACCAGCGGGGACATCGCAAGCTTCATTTGCCTGCAATGCATACTAGCCCATTATGCTTTTACTTTGCAGGGGAAAAAAGACCCATCAGGGTTTACTTCCTCTTTAAACTCCATTGAAATCTGTGGAATGACTTGGAGACTGCAGTCCACAAACGGTCATCATCAAATATTACTGAACTTGAGCAGTTCTGCAAAGAAGAGTGGGCAACTATTGCAAAGTCTAGATGTGCAAAGTTAGTAAAGACAAATCCCAACAGACTAAAGGCTGGAATTAAAGCAAAATGTGGTCCAACAAAATACAGACATAAGGGGGGGGGGGGGGGGTGATACTTTTTTCAACTTAGTGATTCTGTTTTTGATTTATTTATTTTTTTCTGACATATTGATGTTATATCTTTCACTTGGATGTTATAAGTTGCACAGGTATGTCCAGCTTAATAAAACAAAAACTGTGTCTGTCTTTATTTCAGGCTGCAAAGCAACAAAACATGATTATTTTAAAGGGGAATGGATTATTTTCTATACCCACTGTACATAAATAAATAAAAACTGATCAATTTAAGCACCCCTGCCAGTGTTAAATGGCCTGTCTCATCCCTCTAACTGCAAAAGAGCTTGTTCTGTTGAGAAACAACAGACTTACTTTCAGGGGCGGACTGACCATTGAGCCACTCGGGCACTGCCCGAGGGCCCTGGGCCACTAGGGGGCCCCATCAGGGTTGCCAGCCTCAGTAAAACCAGGGACAGTATGTATAAATCTGTGTTTTTTTTTACATCTGTCTGTGTATACTGTGTGTACATGTATGTGTATACTGGGTGTGTGTATACTGTGTGGCCCCATAATCTCTAATTGCCTGGGGGCCCCATAATCTCCTATTGCCCGGGGGCCCCATGAGTTATCAGTCCGCCCCTGCTTACTGTCCGGCTCACCGGATGCAAATAGAAAAAAGAAAGCCTAAACATGAAACGAATGCAGCCATCACATCTTATGCCCTGTACACACGGTCGGATTTTCCGACGGAAAATGTTCGATGGGAGCTTGTTGTCCGAAATTCCGACTATGTGTGTGTTGGCTCCATCGGACATTTTCCATTGGAATTTCCGTCACACAAAATTTGAGACCTGGATCCCAAATTTTCCGACAACAAAATCCGTTGTGGTAAATTCCGATCGTGTGTACACAATTCCGACGCACAAAGTTCCACGCATGCTCGGAATCAAGCAGAAGAGCCGCACTGGCTATTAAACTTCATTTTTCTCGGCTCGTCGTATGTGTTGTACGTCACCGCGTTCTTGACGTTCGGAATTTACGACAACATTTGTGTGACCGTGTGTATGCAAGACAAGTTTGAGCCAACATCCTTGGGAAAAAATCCATGGATTTTGTTGTCGGAATGTGCGATTGTGTGTACGGGGCATTAGAATTGGAAAGTGGCATTAAAATAAGTGTTTGCTTTTGGGTTTAGTACTGATTTAAACTGGAACACAGACAAGGATAAAAGGTAAAGAAGCTGCATACTCAGTAAGTGATTAAATCAGCTACTGAAATTGATTAAAAAACAAAGGGTTTCTTAATCCTAAACAAAAATGAGTATTTTGACCAAGTGTAATGATGTCACTGAGGGCTAGGGAATTTTCCTATTAAGGCCTTGGAGCTTGTGAGGTCAATATTTCCGGAGATTATAAATTCCTAAGCTTCCATCATAATAGAGGATACAAGTGTGTTCGGAAACATGTTTTGCAGATCTTCAGGAGACTCACAGACATCCTGGTGTTCTTAGAAAACAGGCCTGTGTCAGAGGTCATGGTAGCCCAGGCAGAGTTTTGCCCTTAGGGCTAGCAATAATGAGTGGTTTAATTATGTTGGTATCTCATGTTTACTTTAAAGGGACACTAAAGCCTGGTCTCTGACAGTAGAGAGTAGTAAGATTGGGCTGTCTTTTGGTAAATTTTCCAGTCAAACACAAAAACAATTGGGTATTGTCTGAGATACTTTTTTATCTGCACTAACATTAATCACTTAGCGACCGCCCTATAGCAGTTTTACTGCTACTGGGCGGCCGCTGTGTGCAGAATCACGTATATATACATGATTCAGGTCTTGTGGGTAGCGGGCAAGAGTGCGCGCTGCCGCCGACTCGGTCCCGTCCTGCAGGGCTGCTGCAAAGATTTTTGACACCCTAGGCTAAACCATAACTTTGCTGCCCCCTTGGCTCCGCCCATGACTCCACCCCCTTTGCCCTGCCCATGTATACCCCACCTAATGACTGCTAGCATTGTGGGTATGGAGTCAGTCACCGGCCCGATGCATGATGCACATGCAACATATGTAGGAGCCTGGTGGTGGCGGGGGGCAGCGTGGTGCCCCTGACTGATGTGCTCTTTAGGCCGGCGCCTACCTCGCCTTAGGCCCCTTTTACACTGGGGCGGGGGCGGCGTCGGCGGTAAAGCGCTGCTATTGTTAGCGGCGCATTACCAACGGTATTCAGCTGCTAGCGGGGCGGTTTTACCCCCCCTAGCGGCCGAGAAAGGGTTAAAAAAAACACCACAAAGCGCCTCTGCAGAGGCGCTTTGCCGGCGGTATAGCCGCACTGTCCTATTGATTTCAATGGGCAGGAGCGGTGATGGAGCGGTGTATACACCGCTCCTTCACCGCTCCGAAGATGCTGCAACAGGACTTTTTTTCCCGTTCTGCTAGCGTACCGCTTTCATACTGGAGACACAGCAGCGGCTGTTTCGGGTCGGTTTGCAGGCGCTATTATTAGCGCAATAACGCCTGCAAACCACTCCAGTGTGTACAGGGGATATGTACACAGATAATCAAGGCACTGATCAGTGCCCTGATGATCAGTGTAGGCCCATCAGTGCCACCTATCAGTGTCCATTAGTGCCACCTATCAGTGCCCATGAGCACTGAATGCCACCTATCAGTGCAGCATACAGAATGCCACCTATCAGTGCAGCATACAGATCTCAGGAACTCAGCACAGGGATGGTGGAAACCCTTTATAATAGGCACAGCAGGTGCACAGTCCCGGGAACTTAGCACAGGGATGGTGGGAACCCCTCACAATGGGCCCAACAGGTGTACAGACCCAGGAACTCAGCACAGGATTAGTGAAAACCCCTCATAATGGGCACAACGGGTGTACAGACCCAGGAACTTAGCACAGAGATGGTGCAAACCCCTCATAATGGGCACAGCAGGTGTACAGACCTGGGAACTCAGCACAGGTATGGTGGAAACCCCTCATAATGGGCACAGCAGGTGTACAGAGCCAGGAACTCAGCACAGGGATGTGGAAAACCCCTCATAATGGGCACAGCAGGTGTACAGACTTGGGAACTCAGCACAGGGATGGTGGGAACCCCTCATAATGGGCACAGCAGGTGTACAGACCTGGGAACTCAGCACAGGGATGGTGAAAACCCCTCATAATGGGCACAGCAGGTGTACAGACTTGGTAACTCAGCACAGGGATGGTGGAAACCCCTCATAATGGGCACAGCACGTGTACAGAGCCAGGAACTCAGCACAGGGATGGTGAAAACCCCTCGTAATGGGCACAGCAGATGTACAGACTTGGGAACTCAGCACAGGGATGGTGGAAACCCCTCATAATGGGCACAGCGGGTGTACAGAGCCAGGGACTCAGCACAGGGATGGTGGGAACCCCTCATAACGGGCACAACAGGTGTACAGACTTGGGAACTCAGCACAGGGATGGTGGGAAACCCTCATAATGGACATAGCAGGTGTACAGACCCAGGAACTCAGTACAGGGATGGTGGGAAACCCTCATAATGGACATAGCAGGTGTACAGACCCGGGAACTCAGTACAGGGATGGTGGGAACTCCTCATAACAGGCACAGCAGGTATATAGACCCGGGAACTCGGCACACGGATGGTGGGAAACCCTCATAATGAGCACAGCAGGTGTACAGACCTCTGGACAGGAGGGGGCAGCATTTACTAGAACTGATTGGCTGTATTTTCTTTCTGCAGCTGCTGACTGCTGGTGGAAGGGTGAGGAAGAGAAGACAGCTTTCAGATGCTGCCAGTGGAGGAAAATACAGCCCAGTTTTAGTAAATTCTGGACCCCAGGCTGCACTAATATCAGCAGTAACCAGGAAAATCCATAGGGACTAGTGGGCAGCAGCCTGATCTGTAGGCAGTGTTTTCCACAGGTGGTCCCAGCTGAAAAAAGAAACAAAGAGAGCCGACACACGCCCTGCACAGCACTGATATCAGTAACAGCATGTGTAGCAGGACTTCGATCCCTCACCCACACCCTGTGCTTATGACCGGTGCAGTGTGACTGGGGGAGGGGGGTGGAACATTCCAGGGAGCTCTGTGTTATAAGGAGGAAGAGCTGAACTGAAAGCTGGTGTCATCCTGTGCTAAAAACTGCAGAAAGCCAAAGGAACTGATTATTGTGTGATATCATGGGGGGCTGAGTGTGTACAGAGCGCAGTGTGTAGAGCAGTCAGTGGGGTGCATGAGTTGCAGTGTAAAGGCATGGGGGTCAGTGGTGTGTATAGGGTAAGTTGACCAGATTTTTAAAATGAAATCCGGGGACATATTTTTTTTTTTTTTTACTAATAATGGCAGCAATCGACAACTCTTTGCCCTGCCTCACAGCCTGTCAATTCTAAAGCCCCATACACACTATCAGATTTTCTGCTGATTTTTTCCTTCAGATTTACCAAAACCATATAATATGAGGTCAAACCTTAGGAGTTTCAATTTGTATGCAATCAGGCAGGCCCTTGCACTACATGGTTTTGGTAAATCTGAAGACAAAAATCAGCAGAAAATCTGATAGTGTGTATGGGGCTTTACTCTTCGAGCCCCGGCTACTACTGGGTGGGGAGCAGAGGACGATCACTCCAACAGGGAAGGCAAGGAGATAAGCAGGCAGGCGGCTGGCCGGGACTTGAGCCAAGGCAGAAGAACATGCGAGTGGAGCTCAATGGGCATGCGCCCGAAACTGAAGAAATAGTCCCTCCGATCCGACCAGCACATGATCATCAGAAAGGGGCACAGATAATGGAGAAAAAATAAACCCCCATAAGCTAGTAGGAGCGGCAGAGGAGGGGGGGGTGCAATTCATATTTTTTATTTTTATTCTGCACGGGCTGTCTTTGAAATTGCCCCAGCCCCTGTTCAAATCCAATCTGGGGACAAAACTGGGAACAGACTTGGTCCGGGGACAGTGTCTTCAATCCGGGGACTGTCCCCAGAAACTGGGGATGTCTCGTCACCCTAGTATAGGGCAGCATTTACAAGCTCCAGTCGCTGTATTTTCCTCCACTGATGTCTCCTTATGCATGGGCTATGCAGTTTCCCAGCTAGGACTTCATCAGTGTGTGTGTCAGTGCCCAGGAGGAGTGTCCGGAGCTTGTTGGTAGGAGGGGAGTGCAGATCGTTCCATACACATGTAGTGCAGAGCGGCTCCCTCCACCAAAAATCTGCTGCTTATACCCCAGTGACGTCTCAGCACTCCCCCTCCTTATGTTTGTCTGTTCTGTCAGATTGAGACACCTGGCTCTACCCACAAGGATGTTGTCATCTCCACACCAGAGAGCTGTATACACAGAAGCCGTGGTTGCTTTCTAGGTGGCAATGTGCCTTAGGCGGCTGCCTAGTCCACCTATTCATAGCACCAGTCCTGCCACCGTGATTACTCACAGCAGGAGCCGATAGACGTGTATCACAGACTCAATGTCCACCGGCACCCGCCGATCACTCGGTACACAGGCAGAATGACAGTCTGCCTAGGTAAACAAGGCAGATTGCCGTTCTGTCAGGAGGGAAGGCATGGATCCTGTGTTCCTGCAAAGCAGGAACATGGATCCATGTCTTCCCTTAGTTCAAGCACCTCCCCCACAGTAGGAAAACACCTGCTAGGCACACATTTACCCCTTTGATTGCCTCATATGTTTAACCCCTTCCCAGCCAGTGTCATTAGTACAGTGACAGTGCATTTTTTTAAGCACTGATCACTGTATTAGTGTCACTGGTTCCCAAAAAAGTGACAAAAGTGTCAGTTAGTGACTGATTTTCCGCCACGCAGTCCTGCAATAAGTTGCTGATCCCCGGTATTACTAGTAAAAATAAATAAATAAAAGTATCCCATAGTTTATACAGTAGACGCTGTAACTTTTGAACAAACAGATCAATATACACTTATTGGGATTTTTTTAATGAAAATATGTAGCAGAATACATATTGGCCTAAATTTATGAATAAATTAGATTTTTACCTTTTTTTATTGGATATGTTTTATAGCAGAAAGTAAAAAATAATGTTTTTTTTTTTTTCAAAAGTGTCGCTCTTTTTTTGTTTATAGCACAAAAAATAAAAAAATGTAGCAGTGATCAAATACCACCAAAAGAAGGCTCTGTTTGTGGGAAAAATGGACATGAATTTTATCTACCTATACCTATCGCAAATGGCCTGGTCAGGAAGGGGGGGTAAATCTTCCAGGGGACAAGTGGCTACAATTTTCGGGACAAGCTTTTCGGGGTGTACCCCATTCTTCTAAGGTTAAGCCTTACTCCACGAACAGAGGAGCAAAAAAGGAAAAGTGATATAGATCAGGCAGGTTTGATAGCTATTTCCCATAGACAAGCCTCAGTCGGTGGTGTTAATAGTTGGCTCTTATTATATTGCTGTCCCAACCGGCACAAAATTATGTTTTTTAGGGGAATATTCTCAAAAATTAAAAAAAAAAAGTTGTTACCATCTCACCATTTATATAAAGATCATTACTGTGGAAAACAAAAAGGCCTTATTATGATAAGTAATCTACCAATAGTGGAGTTTTGCTTGTTGTAATCATTATCAGTGCATTTTGACAATCCTAAAATTAAGTTATTTTATATATAAGATACACAAGGCCCTCTTCATCTTCATCTCTTTTCCGATGACTGGCCCTCAATGATGTAGGAAGTGCCACAACCCAGAAGAGGTGCAGCACTCAACCGTGTAGTCTGGTAGATCCTTAAGGGAAAGCGTCAGGTGAATTTTTTAACCACTTCCGGACCGCCCGTCGTCGTTATACATCGGTACTTGTATAATACAGTTGACTTGCCATAACCCCAGGAAATATTCTTTAAAGGTTAACTTTTTTTATTGTTTCATAAACACTACAAACAGCAACCGCTTCAATCATAGTGCAATACATTTAGCACGTATACAGGTATAAAGGTATACAGGTATAAACCATAAAACAACATACACAGTGTGTCATCGATCAGCACAATCTACTCCGTTCAGGGTTCAGTCCCTTGTAGTCCCCATACTGTAATGTCCCCATTATATTTTGTATCTCAAGGGGCGGGTGGCATGGTGCTATCTGAGTTGACCCAGGAGTTCCATATTTTAGAGAATTTTTTCGGGCACCCTCTAGCTTCGTACGGTAACTTATATATTGGTATTGCTTGGTTGACAATGGTGAGCCAGAACTCTATAGTAGGTAAGGATTGAGATTTCCAGTGCATGGTTATCATTTTTATTTAGGGTAAAACATCACTATACGTATAAAGGATTGTACATTTTTGGATAAATCTTCATCATCAATGTATCCCAGCAGACATCTAAGAGGATTGCAAATGTCAGGTATCTTAGCTACAGAGCTTATGAAGGCCATAACTTCCGACCAGAACTTCCTTATCGGAGCACCGGTATATACTTAAACAGCGGGCGGTCCGCTTTCAGATAAAAGTGGTCTCTGCGGCGGATTCACTGCAAGATTACTTTTATCGGCGGCGGGACAGGTGCCCCCCCTGGTGGTCTCCCCCGCTTACCGGAGCTGTCGGAGATGATCGGGTTCTTTCCCCTGCCAGGCATGGTGTCAAGTGAGGGAAAGATGGCTCCATACCATTGGATGATGACGCCACTTCTGCCCAATGGTCTTAAAGGGGAAATTTTTTTTTATTGAAAAAAAAGGACATTTTTTTTTATATCGCATTTAAGTTAAATGTGAGATCTGAGGTCTTTTTGATCCCAGATCTGACATTAAAGAGGAACTGTCATGCTTTTTTTCGATTACAAGCGATGTTTACATTCCTTGTAATAGGAATAAAAGTGACACAATTTTTTTTTTAAATGGACAGTGTAAAAATAAAAAATAAAAAGTAAAATAAATAAGAAAAAAATAAATTTAAAGCACCTGTCCCGCCGAGCTCGAGCGCAGAAGTGAACGCATACATAAGTCGCACCGGCATATGAAAACAGTGTTCAAACCACACGTGAGGTATCGCCACGATCGTTAGAGAGAGAGCAATAATTCTAGCAAAAGATCTCTTCTGTAACTCAAAACTGGTAACCTGTGGAAAATTATAAACGTCGCCTATGGAGATTTTTAAGTGCCAAAGTTTGTCGCCATTCCACAAGCGGGCGCAATTTTGAAGCGTGACATGTTGGGTATCAATTTTACTTAATTATCTTTCACAATATAAAAAAAATTGGGCTAATTTAACTGTGGTCTTATATTTTAATTCAAAGAAGTGTATTTTTTTCCCAAAAAATTGCGCTTGTAAGACCAATGCGCAAATACGGTGTGACATAAAGTATTGCAACGATCGCCATTTTATTCTCTAGGGTGTCTGAAAAAAATATATATAATTTTGGGGGGTTCTAAGTAATATTCTAGCAAAAAACGAACTGATTTTAACTTGTAAACAACAAGTTTGAAAAATAGGCCTGGTCCTTAAGTGGTTAATATTAAAAACAGCCGGGCTATTTATTTTTATTTTCAATTTATTGTTGGAATTGGCTTAACATTCTTGCATTCATACGGTACATATGTGAATGTTATTAAAAAATCTTTTACGTGGACCAGCTTCATGTTCTTGTTAGTAAACCCCCCTCCCATGGAGATGTTATTGTCCCTAAGAATTTTAAGAAGTCAGTTGGATATAGAACTTGTCAGTAGACTTTTTGTATAGTCATGTCTTTCATAAATTGCTATGGAGAATCCAGCAGGGGGCAGGTGACAATATTGTTTGGCTGCAGACTTGCTTAGGTTGTAGCAAAAACATGCATCAGTCAAGTTTAGCTTAAAGTAATTCTGTTACTAAGAATATAATGAGAATTATGGAATTGTTATTTTAAAAATGTGTCTGCTATTTCTTACCATCAGATTGGTGCTCAGCAGTGGGTCAAAGTACTTACTTTCCTCTTTGCATCCTTTATTCACGCTTTATTTTTAGCTTTAGATGCACTTTAAAAAAAAAAAAAATACATTTTCTGAAACTTTAGATGCTGTAGAAAAAGTGTTGGTATAAAGTGTTGTAACAGGCTGGGGTATTCAGTTTGAGGGATTAAAAACTACCCCAAAACTGAATGGTACTTTTTGGGTGAACATGCTTTTCAAAGGAAATATTTCATAAATAAAACATGAAGTCATGATTGACCTGTCTTTCTGAAAACTGTATTTACCTTGCTTGAAGTGGTAGTAAAACCACAGTTGAGAAAAAAATGCAATGTTATAATGTGCTAGCATGCATAGCATACTAGCACATTATGGGAGACTGTAAATGAAGCCCTCCAGCACCACGCAGTCACAGCGGAGAGGAATTCCATCTTCCGCTGGTCTTCCTTCCAGGTTTGCAGGGGCACGAAGACGTCATTCCCCTGCATGCGCGTGGGAGCCGCCATTTACAACACGGGGTCTGAAGGTCCGGGACTGTATGCCGGACCTTCAGAACGCTTGCGCCCGTGACGTCGCCGGCTGCATGCACTCTGAATATCCCCTAAACAGTGCAAGTTTAGAAGATGTTCATAGTACCTACAGGTACAAGTGGTAGAACAGAGTTTACCACTTTAAAGTCAGCAACTTTAAATAAGTATGCAGGTAAGTACTCACAACTTTCTATCTACTACTGTACCTGTTCTGGGTCAGTGACTCAAAAGCCAGAATACCAACATTTCAGCCAGGACCTTTACTTTCAGCCTCAAATCCAATCGCTGTCCAAATCTTACAGACTTCACCTCTGTAACATCCCCAAAATACGCCGCTTTTCAACCGTTGAAACCACTAAGCAACTTATCAGCTCCCTTGTTATCTCAACCCTTAACTATTGTAACTCGATCCTCATTGGCCTACCGCTCCCCAAGCTATCCCCTCTTCAGTCCATCATGAGCGCCGCTGCCAGACTCATCCAGCTTACCAACTGTTCAGTCTCCACCACCCCTCTCTGCCAATCCTTCCACTGGCTTCCCATTGCCCAATGAATAAAATTCAAAACACAAACAATAACATACAAAGCCATTTACAACTCTGCCCTGAGCAACATCACTTATTGTGTCTCCAAAGATCACCCAGAACCGTCCTCTCTGCTCCTACCAAGACCTTCTGCTCTATAGCTGCCTTGTCTGCTTCTCCCATGATTGTCTCCAGGACTTCTCCAGAGCCTCTCTCATCCTCTGGAACTCCTTTCTTCAATCTATCCAACTATCTTCTACTCTGTTCACTTTTAGGTGATCCCTGAAAACTCATCTCTTCAGCTAATAACAAAATCTTTTATTTCTCCTATCAGTTTATCCCTCACAGTTATTACCTTTTATCCCACCAGCCCTTGGCCTATTAGATTGTAAGCTCACAGGAGCAGGGGCCTCCTAACCCTCTTGTATTGAATTGTATTGTTGCTGTATTATCTTCTTTTATATTGTAATGTGCTACGCAAACTGTTGGCACTATATAAATCCTGTATGATAATAATATAATCACATTACATTACCCACAGCCATTGGATACCTGTTATTCATTTCACAATGGTCAGTAGACAATTTGGATGTCCAGGGTACTTTAGATACCATATCAATATCAGGAGTCTGTTGGCCAGGGGAAAATAATTTTCTCCCAAAACAATAGTGGTGCCCTGTTTCTCTGTGGAATGCCTAGACATACACAGTTGTTTATGATAGAGCGCATGACTGTGTTGTAATCCCTTAAAAGAAAAGTTGACGACTAGACTCTGCATACATGTCATACTGTAATCTAATGTCTAGAGTGGAACTTTTATGGTTCCTTGTTATCAGCCAATCAGGCTGCAGGGAGGTCAAGAAGAGACTAGCCATATTGACTTTCAATGGGTTACTGGATAGCAAGCCCTCCGTGTGTATCAAAATATCTCCCAGCACAATGACTGTTTCGCATATATTTAAATTCCTTTAAGTTCCCAAAATACTTACATATGTGTCAGCAAGTGTTATTAATAGCTTTTTTATATATGTCAGAGGCAGCACATGAAAGTGAGCTGGCAGCTGTGTCAACCTGTAAATGAATCGTGGCTGTATCTATTTTCTTCTTTAAAAGCTTTACATGCCACAAGTATTCAAAAAGAGCCCGTCACCACTTGGATGGGGCAGCCTAAATATCCCCATCACCAGTCCACGAGGTAATGTCATAATAAATGTGGTAATAGCAGGACTTTGAGACATTGAGATGCTTTCAAATGCTTGCGTTGGATTGGCTGCATTACATATGGGTTATGACAGTAACCCGACGCCGACGGACCAAATCCGGCGGACAATCGTGTGTGGGCTTCCCCGGACTTTCAGCGGACTTTTTCAACCGCAAATCTGACAGACTTTAGATTTGGAACTTGCTTCAAATCTTTACGTCGTAACTCCGCCGGACCCAGAAATCCGCTCGTCTGTAGTCTGTATGCTAGTCCGACGGACAAAAACCCACGCTAGGGCAGCTATTGGCTACTGGCTATCAACTTCCTTATCTTAGTCCGGTGTACGTCATCACGTACAAATCCGGCGGACTTTTGTGTGATCGTATGTAGGCAAGTCCGTTCGTTAGAAAGTCTGCCAAAACTCAGTCGAAAGTCTGTTGGACGGGCTGTCGGACTTTTGTAGCCGAAAAGTCCGACCGTGTGTACGCGGCATAAGAGTCCAGTTATGACAGTCTGAATGCTGCTTAATAATGTCTCCACAAGGTCCCCAGAACCATAGACATTTCTAGCCTGAATTAGGAGTACCAGCAGAGGATTCTTGGGGTCCTCTGATGTCCTCTGCTCATGGTGTTGTTCATTGAACAATAAGGCAACAACTGGATTAGCACACAGAAGACCCCAATTTAGTACTATTAAGTCAATGTGTGCTGTATTTAATACTGCAGGCCTGCTGCACCACAAGCACCATATGTATTATTGTGTTACTTTAATATTACATTATTCCTTTACTTTTATAGTATCTGTTAAATGTGTAATCTATTAGTGCTATATTAAAATGTTTTGTCGCAGCTCCTAGCAAACATTACAGTAAGATATGGGGTTGGGCATTTCCTATCTTGTAAACTGGGGGAGGCTAGTCAAGTAATCTGTCCATGTATTCCCAGAAGATTCATGAGTCTGGAATGTGGAATCCTCTGCTCTTTTAGTCTGCAGATCAGTGCTAAACCTGACAGGAGCATAGCACCACCAGTCACCATGACGCTGAACAGAGAGTGGCATACACATAAAGTAAGCTCAAGAATCCTCATGGCCATAGTAAATCTCAGGCTGAATCTCTAAGGGCATGACCTAGGAGATATGTGAATGTTTGTTTGTGTGTGTCACAAAAGGCCCATTCGTCTCTGTCTTCCTCTGACTTTGGTGAAATATTGCTGGTCTGGAATGCATCTGGGATACAGAACAACTCTTATCTGGGGAACCTTTGCAGTTCTGGTTCTTGTGTGTCTGTAGTTAGTGATAGTAAAGAATCAAGGCTTAGGGCCTAACAATGTATCCGTGCACAGTAATAGAGAAAATGGCGTTCAAGGTCTTACAGAATAACAACAATATTATAATATTTCGCTTCAGCAGCCAGTATTGGCTGCCCTCTGCTGTCTTACAATTGTACATATCTAAAGGTAGCAGAGTATGATCTATGTGTCTGCTATTATGAAGACAAAGAGATACTGAAGCAACCTCGGGTGTGTCCCAGAGAATGTATGAGGAAGGTGTTTTATCAGCGCTTTACCTCTCCAGGTGACACAGCTATTGTAAAGTATATGACAGCTCAGTATAACATTGACTCATTGTAAAGTAATCAGGGAAATGAGTCTTACCAAATATGACAATGGACCTCATTATCATTGACACCAAGCATACATGCATTATAACAAGCTTGTGAGCAAAAATAAGGTTTTCTAATGAAGAATCAATATTTTAAATGGGCAGGTAGCGCACCTTAATGCATGAAAAAAATGGACACGACCCTTTATTCTAATCTAGGGCACAGAATGTGTGTTGTGGTGTGCTACAGTGTGCATGTGTGCAAAATGAATAGCTACAATTTGTGTGTCATGATGCACTGTGCAAATATGTGTGCATGGGCGCCAAGGCTGGCCTAACATGGTTCGAATCTTGGCCAGTTCAGCAGGAACCAGCCGAGATTCGAACCGTTATTGGGCAGGCTGAATGTACCAAGTTGATCGATCATTCAACTTGGGTACAACGAGCCTGCTGGATTAGCTTCTAAATAACGCAAACGGCTGCTATAGCCACTAGCGATAATCACTGTCTTCCCCCGGTCAGGGATGGCTTCCCCTGTCCGCTCCTGCCCCCGCCGGTAGAAGACAATGTTTTAGCAGGAAGGATTCCCCTGTCAGCGCTGTCTGTGCTGATGGGGGAATCGTGCAAATTAATTTATGGCTACAGAAAAGAAATTCACGCTGTCTATGGGTGGTCTAAAGCCTCGTATACACCACTAGTTTTTTTTTTTTCGTTCAGCCCAGTGGGTGGAATGGAAAAAAAAATGAAAACTCAGGTCAAGGCCACTGTACTAACAATCTGATGTTAATACAGTGATCTCCCCTGCTGTGCTATTGTGCTCTGACAGGGGGACACCCCCTTTCCCGCCAGAACACTCCAGTCAGTGTTCTCAGCCATTGGTTTAGGACGCCAATTGGCAGACCTTTTTACAAAAATGACCCCTTGACGAGAGCTTCTGTCAGACCGGCTGCCATACATACAGGTCAAATGTTGGTCGGTTTCTATTGAACCGGTGTCTTGTCGAATACTGTCCCCCATCGGATAGTGTCCGTCCTGTACTGCGCAGGTGCAGTACGGAGGACAAATGAGACGCCGAAAGTCTCCGAAGTTCAACAGCTGATCGTCAGCTGTACACGGAGCATGCGCACTATTGTGCCCTGTGTCCAGGTTCATGCCCCACTATCCAAGTGGACATAGAGTTAGAATAAAAAGAGCGTAGCGAGGCCATGCCCGAAGTGTGGCGAGCGAAGCGAGCCCGCGAGGGGCCCTGTTACAAAGCCTTCACTATTAAGTGCTCAAGCGCCGTGTACAGCTGATGGTCAGCTGATCAACTTCGGACACTTTCTGCGTCTCCTTGTCCTCCCTACTGCGCAAGCGCTGCGCCTGCGCAGTACGGGGCGGACACTATCCGATAGGAGGACACTTCTCGTCAGAACACCGGCCGATGCCGGCTGACATTCGGGCAGTGTGTAAAAGGCTTAAGGGTATAGCTGTTTGCTGATTACTAATGTGCAGGAGTTTACAGAAGGCTGATATTAACACAAGTGCAGATATGCACAATGGTTGTAATTAAAAATGAATTGGACCATCAACACATAACTGCATTTACTAGGTCTTTTTAAAGTATTTACCTGGAGTTAGGTTGTTAGCAAAGACCAAGGGCTCTTTCACACTGTTGTGTTTTGTATGTATTGGTGCCACTCATTCTGAAAGGCACCGTGACCTCAGTGCACCTTGCCAACAGATGTGTGTTGCAGCACAGCATAAGGCAAAGCAGCAATGTGCTAATGTGCATTGCAATGTGATGCTAGAAATTGTACATGCACCTTTTTGGTTAATTTTTGTGTGTTAGGCAACCCATTGAAGTGAAACGCAACACACATTAATATTATTGAGTAGGCACTGCATGGAATGAAACATGTTAGGTTGTCTGCTACCAAGTGGAAGCAGCCAGTGACTACCCGGGAGCCAGCACTCTTGAGCTGGAGGACCTGTGAGGAGAGGTGCCTGTAGCAGGACATTATTTATTGCATTATAATATATTAATGTTGCATTGCACTTGCGTTAACATACTTCAGCAGTTTGAATATTTCATAACAAGACTTTACAAGTGTCAGGTAACCTTTTCCTGATGTACAGTTACAACTTTCAGTGCATGACTAGGGTAAGACAGATGTAAACCCCCCACCAAGTAACTATCCTTCTGCTACGACCCATACCCCTTTTACTAACTGATCAAAAATAAATAGACAACACCATTTGGAGCGAAAATTGTCCGCAGCGGCCATTTATTAACATATAACCGATAAAACACATTCCTTTAAAAGGAACATAATAATATTAATGGTAAACAATAATCCAGGTTGTCGACCTTTGAAGGTACTGAAAAACCAAAAATAGTTTTTGTATCTGCGTAATTACATACAGATCCCCAGCCGCAACACACCGACTCGGGGGGGATCCTGTCAGGTCACCAGAGGCCAGGTGACAGATGCACACCGTTGGGGTTAGGAGTGCACCGCTAAGGTTGTGGACCCTTCGGCTGACTGCTGCGGATGGAGCTCTGGGTGGTTCAGGAAAGCAGCTCCAGCTGAACACTGACACGGACCAACAGGAAGCTAGAGCATAGGATTCCCCAGGGCGCGGAGTCTAAGAGCCAGAAGGTTTTCACCAGAGCCTCTGATGTTGAGGATGGATTTGGCTGCAGCTGACTCCAGGTCGCGGCCCTTGGGGTCTATCAGCTCGTGCTCACAGACTGGCTCTGGTGGACAGAGCAGGAGCAGCAGTTCAGAGATGAACACAGGATAGTCAGGAGAGCAAGCCAAGGTCGGGGCAACAAGCAGACAGGTATGGTCAGAGGGACACTCCAAAGTTAGGATCACTAACAGATAGGAATTATCAGAAGGACACGCCATGGTCGGTACAAGGAAGTCAGAGATAAACATACAGCAGGACATCACAACTTTCCTGGGTAAGGCTGGCTTGCAGTGCATGGGGTTAAATAGTGTTTCCTGTTGAGAAGCTGGGGTGAAGCCATGTTGAGAGCTCATACTTAACCACTTCAATACCAGGCACTTACACCCTCTTCCTGCTCAAGCCAATTTTCAGCTTTCAAAGCTGTCGCTGTTTAAATGACAGTTGCGCAGTCATGCTACACTGTACCCAAACAAAATTTTTATCATTTTGTTCCCTCAAATAGAGATTTCTTTTGGTGGTATTTGATCAACTCTGCAATTTTTATTTTTTTGCTAAACAAATAAAAAAAGACCGAAAATTTTGAAAAAAAAGTTTTTCTTTTGTTTCAGTTATTTACAAAATTTTATAAGTAAGTTTTCTCCTTCACTGATGGGCACTGATAAGGCGGCACTGACGGGCACTAATAAGGCAGCACTGATGAGGTGGCACTGATGATGGGCACTTATAGGCGGGACTGATGGGCATAGATAGTCGGCACTGATGGGCACTCATGGGTGGCACTGGTGGGCACTGATAGGCGACACTGATGGGCACTCAAAGGCTGCACTGATGGGTACTTATGGGTGGCACTAACAGGCGGCACTGATAGGCAGCACTGATGGGCACTGATACGCGACATTGATAGATGGCACAGATAATCATCACTGATGGCACTGGCAGGCATTGTTGATGGGCACTGATTGCCATTTGCCAGGGCATTGATTGCCATCTACCTGGTGGTCAAGGGTGGCATACCTTTTTTGGGTACCTTTGTGGGCATCCCTGGTGGTCTGGTGGCATCCCTGGTGGTCCTGGGTGGGCATCTGCGGGGGTGCTCAATCAGCAATCAACAATCAGCACAGACCCCCTCCTGTCAGGAGAGCCGCCGATCGTGTCTCCTTTACTCGCGTCTGTCAGATGCGAGTGAGGAAAAAGCCGATCAACGGCTCTTCCTATTTACATCGTGATGAGCCGTGATTGGACATGGCTGATCACATGGTAAAGAGCCTCCGTCAGAGGCTCTTTACCAAGATTATTGTAGCGGTGTGTCAGACAGAAACGCCGCAACAATGATCGCCGTGATGTCCGGCAGTTATCCTGCTAGACATCATATGACGCCCAGTCAGGATAACAGAACCAGAAGTGGTTAAACGGCCAGGTGTGGGGGCACGTTCTCTTAGGGCTGAAACACAGACCTGAGAGGTAAGCAGATAGTCAGAGCATCAAACATTACTGCAGATTCATGACAGATCTTAACTCTCCACGTTCTACGCAGATACCTCCATATCCCAAATGCCCTGGAATTTTACAGAGGACCCTATATCAAAGATGGTTCCCCACTATATCATATCATTGTTACTTTAGAAGGCCTCCAAAGATCCCAACCGCCAGGCCACTACGACAAGTGAAGGACCCAATCTGAGCAACTGGGCACAAGGGTGGGCAGTTTCTTCTTCATCTGATGGGTTCAAACTGCCTGGATAAACCTGATCTCACCTATACCACCCAGAAGCCCCTCCTAACTTTTTAAGCCCCCCAATCCTGGTAGGTAACTTCCTGTCACTTAATAATATGGTAAACCTATATATGCCTGTTTACCCTGCTACCTAGTCATACCAGCCCATTGAAGTGAAATACAACACACATTATTATTATTGAGTAGGCTCTGCATGGAGTGGAACGCGTTAGTGTGTCTGCTACCAAGTGGTAGCAGCAAGTGACTGCCGGGAGCCAGTACTCTGAGTGGGAGCACTTGTGATGAGGTGTGCCCATAGTGGAACATTATTCATTGCTTTATAACACGCTAATGCCGCGTTGCACTTGCGATAACACACTGCAGCAAGGTGAATAGTTCATAACAAGACTTTACAAGTGTCAGGTTAGCCAAACCCTTTCCTGATGTCCAGGTACAACCTTTCAATGTGTTTTTGTGTGTTAGGCAGCCCATTGAAATGAAATGCAACACACGTTAATATTACTGAGTAGGCTCTGCATGGAGTGAAACGTGTTAGCGTGACTGCTATCAAGTGGAAGCAGCTGGGGACTCCCGGGAGCCAGTACTCTGAGTGGGAGGACTTGTGAGGAGGTCTGCCTGTAGCGGATATTATTCATAGATTTATAACATGTTAATGTTGCGTTGCACTTGCGGTAACACACTGCAGCAGTGTGACTTGTTCATAACAGAATTTTACAAGTGTCAGGTTAGTGCAACCTTTTCCTGATGTCCAGTTACAACCTTTCAATGCATGATTCAGAGTGGTTTCATAAGAACAGTAAGTCACTGACGTTGTTAACTACGCACCATTTATTTACATTTCACTCATTTTAGTGCACTACACATTAACGCGGGAACATACCGGCAGTCTGAATGGAACTTTGTGCACCATCCCCTCCTATTTACACAGGTACTATAACGGTTTATCAGTAACTGGTCTGTCTTGTTAAGACAACTCCCTAAGTTAGCAATTACTTTGATTAATGATTTAGCTGCCTGACATTCACAAGCTACTCTTCGAGTTGTAACCTGCTCTACTTGTATAATGTGATAGTGAAGTCAAGGCCTGTTGCAGTCTGTGGGTGTGTGAATGCTTACCGTTACGTTTTATTTGTCAAAGAAGCAGAAATCGGTTATTGAATGTCAGCTCATTCATTTTCACACTTCTACCAAGATTTCATAATAACCTACTAACATAAAACATAATGCTGTCTGCATACCAACACTTTTCTTTCAGTTGTTGGTTATATCTGGTCCCTCGGATAAAGTGGTATTAACCGAACTTGGTTACAACAAGTTAGGTATTAACCCATTAGGCTGTCTCTCTCTCCTGAACGTGAGCATTAGGTATATCAATACTAGTCTGCAGCTGTGGATAAGATAAAATGGCAATCAGACTTGTGTGCACAACCAGTAATAAACAACCATTTTTTTATAAAAAAATATACAGTATGTTACCTGATAATGCAAAACTATACATAGAAAAGGCTGCTCAAAGACTTCATAGGCCAGTCAGTCATGCAAGCCATCAACAGATTACCGTACTTTAAAGTTATACAGTTGACTTGGCTCACATGAATTTCCTATGTACAGGGGAGGAGGGCAGAGCAGGAGTTGGTGCCAGCTTATCTACTTGGAAACTGAAGAAATCCAGGACAGTTTGCTATCCCATGAGTGGCTTTTCTTTACGACAGTGGGCAACAAGCTGGCCACACACGGACATGAGATCAGCACCTGCAAATGATCTCATGATTATGGTATTTTAGACCTTTAGCGTCCTCTTAACAAATCATTAGTTTGAGAACACAGTAGAGACCAGTTATGAAAATATAATATAGCTTTAGCAAGGTCTAGAGGCCTAATGGTGTCCTCAAGGGTTAGGGAGAGCTGACATCCTTCCTTGTACAGTGGGTTACCAGGCATGGTGGGTGTGATGCAAGGAGAAATGATGGGCGCCAGTCACTTTTGGATGCAAACAAGAGATTTATTGTCTCTCAACAGAACTGTGGGAGAGGGCCAGGACACACTTAAGTAGATGCAAAGATAATTGGCAGACTTCCGAGACTTCCATAGGTAGACAGCTATACAGTGGAAGGCCTCCAGCCGGATAACACTTCTGCATAGGCAGGACCACTGTCTCCTATGGCAACTAATCTTGCAACAGTCACTAATGGTAGTTGTACATAACTCTTGGTAACACAGAAGAGTCCTTTACTCATCCCACAGTATCCCACTGTAGATCTTCAGTCGCTGAGCTCCCAGTCCCTCACTAGACTTCCTGATCCCAGTCGTCAATGGATCCCCTGAGCTCTTCCACAGCTATCCCACTGTATACTCCTCAAGCGTCACCCCCACTATCCTGCTGGGTCCCTGGCTTGGCACTTGCTGATGCTCTCCCATTTCTTTACCGCCCCCGGCTGGTGAGAAGACTGCTCTGGTACTTGCTTCAGCTTACTCACAGTAGTCTCTGGTAGTAAGATGGATGGTCCCTTAGTGGCGACAGCTTCCTTTCTACCTCTGACCACAACTGGTACCCCGTCCGACTGAACCTTCTCAACTCGGTTAGTCGTCAATTCTGCAGTCCCAACCCTTCGTTGCTTCTCCTGCTCTTGGATAGGCCTCAGGCAGCCTAGCAGCCAGGGGTCCCCGGGATAGGCCTCCAGGTGGCACAGAACCCCGATCACCTGACTCCACTCAAATAAATAAGCTCTCCCAGCAGGCCAAGGGACTAAAGAAACCCCGCCAATTGTCTGAGACACCCCATCCATTCATGATCTGACCTTGCTAAGCATTTGTCAATCTTATTTCACCAGCCACAGTGCCACCTAGTGACAGAAGAGAAAAGGTGCAGCAATTGCAGAATTTAGGGAGAAATCAATTGATCTCTAAAATTAACCAGGATAATTACCTCCTAGCAAATTAAATTTGTTAGCAACCCTGTCCAAGCACCAGGGTGCTACATAGCCAATAAACTATATATACTTTGAATATACTCAATGGACACATACTGGCCAAACAACTGACAAGCAATCAATCTAGCCCGAATTGTCTAGATCTGGTAATGATAACCTGATGTCCAAGTTTAGCTTTGTACAAGCTAATCCTTAAGCATAGCATGGGTACCTAACGATAAAGTGGTGAAATTACCTACTATGTGTCTTAAGCAGTGCTGGGACAAGGTCATCTACAGCCCAGGGCGAACATGCCAAACTGCACCCCCCCACCAAGATGTATGATTATGAGTCAGCAAAAATCCCCTCCCCCAAAATAATCAAGCACTCATCTACATGTTCCCCCTAAGCCTAAATCCCTCTTCCTCCTAGTACAGATCCAGCCCCCTTCTGAAATCCCCCCTCCTGGCACAAATATTTGACCCCCCCATTCCCCCCTGCTCAAATCCTCTCTCTCCCCATATGCCCCAAGCAGACCCCCCCCCCTCCTCCTAGCACAAATACCCCCCAATCATCCCTACTAATAATCTCCTCCACCCAAAAAATAATTCTTAGCACTGATCTTAACCCCCCCCAAACCATATTACCCTTTCTAGCACAAATCCCCTTCACCCATCCCCTCTCCCAACACAAATCCCCCAAATCACCACTCCCAGCACACCTCCAAACTTTCCCCTCCTGGAACAATTCTTACCCCCTGCCACCCCCCAAATCCCCCCCCCCGTCCAAAACAAATCCCCCCTCCAATCTCCTCATGTGCCCCCCCCCCCACTTCACATGATACCATGGTGCCCAGGGCAGCCGCCCCCCCCTGTCCACCCCTTGTCCCGGCACTGGTCTTAAGTATGGCTGCCACCTCTAAACCCAAACACACATTAATTACACAGATTCTGTGGCTGTGGTAATGAAACTCACTTAGCGCCTTATCTGCATTGAATTAGCTTCAGAACCTGTGTAATTAATATGTGCTCGGATTTAAAGGGATGAAGTTACAACCCTAGTCTTAAGTTAAAATAAAAAAATTAAAAACAAAGGGCCAGATTACTGTCCTTCAGACTTTAGGGGAGCCTGACTAGGACCAGTGGGAGTAGAAAATGTCCTGGCACCCAGCGGGAGTAAACAATGCCTTATCTTTGGTGTCAGTGGAAGGATTAGTGCCCCATCGTTGATGTCAGTGGAAGGAATAGTGTCCCCCCCATTGGTGTAAATGGAATAAATTCTGCCCCATCGTTGTTGTCAATGGAATAAATCCTGCCCCATCATTGGTGTTAATGGAAGGAATTCTGCCCCATTGTTGGTGTTAGTCAATGGATAGTGCCCCAAGGGCCGGATGAAGGCAATCAAATGGCGATATACTGTAAATCAACAAGCAAGACCAGCTTGTCCATGTTTAGTAATGCATGTGGAGCAGGGGAAGGGGATATGCCAGCACTACTTATCTCAGACAGCAATTGGAACTGGATTCAGGTTGGCTGCATGATCAATGTCCCCTTGAGAGTGAACAGGGCTCTCTCCTACCTCGCTTTTACCAGAAAATAGAGGTGATATACAGCAGTATTTCAACAGGATACAACAGCTGTATTTCAACAGGAGTGGACACTCATTCTCTGTGCATAGATCAGGACTATCTTTTAGGTGTCAGAAAGAAACAATAGAGAGTAATGGATCTATTCTATCCTTTATGCTCTTCGTTGCATTACCATTATTTGTAGCCCTTATGCTTACACCAAAAACTTACACTGTTATGATTGTTAAAAAGATGAATATACAACCATCCACTATACAACCAACCACTATCAAAATAGTAGTGGACCTGAAAGTTATTTTAAGTGTTTAGGTTATTAATATGTTAATTGGCCAACAATCAATCAAAGAAGGTGACATGCAACATAGTAGTTAGAGGGACTACTGAATAGCTCCAGGCCATTCATGAAGAAAAGCCACAATAAACAGCTTTGTAGTATTTTATGCTGAAGCATTTTGAAAGGGAACACTGCCCCTCCAAATGATAGGTCTTGTGTTTTTACTGGAAGTTAGCTGGCTGTGTTATGAGCTCTTGTAAAGCCTCATGTATCAAATCTCCACAACAGACTTTTCTTATGGCACCCCCAAATTGCTGGAGACCAGACAAAACACCTTTTGTGACTCCATATAAAAATCGCCCTGGATATAAGTTTCCACCTGTTCCTGTGTATCATTTTCCATTAGAATCATAGCAGTGCTAAAATAAGAATATTTGAATCACCAGCTATGCTGCTTCCTATGATATTTGGTAAAAATTGGAGGACGTCAATTGTAGACTGTTTAGAATCACTATAAAATTCTGTAAACTGTGGCACACTAAGCTATTGAAGGGGGTTCCCAAAAACAAAATGTTGCCCTATCTTTTAAAGGTCATAAATGTTCTAACTACACCAAGAACAGCTTTGTCACTTCAATAAGATTGAGGGAAAATATTTCAGTGAAGTGCCCCATTCTGCCTCTGATTTACTGCTTGCTTCCATAAATCCCATCTTTGTTCAGCTTTGCACAAATTCCTCTGGCTAGGCTATTGTCCGTGAATTCCGGACTGCTTTCTATAGAATGTGCTGGACTAACAGCCCTGTTATCTCCTTGGATATATGTAGACATCAATGCACAAATCCATTAAATCACAGGAGATTTGTGTTTATTTAGATGGGGCTGGGAGCAGGGTCCTGCCATACCACTTTTCCATCACATGATTCCCTAACTTCCCCCATTCTGCTCACATTCCAGCAAGGATAACCAATGAGCCTGCAGGGTCATCAAGGACCTCATAAATGACAAAAATTTATGTTTTATCAGCCAACTGGGCTTCCCTGGTTCATTTTCAGATTTTCACATACTTTGGATGCAACTATCCCAGGAGATTTGAGAAAATAGAGACTCTTGTTTGGAAGAAATGGGTGAGAATTGGATACAAGCCTACCAGATGATTTATATATGTCTTTGATTCTAGTCTTTTCTGTTACTTTTAGTGTTCAGGGTAGGGGGTTGGGGTGTCTTCATTGGAGCAATTCCTAAATTAAGGGTGTTTTTTTTCTGTTACAATGTACAGTATAATATATAAAGAAAGTCTGGGATTCATTTACCCATTCTAAAGAAAATGTCACTAGTGTCTGTGTATAATTGTGGTAGTAACATCAGGCTATAAGTCCCTTTGGGAACAGGAAGGAACAATCCAGTGTTCTCTGTGAAGTTTGTACAGAAAATATTGGTGCTGTATAAATAAGATTATGCTGCTCTAGTGATGACCTTTTTTCATACATACTCCATCCTTATTCTAACTGACAATGATTCGTTGTATGGTATGTGACGTGTTACTTTTTTCTGTATATATTAAAACTTGATTGAGCTGTTGCAGGCAGCATGATGTTCTTTTCACATTGATACACCATTTTACTGTAAAACTTAGTATAATAAGCTGAGAATGAATGTGATATTAAAGTCAAACACCTTTTTTTTTTTCAGATACTATAGAACCTACATGCATTTGCTTTTTTCCATTTCTACTCTGAGCTTCTGTAATTATTCCCTGGCTGCGTTGCCACACTATCACATGCCCACTGTGCCCCTGGGACCTACAGAGTGGCAGGGAAGTCTTCTTTACATGTGCTCTCTCATTTGGAGCCCCTGAGCTGTCATTCACCGCTGTGGAGAAAGTGAGGAGTGGCTTTTGCTCCGTGTCCCTCTCACACTGCCTGTGTGTGCACCTACAGTTGTAGTTCCAAGCAGGAGTGAATAGGTAAAGGAGCTTCCTATGGCATTCCATAGGTCCTGATGGGCACATAAGGAAAAACAAAAAAATTAAACAGCAAATGCATGTGTAGCACCCTCCTAGGTACGTGCTAGAAGAGAGTATAGTTTTTGTTGTTTCTGCTTACCAGGAACATGGTCAGGTAAAACTTAGAGTGCTCTCTGCCTACCAGGGAGCAGGATCTATTGGTCTGCCTTTTTGTATTCAGGTGCAGCTCAGATTGTTCTGACTGTCCCTCGCTGGTCCAATAGGGAGGCATATTGAACAGTGGGAGGGGACCTGACAAGTGAGTGCACAGGCTTTGTTACAGCCCTTGCAATTGGCAGAGGAAAACTGCTGCATTGCATGTTGGGATACTGTAAAAAAAAACTAGAGTACATGTGCTCAGAGTTAGTTGAGCCTGGGAATAGAGTTCAGAAGGGAGGGGGCAGCTGCCCTCTCCTTCGTGGATTCCGTACGGCCCTGAGTGGTCGACCCAGGGGCCTAGAGAAAGAGGGAGAGAGAGAGAGAGAGAGAGAGAGAGAGAGAGAGAGAGAGAGAGAGCGAGAGAGAGAGAAGCTGAACCCAGAGGTCTTACAGAGCTGACTGGAAGGGAGTCACCAGGAAGAATCTGATTCTGCCTACTGTACAGATCTGTGTCTTTGGGGCCTGTCGAGCAAGGGCCGCCCCCTTCAGCTAGCGGTGCGCTGGCAGGAGAGAAAAAAACTCCTGCAAACAGCATCTTTGGAGTGGTGAAGGAGCGGTGTATTCACCACTCCTGCCCATTGAAATCAATGGGGTAGCGCGGCTATACTGCGATTTGCGGGCGGTTTTAACCATTTTTCAGCCGCTAGCGGGGGTTAAAACCGCCCCACTAGCGGCCGAATACCGCCGCTAGAGCGACGGTAAAGCGGCGCTAAAAATAGCACCGTTTTACTGCCGATGCCCGCACCGCCCCAGTGTGAAAGGGGCCTTTAAAGCAGTGTGACTGCTTCTGCTAATAATCTGGAGAGGTCAAGTGAGAGTTGTCCTTATCCTTTGTGAATAGTTCCTTCTCCCATCCAAGTTCCAAAATAAAATACTAAAACATAAATACCCTGGACTGGTCATTGAGTAACGAGCTAGCGGTAGTAAGGGTGGGGCAAGTGGAAGCTCCTAGCAAACAAGCAGGGTCACCTAGCAACCAAATGGGAACACCTAGCACCAAAGTTGGAAACCCTCAGCAACCAAGTGGGAGCCCTCAGCAACTAAGTGGGAATTATTAGCAACCAGCTGCAGGTAACCAGAGAGAGGCCTATGAAGTCAACACTCAGCAAGCCCAACAGGGACAGTGCTACACATGCAAGTTTCGTTATTAGATTTATGAAATAAAAAACTTTAATGTCACTTTAATGCTTCTAGAAAGGCAAAAAAATCTTAGGGCAATCAGATCTGACAAAAATGTCGAACCAGCATCCTAAACCTTTGGGCAGCTTTAGTGGCAAAGCAGCAATCCGCCCCTGGGTGAACAGGCAACGTAATAGCCTGCATTAACAGACTTTGGGTTTGTGTTGATGATATCCATTTGATGTCAGTTTGAGAAGCTTCTGAGAACATTGGATATCATTGACAGATGCTTCTGACCTGCAGTTGACATGTTGCTGACTGGCATTTGACTTGCTTTAGCGGGTTTTGTATTCCAAGAGACTTATTTGAAAGTGAAAAAAAAGTCTGACATGAACAAAGCCCATTAGATACAAGTTCCAAAATGCCAGAAACCATGAATAAGACCAAGACAGAAGTACAGTTAAATCACACTTGTTTAATAATAAAAGAAAATAGAACAAACGTAGTCAAAACATGGATAGTCAGACAAGCCAGAAAGTGAGGAAGCTAGGAATCAGCGTAGTGGAACAGCAAGCAGGATCTGGAGTCAGAAGGAATGTCAGCCAAGCAAGTCTTTAACAGGAGTGCTGGAGAAAGTCTCTGTGATGTTGACCAAGGCGAAGGCAGAGATCATCTGGGCTGGACGGCTTAAGTAAGCAGGACTGACGAGCAGGATATCATCAACAGGTGAGTCACTGTGGAGAGATAGGAGCTGGCAATTAGCCGACAGCTGAACGGCCAGCTCAGAGAAGAAAGGGCTGAGCCCAGCCCTACCACAAAATCAGTCATATAATATAAAGGCCACTATGGGGGGCTTCTCTTTTTCATATACTTTATCCCAGGGCTAAATCGTGATTGTATCTCTATCATTGCATTTTGTATACCAGAAATGATGTAACAGCCAACAAGTGGTTAAATCATTCAGTAGCAAAGCTATTTCATTACCCGTTTAGCCCTAGCCTTAAAGAGACAGTGGGGGAGATTTACTGAAACTGGAGCACTCAAAATCTGGCGCAGCTGCGCCTGGTAGCCAATCAGCTGCTAACATCAGCTTGTTTATAAACTTTGACAATGTAACCTGGGAGCTGATTGGTTTCTATGCAGAGCTGCATCAGATGTTGTACTCTCCAGTTTTAATAAATCAACCCCACTGTTACTTTGCCTATTCAGAGTTTGTAACAGCATCTGTAAAAAGGCCAGCCCAACCAACTGGAACTCACCAGCAAACCCTCAACACCCTCCTCTTTCTAAGCCAGTGGTCTCCAAACTGTGGCCCAGGGGCCAGATGAGGCCCTTTGTTTGCTTTTATCTGGCCCCTGGAGAATTATTCCATCAACTGATACTAATGATGGAGCACTATTCCCTCTATTGACACCATCAATGGGGCACTATTCATATCATTTAAAAACAATGATGGGCCGCTGATGCCGTGGCATTTTATACTCCCACTGGCCACAGTCCGCCCCCCCTAAAACCTGAAGGACAGTAAACTGGCCCTTTGCGTGGAAAGTTTGGAGACTCCTGGCCTAAGCCAATGCTAAATACCTGGTGATTGCTGGTATGGGGAAGCATGTGACCTCCATCAATGTGACAATGCTTGGGTCTAACAGCTAATTACTAGGTCCAATCACTGTGACATGATTGAGGGGGCATGGAATGGCTCCCTCTAGCTTTCGATGCGTATTTTGGTGCAGGTTACAACAGAGGAAAGAGTTCAGGGAGTCATTAGAAAGGTAAGTATCAGAGGGTTGTTGTGGGGGGCATTTTTTAACAAACACTGTTACTATGCACTAAATGGGAAAGCTCTCAGCATCTCTAAAAGGTGATCTCTAAAAGCAATATACACTAAAAGGCCAGATTGGGCCTTGAGTTGCAAAAAGAAAAAAAAAAATTACGAGGAGCTTTAGTATCCCAGGAAACATTACGAAATAGTTGGTTCATGTTTGCCCATCAACAATGCTTGTATGTCTATGGCTGGCTTCAGACCATAAAAACATTTTGGTAGGACTCCATCCGTTTCCGTCCGTAAAGTAAACCTATCATAAGAGAAATGTTGGGCTACCATTACTGTCTTCCTTCTGAAAATGGTAGTTTACTGTGTGATATACTAATCCTCTGAAATCTTTCTGAGTCACTAACAGAAACATAAAGTATAAGATCCTTGTCCAAGTCCTTATTCACTTACTTGCTCCAGGTCTATAACTCAAAGTATTGCAACGAGAGGATCAGCGTAACAGCCAAGAAACCAGCATTTTCAGAAGGAGAGGTCCACAATGCCAGCCTCCATATTTTTCTCATGACAATTTTTCTATATACTAAACTGAGCTCATCTTGTTTAGTTTTACCTTATACATTTTCCACTCAATTCTGGGAAAATTCAATGTTTGCATGAACAAGACCAAACTCTGCAGGTGAATGAACGCCTCCCCCACCTGAGCTAACAAAGACAGAGGATATCCTGTAGCAAAACATTTTCGGTTGCCATGGCAATCTTACTGCACATTCTTCAGCTGTGAGATATTCTCGGCAGTGCAGGACTATCTGTACTCAGAGAAATATGTAGGCTGCCATTTTTTTTGTTGAAAAATATACTTTATTTTTATATAAAATATATATATATATATATATAAAAAAAACTTAATTGGGGTACATTCCACCCTGTACTGTGACACAGTGCATAAATACACTACATTACAATACAGTTCCAATCATACAATAAATACATTCACTCTGCGGTATGATGCCTAACGTGTTGTGCGGAGAAAATTTCTCCGAAACACCACGTCATGCAAGACGCCGCTTACCCCGAAAACATTACCAAGACATATTACCGAACTAGCTGCGCAACGTCTCACGTGCAGTGCTTGAGTTAGACCTCTATCCTGCACGTCCTACATGGCACCGTGGCTAAAAACAAAGCGCGCAACGTTTCAGACATATCCAATACAATTAAATAAGCAATCGGTGTGATGGGGGGGGGGGGGGGATGTCCACAGTGTCCTTTATTGGATCAACTTGTAGATAGTCTTTGGCTTCCACAAGTGTAGGCTGCCATTGCTGACCTTCTTAGTTGAACATGCTAGTTGTCTATCATGCTAAACCAATTGTTTCTGAGTTACTGATCCAGGACAAATGTGCACATTAGGAGGTGCTGCAGGCTTGTTCCAGATCTGCGACTCAAAGTATCTCATTTAATCTTATAATTAATATGGCAGCCAGCTAGTATTTGTAGCTAAATACATTGCTGACATACATACAGTATCTCACATTTTTGTAAATATTTTATTATATCTTTTCATGTGACAACACTGAAGAAATTACACTTTGCTACAATGTAAAATAGTGAGTGTACAGCTTGTATAACAGTGTAAATTTGCTGACCCCTCAAAATAACTCAACACACAGCCATTAATGTCGAAACCGCTGGGAACAAAAGTGAGTACACTCCTAAGTGAAAATATCTAAATTGAGACCAATTAGCCATTTTGCCTCCCAGGTGTCATGTGACTTAGTGTTACAAGGTCTCAGGTGTGAATAGGGAGCAGGTGTGGTAAATTTGGTGTTATCGCTCTCACTCTCTCATACTGGTCACTGGAAGTTCAACATGGCACCTCATGGCAAAGAACTCTCTGAGGATTTGAAAAAAAGAATTGTTGCACTACATAAATATGGCCTAGGCCAGTGATGGTGAACCTTGGCACCCCAGATGTTTTGGAAGTACATTTCCCGTGATACTCATGCACTCTGCACTGTGGTTGAGCTTCATGGGATATGTAGTTCCAAAACATCTGGGGTGCCAAGGTTCACCATCACTGGCCTAGGGTATAGGAAGATTGCCAAGACCCTGCAGCATGGTGGCCAAGACCATACAGTGGTTTAACAGGACAGGTTCCACTCAGAACAGGCCTCGCCATGGTCGACCAAAGTGGTTGGGTGCACGTGCTCAGCGTCATATCCAGAGGTTGTCTTTGGGAAATAGACGTATGAGTGCTGCCAGCATTGCTGCAGAGGTTGAAGGGGTGGGGGGTCAGCCTATCGGTGCTCAGACCATACGCCGCACACTGCATCAAATTTGTCTGCATGGCTGTTGTTCCAACAGGAAGCCTCTTCTAAAGATGATGCACAAGAAAGCCTGCAAACAGTTTGCTGAAGACAAGCACACTAAGATCATGGATTACTGCAACTATGTCCTGTGGTCTGATGGGACCATGATAAACTTATTTGGTTCAGATGGTGTCAAGCGTGTGTGGTGGCACCAGGGTGAGGAATACAAAGACAAGTGTGTCTTGCCTACAGTCAAGCATGGTGGTGGGAGTGTCATGGTCTGGGGCTGCATGAGTGCTGCCCCCACTGGGGAGCTACAGTTCATTGAGTGAACCATAAATGCCAACATGTACTGTGACATACTGAAGCAGAGCATGATCCCCTCCCTTCGAAGACTGGGCCACAGGGTAGTATTTCAACATGATAACGACCCCAAACTCACCTCCAAGATGACCACTGCCTTGCTAAAGAAGCTAAGGGTAAAGGTAATGGACTGGCCAAGCATGTCTCCAGACCAAAACCCCATTGAGCATCCTCATACAGAAGGTGGAGGAGCACAAGGTCTCTAACATCCATCAGCTCCGTGATGTCCTCATGGAGGAGTGGAAGAGGACGCCAGTGGCAACCTGTGAAGCTCTAGTGAACTCCATGCCCAAGAGAGTTAAGGCAATGCTGGAAAATAATGGTGGCCACACAAAATAGGACACTTTGGGCCCAATTTGGACATTTTCACTTGGGGGTGTACTCACTTCTTATGCCAGTGGTTTAGACAGTAATGACTCTGTGCGGGGCTGGTGCAAAGATTTTTGACACCCTAGGGGAAACCTCATTTTGCCACCCTCCTCGGCTCCACCCCTGACTTCACTCCCTTTGCCCTGCCCATGTATACCCCACCTTTTAATGAAGCACCCATCAAACGCAGCCCACCAGCGCCCATCAAATGCAGATTCACCAGTACCCATCAAATGCAGCCTCACCAGCGCCCATCAATGCAGCCTATCAGTGCCCATCAATTAATGTTTGCTTGCTTCCATTCATTCGGGAGTCGGGACACAGTCCTATGCCACTGCTGGGCCTCTGACACTATGTGTGAACGGAGCGGCGGCTGCCTGCTGATGCTGAGACTTTGTTGCTTACTGCAGAGAGAAGAGAGTAGGAACGCCAGTAGTCGGGCGCCCTAGGCAGCAGTGCACCCTAGGCGACTGCCTAGTTTGCCTAGTGGTAGCACTGGCCCTGACTGTGTGTTTAGTTTTTTTGATGGGACAGCAAATTTACACTGTTATACAAGCTGTACACTCACTACTTTGCATCGTAGCAAAGTGTAATTTCTTCAGTGCTGTCACATTAAAAGATATATTAAAATATTTTAAAAAAATGTGAGGGGTGTACTCACTTTTGTGAGATAATTATAATAATATATATAATTAAAAATTTAAAGAGAATTGTAGATATACTGTAATATAGCGAGCCTTGTCAGTGTATTATGTATTATACAAATATTTAGCTGGATGCAATGTGTATCTTAACGTTTTTAAAATGCTGTGTTCCTTTTTGTCATCCTTTTGTTGCCTCTCAGGGCTGCTGATCCTCTGTGGGCCTATTGCAGCCACTTCCTATCTTCATTTCCTCCAAGGATGGCTTGAAGGCATTTCCCAAAGAAATTTCCTGTTTGTGACGACAGTACACCATGTCTGCATAGTGTGTGTTAAAATGATCACTTGTGACCTCCATCGGAAGCCAGAGCAACAATGCAGGAGCACAATTAGGATACAGGGACAGAGCGCTGTCAACCAATTAAAAGGAAGTTTCTAAACATGGCATGATCACCAAGAGCTATTTTACAAGTGGAAGAATTAGATGCCTGTGCCCCCACTGCATGTTGTGGTTCTATCCTCCGATCTAAACTTTCTTACACAACAAGGTAATTATATCAAATACTTACTGTGATTTTCCTTTTGTGGTGCCAATTCATGGCAACCTGTATGTGGATAGTATGCTTGTTGGTGCCAGGAAAATGGAAAATTGTATCAAAAACTTACCGTCATTTTTCTTTTCCTGGGGCCATTCCATGGCAGTATACTAACCTCATGTATGATGCCATGTTGGTGCAAGAAAATAGGGCTTGTGGATTGAAAAACAGCATGTCGGAGGGCACAGGGATCCAAATCTGTTGAATGCTGAAGACTCTGATGGGGGTTGTAGTGCTAAAACATAGCGAAGATGGGTGATATGGGCTGCCCCAGAGGTACAATAAGTGTACTTCTTTTGAATAAAATCGTTTTCCCCAAATGTTTAGGGTGAGTTGCATTAATGTGGATCTTTTACCTCCAAACCTAAAATTTGTCAGCGAATGCAGCTATGCATGCTGATCTAGCATAATGTTAAAGTGTAATGTTAAATTAAATTTTGTATTAACTTACGTTTATCTTCTTCTTACTTTCTGGTTCCCCAAAGAACAGGTGATGTAGTCCCGGCCGCTATGTCATCAGTGGCTTCCAAGGACATCTTGCGAATTTGCTGTACGAGCTGCCAAGTGGTTTGTGATTGTTTATAGCCCCTCACTTTTCACTTTGCATTGCATTGCTGTTATCAGTTAAATTTAGGAATGCGGGGAGGGGGAGGTCCACTGTAATGAAAAATATGGATTTAAAAATGTTAAAAAAATCAAAATGACTTTTGAAATTACATCAACATGTTAAAAGATCTATTTTAGTGATTTTTTTTATTACACTTTAAAGCCTAGTATAGACTGCTATTCTTATTACGTTCAGCCCAGCTCAGGTTGGAGCCGCTGTACTAACAATCAAATGTAAGGACAACGATCTCCCCCACTGTTCTATTGTGTTTTGACGGGGGATGGCCCCCTGCCAGAACACTCCGTTTAGCGCTCTCAGCTATATTAGCCGGCTTCTGTCGGACCGGCTGCAGAACATACAGGCCGAATGTCGGGCAGTTTCTATTGAACCTGGCTGATGCCACCCGACATTCGGCCCCTGTTTATGGGCCTTAAGACAGAGAATGAAGAGTCAGAGGCTCCATCATGGTTTGATAAAATGACATGATTATGAAATGAAAATGAAATAACTAATTTGCTTGTTTCCTTTATTCAACTGTGATCATCCAAAGAAATACAATTATTGCTTTATTGCTGAGCTTTATTTTCAGAATCCAAGCCTTGTGGTATATATACAGTGCATCCAGAAAGTATTCACAGTGCTTTACTTTTTCCACATTTTGTTACATTACAGCCTTATTCCAAAATTGATTAAATTCATTATTTTCCTCAAAATTCTACAAACAATATCCCATAATGACAACATAAAAAGTTGTTTTTTAAATCTTTGCAAATTTATTAAAAATAAAAAATAAAAAAAAAATCACATACATAAATATTCACAGCCTTTGCTCAACACTTTGTTGAAGCACCTTTGGCACCAATTACATCCTCAAGTATTTTTCAGTATGATGCTACAAGCTTGGCACAGCTATTTTTTGGCAGTTTCTCCCATTTTTCTTTGCAGGACCTCTCAAGCTCCATCAGGTTGGATGGGGAGCGTCGGTGCACAACCATTATCAGATCTCTCCAGAGATGTTCAATCGGGTTCAAGTCTGGGCTCTGGCTGGGCCACTTAAGGACATTCACAGAGTTGTTCCATAGCCACTCCTTTGTTATCTTGGCTGTGTGCTTGGGGTTATTGTCCTGTTGGAAGATGAACCTTCGCCCCAGTCTGAGGACTAGAGCGCTCTGGAGCAGGTTTTCATCAAGGATGTCTCTGTACATTGCTGCTTTCGTCTTTCCCTCTATCCCAACTAGTCTCCCATTTCCTGCCGCTGAAAAATATCCCCACAGCATGATGCTGCCACCACCATTCTTCACTGTAGGGATGGTATTGGCCAGGTGATGAGCGGTGCCTGGTTTCCTCCAGACATGATGCCTGCCATTCAGGCCAAAGAGTTCAATCTTTGTTTCATCACATTAGAGAATTTTGTTTCTCATGTCTGAGAGTCCTTCAGGTGCCTTTTGTCAAACTCCAGGCGGGCTGTCATGTGCCTTTTACCGAGGAGTGGCTTCCGTCTGGCCACTCTACCATACAGGCCTGACTGGTGGAGTGCTGCAGAGATGGTTGTTCTTCTGGAAGGTTCTCCTCTCTCCACAGAGAAACACTGGAGCTCTGTCAGAGTGACCATCGGGTTCTTGTTCACCTCCCTAAATAAGGGCCTTCTCCCCTAATCGTTCAGTTTTGCCGGGCGGCCCGCTCTAAGAAGAGTCCTGGTGGTTTCCAAACTTCTTCCATTTACGGATGATGGAGGCAGGCCACTGTGCTCATTGGGACCATCAATGCTGCAGAAATTTTTCTCTACCTTTCCCCAGATCTATGTCTCAATGCAATCCTGTCTGCGAGGTCTACAGACAATTCCTTTGACTTCATGGCTTGGTTTGTGCTCTGACATACACTGTTAACTGTGGGACCTAACATAGACAGGTGTATGCCTTCTCAAATCTTGTCCAATCAACTGAATTTACCACAGGTGAATTGCTGTTATCAAAAGTGAAGCGCTGTGAATACTTTCCATATGCACGGTATATATACCACGAGGCTTGGATTCTGAAAATAAAGCTCAGCAATAAAGCAATAACTGCATTTCTCTGGATGCTCACAGTTACAGTATATAAAGTAAACAAGCAAATTAGTTATCTGTGAATACTTTCTGGATGCACTATAAAGTTGGAAGAGAGTATCAATGAACACGCCTTCTTCTCTGTAATGAAGATCTGCAAACACAGAGCCATTTGTCATGGATATAATCAGTTTATCTACATATCTCACTTGGCAAAGAGATCAAAGTGTATTTAGTATCTAGAACATGCCCTCTGAGACCCACAAAATGCTCACTTCTCCGCCTAGCTTCTTGCTCTTCCTTTTAGCCATGTCATCCAGCAAAGTTTTCTTTTAGTTGCCATGGAATACAACACAAAAGCCCTTTCAGGAAATATACCGTGATTGTAGAAAGATAAGAAAAATAAACAAATACAGGTCTCCACATACAAAGGGACTTTTGTTTATTGCCTAGATGGGCATGGCATTTCCTGTCCCTGAACAAAAAGTACAAAAAGATAAAAATAAAAAAGAGATTTCAGTATATAAATAGTTACTTCTACATTGGTTCACCAGGCACTTTCTCTTACAGGATATGGCGGGCTGATCAAAAATTTTATACAAATATGGATTTGAGAGCATATGCGGTGTTGTGTTAAAAGATAAACATACCTCTGCCTGGCTACTGAACCCCCAAATGCATGAGTTGTTTAAAATGATTTAAACCCTCAGCTTTTTAACCGCTTGACCTCCGGAAGAATTACCCCCCGTCATGACCGAGCCATTTTTTTGCGATACGGCACAGCATTATTTATCTGACAATTGCGCTGTCATGCAACTCTGTACCCAAATAAAATTTATGTCATTTTTTCCCACAAACAGAGCTTTCTTTTGGTGGTATTTGATCACCACTGCATTTTTTTTTTTTTTTTGCGTTATAAACAAAAAAAGACAATTTTGAAACAAAACAATATTTTTTTCTTTTCAGCTATAAAACATCCAAAACAAAAAATGTAAAAAATCACATTTCTTCATAAATTTAGGCCAATATGTATTTTGCTACATATTTTTGGAAAACAAAATCCCAATAAGCGTATATTGATTGGTTTATGTGAACGCTATAGCGTCTACAAACTATGCAATTTACAGTATCTCACAAAAGTGAGTACACCCCTACCATTTTTGTAAATATTTGATAATATCTTTTCATGTGTCAACACTGAAGAAATGACACTGCTACAATGTAAAGTAGTGAGTGTACAGCTTGTATAACAGTGTAAGTTTGCCGTCCTCTCAGAATAACTCAACACACAGCCATTAATGTCTAAACCGCTGGCAACAAAAGTGAGTACACCCCTAAGTGAAAATGTTCAAATTGGGCCCAATTAGCCATTTTCCCTCCCTGGTGTCATGTGACTCGTTAGTGTTTCAAGGTCTCAGGTGTGAATAGGGAGCAGGTCAGGACCGTCTTTACCGCGGGGCAAAAGGGGCATCTGCCCAGGGCCCTGTCAAAGTTGGGGGGCCAGGGCCCAGCGCTGCCCGCCGGATTTCGGCCACCTCCGGTGCTGGTCACATCTTGGCTCCTCACTGCTGTCACTTGGAAATACACAAGCGCTGCTCCACCGGAAGAGGAGCGTGACAGCGCTCCTCTTCCGGTGGCCGCTCTCTCATCCCTCTGGTATATACATTGATCTATGAGAGAAGAGAAAGAAGGGGGGAGTCTGCACAGAGGAAGCTGCTTCTGGGACTGGCAGGACATTGGAAGACAACATGCTGTGCCTGTGAGTAGCATTTGGGACAAAGGAAACTCTGTACTGGAATCCGGGGGGAGGGGAGGCTTTGTGGGAAGACAGCCTTGTACTGTGGAGTGGAGCTCTGTACTGGAATCTGGGTGGGAGGAGAGCTGTGCACCCACCTCACTCTGCACCCACCCCACTCTGCACCTACCTCACTCTGCACCCACCTCAATCTGCACCCACCTCACTCTGCACGCACCCCATTCTGCATGCACCCCACTCTGCACCCACCTCACTCTGCACCCACCGCACCCCTGCACCCACCTCACCCCTGCACTTTGCACCCACCTCACCCCTACACTCTGCACCCACCTCAGTCCTGCACTCTACACCCACCTCACCCCTGCACTCTGCACCCACCTCACCCCTGCACTCTGCACATAGTGCACCCCTCAATGCTAGTGCAGTTTGGCCACACCCGCAATTTGAACTGAGAGGTTATGATGTGTAGTAACCTCTAGCAACTAATCAGTGAGCAATAATGATTTGCAGTAACCTCTAGAATCCATTTAGTGAGCAGTAATGATGTTCTGTAACCTCTAGCAACTAATCTGTGAGCTGTAATGATGTGTTGTAATCTCTGGTAGCCAATCACAATCGCTGCCTGATCTGCTGCAGTAAACTCATTTTGAGTCTTTGCCCAGTGTCCAATCAATATTAAAGACGGCCCTGGAGCAGGTGTGTTAAATTTGGTGTTATCGCTCTCACTCTCTCATACTGGTCACTGGAAGTTCAACATAGCACCTCATGGCAAAGAACTATCTGAGGATCTGAAAAAAAGAATTGTTGCTCTACATAAAGATGGCCTAGGCTATAAGAAGACTACCAATAACCTGAAACTGAGCTGCTAAGACCATCCAGCAGTTTAACAGGACAGGTTCCACTCAGAACAGGCCTCGCCATGGTTGACCAAAGAAGTTGCGTGCACGTGCTCAGCGTTATAGCCAGAGGTTATCTTTGGGAAATAGACGTATGAGTGCTGCCAGCATTTCTGCAGAGGTTAAAGGGGTGGGGGTCAGCCTATCAGTGCTCAGACCATACGCCGCACACTGCATCAAATTGGTCTGCATGGCTGTTTTCCCAGAAGGAAGAGTCTTCTAAAGATTATGGAACCATGTCCTGTGGTCTGATGAGACCAAGATAAACATTTTTGGTTTAGATGGTGTCAAGCGTGTGTGGCGGCAACCTGGTGAGGAGTACAAAGACAAGTGTGTCTTGCCTACAGTCAAGCATGGTGGTGGGAGTGCTGCTGGCACTGGGAAGCTACAGTTAATTGAGGGAACCATGAATGCCAACATGTATTGTGACATACTGAAGCAGAGCATGATGCCCTCTCTTCAGAGACTGGGCCGCAGGGCAGTATTCCAACATAATAACGACCCCAAACACACCTCCAAGATGACCACTGCCTTGCTAAAGAAACTAAGGGTAAAGGTGATGGACTGGCCAAGCATGTCCCCAGACCTAAACCCTATTGAGTATCTGTGGGGCATCCTCAAACGGAAGGTGGAGGAGTGCAAGGTCTCTAACATCCACCAGCTCTGTGATGTGGAAGAAGACTCCAGTGGCAACCTGTGAAGCTCTGGTGAACTCTATGCCCAAGAAGGTTAAGGCAGTGCTGGAAAAGAATGGTGGCCACACAAAATATTGACACTTTGGGCCCAATTTGGACATTTTTACTTAGGGGTGTACTCACTGTTGTTGCCAGCGGTTTAGACATTAATGGCTGTGTGTTGAGTTATTTTGAGGGGACGGCAAATTTACACTGTAATGCCCCGTACACACGGTCGGATTTTCCAATGGAAAATGTCCGATCGGAGCGTGTTGTTGAAAAATTCCGACCGTGTGTGGGCTCCATCGGACATTTTCCATCGGATTTTCCGACACACAAAGTTGGAGAGCAGGAGATAAAATTTTCCGACAACAAAATCCGTTGTCGGAAATTCCGATCGTGTGTACACAAAGCCGACGGACAAAGTGCCACGCATGCTCAGAATAAATAAAGAGATGAAAGCTATTGGCCACTGCCCCGTTTATAGTCCCGACGTACGTGTTTTACGTCACCGCGTTCAGAACGATCGGATTTTCCGACAACTTTGTGTGACCGTGTGTATGCAAGACAAGTTTGAGCCAACATCCGTCGGAAAAAATCCTAGGATTTTGTTGTCGGAATGTCCGAACAAAGTCCGACCGTGTGTACGGGGCATAATACAAGCTGTATACTCACTACTTTACATTGTAGCAAAGGATTCTTAAGGCTTCAACTGCAGCTGTCTGGATTTATTTATCTTCTTATGCATACAGCTATTGCAAGCTGGACTAGCAGCCAATTTGAGTGTGTTAGGGATAAGCAATAGTGGACTGACCTGGAGCAGCTTTAACCAACTAGGCCAAAATGTACCCGAGACATATGGCACAGAAAGGTGTTTCATTTCATTCAAGAATTAAAGTGGTTGTAAACTTCTGACATGAACAAATCACATCCCTTTATGGTTTGTGCTTGTCCTAATCCTAAGCATTAGGTGTCATTCTGCTGCCTTGTTCCTCTGCTATCTGTAGGTGTAACTTTTGACAAGTTTTCCTAACAAAAAAGAAAAGAAAAAAAAAGGTGACAGGGAGGAATCTCCAGCACACAGCCTATGATTGACAGCCTCAGCTCTGTTCCTGTATGCTGTGTGAAGGCGGTGTGTCATTTCCTTATATATCCCGATACACATTTCCTGTTGTTGCATTTTCTGCCTACTTGCACACCCTTTTTAGGTGTGCTGTTTATTTTCATAATCTCCATACACATTTTATCACACATACACTGTGGTCCTTGAGGGCTTTGTATATTAATAGTTATTTATTTGATTTTCAAGTATACAAATGCATCTTACCCCTCGTGATTGGCAGTCAGCATGAAATGCGTTGGTTATACAACTAAGGGTGCCTATACAAGTTTATTTCAATCATGAATTTCAATATCATCATTATCTACTGTTTATTTACTTATTATCACTATCTACTTGCTTATATACTTATTATCTGATTTTTTTCACCTATGATCTGTAATTTTATTTATACATTTTTGTATCTATTTTATTAATTATGTCCATTGATTGATTGTTTGCATGAAATCTACTATTACAATTATCATATTAATATTCTTCTTATGATTATATTAAAAATGATTTATTATCTATATATCTATTTTATTGTGTCTACAAATATCTTGGACTACCCCTAGGGGATTATGACACCAAAACAAATTTAATTTATCCAAAAGAATTCTCAGATCTTCATACATAATTTTACTAACTATAGTGTCATGCCTCATTTAAAGTCCCATTTTCCTTTCCTATACCTTGTGTCTTTTCCCAGTTGATAAAGCATTCTACAAATTTGTGGCAGGGTGGTTTTAATGAGCAAGACTAGCAAAAATATGTACTAGGGGGACAACAGGGCATAAGCATGTTCAAGAATTAAGGAATCACAGATAAAAAGTGTACAAAATCCGTGATCGAAGTGAATCCCAACCTCATCCCTATTAATAAGGAAGAGGATGCTATAGATGTGGGGATTGAAGAGCATTTTTATTGCATCTTGGCACTCCCGGTGTGTGATATCATCCAGGAGGTGTGTAGGCACTGACAGCGGCAACTTTTCCTCCTTGGACGTGTAGTCAGCGGAGCTATCCCAGAGCTGCAGCATAAGTTCCATTCAGCTTGACTAGGCTTCTCCAATACTCCCGAGCCTTGGAGTAGACCTGTGGTCACCTCAGCTGCCAGTACAATGCACTACATGCTCTCTCTCATTCACCATGTTTGTGAGTGCATTTACATATTTTGTTAATTAATAAATAGTCACATATACTTACTGCATCATGATCTTTTTGCGCTGAATTTCTCTGTCTTTTTGTTTGTCTACATCAGCCTTTCTCAACCTTTTCAACACAGAGGAACCCTTGATAAAACTTTTTGGTCTCAGAGAACCCCTGCTAAAAATTACTATATCTACAACTCATGATACATTAGTCTAATGGTCAGTGGGAAGAATGCTCCTTACACTTGTAGATACTGGAAAGAATTACCCCCTTACAAATAGCTAAAAAGATTAATGGTGTCAGTGGGAACTTATCTAAGAGGCAGAAATTGCTAATTTCTCAAGGGACCCCGAGCAACCACTGGAGGAACCCTAGGGTTCAACGGAACCCTGGTTGAGAAACCCTGGTCTACATGATCTTGAAGCTACCCCCTCTGGTCATCCAGTAGCATCTTTGCACCTTACAAGAGATGCCAGTTTCATAGGTTTACCCTTGACCAATTAGTATGGCTTTCATACAGTGAAGTTTGTCAATTTATTTCACGTGCTTTAAGAAGCACTATTGAGGGCCTTATTGACTATATGAATGGTGGTATTTAACTGGAAGTAGGGTTGGGTGCCTGTTTTATCTTTTCTGTTGTTTTATTAATGCAGTGCACCCTAATGCATGGCATGTGCCTACTAATTGGCTACATATACAATAAAAGCAAATCACAAGTGTGGAAGGTCGATTAATGTGTTTTTTGCACAGTGCTGTATAAGATATCTACAAGGGTTGTTTTCATGGTACAGTAAACTTGAAGCGCTCTTACAGTGCATATACTGTTGCAATGTGAAATTAAATTGACTATAGGTACAGCTAAATTAAATCACAATCTGTGGTGTTCATACACAGAGCAATGCGAGATGCGAATGCTGACACATCTCATTTTAAAGTTTACTTTCTCTATCAGCATTAACTAATTTTAAGCCTTATGCTGCTAGCCTTAGCAAATAGATAGGAAAGTATATTGTATTTACTTGTTTTAAAGGGTTTTTTTACATTCCTTCAGTTGCTTCCTGGTTTCTGCCCTAGGCCAAAAAGATGTCCTACATCCTATGAGTGATCACAAGTATTTTTTATTTCTTTCATCTGGAGGGGAGGAGGAGGAGGTTTCTCAGCTAAGCACACCTTCCTGCCAGCATGCCTGAACTAAGGGCAGATGGATTGCAAGAAGTAAATGGCTGCAGCTAGAAACGTTAGGAGAGTGTTTTTCAAAGTGATTACTCAACAACAAAATTGCACCCATACTAGAGCTGGGCGATTTAAAAAAAAAAAAAAATCTGCGATTTAAAAAAAAAAAAACTCGATTCACGATTCGAATTGAGGTATTCTTTTTTGGACACTGCGCTGGTCCTGAGGAGCTGCAGGCAGGAGTTTTTAGGCGAGGCTGTGGCTTCAGCCTAGTCCGCGGCGTCCGGCCTCACGGACTAGGCCGACCCTGCGGCCTCGCCTAAAAACTCCTGCCCGCAGGTCCTCAGGACCCGCGCAGTGTCCAAAAAAAAAAAAACTCGATTCGAATTGTGAATCGATTCCACTTTAAGAACCCTATTTACTTGGTTATCTGTGGTTTTAGTATTCTCAGTAATCGACTGGAGATAAGCAATTCGATTCGAAAGTCAGAGTGAAATCAGAACCCCTGATCTGCATACGTGTTCCAGGTGAGGGTCTCAAAAAACACTGAAGACATTTGAATAGCATAGCAGACAAGAAACTAATATTGTCAAAAAGAGAGGTCAGCAATGACATTCTACATATTCTCTCACACATTTTTTTTTAGCCAAATAGCTCTTCACCATGTAATTTTGAACCTAATTGATCATAGGTTGACAAGAGAGCTTTAGGCTCACGTTAGGTTTTGTGGAATATTTTGCCTTTGAAGGAAACAAATTTATTGTCATTGTGCTCACAGCACGATAATTGGCAGTGTATCCGCTAGCAGCATCATCCAACGAAATACCGTATAAGAGCATCAGTAGTCATTAACTCCTTCAGCCTAATTTCATAAAAATAATAAAGTTAAAGTTTATTTTGGATAGGGTAGGGATCGATAAAAACACTGTCAGGTTTTTTTTTTGCAATTTGTATACCATTAGGGGGTTTACCTTCAGATCCTGTTGCCACAGTGAGAGGCAATCTTTCCAAAATTTCAACCACAAGTGTGTCCATTGGAAGATTTTAGTATGTTAGCACAGACTTCTATGAAAATCAATGAGCCATTCACAGGCAGGGAATTTTATTTTCGGGGGTGTTCTGTACACCAGTGGTTGCCATATTGCATGGAATTTTACAAAAAATGACAGTGCTACAGATTGAAAAGGAAAGGTTGTTTTCAATAACATTAAAGAGGAGCTTCAGTCTCCCCCCCAAATTAATTAAACTGTAACTGCTAACTTTTAATATAAGGAGCCTTATTTTTTTTAATGGGCTTTGGGTCCAGGAGTCGACTAAGGGAAACTGGCAGTGAAGCCTTGCAGCTTCACAGCCAGCTTCCCACTGCACATGCAGGAGCCGCGCTGCACCTGTGTTAAAACCAGGTACCCGCTCCCCCCCAAAAAAGGTGCCAAATATGGCGGAGGAGGTCAACAATTGGAACTTCCCTTTTTGGGCGAAGTACCGCTTTAAATTTCAATATGGCTTAGGTAGTCATTGTATATGCTATATTTAAAAGCTGAGATATCCCTTAATATAAGTCTTTACAGACACTGCAACATTTTCGCTCGTAAATAAATGAGCTCTTAGCACACTTAATAATAGCATATAGAGGACTGCAGGAAGATAGTGTCTTGTCCTATGTGGGTTTTTAGCATGGAGATCATATTTTAGACATCTCCTGCAATAGGAATTTAAGTTTTGGTGTGATACTGCCCATGGGTTAAAGTGTTTCTAAAGGCTGAAGTTTTTTTACCTTCATGTATTCTATACATGAAGGTAAAAAAACTTCTGTATCCAGCTCCCCGAAAAGCTACGCCTTATACTTGAAACCCATCATGATCCAGCGCCGTGCATGAGAGCAATGGCTCTCTCTGCTCTGTCCCTCTTCACAGGGCAGATCCATAGCAGTGGGGGCAATTGGCTCCTGCTGCTGACAAGCTCTGTGACGAGGGAGTGGGGGGGTGGGGCCATGCCCCTCTGTCTGTATCCATGGAAGCAAGCAGTGGTGCTCGGGAGTGAGCCCTCACAAGTGCCATAGGTAGCGGTTTCCTATGGGGGCACTGGATAAAGAGGAGGAGCCAGGAGTGCCGGTGGGGGGTCTTAGAAGAGGAGGATCCGTGCAAAACCATAGCACCGAGCAGGTAAGTATAACATGTTTGTTATTTTTGTAAAAAAAAAATACCTGTAGAAACACTTTAAATACTTGCAGAGGGATACAGAGACTGCAGCTTTCCTCATTGGAATACTGAGAGTGCAGCAGGTCATTATAATGAATCAGTCTCTCCTATTCAAAATCATTCGGCAAAGAACATGGTTAAACAGCTGTTTCTTCACAGCAGAGAAGGAATCTGAAAAAAGGTTTGTGAAAATCCTTATATGTAACAACAGTGCAGTTAAACCTCAAGGCCCATACATGCATTGCATTAATGCTTCAATGTTGTTGAATGGTTCCCACTGTGACAATTACTCAGGTGTACTGTTGAACTATAAGAACCCAAGTGAACAAACATCTCATACCAGCGTGCACCATTGCGTGTATACATAGATAATGTGACTATTAAAATAGCTTTCTATTGTTCACCTTCCAAACCAAAAGTACAGTTTGCTCTAGCCTGTGTGTTGTGGATGCTGTATACACTCTGTGCTGTGTTCAGTTTATGCAGTGTATTTTCTATGCTGTGTATGCCGTGTGGGCTCTGCATCTTCTATGCTTTGTGTTGAGTGTTAGTGGCCAGACTTACAAACCTTCAATAAAATTACTTAGTTTGCAAAAAATCTGTGATTTTTACAACTGTCTATAAATATCGGGCTAATCATTTGTCATGCTGTATTGACTTTTTAAGTATAAACCAAGCAAATTACTTGTTACGGGTATTGTCAGTTTTTCCATATTGTGTTTATACTGTTTAAATATCAATTGTCTTTGTTTTCAGATTGTCAATAAAAAATGTTCTCTACAGTAAATGTCCCATGTTTTGTCAGTAAAAAATGCTGTGGGAAGTTGGCAACACTGGTAGTGGCATGCCTATTTGCTCACCATGCTGCAGACTCAGGTACTTTAACTGCATTTCCCACAACTCCCTGGTGTCCTGGGCATGGCTAGGGAAAATACGTTTGTTTCACTTCATCAATGGCTCAGAGAGGCTGCACCTTATAAGGCAGAGGTAGCTGAGCAAGTGATCTACAGCCAGGTGGGAGGCCCTTCACTGTCAGAACAAGCATGCGGGCAACCAGGCCAGAGGCTAAGGCAGCTTCTCCCAAAGATTCAGCTACTGTGGGGAGCCGCACATCGATTGCTACCGGAGTTCTCCAGTTCTAGTGGGTTGACCTCTTGTCATTGGGCCTTGGATCCCTCCAGCTTTTTGCCTGTGTTAACTGAGGTACTTTGACTTCACTGAGAGGGATGCTGTATATGAGCTTTTGTTGTTTTGTTGTTATTTTACAGACTATGCTATACACCTGTTATCCTAATTAAAACTGACTATTCACTGCTCAAATTTCAGCTGATTCCTGCTTGCTTGGTTGAGATTCGTGTGATGCATGGTTTTGCTAAAACACTATATTCAAAAAAGTAGTGCATTCACCCCAGGCGCAACATTTAGAGGGGCACAGAAATTAGTCCTGCACCATCCAAGTGTGCTGTGTCTGATGCCCCAGCCGACTGCATACTTACATACAGGGCCGCCCCAGGGGGGGGGGGGGGGGTTGGGGGGACAGACGAATCACCTGTAGGAGTCCCGGTATCCTGAGGGGCCTGGCTATCTGGAACCTAAGTTCTGCCGCTTTCAAAATATTGGTTGCTAGGACCGCCTGGCTTCTACTGACCAGTGACATAATGCAGAGGCCTCAACATTTAGAGCAGAGGAGGATGTAACTTCCTCCTCCTCCTAGTGCTCAATTCCACCCACCTTCTCAGATCAGATCATATTTTATGACCAATTTATGCAGAAATCCATATCATTCCAAAAGGGTTCACATACTTTTTTTTGCAACTGTATATTCAACAATTAATAATAAATATATAGTGTATTTACAGTGCCTTGAAAAAGCATTCATACTTTTCCCACATTTTGTCATGTTACAACCAAAGACGTAAATGTATTTTATTGGGTTACAGAAATCCCTACTTCCCTACTGTTACTTGTATTTTATTGGGATTTTATGTGATAGACCAACAAAAAGTGGCACATAGTTGTGAAGTGTAAGTAAGATGATGAATGGTTTTCAATTTTTTTTTACAAATAAATATCTGAAAAGTGTGGCATGCATTTGTATTCAGCCCCCCTTACTCTAATACCCCTAAATTTAATCTAGTAGAACCAATTGCCTTCAGAAGTCACCTGATTGGTAAATAGAGTCCATCTGTGTGCAATTTAATGTCAGTATAAATACAGCTGTTCTGTGAAGCCCTCAGAGGTTTGTTAGAGAACCTTAGTGAACAAACAGCATCATGAAGGCTAAGGAACACACCAGACAGGTCAGGGATAAAGTTGTGGAGAAGGCTATAGCAGGTTGAGGTTATGAAAAAAATATCCCAAGCTTTGAATATCTCACAAAGCACTTTTCAATTCATCTTTCGAAAATGGAAAGAATATGGCACAACTGCAAACCTACCAAGACATGGCCGTCCATCTAAACTGACAGGCCAGGCAAGGAGAGCATTAATTAGAAATGCAGCCAAGAGGCCCATGGTAACTCTGGAGGAGTAAAGGGGGCTGAATACAAATGCACGCTACACTTTTCAGATATTTATTGGTAAAACATTTTGAAAACCATTTATCATTTTCCTTCCACTTCACAGTTTTGGGATAAATTCTTAGCCACTAGGGATGAGCTGAACACCCCCCGGTTCGGTTCGCCGCAGAAGATGCGAACAGACCAAAAATTTGTGCAAATGCGCGAACCCCGTTAAATTCTATGGGACTCGAATGTGAAAAATCAAAAGTACTAATTTTAAAGGCTAATATGGAAGTTATTGTCATAAAAAGTGTTTGGGGACCTGGTTCCTGCACCAGGGGACATGAATCAATGCAAAAAAAGTTTTAAAAACGGCCGTTTTTTCTGGAGCGGTGATTTTAATAATGCTTAAAGTGAAACAATAAAAGTGAAATATTCCTTTAAATATCTTACAGGAGAGAATTTCGCTTCCTAGGGGTAGATTTCCTCTCACTTCCTATTGTCTCCCTCCATTTGTAAGTAGGAGTCGTTTGTAAGTCGGATGTTTGAAAATAGGGGACCGCCTGTATATACTATACGGCCTGCCCTATACACTCTGCAGAAAAATGGGCCTTAGGTGTTGGTTGTACCAAAACACTGTAAGACCTCACAGGTACTCTTGGTGGGCACTGGAACGGGCCCTGCTGTGAAATATTATATCAAGAACTGTAATTACATGCCCCATTAAACAGGGGCAGTAAAATTAGGCCTTGGATGGTGATGGTATCACAACACTGTAACCCCTCACAGATACTCGTGTTGGGTGCAGGAACAGGCCCTGCTGTGAAATATTAGATCAAAAATTATAATTACGCGCCCCTGTTAATCAGGGGCAGAAAAATTGGGCCTTAGGCGGTGGTGGTGGCACAACACTGTAAAGCCTCACAGATACTTTTGTTGAGCGCAGGAACAGGTCCTGCTGTGAAATATTAGATCAAAAATTTTAATTACGTGCCCCTGTTAAACAGGGGCAGAAAAATTGGGCCTTGGGCAGTGGTGGTGGTGCCACAACACTGCAACCCCTCACAGATACTCTTGTTGAGCGCAGGAACGAGCCCTGCTGTTAAATATTTGATTAAAAATTGTAATTACGCGCCCCTGTTAAACAGGGGCAGAAAAATTGGGCCTAAGGTAGTGGTGGTGGTGCCCTGAACCGAAAATATTCTTAGAAGCTATCATCATGAATATTGAGGCGTAATAGGATAGTCACTGAGCATAGTAGGATAGTCACTCAGCATATGCAGTCTTCAAGGGATCCCACATCCATAGAAAAATCAATTGGTTACATCAGCATCAGGTGCTTGGTAGCTGGTGATCCAAGACTGATTCATTTTTATGAATGTGAGCTGATCAACAGAGTCTGTGGACAGGCGCACTTTGTGATCAGCTACAAAGCCTCCAGCTGCACTGAATGTGTGTTCAGAAAGAACGCTGGATGCAGGACAGGCCAGTAGCTCAATTGCATCCTCAATTGCAGTCGTCCATCCTCAAGGCCCAGTAACCCAGTGGATGTTCTGGTGGAAAGGTCTCCAAGTCTGATCTTGCCCCTAGATATTCCTGCACCATGGAATTCAGATGCTGGCTATGGTTGTTGGAACCGATCAGACCTGGGCGCTGATGACTGAAGAATTGCCTGAAGGCATCGGTCAGCCGGCCACCTTCTCCACCGCTCTTTCTGTGACTGAATGAAGAATCAGCAACACGTTGTCCAGCACCAGGAAATTGTAACCTCCCAGGCTCTGGAAACGCATTGCACAAACCTTTCTGCAAGGCCTCCCGAAGATGTTTCATCCTCTGCTCCCTCTGCAAAGGCTGGATAAGTTCTGCAACCTTACCATTGTAATGTGGATCAAGAAGGGTTGCCAGCCAGTAATGATCCCTCTCTTTGATACCACAAATCCTAGGGTCCTTTCGCAGGCTTTGCAGGATCAGGGAGGCCATGCAGCATAGGTTTGCAGAGGCATTCGATCATGAGTCCTCTGGGTCACTAAGGATCACATGATCCTCAACCACCTCCTCCTAGCCACGTACAACTCCATGAGTTACTGGGGACTGCAAATGATCCTTTGAAGACTGTTGCTGATGCTGAGTGTTATCCTCCACCTCCATGCTGACACAATCCTCCTCCTCCTCTTCTTCTTCCTGTGTGATCCGCGGGCCTGCAGGAATACTAGTGTAGCAGTACCCCCGTAGGTGCTGCGGGTGTGGTTGTAGCAAGCCACCAATCACCCTGCTGCCATCCCCTCATCAATCACCCAAAAAACAATACAGGGGGTCCCCGACTTACGAACATCCGAGTTGCAAACAACTCCTACTTACGAACGGGGCCCGAATGACGTCACTGCTGGCCGAATCTTCCTCTCCTTGCTGGAGTGAGCCTTTCCTCTGTTCCTGGCTTGGCTGCGGGCCCCCTTTGTCATCCTGCCTGCCTTTCCACAGGCCTGGTATGGTCCGGTGGCCTGCCAGGCCGCTAAAACTGCCCGTCGTGGCCGAGGCCTTGTCCGGCCTAGTGCGACCTACGAAGCCTCCAGGATCCCCGGTCTTTCCTGTGCCGCTGCCCCGCTGAGGTGCACCGCGGCCGGTAGGCCGGCCTGCCTGGACTCGGACTTTCACCATCCATCTCCCTGCTGTGCCATACAGTGTACCTCTCGCTGCCGCCATGAAAACAGTGAGAGGGGAGAGCTGTGCTCAGCTGTGCTCCTGGACTCCTGTTTTGGAGGTGACAGGGTCAATAAAGAGAACCTGTCACCTCCAATTGCTACACAGGGAATTGTTTTCTCCTGTGTGATAGCAATAAAGTTAAGTGAAAAAAAAATTGATAAAAAAAATAAAAATAAGAAATACAGTAATAATTAAATTAATAAAATAAAAAAAGTAATTAAAAAAAGTAAAGAATAAGAAAAATAATATTAAAAATAAGAAAATAACAAAAAGTAAAAGACAAGCTACAAATAAATAAAAATAAAAAAAGTGATAAAGTAAAAAAATAAGAGAAACAAAACATATTTGAACTAACCATGCCGCCCCTGCCATCCGGTTGCCTTTCTCTGTTGATTTGGGTTTACATCCTGTCTCTGAGACTAGATTTGCACTTAAAAAAGGTACTGTTTCGACTTACAAACAAATTCGACTTAAGAACAAACCTACAGTCCCTATCTTGTTTGTATCCCGGGGACCCCCTGTAATCAGTCAGTTCTTCCGTTTTCTTGCTTTTATTAGTGGTATAAACTTGGAGAGATATTAGGGATCTATGAGATGCCCATAAAGATTTCAGGATAGGTTATCATTCATGGCCTTGATTTCCCCTGTAGAGTCCTCACTGCAGACTATTGCCTCTTCTGTTATCTATCTGACTAAAGATTTACTACTCACAGCTTCCAGTTAAACAAGATGAATCACTCTGAATAATTCCCCTGTATTAGACTGATGTGGTATGCCTGCTACAGATAGAGAGCCAAAGGCCTCTACTGCCTATCTTCCATGGCCCCATGAACTAACAGCCCCACAGTCTCTGGAAGTTGTTTCAAACGTGAACTTGACACATTATAAATGACAGACTATTGCTCCAGGCGGTCCCCTTCTGTCCATACTGTGTTCCCCGGCCACACAGTATGCTACGCTACTCTCTCCAGTACTTCTACTTCTTCAACGTTACACTGACTTTCTCCTTTGTATCAAAGTCCTGTGTTCCCCGGTCACAGAAATCCGATAAGCTGGTCTACTTCCGTCGCCTTACACCTACTTCCTCCACTTGATCCTCTTTACAGTCAAGCACTGTGTTCCCCGCTCACAGAAACCTCGTGCACTCCGCAGAGATGAAGATCCTCAACTTTAGCTCCTTCCCCGTGGCTCCTCCATCCCTCCTCCACGCACACAGCACATCCCCACATGGGGATGTCCGGTATAGCACCTCAGCACGCCATGCTGTCTCTGCTGTGCTCCACAACTCCCCCCTGGCAGCATGTGACACCAGCCTATATGGGAGGCCTGCCTCCTGCCAATGCAAATTAATGATTGGTCAGAGCCCCCCACATGAGCTGCCTGCCACCCAGGTCTCAAGTCCAGCCTCCCTTCCAGAACACAATTCAACTAAAAGCAGGAGAGGATCTCTGAGTCAGAGTGTAGGTGGCCACACCCCCCACTATACTAACACTCCCAAATCAAAACAACCAGGCCTGGACTAGAAACACAGGCCTAGCTAAATTTACCTGCCACTAGTCCTGCAACTAGAAAAATGCTAGTCTAGCACTTACCTAAAAGTAGAGGGTGCTACACTAGTATCTGGATAAAGGGGGTCTTGAGAGGTAAGGAAGTCCTCCTCTTCCTCTTGATGTTCTGCCTCAAGTGCCCTGTCCATTATTCCAAGAAGCGTGTGCTCCAACAGGAAGACAAGAGGGACAGTATCACTGATGCATGCACTGTCAGTGCTCACCATCCTAGTGGCCTCCTCAAATGGTGACAGGACAGTGCATGCATCCTTGATCAGTAGCCACTGGCGTGGCGAAAAAAAAGCCAAGCTCCCCTGACCCTGTCCTGGTGCCATACTCACACAGGTACTCATTGATGGCCCTCTGCTGCGTGTGCAGCCGCTGCAGCATTGCCAACGTTGAGTTCCACCTGTTGGGCATGTCACAAATGAGGCGGTTCTCGGGCAGGTTGCATTCTCTTTGAATGTCAGCCAGCCGAGCACTGGCATTATATGACCGGCGGAAATGATCACAGACTTTCCTGGCCAGCCTCAGGAGATCCTGCAAGCCCGGGTACCTGCTCAAGAACTGCTGCACCACCAAATTCAGGACGTGAGCCAAACAGGGAACATGGGTCAAGTGTCTCTGTCTGAGGGCGGAGAGGAGGTTGGTGCCATTGTCGCATACAACCACTCCTGGCTGAAGCTGACATGGCATTAACCACCTCTGAGCGTGCCCCTGCAGAGCTGACAGAATCTCTGCCCCAGTGTGGCTCCTGTCCCCTAAGCAGACCAACTCAAGCACCGCATGGCATCTTTTTACCTGAGTGCTTGCGTAGCCCCTTAAATGCCTACGGAGCACCGCTGGTTCAGAGGAGAAATTTGCAGAGGAAGAGGCCATAGAGGAAGAAGAAGAGGAGGGGGTGGAGGAGAGAGCTGTGGCAGAATCACCACTAGCATTTTGGAGGCGTGGTGGAGGAACAAGCTCCAACAATACTGAACCCTGTCCTGCATCCTTCACAGCTGCCAGCAGTTACCCAGTGTGCCGTGAAAGAAAGGTAACGTCCCCTGTCCATGCCTCCTGGACCATGAGTCAGCAGTAATATGCACCTTACTGCTGACCGCCCTGTCCAACGAGGCCAAGACATTGCCTTCCACATGCTGGTAGAGAGCCAGAATGGCCTTCCGTGAAAAGAAATGGCGTTTGGGAACCTGCCACCGAGGTACCGCACATTCATGAAAGAGGGCAGAGTCTACCACCTGAAAAGGCAGCAGTTGCAGTGCTAGCAATTTGGCCAAGCTAGCATTCAGACGCTGAGCATGTGGATGGATGGGACTGAATTTCTTTTGATGGTTTAGCAACTGGGATAAGGAAATTTGCCTGCTAAAATCAGATGGAGGTGTACTGATTGCAGATTGGCTGCAAGTACTTGGAACACCTATTGCTATACCTTCATTCCTCTCAGTGCAGGTTTCTGAGGACTGGAGGTATAGTGGGGTTGAAGAACTCAGCTAATGAGGAGCAAGGAGAGGTCCGCCTTGTTCTTTGATGTGGGTCTTTTAAGTGCTGTTGCCAACGGACTGCATGGGAGGTCATCATATGTCTGGTCAAGCATGTGGTGCCCAAGCAGCTGCTGTTTTGGCCATGCTTGATACGCTTCATATGATGAGGGACATATGATGAGTGACATATGTTGCAAACAGCAACGGTGCGATCTGCTGCACAGGTGTCAAAAAAGGCCCACACCAAAGAACTTTTCAAAATATGTGGGGAGTCAGCAGCGCCCTGCACCTGCTTAGCTCTGCGGTGTGATGCAATAGGGTGGCTGCCCTTAAGCTGCCCACTGGAGGGCATCCTACCTTGTTGGAGATGTGCCTCCTCCTCTCTTCTATCAGGCACTCAAGTTGAGTCAGTGACCTCATCATCCCCTCCCTCCTCATCAATGGAGCAAACTTGGCAGTATGCTGCAGCTGGGGGAACATGACTGCAAGTTTCTTGACCTTCTTGGCCACCCCCTCTCTCTTGGCTGACGTTGCTCCCTTCCACAACCTGGGTACCATCATCGGAGCCTTCAAATCGCTGAGCATCCTCCTGCAGCATGTACCCGACACTGTGGTCAAATAGTTCGGGGGACTCCTCCGTGCATGATGGTGAGGCTAGGTAAGGAGTGACTGTTGACATGGAGCCAGTGGAATAGGCCGTTTGGCAGCTGCATTGGCAGGCAAACTACTCTGAGCCTGGGTGACAGAGGATGAGGAAGATGAGGACGGCTTTGTTATCCATTCCACCAACTCCTCTGCATGTTGTGGCTCAATAACACGACCAGCTGCAGGAAAAAAGGACAAGAGTACCCCACGGCCACGTGCTGACGATGCGCTGTGTCCATGACTAGCACTGTCGACTGTAGACACAGAGCCTGCTTGCCCTCTTTTAGTGGCCTGTGACGTCTGCCTCTCCTTGGTGGCCTTCCAGACGTGCTGTAAATTTTGTTTAGCAAAAAACACTACACTGTATTGTGTACTGTGTACACCACCAGGAAAGTAGTAGCAACTGCACTAGGGATGCACGGTACTGTGTACACCAACATAAGTGTAATAACAACTATGGGTGTACTGTATGTATTGTGTACTGTGTACACCACCAGAAAAGTAGTAGCACTAGCAACTGCACTACGGGTGCATGGTACTGTGTACACCAACAGAAGTTTAATAACAATGATGGGTGCACTGTATGTATTGTGTGCACCACCAGGAAAGTAGTAGCAACTGCACTATGGGTGCACTGTCATGTGTACACCAACAGAAGTTTAATAACAACTATGGGTGCACTGTATATATTGTGTACACCACCAGGAAAGCAGTAGCAACTGCACTAGGGGTGCACAGTACTGTGTACTCCAACAGAAGTTTAATAGCAACTATGGGTGTACTGTATTGACCACCAGAAAAGTATGAGCAACTGCACTACGGGTGCACAGCACTGTATACTGTGTACACCACCTGAAGTATATTAGAAACAGTACACCAGGAATGGCCTGCAGTCAGATATAGCTAAACTGGATACAGTGGATATATATATATATATATATATATATATATATATATATATATATATATATATATATATATATATATATATATATATATATGACTATCTGTATGTATATATATATATATATATATATATATATATATATATATATATATTAGATACACTGCAGCTAGCTTAATAACCTGCCTGCCCGAAGTATATTAGAAACAGTACGCCAGGAACGGCCTGCAGTGAGCTATAGCTAAACTGTATGCAGTGAATATATATATATATATATATATATATATATATATATATATATATATATATATATATATACACAAGACTATCTGTATATATATATATTAAATAGACTACAGCTAACTGAATCACCTGCCTGCCAGAAGTATATTAGAAACAGTACACCAGGAACAGCCTGCAGTGAGATATAGCTAAACTGTATGCAGTGGATATATATATATACTGGGCGCTTTCACCCCCTTCCTGCCCAAGCCATTTTTCAGCTTTCAGCGCTGTCACACTTTGAATAACAATTGAGCGGTCATGCAACACTGTACCCAAATGACATTTTTGTAATTTTTTCCCACAAATAGAGCTTTCTTTTAGTAGTATTTGATCACCTCTGCGTTTTTTATTTTTTGCGCTATAAACAAAAGAAGAGTGACAAGTTTGAAAAAAACATATTTTTTACTTTTTGCTATAATAAATATCCAATTTTTTTTTTAAACAAATTTTTTCCTCAGTTTAGGCCGATACGTATTCTTCTACATATTTTTAGTAAAAAAAAATCGCAATAAGCGTATATTGATTGGTTTGCGCAAAAGTAATAGCATCTACAAAATAGGGGATAGATTCATAGTATTTTTATTATTTTTTTTTTTTACTAGTAATGGCGGTGATCTGCGATTTTTATCGTGACTGTGACTTTATGGCGGATACATCGGCAATATTGTGGCGGACATATCGGACACTTTTGACACATTTTTGGAACCATTCACATTTATACAGTGATCCGTGCTAAAAAAAATGCACTGATTACTCTATAAATGTGACTGGCAGGGAAGGGGTTAACACTAGGGAGTGATCGAGGGGTTAATTATGTTCCTAGGGAGTGTTTCTAACTGAAGGGGGAGGGGACTCACAAGGGGAGGAGACCGATCGGTGTTGTTCTATACTGAGAACACACATCGGTCTCCTCTCCTCTGACAGGAAGTGGGTCTGTGTTTTTACACACACAGATCCACGGTCCTGCCATGTTGCCGGGCAAGCGCGGACATTGCGGCTGCCGGGCATGCGCATCGGGTGCCCAGTGACACAGCGGGCGCGCGCGATTGCCGGCGGCGGCGCGCGCCCCCTGGTGGCGTGGGAAGGTGAGGGCGTCATATGACGCCCTCCCAGAACGAGAGCCGCACTGCCTGGCCGTCATATGACAGCCAGCAGGCGGCAAGCGGTTAAATACACTGCAGCTAACTGAATAATCTGCCTGCCTGCCCGCTCAATCTAAATGAGATTCTCTCTCTGTCCACGCCAAAAACACACTACATGAGGCCGACGTGCAGGCGGCCTTATATAGTGTGGGGCATGGACTTAGTCCCCCTGAACCATGATAGGGAAAAGGCACCCTGCCTTTGGCCAATTATGGCTCTCTTAGCTGAGGGCGCTGTGATTGGCCAAAGCATGCAGGTCATGGTGCATGCTCTGGCCAATCATCACACAGCAATGCACTGCGCTCCTGCAGTGCATTATGGGCCATTACGCGCCACTCGAATTTGGCCCAAACGGCCCATCATGTTCAGTTTTTGACGAACGGGCGAACAGCCAATGTTCGAGTTGAACTCATGTTCGACCCGTACAGAAAGCTCATCCCTATTAGCCAGAGACAAACCACTAATTTAAGCACCACATCCCTTAATTTTGAATAGATACAAAAGGATTTGTGGGATTTTTAAGGTGCAGATATGATACAGTGATCCAGAGGAATAATATAAAATGTATTTATTGAACAGAGATAAAAAATTGTCTAAAAACAATTATAGCAAGTACACAAAACATGGTTCTTATGGATACAGCACTTTAGATGGAATTCCCAACATGTTTCGCCCACATCCTGGGCTTCTTCAGGGGATGCTGTCCACTTGAGGTACAAGCCTTCTAATGAAGAAAAATATTTAAGAATCATATCAATACAAAGTTTTTTAATTATATAGAAAAACTAATTTATTTAAACAGTAAGGGTTAGTTTTCTAAAAAGATAAATTTAACATACATGTGCACATTCAACCCAAAAACATCCTTACTCACCCCGGTCTTTAAGAACAGTGTATACTACAATCAGTGATAATTCAGGGAGTCTACAGCCTTCACAGAAAACCAATAACTACAGGTGACTCAGGGGGGCTGAATACAAATGCATGCCACAATTTTTAGATTTATTTGTAAGAAATTTGGATAACCATTTATCATTTTCCTTTCACTTCACGATTATGTGGCACTTTGTGTTGGTCTATCACATAAAATCTCAATAAAATACATTTACGTTTTTGGTTGTAACAAAGTGTGGAAAATTTGAAGGGGTGTGAATACTTTTTCAAGGCACTGTATTCTGAGGCATCAGGCTCCAAGGTCAATCGTAATAAAAGTGAAGTCTTCTGGATAAGTGAGGGAGGTAAGAGCTTTGCTCTTTCTGACAACTTCCCGAGGCCTCAGAAGAGAGTCAAAGTGTTAGGCATTGATTTTGGCCCCAATGATTACGGTATGTCAATTTGGGAAGGCAGGCTGAACGATGCCGATGTCAAGGTTAAGTTCTGGAAGGGGTGGCGGCTCTCCTTGAGGGAAAGGGTTGACTTAAGACCTACCTGATTCTTACCTTTCTGTATGTCAGCTTTGTTTAAAACTTGCCAGAGTCTCTCTATACCAGGATCTATAGTTGTTTGTTTCAGTTGTTATGGGGAAACAGACTGAACCTTGTGAAGCGGAATGTGACTTACCTATCCAGGCAGAAGGGTGGCCTAGGGATGGTCAACCCAGTTGTTTTCTTCTCTCTGATGTTTTTAAAACATAATTTTGGTAGTATGCTAGCAGAGAATCTGCCTGCATGGATAGGTATTTTCCAGATTTGGTTTAGGCCTTTTCTGAGCTGTTGGGAGAATGGTGGGCCAGTGAAAAGCTTAAGGGTCAAGCACGGTAGGCTCCTGGCTTATGTTGCCCCTGTGCCTGTATCCTGGGTGTGAGGATTGTAGGTAATGTTTTTCATGCGCCACTGGCATTAAGAGATTGCCAGGTCATAGTCTAAAGGGAGGGCTTACGTTTAATAAATTCTGAGCGGATTCCCTTCGAAGTTTAGGGACCAGGCCTGGCTCACTTTCCATGGTAGGCTCTACATGAGGGGGAACTTAAAGTACCACTCTTTGGACCACCATGGTTGTCCAAGAGCAGAGTGTCAGGGTGAAGTAGAAACCATGGATCACTTCTTGCTTCAGTGCCCTTTCAATGTAGAAGTCTATAAGGAGGTAGGGAGGGCTCTGAATATTTCTTTTCTGTCCAGCATGTCTTATGCTGAGTCCTTCCTGTTCTGGTGGTGGTGGTGTGTGACATTTTTGGTAAAGTAGGGAAAATTCGGAGTCTTGAGAAAGACAGGTGACAGCAAAGGGTCTGGATAAATACGTGGAGGAATATCAGGCTGTAGCAGCTGTTTGTTGATCTTTGGGTTTTGGGTTCTTTCCTTGCTTCTTCTGAACACTCCCTTAGATTTTGAGTATGAGCATACTTTTTGCAGATAGGCTGCGTACGCCTGATGGTCTATGTTTCTTGGTCTAAATGTAAATTAAGTTTGTGAGTTAAGATATTTAGAGTTAGGCCCCTTTTACACTTGTGCGACTTTTCCTGTGACTTTGGACATCAGAGTCACTTGGCAAATCGTACCCCATGATTCCCAATGATAACCATTCATATCTGTGCGACTTCAAAGTAGTCCCCGTACTACTTTGGTTTGACTTTGATGCAAGTTGAGGTCCATAGACCTCAAGTTTACAGAGGCATTCCCTGAAATCACGTCAAAATCGTGGCAAAATCACAATAAAATTGTGCAACTTTCAAGTCACGGCAGTGTGAAAGGGGCCTAAGGGAATTTTGAGTACCGTATTAATCGGCGTATAACACGCGCCGGCGTATAACACGCGCCGGCGTATAACACACACCCCAAGTTTAGGAGGGCATTTTAAGGAAAAAAACTTTTAGGAGGGAAGTTTAAGGAAAAAAAACTTACATTTAAATGCCCATCAATGCAGTCTTGTCAGTGTCCATCTGTAGCCTTGTCCATCATTGCAGAATGATCAGTGTCCATTTGCAGCTTGCCCAGTGCCGTTTGCAGCCTTGCTAAGTGCCATTTTTAGCCTTGCCCATTGTCATAAGCAGCCTTCCCCTTAGTCATATGCAGCCTTGCCCAGTGCAGTCTTGCCCAGTGCAGCCTTGCCCAGTGCAGTCTTGCCCAGTGCAGCCTTGCCCAATGCAGCCTTGCCCAGTGCAGCCTTGCCCAATGCCGTGTGCCGCTTGCGCCATTTAAATCTGCCGCCGACAGAGCCTGTGTACTCGGCTCGTCACGCTGCCCGCCTCCCTGCTGAGGACGAGAAGCGAGCGCTTCCGAAAAAGACCGAGCCGTGTATACTGTGTACTCAGCTCGGCTTGCAGTCCCGCCCAGTCCTGCCATTGCACGGAGTGTTATGTCCATCAAAGGAGCTGGGCGGAACTGCGAGCGGAGCCGAGTCGAGTACATAGTATACTCGGCTCGGTCTTTTTCGGAAGCGCTCGCTTCTCATCCTCAGCAGGGAGGCGGGGCGGCGGGACGGCGTGACTGCGAGTGGAGCCGAGCACTCGGCTCGGTCTTTTTCGTCGGCGCCCGTTTTTTTCCGTCGGCGCTCGTTTTTTTTCGCGGCGCTCGCTGTTTTTTGGCACACAGAGAGTGGGGATTGGTGTATAAAATGCACCCACGATTTTCCCCTGATTTTAAGGGGAAAAAAGTGTGTGTTATACGCCGATAAATACGGTATATCAAATAAAGGTATTCATTGCCCGGAAAAAATAAATAAAACATTTTTCTTTGCTATGCTTTTATGTTTTGATGCTATGCTTTGAAGTTTGATACAGGCCTTGCCTTTCTGCTATGTCAGGCATATAATCTGCTATGTATATTGAAAATGTCTAGGTATTTCTTTTTTATACTTTTGTAAAAAAAGAGAGCTGTGTTTTGTATTTGCAAGATTACCAATAAAAAAATTTCCAGCAGCCAACTTGGGCACTACCGTCAGTATACAGCTTCCTCCACTAGGGAACCAGGAACCGGGTATTGTAGTTGAGCATTGCACCCAAGAACTAAATGACACTAGCTTAGATGCAAACTGGAACTCCCTTTATTGAACAGAAATACAGGTTTTTATACACTTCAAAAATCGGGGCAGTCCCTACATGAACAATGAAAACAAATATTACATATTGAAATAAACATTCCACACCGATTAGGTCATGTTAACATAAGATTAATCCCATTATGTAGGAACCTCCAGGAGGACTAACCAACAGACACAATAGGTGACGCAATTAACTATATTAACAATAGGAAAAAAAAAAAAACAGTAAACACATAACACCTTAATAAACAGATTGCATCAGGAGACCCCAGCATCAGGTTATTTTGAGCTGGGGGGGGGGGGGGTGAAGCAGTCATTGCTTGTTTGGGCATAGAGGCCCCAAATCTGTATCAAGATCTTCCAGTCCTTAGAGTCTGTGTGTGTTCAGGGAGACGTGAACTTGGATCTGAAATAAAACTACTCCAGAGGTCCTCCAGGCACAACCCCTAAAAGCCAGTGTCCATAGTCAGTGGGCAAGAGGCCACCCTGCAGTCCCCTTCAAATGCCCCTGTCCTGGTTAGGTCTGTGACAGATACAGTTTATAAAATAGGAAAAAAGAAAAGCCCGGAGCAAAATAAATAAAATAACTAGGCGCAGGGCTGACATGACAGGGGAAACAGGGTACAGGGATAGTAGGGGAATGAGGATTGGTAGAGTTTAGAGTGGGAGGGGGCAGAAGTTAAGAAAAGGAGCAGGTACCTCCCCCTGGTCACCACAGCGTGAGAAAAAGTTCAGGGAGCAGCGGCATGGCCGAGGTAGAACAGCTCCTGGCCCAGTTGTGGGCTGAAGCAGCGACATGGGGCCCGGGGTAGTTACAGGAGACCCTGGGGCCAATGTTGGCACGGCCGGCGGCGGCAGCAGGTACTGTGGGGAGGGAGTATGCATGAGCTCGGAGGTCAAGGCCTCCGGAGCGCTTTTTGCCCGACCCCTTCCCCAGAGCTCAGCGTCAGACCGGCAGTCCCACGCGGGCCCCTTCGGGGCCCCCCTGCAATGCGTTCAGCTATGCTAGCAAGGGGGGTCCTGGAAGGAATTCCCCTCACCGACGGAGCTTAGCGGGCAGCCGGTCCGGCTGCCCCGGAGCGGCCTCTTGGCCCATGCGGCGGTGGAAGCAGGTGAGCTTGGGCCCCACCCCTGGCGTGCCGTCAGCAGGGACAGAGCCTCAGAGAAGGAGAGCTAATGTCGTGGTCGCCGGGCCTTATACTTCTTTTGGCCAGGGACCCACAGAGGCTGGAGTTGGAGCAGCAGAGCGGGATGCTGAGGCGGATGAATGACAGCAGGGCTGAGACTAGCCAAACAAGTCGGCGCAGAAATCAGTGGGCGGGTATGCAGCGAGGAGGAGTGGTCGGATGGCTGCTGGACCCAAAGCATCCAGGGCTGTGTCGCCTGGAGGGCTGTCTTCTGGTGAGGACGAGAGGACCAGTCAGAGGTCGGAGGGCGAGCTGACGGGGTCGGATGATGATGGTGTTCCCCCTAGGATATCGGCGGTGAGGGAGACAGGACGGTCGGCTGGTGGGTTTATCCCTGTGCAGCCGGGTAAGTCTAACTTAACTTTACTTTACCTTCCATGGGACAGTCTAATGGTATTGTGGATGCGGGCCGTGGGGGTGGGCCGGATGTGCAGACTTGGGTAGCTGTGGGGCTGGGGGGTCCTGTTGGTTCTTCCTCTCGGGCGGGCACTGCTCAAGGTACTGCGGTGGTGGGTGATATCGGCTTGATGGGATTCCTGGCGGGTATCAAGGAATTGGTTAGCAGGTTTGAGAAGGAGGACAGAGCTTCCGCTGGTCCTGCGCCGGCTTGGGTCCCTCCGGCGGGGGGGCTGGGGTGTCCTTGGTGCCTGGGGGGGAGACGACTGCCCAGCGGCGGCAGCTTTGCCCGCCGCGGCGGAGAGCACGGTGCAGGGTCAGCAGGCGCCTGCCAAAGCCGCAGGGGCGAGGGATGCTACGAGCAAACAGGACGTCATTCGTTTGGCGGATCCCGCAAAATGTGAGGTGTATGTTTGTTTTGAGGGGCCTCTGGGTGCGCACCTGAAACCTGAAGTTCGGGAAAAAATCTGGAAAGGTGAGTGCGTTGAGATTTTCTCACTGCTGCCATTAGAGAAATTCAATCTGGTTGGGGTTAAGCCGGACGACTCCAAAAAAAAAGACGAGGAAAAGCGGAGGTAAAGGCTGATTCCGCCGACGTTTGGCAATTGGCTGCATGCATTCGCTATTTTGGCTAGCGTTATCGGGGAGAAGAACACTGAACATTGTTCGGTGCTCTTTTGTTATCTGGACTCAGTCGGTGAAGCGTATCGAGTCTATGGGGGCACGGCATGGCTAAGATATGACGAGCAGTTCCAGCAGCGGAGGGCGATACGTCCGTCACTGAGGTGGGATCACAAGGACATCAGTCTGTGGATGCGCCTCATGACTTCGGCGAGGGCCCCGAAGAAAGAAAAAGGGGGCATGTTGGCAGTATAATGGGGTTCCTGCAAGTTCGGGGGAGTGTGCTGTTACAAGCACGAGTGTTCAGGTTGTGGAGGGGCCCACCCTCTGTCGAGATGCTTCAAGCACGGAAAAGGTCATTCCGGAGAGGCTGCGCACAAGAGGGAGGACACCGGTGATGGTGGAATCCTCGGTAGGTATCCGGATAGGAAGGCGGTCCAGTTGTTGGAAATGGGTTTTTCAGAGGGGTTTAGGATACCATGTGCTTTGGAGGCAGTTCCACCGGCCATGCAACATTCGGATGTAGTTTCAGAGAAACTGCATAAGGAAGTTGCGTTAGGTTGCATGGGTGGACCTTTTCCGCTGATTTGGTGGTATCCCCGTTGGGGGTAGTGCTGAAGAAGGAACCCAATAAGTTTAGGCTTATACACTACTTTTCCTTTCCCAAAGGGGGGTCGGTCAACGATGCCATTGCCCTGGAGGAATGTATGGGGAGTTATATCTTGTTTGATGCGGCTGTATGTTGGGTTCACCATTATGGGCAGGGAGCTTTGATGGCAACATCAGCCTTTCATTTGTTTCCGGTTCACCCGGACAGCTTTCGGTTGCTGGGGTGTCACTGGAACGATGAGTTCTATGTCGATCAATGTCGTTTGATGGGATGCTCCATCTCCTGTGCACTGTTTGAGCAGTTTAGCTCATTTGTTGAATGGGTGGTCAGGGATGTGTCAGGAGTGAATTCTATCAGCCATTACCTGGATGACTTCATTTGCATGGGCCCAGCATCTTCCAAGGTCTGTGCGGTGCTCCTGGCTACATTGGAACACATCACGGATCGTTTCAGCATACTGTTGGCGCCTGAGAAGACAGAGGGACCAAGCACGGTCTTCACGTTTCTGGGCATTGTCCTGGACTCGGGTGCCATGGAGTGCCGTTTGCCTGAGGATAAACTGGCGGAGTCCTTCAATGGGAGGGCGCTGTGTATGTCTCACTCTGTTAGCAATTTTGATTTGGAACTATTCAAGGTCCTGGGTGGCTCTACAGGTTTTGGGGCTTTCTTACAGGGCCGGTGGAGTGCGGGTTTCACAAAAAACTTGGTGCTACTGGAGTTGTTTCCGGTGGTGCTGGCAGTGGAATTGTGGGGCGTATCGTTCAGGGATCTGAAGGTGCGTTTTCACAGAGATACCCTAGGGGTGGTGTAGGTGATTAATAGAGTATCTGCATCATCGGTTGTACGGCTGCCTGCAACGAAATGTGTTTATGCATGTGGTGCATCTTCCAGGAGTTGAGAATGTCATAGCTGATGTGTTGTCTCGCTTATAGTGAGACAGGTTCCGAGAGTTGGCGCTGGCAGCGGAGCAGCAGGGGGTCCCCTGTCCCTACTGGCTGTGGAGGATTGCATTGGACAAGTCTCCGGATGGATCAGGAGGTCGGTAAGTGAGGCTACATGGGCTACATATAGCAAGGTATGGCAGGAATGGTTGGCTTTCGTTCACGGGGCTGGTGAGGATCCTGCTGGCCCGGAGGTGAGGTTGCTGGTCTTGTATTTTATTTCCAGGCCATGGAGGATGGGGTGTTGGGGTCCGCTATGGGTAAAAAGTTGGCGGGCTTAGCGTTTCTGTTTAACCACATCAATATGGGGCACTTATACACCTTCCTGCCCAGACCAATTTTCAGCTTTCAGCGCTGTCGCAGTTTGAATGACAATTGCGCGGTCATACAACACTGTACCCAAACTAAATTTTTATCATTTTGTTCCCACAAATAGAGCTTTCTTTTGGTGGTATTTGATTGTTTGCTAAACAAATAAAAAAAGACCGAAAATTTAAAAAAAAAATAAAGTTTTGCTTTTGTTTCTGTTAAAAAATTTTGTAAATAAGTAAGTTTTCTCTTTCACTGATGGGCACTGAAAAGGCGGCACTGACAGGCACTGATAAGGCGGCACCGATGAGGTGGCACCAATGAGCGGGTACTGATGGGCACTGACGATGGGCACTGATGGACACTGGTAGGCGGCACTGATGGATGGCACTGATATGCAGCACTGATGGGCATTGATAGGCGGCACTGATGGGCACTCATGGGTGGCACTGGCTGGCACTGGTGGGCATTGATGGGCACTGATAGGCGACACTGGGCACTGAAAGGCTGCAAAGATGGGTTCTTATGGGTGGCACTGATGGGCACTGATAGGCGGCACTGATGGGCACTGATAGGCGGCACTGCTGGGCACTGATGGGCACTGATACGTGGCACTGACGGCCACTGATACATGGCACTGATACGCAGCACTGATAGACATCCCTGGTGGCACTGGCAGTGGTAGGCATTGTGAGTGGGCACTAATTGGCAGCTGCCTGGGCATTGATTGGCAGCTGCCTGGGCACAGATTAGTATTTCCCTGGGGGTCTAGGGGCTATACCTGGTGGTCCAGTGTGGATGGCTTCCCTGGTGGTCCTGGGCGTCTTCCCTGGTGGTCCTGGGTGGGATCCGAGGGGGGGATATTTTATGTTTTATGATTTAAGATGTCATATGTTCACATTTGGGGCATCTATGATCAATATTTTGTTTGTTCAGGAATTGAAGCAATTTGCCTGTGCTATCACTATTTGTTTAGGCACAATATTTAAACACTCTAAGTTGTTGTTTTTGGATATATATATATATATATAGGCAGGCTGGTGTGCTGCATTTTTTGCATTATTTTTTGATTACACATTTAATTTATTTATTATATTATCACTTTGTTAATTTAGCGCTCCCCATTTTCCTTTTTCACAAGGGCAAGACTGTGCAGGTCTTCTCCTTGGGCTTGCTGCTGTGTCCGGTGGGGGCTGTGCAGGGTTTTTTGGAGGTGCGTCCGGCGGCTGCAGGGTCATTCTTACTGTATGCGAATGGGTCCCCTTTATCAAGATTTCAATTTGTTTCCATTTTAAGGAAATGCTTGAGGGCGTTAGGATTAGATGAAAAGGACTTTTCTTCTCATTCCTTCAGAATAAGGGCGGCGACTGAGGCGGCCAGGTGTGGGATGGATGCTGAGTCGGTTAAGCGCATTAGTCGTTGGGAGTCACGCAGGTTTAGGCTGTACATTCGCCCCCATCTACTGGTTGGATTGTAACAAGACTGTGATGGGGTGGGGCGTGAGTTTGGCTGTGATGGATTTGGTCGTGTTGAGGTCATGGTGGTGTGTTTGTTTTCTTCTATTTCAGGTGCAGTGCAAGGCCTGGTCTGGATACTGGGCCATTCCTATGTGTGCTGGGGGCAAGAAGGGTGGATGTTAGGCCGGACGGTCGGCAATTGGGGTTCTTGAGACAGGAAGCTTGTGGTCGTTGGCTGGGAGTTCTGGGGATGTTCTGGAGCAGGATAGTCCCAGAGGTGCATTGTTTTGCACATCTGGATAGGCCACCTGACGTTTTAATTTTGCACGTGGGTGGCAATGACCTAGGTGTTAGATCCATGTTGGACATCAAGTTTGATGTGCTGCGTCTCCGCATGGCATTTCCGGACATGGTAATTGTGTGGTTGGACATGGTAGCTCGGACAACATGGAGGATGGCCAGGTCTGTGGAGGGGATTAACAGGGCCTTGAGGAAAATTAATAGGGATGTGAGCAGGTTTGTGGTGAAGAATGGGGGGTTGGTGATAAGGCACTTGGAAGTGGAGACATGGAGATACCTAAGGGGTGATGAAGTTCACCTTAACACGGTGGGGATCGACATGTGGGCATTAGGGCTGCAGGATGGCATTCAGAGACCACTTAGGGTGTGGAGGGGCACCCAAGGGTAAGGTGTTTCCCTTGGGTGCTGTGGCGGGTGTTGGTCTTTGCGGGTGAAGGAAGATATTTCAGAAGGAAGAGTTCAGGACCTATCGGTGGTATGGGTCCTAATGGTGGTATTCCAGCTATTGGAGGTTTAGCTGGGAATTGGTAAGGCAGTGGTTGTCTCTGAGCCAGCCTGTCGGCTTGAGGCCTATTAGCATATTTGAGAGGTACCGCAGTGCAGTAGTTACACAGATGGTTATGGAGGATTCTGCAAAGGCCAACACTAGGATGGACTGATGGGTTAATAACAGATGTTTATATTGATGTTAATTTGAATATATTTGTTTAATAAATAAGGCTGCTACGGTATATGTTTTACTCCAATTTTGGTATGGTCTCATTAATAAAGTTAAGGGGGGTGAAAAATTGGAATAAGAGGGTAGTTGAGCAGCAAGGTACATCTGTTATACAATAGTCAAGTAGATGGGAATAGATTATGGTGTAAAAGTATTTCTAATCTAAGTTAGATAAAACATGAGCTAAGAAAATGACTCCGCTGATAAATAAGTAGCACTCAAATTAAGGTTGAAGCGCAGCTTACCCAGGTACCTCCTGTACATAAAGCATAGTAGCCTGATTCAACTTTTAGGCAGCTTGACTGGGAATGACCCTCATGTCTTTTGATACCAGGCACTACAAGTCAACCAATCTTTTAGTAAATAAGGACTTATTTTAACGGCTTGCCGACCAGCCGCCGTCATTTTACTGCGGCAGGTCGGCACGATCCCGCGAACTGTCGTAGCTATACGTCTTCTCGCAGGATCGGGATAGCAGACGCGCACGCGCCCGCTGCACTGCGGGGGTGTCGATGCTCATGGCCGACGGTCGCAATGACCGCCGGCCACGGGCAATCGTGAGCACGAGGGACAGAACAAATCCCTGTTCTGTTCTGAGAGGAGTGACAGATCGTGTGTTCCTATTAGCTAGGAACCATGCTCCGTCACTTCCTCTAGTCAGTCCCCTCCCCCTTCAGTTAGAATCACCTCCCAGGGAACACAGTTAACCCCTTGATCACCCCTTAGTGTTAACCCCTTCACTGCCAGTGACATTTTTACAGTAATCAATGCATTTTTATAGCACTGATCGCTGTGTAAATGCCAATGGTCTCAAAAATGTGAAAAAAAAACGCAGATCTCCGCCATTACTAGTAAAAAAAATAATAATAAAAATGCTATAAATCTATCCCCTATTTTGTAGACGCTTTAACTTTTGCGCAAACTAATCAATATATGCTTATTGCAATTTTTTTTTACCAAAAATATGTAGAATACATATTGGCCTAAACTGAGAAAAAATTGTTTTTGTAATAAAAAATAGGAATATTATTATTATAGCAAAAAGTACAAAATATTGTTTTTTTTTTCAAAATTGTGGCTCTTTTTTTTTTTTATAGCGTAAGAAATAAAAAGGCGATCAAATACCACCAAAAGAAAGCTCTATTTGTGGGAAAAAAGGACGTCAATTTTGTTTGGGTGCAACGTCGCACTACTGTGCAATTGTCAGTTAAAGCGACGCAGTGCCGAATCGCAAAAAATGGCCCGGTCATTCAGCAGCCAAACTTTCCAGGGCTGAAGTGGTTAAGATGATCTTTTTTTATTTCTGTCAGTAGAAACTTGCACTGAAGATGTCGGGCTGCCTGTAATGACATGTACATTTAGGGTGATCCAAGCATACATGTTCATGAAAAGATCTTACAAAAAATAAGATCTTTAAGCAGGCTTATACTGTTCATGCATAAAGTACTTTCTGAAGTCAATGGCCATTAATTTAACTTAGCTGGGCCTTACACCGATTGTTTTCCAGGATCCCCTCCTGCAAAGCTCCTATCACCTTAGATATTTCATTCTTCTCTATAGCTGGGAGTTTTCTCCCCACCCCAAACACACACTGATAATATAATTTGCCCTTTGTTACTTGGCTGCTCTCAGAACTCTATAAAGGTGTGTTTAATTTACCAAGTGTGCAAATAACACAAAGCCAATTACTACTCTACTATAAGCTAAGTGCATATAACCCTTTTCTTTTGGAACTTTCCAACCTGCTGCTAGGCATATTGGGCAAATTTTGACAAGCAATGGTGTGGTGCAATATTTTTATCAGCATAAATGGTCATTCTTTTTGGTGTCAGAAGTTTCCGGGGTCGTGCAGTGTAGAAAGATGAAGATGGCCTCATCCATTCTTAAAGTTTAGATATGAATAATTTTGCATAGTTACATTGATCCAGCCTGGATCAATGTATAAATGCTTGCGCCATACCTGGCCAATCCCCATGGAAGATGTAAATCCCTTCTACTACATTGATAGCTGCTAGCTTCTTGTTCCTGTGCTGAGTGACTCGTTCGTCATGAGTGCCATTCAGAGAACAACTAGCATTTTCTCAATGAATGCAAAACTTTCTCTAATTGCACAAGATGGAGAGGTTGGGTGGTGATGTCACAATCTCTACCTCATCCAATTAGAAAAAGCTTTGCATTCACTGAGAAATGTATTTACTGAATGGCGCCTGTGTCGAGCAACTGACCTCCTGTGTTCACTAAGCAGCAGGACAACCATTCTGCATGGGACCCTGAAGCTAGTGGCTGTCACTCTGTTAGCAGTGCCTACTACAGTGATTTCCAGCTTCTATATGAATCAGCCAGGTATAGAGCTTGCAAAGTTACATTGGTCTAAGATGGAACAATGGAACTATCAATACCTTAACTTCAGCTTTAAAGTGGTGTTCCGGCCGAAATTATACTTTTTAAATAAAAATACCCCTATAATACACAAGCCTAATGTATTCTAGTAAAGTTGGTCTGTAAGCTAAGGTCTATTTTGTTAGTTTATAACAGTAGTTTGTTATTTTATAAATTTACAGCAGGCCGTGGCCATCTTAAGTGTGGGCATCTGAAGCCAGACTGTATTTCTTCCTGGATCTCATTCTTGCAGATCTCGCACATGCTCAGTGCAGCACAAGCAGTGTAATAGGTTTCAGGTCAGGTTTCCATAGCAACGGCAGTGTCAGAGGAAGTTTCCGCCCCTTCCCAGAAGGCATTGCAAACAGGAAATGATGCGATGGGCCACGGCCAGGGAGGAGGAAGTGAAAAATGAATACAGGAGATATACAGTAGGTGCTGTGAAAAAAAAAAAAATATCCAATTTGTTTACAGTGCACAGTTTAGTGAGGGATGCTGAAGAGTTGTAAAAGTGGGTGGAACTCCACTTTAAATGTCACACACTATAATGTACTGTATATTTATATGGCCTGTAGTTTTTTGTCTTACAATAACTCAGCAAGTCTGATTGTCCTATCTTACAATAACCCACTGATTGAATGTAATTATAAAAAACATAGTACAGCAACCACATAGGTCACTTCAAAAGATAAAATCAAGCAAATTAAAAAGTGCATTACTATAAACATCATTAGACTGGAAACCAGAGTTTATGATTCATGTGGTTTAGCTGTGTGTTAGAACTCAGCACCATTGACTATGAATTATATACCAATAGTTAATATAATCTGACTTCTATTCCTTTTGCACGTTTGCAATGCCGCTCCCTCTTTTCAGTTTTCTGCTTTATTTTTAGGTTGTAAGGATCACTGCATGTGTATATTGCCATTCATACGATCCATGGCTACAGCATAGCTTTCATCCGGTTAGCCCTACCTTGCCTGTCTTGTAACTAGTGCAATTACTCAGAAAGCAAGCATCATATATTTGTACTCTAGTGAACCTGGCTTATCGTATAAATGAAGTAGTCCTGCTTTGTGTCTTCTTCACAGTTTATATTTCTGTTGTTACACAAACACGCACATACCAGAGAATGGCCCAGGGAAGATGAACATATGAACAAATAAAGAGTAAACCCTTTATTTTGCATACTGTGATTGATACAGTATAACGTGTAAATAACTAATGATAATAAGAAGGCACTTGCAAAAAACGCTGAACTTAACATATGCACCCATTTGCTTCATCTGCAGCTTTTAAAATACAACCTTGTCTAAATACCTTTTTTTCCAGGTGAGTCACAGGCTGCCCATACCCGGAAGTCCCAGTTACTTAGATAGCAAGGATAACTTGCCACAAATTTGTGGCAGTGTTGAATCCTAAGTCTGTTAATTTGCTGCACATTTTCGCCGGCAAGTTGTATACTTGCAGAGCACTTGAAGCACAAGTTCTAGCTTACATTTTTCCAATTTTTAGCAAATTTATGTGGCAAGTATCTAGCAAAAGCAAATTTGCATTGGTGAGTCTACAGAAAGAGCTCTGCAAGTCTGAAGCATGAAAATTCAGCCACAGTGACCCCTGTGGTGGGAAGACTATTGCACAACATCATAGAGCGACACATATATGAGAGTCTGAGAGGGCTGCACACCCCAATTAAAATCTTTGAAAAGAAAAAAGTGGAAAATTCCCCACGGGGCTTTTTAGCAGTAAACAGAGTCAAATAGTTTGTAAAAAATCACAGATTTTTAATTATTATTTTAAAGGATGGTTAGACACGAAACATATATAAAAAATGTATTAAAATATGAGCTCTGCTATATACAAGGAGAGACAAATTAGGCTAGGAAAGGTTATACATCAAGGGTGATACATTGTTACACTTGAAATTGCACTATCCTTTTTAAGGAAATACCTCAATGCATTTCGACCTCAATGGTTATGGTCTTCTTTAGGGAGTCCTTACATTTCTATAAATACATCAAGAGGACAGATTTCAGTATTCTAATTGTCATGTAATTTAATATCCAATACAATATCATTTATTACGTCTACATTGTTTCGTGTTTGATTTATGTAATCACAGTGTATTTACCCTTTCCGCCAGAAAGGCTCGCTTAACCAGAGACTTCTATAAAACCAGATAATCCTCTCAAGTGCGATCCCGGACCCACTGAGAGCCTGTCCATGCCCTCAACCCAAGAGGACGACCCCGATCTGTGAGGCTTTTGGATTCTCTTGCGATTATCATTATTATCCTGCTGGGAAAAGATGATTGCTTGTCTGAAGGGATTCCTCTGGAACTGTGTAAATTTATTTTCTGCAACCCATGGTTGCAGGAAGGAAATTTGCACCATGTATGGCCTGCCTTAGGTGGACCCAAGGAGGTAGCCACTCTGATTGGCTAAAGCCTGATGGTGGAGAAAGGTGCTGCTTATGTTGTCTGGGGCCTGACAGAAAGAGAAGAGTGCTACCCTGATAGGTTGCATCTCAAGAAGGATGCGATTCTGATTGACTGAAAACTTTCAGGAGGAGGGTGTCACTATGATTGGATGCAACTGTGACAGTCCCAGTTATACCCTAAAATGTGTGTGGCTGCACGCCATTGAAGCAGAGGCAATGCTGGATCATGAAAGGTAAGTAATGCTGACAGGAAGGTCAGTATAAGCGGCTGGGGAGAGTGGTAGGTACTAGAACCTATTGCTTTGCCTATGCAGGTAGGACTTGAGGTCCATCTCACCATAACCATCTGGTAATACTTGTTGATTCCCAAGACCTACTCCGAGCCACAGTTTACATATCCTGCAATGATGATGGGCAACAACAACCTAAAACAGCCTTGTACAAATTGCAGTAAATAACTCTGAAGTAGGTTTTATCTGTGCTATAAAACCTACAGTACAGAGTCCCGGAGCAAAAACAAAATGAGTGTAGGGACAGCATGTCAGGGTGCATAGTAGGACAGGGAAAGGGTTAAATGGTAGGTCAGTTTAGTATTGCATAAACTCAGGGGTAGTGGTCTGGGTCTGGGAGGGATCCCAGGAAGTTTAGGGGGAGGGGTGAATGCTGAGGGGCCAGTCGGATGCAGCACAGAGGAGAAGAAGCTTCCCACCTGCTCTCCTCATAGTTGTGGTGTCCTGGCATGTGGTTGTCATGGCAGCCTAGCACTGGTGGGTCTTTGGATGAGGAGAAAAATTCTGGATAATAGAATGGTCGGGACCCATCGGTGGTATGGGGTTCTCGGGTACATTCCAGTTAACAGGGGGTTTAACTCAAAATATGTAAAGGGAGGTCCAGGGGCGGACTGACCATTCGGTCAGTCGGTCGCTGTCCGAGGGCCCCGTGGTGGGGGGGGGCCCGGGCCGGCTCAGTCCGTCCGTCCCTGGAGGTGCCCGCAGCATAATATGAAAAACAATACCCCTTCCGAAGCAGTAAAGTCTAGCCTTTAACTCTGGTTGATGCGGCTATATGAGCAGAGCTGGCCAGGATGGATCATTAATCAGCTCAGTGGCAAGCCGTCAGCCATTCGGGGATGATTTAAGTGACAGGCGCTCCGGCCACCTCTCCCCCTGGGGAATTCAGCCGAGGGGGGGGGGGAGCATTCGTCACTGCCGCGGGGGACCGGTAAAGAAGCTGGAGGCAGCAGAGCGCGCCGCACAGGCTGAGCGAAGTCATCTGGCATCTGGAGAGAAGAATTTCCCTTTCCCAAAGGCACCCACACTGACCTGCCTTGTGTGCAGCAGCAGGTCAGTGTGATAATGACAAAGAGGAGAGCAGTTGCCAGTTAGTGTATTATGTGTGTTGTAAACGAGAGAGGCCATGCTGCTGAGTGTTCCACTTCATTCTTGCCCTGTGCTGTGCCTATTTACCAGGTGGCAGGTGCTCTTCACTAGTGCACACTGACATCTGGTACATTGAATGCCACTCAGTGCACTCAGTGTATAGATATCAGTGTTATATATAGGGAATAGCGCTTAGCCCTGGTTCACATTGGAGCAATTTGCCATGCGATTTGACATGGCAAATCGCATGGCAAATCAGCGGCAATTGCCGGCAATGGCACTATCCGAATCAGTGCGATGCCACATTTGTGGCACAGCACTGATTCCCAAAAGTAGTTTCTGTACAACTTTTGGTGACTTCTGGGTGCGATTTCCATAGACATCTGTGCAGCAACCCGCACAGATGTCTCTGAAATCGCTGCCAAACTCGCACTGATATGTGGGTATGAAATTGTGCGAGTTTAGCCGAACTCACACACTTTCATTCCCGCTGTCAGTGTGAACCTGGGCTAAGTGCGTTTATTATATATATATCACTAAAATCTGTACACTATAAATGTTCCTTACATTGGTGGTCAGTGAGAAGAATGTCCCTACATTGGTGGTCAGTGAGAAGAATGTCCCTTACATTGGTGATCAGTGGGAAGAATGTTCCTTACATTGGTGATCAGTGGGAAGAATGTTCCTTACATTGGTGGTCAGTGAGAAGAATGTCCCTTATATTGGTGATCAGTGGGAAGAATGTCCCTTACATTGGTGGTCAGTGAGAAGAATGTCCCTTACATTGGTGATCAGTGGGAAGAATGTTCCTTACATTGGTGATCAGTGGGAAGAATGTCCCTTACATTGGTGATCAGTGGGAAGAATGTTCCTTACATTGGTGATCAGTGGGAAGAATGTTCCTTACATTGGTGGTCAGTGAGAAGAATGTCCCTTATATTGGTGGTCAGTGAGAAGAATGTCCCTTATATTGGTGGTCAGTGAGAAGAATGTTCCTTACATTGGTGGTCAGTGGTAAGAATGCTCCTTACATTGGTGGTCAGTGAGAAGAATGTTCCTTACATTGGTGGTCAGTGAGAAGAATGTTCTTACATTGGTGATCAGTGGGAAAAATGTTTCTTACATTGGTGGTCAGTGAGAAGAATGTTCCTTACATTGGTGGTCAGTGAGAAGAATGTTCCTTACATTGGTGATCAGTGGGAAGAATGTTCTTACATTGGTGATCAGTGGGAAAAATGTTTCTTACATTGGTGGTCAGTGAGAAGAATGTTCCTTACATTGGTGGTCAGTGAGAAGAATGTTCTTACATTGGTGATCAGTGGGAAAAATGTTCCTTACATTGGTGGTCAGTGAGAAGAATGTCCCTTACATTGGTGGTCAGTGAGAAGAATGTTCCTTACATTGGTGGTCAGTGGGAAGAATGTTCCTTACATTGGTGGTCAGTGGGAAGAATGTTCCTTACATTGGTGGTCAGTGAGAAGAATGTTCTTACATTGGTGGTCAGTGAGAAGAATGTCCCTTACATTGGTGGTCAGTGGGAAGAATGTTCCTTACATTGGTGGTCAGTGAGAAGAATGTTCCTTACATTGGTGGTCAGTTGAAAATGATATAAAGTAAATAAAATTATTTTTAAAAAATGTAAAGCACACCCATAATCCCTTCACACACTCTATATTAAAAGCGTTATGTAGGACGAGCACATGTATGTAAACAATAATGGATACATATATAGTATGCACCGGAACGTCGGGGTGAGAGCAATTCTAGGGCCGTAATTCAAAGTTAACTCTAAAGTGATAACCCGAAAAGGCTTTAAAGCATCACCTTTGAGAATTTTGGGTACCACGTTTTTTTACGATTCCACAGGTGTGCTGAATTTTAGGACTTGACATGCTTGGTATCTATTTACTTGACGCAACCCAATCTTTTCTATTTTACCAACAACTACCGTAATTGGGTATGATGTGTTTGTTTGCATTAAAATTCTGTTTAACCACTTGACCTGTGGTGTTTTTTTTATTATTATTATAAAAACGAAAAAAAGATAAATATTTCTTTTTCAAACTATATTTTCTACTTTTTGTTATAAAAAGTCAAATTACTTCATAAATTTAGGCCAAAATGTATTCTGCTACATGTCTTTGTTAAAAACATTTTTGTTTGAAATTTGTTTGAAAGTTATAGTGTCTACAAACTATGGGGGATATATACTGGAATGTATGCAGCTATACTGTAATAGTGGTGATCAGCAACTTTTATTGTAACTGTGATAGTGTGGTGGCCAATCTGGTGCTAACGGACACTGGCTGGGAGGGACACTAACTGACTTTGTGGGGGTTAAAATTACTTATGAGGTGTATTCAGTAATAGATTTATTCACCATGAGGTGAATTGTTAAAAACTAAGTTCACCTTTTTGAAAAAATTATAAATGCACATTTTTTGGAGGTAAAAAAATGTGCATTTATTATATTTTTGTTGCAGAACCTGTAAAGCAGTGGTTCTCAACCTGGGGGTCGAATGATGATTTGCCAGGGGTCACCGAATCCTGGGCTGTTCCTGAAGCCCGCACCGCTCTCCCAGTCTTTTTGTGACCGCCCAGCAGGGCTGTCCCTGGAGCCCGCGGCCTCCCACTCAGCCTCTTCGCAGCCGCACATTCATTTCACGGCATGGCTGGGGGGGCAGACACTAGAGGTCAGCTGACTGGTGAGGAATGTGAAGTGGGAGGGGCTGGAGGAGACCCTATTTCCTGATTTCGGCATAGGTGTCACTGTTACGAGAAACCACAAAGTCGAAGACACAGTGAGTAATGCTACCTGTGTATAGTTGCCAATAAACAGTTCTCAGATCAGCAGATGAGCTTGATCAAGAGCACCTAAGTTGGCCAATCAGAACTCCCCCCAGCATTGCCACTCATCCCAACTACCCACCAGCAATGCCACTCATCCCATTCCCACAAAGTAGCAAGAGAAGGAATAAAAATAGAGAATACATGGATGGGAGGGGAAAAGAGGGGGAGTAACAAAGAAAAAGGGAGAGAAAAAATAATAAAAAGAACAAGAAAGATGGCTAGAGAGAGAGGGATGGGGAAAAAACAAGAAATTAGGATAGAGAAAGAAAGGAGAACAAGGAGAGTGGTACATCCTAAAATGTACCATAAGGGGTTTCAATATTGTACGAGTGGAACATTTATTTTGAACATCATGTAGAGAAATTCTTTGAACGCATGCAATGTGGGCAGTGCAATATGTAGGTGGGACTTTGTGTGGATGTAGCTTGAACGTGGGCGGAGAAACAGGGGGCCCCATGATTTCCTTTTGCCCGGGGGCCCCATGAGCTGTCAGTCCGCCCCTGGGGAGGTCACTGTGGATGATGAGGACTGTCTCCGAGCCAGTGTGTTGCAGCTGGAGGCCTAAGTTTAAGAAAAGGTTGTCGCAGTGACTAGGTTCTGTGTTTTTGCCCCCAAAGACCACCAAGCTTTATTTTCTCAGTTTCTGTCTAAGGAATGTTATGTATTTTGTTAAATAAAATGGCCATTTTACTCCAAAACCTTGTTGTGTCTTTTATTGTATAGTTTGGGGGGTTGGAAGGGATGGTCTAGCAGGCTTGGGCCAATGCTGGAGGTTACCTATTCTACACATGTCTTGTAAAATGAGGAATACATGTCTTGTCTGTTGTATTGTGATAAAAGCAATGACAATGAAAATTAAATGTACACTGAAACTGGGAGAAGTCACTACTGGGAGTGGGATAGGCTTAAACACAGACGTGCTCCAAACAAATGTAAAACACTCCTTTATTCCATATGTGTATTCACAAAACAATTGCTAATGGTTATTTCAAAGTGCAAAATGTCTATTCAGAAACATCTAAGGGGAAGACAATACAGCAAATCAGTAAATCAGTCTAGTGATAACTGGACTGATTTATTGTGTGAAGATTTTCAACTCCACTTGTACATCCACCTTAAATTCTCTTACCTATCTAGTTTAGTTTTTTTCTGTACTGGCTTTAGAAGTTTCCATTGTATCCTGTAGTATTTATCTGCAGCTGGCTACATACACCGATCAAAAATTGTGGCTGTCCCTCCTCAACAGAAGTTGAACAGTTGATCGACTTCTGTCGAGGGGACGTGTTGAAATGTTTCCTTAATCAGCAGCTGCAGCCACTGATCAGTGTATTCTGACAGCTGCAAGCGCTGATCAGTGTATTCTGACAGCTGCAGGCGCTGATCAGTATATTCTGACAGCTGCAGGCGCTGATCAGTGTATTCTGACAGCTGCAGGTGCTGATCAGTGTATTCTGACAGCTACAGGCGCTGTAATGCCGTGTACACACGATCGGAATTTCCATCAGAAAAAACTTGGATGCTTTTTCCGAAGGAATTCCACTCAAGCTTGCCTTGCATACACACGGTCACACAAAAGTTCTCTGAACTTTCGACCGTCAAGAACGCTATGACATACAACACTACAACGAGCCGAGAAAATGAAGTTCAATGCTTCCAAGCATGTGTCAAATTGTTTCCGAGCATGCGTGATTTTTTTGCGCACCCGAATTGCATACAGACTAACGCATTTTCAGATAGGAACTTTTCCCGACTGAAAAATAGAGAACTCTCAATCTTTTGCTGGAATTCCGCCAGCAAAAGACAGACGGAGCATACACACGGTCGCATTTTCCGACAAAAAGCTCTTATTGGAGTTTTGCTGGTGGCATTTCCGATTGTGTGTGCGCGGCATAAGAATACAGTGTCCTTGCGAGGGGGATTTCTCCATCCAACTCATTTGTGTGTGTAGAGGATTCCATTCGGTCAGCTCGCTGAACACTATGTATGGCCAGCTTAATTTGCGGTAATGCCACATTAATCTCACTATAGCTATTTGCATACATTTGTCTGGGGATGCATCTTTAAATGAATCTGTACAATATTTTACACTTTTAAAAGTAAAGGACCTTCACAGAACATAAACAGAATGCGCGCTGTTACCTTTGCTAGTACAATAGCCCTTCTATGCAACTGTCTGAATAAAGCAGGCCACACACATAGGGTTTCCATAAAGAGATCCATAGATTCCCCCATCAATGTTAACTGCTTCAATACTGGGCACTCACCCCCTTCCTGGCCAGGCCAATTTTCAGCTTTTAGATCTGTCACACTTTGAATGACTATTGGGCGGTCATACAACGCTGTACCTAAATTAAATTTTTATAATTTTTTGGGGATAGATAGATATTTTTTTGGTGATATTTATTCACCACTGTTTTTTTTATTTTTTGTGAATAAAAACAAAAAAGACCAGAAATTTTGAAAAAAAAAGTTTTTATTAGTTTCTGTTAGAAAAGTTTGTAAATAAGTAATTTTTCTCCTTTACTGATGTGCGCTGATGAGGCTGCAGTGATGGGCACTGATAGGCTGCACTGATGGGCATTAATCAGATGGCACTGAAGGGCACTGATGAGGAGGCACTAATATGCAGCACTGATGGGCACTGATAGGCGGCGTTGATTCAGTGATGATGAAGACTGATAGGCAGCACTGATGGACACTGATAGGTGGCACTAAAGGCTTTGATAGGTGGCACTGATGGGCACTGATAGATGACACTTATGGACACTGATAGGCAGCATGGATAGGCGGCACTGATGGGCCCCGATGGACGTCATCCCAAAACAAGACAGCACCCGTCCGCCATTATTTGTCTATATGGTGGGCGGGAGGTGGTTAATCAGCATTAATGGATGAGTCTCTCCTGCCACCTATTGTATTTTGACAGCTGGCACTCATGGTTTTTGTAATACCTGAACAGTGCTGTTAGATAATGTAACGCTAGCCCTGAAGGAGTCGCTTGGTAATTTGGGTTCTCTGTTCTGCACCTCGACTCCAAGGGCACTCCAGCCCCTCTGGTACACCTGGTTGAATGAAAGTTACTGCAAGAATAAGAACACAAGTATAGATACCTTTAACTGGTTTGGACATAAATGAACACACAGAAGGTAGATTCGGACACAGAAGGTAGATTCGTATAATAACTATTATGCTAAGGTAACTTAGAAACAAGTTCTGTACCCCTAAACTGGGATTCACTCATGAATCAGCAAAGTCAGCAATAAACTGTATATAAGCATTAACTGCAGTGTGAATAATAATACTATAACTAGTCTAGTGAGCACTCTAGGAGAATGGCTAGAATGTGGTGCAATATCCCCTGAGAGGTACCTCTTAGCATAAGCAATAGGTGAAGGTTTTTGTGTAACAGCTACAAAGGGACAGTCCAGCTGTACCGTTAGTGTGCTTTAGAATAATCACAGTCGAACCTGTAGGCAACAATATGGCTACTAGATGGTTGTATGGTAAGTTTCTAAAGGGTTAAATCTCCCTAGCAGCAGATAGTAAATCCTCACAGCAACAGCTCACCAGTCCCAGTGATATTGCAGTTCATCATCCTGTCACACATAGCGATAAGTCCACTCTCTGCTTTGCACCCAGGTGACTCTGGACTCAGTACCCCCGGATCTTGCTCAGGCTGCTGTTACACAGCAGTGGTGGTGCACACTGGACCGTGATGGCAAGAGAAAGCTGTATCCTTTACAGCCTAAAAAAATGCAGCTCTTTCTTCTTCTCTTGGCAAAAACTCTTGATTACAGTGGCGTCTATTTCCTCTGGACTACAGTTCCCTCAGTGCAGTGCTGCCTGACTGTCTATTGAACTCTTTTGGCTCAGCAGCTCCCTTGTCTTGCTTACATAACTGTTAACCAGTTCAGCACTGCATTTAAGCAGCAGTGTTTCTTTCACTCTCCATTCTTAGCCAATCACCTGGTTACAAATGACCTTTTTGCTTCCAGCTTATTCGATTCCTCACTTGAAGTTTGTTAAGGCAGGTAGTTTTGGCAGGGCCACCCAGAGGCTCGCATTGTGGTCGATTCAACGGTAATCAGCCAAAATTCGAGCCTTGCATGGACAGTTTTAGTTTCCCATTATTACTGCACACTGACTTCCCTCGTTTATGGGTAAACCTTGCCATCTGCCATTCCACTGTCCAATGAAACAGCCTTGGTAGCAATAGGTTACAAAGTTTATACTCACTCCTGCTGAATGTTCTTCTGATCTTCATACCCTTGTGGAGCAATAGCCTATTCATATTTAACACACTTCCAGGTATTCTTCTTCTGCGTGCTGTGCTTCCTTCCACTGGCCTTTATGTCACTACAGAACACAGAAGTGACAAAAGGGTCAGTGAATAGAACCACAGCGCATGCCAAGGGACCAGGCATATGACACTCCTAAAAGTGTTGGATGTGAAGATTTTTCAGGTGGCCATATGAGTATATCTTGGGCAGAGCAGAGATTGGATGAATGACTAACAGAACAGGTGAGCATAAGCCCTTCTCTTTTTCAGGTGGTGCTTTTTTTTAATTTTAACTCAGTGACAGAGTCACTTCAAAGAGTATTGTATTTAAAGGAAACTTTCATAAGAGGAACCTGATGGCTGCTATGTCTTGCTGCTGCTTTTGAAAATGCTAGTTGCCTGGTAGTCATACTAGTCATACTGACTGGGAAAAAGCATGCAGATTGGGACTTCTGAAATCTCTGTCACTGCTGAACTGCTCCCATGTTCTGGGTCATGGAAAATACTGCAGTGAGAAGGGTCTGCATAAATGTAGGACAACTAAAGTTTTTAGTAGGAGGTCAGTATTTATTTATAGCCCCTAAATGTCTTTCATTACAGTTTTACTTACCTACCTGTAATCATAGTTTATATTAAATTTCAGTCCTTAGTTGTCCACCACCTGAAATTTTACATCAGTCTTACATTGGAAGTGCCTGCACCTGCTGCTGAAATGGTAAAGAAGTAGCAGAGTAGGAGTGCACATAATTCATACACTATTGTAGTAGGAGGCAGGTTTCAAAGTAACCCTGTCTCTGACCATTTGAAAGATAAGCATATAAATGTAGGTAACTCATTGGCTAAAAGCACTAGGTCACTCTAAAATAGCATGTTTACAGGTACTTTCAGTACAACAGTGCAAGGAGCTTATGCCGCATACACACGACCGGTTGTGCCATCCGACGGAATTCCATTCAAGCGGTCTTGCCTACACATGGTCAAACCAAAGTCCGACCAAAGTCTGACCGTCCAGAACGCGGTGACATACAACACGTACGACGGGACTAGAAAAAGGAAGTTCAATAGCCAGTAACCACTAGCTTTCATCTTTTACTTGCTTCAGAGCATGCGCGGTTTTTGGTCCGTCGGAACAGCATACAGACGAGCGGTTTTCCTGATAGGAATTGGTTCCGTCGGAAATATTTAGAACATGTTCCATTTCTAGGTCCATCAGAATTTTTGGAAAAAAAAAAAAAGTCCAATGAGGCCTACACACGATCGGAGAAGACGATGAAAAGACTTCGTCTGACTTTTTCTGTCGGACATTCCGCCCGTGTGTACGCGGCTTTAGAGTTACCTGCAAAGTGCAGTACCAATAGAAACCAGTCAGAATCTACATTGCATAGATGTGGCTTTAGTAAAGTTAGTTCTAATTGGTAGCAATAGGCTATCTCACTTTGCAAAGTTAGCTAGATTTCAAACATGTCTCAGGAGGTAGGAGAAGTTGAGAGCCCTAGATGAGCAATTTCAGGATTGATTTATTTAAAACACTTTAAAAAGCACTTATGACACTTTTTCTGCAGTATGGCTCCTTTTAAATGACCTACGTCTAATTCAGGAAAGCATTGCAACAGTTTTCCAATACGTACAGCAGTTTGGGGTACTTCTTATTACTGCCACCTTTATGAACCTGTTGCTATGGCTGTAAAACATTCAAAAATAATTGCTGCCAGTTTTTTATATAACAAAACTGGAGATACTTAACAACTACAAGTTGGCATAGGTCAGGCCACAGTTATGGACGGAGGAAGTGTTGAGTACTCAACTTGTGTAAACGGTAGTGTGCTTGCATCACTGGTTGCTAAGACAAAGGCCGCCAGCTTCCTTGCAACTAATAAAGGGTGTCAGCGCTGACAGTGGTCAGTCTGATGGGGAGCAACTATTTCCTCACTCGGTCAGTCTGCCTTGTGATTAGCAGTGGATATCCAGACAAAAACATCATGGCCGCTGTTGGGTGGGCAGAGTGTAAGGAGGAACTGAGAGACTAATTCCTCATCTGGTCTATCTGTCTTGTGATTGACGACACACAACTTTGTGCAGATTTCATGAACCTTTTACCAACAGATACATGAATCTGTCGCAATGAGAAATTCGGTACAGAGGTGCTATGAAATTCTGAAGCGTGTATATGACACTAATGGCCCGTACACACGATTCAAAAAACGTACGACGGATCATCCATTTATTTCTGCATGCTGGTCGCATATCGAAAATTAAGAGGTTACTAAAGTTACAAAAATTCTCGTACAACAGAATAAAAAATCGGAAGTGATGTCATGTGTTGTAGTGTATTTCTATTGTATTTTCGGACGACAACTGTACTGATTGAATGAAAATCGTATGATCTGGTATCATACGAGAAAAATTTTCGTGTTTGTCTGATCGCATAATATTGGATGAACTGTCGTGATCGGCTCTCAAAAGCTGCATGCTAACGATCAGATTATCGTACAATCGCTTCATCTGATTTTCGGACCGTGTGTACGGGCCATTAGGACTAGTTGGCAGAGGACCAAAAAATATCTTGCAGACACTCAGAAGCTAACAGTTTCAAAAAAAGGATTTTCTTTTTTGACGGGGGTATCTCTTTACTTGCTGAATTTCCTCAGCTTGAAGCTTACCCAATAAGGCCACAGTAGAGACACACACATAATAATTTACAGACACATATTTTTCGTGCTTGTATTTATCTGCAAGAACACAAGACAGTTTGTTGGATTTCAGGCCTTTTACAGGAACATTTAATTGTATTTATAGTTGTTACGCAGTAGGTTTTGGCTAACTCTAAAGGTTTCTGGGACACTGGGAGCTGTGAAGCAAGAACATCTCTGGGGAGCTTTCATGTTGGTCCAAAATGAGATATAATACAAAATTCCTAATCTTTAGTTTTACAGTCTCAGATCCATCATTCACTGCTAAAACTCCCTTTCCCAGAATACTGCCAAGTCTGTACTCTCATATGTGGTCATACACAGACTCTTTTTTTTAACCTGATTTAAATGATAATAAATCGGCGATTGCTGCTTATGAAACTAAAGCTGGCTACACATTATACAATTTTCTTGTACATTTTATCTTTAGATGTACCAAAACCATATAATATGAGGTCAAACCTAAACACTTTCAATTGGTATGTGTAGTGGGTTCCGGAATTGACACACACAGGCTCTCAGGGAGAGAGACAGCCCCTCAGCTCCCTCTCCTCCCCTCACTGTGCAGTGAGTGAGACACACACACACAGACAGACCAGCTCACTCTGCTCCCTCCCTTGGTTCCTCATTGGCAGGGGGAGGGAGCCCCCCCAGCACAGGAGGATCAAAGCATCATGGGACATGTAGCCCCCAACACAAACAGCCCCGTTCAAAATCCCTGGGGCAGAACTATGGATTCCAGCAGACTCTGGGAAAGAGATGAAGAAAGGACTCCATCTTGTCTGACTGGGAGCTAGTCAGACACAACATGAGGCAGGGGAAGACAGACGGAACCAGAGGGACTGCTGTAATCATTAGTGTGCATCTTCAGGCGTTCCTGAGGGTGTGAGTCAGAGAATTTGTCTGCCAGGACATCTTGCTTGATCCCTTGGTCGCAAGATTGGTGAGTGGGCACTTGCCCACTTTAAAGACACTGTATGCAGGCAACGTTGCCTTACCTGTGCCCACATTTGTAGGAACAATTACACCCTGCTGAACAGTCACAGTATCCATCTTGCTTACCAGGATACTGCTAGCATCCTACACATCACTCTGCCTTGCCAGGATACTTCCAAATACACTTTGTCCCAACAGGACACCAAGTGCACCAACGCCAGGCTAGCTGAAGATACTGGATATCTCCATTGTCAGGACCTTTCTGTTTCCCCTTCACTAGCAGTGATTTGGTGGTCCCAGTAATTATTATTATAGAGGACCGCTAACGTTAATTCCTAAAATGTGTGGCCTATTGCCTCACATGTTTATTGCCTGGGTCTGTGATTTCAGGATTTGAGGGAAACAGACCAACTGTTATCAAGCCAGATCTGTTTCCCTTAATGCCTAAGCACATAAGCCGCATCATAGTCATTTAAGTTATTTTGATTGTGCTATCTGAAATGCACCTGTAGCTTTGTGCTATACCGTTACAAGTCATAGTTTTGCCATTCTTGACTACGAAGTCACCCAGTTATTATTGACTGATCATGGAAAGTCTTCTAGTAAACAAATTTCCCTGATTTACTAAAATTGTGTCTGTTGTTACTTTGCTTTCACTTACACTGTTTGCTAGGTGTGCCAAAGGGGCTGGGGCTGTTCTTGGGGTTGATAGGTAGAGTACAGAACCAAACCTATTCAAGCGACTCTTTTGGGGGTGGCGCTACACGTGGGGGAACTTGTCCAGGATACCTTCGCTCTGCAATCAACCCCTGCAGACAGCATCCCTGCAAGCACCAGGATGGACCCTGCCCCTGTGATCCAATGGTGTGGAGAAGAAGGCCCCTGCCCAGAATCAAGCATGGGGATCGAGCTTCCTGGGGAGGCCTGGGATGAAGAGCAGATCCATGAAGGTGTGAAGACATTGTCTCCAGACAGGAAGGTGTGGGTGATTGCTGTTAAACCAAACCATGGACCCTCTTGCACCTACGTGGTGCTAGAGTGAAAGCAAGGAGTCCCTGACCGTTTCTGAGGGACCCATGTACAATTGGCTAACAAGACTGAGCTTTCTCTAATTCAGCCGAAAGCATCAGATACATGTCCAGCCAGTTCTAGCCAAGCCGAGGCAACAGAGGAAGAAATCCCTTCTATGGCACCCCTGGCCACAATTGCACCATAGTTCTTTGCTGCTCTGGGAGACTTTGTGTCAAAATGCCAGAAAGACACTCCAACATACTCTGGAACTAGGTATCGGAAACTCAGGGCCTTTTCTGGAAGACAATCAGTGCCTACAGGGTAGGACAACTTTGAAGGATGGTCCAGGCCACCCAAGCCTTGGATGAATGAGACATTCCTAAAACCCACAAGAAACAGAGAATCACAGAGAGTTTGAAAGGGCCATCCGTAATGCAGGGCTTGTTTGGGCACACTGTCAGGTACTCACCAAGGCCGAGTTGCTGAGAGAGGCTCCACTTGCAGCTGGGCGCACGATACCCTCTGGAAGTGGCACAGCGGGTATTGGGCACGAAGAAGCACGGGTCGCCAGCAGGTAGTAGAGGAGCTGGGCGATTCTTCAAGCAGGGAAGAGATCCGTGCTGGGTAGCTGAGCCGGGTACTGAGGGTCAACCACAAGGCAGACGTCTGGAAGTAGGCCGAGGGTCAAACACCAGTATGCCAGTAGGCAAAAAGTCCAACACTGGGTAAGATTGAGACAGAGTCCAAGAACAGGCCGGGGGTCAAACACAGGTGGTCAGGCAGGCAAATAATCCACAGTAGGGTGAGGCAGAGGCAAGTCCAGGAGCAGGCCGAGGGTCAAACACAGGTAATCAGACAGGCAGATAATCCACAGTAGGGTAAGGCAAAAGCAAGTCCAGGAGCAGGCCGAGGGTCAAACACAGGTAATCAGGCAGGTAGCGAAGTCCAGGAGGCAGCCAAGGGTCAATCACAAGAGAGGTTCAAGCAGAGTCGGGGTTGGTCCGGGTCACAACGGGTAGGCACAGGTACACAGATTCAGGAGCAGGTTACAGGAGCTGAAAAGACAAACCAGCAACAAAACACAAGCATAGCTGTCTTTAAATAGGCCCGCCAGGGGAACGTCCTGATGTGCGTGCACGCGTTCGTAATGATGCGCTGCGTCGTGCACCCACGTGAGCTGATCCGTTCGGAACACGCGCTCGTACCCGCCGACTGTGAGACGGTGCGTGCCGATGTGCAATTCTACCACGCAGGCGCATGGGGAAATGCCTATACTGACAGGCCCCGATTCTGGCATTTCCCTGACAGTGCCCCCCCCCAAGGGGCAACCTCCGGGTGCCCAACCTAGCTCGGAGCCCAGGATGTCTTCTGTGAAACTCTCGCACCAAACGAGGGGCATGAATATTGCTAGCGGGCTCCCAAGAATTGTCCTCCGGGGGGTACCCTTTCCATTTAACTAGATACTGTTCCTGCCCCCCCCTCCATTTGTAATCTACTATTGCCTCCACTTCGAATTCTTCCTCCCCTTCAATCCGGATTGGTGGAGGAGGTAGTTCTTCCCTTCCTGGAAAAGAGTTAGGAGTGACCGGTTTTAGTAAGGAGGCATGGAACACTGGATGTATCCGATAGGAATTAGGTAAGGTCAGTTCAAAGGCCACGGGGTTTACAACTCTCTTAATCTCAAAAGGACCAATGAATTTTGGCCCTAATTTACGTGAAGGGCAAGGTAATTTGAGGTTGATGGCTGATAGCCAAACTTTATCTCCAACCTTGAAACTTGGGTTACTTCTCCTTCCCCTGTTATAGAATTCTTCATAACTTTCTTGAGCTCTCTTCATCGTTTCCTGAATTTGCAAAAAGTTTGTTTGAATAGCACGTATACGGTCTTGTACTGCGGGAGTAGTGATTTCGGGAATAGAATCCGGGAGAAAGGAAGGGTGGAAACCATAGTTTGCCCAGAAAGGTGTTTGGTTGATGGTGGAATGTACAGAATTGTTGTAGGCGAACTCTGCGCACGGTAAGAGGGAAGACCAGTTGTCCTGGGACCAGGAGCAGAAACATCGAAGGTATTGCTCTAAAGATTGATTTGTTCTTTCTGTCTGGCCATTACTTTGTGGGTGATAGGCGGAAGAAAGGGATGTCTTGATTTCTAAGGACTTGCACATATCTTTCCAGAATCTTGACGTGAACTGAATCCCCCTGTCGGATACAATGTTGTGGGGAACGCCATGGAGTCTCACTACTTCTTTTATAAAGACCTCTGCGGTGGTGGATGCAGAGGGGGTGCCTACCAATGGCAGGAAGTGGGCCATCTTTGAAAGGCGGTCAACAACCACTAAGATGGTAGTAAACTTCTCGGAAGGAGGCAGATCGACAATAAAGTCCATAGAGACCTCTGTCCAGGGACGTTCTGGTATAGATAAAGATTTTAAAAGTCCCCACGACTTGGCATTAGATCCCTTATTGCGTTGGCAAGTGATGCAAGATTGTATATATCTTCTGCAGTCTTGTCTCCACCCCGGCCACCAGAACGAGCGATTAATTAGTTCGGAGGTCTTTTGTATACCAAAATGTCCTGCCAACTTGTGATCGTGGAAGGTTTGAAGAATTTGAAGTCTTACTGGGAGGGGCACAAATACTTTGTCCTGAGCCCATAGCAGACCATCCTTCTTTTCTAGGGCGGATACTTCAGGTTCTGTACATTGACTGGAGGCCTGTATAATAATTGACCTAAGATTGGGCTGCACCAGGCTGAGAAAGTGGTGAGGAGCTAGGATGGTTCCAGGTTCTTCCGGTCCACTGGTTTCTGGGAACATACGGGAAAGTGCGTCCGCCTTCCCGTTCTTGGAGCCAGGTCGATAGGTAATATGGAAGTTAAACCTGGAGAAGAATAAGGCCCAACGGGCCTGACGAGGTCGGAGGCGTTTAGCTGTTCGAAGATATTCTAGGTTACGGTGGTCAGTGAAGATCATGATGGGTTGGAATGCCCCTTCCAGCAGATATCTCCACTCTTCTAAGGCGAACTTTATAGCAAGTAACTCTCGATCCCCGACATCATAATTCTTCTCCGGAGGGGTGAGCTTGCGAGAGGCAAAGGCCACCGGATGGAGCAAGGCTTTTTGGCCACTTCTCTGGGACAGGATTGCCCCTATTGCTGACTCTGAAGCATCCACTTCAAGCACATAGGGTAAGACTGGATTGGGATGTTGGAGGACAGGAGCCGATATAAACAGTCTCTTTAGTTCATCGAAGGCTTCTTGAGCATCTGGGGACCATTGGAATCTAGTCTGTTGACGAGTTAGTTGAGTAATAGGGGAGATGATAGAGGAGAAACCTTTAATAAATCTGCGATAGAAATTGGCGAAGCCAACGAATCGCTGAATTCCCTTTTTATCTATGGGAGCTGGCCATTCCTGGATGGCCCTAACTTTCTGCGGATCCATTGCGACCCCTCCTACTGAGATAATGAATCCAAGGAACTGGATGGTGGTTTTCTCGAAGTCACATTTCTCCCCTTTTAAGTATAAGCCATGTCTTCTGAGGACCGAGAGTACTTTCTTTACATGGGTACGATGTGCTTCTAAAGTGGTGGAAAAGATCAGGATGTCATCGAGATAAACAATTACAAAGTTATCTAGATACTCACGGAAGATGTCATTGACTAGATGTTGAAACGTAGCCGGGGCATTGCAGAGACCAAAGGGCATCACCAAATATTCAAAATGCCCGAATCTGGACCGGAAAGCTGTCTTCCATTCATCTCCTTCTCGTATCCGAACCAAATTGTACGCCCCCCGGAAATCTAATTTAGTAAAGATCTGAGCGGCTCGGAGACGCTGGAAAAGTTCAGGAATAAGAGGGAGTGGGTATCTGTTCTTGATGGTAATTTTGTTAAGCTCCCTATAGTCCACACAAGGCCTCAAGGATCCATCCTTTTTCTCCACAAAAAAGATTCCCGCTCCAGCTGGAGAAGAAGAAGCCCGGATGAATCCCTTTTCAAGATTTTCATCGATGTAAGAGCGAAGGGCTTCTAGCTCGATCTCTGATAGAGGAAAAATGCGGCCGAAGGGGATCTCGGAACCGGGTAGGAGGTCGATGGGGCAATCATAGGGTCGGTGCGGAGGTAGACTGTCAGCTTTCTTCTTATCAAAGATGTCCAGGAATTCATGGTATGCTGCTGGGACGTGTTGGAGATTATCCGGTACTGGTTGTAATGTTAGACATGGAACCGTTCTGTCGTATTTTGGTGAAAAGCAGTGTTGAGAGCAGTACATGGAAGAGAAAAGGACTTCTTTCTTGCTCCAGTTTATCTGAGGATCATGGGCCTGCAACCATGGAAACCCCAAAATGATGGGGAACATAGGTGAACTTATAATGTCAAAGCAAAGAAATTCGGAATGATCAGAGTCTATATGAGTGAGGATAGGCTTCGTTTCCTGTGTGACAGGCCCAGAACAGGGTAGGGATCCATCTGCCAGATGGATTTGTAGCTGTTGCTCCTTAACTCGGAGAGGGATGTGCAGGTTTTGGGCCAAAGATGCATCCAAGAAGCAACTGCAGGCTCCTGAGTCAACGATGGCTGGCAACCGGACCTTCTCTTCCGCCACCTGTAATGAGATCATGAGGACAAGATGAGACTGGCTTGAACTGGCGACTTGAAAGTTTGTGGCAGACCGAGTGCGGTACTTACTGGGTCTCACAGGGCAGTTGTTTAAGAAGTGACCGGCTCCTCCACAATATAGACAAAGGTTGGCCTGGCGCCGGCGGAGCTTTTCATCAGGAGAAAGTGGGGGTCGAACTAGACCCAGTTGCATGGGCTCACCATGAGAGGATGACGAAGAAGTAGTATGGGGTGCAGGTACAGGTGGTACCCGTGGCATCATCCAAGTGGGTCTTGGAGACTGGAAACGCTCGCTGCGACGTTCCCGGAGGCGTCTGTCCAGTTTAGTAGCGAGCTGGATCAGGTCTTCTAGAGAGGCTGGGGTATCTACTCGAGCCAGTTCATCTTTTAGGATCTCAGAGAGTCCCTGGCGATACTGATATTTTAATGCAGCCTCGTTCCAGCTGGTGTCCCCTGACCATTTTCGAAATTCCACAGTGTAATCTTCCACTGGTCTCTTTCCCTGGGTCAGGGTGTGCAGGACGGACTCAGCCGTGGCAGTACGCTGAGGATCGTCGTATAGCTGGGCCATGGAAACAAAAAATGCATCTGCAGAGTCAAGGAGGGGACTCTTTTGCTCAAGGAGGTTGTGAGCCCAGGATTGCGGTTCGTCAGAAAGCAAAGAGATAATAAACCCCACTTTCACGGTCTCAGAATAAAAAGTCCTGGGTTGAAGGGCAAAGTATAGTAAGCAAGCGTTTCTAAATGCCCTGTACTTCTTCCGGTTACCGGAGAATCGTTCCGGAATGGGAACCCTGGGTTCAGGTAAGGCCATTACTGCTGCAGGAGCCGGGTTGGCTTGATCCCGAGAGGAAGATGTTCCACTGACAGATGCTGATGCAGGGTCCGAGGGGTTAGGAAATGTGGTAAGATGTTGCAGGCGACCCTCAATCTGAAAGTAGCCGTCTTGGAGTCTCTGGACAGCCTGGGTGAGGGCTGTGACTTGCTGGCAGAGTGCCTCAAGGGGAGAGCCAGCTCTGTCGGCCTCGCTCATGGCTGGTTTGTACTGTCAGGTACTCACCAAGGCCGAGTTGCTGAGAGAGGCTCCCCTTGCAGCTGGGCGCACGATACCCTCTGGAAGTGGCACAGCGGGTATTGGGCACGAAGAAGCACGGGTCGCCAGCAGGTAGTAGAGGAGCTGGGCGATTCTTCAAGCAGGGAAGAGATCCGTGCTGGGTAGCTGAGCCGGGTACTGAGGGTCAACCACAAGGCGGACGTCTGGAAGTAGGCCGAGGGTCAAACACCGGTATGCCAGTAGGCAAAAAGTCCAACACTGGGTAAGATTGAGACAGAGTCCAAGAACAGGCCGGGGGTCAAACACAGGTGGTCAGGCAGGCAAATAATCCACAGTAGGGTGAGGCAGAGGCAAGTCCAGGAGCAGGCCGAGGGTCAAACACAGGTAATCAGACAGGCAGATAATCCACAGTAGGGTAAGGCAAAAGCAAGTCCAGGAGCAGGCCGAGGGTCAAACACAGGTAATCAGGCAGGTAGCGAAGTCCAGGAGGCAGCCAAGGGTCAATCACAAGAGAGGTTCAAGCAGAGTCGGGGTTGGTCCGGGTCACAACGGGTAGGCACAGGTACACAGATTCAGGAGCAGGTTACAGGAGCTGAAAAGACAAACCAGCAACAAAACACAAGCATAGCTGTCTTTAAATAGGCCCGCCAGGGGAACGTCCTGATGTGCGTGCACGCGTTCGTAATGATGCGCTGCGTCGTGCACCCACGTGAGCTGATCCGTTCGGAACACGCGCTCGTACCCGCCGACTGTGAGACGGTGCGTGCCGATGTGCAATTCTACCACGCAGGCGCATGGGGAAATGCCTATACTGACAGGCCCCGATTCTGGCATTTCCCTGACACACACAGAGAAGGTTTCTGAACTGTACAAGTTGGTGCACACTTACCAAAACGAGGGAGAGAAGATATCTGATTATATGAGACATATGGACAAGATTATGCTCCAAATCTTGCTGAAGAAGGGTCTAGACCCCCCGGAAGAAGGATGAGGTCAGTGCCCAACAAGTCTTGAGGGGTGCCCAGTCTTCAAACCCCATCACTATCCTGCTGAGAACCCACCAAGATGGTGGCATCTTGAAGATTGTGCGGGTAAAGGAGGCCATGCTTAAGAACAAAAAGAAGAACCAGAGGTCAGAACACGTTGGAGTCAGAGTGACCAGTGCAGCTGGAGGCGACCCTGAGGTCAAGCTTCTTAAGACTCAGGTGTCACAGCTTATAGAGATGATGGCCTTGCTGACCGCCAAGCCCAATGTTCTACCTAGTAATGACGTTTAAGAGCCCAAGAAGCCTTCAAGCTCTACAGTTGCTCAGGCGGAAAAGCCAGCAACCCAAAAATTTGCTTCAACTGTGGAGGAGTGGGACATTATCGATGGGTGTGTCCAAGCCCAGTGAAGCATAATATTCAGTGCCAAAAGCCGGCGGGAAACTTCTGAGGGCCGAGGTGAAGGAGCTAAGCGGGAGCCCATGTACAGTAGCTAGCTCCAAAAGCAACGACCCGAGGAGACCACGGCAGGAGCTCAAACCTTTTCAGAGGACTCCCAGTGTTGTCTCTGAGTGACCCAGTGTCCCGCTTCGTTTGACACATGCTTCTTGGCATCGGAGAGTCAGTGCAGAGCTCCCAGAGCTCAACAGAGACCCAAGCCGGTTAAGGGTTCCCACAAGAGAGGAGTGCGGATAAAGGCCATTGAACAGGCCAAAGTTGCAACTTCCTACAAGTTCCCTGCCAAGCTAGTGGCCAAGCTAGTGGGTAGGGATGAGCTTCGAGTTCGAGTCGAACTCATGTTCTACTCGAACATTGGCTGTTCGCAAGTTCGCCGAACAGCGAACAATTTGGGGTGTTCGCGGCAAATTCGAATGCCGCGGAACACCCTTTAAAAGTCTATGGGAGAAATCAAAAGTGCTAATTTTAAAGGCTTATATGCAAGTTATTGTCATAAAAAGTGTTTGGGGACCTGGGTCCTGCCCCAGGGGACATGGATCAATGCAAAAAAAAGTTTTAAAAACGGACGTTTTTTCAGGAGCAGTGATTTTATTAATGCTTAAAGTCAAACAATAAAAGTGTAATATCCCTTTAAATTTCGTACCTGGGGGGTGTCTATAGTATGCCTGTAAAGGGGCGCATGTTTCCTGTGTTTAGAACAGTCTGACAGCAAAATGACATTTGGAAGGAAAAAACTCATTTAAAACTAGCCGCGGCTATTGCATTGCCGACAATACACATAGAAGTTCATTGATAAAAACGGCATGGGAATTCCCCACAGGGGAACCCCGAACCAAAATAAAAAAAAAAAAATGATGTGGGGGTCCCCCTAAATTCCATACAAGGCCCTTCAGGTCTGGTATGGATATTAAGGGGAACCCCAGCCAAAATTGAAAAAAAAAATTGACGTGGGGTTCCCCCTAAATTCCATACCAGACCCTTCAGGTCTGGTATGGATTTTAAGGGGAACCCCGCGCCAAAAAAAAAAAAAAAAAAACGGCGTGGGGTCCCCCTAAAAATCCATACCAGACCCTTATCCGAGCACGCAACCTGGCAGGCCGCAGGAAAAGAGGGGGGGACGAGAGTGCGGCCCCCCCCCCCTCCTGAACCGTACCAGGCCACATGCCCTCAACATTGGGAGGGTGCTTTGGGGTAGCCCCCCAAAACACCTTGTCCCCATGTTGATGAGGACAAGGGCCTCATCCTCACAACCCTGGCCGGTGGTTGTGAGGGTCTGCGGGCGGGGGGCTTATCGGAATCTGGAAGCCCCCTTTAACAAGGGGACCCCCAGATCCCGGCCCCCCCCCTGTGTGAAATGGTAAGGGGGTACTTACCCCTACCATTTCACTAAAAAACTGTCAAAAATGTTAAAAATGACAAGAGACAGTTTTTGACAATTCCTTTATTTAAATGCTTCTTCTTTCTTCTTTCTTCCTTCATCTTCTTCTTCTTCTGGTTCTTCTGGCTCTTCTGGTTCTTCCTCCGGCGTTCTCGTCCAGCATCTTCTCCGCGGCGTCTTCTATCTTCTTCTCCTCGGGCCGCTCCGCACCCATGGCATGAGGGGAGGCTCCCGCTCTTCTCTTCATCTTCTTCTCTTCTTCATCTTCTTCTTCATCTTCTTCTTCTTCTTCCTTCTTCTCTTCTTCTCTTCTTCTCTTCTTCTCTTCTTCCTGTCTTCTCCGGGCCGCTCCGCAGCCATGCTGGCATGGAGGGAGGCTCCCGCTGTGTGACGGCGTCTCTTCGTCTGACGGTTCTTAAATAACGGGGGGCGGGACCACCCGGTGGCCCCGCCCCCCTCTGACGCACGGTGACATGACGGGACTTCCCTGTGGCATTCCCCGTGACGTCACAGGGAAGTCCCTCAAGTCACCGTGCGTCAGAGGGGGGCGGGGTCACCGGATGGCCCCGCCCCCCGTTATTTAAGAACCGTCAGACGAAGAGACGCCGTCACACAGCGGGAGCCTCCCTCCATGCCAGCATGGCTGCGGAGCGGCCCGGAGAAGACAGGAAGAAGAGAAGAAGGAAGAAGAAGAAGATGAAGAAGAAGATGAAGAAGAGAAGAAGATGAAGAGAAGAGCGGGAGCCTCCCCCCTCATGCCATGGGTGCGGAGCGGCCCGAGGAGAAGAAGATAGAAGACGCCGCGGAGAAGATGCTGGACGAGAACGCCGGAGGAAGAACCAGAAGAGCCAGAAGAACCAGAAGAAGATGAAGGAAGAAAGAAGAAAGAAGAAGCATTTAAATAAAGGAATTGTCAAAAACTGTCTCTTGTCATTTTTAACATTTTTGACAGTTTTTTAGTGAAATGGTAGGGGTAAGTACCCCCTTACCATTTCACACAGGGGGGGGGCCGGGATCTGGGGGTCCCCTTGTTAAAGGGGGCTTCCAGATTCCGATAAGCCCCCCGCCCGCAGACCCTCACAACCACCGGCCAGGGTTGTGAGGATGAGGCCCTTGTCCTCATCAACATGGGGACAAGGTGTTTTGGGGGGCTACCCCAAAGCACCCTCCCAATGTTGAGGGCATGTGGCCTGGTACGGTTCAGGAGGGGGGGGGGGCCGCACTCTCGTCCCCCCCTCTTTTCCTGCGGCCTGCCAGGTTGCGTGCTCGGATAAGGGTCTGGTATGGATTTTTAGGGGGACCCCACGCCGTTTTTTTTTTTTTTTTTGGCGCGGGGTTCCCCTTAAAATCCATACCAGACCTGAAGGGTCTGGTATGGAATTTAGGGGGAACCCCACGTCAATTTTTTTTTTCAATTTTGGCTGGGGTTCCCCTTAATATCCATACCAGACCTGAAGGGCCTTGTATGGAATTTAGGGGGACCCCCACATCATTTTTTTTTTTTTATTTTGGTTCGGGGTTCCCCTGTGGGGAATTCCCATGCCGTTTTTATCAATGAACTTCTATGTGTATTGTCGGCAATGCAATAGCCGCGGCTAGTTTTAAATGAGTTTTTTCCTTCCAAATGTCATTTTGCTGTCAGACTGTTCTAAACACAGGAAACATGCGCCCCTTTACAGGCATACTATAGACACCCCCCAGGTACGAAATTTAAAGGGATATTACACTTTTATTGTTTGACTTTAAGCATTAATAAAATCACTGCTCCTGAAAAAACGTCCGTTTTTAAAACTTTTTTTTGCATTGATCCATGTCCCCTGGGGCAGGACCCGGGTCCCCAAACACTTTTTATGACAATAACTTGCATATTAGCCTTTAAAATTAGCACTTTTGATTATTCATGTTCGTGTCCCATAGACTTTAACGGCGTTCGCATGTTCGAACGAATTTTTTTCCTGTTCGCATGTTCTGGTGCGAACCGAACAGGGGGGTGTTCGGCTCATCCCTACTAGTGGGACCCTCTACTGTCATTTCTATCCAAGTGGAGGGAATCTACACCAAATCCCTCCTGGATACCAAAGCTCAAGTGACCCTTCTCACTGGAAGAGCTGGAGATATGTGGCATTGGAACTCAGAATTTTCCTTATGATGGCTATCATATACCAGTCAAGCTGACTTTTAACCCCTATATAGCTGGAAAAGCAGAGAATTTTGACACATTGGCAGTGGTCTGCCCTCACCCACCCGGGGCCAGCAAGCGTTCCCTGATCATAGGGACCAATACTGATCTTGTCTGAAGGGTGTTCACACCTTTTGTTCTGGAGTCTAGCACTTCAATTGTGGGTGTACACCCCATGCTGAGGCAAGCCTAACAGCCCCTGATACAAGAGCAGAAAGCCCCTGCTGAAGGAGTGGGGAAGATATGGTGCTTGGACTGGTGTGAGAAAGTGTTACAGCCCGATGAGGTAGCTTGTCTACAAGCATCTGTCAAGTTAAATTGGAAGCAACCAGACCCTTTCATTGTGGTTGAAGCGGACGGTCAGAGAGAAGACATGTGAGTGGAAATAACTCCTTATGTGATTTTGACTGTGAGTGTTGCAGATGTAGAGTAATTCTTCAATTTAGGTCATAAGAAGGTAGGGGCAGGTACCATCATCCTTAAAGTTAGGATAGTGGAAAGGGGTGTGTCAGGGGCTATTCCAAAAAATACTGCCCCATGATAACAAAATGTTGTGGACTATCTCGGTACCCAGGGATTTAGACAAGGTAGATACAAAAATATAAATTTATTAAAGAAAAAACAACGATAAAAGCCATTAAGTACAACAGTACATAGAATGATTATTGCACACAGTTACAGGTGATTCAAAGAGGAACAGATGAACCCCACTGGTAAATAGGGAGTAAAGATGTAGGTCCAGACGTAATCCTCTACATGTTTCGCGACACAAGTCGCTTCTTCAGAAGGAATCAAGAAGGGGGCTTCCATCATAACAAGTATAGGGTATGGTGGTCCCATCCCTTACATAATAGACCATAGAAAGAATCCCTCTTTGGTTGGGATTTTGACAGACCACCAGCTCTTGAGATAAAAATATATGTTTTATTGATATACTTAAAAAAGACGTGAAAGCGTCTATAAAACACAGAAAAAAAAAAACATTTCATACAACATTGATACAAAGATCATACTAGAAAGTATATACAGGGTGAAAATGGTGGATGTACTCTCATGGGGATGGTGTGCCCCAATAGCCGACGCGTTTCCGGTATTCTGGTACCTTCATCAGGGTTTTGAGAGTTGTAAGTGTTTTAAACATGTATGGATTCCAATGGAATGAATTTATGTTCAGGTAGCACCCATGGCCCCAAAGATCAGATAGCGTATTTTCAAATGTGCCAGACCAAAACTCTATAAGAATAGTCTGTGTATTGTGTTGACAGTATCAACAAATGTTAAGTAGGCCAACCAAGGAGAGACGTTCGTTAGAACCTGTAACATGTCAGCTGTATGCTGGAAGGATAAATATCCAAATACAGTTCCATGGTGGTTGGTTCCTACGTATAGCCCTTCGAATATGCTGGTATAGTGAGGGGTGCCTTCCCCTGCTGGTACTCACTTCAGAAAGAATTGACCATAAACATCTATAGAAAAATACAGTCTCATAGTTACATAATCACAAATATTGGAAACAATAGAAACAGCAAAAATACAATACATAAAGTTATTTTGGAGTGTTAGTGTCAGGCATAGCTTACCAGTGGAAGCCCAGGTTGGGCACCAGACGGCACAATTAGAGTCGCTCTATACGGGTAATCCCCCCGCGGCGAACACTGGAGGCACTAGATGGTGCAATAACTGAAAGAATGGATCTATATAGTCTATGGAACGGGAACAAACACAAGACCAGTGGGGAAGGGGGAGAAAAGACGTGGGGGGGGGGGGATGAGAGGGGAGGGTGAAAAGGGGGGGGTCTTGTGTTTGTTCCCGTTCCACATTAGAATATCTTTTATATTCTTTTATTTCAGTTATTGCAACTTCTAGTGCCTCCCGTGTTCGCCACGGAGGGATTACCCGTATAGGGTAACTTTATTCAATTGTGCGGTTGTGCGACACTGTATCCAAACAAAATTGACATCCTTTTTTTCCCACAAATAGAGCTTTCTTTTGGTGGCATTTGATCATCTCTGCGGCTTTTATTTTTTGCGCTATAAACAAAAAAAGAGTGACAATTTTAAAAAAAACACAATATTTTGTATTTTTTGCTGTAATAAATAGCCCCATTTTTTTTTAAAAAAAGCTAATTTTTTCCTCAGTTTAGGCCGATATGTATTCCCCTACATATTTTTGGTAATACAAATTATTATTATTCACGATTTATATAGCGCCAACAGTTTACGCAGCGCTTTACAATGTAGAGGGGGGACAGCGCCATTACAGTACAGTACAATACAGAAGGGACAGGAGGGCCCTGCTTGTAGAGCTTACATTCTAAAGGGAGGGAATGGTGGTACAAAAGGTAATAGATGCGGGGAATGATTTGATGGGGGGTGGCTTGGGGACAGTTGTTAGGTGGGTGTGAGATAGGCTTCCCTGAATAAGTGAGTAAATAAGTAATAAAAATTGCAAAAAGCGTATATTGATTGGTTTGCGCAAAAATTATAGCGTCTACCAAATAGGGGATAGATTTATGGTATGTTTATTATTATTATTTTTTTTACTAGTAATGGGGGGCGATCTGTGATTTTTATCAAGACTGTGACTTTATGGCAGATACATCGGACACTTTTGACACATTTTTGGGATGATTGACAATTATACAGCGATCAGTGCTATAAAAATGCACTGATTACTGTATAAATGCCACTGGCAGGGAAGGGGTTAACACTAGGGGGCGATCAAGGTGCTAACTGTGTTCCCTGACTGTGTGTTCTAACTGTAGGGGGAGGGGACTGACTAGAGGGGATGGCAGATCGTGGTTCCCAGCTATTAGGAACTCATGATCTGCATCTCCTCTCAGAATAGAACAGGGATTTGTGTGTTTACACACACACATTCCTGTTCTGCTTCTCGTGCCCGCGATCACTCGTGGCCGGCGGTCATCGCGACCGCCGGTCACGTGCATCAGCACCCCCGCAGTGCAGCGGGCGCACGCCTGCTATCCTGCTTAAAGGAGCTGACGTATAGCTACGACGAACGTGCCGACCTGCCGCAGTATAATGACGGCGGCTGATCGCCAAGTGGTTAACCACTTCAGCCTCGGAAGATTTGGCTGCTCAATGGCCAGGCCATTTTTTGCGATACGGCACTGCATTGCTTTAACTGACAATTGCGCGGTCATGCGGCGATGTACCCAAACAAAATTGACGTACTTTTTTCTCACAAATAGAACTTTCTTTTGGTGGTATTAGATCACCTCTGAGGTTTTTTTTTTTTTGTGCTATAAACAAAAGAAGAGCGTCAATTTTGAAAAAAACACAATATCTTTTACTGGCAGAATTGAAGAGAGCAGGTATCATCCGATAGTCCCGATCCATTTAGAACTACAATCCGTCAGCTGACCTACAACCAGGCTGACTGTGGTTGTAATTCATTCATTCACAGAAAACTATGAATGAATGACATAGCCCTGCAGGGCTCCTTCCTGGCTGTGCTGTTTTTAAATTGTGACTGCAGGTGCAGGGAGAAAATCCCCCGCCTACTGTCACACCGAGAGGGGACATAGAGGAACTGGAGGCAAGAGCTGGAACATGTTGCATGTTCCCCCCTAAATATGTAACATGTTCCAAAAGGTGAACTTTTCCTTTAAATGAATCCGGGCCCTCTGCATTTGATTGGTTTGTTTTTCATTGGTACGTTTACCTAAAATAAATTACAAAATAAGCACAGGGGACATTACTTACCTTCAGTGAGATGTGTCTCTTGTGCTTTTAATTTCTAGCTAAAAAGTAATCTTCCTCCTCTGATCCCCCACCCCTGTAATTTTCTGGTGCAGCAGGTTTAGGTTAGTAGAACTGAGAGGCTGTCACAGGCACTCCTCAAGAGTGCTTAACTGTGCATACCCTTTTGCATCCACCATTTCGATTCCAAGCCACTATAACTTTTATGAGTAAAAGATGATCTATGAATAGAGGATGGGTGAATGATTAAAAGGTCAGTCCCCTCCATTCATGGGCTGCAGTGAAGATAGCAAAGTCTGCACAATGAAGGTGATGGTGGGTAGGCAGAAGAATGTGAGCCCTGATGTACAAGGAGGGTTACAAAAGGCTGATATCAGGACAGAATAAGGTACTTATGCTAGCTGCATTTAAAAAGAAAATTCATAGTTGCTTAACAAAACACTACTGCAACTGTGTTTTTTGGTATGGAGTGCAACACAAACTAACGATCGTTTGGGTTGAAAAGCAAAATACTAGGCCATAAATGGGTCCTCATGATAAAACAGAATATTTTTCTACTTACTTCAACAATATCATGCTCCATCCTAAGAACAAATAAGGTAACAAAATAAGACATAACAGAGCACATAAGGTCTTTTTAAAAACATAAACAAAAACAATAGGTACATATAGCCTGCATAAAACTAAAAAATGTAAGAAAACAGCTTTCGCTATCATCACAGTGTGTTTCATCTGTACTCTCTCTACGCAGACAGATTTTTAACCTGAAACAGCCTTTTTTTTTTTTGTCCCTATGCATATTTTTATATTGTGAAATGATTCCATGTAACAAACCACAATAGGCCAGATCCAGCAAATCACTAGTGTTTTCCACCCTGTAACCCATAAAGGGTCCAAGCAAGGAATGCTACAGATGTAAAGAAGATCGATCACTGTATTTTTTTTTACAGTTCTGTTCCCTAGTGTACAAAAGTACATGTAGTCCCATTGTCCCATGTTTCGAAGTGCTTTTTAACTCGTAACTCATAACTCTAGTTATGAGTACCGACCTTCCCTCCTTCCCCCCTGCCACAGCCAATCTAACAACAGCCTTGAAGAAGACAGTTGATTGATAACTGCAGCTTAACTCAGCCACCCCAAAACAGGTAACGGCAAGAGGAACGCAGAGGTAGGGGAAAATGTGTCAACCTCTGCATTCCTGTTGCCATTGCTTGTCTCGGGAAAGTACATTAGTGTTATGTGATACTTCATTAGGTTTAGGTCCCTGGTGAGTACGATCCCCTGTACCTACTTGTAGGCAGGTGCAGTGAGCTACTTCACTATTGCACATGCTTCCACTTGTGACTACTGTGGACTGGTCACTAAATGTGATTGAATGTGTAATGTCAATTGACTCTGAAATGTATGTCCTAGAGATGTGACTGTTTCCTGAATAGCACCAGTAAAGTGCAAGGTCTATGGCCATGAATATCATGTGGAGGTCTACGGCAAGGAGCAGAGCACAACATGGCAGATGGTTTGGCCTCAGCAGGAGGCACAGTGTTCTAGCAGGGCTGGAGAGGGGGTAGGAACCTGTGCTTTGGCACCAAAACCAGCCAGCCACGAAGACCCTCTTACATGCTGAATTATTGGATTTTGCCCCCACTTGGTTGGATGCAAATATAAACATTGAGTGTAATTTTAACAAGTCAGTCAGGTATGATGGGAGATATTAGTTCTGATTTATGATTTATGAAGAATGGACAACTAAATATTTTCTGTGCTGTTAATGGCAACTAAAAAAATCCCAGCTCATTCTATTACCTGCTGCGGAAATTTAATTGGCTGGTATGGACATTGCAAACATTTTTTGCTTGATATTTGGCTGGTATGATATAAATTCAGTAGAAGTCAAAGGGAACGTTTAAATTTACACCCTACATGAATCATGAGGAAGTATGTCAGCATTACCAAACCACAATAATAATTTGAACAAAAAAATATCTTTAATGGCACGAATAAACAAAAACTGCTGTTCCACAAATTTTAGCCTAGGCAGTCTAGGTCACATGGACTCTGCTCACCAATCATTAGTGCAGAATGTATATTGCTTCCAGTCAGCAGTGAGATTAGGGGATTGCAAAATAAGGTAATAGGTAATTACAGGCTGTACATGAAAACAATGTTTTTTTAATTATAATATTAAGACTGCCTGCATTATGTTAATCTTTTTAACACGGTTATCTAACATTAAAATACTATAGATCTTTCATTAAAATGGGCCATTTAACCCATCAATTCAACATTTTTAGGTCCCGGCGGACAGAGTATGATTCAACAATATATAGACAGTGGGTGGAATTTTTTAAATCAGGGTGTGGATTTAATGTTTCCCAGATTTTAAGTTTGTATAGCTAAGCAATAGGAGTAGGGTAGATGTATTTAGATGTACTGGAACACACTTTATTTGTTCAATATATTTTTTTTAAATTGTGTAACAGATACCAGTGTACAAAAGTATAGCATGATCGACAAGAAAGTATTTATCTCTACCCCAACACGAGTACAAGTTGTACAAAGGCATGCAAAATGTACAAAGTAAGCATATCAATAAAATAAGTAAGATACTTGCTGTCGGTATTCATTGCATATAGTGACGATATATGCGGGTAGCACAACAGAGCGTAACAACATGTCACATAGGGGATTTGAATTGTAGTAAGAAGGAGAAGAAGAGGAAAGTAAGACAAGACAAAGAGAGGGGTTAAGTTAAGGAAAGAGGAGAGAAAGGGGGGAGATAAACCTCAGCAAGGCATGGGTCAGTGAGAAGGAGAAAGGAAGGGGACTAGTCAGGTCGGGGAGGGCTCTGGGCAATTGTTAAAGGAATAGCAGGTATTAGATGTAGTATATGTCCAGCAGACTGTGATAAAAATGGCTCAGGAGGAATTTAGTGAACCAAGGGCATGGTGTTTTGTAAGCTGTCAAATTTTTGTTTATCAAGGTCCAATGCACTTTTGACTTTACTACCAAGAAGGGCATGTTCTGTGATAACCAGGCCTTGGCTATAACCTGCCTAGCAGCTGCCAGTATATGGGTCATAAGAGTGAATTTTGAGTTAGAGATTCCCACCAGCCTGCAATTAAAGCCGACCATAGATGGTGCGATTTTCTTTCCTGCAACTTCGATTCGCTCTTCAGCACAGTCAGTGTTAAGGAGGAAATCCCTCCCGCAGAGCTATTGTGTTCTTCAGGGAAGTGGGCGTGGGGAGCCGTCCCTGCCGGGGGAACACACAGTGATTATTGCTAGCCACTGGCAATAATTGTTAAAAAATTTGACATGTTGGTTTTACCCAAGTTAATAGATCGATCAACTTGGGTACGTACAATCATGATTCGAATCTCGGCTAGTCCCTGATGAACCGTCCGAGATTTTAAACATCTATGGCCAGCTTAAGTAAGGATCCAGGTGGTTCCAAGGTTAGATTAGTATGGAAAAGAGAACCAACCACGGGTTATGTTCATATTCCTTGGTTGGTTCTCCTTAGGCAACTTTTGTAAGGTAAGCTGACCTGTATAGGTCCCCTCCATATTGTATTTTTAGACTACCATTTAGTTGTGGAGGTACCCCATCCAAATGGATGTATCGGGTTAATTAATAAATACATATAATATTCCCAGAATCTGAGATCTGGCCCCCCTCTAAGTTTTTAATGTCTGTTAGTATGGAAAGGAGCATCTGAAAATTGGTCTATATGCTGCCAAAATTGTTGAGTGGCCGTGTAGGACTGAATGTAATAAAAGGTGCCAGGTTCTGAGAAACTTTGAAAGCAGATAGAAGTGGAGGCAGTGCAACACACTTTTCAAACACAAAAAAAATTTAACTCTTTTTTACAGATTATCTAGTTTTTTTTTTAATGTGCAATAGGAATTGACTTTGGAGAAAATTTCTGACAACAATTTAATGAAATGATTTTGTGCATATTTTCACACAATAGTTTATAGCCTAATATTTCCTGGTAAGCACCTGAAAAGTAACTTCAATGACGTTTTATCAGTCATAAAATAAATATTGTTCTGTTACTGTAAATGCAAACTGATCCTGTGATTGGGATACAGCCACATTTCCCAAGTTCAGCAGAAAAATGTGAGAAAAAGGAGTAGCCCTGATAAACAAAGAGAAGAGGAAGAAGATGGGAGTGTGCAGTGGAAAAAGTCATTCCAAAACAACTGCAGACAGTAGGGGGAAAGGTGACTGTAGGGATGGGCAATAACTTTCCATTCAAAAAAAGAAAAATATCTCTTCAAGCAGTTATAATGGCTTTAAAATGTCTGTAAAATCCTTTCTTTATGTGTGTGGGCTATTGTTGACCGGGAAGAGTGACCTACTTTCCAAGGTTTGATTTATACTTCTTACCTCCCTCGGCTAAAGCTGGCCATAGACTGACTGTTTAGTTTTAGTTAAAATAAAATGAATCAATACCTCCACCCTATACAAAGAAGATGAATTAATCTCCTGCTGTGGTTACTGTATTTTGGCAGCTGGCCCTGCCAGCTTTCAAAATAGCGGAGCAGCAGCTGCATCTGATTGGATACAACAATGCTGCTGTTCAATTTAAAATTTTCCAGCAAACTCCTTCGACAACAGGATGCAATTTGTGCAGTGAATGGCCAGGTTAACCTTCTTGTGCTGTCACCTTGTGACAGCTGTCAACTGGCTAGGCTTACTTAAACTAACAATGCATGGCTGGAATTTTGGCCAGTTCCAGCTAACCTGACTGAAATTCAGGTCATGGGTGGCCCTGTTGGCACCACTGGTCTCAACAAACTTCAATTTGAAAATCTTGGCTGAGCAGTGAGGCAGTTGGTCATATGAAGTCACTATTTGGGTATTCTCACCTGACAACTGCTGGAGCTGTGGCTATCAGAATGCAATAGTCAGTAGGGGAGATACTTCCATCCAAGCTGTTTATCATGGATAGAGGAATCAAGTGATCTCCCTCATTCAGCCTGCAGGGCTGATCCAGAGAAATCTAAATTTGTATGGCCTATCAAGATCCAATGTCATGGCCACACATAGTATGCCAAGGCTAGGGGTTGGAAAAGAGATGCTCTCTCTGCTTTACTATATTTAGAACTGACAACTAGAAGAATAGGACAAACTGACAGTTTAGTTTACTTGATGCACAGAATTTAAGCTAAGGATACACCTTTTATTATACACAAGAATGGGGTACTGACAGTCAGAAATTTGATGTGTAGTGCCAAGTCAACGATAGTGTAGTAGGCGCATTTATTGTAGAAATCAAAAAAAGGTAAAAGTTGCACTGACAAACAAAAGTAGATAAAAGCATGTCTTCTTAAATCAGTGTGCAGTCTGGATACCTCTGAAGATGGAAGACCAGAGGGCAGCTCCCTCGTGGCTGCTATACCAAGGCAGCTGCAGCCAGGCTCTATAGAAAGGGAAAGATCCTCTGCTGTGGGATACAGAAGACACCACCGGATGAAGTGCTCACACTGCCAGGACATGTGTAGTTGCAAGGGCTGTCAGGAAATGCATTTTGGAGGCTAGGACCCGCCTCCTTCCTCAGTCTCCTGAGGAAGGAGATGAGTCCTAGCCACCGAAATGCATGTGGCTCTCTTCCTCCAACAATCCAGCCCTTGGTGCCTGAGAGGCCAGTCGCCAACACCAAATGCTATTATGTCGTGATGACTTGTACCTTACCCAGTCATTTTGGAAGGGCTCCATGGATCAATGGGGCAATGGGGCAAAGTGTATAAAAGGTAAGAACAAGGACCAGAGTGCCTGACATCCAGTTACCCATTTCTTTGCCATGAATTTCCTTTAAAGTTTATGTAAGTCAAAATTATTACAATTTCATATAAGCCTTTATGTGTTAATGTAATTTTCTAAATTTTTATAATCTCGTGCTTTGATTAAAATAATACCTGGTCATTCTGTTATTAAAGTAGAATTTCGGGATAACCTTAACTAAGCCTAAAAATACTCATCCCCCTCCTAACATCTATGCTAACTAACCTGTATAAGAAAGATGCATATACTTACCCATTTTCATGCGGGTCCAGTTACGTGATCGGCTCCCCTGTTCTCAGCCAGCAGCGGCTTCAGGGAAGAGTAGGGAGTGCTAACAATGGATGGGTCTTTGAAGCCTATGGGTAACTTCACTGTTCCAGACTTTACCAGCCATTCAGTGCTCTCTCTTATCTCCTGCAGCCGCTACTGGCTGATACAGGGGAGATCTCTTGACTGGACTGGAGTAACATGAAAATAGGCATTAGTATATAGAGTACCGATACATCTTTCTTACATATGTTAGCAAGTATAGGCATTAGGAGGTGGGAAGGAGTATTTTTAAGATTAGTTAGACCCCTTTCACACTGGGGCGCTTTGCAGGTGCTACATCGCTAAAAACAGCACCTGCAAAGCGCCCTTAAAGAGCCGCTCCTCACACTCCAGTGTGAAAGCCCGAGGGCTTTCACACTGGAGCGGTGCGCTGGCAGGATGGTAAAAAAGTCCTGCTAGCAGCATCTTTGGAGCGGTGAAGGTGCGGTGTATACACTGTGCCTTCACCGCTCCTGCCCATTCAAATCAATTGGGCAGTGCGGCTATACCGCCGGCATAGCGGTGCTGCAGCAGCGCTTTGCGGTGGTTTTAACCCTTTCTCGGCCGTTATCAGGGGGGTAAAACTGCCCCGCTAGCGGCCGAATACCGCCGCTAAAACGACGGTAAAGCAGCGCTAAAAATAGCGCCATTTTACTGCCGGCACCCACACCGCCTGAGTGTGAAAGGGCTCTTAGGGTTATCCCGGAATTTCACTTCAAAGTTTTTGTTCAAGCACTTCCTGTTATAAGGTGAAAAAGCTCTGCCCATGCTGCTTAAACTCAAACAAATGCATAGCTCCCAACTTGTCCCTCATATTGGTCTGTTCTTTATAGTTGTATATAAAATGCACTTTTTATCTTTCAGAAAATATTTCCCAGTGCTAAACCTTTCATCCAATTTCTAAATTGGTGCATTTGTAAATTCCAAAAGCCAATACAAAGGAATAGTAGTGGTAAAAAAGCACTTGTGAGTTTAACCAATCATTTTTTTGTACAATTCTCCTTTAACGGGGGGGGGGGGGGGCATGGCAGGGGGTGTGTCCCATGCCTACATACTTTTGATAATAGGTGTCCCTCATTCCCATCTCAGAAAGTTGAAAGGTATGCAAATGGGTCTTGTATGCTATACTTGTCTCTGGGTGCTAAGGGTGTGCCTGACATCGCCACACTTCTGATGGTGTTCTTTGATTGTAACTGCATCCACAGGACTTTGGTAGACAGAAATTTGGACTCTTGTGGTAACTCCATGTCCTGTTTTTTTCCTTCTGCCTCTTTGGAGGTCCCTTGGATGGGACAAATGAGACAGTTCCATCCCCTACAACTGGAACACTCCTTGATATTACTTGGATACTTTTAAGTTTATCAAAGAGCTGGGGCTGCATGGAGTTAAGCCCGACTTGTGGAAGCCATAAACTATCCATAAGTTGATCAGAGCTATGGACATTGTTGAGACTGTTCCAGGCCTCCCTTCAGCCACTTGCAAAGTGGTCTGGAGGAATGCTTCTTTAAAGGGACTCACCAACAGGCACAAAGATCTGGCATGGATGGCAATCCAAGGGGGATTGCCACTGAGGACATTCATGCATGCCAGAAACCTGTGTAGATACAGGCACTGCCTATTTTGCATCATCCAGGAGGAAACTGCTTTGCATGTTTTCTGGGAGTGCTACTTTTAACAGGACCTGTTGAGAGCCTTGGAACCTGAACTTAAGGATTTTGTACCACAGACTGCCATCACACACTTCGGTGTGTTGAAAGAACTATTTTGTGAGACTCATTCCCAGGAGGACATTGACAGCGTCTGGCAGGTGCTGTGCTGCTTTAAGGACGCTTTATGGTGTGCCAGAAAGCGCCTCATCCACCATCCAACGGAGAGGATGTCTATTGAGGACTGTCGCAGTCTGGTTCATAGTCTGCTCAGAGACTATAACTTGATGGACTTTTAGGAGGAGGAGAAGGTCTGCAGATTTCCCCCTTCCCCCACTCCCCCTGTGTGTCTTTCTTTTCAATAAAGCTTCAGACCTGTGAATTCCCCTTCCCCTACCCCTCTTCCCCGTCTCCTACCCCTCTTCCCCGTCCCCCATCACACCCGTTGCCTGTTGAAATGTAAGCTGTTAGAAACGTTATATGACTCGCTTAAGTAAAATGTATTTAGTAACATGTTTTTAGTAAATGCCTTCGGGGTAATGCGGCGTCATGCATGATGTGATGCTTCAGGATATTATTACTCTGAATGTACCCCAATGAAGTATTTGTTTTCTGTATATTTTAATGCAAAATAAAGTATAAATTTTCAACAAAAAAAATAAAACTAGTCTCTGCACCCATGTAAATGAGCCCATAGGAAGCACTGGCAAAAGATCTCATGATATATTATGATTAATATTTAGGACAAAACGCTTAATAACGCGCTGAAACGCAAGTTTGCATTGACGCAAAAACTATATTACAAATTTGGCAACAAAGCCGGTAAACTCCTGGCGAGGGCTCTCCAAACCAAAAGGGCCTCGCATATCATCCACAAAATCAACAACCCCGCGGGAGATGCTTTGGTTACCAATGAGGGCATCTCGTCAAAATTTACCCAATATTTCTCCAAACTATACAACCTTCCATCGGCCCAAATCACCGACACTATGGTAGACCGTCTGACAGCCATCACAGACTTCATAGCGCAATATGGCCCAACCCCTCTATCTTTAGAAGATGCGCAATTGCTAGACCTTCCCCTTTCAGTGGATGAACTCCTCACAGCCTTAAAACAAATGAATACGGGCAAAAGCCTTGGCCCAGATGGCCTATCGGTCAGCTACTACAAATCCTTTCCGACCATTCTCCTCCCACATCTAGCCACAGCCCTCAACAACCTCACACCTGACTCGGCTGCAAATAACGATATGCTCGAAGCCCACATCACACTTATTCCCAAACAGGGCAAAGATCCCACACTGGTGACCAATTACCGCCCCATTTCACTTCTAAATGTGGACCTAAAACTCTATGCGAAAGCGTTAGCCAATCGTATTCTACCCTTCATTCCTACTCTGGTTTCGCTTGACCAGGTCGGTTTTGTCCCTGGCCGTGAAGCCAGAGACAACACCACCAAAGCCCTGAACATCCACCACTGGCTTACCAAAACATCTACACAAGGTTTTTTCCTCTCCCTGGATGCAGAGAAGGCGTTCGACAGAGAGGCCTGGGACTACAGGGAGGCCACGTTACAAGCTGTGGGCCTGCCACCTCGCATGCTACAAATGATTTTAGCCCTATACTCCTCCCCGATGGCCAGACTCAGGATCAACGGGGGGCTGTCAGGCGCCTTCTGTCACGTCAATACTCACCGAGGCCGAGATGCCGAGAGTGGCTCGCCCTTACAACCACGCACACCCGAACCCCCGAGGGGGGTACAGGGGATCGGAAGCACGCGGAGGCACGGGTCTCCGGTAGTTGCTGCAAGAAGGCTCAGGTTCACTTGGGTTGTGGGAAGCCTCCTGGCGGAACCGTGCAGGACCGGTGTACCTAATCGTACAGAAAACAGAGGTCAAGGGGTATTAAGCAGGCAAATAGGAAAGTCCTTAAAGCAAGCAGTAGTCGGAGGGATCCGGTAAGCAGAGAGAGAGTGGTCTTATAACAGGCAGAGGTCAGGGTATCCGGCAGACAAGGAGAGTGGTCGTTTAACAGGCAGAGATCAGGGTATCCGGCAGACAAGGAGAGTGGTCGTTTAAACAGGCAGAGATCAGGGTATCCGGCAGACAAGGAGAGTGGTCGTTTAAACAGGCAGAGATCAGGGTATCCGGCAGACAAGGAGAGTGGTCGTTTAACAAGCAGAGGTCAGGGTATCCGGCAGACAAGGAGAGTAGTCGTTGAACAGGCAGGGATCAGGGTATCAGAGAATCAGGAACCAGGAACGAACACAGAGCAGGGTACAGCTGACGACAAACCAGCAACCCCGACTGGGTGCTGGCGTCATCTGAAGTAGCCTCCCGGTGAGCGCGTCAGCGCGACGCGCTACCGGGCACCCGCACGGGCGACGGCGCGCACACGTGGACCGCCGTGCACCCGCGCGCGGCACCATCAGGCCGCGAACGGGTGCACGTCTCAACAACAGCCCACTGCGCATGCGCCCCGCAGCCCGGCGAACGGAGGCGACTTGTCTCTCGTGACAGTGCCCCCCTCCTAAGGGTGGACACTGGACGCCCAAGCTAGACATCAACTCCAGATGGTCTCGATGAAAGTTTTGAATTAAGCGAGGAGCATGTAGATTCCTTACGGGCTCCCAAGAATTGTCCTCAGGTGGGTATCCTTTCCATTGGATCAGGTACTGTAGCTGCCTGCCCTTCTTTCTACAACCCAGGATAGCCTCCACCTCGAACTCGTTCTCCCCATCCACCCTGATTGGTGGGGGAGGAACCTCTCCTCTTTCTGGAAAAGGACTGGACCCAACAGGCTTCAACAGAGATACGTGGAAGACAGGATGGATCTTGTACGTTTTAGGCAGAGCTAGTTCCATGGCCACAGGATTGATAATCCTTTTGATAGGAAAAGGGCCAATGAATTTAGGTCCCAATTTTCGGGATGGCAACTGTAGCTTGAGGTTAGAGGTGGACAACCAAACTTCTTCCCCTATATTAAATGTTGGGTTTTCCTTCCTACCTCGGTCATACTGCTCCTTGTAGGCCTTTTGAGCCCTTTGTAACATGTTTTGGATTTTCTGGAAATTAGTCTGCAAGGATGTTATTCTGTCATGCACTGCAGGGACTGCTATTTCGGGAATGTCATTAGTCAGAAAAGTGGGATGAAATCCGCAGTTGGCCCAGAAAGGCGTTTGGTTGGTAGCCGCGTGAATTGAGTTATTATACGCGAACTCTGCATATGGAAGAAGTTTTGCCCAATCATCCTGGGATCCCGAGCAGAAGCAACGGAGGTATTGCTCTAAGGTTTGATTTGTTCTCTCCGTTTGGCCGTTGCTCTGAGGGTGGTAGGCTGACGAGAGGCACACTTCAATATCCAAGGCTTTACAGAGTTCCTTCCAGAATTTGGACGTGAATTGCACGCCTCTGTCAGACACTATACTCCTTGGTACACCGTGAAGTCTTATGACCTCTTTCAGGAAGATATTGGCTGTCTCTACTGCAGAAGGGGTACCTTCCATGGGCAAAAAGTGGGCCATCTTAGATAGACGGTCGACCACAACAAAAATAGTAGTGTAGCCTTCTGAGGCCGGCAGATCCACGATGAAATCTACAGATACGTCGGACCACGGTCGTTCTGGAATAGGTAGTGTTTTAAGTAAACCCCAGGATCTGGTGTTCTGGCCCTTGTTCCGTTGACACGGGGGACAAGAGGCCACATACTCCCTGCAATCCCATCTCCAACCCGGCCACCAGAAGGAGCGAGAGATCAGGTCAGCTGTTTTCCTAACCCCGAAGTGGCCGGCCAACTTATGGTCGTGGCACATCTTGAGGGTTGTTAACCGAGTTCGTTGAGGTACAAAAATTTTGCCCCGGATCCAAAAGAGACCTCCATCTTTCTTCAGAGACTGTACCTCTGGGTCCGTACATGTATTGGACGAAATCTTGATGGAGGACACTAAGTCTGTCTGTGCCAACCCGAGGAAATTTTGAGGCGCAAGAATCGTGCTTGGTTCCGAAGTCTGGAGGTCTGCTGTGAACATCCGGGAAAGGGCGTCTGCCTTCCCATTCTTTACACCAGGTCTATAAGAAATGTGGAAATTGAATCGCGAAAAGAATAAGGCCCAACGAGCTTGTCTGGGTTTGAGTCGTTTTGCTATTCGGAGGTATTCAAGGTTCTTGTGATCTGTGAAGATCATCACTGGATGGAGTGCCCCCTCACGTAAATACCTTCATTCCTCCAGGGCAAATTTTATGGCCAGCAGCTCCCTGTCACCTACATCGTAATTTAATTCTGCTGCACTGAGTCTTCGGGAAGCAAATGCAACTGGATGTAAGATGGCTTTGGGTCCTTGTCTTTGAGAAAGGATTGCTCCTGTGGCTATTTCCGATGCGTCCACTTCTAATGCGAACGATTGAGAAGAATCAGGATGCCGGAGAATGGGAGCGGAACTGAACAGATCCTTTAGTTTCACGAAAGCTCCCTGTGCTGCTTGAGACCACTGGAATGAGCCATGCCGGCGGGTTAGTTGAGTGATGGGTGCCACTATAGTGGAGAATCCAACGATGAATTTCCGGTAAAAGTTAGCGAATCCTATAAATCGTTGGACTCCCTTTTTGTCAGATGGAGCTGGCCACTCTTGGATAGCCTGTATCTTTTGGGGATCCATCTCCACCCCATTTGCCGAAATGACGAACCCCAAGAATTGCACGACTGATTTTTCAAACTCACACTTCTCCATTTTTAGGTAGAGTTTGTGTTGTTTCAGAATGGCCAGAACTGTCCTGACGTGACCATTGTGAAGTTCAAGTGTAGAAGAGAAAATTAGGATATCATCCAAGTAGACCACAAGGAAATCATCTAGGTATTTGCGGAAAATGTCGTTCACCAGGTGTTGAAAAGTGGCCGGAGCATTACAAAGCCCGAATGGCATCACCAAATATTCAAAATGCCCAAACCTGGACCTGAAGGCCGTCTTCCATTCGTCTCCGGCCCTAATTCTGATAAGGTTGTATGCCCCCCGGAGATCTAATTTGGAAAAGACTCTGGCTGACCGGAAACGTTGGAACAATTCTGGGATGAGCGGTAATGGGTACCGATTCTTGATGGTGATGTTATTTAACTGCCAGTAATCCACACAGGGTCTAAGGGAACCGTCCTTCTTCCCGACAAAGAATATACCCGCTCCGGCAGGTGAGGATGAGGGACGGATGAACCCCTTTTCCAGATTCTCGTCAATATATTGTTTAAGAGCCTCCAGCTCCGTTTCTGAAAGAGGAAATACCAAATGGAATCTCTGATCCTGGCAGTAAATCGATTGGGCAGTCATACGGTCGATGTGGCGGGAGGCAATCGGCCATTTGTTTGCTGAAGACCTCCTGGAACTCATGATACTCCTGAGGAACATGTTGGAGGTTAACTGAAGGAGCTGAAATTGTAGCACAGATCTTGGGCTTCAAAGGACGGCAGTGTTGAGAACAGTAAGAGGAAGGAAATGAGACCACCTTAGAACTCCATTGAATCAAAGGATCATGAGCCTGTAGCCAGGGTAGGCCTAAAATGACTGGGAACATAGGAGAGTGAATAAGGTCCAGGCGTAGGAGCTCTTGGTGCCCAGAATCAGTAGTCACTAGAATGGGTCGAGTCTCTTGGGTGATTGGACCTGAGCTGGGAAGAGACCCATCAGCCAAGTGAACCTGTAGATGTTGAAATTTGGTTTGTAAGGGCACATGCAGGTTCCGGGCCAGGGCAGCGTCCATAAAGCAGCTACATGCACCCGAATCAATGATCGCCGGCAGGCAGGACTCCCCTTCCGGTAGCTGTAATGAGATAAACAACATGACGTAAGATTTAGGGGTATTGTTATCTTGGTAAGTCATTGATTTTGGCTGAAAGAACTTACTAGGCCTTATCGGGCAGTTGCGCAGGAAGTGACCGGCTCCCCCGCAATAGAGACACAAGTTGGTCTGCCGTCTACGTTGTCTCTCTTCTGAGGTTAGTGGTGGCCGTACCACACCAAGCTGCATAGGTTCGGAGTCGGGAAGAGTAGTAGACCCAGCTGTTATAGGTGATGATATTGGAATAGGTTGGAGTCTTGAAGCTGTCCACGCAGGGCGGGGGTTTTGGAATCGTTCTGACTGACGTTCCCGCAAGCGTCTATCTAGTTTGGTGGCTGCCTGAATTAACTCCTCCAAAGATGCGGGGGTCTCCATCCTGGCCAACTCATACTTGAGGAGCTCCGACAGGCCTTGGCGGTACTGATAGCGTAAAGCTGGCTCATTCCAGTTAGTGTCGGCCGCCCATTTACGGAATTCCACCGTGTAATCTTCAATTTGTCTCCTTCCTTGAGCTAGGTGGTGCAGGATAGCTTCGGCCGTAGCCATGCGTTGTGGGTCATCATAAAGCTGCGACATACTTTCGAAGAACGTGTCGATAGTATTAAGCACCTGACTCCCTGATTCCATCAAGCCGTGGGCCCAAGCCTGAGGTTCTTCTGACAACAGAGAAATCGCAAATCCCACCTTGACCACTTCCGATGCGAAGGTTCGGGGTTGCAGAGCAAAGTAGAGGGTGCATGCATTCTTAAAAGCTCTAAATTTTTTACGGTCCCCTGAGAACCGTTCCGGTGTGGGGACCCTAGGTTCCGGAAGTGCCATTACGACTGTAGGACTGGCAGCAGCCTGAGGAAGCGGGCCTTCATTGCTAGGTGCGGGAGCCGCGGCGGCAGAAGGGAGTGGACCCATCAGTTGCTGGAGACGGCTATCAATTTGTGTGTATCCCTCCTGTAGCCTCTGCACCGAGTCTGCCAGGGTGGAGACCTGTTGGCATAGGATCTCCAAGGGGGAGCGCGCTCTGTCGGCCTCGGACATCTGGCTGGTTTGTACTGTCACGCCAATACTCACCGAGGCCGAGATGCCGAGAGTGGCTCGCCCTTACGACCACGCACACCCGAACCCCCAAGGGGGGTACAGGGGATCGGAAGCACACGGAGGCACGGGTCTCCGGTAGTTGCTGCAAGAAGGCTCAGGTTCACTTGGGTTGTGGGAAGCCTCCTGGCGGAACCGTGCAGGACCGGTGTACCTAATCGTACAGAAAACAGAGGTCAAGGGGTATTAAACAGGCAAATAGGAAAGTCCTTAAAGCAAGCAGTAGTCGGAGGGATCCGGTAAGCAGAGAGAGAGTGGTCTTATAACAGGCAGAGGTCAGGGTATCCGGCAGACAAGGAGAGTGGTCGTTTAACAGGCAGAGATCAGGGTATCCGGCAGACAAGGAGAGTGGTCGTTTAAACAGGCAGAGATCAGGGTATCCGGCAGACAAGGAGAGTGGTCGTTTAAACAGGCAGAGATCAGGGTATCCGGCAGACAAGGAGAGTGGTCGTTTAACAAGCAGAGGTCAGGGTATCTGGCAGACAAGGAGAGTAGTCGTTGAACAGGCAGGGATCAAGGTATCAGAGAATCAGGAACCAGGAACGAACACAGAGCAGGGTACAGCTGACGACAAACCAGCAACCCCGACTGGGTGCTGGCGTCGTCTGAAGTAGCCTCCCGGTGAGCGCGTCAGCGTGACGCACTACCGGGCACCCGCACAGGCGACGGCGCGCACACGTGGACCGCCGTGCACCCGCGCGCCGCACCATCAGGTCCGCGAACAGGTGCACGTCTCAACAACAGCCCACGGCGCATGCGCCCAGCAGCCCGGCGAACTGAGGCGACTTGTCTCTCGTGACACCTTCTTTGTATCCAATGAAATCCGCCAGGGCTCCCCCTGTCTCCGCTAATATTCATACTGACCATGGAACCCATGCTCCGTAGACTGAGAGATAATTCCGCCAATAGAGGCATAGACATTCATCGCAATCAGTATAAAATGGCAGCTTACGCTGATGACATGCTACTTTTCGTGACAGATCCCATCACAACCATCCCCAACCTTCTGACTGACTTTACACTATTCAAAACCCTCTCAAACCTTCAAATCAATTTTGAGAAATTAAAGGCCCTCCATATCACCCTGCCGAACGACACTGTAAACCTATGTAAAAATAACTTCCCGTTTGGATGGGAGAAATCCGAAATTTCTTACCTAGGAACCAAAATTACAACCAATTTATGTGACCTTTTCGCCAAAATTTTTTTACCGCTGATCCTGTCCATCCAAAATGACCTCCAGAAGTGGCATCTGGGCTCCTTCTCTTGGCTGGGCAGGATCGCTATATTGAAAATGAATATTCTGCCCAGACTTCTCTACCTCCTCCAAGCAATACCGATTATAAACGTATCTGTAGGACCTTCACCTGGGCATCCAAAAAACCCACGACTTAGCTGGGACAGGCTAGTTCTTCCCAAACAAATTAGGGGGCCTGGGTCTCCCAGACCTTCAAAAATACCACTGGGCCTGTCACCTAACCAGACTGGTAGATTGGCACATACACCGCCTTTCCAAAGATTGGATCAACCTGGAAGATTCCTTTGCAAATCTCCCTATTGCTAACTTGCCCTGGATTATTCACAGAAACGTACCCAAAGATTTCTCATCACACCCCCTCATTGGTGCAACATTATCACTTTTCAAAATGGCGCTCACTACCACACCCTCGCCCGGCCCTATGACCCCACTCAACAACAACCCGGACTTCCCACCAGGCTTGGCATTGAAAGACCCTACTCTCGGGGCACATACCACACAAGCTAGGGCACATAGTTTCTTTCGAAACGGGACGCTCCTTCCTCACCCTGCACTCTCTGCAACATTACCCAACTAAAATATACCCTTCTACAAGTACCTACAACTGAGACATTTCTTTCACGCGCCCCAGCACACCTCCCTTTGGCATAGAGAGCACACACCATTTGAACTCCTCTGCTCCAGTACAGAACCCCAGAGTCACTTAATCTCCGTGACTTACTCCCTCCTGTTTTCACGATACAAGGTCAAAAATGACAAACTGGTGCAACAATTGGAAAATGACCTATCCATAGACCTCTCCCCCACTGAATGGGATCACATATTCACCCTCATGCACAAAGGCTCCATTAACGTCTTAACGCAGGAAAATAGATACAAATTGTTCTCTAAATGGTATAGGACACCCGATAAGGTCCACCACTTTCATCCCCCCAACTTTCTGGAGGTGTGGCACAACCCGTGGCACCCTATTAGACATTTGGTGGGAATGCAACCTTATACAACCATTTTGGTCGGAAATTCACCAGCTGATCTCCCAAATCACCACGTACACACCGGTCCTCTCTCCCGCACGCTACTTACTACATCACACCCCCGATTCCTTCGGTTCTTACAAAAAATCCCTTACTTTACACCTCATCAACGCGGCCAACCTATGCATCCCTGCCTTATGGAGGAATCCTGCCCCTCCCCACAGTCCAGGACTGGATCCGTCGGGTAGACAGAATAGCAGACATGGAAAAACTCATATGCCAAGCCAACGACAACCCAACCAAATTCAATACCACATGGGCATGTTGGTTACACTACAGACAATCCCAAACACAAACCACTCCATCTACAACTCCAACACACCCGCCCTGAAGGCAATTAGTTGCCTTTCGTTCTGGGTTCCCCTATGCCGCACACCCGCCAATCCCTGTTCCCATCTTATACCTCATTCTTCCCCAACCGCGTAGACCTAATACTGCCTTAACTTCAGGCACTTTCCATACTTACCCCCATAACATACTCTTACTTGTTTCACCTTACAGGTAAGGGTTTACGCCCATAAAGCCACTTTCATCCCAACTAACATTACCGCCCTGCCAATTTGAATTCTTATCGGGAACTAAGCCTACCTCTCGCCACACCGCCAATTCTAGCTTCTCTCACTTACTCTTCCTGCATCCCGGCCCATTCACAGCGAAGGTCCCTTTAGGGGTGAATGGAACCAGGATTGTTGGTGTGGATGTAACCCTCAGGCTCATCTTGATCTCAACACTTTCTGCCTCTCGTTTCACTAGGAGATATCGGCGACACTAATTGATAGGTTCAACGTTCTTGTAACTAGTCCCGGTGAGTTATATAGATACTCCCTAACATCTCACAGCTACTGACCATGCATAAAGGATATTATATACCGTATTTATCGACGTATAACACGCGCCGGCGTATAACACGCAGCCCAAGTTTAGGAGAGAATTTTAAGGAAAAAAACTTTTAGGAGGGAAGTTTAAGGAAAAAAAACTTACATTAAAATGCCCATCAATGCAGCCTCATCAGTGCTCATCTGCAGCCTTGTTAGTGTCATTGCAGCCTTTTCAGTGTCAGTGCAGCCTTGACCCAGTGTCCATTGCAGCCTTGTCAGTGCAGCTTTGCCCCAGTGCAGTCTTGTCAGTGCAGCTTTGCCCCAGTGAAGCTTGTCAGTGCAGCCTTGTCAGTGCAGCTTTGCCCCAGTGCAGCTTTGCCCCAGTGGTCAGTGCAGCCTTGCCCCCAGTGTCAATGCTTGGACAGATCGCCGCCGACATATACATAGCTGCATGTAGTTTTAAATATGGCGCCGCGGAGTTCGGAGAGACTCGGCGGAGCTGAACGAACGCCGCCGAGATACACATAGTCGAGTGTATTCGGCTCTTTCTGGCGCCGCTCACAGTCCCGCCCAGTCCCGCCCTATGATGGACATAACACAGGTACAATGGCGGGACTGGGCGCGACTGTGAGCGGCGCCGGAAAGAGCCGAATACACTCGACTATGTGTATCTCAGCTCCGCCCAGTCACTGTGATTTCGGCGGCGCTCGTTCATCTCCGCCGAGTCCCTCCGAACTCCGCGGCGCCATATTTAAAACGACACGTTATGTGAATGTCGGCGGCACTCGCCGCCGATAGATCACAATTAGCGTGGATCGGCGGGGATCGGCGGGGATAGCCGTATAACACACACCCACGATTTTCCCCTGATTTTAAGGGGAAAAAAGTGCGTGTTATACGCCGATAAATACGGCATGTCTCTCTCTATGCATTTCCTCACCTCTCCCACTGTGACTGGTACTCCTCCCATGTTTGGCTAGCTTGTAACAATGAAATATGACTATCTATTACATGCCTGTAACCCTGACTATTGAGATGTATGTTATATACTGTTTGTTAACTTGCAAAATTCAATAAAAACTTTTTTGAAAAAAAAAAAAATATTTAGGACAAAATGTGCAATACACAAACACTGACATATTAGTACACTGGGCTTTAAAAAGAGGAGCAGCCATGCTGATATAAACAAGTATTGCTATTTGCTTGTCTTTCTAGTTTTCAGTTATTTTCACAGGAATATGAAGAATGCTAAGGTTGCAAAAATGAAGCCAGATCAGGTTATACTACCAGACAGTTACTCCTTTCAAGGTAAATAGCAGGCTTTTGTGAAAGTTCCTGTCCATCCACACCTGCAAATATGAGGACACCCACCTACACATTCCGTAGTGTTGTACAGTAACAGCAAAACTAATCACATCTACATTTATGAGTCATCATCAAGGTCAGAAAACTGGAAGTGGGAGGGCGGGATTGGTCATCACCACAGGTAAATATTAACTAGTTTGTAATACAGACAGAGAGTAAAGGAAAGACCCTTATCAGATCTGCTGAATTATAGTGAGACTTCCATATGTGCTATGACTTACCTTTCTTATCAAATACAATATACCACAGAGGCTGTCTACAGACAAGCTGGTCTCTCAGTTTCTATTATACAATATGCCTATTATATCTGTACTCTGCACTCTCATACTCACTATAGCTTGTGCCATAAAAGGATTCTTCCATATTTTATGTGGAAAAGAGAACAGCCTGTAAACAGTGCCAGAGATTGTTTTTTATTTTATTGTAATTACTCGGCAAGTAATTGCAAATTTACTTTTGTCAAGTGCATGACTATTGCATGCATTGCTTGATTCAGTCACACTTTAAAAAAAAAAATTTTCCCTTATGTCTGCAGGCAGTTTGCCTATGGTGTTAATGCTAGATAAATTAGCGTAGCTGCCTGCCAAGGTTGGGGAGAGGAAGAGTTAACAACTTCTACTGATAAAATTTTGCACTCTTTTGGGGTCCAGCCTCCTGTTCTGTCATATATAAAAGACAGAGGTTCGGATCTCAAGGGTCGGGTCACCGACAAGAGGTCTTCGGAATTTGCCCAAGCCCAATTTCCCTGTGTGGCATGTGCCCTTCCACCATCCAATGGTTGTAAGTAGTTTTAGACCATTGTATAGTATTTTATTATACAGGGTCCTCCAACTCTAAATTTACACTGATGCATTTGAAAAAGAAGCCTTTAATGGGAATTAGGAAAACTATGCAATGTTACCAGTACGATTTTAAATTCCGTACTCATTTTTCTAAATTAGTTTGTTGTCTATTTTAATACATTTCAGCATGTGATTGTTAGTTCTTTATTTACTGTAGTAATATATGCTGCTTAGTGCCTGGAAGAGCCAAGATGACATGGGTTAAATAACAGTGCCCTTTGTATTTCAGGGCTAAACTTGGACAGAGGGTCTTTGCATTCCCAACCAGTGACATGGCATATTGAAGGTCTGAAAGTCCAAGGTATCAGATGTGCAATATATATGTGTATTGCACAGCCTTGTCAAAAGTCAGAGACAGTTATTTCGGGATAAAGAGAAGACTGCCAGCATGAGTCACAGAAATCCCGGATGTCATAATAAGTTGTGTGTTAACTTACTCTCTTCCATGTCATGGGTTTAGCAGCCGTGTGTAGGTATAACCAGTTTATGTTTTACTGGTGCAATCTAGTCATTTCCCATGTAACCAGGTTTCATGCAACCTCATTGCTGGAATCAGTTGCTCTTTTTGCATATACTCTACACTAATAATACTTTTTTTTTAAATAGAACTCACATAGCACTACTAGCAGTTTTCAAAGTAAAAAGATATATCCAATATTTATAGCGTTTTACGCTATTCCAATGTATTTATTGAAAATTTACAAGCTGATTAGCACTTAGCACTGATGCCCTGCAACACTTAAATCCTGGGCAGGGGTCCAGCCAGTAAACCTATCTGCATTCATTTTTTTCATTTATTTTGTGTGTGTATGTCTGTGTTTGCATCTCTCTTATAAAATGAAGGCAGGGGATAGCATGGAAGCTTGCACTTGAAAATGATTAATGTATCTAGGTAATTTGCCAAAAAAATGTGTAAAATAGAAACTGCAAATGAGGTTAATAAATGAAAAATATATAACAAAGGTCCAGCATGTAGTTAGGATTTGCAACTTGGAATTAAACACACACAGGAACTGTCCACCATGCAGGCAAACACTTACAGGAATATATGCAGTACTTCCTTGGCATACTATCCACCAGATGCTACCATACCACTTAAAGCGGGATTCCACCGACCTATCGTTTTTTTTTTTTTTCAGTTCATTCACAAACTTTGATTATCAGCATTACATACTCACAGATTGTGTTTAATATTTCCGACTGTGTCAGATTTCTTCATCAAGAATAACTTTTATTATTCGCTGTAGGCGGTTTCCATCTTGCTTGTGGGCATTTGAAGCCCACAAGCATTTATTTCCGGGACGCGGTGAATGCTGTGCTCCCAGCATTCACCGCTCGTTCCCGCGCATGCTCATTGGTAACTGCGAGCATCGCCGTCAAATTCCGGGTTGCCATCACAAGGGCGGTGTTGTTGGAAGTTCCCGCCCCATTGTGATGGCAACCAAACATATGCAAATTTTAGACACCCCCACATCACGTGACCGGCATCACTCGTTTCCGAGATCTCTCGAGATGTAGTCATGACGGCGTTACACACTGCATCCTGGGATGCCTGAGACTAGCTCCCAGGAGACTGTGCGGAGTCGGGGAAAGGTTATAAACACGCCTACTCCCACGGGAGGAGAACCAGGAAGTGGAAATAAGAATTGAAATATAAAAGGTAATTACGGCGCTTTGATTTTTTTGCAACGGCATTTCAGCATCTAGGCAATTAGGTGAATGTCTTAAGATAAAGTAAAAATTTTGGGTGAAACCCCGCTTTAAAGCATAACTAAAGTCCTTTGCCTGTCCCCAGGGCTTTTGCCATATTGTTTGAGAATATGCATAGCATATTTGCACATTATGGCAGACCACTTACCAAGGTGTCCTCTTTCAGTGACGCAACAGCTCTTCAGATCTTTCTGGCTGTTACTTCCCTGTTGCCGACATCTTTGGCATTTGGCATCTTCGGCAATCTTGATCGGTTTGATATATTAAAATATATCTCACAAATTACATGTACCATCTAACACAGCCACTCTCAACCAGGGTTCCTCCAGAGGTGGCTAGGGGGTTGTGGCTGATTTACCTTCTGTTTGATGGTGCCTACATAGTTCTGAGCCAATGACACTTGGAGGAGCCAGTGATATGACACCAATGATCTTTATAGCTCTCTGTAAGGGGGCCATTCTTACCACCACTGTAAAAAAAGGCATTCTTCTCACTGACCACCAAAGTAAGGGGCATTGTTCCCACTGACCCCCAATGAATGGGTTTTATCAGGGGTTCCTCGAGACCTGGAAATTATTTTAAGGCTTCCCCTGGGGTAAAAAGTTTGAGAAAGGCTGATCTAACATATTATGCTATATTTCAGGTATTATAGTGTTCTCTATTAGGGCTCTTTTACACTGCCGTTTGGCCATAGGATGCTAGGCAAATTTAATTTTTAGCTTCTTCTGTAGCCAAGGGAGTAGTGATTGATTTCTCTGGTCTGTTTAGGTTTTCACAGCCTGGGAGTTTGACTGCTTCCCGCTGCTTATGGAAGAAGTTTCTAGAATATAGGGTTGGGGGAGTAAAATGACTAGACTGAATATTTATCATGCCCTAGCCAATCCTTGGAGAGGAGTGTCCAGAAGGTGGCTGGGGAGGCGATAAATGATCTGGAGCCCTTGAGGGATTGTTCTTTCCTTATCAGTGAGGGTTCCAGAGTCTCTGGGGATGCTGCCACTGAGACAGCCTGTGGGCTGTTTAGCTAATTTTAAGGCCTCAGCTGTGGCAGAGCCAAGACCCTGAAGCAATCTTTTTGAGGAGCTGGCTGTGGGACTTCACCATAAGAAATCTGGTCTGGAGAAGGACTGTCTCCCTTAAAGGGTCGTGTGCAGAGGAAGCTGGAAGGTGTGCAAGCTGTCCTGAGGGCTTGTGAGTACTGACCATGAATTGTGATCCCTGATGACTCTATGCTTTGGGATGTAATTAGTAGAGGTAGCTCTGGACTGAAACTGCTCTAATAGTGTCTCAGAGTATTAGCCATTCCCCCGTGCCCCCAGAAGAATCCAAGTGTGTGAGCCTAGAGAAGAGTGTCCTCCTATCACCATACAAGCATTTAGAATATTTCATGTCCTAACCCTTCTCCTGCTTAATGCTTAAAAATACATCCCTAGACTGTATTATTGGAGCTGGTGTGCGTGGACTGGTGCTTGTGGGGATGTGCAGCCTCTGTACTGGTAGGGAAGAACCAGCTATTACCAGAGGATCCTACAGAGGTACTGCTAAACTTCTATATCCTGCATTTTTGGTGCTTTTTCGGAAAGCGCATCAAGGATGCAGCATGCAGGACTTTTGGTGTGTTTCAGAAAATGCACCAAAAACGCTGGTCATAAAACGTTGTAGAAGTCTATGGTGAAGCATGGGTAAACCTGTACCAAAACTGTGGGTATACTGCGCTGTGGTCAGTGTGAAAGCACCCTTATATGTAAGGCCATTTTTTCCCCATTATGTCTTATGCATGTAAGCAGCTTCATGCAGTGTATTTTCTTTAGCTGACTTGCTTGCAGGATGCCTTTTTTTAAATTATGCAACATATGCCTGATAAGTACACATTGTAGCCACCCAGTTTTTCAGGTCTGGCACCCCATGTACACTTAAATGGTATTGCTGCTACCAAAGCCCCTGCTCCAACCTTTCATTGTCTGCCCCTATAGAACAGCGCTGCATTACATCTTTCGTCTGCTGCTTGTCTACTCTTACATTGCTAAACTAGTTGCCCTGGGACATTGCCCACCACTGCAGGAACAAGCTGGGGGTAGATCATCGCTATAGGACACCTGAATGGGATATATGTATAGATATATGCACCAGCACTACATGTATACACACGCGGAAGGGTCTAAAGACCATTATACATGAGAAGAAATTGTTGCGCAAAATAAACAACATATGTGGAACATAAATTGTTGTATGGAGAACATAACATCTGTGCTGAAAGAGATACATTTCATGAAGTTTTATCTGAATTTTTTTTCTAATAAAACAGAGATAATGATAATCTGACCCAACAATGTTCCATTACAAATAATGCAGAATGATCCAGAATGGACCTGGTGTTGGAGGTATGTATTGGGTGCGGATCATGGAAAGGATTGTTCAGGGACTTTTTTGAATTAAAAAAAAAAAACTGATCACCTGAAAATGCAAAAAAAAAAAAAAATCACAGAAATAATATATTTTAATGCACTTTTAAAATAAAATGTATCACATTTTACTTATGACCAGGGCCGGACTTTCCATTGGGCTTGACGGGGCTCAAGCCCATGGGCCCCCTATTGGCCAATAGGGGGCCCCGCCGACCACGCCCATTTCGAAAGCCACCAAGAGCCGCTGAGAGTGGCCGAAAGCCGCCAAGATACACAGGACATCCGGCTCTGTATCTCGGCGGCGCCATTTTTAAACTGAAAGGCTGCATTGATAAGGCAGCAATGACACTGGAGCAAGGCTACACTGACAAGTCTGCAAATGACACTGGGGCAAGGCTACACTGACAAGGCTGCAATGACACTGACAAGGCTGCAGATGGGCACTGATAAGGCTGCATTGATGGGCATTTAAATGTAAGTTTTTTTCCTTAAACTTCCCTCCTAAAGTTTTTTTCCTTAAAATTCCCTCCTAAACTTGGGGTGCGTGTTATACGCCGGCGCGTGTTATACGTCGATAAATACGGTAATTATCATTTTATCCATTTTTATTGCTTTTATTAATCATGGACCCAGGACAAATATCATTACAGTATCCCCCACTTATACGCTTATAAATTATCTACTTTTGTGAGTAGCCATTTGGCTGTTTTGTCTTGTCCAATTAAACAGAAGTTCTTTAATACTGCACTGAGTCTGGCGCACCTTGTCCTTTTCTATTTCTGTTTTATAGAGCTGTGCATATGTATAGAAGAGTAGGGCCCGAAAGTGACTCAAGCCCAGGGGCCCCCACCACCCTAAGTCCTGCCCTGTTTATGACGTATTATGGGCTGGATGCATTCTTCAAGATGGGTATTTATTAGTATTATCCTATCAAATGGCAACATAATACATTCTTTAAATGAAAAAGGATTCGGATTACATAAATACAAAATGTGACACAGAAGAAGAGGGTTTACAATCCACGAGGTGCAAAAACACTTATAGCAAATGCATAGGGAGATGGCAGTGGCTTGAAGGATGGGATGTGGTTATTTGGTAAGGAATGGGCAAGGCAGAGAAGGAAAAAGGAATGGAGTTTTGAAGAACTGGGATTTGAGGGACAGTTAAAATGTGTAAAAGTTGCAACAAATGTCTAATAGATGTATTAAATGAGCACAAATAGACTAAATAAATAACCCAGAATGCAAACATTTATCTAAGGAACAAAAAGTCTGTCCTGCAGATTTTACACTTTTACACCTTTCATTCATCAGCTGGGTGTGCCAGCTATAAAATCAGAATTGATCCTTTAATTCCTTTGGCCACAAATGCTACATAATGTCATGACACATAATGCCTTGGGAGATGATTTCTCAACATAAAGCCAAGAGTGTCTAAATAAACTTTAGGTATAGACCTAAAATTGAAAGGTTAACCTTATAGTCAAAGCTTTGTTAACAGTCTAATTGGGATACTCATATAAATAAAGAGTGGAAAACATTTCAGTCCTCACTATAGTGCTTTTTGCGTGACCAAAGGTTAATACTTTTGTCGGTTCGAATCTCAACCATGGCACTACATGCCTGGGGCTTGCCTGTTCTCCATGGGATTCCTCCGGTTTCCTACCATACTCCGTAGACATGCTGGTCTGGTAGGCACTGGGCAGAGGCGTAGCTTGAAGCTTGTGGGTCGCGATGCAAAAGTTTACCTGTGCCCCCCCCCACTAATTCCAACATGCATGCAGATACATCCACCGCACGCCAAGATACTCAAAGTGGCTTAAGAGTTTTGAGTTCACAGAGTTCCTCTTTACATCAGAGGACAGGGAATACCGCTGGCAGGTCACTTGGCAGAGCTCCTTTCCCATCCCAGCACTGTATACAGCTACCCCCCGTCCCCCCCCCCCCACACACACACACACTACACAGGGCTGAAATCACATTCCTTTACATACAGTTTGTCAGTCTTCACAGGGTGTATCTGACTTTTATTTTTCCCTTCTGACCTGTGAAATTCTCTGGTCGGAATGGCAGTGTAGTTGCAGTAGGCAGATACACCCTGTGCAGATCATGGCTAACTGGCTGTGTTGTAAAGTAATGTGATTTCAGCCCTGCGGAGGAGGAACAGTAAAGAGTGTTCTAATGGAAAAGAAGCTCAGCAGCTGGGAACAGCATGCAGGGTGGAGGGGGTGGTCAGGGGGGGCAACTTAGATCTGGGAGGGCAAAGCCATGTGACACAAAATCTGGAGCCTGCAGCCCTTCAAGGGCCCCCCGACAAGGTGTCAAGTGATTTGTTTTAGCAATTTCTGAAGGTTTCTCTGTCAGTGTTGGCAGGTGTTGGGGGAAGGTCACCTCCCGGAGGTGTGTGTCTTTTCAGTAGTTGTCAGGGAAGTGGGATAATGAGACATCCCCTGGTGGGGGGGGGGGGGTACAGAGAATCCCAGCCTGTGACTAGGAGACACTGAGCAGTGTCATGCCTCACCAGTGACATCAGTTCCATTGTGGCTACAGGAGGGCACTCTCCTCCTCTTGCCTCGCTGAGCTCGGTTACCATTCCATGTTGCCAGCACACAGCACAGACACTTAGCCGACCTGGGCCGCTCTCACCTCGTGCTACTCTCCATTCAGGAAATGGCTGACAGCTTTTCCCCAGCCAGAGGGGTGTGAACTGTAGAAGGCAAAGTAGAAGCCCAGTACTGGAGCGTGGCTGTGGGGCCCTAGGGCCGATCGGAGCTGGATTTTGTGGAGGATATGATAATATGACAGGGAGACTGCAGGGGTCCCCTGGAGCTAGGGGAGGGGTTGCGATTGTGACCCCTGCAACCCCTTATGCTACGCCCATGCTGGTTAATTGGCTCCTGTCTAAATTGTGTATGTATGAATGTGAGTTAGAAACCTTAGATTGTAAGCTCCTTGAGGGCAGGGACTGATGTGAATGTAATATATATATATATATATATATATATATATATATATATATATATATATATAGTGCTGCATAAATTGAGGGCGCTATACAAGTACCAATAATAAATAAATCAAAATAATAATACTCCCCTTAGTAGTGTAATATGGGGGATGTCTAGCTCAGTGGTAGATGCATTTTCAGTGAGTTCACAGCCAATGGGAACTTCAGTTTAAGGGCGTGGTAGCCCACTTTTATTGATAGTAACAAAAATGAAAGTTCATACATAAATGGATTGCCCCCACAGGGGTTCTTCTCCAGCGGAAATACACTAAATGAAAAATGCCAATACACCTGGCTCTTAAGGCTTACTCAGCCTTGGGCGCAGTACCTTGCTGCACGGGCCCACTCCTGGCCTCTAGGAGGATGCTCTCCTGACACTCCAGGCTTTCACACTCCTTCAAGACTCATGGCCCCAGGGCTCTCTCTTCCAGTTGTCTCACCTATGGTCTCCCCGACTCTCTCAGCTTGCTCAAATCTCTCAGTCCACTGACCTGGAACCTCTCCCACATGAAGTGCCATCTCAAGGATATTGCCTGGATTTTTAAACAGTAGCACACCTCCCTTCTGGCTGCAGCAACTGCTCCAACGCCAACTCTCCTGAGCTATGCTCAGATCTGCCTTATAATGAGTGTGTGCACCTGGACACACACACAACCTGCAGAACTTCTGGAAAGCCCGGACACAAGACTGAAGAATACATCCCTTCCAATGCTCTTTGAAGTCTTCAAGTTTCCAGCCCCAATCCAGACTTACAAAATCCAGAGAAGACTTAAAGCATAGTTTTCTCTGCTCACCAATCTTCTGCTGGAACTTCTCAAACTGCCTCTGTGAGAGCCCTGTGTCCATTTTACACTAATTTTCACTGAGACAGGGGCTCTCACTCTCACATTAGACATAGCTTGACCAAATGTCTGGTCATTTTGATGATGTGAGCAGCAATAGAAAGACTGGAACAACATTTTTATTGGACAGGTATGTATTTTGGCCCCTCTTTTTTAATTTTTTTTTTTTTAATGGCAGTATTTAATAGTTACACAGGCGGACACCCATGCAACATCATACTGAGTGACATGCCTGCCTCAGGATTGGCACTACTCCTGGGAAATAGAAGGGTCTTGGAGTGGTTGGTTGGCAATCTTGGCTGTGATGGGTAAAAACATGTTCCAGTTACATTTCTCACACCAAGTCAGTATTCCACTTGTACAACAAAAGGAAACCTTTCTGAGAGCTGTTCACACAATCTTTGTGCTATGATTTCACTTGAAAGACTAATCTCCTTGCTGTACATTAGATATACATCACTTGAAAGGAAAATCTCCACCCGCCCCCCAGAGCTCCCCACCTGAAGAATTTGCTAGCTCATCTAATCTTTCAGGCATACATCAAATGAAAGGCACAGAGCACCTTCTCACTGCTGAAAATGGCTCCTTAATGGGAGACCTTTTTCTTATCTGGTTTCATCCATTTAAAGGACTTCTTACCATTAGACCTTTTTGTAAACAGCTTGTCAGTTTTTTTCTGCTTTTTTCACACGTTATCCACTTCAATTTTATCGACATTTACTCAGTTCTCACCTGCATTTTAAAAATATTTTCTGTTTTTGCTATAAAAATTGCTTCATTTAGAAACATTTATTTATTATTTATGGTCGTGGCCCTATGACCGAGAGAGATGTCAATCACATAAACACGCCACAAGACTTCAAACATAAAAAGACTTGAAGTGTGCCTTGATGGTCTGGTCGGTATGCCAAGAAAAGGGGGCATACAGGAGATAAGTAATGGGTAGTTTGTGAAGAAGGATGTGTTGAGAAGTGCCCTGAAAAAGGGAAGGGCAGGAGGGTATTGCACACTGGAACCGACAATGAGGAGAAAGGAGGGTAGTCGGGGCGTCTTGTAGTGGCTTCAGAGCACCAATTCGCCATGTGGGTAGTGGACTGGCAAATGGTGCATAGCGGTGGGTGAGCGGAGTTCTGCGAAATGGTGGCAGAATAGCTCCGTGTCAGAAATGCTCCAGTCTGTCTTGCCCTGGAACTGGCTGAGCTTGGCGGCTGCCTTGGCAGAAAATGAGCAGTGGTAGTCATAAAAGGTGTGCCCTCCATACTTGTACCCAAGGTCTGTGACTGAATGGAGATATAGGTCCAGCTGTTCCCTCCTGTTGGGGGTGGCTGAGCAGACAACTTCCCTGAACATCCCAAAAGCCAAAACTAATTCGGTGATTGTATGTTTGTGGGTGAGCCTGGGGTCTTTCGACGCAATGGCCACCGAGACGTCCCCCCAGGCATATGCTCTGTTGTCCACCACATCACGCACCGAAATCCGCAGAGATGCTAAATTTACATCCTTGCCTTCCAAGATGTCCTTCCTAAGGATGGCAGGGACAACGTGAACAGGGAGGATGGTAGAAGAGGACACTGGCATACCTGCAGGAGGGGATACCAGTGCTGGGACCGCGACTGGGTCAGCGAGGGTCTTGGAAGGGCAAGCCTCCGGGGCTGCGACTGTGGTCTGCATGTCAGTAACTGTTGCGGACAGTGAGGAGACCATGGAGTGCAGCTGGGAGATGGCCCCGGATATGAACTGCAAGGACACCTGAAGGGCGCTGGGTCCTGTAGCAGCTGTCAGCAAGAAGAGTAGCCTGAATATTTCTGCCTTCCTGGCTGTCGCAGGGTAGGGGGTGGCCTTGCGTCTAAGCTCAGCTATGACTTGGGAATGGTCCAAGTGAGGAGGGACTGCAGGCTACCACTCTCTGAGCCCATAGAGGGTGACAGAGGAGCAGGTGTGAGGTCATCACTGCCGGCCTGTGACATGACTCTGACTGAGTGACACCCTAGCAGCGAGGTCCTGGCACGGATCAAGACTGGGTCGACCGGAAACCTGCGATGAGGGTGACATAAGAGTAACATGTCTGTTCCTTTAGCTGAGAAGAAAAATAACCTACCCTTGCCATGCTATTGGCCCTGGTGGAATGCGACTGTATGTTCTTCCCTATATAGACTGTAAAGGGAATTTGTAATTCTGTATATAATTGTATTCTATTTTGTATGTATTGCACACTGCCCTCACTGCGCACACGACACTAATAATGTTTTCAGTACATGTTTACATTCTTTCGAGTGCTGATTAGAATTAGCCTGCCTATGTAACCATAAACGTACGATGGTAATATTAATGTGATACCTACGTAATCATATGTATAAAAACCTTCATGTGCGTCATAATAAACAGAACAGTTATTTGGAAAGATGCTGAGCGTATCTTTTGTGTCTGTTCTCTACTGCAGTAGTTATTAATTTGGAACCACTAATCAATATGAGGATAGGAGTTGCCTATCTACAAAATGTCCAACTCAGGTGGCGAGCTTTGCCTAGGAGGGGCTTTACAGGTGACCCTGAGAATCCGAAATGAGGAGCTTGAGACGATCCGGGAGCCTTTTGCTTACATTTGAGTTATCAGACTTCCTTGATCGGTAAGGCATTTTCGGGACAAAGGGTACCTATTTTACTCCCTTTAATCAAACTGTATTGATTGGTGCTTATATGTTATGTTGTCACTGTCTACTGTCCATCGGAGTGTTATAGATAAGAAAGGGAAGAATAGTGCTGTTCACAGGTATATGTAGTACATCTGCTAGATGAAGTAGTTTAGAGGCAAGAGGGTATAGGCACACGTAGAGAAGAGAGAGAAGACTGGCCAGTCATTATGGGCACTGAATTAAGTAAGGGAATGAAGGGTAAGAGACCCTCAAAAATGCCCAGCGCAAGAGGAGTGCTTTATATGAACCGAAGGTGCGGTTCCGCCTATACTGAGCCCCTAGATTAATGGTTAAAGTGGACAGGGATCCACAATGGGTAACTGGGTTACAAAAGGCCACAGGGACTAAGAATCATGCAGAGTAAACAGCTAGAGAAACAGCTATCTATGTGAGCAGGATGGATCAGGGGTCACAATTAACACTAGACAGAAAGGGACATTTTGATGTTAAGTTGTGGGAGGAATTTGGGGTCAGGCACTACAACTAGTTAAGTCAAGAAACAGAGAAATGAGAGTTAAAACAGAATACTTTATATGTTGTCAGAGAGGGAAGATGGGATTAGCACTATGGCTGCCCATCTGATCATTGAAGGTTCAGTATGTGAAGTATAAGCAAGGAAATATTAAAGAGTTAAAATAAAGTGAGAGAATGATATGCATGTGTTGTGTACAAATGGGAAAAATGTAAGCGATTTTAGAGAGATATTCGTGTATGTGTGTGAATGCTGGAACATTTAGTTCTATCACTTGTGTGTGTTATGTATGCAGATGTGACCCCCTCCTTTGTGCTCTCATGAAAGAATGTGGCTGCAATGAGAGGTCAGTGGTAAGCTGGAAGGACACCATGCCAATTTCAGTTTTTTAGACAAAACATTTATTACAAAATGTGCCGGGTTAACGAATCTAATGATAAACAATGTGATCACAATTATTTTTGAATCTGTTTTCCAAACACATTAAAACAAAGGTTACATTTAACCGTGTATTACACAAATTGAATATCCTTTGATAGTGGAAACAGTGCATTTAAAAAAGGGAAATTAAGAAAAATTAAGTAATATGTCCCCCTTTAAGGAAATTTATCTGTGGATATATATTAGTGTGTGATATTGAAATTATCATTTGAGTAATAATTTCTAATATGAGTTTAACAATTTTATTAATAATATAGATATATTGAAACTGGTTTAGACAACCTTTGGTTGGAAATGAAATCCAGGTGGAAATTTGTAAAAATGGGATTAGTTTAGATTAAGATAATAATTTTGTAATTTTACATTTATTGAGTGGAAAAAATTAAGATGAGGTTGTTAATTGGAATACAGCTGCCATAATGTTTAACAAAGCCAAGATGGATGGGATACATAAGAAGTTTTTCTACAAAAATGAAATCTTAAGGGCTGATAATAACTTGATGTGCGGTCCATGATGTGAGAGTAATAATAAATAAAATGTAAATATAACAGACCCATCACATCAAGTCCACACACCCTGTTAGGATAGATGCCACCTGCAGCCAGTTGTTTTATAGTTTTTGATGTGGCTGAGAGCTTTCTGGTCCATCATACAGATTGTTGGCCCTTTTGTTTTTATTTATTTTTAAAATCAAAAGCAGAATGTGTGGATTGTGAAATGATGTGCAACTTTTCCCTGTAAGTGCCGTGGTATAAGCAGAAGAATATTTTGGATTTATGCACATCTCTGCATGACCAAAGGGTATTGTTATCATTTATTATAATATTGCCAGGAAAAAGTTGTCTTTTTGAAACATGAAACTGGAGTTCTTACACAAATAGCATGATTGAAAACAAGCCATTGTAATATATTTTAGCAAGCTGGACCCAGTAATGAAGGGTTCATCCCGACATATCAGAGCTGTAGCTTTTATGCAAAGGTGCTATTAGACAAAGTTACAGACATTATTTTGGTCAAATATTTAATCTGTAATGGTCCCACATTCTGCGCAGCAAATATACAGCTAACTAAATGTTTGTCTAATGAAAGGTTCAAAATATGAATTTGTTTTGTTTGTTTATGTACAAATCTAACAATGAAAAATGCGTACGTTTGAATCCAGCCACCTTATTGCCTCTATTGGAGGAGGCTGGAGACAAAGGAAGACACATCTGTTACATTGATGAAGTAGGAATCAGCTGCGGTGAGCCCAGTGCAGGACACACTCCCTGAAGACCCAGATATTTCATTTTTTGGAGAGTTATTCCCGGTTTTATACTGAGGATGCAGTTTATCACCCAGAAGGATACTCTGTATTCAGAGTCGTTAGATCCTTTTTCCCCAGTTCCATTTGAAGGGCCAGAAGTTTGTTTTTACTTCGGCAGGTAAACCAATCAAGCATGCTAAGTTAATTTGATTGGCTGTTTTCAGCCTTCCAGGTTCTTGCTGAGGTAGCCATACTAACTTTAAAACTCACACATGGAAGCAGACCAGGCGACTAAGGATGCTGCATTACAGCCCCGGACACTTGATGGGTCTGTGCAATTTACAGATTCGACCCTAGTTGTGGCCCAGTATAGCTGGGATTAATAATTCAACTTTAAGGACCCCAGAACGAGAAGAACAAGTGGTCCACAGGGGGCAACTTCTTATGAAAGAGGACTTTGGAAAAGGTGATCATTTATGTCTGCCAGCCACTCTTTTCCCTCCAGCTTGACACATGGACCGTGTCATCAGTCACAAGCAGTTATGGCTGCCTTAGTAAATGAGCGTGGGCTAGAGCCAGGGTTCTCCACAGTTGTTTTTATAACATACCACTTCTTGTTTTACCTGTTATCAAAGGTGTTACCAAAAGCTGAACATCCCTTCCAGAGATTACAAAAAGATACATCCAGATGCCCAACTTAGGATCTTACGAGTATGCATTTTGTCTGTATGGACATGTTTACTGGATGTCCAGTGACAAATGCTACTGCAAAGGCCAAGGTAAAAAGTGTTATCAGAAGTAGTTTGTAAGTACAGAGTGCAGAATCTACAGAGAGTAACAGAGGAAATCATTTTTATAGGAGAGTCCTTACTAGAAGTTTTGAGGTTTTATTTTTACACCCCCTACTGTCTACAATGTAGCGGACAAAGTAGAGTAAGAAACTTTTGCCTGAATGTTTTCTTCTATTTTATCAAGCCCCTAAGGCAGTGGTTCTCAAACCTCTAGTGCCGTGACCCCTTGATAAATTTTCCCAAGTTGTTGGGACCCCTAACAGTAAAATTATTTTCATAGCGTGGGTTTTCAGCACCCAAGGCAAGACAAGTAATTTGCGCCCCTAACCCGCAGACATTTAGCGCTCCCTGAGTCCTTTTATTGGAAACTATAATCACAGGTAGTGTTACTAACTGTCCCTCACTTCACTGTGTCTCCGACTTTGTGGTGTCTCGTAGCAGTGACACCTATGCCGAAATCAGGAAATAGGGTCTCCTCCAGCCCCTCCCACTTCACATTCCTCACCAGTCAGCTGACCTCTAGTTTCTGCCCCCCAGCCATGGCATGAACTGAATGGGCGCCTGCGAAGAGGCTAAGTGGGCGGCCACAGGCTCCAAGAACAGCCCAGCTGGGAGGCCACAGTCTCCAGGGATAGCCCTGCTGGGCGGCCGCAAAAAGGCTGGGAGAGCGGTGTGTGGACTTCAGGAACAGCCCAGGATTCGGTGACCCCTGGCAAATCATCATTCGACCCCTGAGGGGGTCCCGACCCCCAGGTTGAGAACCACTGCCCTAAGGGGATGTTAGACTCTCTCCCTATGAGATTTGGTTTGGGAGAGTGTTACTCACTTGCTTATATTTTGTCTCAGCAGCTGAAGTCCTCCATTCGGATCTCACAGAGAATTTTGCTGATCTTTTAAGGTTTTTGACAAACTCAATGTGTTTTCTCTCCAATTCCAGATCCTAAAAGTTTGGAAGGATCTAAAACTAAAGTCAGGTGACTTGTGGATGGTTAAGAGACATTTAAATATAAGGAAATGTTTGGAGACTCAATACAGCATCTATTTTATGTACAGTTTTGCAAAACTTGAAGGAAAAGTCACCTGGATCCACACCAGACACTGCAAAAATGACTAAATTAAAGAAATCTCTGTGTTTGATTTGTTTCCTTCTTGCAATCAGTCTAGGGTACTTTTTGATTCAATTACTTTAATTGTAAAGGATATATATACAGGGGGTCCCCGAGTTTCGAACCTGCTAGGGACTGCCTGCTTGTTCTTAAGCCGGATTCGTTCATAAGCCGGAAGCGCATGCGCAGAACGGCAGAGACATTGTTTTCCGATGTTTTCCGATGTTCTGTCAAGTAGCCGCGCATGCGCAGACGTCGTTTTCCGATGTTTTCCAATGTGCCCGCCATGGAAAAGTGGCCGCGCCCGGAACGTCTCCCGCCTCCCGTTCGTAAGTAGGAGTCGTTCGTAAGTCGGAGGTTCGTAACTCGGGGACCCCCTGTACATATATATAATATATTTGAAAAGTAGTTTAGCCATGTTGAAGTCATATTTGTCTTTTGTATGTCTTCCATTTTATGTAGAATTGTCTGTGTTTACATATGCTGATAAGTCAGCATGCCAACAATTCAGCTAAAAGGCCATTCTGGCCACAGGAGTGTACAGTCAGTAGCATAGGTGTGCGCAGCCTCTTGCATTAGGGTGTGCACCCCAAAGCTCAAATACATATGCATACTGTATGTATATGTACTGATGGTGTCAGTAGGGCAGTGGACAGTGTAATTTTGTTAATTTTCTTTCTCCAAAAATTTTTGGCTTGTGTAACATTTTTGGGGGGGATGAAATATCAGTGGTCTAAACAGGGGGGAATATGCAGCACACAAGGCAATTAGGGTGTGCCCAGGCACACCTGGCACACCCTGTGCGCACGCCTATGGCCAGTAGTCTGTAAATATGTCTTATCAATCATTTGTTTTTCACAATGAAAAGTCATTTTGTAATGAAAAAGCTGCTCAGCTATTATTTTCTCCACAATCGAGTTTTTGCCTCTTTGGCCAGGACTACCTCCACCTAAGCGTGTGGAGGTTCCAGGTAATAGCAGGTATGGTTAATGATCAAAATATTGATGAAAAGAGAGGAGACTGTAAAATAAATTTGTAAGTTCTGTATATAATTGTATTCTATTTTGTATGCATTGCACACTGCCCTCACTGTGCACACGGCACTAATAATGTTTTCAGTACATGTCTACATTCTTTCGAGTGCTGATTAGAATTAGCCTGCATATGTAACGCCCCTTGTTACCATAAATTTACAATTGTAATATTAATGTAATACCTACAGTCAGGTCCATAAATATTGGGAACAAGATGTGCTTTAACTGCAGACTTTCAGCTTTAATTTGAGGGTGTTTACATCCAAATCAGATGAACGGTGTAGGAATTACAACAGTTTGTATATGTGCCTCCCACTTTTTAAGGGATCAAAAGTAATGGGACAGATTAACAATCATCCATCAAACTTTCACTTTTTAATACTTGGTTGCAAATCCTTTGCAGTCAATTACAGCCTTAAGTCTGGAACGCACAGACATCACCAGACGCTGGGTTTCATCCCTGGTGATGCTCTGCCAGGCCTCTACTGCAACTGTCTTCAGTTCCTGCTTGTTCTTGGGGCATTTTCCCTTCAGTTTTGTCTTCAGCAAGTGAAATGCATGCACAATTGGATTCAGGTCAGGTGATTGACTTTGCAAAACATTCCACTTCTTTCCCTTAAAAAACTCTTTGGTTGCTTTCACAGTATGCTTCAGGTCATTGTCCATCTGCACTGTGAAGTGCCGTCCAATGAGTTTTGAAGCATTTTGCTCAATATGAGCAGATAATATTGCACGAAACACTTCAGAATGTATCTGTCAGCAGTCACATCATCAATAAATATGAGAGAACCAGTTCCATTGGCAGCCATACATGCCCACGCCATGACACTACCACCACCATGCTTTACTGATGAGGTGGTATGCTTTGGATCATGAGCAGTTCCTTTCCTTCTCCATGCTCTTCTCTTTCCATCACTCTGGTACAAGTTGATCTTGGTCTCATCTGTCCATAGGATGTTGTTCCAGAACTGTGAAGGCTTTTTTAGATGTTGTTTGGCAAACTCTAATCTGGCCTTTCTGTTTTTGAGGCTCACCAATGGTTTACATCTTGTGGTAAACCCTCTGTATTCACTCTGGTGAAGTCTTCTCTTGATTGTTGACTTTGACACACATACACCTACCTCCTGGAGAGTGTTCTTGATCTGGCCAACTGTTGTGAAGGGTGTTTTCTTCACCAGGGAAAGAATTCTTCGGTCATCCACCACAGTTGTTTTCCGTGGTCTTCCGGGTCTTTTGGTGTTGCTGAGCTCACCGGTGCATTCTTTCTTTTTAATGATGTTCCAAACAGTTGATTTGGATACACATAATGTATTTGCTATCTCTCTGATGGGTTTGTTTTGTTTTTTCAGCCTAATGATGGCTTGCTTCACTGATAGTGACAGCTCTTTGGATCTCATATTGAGAGTTGACAGCAACAGATTCCAAGTGCAAATAGCACACTTGAAATGAACTCTGGACCTTTTATCTGCTCCTTGTAAATGGGATAATGATGGAATAACACACACCTGGCCATGGAACAGCTGATGTCTATGCTTTCCGGACTTAAGGCTGTAATTGACTGCAAAGGATTTGCAACCAAGTATTAAAAAGTGAAAGTTTGATGGATGATTGTTAATCTGTCCCATTACTTTTGGTCCCTTAAAAAGTGGGAGGCACATATACAAACTGTTGTAATTCCTACACCGTTAACCTGATTTGGATGTGTATACCCTCAAATTAAAGCTGTAAGTCTGCAGTTAAAGCACATCTTGTTCGTTTCATTTCAAATCCATTGTGGTGGTGTATAGAGCCAAAAAGATTAGAACTGTGTCAATGTCCCAATATTTATGGACCTGACTGTACGTAATCACGTGTATAAAAACCTTCAATTGCGTCATAATAAACAGAACAGTTATTTGGAAAGATGCTGCTGAGCGTATCTTTTGTGTCTGTTCCCTACTGCAGTAGTTATTAATTTGGAACCACTAATCAATATGAGGATAGGAGTTGCCTATCTACAAAATGTTCGACTCAATATATATATATATATATATATATATATATATATATATATATATATATATATTTTATCTGGGGAGAAACGACCAACCTGGTGTAAGATGAAAAACCTTAACTCGACTGCCCTGAGGAAAAGACAGAGAGGATGATGAGTAGCCTGTACGCTGCTGAAGATAAATGTATGACTGGATGTTTCTACATGTATGCAAAGCTGATTGGGTGCCCCTGTGGTGTGTTTGTAATCTGGTTTGTGCCCGGAATGTTTTGACGCTACTGGAGATAAGCTAACGTTTGCGTGGTTGCGAAAGTCACTATGAGTGGTTTAGGCTGCTGCGACAAAATTGCGTGATTGCTAGGGCATCAGTCTGGTTTGCATGGTTGCAAGGGTCTTGATGTGTGTGATGTTAGTTTTTGTGACGGTATTGCGTAGTCGTAAGGGTCCCGGTGTGTGTCCTGCTGCTGGGACGATATTGCATGATTGAAAGGGTCTCAATGAGTATGAGGTTTGTTTCGAGACGATATTGAGTGGTTGCAAGGGTCTCTGCGAGTGTCAGGCTGCTTTGACGGTATTGGGTTTGTAAGGGTCTCGTTTATATATATATATAGATATATATATATATATATATATATATAGATATATATATATATATCTATATATATATATTTTATTTTTTATTTTTTTTTGAGTGAGGGGTAGCTGAGACGATATTGCGTTTGCAAGGGTCTCAACAAGAGTGACAGGCTGTTGATGCGGTTTTGCAAGGATGCAGGGTCTCAACGAATGGGAGTTGGGTTGGTGAGAAAATGATAGAAACAACTGGCTTGTTTGACAGTTTCACCGAACCCCTAAGCGGGTAGTACAAGGAATAAGGACAACATGCATCCGATTCCTAGGTTCTGTAGGGGGAACTAACAAACAACCTGGGGGACAACAAATGGTAAGGAATAGGTACAACATAAAGAGAGTGGTGACGAATCTTTATCTGCGACAGTGAGCGGCGGACTGTGGCGGGAGTGCAAAGTATAGGGAAGGTGTGGCGTGATGCTTTGCACAAGGCAAAACAACAACAAGTTTGGTGTGGAAAAATAGAATGAGAGAAGTGCTTACGAATGATTCGTAAGTTCCACTGCGGGATTTGAAGACATGGTATGGGTGAGACTGCGAGTGGCTATGAATTGATACAACAACATGGTAACGAATCCTACCTGTGACAATGGCCGTGCGACTGGATCCGTATCAGTCCGAAGTGGATATGCAACGTTTCCGAAGAATGTGGTGTGGCGCCGTGCATGACGCACACAAGATAACTTGTTTTGGCAAGTAACGAGGGGAAGAACCGTGTATGAATGATTCGTAGGTTCCATGGCGGGAACTGGACACACGACATGGGGGATACATTGAATGGCAATGATAAGGACATGATACGAATGCAAAGTAATGACTCCTACCTGCGACCGCAAGCAAGATTTGAACGAAAAGCTATGAATAAGCAACCGCAACACACTGTATTCGGGAGCAACAGACTCACGACTACGAAGTGAGCTGAAGAGTAGGCCTGCTGACGTGACGAATCGCGCACTGGAACCGACAATGTGTATGGGCGAGTGGGCTGCTTAAATACCCTCCGGGCTCCTCTTTTCTTTTGTATATGAGGAAATGTATGTCATCGCCCAAAGCTTTTTATAGCTACTATTGCCAATTTGATTTCATCAAGGCTTTTTATGCCAGAAGCACCTCTTTTGGTCTGATGATACATGCATAGACAAAGGAGGGCAATCAGCCATGCTGGTACGATCCAGCCATCCTCTGGCAGCTTTAGGAGACGGCTGAGCTTATTTATGTAGGTGGGGAGGGGAGGAAGTTAGGTCTATGTTGCCTGAAAACATTCTTCTATGTAGCACCATTATGAATTAAAAAAAAAGTCTATTATCTTGATGTTATTAGTGGACATATAGAAGAACATTTGTTAGACAATTAAGGTTGGTGACTTACATGCAAAAAGTTCTTAAAATAAGATCTTATTTTGAATGTTTTTTGAAAAATGCTCATTGAACTGTTTTGATTATTCACGCGATCTTCGTCAAATTTTCCCAGAAACCATCCCAAGTTTGGCTTTGCCTTTCTTGGTTATATCTAAACATTGCATCTTCTTTTTATTCCTTGTCTCATTGAAACTTAATTCAAAGTTTGAATGACAAGTGTCACTACTGGTCCAGATTCCACATAGAAGCAACATGAGTTTGACAAATACTTGGGATGAGTTATTAGAAGCATGTAGTCAATGTGACATTTCACAGATAATAAGTCAGCTGGTGACATCACAGATCTGAGACCTGCATTACATATGACCATGTTACAAACAGATATGTAGTGAGAGCGCCATATATCACAAGCTAATGTGGTATGCAGTGATGGGACTGCTGGAAAGTTCGAGGTCACATTTTCTGACTGTAAATGGCAGTTAAGTCCAGTACTAATAAACTCATTTCTGGAGTAATGATTATTGCATCTGTCATGTAAACCACTGTAATATGGAAGGAATCCTAACAAAATCCTATGGGAAGACAGATTGTATGGGAAATGTTTCTAAACTGGATGAATTCCAGAGTGAATTAAGCAGTAAATAAGGGAGGGTGTGGCAAAACAAAAATAGTTATTTATTTATTTTTATTTTTTTACAGCTAGGCCTTATAAAGATGTTGGAAGGGAAAGGGGGAATGTAAAACCACCTACATCCTTCAAGCAATTATAGATTAAGGCAGGCCATAGATTATGCAAATATATTAACTTACACCACAGAAGGAAAGAAAATTGCTGGATCACTGACTGCGCTGATGGGGGAATTCCTCCTGCAGATCTGTTGTGTTGCCACCTATAGCCGGTGGCACTAATCATTTGAGGAAATCTCGACAGGCTGGTTGTACACAAGTCTATCGATAGGTCGACTTGTGTACAACCAGGGTGTCCATACATGGATTGAAATTTAGCCAGTCCCTGAACTGAACCTGCTGAAATGGCCAAATTTCAATCCATGTATGGCCAGCTTAAAACAATGATAGACATTGGAGGGTGGTTGGATCTGCAGGTACTGATCATTCTTGGTTAGCCAAAACATTTGTTTCAGCTGAGCATACATGTTTATATAATGGAAAAGGGGGGTTGCTGCCAGATATTTATCAAGAAGTAAAAAATAGAAATTGTTCCAGTGGGATCAATTGCTATCTTTCCTTAAGCCCCATAGACACAGGCAAAATGTCGGGAGACATTTGCTGGTGAAAAAAAAAAAAAAGACTGACATTCTCTCCGTGTGTATGTCGGTCTGTCCATGTCGGAGGTGCATGCTGGAAAACCAGCAGCCAACCGACTCCCGATCTGCGTTCTCAGCCAATGGTAGAGAGTGCTGATGGGAATGTTCTGGCAGGGGGGCTGCCCCCCTGTCAGAACACAACAGCTCAGCGAGGGAGATCACTGGACTAACCTCACATGGTTAGTACAGTGTCTCCCATAAGAGCTGTCAGTTTAGTGTGTACCCGGCTTAAAAAAATCCAAAAAACTGTTGGTGTGTACCCGGCTTAACGTGGAGGTCCGCCCACCGATGCAAACATTAAAAACCATCAGCTACACATAATGCAGCTGCTGGCTTTTAATAATAGGACACTTACCTGTCCTGGAGTCCAGCCATGTTGGCACCGCAGCTGATGTTTCCATCAGCTGTTGCGTGCTGCCACCACTATTGCCTTACGTCTATGAAGCCTTACGACTTTACGCCGGGAACCCTACTGTGCATGCGCAAAGCTCTGCTTCTCTCTCCTAGTGGCACGGCAACAGGGGGAAGAGGAGGGAGCCGAGCCGTGACATCAATATCCGCGGCTGTAGCTCCTGGAAGTGGGAACAGGATACCTGTCAATTGTGGCACCGGAGGGGGGAGGAAACAAGTGAGCGGAAATTCCACTTCTGGGTGGAACTCCGCTTTAAGATCTGTTTGCCAGGGAGGTCTTGTAGAATTGTCTAGTGCCAGTATACATTCGATTTTTGCCTTATTGCGTGACTGTCATTGACCTAACATGTCTACAGGCGCATTTAGATATTTAGGATTTTTAAACTGTTTTAAAAAGAGAGTTTCCATTTTATAGCAAATCAATTGAGTTTGCAGAAAAATTATGTTCAAAGGGGAGTTCCGCCCCCTCCCCCCCAGCCCTCTACAAATACTGTAGCTGCTGACTTTTGCCTTAATGGCACTTACCTGTCCAGGCATCCAGCGGTATCCTCACCTGAGCTAATTCTTGAATCGGCTCTCAGGTGCTGGCGCCAGCATCTTGGCTAAGGGAAGCCGGCAATGAAGCTTTGCAGCCGGTTTCCTACTGCGCATGTGCAAATCGCACTGCACTCTGTGAATGGGCCTGCTGCAGGGGGGAGGGAGGGGCGGACTTCCGGCTCACTTCGCTGTGGTGAACTGAGCCAGAAGTAGGAGCAGGTACCTGTCAAAACCACGTACCTGCTTCCCCCAAAGGATGCCATATGTGGCAGCGGAGGGGGGGAGGAGGCAGACAATCTGAGCGTCTCCTTTTTGATGGAGCTCTGCTTTATGTTTTAGGATGGTTAAAATCGTTGCATTCTGGACTGACTATACATTTTAAAGTGACCCTAAACAATATCCTTATTATCAAAATATTTCATACACATCCACTACTTAATGGTCCCATAATCAATTTTTGATGAAATAGTTTCCTACTGTGTTTTTTGTCTTCTTGCTATGTCCTCCTTGAGCTCTCGAACCAGTGCAGGTTAGTTGCAGCTATGTGCACTGTTCTATCCCCAATACAGATGCCATAATTCATAGTCCCTACAGTACAGTAGCTCACAAAAGTGAGTAGACCCCTCACATTTTTGTAAATATTTTATTATATATTTTCATGTGACAACACTGAAGAAATGACACTTTGCTTCAATGTAAAGTAGTGAGTGTATAGCTTGTATAACAGTGTAAATTTGCTGTCCCCTCAAAATAACTCAACACACAGCCATTAATGTCTAAACCGCTGGCAACAAAAGTGAAAATGTCCAAATTGGGCCCAAAGTGTCAATATTTTGTGTGGCCACTATTATTTTCCAGCACTGCCTTAACCCTCTTGGGCATGGAGTTCACTAGAGCTTCACAGGTTGCCACTGAAGTCCTCTTCCGCTCCTCCATGATAACATCACAGAGCTGGTGGATGTTAGAGACCTTGCGCTCCTCCACCTTCCATTTGAGGATGCCCATCAGATGCTCAATAGGGTTTAAGTCTGGAGACATGCTTGGCCAGTCCATCACCTTTACCCTCAGCTTCTTTAGCAAGGCAGTGGTTGTCTTAGAGGTGTGTTTGGGGTCGTTATTATGTTGGAATACTGCCCTGCGGCCCAGTCTCTGAAGGGAGAGGATCATGCTCTGCTTCAGTATGTCACAGTATATATTAGCATTCATGGTTCCCTCAATGAACTGTAGCTCCCCAGGGCTGGGAGCACTCATGCAGACCCAGACCATGACACTCCCACCACCATGCTTGACTGTAGGCAAGGCACACTTGTCTTTGTACTCCTCACCTGATTGCCACTACACACGCTTAACACCATCTGAACCAAATTAAGTTTATCTTGGTCTCATCAGACCACAGGACATGGTTCCAGGAATCCATGTCCTTAGTTTGCTTGTCTTCAGCAAACTGTTTGCGGGCTTTCTTGTGCATCATCTTTAGAAGAGGCTTCCTTCTGGGATGACAGCCATGCAGACCAATTTGATGCAACCAATACGATGCAGTGTGTGGCATATGGTCTGAGCACTCACAAGCTGACCCCCCATCCTTTCAACCTCTGCAGCAATGCTGGCTGCACTCATATATCTATTTCCCAAAGACAACCTCTGGATATGACGCTGAGCATGTGCACTCAACTGCTATGGTTGACCATGGCGAGGCCTGTTCTGAGTGGAACCTGTCCTGTTAAACCGCTGTATATCCTTGGCCACCATGCTGCTGCTCAGTTTCAGGGCCTTGGCAATCTTATAGCCTAGGCCATCGTTATGTAGAGCAACAATTCTTTTTTTCAGATCCTTAGAGAGTTCTTTGCCATGAGGTGCCATCTTGAACTTCCAGTGACCAGAATGAGAGAGTGAGAGCGATAACACTAAATTTAACACACCTGCTCCCCATTCACACCTGAGACCTTGTAACGCTAACAAGTCACATGACACCGGGGAGGGAAAATGGCTAATTTGGACCAATTTGGACATTTTCATTTAGGGGTGTACTCACTGTTGCCAGCGGTTTAGACATTAATGGCTGTGTGTTGAGTTATTTTGAGGGGACAGCAAATGTACACTATTATACAAGCTGTGCACTCACTACTTTACATTGTAGCAAAGTGTCATTTCTTCAGTGTTGTCACATGAAAAAAATATAATAAAATATTTACAAAAATGTGAGGGATGTACTCACTTTTGTGAGATACTCTAGCCTGCCAATTTTGATCTTTAGACAAATGTTAGTTGCCTAGCTGTCATACTGATCCAGTGGTTTCAGTACTTATTGATCCTGAACCAATACACAGTTTAGAAGCTCAGACTTCACTTGCTTCATGTATGTTTCAGATAAGACATCGACAAAGCACTCACCAGAAAGTTTTATAACACGTTATAATTAGCACCTGCAACCACTGGAATCATCACTCTCACTCTTTGAAACACAGAAAAAGCCTAAAGCCGGCCAAAGATTATACAAATTTGCTTGAGTCCCCCATTACAGTGAGTGTTAATGGGGAAATCCCTCTCGCTGAGCTATTGTGTTCTCCCTGCAGGGGGTGGGGAGGGGGTGATTACACCTAGAATCGAATCAGAGACTGATCACCAGGTCACCATGAATTCATTATATTTCCTGTAACAAAACTAGACACTTTTGGCTGTTTTATTGACAGTTACCTGTACCGCCCTTGACCCCATATTGTAACATTTATAAAGCTGTGATTCCATAGAGTGCTACTTTTGAATTGCTAATGTGATCTCCTTTGTTACAAGCACAGGTGTAGTCACAAGTTCATATTTGAATAAGCACCTTGGACAAAGTGAGGACAGCCACACAGCTGTCAAACCAAATGGAAGTCACCTGGAAATGTCACTGAACAGCAGTTGTGAAGGAAGGAGGATGTTCCAATAAACAGCTGCCCATGGGCAGTGGCTCACAGGGGCATTGCTAGGTGGCAAAAAAAGTCCGAGCCCAGCACTGGGGGTGTGGGGGGTGTGGGAGTGTTACCTACCTGACGCGCATTGACCTACCTGATGCACACTGACCTACCCGACACACACTGACCTACCAGACACACACTGACCTACCTGACATACACGGACCTACCTGACATACACTGACCTACCTGACATACACTGACGCGCATGGACACGCACTGACCTACCTGACCAGACTTCAGGTGACGTGACCTCCTCCTGCAGCTCAGCCGTAGTGTGCAGCGCGCCCATCACACAGTAGAGTAGACAGCAGGCACTCCAGGCATCCAGAGCCAGGATGACAGGACAGGAGATCTTCTCACAGTGGCGCGGTGGCCGCATTGTAAATCCTGCCTTCCGGAGCCTGCAGCGACTATGATGGATGTCACGCGTCCCACGGTCCCCGCATTAGACCAGTGGGACGTCCATCATAGGTGCTGCAGGCTCCAGAAGGCAGGACCTGCTATGTCACTTGGCCGCGCTTGGGGTCAGAACGGCCCCCGCTCAGCGGCGGCGCTCGGGGCTAATGATAGAACCGTGCATGCCCGAGACCCGGGGCTTTTTGGGGACCCAGCCACCGTCAGCCCCCCCTTCCGACACCACTGGACTGGCTCATTAGGCATACTAATAAAGATGTCAGTTAAGGAAAGAGGTTTCACCTATTTGTATAAATATAAACAACAGCTGGTTTGTTCATTTAAATAAATCACATTTCTGGTGGCCTAAGATGAGCAGAAGGGTGCATTCCAGCCTCCAATGAAATTGTGCATACTGTTAAATTCAGCTGATACAGTGCAGCACAAGCATGGTGAAGGATACATTTTATGAAGATTAATATGATTATTATTATATAAGATTTATATATACAGGTTTTACCTGCTCTGTGCAAAACCACTGCACAAAGCAGGTAAGTATAATATTTTTGTTATTTATAAAAAAAAAGTCTGCTTTTAATATCACTTTATATTCCTCTTGCCCCTCTGGGGCTTCTGGTCCCTCCCTCCTGCTGAGTGCCCCCACAGAAAGCTGCTTGCTATAGGGGCACCTGAGCAGTCTTCCTCCTGAGCCACTTCTCTGTGTGTCTATTCACACGTAAAGTGCAGCTCGGCCCTGCCCCTGCTCTCTCTTCATTGGCTCACTGGCTGTGATTGACAGTAGTGTGACCCAATGGCTCCCGCTGTTCTCTCAGCCAATGAGGAGGAAGAGACCCAGGATAGCCACTACTCTTGTGCACATCGCTAAATCGCAATCGGAGTCAGGTAAATATTAAAGGCTGCTGGGGGGGGGGTGGTTTGCTGCAACAGAAGTGTTATAGTTAATCACATGTGCAGCACCATGCATCTGCAGGTATAAACAGAAGCTAACATGGTGCCTTCTTTGGTTGCACAAGAATAGGAGGGCTTTGATCCCATTTAAGTTAGATATTAAAGGGTCTTACTAAAATGTCAAACATACCGCATTGTGGGTGCCTAAGAGCCCTTTCACACCGAGCCGCGGGGGGCATCGGCGGTAAAGCAGCAATATTTTTAGCGCCACTTTACCATCGTTTTAGCCGCGCTATTCGGCCGCTAGCGGAGCAGTTTTAACCCCCCTGCTAGCGGTCGAAAAGGGGTTAAATCTGCCCGCAAAACGCATCTGGAGCGGCGTTTTGCCAGCGGTATCGCAGCGCTGCCCCATTGAATTCAATGGGGAGCAGCGGTGGAGGAGCGGTGTGTTCACCACTCCATCACCGCTCCATAGAAGCTGCTAGCAGGACTTTTTGTGACGCCCTGCCAGCGCACCGCTCCAGTGTAAAAGCCCTCGGGCTTTCACACTGAAGTGCAAGGAGCCGTTTTTTTCAGGCGATATACAGGCGCTATTTTTAGCACTGTAGCGCCTGAAAAACACAGGCAGTGTGAAAGGGATCTAACACAGTATAAGACTCTGCTAAATTATCTGATCTTTGATATATTTGTTAAACTCCATCACCAAATAGCAGAAACATCACTGCAAAAAGTACATCCAAGCCACTAGGAAGAAGACATCACACACAGAAAACTTCATGCTTTTTATAGGTTTTATTAAGAACAAGGTCCAATTTCAACAGGTACCTCCTCATTGCATTAAGCATCTGCTGAGATTAGTTGTAGAATCTCAAATCCCAGTGATAATAATTAATATTATTTATGTAAAGAAATCATCATGAACATGGAACAAACTGATTTTCCAACATGACTAAGGCCGAGTTCACACTATCTGCGGCTGTGGCTCGCAGCAGGGGGTCCGGTGCATCCCTGTTCACCGTTTCAGGTCCGAATTAGGTCTGAATTTTTATCTGAATTCAGACCTGAAACAGAGCGAAAGATGCACAAGACCCTTCTGCTGTGCGCTCTGCAGCTGCTCCCTCCATTGAGAGCTGGACACACTCTCTTGTCATGCGAATTGGATGCGGGGATACCTGCATCTGGGTAATGCGACACACGTCCACCCAGACAGCCGTCCAGGTGGCACAGAGCCTAGATCACCTGACTCCACCCGAATATATATATAGGTTCTCCCAGCAGTCCAAGGGATTCAAGAAAACCCCTGCCCATTGGCTGATATACCCCACATACCCATAACCTGACCTTGGGTTGCCTTTCTCATATTTAGTACCACCAAGTACCCGGCCACAGAGAAGAGAAAAGTGCAACAAGGCCAAACTTGATAAATCAATAGATCTCTATCAATAAACCAGGATAACTACTCCTGGCAAGTAAATTTGTGAGGAGCTCCCTGCCTAAACTACAGGGTGCTACATCTGTTTAGCCATTATAAAATTTGATTAGATGAAAAATAATTCTGTCTACTGCCAGTCCCACTAAAGAGGTCCCTACATGAATGACCATTCATGGTATATCAAAAGGATATTGTATGCTGATTAATTTCCTTTTAACCCAAACATGTGAAAGAAATGTAAAACAGACCTGAAAATCAAGTTGCAATGAAAACAGTCACAATCAGAGACAGGTTAACAAAGACCTAAGACAGCAGCACATTATGTGGGAGTGATACTTGTTTTATTGTTATCAGACAGCAATGCACTTAATGGTTTTCAAATATGTGGCTCTGCACTATGTTGTGATGTACTATGTATTACACTGTCACTGTACTGTAACAACTCATCCTGTTTAATCATCTCCTTCTACATACCTCAAATAAAAGTTTTTTGTTTTTTAAAGAATAGCTCAACTTTAGCTTAAAATGTTTTAAAAGTCAGCAACTTTGTGGAATTTTAATAATTTACGTACACTGCACAGATGAACAACTTTCAAAGCGCAAATTTTGCACAGAGGTGGGGGTGGATGTGAAATGACTAAAACCCTACATATATACCACCCCAAAAGAAAGATATTGAATCAAGGGTCAAAGTGAAGTAGGGTGGGACTTTGTATGTACCTTTGTAGGGTTTGAATAAAGATATATACAACAGATTTAAAAAAGTATATTTAAACTTTATTTTTCATCTATTAGAACATATTACTGTTACTGTTAATTAGGTCCAGGACATGCTGATCCTGGTACGGTGGATCAAAAATATGGCCTACAAGTTTTGTGGGAACTCCCGCTTCTTTAGGGCCTTAGAATAGCACGAGTACAATAAGGGTATTGCAGTAACCTAAGAATACGATATTGACAAGATTATAAATCAGTATTAACAAGTGTTGACATGCTTTATAAGAAACTGTTGACATGCTTTATAAGAAACATATAAAATTTCCATAACATTGACATTAAAGATTTATGAAGTAATCGCAATTACCCAACCTTTTTTATAGTAAAATTAGTATAACAGCTAATTTTCCATCGAAACAGAATTGCGTACAGGTTATTTGATATCCAGCAGTATCTCATAAACCAGGGGCAAGCCAAGGACGCTCAGAGTTTTTTTTGGGTTATAAAACTATAGGATGGAAACTTATCTTTCAATTAGTTTGTCTTATCTATTAGTTTACCTTCAAACTGTAGAACTTGACATGCTGATCCAATGGGAGAAGAAGCCTGTGATGTTGTAGTGTTTTGTCAAGTAATTCTCTGCTATGAGAATAGTGGCAGCAACAAAAGTTTAAACAATGTGTTTTCCTGGTGTAAGTGAGTAAAAAAATAATGTATCTATTTTCCTATAGCTTAAGTTAATCATCTGGACCTTGGCTGAAAACATTAGTAATGAAGTAGCATTAATAACCTATTGTTATCTAATGGTCAAATGCAGGTCAGTTGCTCCATTTGTGTCTCATCTTATGAATTCTGGCAAGTTATCTCCAGTGAATGGGTTTAAACAAAGTGGCTACAAACATGACACAGGGATCAGTTTTGGCAAACATTCTGAAATGTTTGGTGTCACTCTAAAGAAGTTAACGATGGTATTATTCGTATTCTTTGTCATTTCTACTGTGGATTTTCCCATAATTGTGATGCTCTTGAGATATCAGAAGCAGCCGTCTTCTACATACATATGTTTCCAAAAATTGTATCTGCACATTTTCTGGTTACAGCAGTTTTATTCCATTAACTTCACAAAATGAAGTTTAAAAGCTATTTTTCTTCATAAGTAGGTTACCAAAATATCAAATCCGAAAATCCTCTGTGACCTAATTATTGTCGAAACAATAATCTCAAACAATTTTCTATGGAGCTGTAAAATTAGTCACCTATTTAATGAACAGTTTAAAACATTTGCCTCCACATTTACAAAGCTCCTGGTGGTGAGAACATTTTGTAGCTTCATGGTTTCATGTATCCTCTATGAACCAAGCGATTTCTACATATGGTTCAAATAATAGTTTTTCATAGCTTGTAGACTTTAGACTGTAGGCTTTATTTCAATAACCCTCTCCCCAACCTGTAGTATTAATACTCTAGAACAAGTACTGGGCAGTAGGAATGAGCCGAACACCCCCCCGGTTTGGTTCTCAGCAGAACATGCGAAAAGGCAAAAAAAATTTGTTTGAACACGCGAACACCGTTAAAGTCTATAGGACACGAACATGAAAAATCAAAAGTGCTAATTTTAAAGGCTTATATGCAAGTTATTGCCATAAAAGGTGTTTGGGGACCCGAGTCCTGCCCCAGGGGACATGTATCAAAAAAAGTTTTAAAAATGGCTGTTTTTTCGGGAGCAGTGATTTTAATAATGCTTAAAAACAATAAATGAAACAATAAAAATCAAATATTCCTTTAAATATCAGGCCTGCGTCCTTAGTATGCCTGTAAAGTAGCGCATTTTTCCCGTGTTTCGAACAATACGACAGCAAAATGACATTTCTAAAGGTAAAAATGTTATTTAAAACTACTCGCAGCTGTAATGTATTGTTGGGTCCTAGCAACATAGATGAAAAGCATTGCAAAAATGGCATGCTCCCCCCCCCAGTCCATTACCAGGCCCTTTGGGTCTGGTATGCATATTAAGGGGAACCCCGCACCCAAATTAAAAAAAAAATGGCATGGGGGTCCCCCAGGCCCCCAGGCACTATATATTCTCAACAGCAGTATATATGCTATATGGCCTGCAATATATATACTCTGAAGAAAATTGGGCCTTAGGTTTTGGTTCTACCAGAACACTGTAAGCCCTCACAGTTACTCTTGGTGGGCACAGGAACATTCCCTGCTGTGAAATATTATATCAAAAATTGTAATTACATGCCCCTGTTAAATAGGGGCAGAAAAACTGGGTCTTTGGTGGTGGTGGTGCCACAACACTGTAAGCCCTTGCAGTTACTCTTGTTGGGCGCAGGAATGGGTCCTGCGTTGAAATATTATATCAAAAATTGTAATTAAATGCCCCTGTTAAACAGGGGCAGAAAAATTGGGCCTTTGGTGGTGGTGGTGGTGATGCCAAAACAATGTAACCCCTCACAGATACTCTTGTTGGGCGCAGGAACGGGCCCTGCTGTGAAATATTAGATCAAAAATTTAAATATCATGCCCATGTTAAACAGGGGCAAAAAAAATTGGGCTCTGGGTGGTTGTGGTGGTGCCCTAAACCAAAAATATTGTTGGAAGCTAGCATCATCAAGATTGAGGAGGAACAGGATAGTCAGCATAGGCAGTCTTCAAGGGATCCCACATCCATAGATGATGATAGCTGCTGATCCAAGACTGATTCATTTTTATGAATGTGAGCCTATCAACGGAGTCTGTGGACAGGCGCACTCTTTGATCCATTATAAACCTTCCAGCAGCACTGAATGTGCATTCAGAAAGCACGCTGGATGCAGGACAGGCCAGTAGCTTAATTGCATATTGAGCTAGTACTGGACAGTGTACCATCCTCAAGACCCAGTAACCCAGTGGATGCTCTATTGGAAAGGTCACCAAGTCTGCTCTTGCCTTTAGATATTCCTGCACCATGTAATGCAGACGGTGGCGACTGTTGCTTGAACCCATCAGACCTTGGCGCTTAGGACTGAAAAACTGTTTAAAGGCATTGGTCAGCCGGCCACCTTCTCCACCGCTCTTCCTCTGACTGAAGGAAGCCTCAGCAACACGTTGTCCAGCACCAGAAAATTGTAACCTCCCAGGATCTGGAAATGCGTTGCACAAACCTTTCTTCATCCTCTGCTCCCTCTGCGAAGGCAGGATGAGTTTTGCAACCTTACCCTTGTAACATGGATCAAGAAGGGTTACCAGCCAGTAATGATCCCTCTCCTTGATACCACGAATCCTAGGGTCCTTTCGCAGGCTGTGCAGAATCAGGGAGGCCATGCAGCGTAAGTTTGCAGAGGCATTCGATTCTGAGTCCTCTCAGTCACTAAGGATCACATGATCTGTAACTACCTCCTTCCAGCCACGTACAACTCCTGGGGTTTCTGGGGACTGAAAACCATCCCTTGAAGACTGCTACTGAGTGTTATCCTCTACAGCCACGCTGACACAATCCTCCTCCTCTTCGTCCTGTGTGATGGCGGGCCCGCAGAAATGCTATTTGGATAAAGGGGGCCTTGAGAGGTAAGGCAGCCCTCCTCTTCCTCCCGCTGCTCTGCCTTAAGTGCCCTGTCCATGATTCCACAAAGCGTGTGTTCCAACAGGAAGACTAGAGGGACAGTGTCACTGATGCATGCATTGTCGCTGCTGCCCATCCTTGTGGCCTCCTCAAATGGTGACAGGACAGTGCATGCATCCTTGATCAGTAGCCACTGGCGTGGCGAAAAAGAAGTTAAGCTCCCCTGACCCTGTCCTGGTGCCATACTCGCACAGGTACTCATTGATGGCCCTCTGCTGTATGTGCAGCCACTGCAGCATTGCCAACGTTGAGTTCCACAATGGTGGGTATGTCACAAAGGAGGCGTTTAGTGGGCAGGTTACATTCCCTTTGAATGTCAGCCAGCCAAGCACTGGCATTGTATGACCGGCAGAAATGACCACAGACTTTTCTGGCCTGCCTCAGGAGATCCTGTAAGCCTGGGTACCATGTCAAGAACCTCTGCACTACCAAATTCAGGACGTGTGGCAAACATGGGTCAAGTGTTCCTGTCGGAGGCGGAGAGAAGGTTGTTGCCATTGTAACAAACAACCATTCCTGGCTGAAGCTGGCGTGGCGTCAACCACCTCTGAGCCTGCCCCTGCAGAGCTGACAGAATCTCTGCCCCAGTGTGGCTCCTGTCCCCTAGGCAGACCAACTTAAGCACCTCATGCCATCTTTTAGCCTGACTGCTTGCGTAGCCCCTTGATTGCTTACAGAACACCACTGGTTCAGAGGACAAATCTGTAGAAGAGGCCATAGAGGAAGAAGAAGAGGAGGTGTGGAGGAGAGAGCTGTGGCAGAATCACCACTAACATTTTTGGAGGAGTGATGGCGGAAAAAGCTCCAACAACACTGAACCCTGTCCTGCATCCTTCCCAGCTGCCAGCAGAGTTACCCAGTGCACCCTGAAGGAAAGGTAACATCCCTGCCCATGCCTGCTGGACCATGAGTCAGCGGTAATATGCACCTTATTGCTGACCGCCCAGTCCAATGAGGCCAAAACATTGCCTTCCACATGCCGGTAGAGAGCTGGAATGGCCTTCCATGAAAAGAAATGGCATTTTGGAACCTGCCTCTGAGGTACAGCACATTCCACAAATTCACGAAAGGGGGCAGAGTCTACCAGCTGAAAAGCCAGCAGTTGCAGTGCTAGCAATTCGGTCAAGCTAGCATTTAGACGCTGAGCACATGGATGGTTTGGACCGAATTTCTTTTTACGGTTCAGCAACTGGGGTAGGGAAATTTGCCTGCTAAAATCTGATGGTGGTGTACATCTAGCAGATTGGCTGCATGTCAGGATCTGGGCTTGAACCTGGGACCTCTTCGGTGTCTGGCATTGACTCATCCCAGCTATCTGGGATGCTGGACAGCTCCCTGCCTGATCTATTGAACAATCCTATCTGATCCATTGGACAACCTTGCCTTGTGTCTTGATTGCTGTTGAACCTTGAACTCCTTGCTCCTCCCATGAAATTCCTATATAAGCCTTGTCTCAGCACTTCCTCTTTGCCAGGTTATTATGCGTTCTCAGCCAGTGCCTTGCTCTTGTCTTCCCTGCTGCCGTCTGTATTTTGCTACCACTTGTAATCGACCCTTGGCTTGTTTCTTGACTACTTGCCTGCCTGATCCCAACCTGCAACTACTCGTTACCGACCTTTTGGCTTGTTTACTGACCACTCTGATGTTTGATCCTTATCTGCTCATCTGCTTCTGGACCCCAGCTTGCTCACACCCTTGTGAGGCAAACCTGAGGACCGCAACTAAATCCATCTCCACCATCAGGAGCTCTGGTGAACACCGGTTAGTACTTAGACTCCGCACCTCTGGTGAGCCTGTGTCATCTGCCAGGGTGACTGCCTGTGTACCTATTCTGCTGATTGGTGGTAGTCCTGCAACTGCTATAGCAACTGGTCTTCAAGCCTGACGCCTGATCATGACACTGCAAGTACTTGGGACACCTATTTCCATACCAGCATTCCTCTCAGTGCAGGTTTTTGAAAGGACTGGAGGTATAGTAGGGTTGGAGATCCCAGATCAGGAGCAAGGAGAACTCCACCTTTTTCTTTGATGTGGGTCTTTTAAGTGCTGTTGCCAACTAGCTGCATGGCAGGTCCTCATATATCTGGTCAAGCATGTGGTGCCCAAGCGGCTGCTGTTCTGGCCATGCTTGATCCACTTCAGACATAGGTTGCAAACAGCAATGGTGCGATCTGCTGCACACATGTTGAAAAAGGCCCACACCAAGGAACTTTTAAAAGTCAGTGGGAAGTCAGCAGAGTCCTGCACCTGCGGAGCTCTGCGGTGTGATGTAATAGGGTGGCTGCCCTTAAGCTGCCTCCTAGAGGACATGCTGCCTCATTGGAGTTGTGCCTCCTCCTCCTCCTCTCGTCTCTCATTCACCCAAGTACAGTCAGTGACCTCATCATCCCCTCCCTCCTCGTCACTGGAGCAAACTTGGCAGTATGCTGCAGCTGGGGGAACATGACTGCCAGTCTCTTGTCCTTCTTGGGCATCCACTCTCTCTAGGCTCACATTACTCCCTTCTTCAACCTGGGAACCAACATCGGAGCCTTCAAATCGCTGCGCATCCTCCAGCAGCATGTACCCAACACTGTGGTCGAATAATTCTGGGAACTCCTCCCTGTATGATGGTGGGGCTACGGAAAGAGTGACTGTGGAAAAGGAGCCGGTGGAATAGGCCGCTTTTGGCAGCTGTGTTGGAAGGCAAACTACTCTGAGCCTGGGTGACAGAGGATGAGGAGGATGAGGATGGGTTTGTTATCCACTGCAATCCATGGTGGCCTTCCGGACATGATGTATATTTTGTAAGTAACTGTACTCTGGCTGCACTGTATTGTGTACTGTGTACACCACCAGAAGTGTAGTAGAAACTGTACACACTGTATTAGATACTGTGTACACCGCCTGCACTGTATTAGCAACTGTACTATGGCTGCACTGTAGATATAAGTTACACTGGATGCAGAGTGTGTGGATATATATATATACACAAGACTGTGTTTATATATGTTAATACACTGCCTGCACTGACTGAATATAGAGTAAACACTGAATATATAGTCTAAACTAAATGCAGAGTATATATATATATATATATATAGATATACAAACATATATCTATATATATATCTATATATATATATATATATCTATATATATATATCTATATATATATATATAGATATATATATATAGATATAGATATATATATATTGAGTAACCTGCCTGTTTAATCTAAATCAAGCTAGCTCTCTGTCCACACCAACACTACACACGGCTGCTGTGTAAGCAGCCTTATATAGTATGGGGCATGGACTTAGTCCCCCTGAGCCATTATTGGCCAAAGGCACCCTGCACACTTGCAGAACATTTATTAAATCATGCTTTTAAGTAGATGAATGTAGGATTGGCACTCTGAAGCATAAAATGCTTTTCCAATTGCTTGAAGAAGTGTAAATCCAAATATGACAGTGAATGTGAAAGTGATTTATAACCACAGTGAAACATTTAATAGGGTCCTAGCTATGACTGAAGATTTTTTCTGCTGAACTTCCACTTTAAATGTAGATCCGATACTGATACTAAATGGGATGAGTCAAATAGAATATCTTCCTCATAAGATTGGATAAGCAGCCTTCATTTTTATGTTGGGTTGTTTGTTTAAAGTTTATGCAAGGTTAGTCAAATGTTCCTTATGTACATATGTGGGTATATATCAGATCTCGCTAGCACATTCTTTGGGCGTGTATCAATGTAGCGTAAGTAAGCTGATCTTCTCCTTAGATAAAATGAATCAGTGTTTTGCTGATGTACAAAAGACTAAACAGATAATTTGAGTGATTCTTCACCTTCTTAATCACCTTGTTCTTAATTCCCTTGATCCAATACACATAGGGGCTGATTTACGAAGCATTTGCGCCATGAGTTCCGGTGCACGCCGATGCGCAAAGGACATTTTCGTATTTACAAAACAATTGCGCCGGTAACACAGCACAATTCCCCATTTACTATTCTCTTCCCGGCACACGGGAGGAGGCGATCGGTGTGCCACTATAGACATGGCGCACGCCATCTTTAACTTAAAATTTAAACAAGCTGGAAGTGCCAATATTATGGGGGTGATGTAAGGAAGTATAGTAATAACTGCCCAAGTAACAAATGTGCCCAAAATAGAATGAGAAAGTAACTTTTTCTGAACACGCCTGCAGCGCCGGCAAGTACATTTAGAACTGCGGGAGGTCTATTTATGCACCTCGCATGCTCAAACGGCATTTGCGCTTGTTCAAATGCGTTGGTTCACTGCGCCGGCAAAATCTTAGTAAATATCAAGCAATGTAAATGCATTTGCGCTAATCAGTGTATTCTGAGAGTGGAAGAGTTCCCACTCTTATGCCGCGTACACATGGTCGGATTTTCCGACGGAAAATGTGTGATAGGACCTTGTTGTCGGCAATTCCGACCGTGTGTAGGCTCCATCACACATTTTCCATCGGATTTTCCGACACACAAAGTTTGAGAGCAGGCTATAAAATTTTCCGACAACAAAATCCGTTGTCGGAAATTCTGATCGTGTGTACACAAATCCGACGGACAAAGTGCCACGCATGCTCCGAATAAATAAAGAGATGAAAGCTATTGGCCACTGCCCTGTTTATAGTCCCGACGTACGTGTTTTACGTCACCGCGTTCAGAATGATCGGATTTTCCGACAACTTTGACCTAGGATTTTGTTGTCGGAATGTCTGAACAAAGTCCGACCGTGTGTACGGGGCATTAGAATACGATAACACAGCAGGGAGGATTCCTCTATGTACCTTGATTGTGTGGATGGGAGAATCCATTCAGCGTTTTTCGATCAGCCTATTGGCTGATCAAAAGAAACAAACCCATGTACGCCCAGCTTAAACCTATAGGTGATGTGATCTCTAACCACCATCTTATGTCTTTTCCAAAGACCCCTGACAGTGCATATTATTATGATGTCTTGCAATGAGAGATTTCAGGAATGAAAACAGGTTTGTTAGAGCCGGTGTTGCTAAGTCAACCTTCTGCAAGCCTTACAAAAAAATATTCATGCTCAGTTCACTTTATTTTGCTGGACTCTGCATTTCATGTATAATGAGCTGGCACCCTACCTTTCTGCTTTGTCTCCGGGACTGACATACATCTAAATGTATACCACGCTGTTCTTTCATTAAAGAAGTTGTATACCCCTTTTTTACATTTTTATCTACAGGTAAACCTATAATAAGGCTTACCTGTAGGTAAATTGAATATCTCCTAAACCTACACGGTTTAGGAGATATTCAACCTGTATGCAGCCGATGACGTCAGCGGTGAAGGTTTGGCGTATCGTGCCGGAACTTGCCAGAACGGAGGATTCCCGCGCGCATGCGCCAGAGTGATGTCATCGCAGCTCCAGCCACTCACAGGGCTGGAGCCGCAAACTGGGAAGAAATGCTGAGGGGAAGATGTCAGCTCCCTCGGCGATGAACGGAATGCGATGTGGGGATCTCGTTCTAAGGTAAGTATTTCATAATAAGCTAGTATGCGGTGCATACTAGCTCATTATGTCTTTGCCTTACAGGTTTTTTGTTTTTTGTTTGCGGGTATACAACCACTTTAAATGTAACCAGGTATAGGGAGGGCCTAGACCTAACAAAACAATGAAAGATTAGCTAAACCCAGGGCCATCTTAATGCAAGGTCACTCCTGGGCACTGCCCAGGGGCCCCAGGTGCAAGGGGCCCCTGCAAATAACCTTACATTAAATCATATTTGCCAACTGTCTGGGACATTCATGCTTTTTACTAAACTGTCCCGAGATGGCCGTACCCCGGGAAGCGTCCCAGAACCTATACTGTGCCCTTCTGATCCCAGTATTGTGCCCTCCTGACCACTACTGTACTGTACCCTTCTGCATTCCGCACTGTACTGTGCCCTTTGTGTTGATTAGTCTTTGATTTATGGAATGTTTTCCTTTTGTAAAATTTATTTTATTGAAAGTACTATTGAATCTATGTTTAAGTCTATCAACTATTTATACTTTATTTCTTGAAAGTGGGTGTGTAAATTGGGTCAAGCTGGTAGGGGCCCCAGTGCATTACTTTGACCCAGAACAAGTCCATTGTCATCAAACCTGTGGATAAAGGGGGTAGTATAGTCATTCAGGAGAGGGTTGACTATACCCTTGAATCACGTAGACTACTCTCTGACACTAATACTTATTTAAGTCTCTCTAGTGACCCTACATCCCAGTTTGCCCTTGAAGCCGCTACACTTGTTAATCAAGCCCTTAAAGATGAAATCATTTCTAAATCAGAAGCTTCTTTTCTTAAGAAAAATTTCTATACTTTTTATAATCCCATACTTTTACCACTTACCAAAAATTCATAAAGACCTTAGCATCCCCCCGGGCTGTCCAATAGTAGCAGCCATGGACAGCGTTGCTAGTGGCTTCTCTATTTATATTGACCAATCCCTCCAACCTCTGGCACAAAATCTCCCCTCATACATACGCAATGAACCTCACTTACTTGATATGCTTAAGCCTTACACATGGGAACAGAAATACTGGTGGCTCTCCCTTGATGTGTCATCCCTGTATACATCAATTCCTCATGATGTAGGAGTACGGGCCATTGAACAGTTCTTGGCCAATGATCCCCTTACTAACCCTTGGCAAGCCAACTTTATCCTTGAAGCCTTAGTCTCTTGCCTTAAGCATAATTATTTTGAGTCAGAGGGCACACACTACCTACAGATCAACGGCACAGCTATGGGGGCCAACTTTGCCCCCAGCTATGCCAACCTTACGATGGGATTCTGGGAAAACATGTATCTCGCAGCTGACCACCCTTTTGCCGCCCATGTGATGTACTATGGTCGATATATCAACGATATAGTAATTATTTGGGATGGCACTTTTAATGACATTGTTGCTTTTGTACAGTACTGTAACCTTAACACTTTGGGCCTATTCTTCACCTATGTGGCTGACCCTAATACTCTGGCATTTTTAGATCTTGAATTCTGCCATGACAATGGAACCATATATGAAAAAAATGTCATCAAACCCACTGCAGGCAATTCCTTCATACGCTATGACAGCTGCCACCACCCCAGATGGGTCACTAACACCCCCCGCAGTCAGTTTTGCCGTTTACAGAGAAACTGTACTAGAGATTCGGATTATGACATTCATGGCCAACATCTGTCAAAGAAATTTCTAGATAAAGGATACCCTACTCCACTTATAGACACGGCCTTCAACAACTACCATAACTTACCCACAGACTCTCGTACCCCATCACCTGCCATTAAACAACCAACATGTTTCATCACTCAGATTCATGATAAATGCAGAAAAATTGAGAAAATTCTAGCCGCACACTGGTCTATCCTATTAGAAGATCCCCATCTAAAGACCACAGTCAACATTAAACCTAAAGTGGCATATAGGAAATCTAGAAATATAAAGAGAAAAATTGCACCCAGTAAAACCAAGTCTGTTCAACCTACCTCATCACAACCTGTCCTCATATCACTCAGAGGGATGTATCAATGCAAAAAAAAACCTCTGTTTGACTTGCCAGTTTGTACATCATGGCCAGAAAATCTTTACTGTCAAAGGGAAAAACTATACCCTAAAAGAATTCTACAACTGTTCCACAGACTTTGTCATATACTGCCTCACCTGTCCTTGTGGACTATTTTATGTTGGCAGAACCATCAGAACACCTAGGGCAGGCTTTGGCAAACATAGGCGCTTTATTGAAAAAGGCTGTGATCATCACAGCATCCCTAAACACTTCCTAACACAACACAACCAATCTATGGTTGGTCTTGGTGTATGGGTAATCGAGTCCATCCCAGCAACATACCCTGCGGCCGAGCGTTACAAACGCTTGTGCCAGAAGGAAACGTATTGGATCTACTCTTTGGGCACTTTAATACCAGGGGCGTTAAATGAGGATATCGAGGTGCATACATTGTTATGAGCAACCTCGTTTCCTCATGAGATTACACCAATAGATGTACTCTTGTTTTGCATTTCTCCATCCTTTGTCATTGTATGTACATATGTACGCCTATGCGGATCTACGGGTACATGCATGTGCACTTATCATGTATGCGCGTGTTTGCACCTGGGCATGTCTCCAAGTACATGTGTGCACTTTTTATCCATGTGTATGCCCTCAACGCACTAAACTCTCTATGTCCCCTCCCTTCCTTTTTACAGATATCCCCTATCTGATTCACAGCCATAGTAAGTACAATCGTTTTAAGGATAGAAACTACAACATCTTTAAGGCTTATAATGCTTTGGAGGAAAAGTTCTTCCCTTTAATATGTGCCTCTCCCCACATTTTAGACAGTATGTGTATATGCATGTACATGCATACGTATATACAGTATATATACTGATTATACATTACCAGTATATTACATACCTTCAATTATGCATGTTTTCTTCCTTTTTAATTATTTTATATTAATATACATATAAAATATATAATATATATAAAAAGTATTTGCGTGCTATGCATAAATGTGCGTGGGCACGTATACATACGATGAACATGCCTTCTTGCCTTCCTCGCACGCATGCTTAACCTCTTTCTAAAATAGTATCAGTTTTTCCTATAAAGTGTCCATAAGTATTATAGATTTACTGCGGTTTTATTAATTATTTAGTTAAAAATTATTCATTAATTATTTATTTATTTATTGTTTTTTTCAATGAATTTAAATGCAATTTATTTACTTATATCCATTTTTTAGACAGAGCCACCTTTGTATATATATTTGTATCTTTATATATATTTTTATATTTTTGTGTGTGTATAAATTGTGCTGTATTTCTTTTTAATGCACACTGTTGAGCCCAATGTCTGCGTTTGCGCTCTTTTTGGCCGACGCTGGGACCTGTTGTCCCATAGCGCCGGCATATAAATAGCACATTGCTGACACTCCTTCCCTAGGCCAATTGAAGGAACAGTAGCTCCAAGCGCGTAGCCTATCCAGCCTCTCCTCTCCCTTGTGGAAATCCTCTCCCGGAAGTGCCCCCGGAAGTGATCCGTGACGTCACATGCGTTCCACGCTGGCCCCGGCCTCTTCCTGACGGCCACAGGACATGCTCTAGGCCAAGCTACAACGCTCTGCAGCCTTACAGCTCTGCATAGAAAATGAATCCGGATCTGAGGATTCCTCCACTAACACACAGATGAGCCTTTTATTTCCTGTTTTCTGTAAGTGTGACCTTATACTGTGCCATTAAATCTGTTTTTAATACTACACTCAGGTGGCGCTTCCTTCTCTACCTTCTTCTTGCCTACTACAGAGCCAGCTCTCTGCAGCTGCCATTGATCAGCCATGATATTTGTTTAACCCCTGAACTGCCTGATATACTGTCATGGACTAATTGCCTACCCAGTTAACATCCCAACTATTGTGTGCACTCACGTATTTTCGCTTACAGTTACCATCACTTTTACAGGGAACTACTGTGTCAGCTTGCACTTTACGTCGCTATCTAAATGAAAAGAGCTGCTATGGTAGGTAACCCAGGAGGACCCCACTGCTGACACAGAAAGACAAACAAGCCAGATTGGAGTTTGATAAAAACTTACCTGAGGAAGCCCAAATCCTTTTGGGAGAATGTGGACAGATGAAGCAAAACTACAGCTTTTTGGTAAAGCTCATCATTCTGCTGTTTTCAGAAAAAGAAATGAGGCCTTTAAAGAAAACAATAAATTTCCTACAGTCACACATAGTGGAGGTTCACTGATGTTTTGGGGTTGCTTTACTGCTTTGGGCACTGGTCGTCTTGACCGTGTGCATGGCAATATGAAATCTGAAGACTACCAAAGAATTCCGGGGTGCAATGTAGGGCCCAGTGTCAGAAAGTTGGGTCTCCGTCAGAGGTCATGGGTCTTACAGCAGGACAATGACCCAAAGCACCAAAAAATTTGTTTAAGACAAAGCGCTGGAGAGTATTGAACTGACCAGCAATGAGTCCAGATCTAAATTGCATAGAGCACCTTTAGCGAGATCTCAAAACAGCAGTTGGGAAAAGGAACCCTTACAATCTGAGAGACCTGGAGCAGTTGGCGAAAGAAGAGTAGTCCAAAATTCCAGTAGAGAGTAAGAAACTCATTGATTTTTACAGGAAGTTATTGATTTCAGTTACTTTTTTCTAAGGGGTGTGCTACCAAATATTAAATTGAGGGTGCCAATAATTTTGTCCAGTCCATTTTTGGAGTTTTGCATAGAATGTGTCAGATTTGGCTTCTTGTTTCTCCACTTTTTTGTGTCATACTAATACAAACAAAAGAAATAAACATGAGAATGCCTAAACATTTGTAATTGCAACAATTTTCTGGACGAGATGGTGCAAAATCTGACACGAATGCAGGGGTGCCAATATTTCTAGCCATGACTGTACCTGTAAACTGTAAAAGCCTTCCTTGTGTAGACATCCAAAAGCCCTGAGAATACTAATGGGAATCCCCATCTTGGATGTAATATCAGCCTCTCAACTTTCCCAGGGTGCCAACATTTGTAGTATATGTCCTTCCTTACCATACCACCATCACTTACAATTGTGCTTGTTAAAGGATAAGCCCACCAAAACTAATATGTTATAGGTGGAGACAGATAGGCCATTACATTCACCATAGTATCACATAATTAATAAAAAATAAAAAAAAGGGAGGGAGAGTGGGAACCCCTCAAACTGGCCACAGTAGGTGTGCGGATACAGGAACTGTCCAGTGGTTCCTCTAGCGTCTACCAAAAACTAAAATATTGGTTTTGTGTTGACTGATCCTTTAAAGTAAACCTAAACTGAGACACCGCGTAGGCTGATTTTGCTTACCCTTGCTTCTTAAAATGCTAGTTGCCTGGAAGTTATGCTGATCTGTTGACTTCAATACTATTTGGGTCAGTGACTTCTAACCTGCATACTTGTTCCAGGTCATTGACTCAGAACGTTCTGAAGCCACAGACAGCCAGGCAAAATGACAGGGAGCATCTGGCTGGTACAACATCACTACATTACTTTTATATTAGGGTTATATAAATGTTTTTGGTAGTTAAAGAGTACACTATTCTACAGACCTCAGACACAGAGGTGTTGGAAATCGGGAGAAGGGAGAATTTGTTCCAGAGAGAGACAGTTAGGGGCTACAATAACTATGCGCTGATATAAAATCACAGTAGTCTAGCAAGCTTTCTCAGGGGACTTTGTTAGGTTTGCTTAAATCTTTACTGGGAATGCTTTCAACTATGACCAAAAAAAAAGTAAATGTCTGTCAGATCCCAGCATCCCACTGTTCATTGCAAAACAAGGCAACTGTTTCCCAAGTTAATTAGGGAACTTCTTATTTTTTATTCAGAGCGATGGTGACCTTGACCTTGACCTCTGCATTCCTGCAGCCACTCCTTCCTTATTCCACCCACTGAGCCATTTTATGAACACACTTCATAGAGAGATTAAAAGGTGAAATCAGTTTTCCAACTAAAAGGTATTGAGCTTTCATTCTTGATGAATAATTATACTCTTTACCGGACAAGTGAAGCAGATGAGTAATGAAGGCATGCACTAAGCTTCAGCAACCTAGGACAAGAGGGCTATTGCCGCAAATACCATTGCTTTCATCCCAATGTAAAAATTCTTGTAAGTCATTAGTAAGCTGGTTTCTGGTCTTAGTAATCAAAAAATATCACGCATAAAGAAAAAAAATACTAAAACAGCCACTGAAATTATGTAGCCGGTCATTTCACTATGGTAGTGTGATACTGTTCTATCGTTGTTGAGGAACACTATATCTTATGTTGTACTTATTAAAGTGACAAAAGGAACAAGTGTATATATTGTCCATAGCAATCAATCAGAATCTCCTATACAGCATTTGGTGTGGGGGGGGGGGGGGGGGTTAAAAGGGATTAAACTGATTGGTGGTTAGGCGACATAGAGATTTTAGTATGATATATTAGGCCCAACTGTGCGTCCGATTTGTTGAAGATGCAACAATCATTAGAAAGCAGTGGCATCAAAAAAGATCCAACATGATTGTGTAGTTAATTTCTTTAAGACATACATAGTGTATCACATATGCATCACATGTGAATATTTTACAGCACATGCTTTTAATAGTACCTGTGTGTGCAACCTGTGGGTCAGGACTGAAAACAGAGGCAAAGAATAACGTTGTTGTATATTTGCACTGCAATATTTTAAGATTTACAGATTTTCGAACCCCGGATCACTGCCACAGCTCACTTTTGGCAGTCCAGCATGATACTGTACCCCAATAGAGAGCTTTTATTTATGTATGTGTGTTGCTTATTGAGAGGCTTGCACTGGAATATTGGCAGATCTGCTATTTGTCAGAAGGTTTGATATGTCTGTGAGGTATTCTAATGAACCATACAGACAGTTTGAAGAAGGTGGTAATTTTCTGTAAGACATGCCTGGTCCTTTCTTCTTCGTGTGTAACCTGTCTGGTTCTTTCCTCTTCTCCATGTATGACTTGCCTGGTTCCTCCCTCTTCTTCATGTAGAATCTTCCTGGTTCTTCACTCTTCTCTATTTATGACTTGTCTGGTATTTGCCTCTTTTATTGCCTTCATGAGTGACCTGCCTGGTCCTTCCCTCTTCTCAATGTATGACCTGTTACATCCTTCTCTGTTCTTCATGTACTGTATAGCATCTCTGGTCCTTGCTTTTTCTTTTTTGTACAACCTGTCTGGTTCTTTCCTGTACTCCAATTTGAACCTATCTATCTCTCCCATCTTCTTTATGCACAGCCTGTCTAGCCCTTCCTTTTTCTCCATGAACAAACTTTCTTTTATTCTCCATGTATGACCTGTCTGGTTCTTTCCACTTCTCCATGTAGAAGTTGTCCTTTTCAATTCCTCCTCTCCATGTAAAACCTGTCTGTTCTTTGCCTTTTCTCCATGTACAACCTGTCCGGTTCTTCCCTCTTCTCCATGTACAACTTTCCTGGTTCGTCCCTATTTTCCATTTATGATCTGTCTGGTCTTTGCCTCTTATTCATGTATGAAGAAATAAAGAAAGCTGCGCTAGAAATTAAAGTCCATAATAAATAACATCAAGGAAAAAATGTCCATTAGGAGCATAAAACACCACCACCGTGTGCCTATAAATAATGTGCCCATCCACCGTATCTGTTAGTTCAGCTTACCAGACGGCAAGCTTAAGAAGGCAAGTGGCTATAGCCCAGCCAAGGCCTTTAAGCTTGCTAACGATCCCGGTGTTTGGATGGCGGGGGGGTAAATCTCCAAGGCTCACTCGTGGTATCCACGTATCCACATATCCAAATGGGAAACCCAGGTAGCTTTCTCCATGTGTTCATCTCTAAACCACCTCCTTTAGAGATGAACACATGGAGACAGCTACCTGGGTTTCCCATTTGGATATGTGGATACCACGAGTGAGCCTTGGAGATTTACCCCCCGCCACCTGAACACCGGGATCGTTAGCAAGCTTAAAGGCCTTGGCTGGGCTATAGCCACTTGCCTTCTTAAGCTTGCCGTCTGGTAAGCTGAACTCAACAGCTACGGTGGATGGGCACATTAATTTATAGGCACACGGTGGTGGTGTTTTATGCTCCTAATGGACATTTTTTCCTTGATGTCATTTATTATGGACTTTAATTTCTAGCGCAGCTTTCTTTATTTCTTTAATTTTTGGTGTGATCGCACTGTATGCTGCTGCTTTTTGCTATTGTTTTTGTTAGCGCGGTATCTTTACCATTCTATCTTATTCATGTATGACTTGTCTGGTTCTTCTATCTTCTCTATGTACATCCTGTCTGGTTCTTCCCTCTTCTCCATTAACAAATGTCCTGTTTTTTCCCTCTTCTCTGAGTATGACCTGTCTGGTCTTTGCCTCTTATTCATGTACAACTTGTCTGGTTCTTCCTCTTCTTTATGTACAACCTGTTTAGTTCTCCCCATACTCCATATTTAACTTGCCTGGTCCTTACCTCATCTCTATGTGATATAGAAGACATCTACACTACATTTGTCTCACTTGTTTCCCGGTGTTCTTGAACATTCCAGGGCAACATCCAGGAATTCTATAGAAGAGATGCCAGAGCTTCTTTTACCATTTATTGTAATGGAGCAGCACTATTAAAATACTGTAACTACTATACAGTACATTAAACTCAGATTTCCTACTAACTGTGTTTACGTCTCACAACAGTTGCTCTCTTTTGTTATAAATATTATTAGAAAACCTGTTTAAAACCACAGAAAATAAATAATTAGAAAGGGAGAAGTGTGTAAAAAAAGAAAGTTCAGGTTAATCAGAGGGAAATCAAATTTCCGTTCTTGTGGATACGAGGCATAGTAAACAGGTGCTGCAATGCCTGTGCGGCAGGTGTAGTCCCTGCTGCAGGGCAGGTATGTGATACGTGTGCTGGTCACACCCTTACCCACCCACTAATCCTACACCTTCTGCACTTAGCCTCAGCACACCTTTTACTGATAATATGCTCTCTGCAGGCTTTTTGCCTAAAACAACACATTCTTCCACCCGATTGTACTGACAGCCGTCCCATTCAGTGCAAGAGAAGATTAAGCAACATCACTGAAATGAATACTGATTTATTATTATTATTGATATCACAATAGCAGCTGTGCTGTTGGTTGTCAGACATGCATTGTTATAGACAGGGCTTTTTTTCCTCATAAAATAGTTACAGGTACTCCCCTCTTTCAAGTCACCCCTTGCCTCCAAGCACAGTCTCTTTGTTCAACCCCCCAATTTGTATGGAATTTGTTATGATAACAAGAAAAGCAGTAAAATAGATTCCCATGCAGACAGCAAAAATAGCCCTCTGAGCAACAATATACCCCCCCCCCCCCCAGCAACAACAAATACCCCAGCAACAAAATAACTCCTGCAAAAAAAGAACCCCCAGAGCAACAACAGATCTTCCCCAGGAATAATAGACCCCTACCATCAACAATAAATCTCCCAGCAGCCAGCAACAATAGATCCCTCCCTCAACAGTAGATTCTGCCCAGCAACTATTGACCCCCCCCCTAGCAATGTAAGATCCCCCAGCAACAATAGACCCCCTCCCTAAACAATAGTCCCACCCCGCAACAATAGATCTCCCAGCAGCCAGCATTAATAGATCCTCCAGCTGCCAGCAACAATAGACTCCTCCCTTAACGGTAGATTCCTCCAAGCAGCATTTGACCCCCCCTAGTAATGTAAGACCCCCAGCAACAATAGACCCCCTCCCTAAATAATTCCCCCCCCCCAGCAGCAATAAATCCCCCGCAGCCAGCATTAATAGACCCTCTAGCAACTAGCAACAATAGACCCTTCTCTCAACAATTGATTCTTCCCAGCAACAAATGATCCGCCCCGTAGCAACAATAGATGTCTTCCTAAACAATAGATCCCCCCAGCAACATTAGATCCCCCAGCAGCCAGCATTAATTGACCCTCCAGCACATCCCAGTACCTCTTGCCATTACATACATTCAGTGCTGGAGGTGCCGGAACTGCGTTCCCGCTTAAAAAAAGCCCTGGTTATATATAGATCACCTAGAAATAAAATGATTTAAGATGATCTGTAGACAGTGCCTCAGGACACCCATACACTTGCTGTGACTAATGAGTGACAATCTGTGTACAGACAGTGAAATGCTAGTAACTGTTACTTATTTTATCCAGCCTGCTGGCAAGTTTATGTTGATGAAGCATAAAATTATTTCTAAAAGCAGCAGCTGCTCATATGACTGGGAATGACTCACCCACCATGTCCGAGTTCTACTTCTAAACAAATCATATGTGTGGAAGCTACTGCCTACTAATCATTAGTAGATGGTAGTATGCAAACTCTGATTATCAAATGGAACCTGTGCTAAAAACGAATATGTAAAAACAGTTCAATTCTTGATCAGACCAGAAATGAAGGAGTCTTTTATGCTACCTTTAAACATGAAATGACTGTTGCAGGATTTGAATGTTTTTGGCTGGATTGGGTATTAAACGTGTGACTAGACCAGGAATCTGCACCAAATCCACCATCCAATCAGAGGGGACAGTGATTAGACAGAATAAAGGACATCGTCCAGATTGCTAGTTGCGCTCCAACTGCATTCAAAGTGTTTAGCACTTATATGTGGTGCTGCCCCTTTGCTATCAGTGCCCAAGTTTGGCCAGAGGAATGCCTATCAAATGCAACATGGTGAGTTAAATTTGCCATACTGCAAAGCATTGCGGCAATGGCAATGTGAATGGACCTGAGCGCCCACTGTACAAATTTGTAGGTAAGTAGTCGAGGTGTGGTAAAAACACAGCTCAGTCACCTGCTTTTACTGCCTCTTATAAGGCCTCTGTGGCCTTTTAGAACCCATTCACATTAGAGGGCAATCTCCCAACCTAGCCGTTTCTTGGCTACATTAAGCCACCATCTAAAGTCTGTGGGGTGCTTGTAGACACCACCAGCTGAGGTCCCTTTCAATGAAGAGCGGTTGGACAGGTTGGAAAATCTTGTCTGATTGCTGTTATTATTATTAATATAGTTATCTATAAGATGGTACCAGAAGTGAATGCAGTACATTGCTTGACGTGGTCATTCATGTTTAGGAAAGCAGTGGCTGGCAAGATTCCCTCCACTGTCTACAGTAGGAGTCTCCAAACTTTCTAAACAAAGGGCCAGTTTACTGTCTTTCAGACTTTAGGGGGGCCAGACTGTGGCAAGTGGGAATAATAAATGTCCCATCATTGGTTTTAGTGGAAGGAATAGTACCCTATTGTTGGTATTAGTGGTAATAATAGTGCCCCAAAGTAGATAACAGTGGGTGGAATAGTACCACATCATTGATGCCAATGGGAGGAACAGTGTCCCATTATTGGTGTCAATGGGGGGAGTGTTGCCCCATCATTGGTGTCAATGGGAGGAATAGTGCTCCATCATTTGTGTCAATAGGAGGAATAGTGTCCTATCATAGGTGTCAATGGGAGGAATAATGTCCCATCATTGGTGCCAATGGGAGGAATAGTGCACTATCATTGTTGACAATGGGGGAATATTGTCCCATTATTGGTGTCAGCGGGAGGAATAGTGCCCTATCATTGGTGTCAATGAGAGGAATAATGCTCCATCATTGGTGTCAATGGGAGGAATAGTGTCAATGGGGGAATATTGTCCCATCATTTGTGTCAATGGGAGGAATAATGCTCCATCACTGGTGTCAAAGAGAGGAATAGTACCCTATCATTGGTGTCAATGGGAGGAATAGTGTACCATCATTTGATTGGTGTCAATGGGAGGAATAGTGCCCCATCATTGGTGTCAATAAGAGGAATAGTGTCCCATCATTGGTGTCGATGGGGGGAACAGTGCCTCATTATTGGTGTCAAAGGGAGGAACAGAGTCCCATCATTGGTGTCAATGGGAGGAATAGTGTCCTATCATCTGTGTCAATGGGAGAAACAGAGTCCTATCATTAGTGGCAGTTGTGGATGCAATAGTGCCGCAAGGGTCAGATAGAGGCAAGCAAAGGGCCACATCCAGTCCCAGAGCCACAGTTTAGAGACCACTGGTCTATGGCAATGTTTTTACCCCTAAGGAACCTCTGAAATAATTTTCAGTTTCTCAGGGAACCCCTGCTAAAGAGATTTTACTCACAGCTCATAGTACCCTAGAATGATCAGTAAGTTGAAGAAAGTGTTAAGATACAATTTCAGCCTAAGTCTAACTATTCTTAAAAATGTCCCCCTCCCCCCCCATCCTAACACCTATATTGACTAACCTGTGTAAAAAAGAAGTGTATACTTACCTATTTTCAGTCCACTCTGGTCCAGTCATGTGATCCCCTGTGCCAACCAGTGAGGGCTGCAGGGGAGAGAGCACTCAGCTGAAAAGGCCTGGAGCGGTGACGTTACCTGTAGGCTCCCATGGCCCAGCCGTTGTCAGCACTCCCCTGCAGTTACCACTGGCTGACACAGGGGAGTTGGGTCACATGACCAGGAGAGAACAGGCTAAAAATAGGTAAGTATATACATCTTTTTTTTTTATACACAGGTTAGTCAGATTAGGTGTTAAGAAGGGGAGTGAACATTTTTAGGAGCAGTTAAAGTGGAACTATCAGCAAAACTTTTTTTTTTCCATTTTGGATAGATTATAGGAGGTTTATAACCTCTTTTGCCATCTGTGTCCCATTGCAGAGATTTGCCTTCACTTCCTGTCTCATAGCCAAGGAATAGGAAGTGAGGGGAAATCGCTACAAATTAAGGTTATCCCTTGGGGCCCGCCAATGTCACAGAAATTGTGTTCCCATTGGAAGATTTCCCCTCTATTACTTTTCTAGGGACAACCTAAAATTTGTGATTTTCTTTTATTTTCACTTTCAATCATAACAGTAAACAGGACAATTAGACCCCTTTCACACCGAGCCGCCACCGGCGCCAGCGGTAAAGTGGCGCTATTTTTAGCACCGATTTACCGTCATTTTAGCAGCGCTATTCGGCTGCTAGCGGGGTGCATTTAACCCCCCGCTAGTGGCCAAAAAGGGGTTAAATCCGCCCAAAAAACACCGCCTTGGCAGCGTTTTGCTGGCGGTATCGCAGCTCTGCCCCATTGATTTCAATGGGGAGCAGCAGTGGAGGAGCAGTGAGTTCACCGCTCCAAAGAAGCTACTGGCAGGACTTTTTCTGACACTCTGCCAGCGCACCGCTCCAGTGTGCAAGCCCGAGTGAATGAAGCAGCTGTTTTAGGGCGGTTTGCAGGCACTATTTTTAATGCTATAGCGCCTGCAAAACGCTCCATTGTGAAAGGGGTCATAGAGAGGGTGAATCTCCCTAACGGGGGGCACAGACAGCATTATAAACCGACAAGCATTCATAATCCCTCTCCAATCTATCCAAAAAAGGGGCTTTGACTTTAGTTATACTTTAGGTTTAGGCTGCAATTCTACTTTAAATAAAAGATTAAGTAATGTGGCACACCTAGTATATTTGACACCCAGGGAAGATAACTTACCAACCCCCTATTTATTTTCAGCAGTATTCTTAAAATAAATAATAACTGCAGAAAAGAAAGGCAGACAGGCCAATCACATTAGTGTTCAATGTAGAAGTGACCCTTTATACTGGTGGGAGATCAATCCACTATTGTTCACTGCACAAGGAACCCTGGCTGAGAAACACTGGTAAGCTGTAAACATGAATGCCTGACCAAGTGGGGTGTAACGCCAGCCATAGATGTTTAGAATCTCGGCCAGTTCAGCAGGGACCGACCGAGATTAGAACCATGTATGGGCAGGCTGATTGTACCCAAGTTGATCAATCGTTCAACTTGGGTACAACCAGCATGTCAGATTTTTCTACATACAGGGTTTGATATACTAAAACTAGAGAGTGCAAAATCTGGTGCAGCTCTGCATAGAAACCAATCGGCTTTTTTTGCCAATGCTTAAAATGATTGTAATGTTTTTGTTTTTTTTTGTTTTTTTAAATAACAAACATGTTATACTTACCTCTTCTGTGCAAAGGTTTTGCACAGAGCAGCCCCGATCCTCCTCTTCTCGGGTGCCCCGGCGGCACTCCTGGCTCCTCCTCTTCATCGGATGCCCGCCATGGAGAGCCGCTTTCCCTTGGGGCACCCGTGCGAGCGCGCTCACGAGTCCTGCTGCAGTGTCCATTGACACAACAGCAGGACTCGGCCCCTGCAGCCGCTAGCAGTAACCATTTTATTCTGCTGGCTGTGCCCCCCCCCCCCCCCACACACACACATCACGTGGGCAGCATACAATAACACGACAGGAGGCATTCCCCATCAACACTGACTGTATTGATGGGGGGATTGAGCACTTTTTTTTCTTAGTGGAAGGAAAGAAAATCATTTCATCTATTGCCTTCCTTAGTATTTATGCGCCTATTGGTGGACTGCAGTCTCTAAAGGTAGTCACTTATCTCTGCATATCCAATTGCCTTATGCAATCAATGGACACCTTTACATTGTCTACCTCCCAACTGGGGGAGAAGGACAACCTTTAGTGCAATTTATTTAGGCAAAACACTCCTAGGAGTACAAACCATAAAGATTTACAGCACAACAATCATCAGTTAAACCCACCAATGTTTTCTTTACCACTATTTATTACTATACTAGTATTATAAAATGACCAATGTCCAAAGGGTTGGGGGAAGTTTCAGTGCAACATAAAAAAACGTTGTCAGTTAAAGTAGTAATAAACTCTAATTTAGTTTAACACATTGAACAAACATTAACATTAACAATAAACACAATAAAGTAAACATTCTCTGTTAACCTATTTGTGAAAATTCTTACCCCAGCACCTGCATTTTAAAACATTCATTGCTGGTAGCTCCTGCTCTCCCCAGTGCTGCTTCTCTAAACTTCCAGTCTTCCAGGAAAGGGTTAACAGAGGACAGTGCAGTCTCCATTCAATCTGTTAGGCCGGCCATACACGGTGCAAATTTCTTTCTTCCAACCACAATTCCCCCATCAACCTAGACAAGTGCTGACATTGGAATCAGTGATTGTCTTCTCCCGACACTAGGAAGCCTTCCCCGCTGGGAGAAGACAGTGATATCGTAGCCGCTAGTGATAATCGCAAGATAATCCGGCAGTCTGGTTGTACCCAAGTTGATCGTTTCTGCTGAATCGGCCAAGATTGGAACCGTGTATGGACCGTTTTAGCTTGGAGAAGGGAGTTGGGAAGAAAAGAGAGGAGCAAAGGGGTACCTTGCCATTTTAGACTACAGGTCTGTGTGTCTCTATTGATGCACAGTGTAGGAGACACAACTCTAGTCATTGCATACAAAGCTGGCTCCATAGGATCCTGCAGGAGAAAGGAGCCATCCTGAAACAAGAAACATGGGGCAGTGGTCATGGCACCAAATTTAACAAGGATTAAGACCACTTTCACACTGGGGTGGTGGGTCTGTTAGCGGTAAAGCGCTGCTAGTTTTAGCGGCGCTTTACCGTCGTTTAAGCTGCGCTTTTCGGCCACTAGCGGGGGGTTAAAACCGCCCGTGTTGCGGAGCTTCTGAAGTGCTTTACAGTCACTTTGGAAGCGCTGCCAATTCATTTCAATGGGCAGGGGCGCTTTAGGAGCGGTGTATACCGCACCGCCCCAAAGATGCTGCTTGTAGGACTTTTTTCCCGTCCTGCAAGCGCACCGCTCCAGTGTGAAAGCACTCGGCCTTTCACACTGGGAAGGCGTGAGAAGCAGTTTTCAGGCACTTTACAGGCGCTATTTCTAGTGCTAAAACGCCTGAAAACTGCCTCAGTGTGAAAGGGGTCTTAAAGATAAAGAAGCTGCATATTCAGTGATTAAAAATGGAGGGTTTAATATCACTTTAAGGCCTCATGCACGCTGGACGTTATTAAAAGGCCAGTGGCGTTAGCTGTAGAAAGCTGTAGCTGTAGAAGGAAAAATGATTTAAATAACCAGAATCGCATGAAAATATTGTCTGATGTGCCATACACTTAGCCAGGGCAGTACAGCCAGTGTTCTGTCGAGAAGTGCCCCCCCATCGAATAGTGCCCCGTATGTACTGCGCATGCGCTGTACGGAGCAGCACAACAGCTGATTTGCCGATCACATGCGCACATCGTAGGAGGTATCTCTCGATGGGAGATACCATTTCACAGGCACAATTTAAACCTATACAAACAGCGGGGGAGACCATAGTTCTCAGATTGTGCATTGTTGCTGCTGGAGGGCGGCTAGTGGTTGTGTTGAAGAGCTGGTTTTGTCTGTGTTGCAACCCACCCTCCCCCCCCAGCAAAACCAACCGTTCAACACAGCAAACCGGACAATCAGCACATTGTAAAGTCGCCCCGCAACAGCGAGGCACAATGTAGGAACTACGGTCTCCCCCCCCCCCCCCTGCTGTTTGTATAGGTTTCAATAGTGAAATGGTATCTCCCATCGAAAGATGCCTCCTACGATGTGCGCTTGCGCCCTGGTCACGTCACTCCAGCTGATCGGAAAATCAGCTGAAATTCGGCTCCATCCTACGCATGGGCGGGCACTATTCCATGGGGGGCACTTCTCGACAGAACACCGGCTGTACTGCCTTATTGCTGAAACTGATCCCCCTGTGGCTCCCCCTGCAGTCAGTTTCTCCTCCTCTCCCTCACACAGGTACTCTGGCCATGTGAATGAGCAGTTTGTCCAATGCGGCTGGAGCCGCCTATTAGCCCTCCTTCACATTAAATGTGGCTTTGAAATTGTGCCTCTTCATCTGAAATCTCACCATTTCAAAGTCGCATTTCAGTGCAACTTTGGGTGCGACTTGAAAGACATCTGTGCGGCTTCATGCACAGATGTCTATTGAAGTCGCACCCCAAAATCGGCAAAAGTAGTGCAGGAACTACTTTTGCAAATCGGTGCGGTGCTACAAAGTCAGCGTCGCAACGATTGAAACGGTGCCATTGCCGGCAATAGGATGCGACTTGTCATGCACAAATCGCTTCAATGTGAACAAGGACTTACTCGATGAAGATGCAGCAGCTGTAGGAACACAGACACAGGCCTTAATTTGACAGGAGCGCAGGCGTAACTGAGTGCCCCCCGAATGCACATTGTCTGTGTTTGGGGCCCTACACCTGCACCCACACAACTGTCAAATTAGGATCTGTGGCTGTGTTCATAGAGCTTCTGCATCCCCACAGCATAACATAGGCTGCCTGCACACAGCTCCAGGCGGCTCTACCCACATAAACAAACCAAACTGTACCCGCGGCCCCACCAAAGCAGGGTAAGTGCCGCGCAGACATTGAGCAGGCGGGGGCACAGTGGCAGCATTCGAAGAGCACAGTGGCAGCATTTGATGGCACAGTGGGAGCATTTGATAGCACAGTGGGAGCATTTGATGGGCACAGTAAGAGAATTTGATGGGCACAGTTGCAGCGTTTGATGGGCACAGTGGGAGATTTTGATGGCACAGTGGCAGCATTTGATGGGCACAGTGGCAGCATTTGATGGCACAGTGGCAGCATTTGATGGGCACAGTGGGAGAATTTGATAGGCACAATGGCAGCATTTGATGTGCACAGTTGGAGAATTTGATGGCACAGTGGCAGCATTTGATGGGCACAGTGGCAGCATTTGATGGGCACAGTGGGAGAATTTGATGGCACAGTGGCAGCATTTGATGGGTAGAGTGGCAGCATTTGATGGGCACAGTTGGAGAATTTGATGGCACAGTGGCAGCATTTGATGGCACAGTGGCAGCGTTTGATGGGCACAGTGGCAGCATTTGATGGCACAGTGGCAGCGTTTGATGGGCACAGCGGAGGCATTTGATGGTGCAGTGCCAGCGTGTGATGGGCACAGTGGCTGTGTTTGATGGTACAGTGTCGGCAATTGATGGGCACAGTGGCTGCTTTCGATGGCACAGTGGCTGCATTTGATGGGCACAGTGGCTGCATTTGATAGGGTTTTTTTTAAATATTTTTTTGCGCCCCCCCCCCCCCAAAAAAAAATTTTGAGCACCAGCCGCCACTGCACTTAACAATCATATTGACATATATACTTTATGATCAGATATTCTGTCCAGACCTTATTATATATCAGAATTTATTTGACTGATTAGAAATGATACATAAAATTTCACCACAGCCAATCCACTCGCTGGTGTTGAATTCAATTGAAAGCTACGTTAAGATGGCCACACAAATATCAATATGATCAATTTGAAAAAATTAAAAAATGATCGAATTGAAATCACTTTCAACACCGCCAAACCAATCGGCGGTGGTGAGATTTATAGCTGTCTATACACTATACAATCTGATTGTACAATCTCCTTTAAGGATCTACCAACTATGTAGTATGAGAACCTGTGCGATTCGATGGAAATTGTTTGGGTTGTAAAGGTTTGTCGTCCTGTTTCATGGTTTTGGTCAATTTAAATGTGATTGTACGATCAGATTGTAATGTTTATAGCCTTCTTAATGGTTTCTAACTCACAAATATCTGCATGTGTGTGTGTGTCAGACAACCAATGGATGAAACGATTGTTTCCAGTAAATTGTTTCTGATAGATTGTACTGTCAATCAATAACTGTGTGCTTAAATATTAAATAGTGTACCGGAATCTCCCGCAATACCATCCAAATTGTGAGCCAAATCCAAGAAATAATAGAAATGATCGCTGCAGCTGATATCACGTGTTCCCACACCAAACAATGCAATCAAAAAATAATAAGTAAATAAAAATCGATTGCGCTGAATCTTATTTATTTTTGTTATATATACAAAGAATCGCTTGTACCTAGAATGATCGCAGGTCGATCCGTGTGTGGCCATCTCTACTGAGCAGATATCAATCATAATAGAAAACAAATCTGACAACTGATAATACCCTGAATGTTATTTCAGAACAGCAGATCGGAACTATTTCATGGTCCAATCACTTTCCTCCCAGTGTCTGAGTTAGAATATGACTATAGTCTTGGCAGATATATGGGAAGATGAGGTTGGGCTCTTCTCCCCTCCTGGGCATTCCTCCCCCCCCCCCCTCGTACCCCTCAGTGCCAGAACCTGCTGGAGAGCCCTCAGGCGCTCCCCCTAGTGTCGGCGTTCTCCCCGGCAGGTGGTTGTGCCCGCCCCCTCCCTGGCACAGTCAACCACTCAGGTGAGGACAGGCGGGCGCCCCGCCCTCTGTGGGGCAGCATACATATAAGTGCGGACTGTAGAGTGGTTCGCAGTCAGTCTCGCACTCCTCCAGTCTCCACTCAGTACAGCGCCTCCTATCGTCACCATCATGTCGGTCAGAGTGAGCAAAGTTACCTACCGCACCTCCAGTGCCGCGCCCCGCGCTGGCGGCTTCAGCAGCTTCTCCTATAGCGGAGCCCCGGCAGGAGCCAGAGCCAGCACGGCGTCCTTCTCTCTGGGCTCTAGCTATGGAGGGGGATCCCGCTTCGGCAGCGGCTACAGGACGGCGTATGGGGGAGCCGGGATGGGGGGAGGTTTGGGCTCTGCCGGGATCACCAATGTCAGTGTCAACCAGAGCCTACTGGCCCCCCTCAACCTGGAGATCGACCCCAACATCCAACAGGTCCGCACCCATGAGAAGGAGCAGATCAAGACCCTCAACAACAAGTTCGCCTCCTTCATTGACAAGGTGAGAGCTAGACTCCCTCCCATGTACCTTCACCCCCCAATACCTGGTACAGGACCACCTATACCTTCACCCCCCTATACCCTCACCACCCACCTATACCTGGCACAGGACCCCCTATACCCTCACCACCCACCTATACCTGGCACAGGACCTCCCTATACCTTCACCACCCACCTATACCTGGCACAGGACCTCCCTATACCTTCACCACCCACCTATACCTGGCACAGGACCTCCCTATACCTTCACCACCCACCTATACCTGGCACAGGACCTCCCTATACCTTCACCACCCACCTATACCTGGCACAGGACCTCCCTATACCTTCACCACCCACCTATACCTGGCACAGGACCTCCCTATACCTTCACCACCCACCTATACCTGGCACAGGACCTCCCTATACCTTCACCACCCACCTATACCTGGCACAGGACCTCCCTATACCTTCACCACCCACCTATACCTGGTACAGGACCTCCCTATACCTTCACCACCCACCTATACCTGGTACAGGACCTCCCTATACCTTCACCACCCACCTATACCTGGTACAGGACCTCCCTATACCTTCACCACCCACCTATACCTGGTACAGGACCTCCCTATACCTTCACCACCCACCTATACCTGGTACAGGACCTCCCTATACCTTCACCACCCACCTATACCTGGTACAGGACCTCTCTATACCTTCACCACCCACCTATACCTGGTACAGGACCTCTCTATACCTTCACCACCCACCTATACCTGGTACAGGACCTCCCTATACCTTCACCACCCACCTATACCTGGTACAGGACCTCCCTATACCTTCACCACCCACCTATACCTGGTACAGGACCTCCCTATACCTTCACCACCCACCTATACCTGGTACAGGACCTCCCTATACCTTCACCACCCACCTATACCTGGTACAGGACCTCCCTATACCTTCACCACCCACCTATACCTGGTACAGGACCTCCCTATACCTTCACCACCCACCTATACCTGGTACAGGACCTCCCTATACCTTCACCACCCACCTATACCTGGTACAGGACCTCCCTATACCTTCACCACCCACCTATACCTGGTACAGGACCTCCCTATACCTTCACCACCCACCTATACCTGGTACAGGACCCCCTATACCTTCACCACCCACCTATACCTGGTACAGGACCCCCCTATACCTTCACCCCCAATACCTGGCACAGGACCCCCTATACCTTCACTACCTCACTATGCCTGGTACAGGACCCATATACCTTCACTACCACCCTATACCTGGCACAGAACACTCCCTTCTAGCACCATATACCTACTAAAGGACCATCTTGGCTCCTATACCTGGCACAGGACCCCTATAACTTCACTTCCATCTATACCTGGCACTGGACACTCCCTCATATCACTGTATACCTACTACAGAACCATCTTGGCCCCCTATGCCTGGTACAGGACCCAAATACCTCCACCCCTCCCATAACTAGGCACAGGCCACTTCCTTAAATCACCCTATACGTACTACAGGACCATCTTGGCCCCTATATCTTGCACAGGAACCTCATGCCTTTACCACCATCCAGTACCTCTGGCCAGAACACTGCCTTTTTATATAAACTTACTCCTGGCACAGGGCACTCGTACCCTCAACAACCCCCACCCCCCATGCCTAGAACAGGACACTCTGCACCCTATAAATGGCATAGGACACCCATACAATTTATCATCCTCCTATACTTGGCACAAGATCTCCATGCCTTCAACAGTACTATACCTGGCACAGGTTCCCCTCACAATCAGCACCCTATACCTAGCACAGGATACTTGCCTTCTTTGCCCCCTACTTGGCACAGGAAGCTCTAACTTTAGCACCCTTAAATGTGGCATAGGACACCCTCAGTCTGCATGCTGTACCTGGCACACCCTCTTTACCTTCACCACCCTGTTTCTGGCACAAGACAGGATCCCCCCACTTGTGTCCCTATACCTGGCACAAGACCCTCTTGGCACCCATGGCACAGAACACCCTCCCAATCGGCACCCTGTACATGGCATAAGACTTACTTTCACCCCCCCCCCCATTTGGCACATGAAGCTCTAACTCTTGGCACCCTATACCAGGCACAGCCCCCCCCTCCCCCCATAGCGCCCTATACCAGGCACACAAATCCGCATGCTAAATGTGGAGCAGAACCCTCCTACTTTTACCTGGCACAGGAAGCTGTAACTTTTAGCACCATATGCCTGGCGCAGGGCTCTCCTGGCTTTGGCACATTATCTTGTACATGGTTGCTATCATTTTTTAAAAGTGTTTTCTCTTAATGTGTTGTGTGCAGCTGAAAATATATAAAATGTGATCATACACACCTGTGCGTTCTCATGCTGCAGATACTATTTTTTTTATTTTTTTTTTTAAGCCCAGGCAATGCTCACTGAGAAATGAATCAAACAAGTACAAATTTATATAAATGAGTTTTTTCGTAGTGCAGATGATTGTGCCGATTTGACTACCAGCTATGTTTTTCTTTAGATAAAATCCTTCCAGTCACATCTCATTTTTTTTTAGGCTGGCTCTGAAAACGATCAGGTTGTGTTACCAGATGATCAGAGCTTCTAATGCATTCCCCCATATGTAGTTCTGATTGTGTAATGTTACAGAACTTTACTGTATCACCTGCATTGTAATCATTTTATTAGATGCTCAATAGTCTTCAGTATTCCGAAGCCAGAAGGTTTTCTCATTAATCTACAATCCTAATGATCCTTTGTAACATTTTATGAATGCCACACCCATGGCGGTGACACTGTGCCAAATTCCAGTCCGTCTTCCTGGTGGCCATTGACCTCCCCAGCAGACGGCACTAATCCCAGACCTGGAGACCTCTAATGGTTTTGGGAGATGTGCCTACTCATTCTGACATTGCCAGCCTTCCTGGTAGAGGAAGAGATTCAATGTATCAAAATAGAAACTGGACTCATTTTATATTTATAACTAGTTGGACACAGACACGTCTCTCTATATAGATGTGACTACTTGGAAATCATTGTACAAGGTTTATGGTTGGCATGTCTTTTTTCACACGTCGCCATAAGTAACAGCTGGATGCTCGGGTTGTAAAACATATGGGGAGTGACACCACTTGTTCTGGAAGGTTTAAAAAAAGCAAAACTTACCCATAAATGTTACATTGTATCTTATTGTAAAGTATTTCTAAAACAACAAATTACTTTATTTAAAAATATTCTCTCCTGAATGTGTAAGAGGTACAAACATTCTGTAGAAATTACACCTGCATATTCTGCTGTTAGTTTATTTTAACCTTTTTAAAGATGTGATTTTTTTTTTTTTTTTTTTTGTGTGTGCTAACCAATGGCAACCACTTCAGCTAACATTTGCGGAAGTCAGACCATTGTGAGATGGATTCTGATTACTGTGATACTGAATAAGGCAGTATGTGTTCTTTAAACCAACTCTCTCACGCATGATTTTGCGATAAGCATGCTTTCTTTAAGGACTGTTTTTCCGGGAGAGCAGGATCTGCTTAGGTGACAGTGTTGCTTTTTCAGTTGAAATCTCTGCATTGCTAGTTTAGCTTTGTGTTGTGATTGCAGTCTAATCTCTAGCCTTTGGCAATTTGCACCAACAGGTTAAATAAAAAGTACCTAAACACACTGCAGACCCAGAGTGGGTAGGGTCACGATTCCATATAATGTCAGGTCATTGTATAAGGTCTTAGTTTACATTTTTTAATAAGGATAAGGGCAATGTTCAAAATCTATTGGCCCGTAACCACTAACTGCATTTCAGTGGTGGTCCTTTTTTTTTTTGTTTGCTATATGCAGAGCTAGTCTTGTAGGTAGGTGTGTGTGTGCATGTATAGACCGCCATTAACATCCTTTCCCCTCCCTTGTCCCCTGTATTAAATGGTGGTTGCACTTTCTCAGACTGCTCCTGTGTTGAAGAATGGGCTACCAACATGAGTGACTTAATCTGTTGCACATTGGCCCACCTGATCTGAAGGTGTATGGCTAACTTTACTGCACTCTGTACAACAATATTGTCTTTGTATTGACTTTAACAAACCTTCTGGTGTTCCCGTACAATTCCACATTGATACTGTGCTAAGAAGATGTAGCCCTGCGGGGTAGAGCAATAATGTAATAATGTCTATGTAAAAATCCTCACATAGAGTACACAAATACCAATCTGACATCGTCGGCTGGCTATGTGCAATCCTAATGATTGTATAATCTCTGCAATATCCCTCAGATTTACAAATAAGAAGCAGGCAATCAAAGAGGTGAATTGGCCCTTGTATGATATTCTACTGACTGTGCCCAAGATGGCTGCCTCACATCTGCTCCATTGGCAGACAATGTTCCCAGGGAGAAAGGTGCAATTGAAAAAAAATATACATTTTACAAAACTCTATATTTTATAACATTGTTAATCCCAGCACCCCCCTGTTGCAGCCCATCTTGTGTACTTGCCTTCCTAGCAGGCCCACTGATCTTTGCTGTGCCACCCTGCTTGATATTGCACATCCATCTGAAATGTCCCTACCAGGTCCTCTTCTGCACCATGGCTTCATTCATTTCCATGGTAGATCCACACATGGTGGCTGCCAGTGGTCCAGCAGAGTATGGCTTTCCCAAGGGAATGAATGGGATCATGGACAGCAAGAGGACCCAGTGGAAAAACAGCAGCACCTAGGCAGCCCCCGTTCATCCCTGAGCGTTTACTACACGATTTTTGAAGCTTAACAGAGATGAAGGCTCTATTCTATGTTCTCAAGGCATCATCCATTCACACCTGAGCATTGTTGCCTGTCTTCATAAAGCTCAAAAGTACATGCGTTTCTTTGGGGCAAGCGTTACATTTTTGGGCCCCATATACTTTTAATGGAACTAGCTGAAAAATGTATAAATTGCTCCGTTTTGCTCAAACTTGTATGAAGTATGGCAATCAAGTAAAGATTGGGACTGTGAAGAAGGTAAGTATGCAACCAGGTGGTAGGGAGCATTAGTGGACAGCTGTACCAAAGATGCAGTTGTCCTTTAAATACCAAGTAGACCCATGTACTAGTTTTTAAATCTAGTTTGGCTGTAAGCTGTGTGCCCAGCGTAACACTTTGCTAGTTGGCAGCTGAACTGGATTTTACCCAACCTTGTAATCTTCAGATCAGTTTGAGAATGTCATTTGTCATTTTTTTTTCTTATCAGTTTGCTGTAGAAGGGTTGGGCACCTAAGGTGAATGGTTACCTGCAGACATTACCTTATAGGGCAATGTCGACTCTTTACCTCCTGTGCCCGGCTCATTATCCTGTGCAAACAGCCTGATGTCACAAAGTACACAAAGCCAGTGTGCAGAGAAAAGTCACCCTGCAAACTCAAACTGTCCTGTGCTTAACAGCAGTTTCATCAGTCACTCTGCAAATGGTGACATGGCGCGGAATAAAAAATGAAAGTACACAAAGCCGCAGTAACCTGCTCGCGAGCTGGCATTGTGATATAGACTTTCAATATTTTTTTAATGCTGCTGCTCTGCTTAAAGTGAAATTCCCTTTCTGAAAGGTCAATTTGTGCCTGGATTTGCAGTTTCCTTAAAGCATATAATCCTTTCCAAGTATATGCAGCCGTTATGTGAAAGTGTAATGTACATTATCCTCCTAAAGGAGCCTGAGGATTGGCAATACCCAAGATGAGCAGCATTGTCAATGTAGCGCAAAGGGCTCTTCCATATGGGCACCATGAGCAACCACAAACAGTTTTTTTTACCCCTGCCTGGTGAGTCCAGATGCTGCATACAGCCACCTATGAATTTGAATGGCTGTGCATAGCTGCACTCGGGTATATAATGGTACACACAGGAGGGTTAGAACTCCTGTTTTTTGCCATCTGTTCCATTGAGGTGATTTTACTTCCTGTTGTGACTATGGGACAGGAAGTAATCTTATGTGAGATCTATTCTCCCCCCCCCCCCCTTAGACAGTTGCCACCAGAACTTGGGGGTTCCCCTTGGTACTTCATTTTGATTAGTTATGTGTTAAAGTGGAACTTCGCCCTGCCTACAATCAACATTGCTTTAGTAAATGGGTAAGTATATCATACCTGTGACCAGGGGCGTCGCTAGGGGGTGGCTTTTGGGGCTATAGCCCTGAGTTTCTGCAGGGGTCCCCAAGGGGAGGCTCTCTGGGGACGCTGATGAAAGGGGGAGGCTCTCTGGGGGAACCTGATATAAGGGGGACTCTCTGCGGACCCTGATGTAAGTGGGGGGGCCCACTGGGGATATATACACACGTATATTACTGTATATACATGTGTATGCCCCCCCCCCAAGCGTATGACTTTCTTTTCTTTCTTTACTATGCTGCTATGGGCTCTAGCCCCAGATCTTTTGTAGACCTAGCAATGCCCCTGCCTGTGACTTTTATTTATTTTTTTCTTCAGTTACTTCCTAGTTTCTTGCCTAGGCTAGATTCTCAGTTAGGCACTCTCTCCTGCATGCTTGAGCTGAGGGCAGATGGATTCCAGGAAGTAAATGCTACATGAATCAAGCTGCCAGGTCTGTGTCAATGGATGCAGACAGGGCAGCTCTGGAGTGAGCCTGCATGGGTGGCGCCCCCATAGAAAGCGCTGTAGTGACGCGCCAGTGGGGGACCCCAGAAGAGGCAGATCGGTGCTGCTCTGTGCAAAACCATTGCACAGAACAGGCAAGTATATCATTTAATTAAAAAATAAGTTTTTATTTAGCTTTGCCCTTGTTGGGTGAAGGACTTTTGCTCTGTTTATTGGTAGAGATCCAGTGCAGTGCAATAACTTTTCTAAAGTGTCTATTGGCAATATACTTCAATTTTATCCTAGTCTAAGGGCACTTACACACTGAGCAGAGTTTGCGGTAAAGCGTTGTTTTTCGCAGCACTTTACCGTTTTTTTGGGCCACAAGCGGGGCGCTTTTAAGGGCCGAAAAGGTGCAAAGTGGCGCTGCCCATTGATTTCAATGGGCAGGGGTGCTTTGGGAGTGGTGTATACAGGAGCGGGTCTAAATGATAGTAAAACTAGAGCTGCTGCCGCCAACTTGTGTCTGGAGGTGTAGGCGCCTGGCTATCCTGATCCAGGTTCACTATTTTGGCCATACATTATACAATTTGCTTGTAAAATTTTCCATTAGATTTACCAAAACCATATGGGGTCAAACCTAAACCCTTTCAATTTGTGTGCACTCAGGTAGGCCCTTGCACTACGTGGAAGGTAAATCTAAAGGAAATTGAGTAAAAAAAAAATTGTATAATGTATGGCCAGCTTTGGTAGTAAAACTGGGATGACCACTCAGAAGTGTACCCACTTCCAAGCAAGTCGGTCTTCTAAATTATAAGCGTAAAATGCTGTAACCATTATCTAGATCAGGTAAAGAGTTTTGTTTACCTGTTTAAGTCTGCCATGAGGAAGGGGAACCTAAATGGTGTGGTGCAATTGATGATCTGTGCATTGCTGGTGTAGGGAAGATGTGTTCTGCTATTGTGTTCTTACTATCCACCCTATTGCTAAATGGCATTGCTAAGACAAGCTACTCAATGTACAGTATGTGAGGCTTCTGTAAGACCCCTTTCACACTGCAGTGCCAATCATGCTTGCCTAGGTGGATGCGGCATCTGTCCCCCGGTGTCTCTTCGCTGAGAACCGAGCCACCGAACACCGCTGATGGCTCGGTTCTCTCATCTCCCTGAGAGGGGAGCTGCTGCCTGTCAATCAGCAGCTCTCCTGCTCTGCTCCTCCACACTCATTGGAGCGCGGAGCTGTGGAGGGGTGGGGAGTGGCCATCTCGGCACCTGGCGGATCCAGACTTCGGAAGTTGGGGTGACGTGGGGCCTGAACTAAACTTGGTGATGTCAGCAAAGTGGACTTCAGACTGCTCTATGCTGCGGGTCACAGGAGTGAAAAACTAATTTGCACTCCTGTGACCCATAGGAGAAACCCAGCCAAATGAGCCCAGGCTGGACTTCTCCTCTAAGGCACTTTGGAAGCGCTGCCCATTCATTTTGGGAGTTCTATTTATAGTGCTTCCAAGCCTCCCCAAAGATGCTGCTTGCAGGACTTTTTGTAACGTCATGCAAGAGCACTGCCCCAGTGTGAAAACACTAATTGCACTGAATGGGAGGCAGTTTTCAGGTGCTTTTTAGAGTCTCCTTTCTAGCGCTAAAATGCCTAAACTGACGTGTGAAAGTAGCCTAAAGCAAGGTCATACAGTAGTCATACAGTAGTAGTAGCTGTAGATTGGCCCCGTCAAAGGTGGTTTGACCTGAAACTATACAGGCACCATGAGATCAGATCATTCAGCCACAGCTCAAAGAACACCTTTTTTATAATTAACAAAAACTACACAAACCATTGTCTTCCATGGAACACTGGTTGAAAACGACAGATCAAAATGCATTTTGACACCATAATTAGTAGTCTACTTTTTTCAACAACCTAATTTCCTCAGCAGAGCATTTTGCCTTACTGTATTGTACTTGCACCGCTTTTTAGCAGATCTTGTGTGGTGTTGGTTATGGATCATATAATAGTATCCATCTCTTGTCTTTGTAGGTTCGCTTCTTAGAACAACAGAACAAGATGCTGGAAACCAAGTGGGGCCTTCTTCAGAACCAAAAAACAACCCGCAGTAACATCGATGGCATGTTTGAGGCCTATATCAACAACCTGCGCCGCCAGCTCGACACCTTGGGCCAAGAGAAGCTTCGTCTGGAATCTGAGCTTGGAAACATGCAGGGTCTGGTGGAGGACTTCAAGAACAAGTGAGTTCCCATGTGTAAGGGATTTAGTCCATGCAAGACTGTCTCTCGGGTGTTCGTTAAAACTACAGACCTGACTGATGCTCGGAAGTAACATAATAGGCTTCTGGTAAAATGCCAGGCATTGTTTGTTTTATTTTGGGAAAAACATTTTCAGCAAGTACGGGGAATACCTGTTCTTGCCAGAATGTCCTTGTCATTTCCTGGCAGCATAAACATACTTATTTTTCTTGTCCCATCAAGCCACTATGTGATGGAGATGAACAAAGGTACACATGTATCAAGTCCTGTTTGTGTGACAACCAGCTCTATACACAGCAGTGTTTGAGTTGTAGTACATTGCAACGAACTGCAACTTTTTATAGTAAACAGCATGTTGGTATGAACTCAACTATAATGCAAAGCGCTTTGTTTTTGTGTTGGGACTGTGCCACAATCGGGTGTGTGCAGCCTACTGCATTAGGGTGTGCAGGAGGGAGAAAAGCTCAAAGCTGTCAGGAGTGGTGGGTTTTTTTTTGTTTTGACATTTCTCTTTATAACCAATGAGTTACAACAGCATTCTCTCTCCCCACTTATGGAGTTTTCAGTGTAATCTATTTTAATATGACCTACTGTCTGCATTTGAGAAAATATTGTGCTTGGATCGAATTTCTAAATAAGAGGGATGGAGCTCCTTGAAGGGTTGACGAAATTGAGAAGTTTTATAACCATAAATGGGCACTGGGAACTGGTGCAGAGAAAAGCATGTCTGGAGACCTCATATTCAAGAAATTCTGCCAACTTTTTTTCATTTTCATCTTAAAGTGACAGCTTCCCTTCCTCCATTACTTTCTAACTTTAACACTATGAATTCAAACCTATTTTATTTTTTTCAGATATGAAGATGAAATCAACAAGCGTACTGAAATGGAGAATGAGTTTGTCCTGCTGAAGAAGGTGAGACTGTAAAGACATTTCAACTTCTTGATTATTCTCTGTGCGTAGTATGATCAGTAACTCCTAACGCTTTGTCTATAGGATGTGGATGAGGCTTACATGAACAAAGTGCAATTGGAGGCAAAACTGGAAAGTCTAACAGATGAAATTAACTTCCTGCGTCATCTTTATGAGGAGGTGAGACATAGACATGGCCATTAATAAAATTTTTTTTTTTTTTTTAATAAGATGAAAATCCTATTGGCTGTAAATCAATGTGCTCTGGAAAAATATGTTCAGTTTAAAGAACCGAACATTCAACATTTTTAACGTGTTCATATCCTAATTTTTTGGTTTAGTTTCTGAACTTGACAATGTGTGTGCACGTCTGCTGTAGCATATTTTTTCCTTTAAAAAAAAAGGGGGTGGGGGGGTGGGGGGTGGGAGGAAATCATTGACTAGGCAACTCTAGCGTTGCCGTCTATGTATAGACAAGAGCTACAGATACCCCTATATGTAGAACATATTATAAGTATAGCATTTTGATATTGTACAATGCTGGCTTTGGCTTTATTCCATCCTTCAATGCAATTGTCAATTTCAGACTGTATGCAGCCTATTAGATGTGTGTTCAAGTCAAATTTTATAAATTACATATTTTATGTTCCTGGAAACCTTTCCATCCTAAACTGTTCCCAGCACATTTACTAGCTAGCCTGCCAAAAAAACAAAACCCAAATGACAAACATTTCGAATTTAAAACCGAGGTTTAAGTTGCAAATATATGTAGAAGCCACACCACCTCAAGACCTCTAAAGTGGTATCCTAATGCTTGTATGAGAATCTCCTTTTTGGAATATGCATATATAGCAATGGATAAATTATGGGGAGGAACCTCTTTCCTCAAAGGTTTAGGAACACATGCAAGAACACAATGGCAGCTAAAAACATTTAGGCTGTAGTTTTAAAATTGTGCAATTTTGTTCATGCACCAATGTAAAAGGCAGAAAAGTGCCTGTAATTTGCCCCAAAGAAGCTCATGTTTTGAGCTTGGGGCGTTTTTCAGGCATTTTTGCTTCAGGTGACAAAACGCTCATGTAAACAGGTGCCATTGAAATGAATGGGATTTTGCTTGTTGGGTGTCTTTTTTTTTTTTTTTTTTTTTTTTTTTTTTCAGGCGTTTTGAGCTGAAAATGCTTAAGTGTTAATGCAGCCTAAATGTTAGCTGTCATTTCCCTCCAGGTGTCCCAACAAGCTTTAGAAAAATGGTAACCAGCTTTTGAAAGAAGGTGCACATAGATGGGTTTTGCACAGCACAAACCCTTTCATCCCATTTGTGAAGCCTTGAGCTTTTGGGTTTTGTTGAAATCAAGCTGTAATACTATGTTCTGTTAACTTTTTTTTTTTTTTCCCCTCCTGGTTTGTGCAGGAGCTTCGTGAGCTGCAGTCCCAGATTTCTGACACTCAAGTTGTCCTGTCTATGGATAACAACCGAAACTTGGACCTGGACAGCATCATTGCAGAAGTGAAAGCTCAGTATGAAGATATCGCCAATAAGAGCCGTGCTGAAGTTGAGAGCATGTACCAGCTGAAGGTGAGACTATAATAATTTGCAATCATTTGGGCCCCATAGTGTAAACATATTTGTATGTTTACTGGTGGATGGCGCAAAGAACCAGTTATCTGGTTTTGGATGAGTTGAAAGATTATTCATATTGCAATTTTGATTTTACAAAGCTTTAAGCATCTTAACATTGTACAGAGTCTTTAGCTGGCCATAGACTGATCGACATTTCAATCGGTCTATGAGCAGGCTGGTTGTACTGAAGTCAAACCATGGTTTGTTTTTTGCCTGATCATTGCCATAGGCTATAGTCGCCAGCAGTGATCATTATGTTCTGCTAGTGGGGAAGGTGCCCTGCTGGCATAACAGTGGTGCTGCAGGGAGCAGCAGTGGTTTGAAGAGAAGAAAATTGCAATGTATGGCCTGCCTTTTAAATTGGATAGATTGGACTCTCATATTGCTTACCCTTGGCAAATCTAAAGGAGATTGTAACATTTTATGGCTGGCTTTAGAAAACTGTACAAAAGATAAATCCAGAACATGAGTGTGCAGAGCATTTGCTGTTATGGTACTTGTCTCCCCCCATTATTCAAATTTTTAACTGATTTTGATTTGGGAATGCCTTAAATTTTCATTGAGTGGAATTGTGCTTCTGCCCTCCCACACTAGTGCACTTCATCAGTACAAGGGGTACTTGCACTTGCAGAGTTTAAGTGTGACCAGGTTTGTTAAATCATGGAGGGCAGTTGGCTTTGTGGACAAAACACTTGTGTGTTTTGGCCTGAGTAGGCATATTTTAATACACTGAGCAGCTGCTGTAAGGAAATTGTAGATGAGCTCATGAAAATCAGAGGTTGCTGGCATGACGTTTCCCTGACTATCTTTCACATTGTTTTGCTGAGTTCCCCCTCATTTTTATGTCCTGCAGTACCAGGAACTTCAGGCATCTGCTGGACGTCATGGTGATGACCTCAAGAACACAAAGACTGAAATCAGCGAACTCAACCGTTACATCACACGGCTGCAGTCTGAGATTGACGCCCTTAAAGCACAGGTGGGTCATATAAATCATTTTAACCAAGAAGTTAAACATTTGTCTTAAAAGCTGGAATGGTTATTTAAAGTATTCCTATTTAAGCTCTATAGAGTTGAGACTTTATTCAGGGTTAAGAGTCGGTATAATCTCTTCCATGGTACATTCATCAGCTTCAGTTACTGAAATGTTATCCTGGGAGGCTCCTCATTCAAATTCCCAAGTTACAAAATATCAAATGTAAAAGACCTTGACCATCTGGACTTCCTGTGTAATTTTTTTGTTATCTATTCCTACAGCGCGCAAACCTTGAAGCACAGATTGCAGAGGCTGAGGAGCGTGGGGAAATGGCACTGAAGGATGCCCGCAGCAAGTTGTCTGAGCTGGAGGGTGCTCTACAGAAGGCCAAGCAGGACATGGCTCGCCAACTGAGAGAATACCAGGAACTGATGAATGTCAAACTCGCTCTGGATATTGAGATTGCCACCTACAGGAAACTGCTGGAAGGAGAGGAGAGCAGGTAACATTACACTTTTCGTGCCCTTTATTAGAATAGTCATGTGGTTTTTGTTTTAATGGAGAGAGGGAAAAAAAAGTTTTTTTAAACAATATATTTAACTTTTTTATTTACAGGCTGGAATCAGGTATTCAGAACCTTAGTATTCAGACCAAGACCACCGGTTACTCAGGTAATGCAATCTTTAACTTAAAATATTCACTTCTGTATTCATATAACCATTACACAGCTGCCAGTGGAGCTAGGAAGCAAAGCTGAGTGACAGGCAGGGTCTCGGGTGCATTGCCTATGGTGCCACACTGGATACATACTGTACATGGCACATATAGCCTACTAAAGTCACTGAGCCACAAGGACAACTTTATAGCCGTCATTACAGCTTTAAGAATAGGTATTTGTGCTGAACTTGCCTTTTAATTTACAATTGAAAAAGCGTATGCTGCCTTAGTGATTTGCCCTATAGGTGTATGCAACAAGAAAGATTTTATGGGTGATGCCTGAAGGACTTGTTCCAGATACAGATGTAAGGGGACTATATAGAAAAGATGGCCTTTCATGATACAGCAGCTGCCATTACTGACCTGAAAAAATGTTAGTTGCTTAGTTTGTATTTTTAATTTATATCCATATTTTTCTGATCTATTGATGCAGAGCGAGCATGTATCAGGTGTAAGACTTCACTTGATACTGTGGGGGTCCCCCCCCCCCCGTATAATTAGAGATTTATGGCCTGTTCACACTAGTCGCTCAAACAATGCGTTTTTTTTTTTTTTTTTTGTTTTTTTTTTGTGCGCAGGGTAGTGTAATTTGTGGGCCTTGTGGTGTTACAATGCGAGGTGCTGTTTACTTTTAATTTTTTGCAATACTAGTATTCTCAGAAAGAGATTGGCAGTGACAGCCTACATGTTTTTATCCTTTAAAGACAAAATAAAACTAATTTTATATACAGTAATGCATAGCTGACAAAAAAAGCTGGTCAGCTAATTGTAGTCCAGATGGTAAAAGCTAGTTCACGAATGGCTCAAAATGTTATGTTGGCATAAACCTTGCAGTGATAGCTTGTGGCAATGAAATTGTTTTTGATTCAAAAAAGTCTGTTTTGCTTTACTGCATGTGGGTGACACCTGTTTTCTTCCCCATAGGAGTTAGTTCCTACAGTGGTGGACTACAAAGTGGATTCGGTGGTGGTTATAGCAGTGGTGGATATGGTGGTGGATATGGTGGTGGAATGGGGGGCAATTATTCATATGCTAGCAGTGTCAGTTCCTCTCCCTTGGAAACCTCCAGAACCAAACGCAGCATTGTAGTGAAGACCGTTGAGACCAAAGATGGAAGAGTCCTGTCCGAGTCCTCAGACGTCTTCTCAAAATGAGTGCCTTTTCCACTAACGCATCAAGCTGTCCCACAGCCAGGACTCTATTTCAGATGAGCCTTCAAGGCAGAAATCAGGACTGTTGGCGTAGATGTCTTTAAACTTTTTTTTTTTTTTTCCTTGGACATTTTAACCCGGATCAAGCTACTCCAGCTTGTGCCACCAGTGCTAGACACTAACTGGTGCTCTCCCAAGTTTGAGATTTAAAAATGTTTACCTGTATGTGAAAATGGGGATAACAGGAGGAACTAGACATTAGTTCTTTATTGTACTGCTGCACCAACTTGTATTGATTCCTTCCCAGCAGGCTCAACTTAAGGTGGGCTTGGTTTCCAGTGGGCTCAGCTGTGCTGTCTCCTCTTCCTTTATTCCTTACTTGGCTTCCTGTGCAATTCTTACCACAAACTGCTAGGTGAAAATCTCTTGCAGTGTGCTTTGTCCATCCTTTGCTAGGTGGATACTGGAAGTGCTCATTTTGTCTCGCACCTTCTAATCTCTCTTAATAAACATTTTTTTTTTAAAAAGTCTTTTTCACTACTTAACTTGGCATGTAAGGACAAATCATGTTGCCAGCTAAAAATTGAGATGACAGGGAGAAGCAAATTGTAATTTTTAAAGTTTGGATTTAAATAGGGGCAGCACTTAAAACAAACACAATGTACATTGGTTCATAAACAGATATGCCAGTCAGACTATGGGTAGAAGAAAATAAGCCTACCAGTTTTGTTTCAGTAGTTTTTAGAAAAGAATTTTATGGTTAACAAAGCATTTCACAATGGCCTTAATAGGAATGTTTGCTCTTGTATCAGAGTTAAGCAAGCGGTACAGAGGGCTGCAGAAATTGTTTAACCCAACCTAGGATGGACAGCAACCACCCCATGTTGGCCAAGGGTGAGCAGCAGTGATGTGTGCTCATCAAAATGGCACATGTTGTGAGTGGGGCTAACATCCCCTAATTGGTTAGCAGTGCACCGTCTGGCCTAAAAATTGAGCAATGCCTCATTGATTTTTTGGGATACTGGCATGCAAAAGCAGTGGTCTGAGGCACTTCAGGTAAATTTAACCTCCACAGTACCATGCACCCTTGCAGCACAAGTTTGTAGTTTTCCTCCAAGAAGGAAGAGTTGATTGACCGGTGTATAACTATTTCATCTTTGAGACCATTGATGGGCTACTAGTGGGGTCGGCCTCCCACTGAGTGGTGTGTAAGGTGGGCTAGGTAGATGTATACCTGGACAGCAAGGATTTATAGATCAGGAACAAAATGCATTTTGTCAATGGATTAGTGTGATAAGACGTGCTTGAAAGAGTAATCGGGGAACCTGTGTCCCAGATGTGATTTGAATAAAGTTGAGTATTTGAAGATAATAGGCAGGATCTCTTATAGGGAGCACACAGCATGTTTATAGGTCAAAATGTGGTAGAATCCCAAAGCTACTGATGTCACCTCCAGGCCGGGGCTGATTTAAAGGGGTTGTAAAGTTAATTTTTTTTTTTTTTTTTAAATAACAAACATGTTATACTTACCTTCACTGTGCAGCTCGTTCTGCACAGAGTGGCCCCGAACCTGGTCTTCTGGGGTCCCTCGGCGGCTGTTTCAGCTCCTCCCCGCAAGCATTTACCACCTTAATGCGAGCTCCCTCGCACGGTGGTGAGTGCTTGCGGGCGCGCTCCCGTGATACAGCCGGCGGCTATAGCCGCTCGCTGTATCACTCGGCCCCGCCCCCCGGCGCGCCGCGTCATCGGATGTGATTGACAGCAGCGCGAGCCAATGGCTGCGCTGCTTTCAATCCATCCACTCCATCCACTGCAGCCAATCAGCGACCAGGCTGAGCTGCAATGAAGATGACGAGGACGTGCAGCGAAGATTCGAGGCGTCAGGTAAGTAAAACGGGGGGCCTGGGGGCGGCGGTACTGTCAAAAGTTTTTTCACCTTAATGCATAGAATGCATTAAGGTGAGAAAATTTTTACCTTTTACAACCCCTTTAAGGGTTGGAACATCAGCTTGTGTGTGTGTGTGTGTGTGTGTGTGTGTTTGTTCACTCAAATTTTTTTTTTCCTATTTCTTTAAAGCATGTTATACAGCAGTGCTTGTGCTGTGTAATTTGGCCCCCTGTGTCACTTGAAATACCTGGCTGGTTCTACCTTCCCCTGTAAAACGACCAGTTTATCCTGGCTGCTGAGCCCTGACACCGTGGTCAGTTTACATGCCACTGTCATCCATAGCTCTCCTGTCCTCTTCCTCCCCTCATGCTGCTGAAATAACATGTATTGTTTTTATATAATACTTTGACTTATCCTAAGTGCTCCTGTGTCTGTGTATTAAAAAAAAAAAAACCTGCTACAACTTTATTTCACAGCGCCATTCATGTGACCGGCTGGCTCTCTCCTCATCTTGTCCTGACAGCAGTGGGGGAGGCTCTGCCCTGCCTGCTCTAGCTGTCAGATTAAAAATGGAAGAGAAGCGGCCTGCCATGTGAGCGGCACTGAAATGAGGTATAGCAGGCTTTGTTTTTTGTTAATTTTATATGACACAGGAACACCGAGGAATATATAAAATGTCTTGATGGGTTAACAACCACATTAAAGGAGTCCCATATTTTCAGAGAATGCGTTGGTAATGGTTTTTGTCCCAAAGTGTCTATGGCAATGGGCACCCACAACATTATTACCTGTCGCATGGTAGGCCACTAATAGTGCAAATCTGTCCTGCCTGGCAAAAGTATTAAATCTGCGGCACAGCTAGGCTCTCCAGATTTTGCTCATAAAAGGACTTTCTTGATCTGGAGCCCTTCCAAAAAATGGGGGTTTGAAGGGCAAAAAATTTGATAGACACACAATGATATCCCATAAAACACTGCTTACCTGGTATGGGCAGCATCGCTCTAGTCAATAAGTATGTGTGTGTATACAGTGGGGACGGAAAGTGTTCAGACCCCCTTACATTTTTTCATTCTGTTATATTGCAGCTATTTGCTAAAATCATTTAAGTCCTCCCCCCCCCCCCTCAGTGTACACACAGCGCCCCATTTTGACAAGGAAACACAGAATTGTTACCTTTTTTGCAGATTTTATTAAAAAAGAAACTGAAATATCACATGGTCCTAAGTATTCAGACCCTTTGCTCAGCATTAAGAAGAAGCACCCTTTTGATCTAATACAGCCATGAGCAAGTTTTTTCACACCTGGATTTGGGGATCCTCTGCCATTCCTCCTTGCAGATCCTCTCCTGTTCTGTCAGGTTGGATGGTAAACATTGGTGGACAGCCATTTTTAGGTCTTTCCAAAGATGCTCAATTGGGTTCAAGTCGTGGCTCTGGCTGGGCCATTCAAGAACAGTTACGGAGTTGTTGTGAAGCCACTCCTTTGTTTTAGCTGTGTTCTTGGGGTCATTGTCTTGTTGGAAGGTAAACCTTTGGCCCAGTCTGAGGTCCTGAGCACTCTGGAGAAGGTTTTCATCCAGGATATCCCTGTACTTGGCCACATTCATCTTTCCATTGATTGCATCCAGTCGTCCTGTCCCTGCAGCTGAAAAACACCCCCACAGCATGATGCTGCCACCACGCTTCATTGTTGGGACAGGTGATGAGCAGTGTTTTTTTTTTTTTTCTCCACACATACCGCTTAGAATTAAGGCCAAAAAGTTCTATCTTGGTCTCACCAGACCAAAGAATCTTATTTCTCACCATCTTGGAGTCCTTCAGGTGTGGGTTTTTTTTTTTATTTTAAAGCAAAGTCCATGCGGGCTTTCATGTGTCTTGCATTGAGGAGAGGCTTCCGTCGGGTCACTCTACCATAATGCCCCGGCTGGTGGAGGGCTGCGGTGATGGTTGACTTTCTCACATCTGACTGGAGCTCAGCCAGTGTTTTTTTTTTTTTTTTGTGTTCTTTACTTCTCTCACCAAGGCTCTTCTCCCCGATAGCTGTTTGGCCAGGTGGCCAGCTCTAGGAAGGGTTCTGGTTGTCAAAACCTCTTCCATTTAAGTATTATGGAGGCCACTGTGCTCTTAGGAACCTTAAGTGCAGCAGACATTTTTTTTTTTTTTTGTAACCTTGGCCAGATCTGTGCCTTGCCACAATTCTGTCTCTGAGCTCTTCAGGCAGTTCCTTTTTGACCTAATGATTCTCATTTGCAGTAAGGTTTTGTATAGACAGGTGTGAGGCTTTCCTAATCAAGTCCAATCAGTATAATCAAACACAGCTGGACTCAAATGAAGGTGTAGAACCATCTTAAGGATGATCGGAAGAAATGGACAGCACTTGAGTTAAATATGAGTGTCACAGCATAGGGTCTGAATATTTAGGACCATGTGATATATTTCAGTTTTTTTCTTTTTTAATACATCTGCAAACATGTTAACAATTCTGTGTTTTTCTGTCAATATGGAGTGCTGTGTGTACATTAATGAGGGAAAAAAATGAACTTAATGATTTTAGCAAATGGCTGCAATATAACAGAGTGAAAAATTTAAGGGAGTCTGAATACTTTCTGTCCCGTGTGTGTATATATATTTATAATTAGTTGTTGGTGACATGCAGTGTAGGGATAATAGAAAAGATTGTTAACCATTTAATAATTAAACTCCTCCATTAGCGGTAACAAATGTATCCAGTGACTACTGCGCTAAACAATGGATATGGCAACACTTAAACAATTGTCCGGATGCCAGATAATCTATGCACAGCTGTTCATGCCACGACTGTACAGTATGTCTATAGCAAGAAAATAAATATATATGGCATGAACACCCGTCCCGGGGGCTCAAGACTACTGAAAAAAAAATAATGGAGAATATAGTGTGAAGCACATGCTGGCTATTTAATGGAAAAATTGTCCACGAAGTAGCAATGTGGGTGTATAGTTAATACAAAGAATAATGTTCATCAATGGGTAATGTACACTTTCACTGAGAGTAAGATTCTTCTATATCAGTGATATAGAACTAGAGTCCTAATCCAGGTTGTCCTTTAGTCCATATTCGATATGGAGTATTTTAATAATCAGGGTAGTCAGCCCTCTCACTTCACCATACAAGACATAATCGGATGCAAAAGCCAGTATCTCCTCGATTTGACGGTTTCAAATGTTGACCTCCAGGTGTCTTGTGATGTCAATGCGTATTGCAAAATGAATTGCGTAGCTTCCTCTGGACACTGGGGCGGGCCTCCGACTGTCTCCTCCAATGGAGGAGTTTATTGAATTTTTAACTATTTAATAAATCTTTTCTATTATCCCTATGCTGTGTTGCTTATTTGGTCTTACATATTTTTGGGCATATATATGTATAATATGCCCTTCCAAATAAACCTTAGGCACAGTTGTTGGACAGATCTTAGGATATGTGGGGAGAACATTAATTGGAAGGGTCTGGAAAGGATATGGGATCTTTGCAAGATTGTCTTTTTTTTTTTCAGGGCTGCAATCCTTTCCAGCCAGATTTAGGCATCTCTTCCAGGACTCCAGTCAAAGATAGTTGGCTTCATAAAGTAAGTCTAGTGGGGTGAGGGAGATCCACTAATAAGAGTAGTTGGCTTGGATGGATTGCAGTTGGCCTGATGCAAGGGATATGTTTAAGGCCTTATGCCGCGTACACACGGTCGGACTTTTCAGATACAAAAGTCCAACGGACGCTGACGGACTAAAGCTGGCTGGTAATCCGATCGTGTGTGGGCTTCTCCGGACTTTCAACGTACTTTTTTAGCCTCAAATCCGACGTACTTTAGATTTGAAACATGCTTCAAATCTTTACGTCGTAACTACGACGGACCCCGAAGTCCGCTCGTCTGTATGCTAGTTCTATGGACAAAAACCCACGCTAGGGCAGCTACTGGCTATCAACTTCCTTATTTTAGTCCGGTGTACGTCATCACGTACGAATCCGTCGGACTTTTGTGTGGTCGTGTGTAGGCAAGTCTGTTCGTTAGAAAGTCTGCCGCAAGTCTGTCGGACAGGCTGTCGGACTTTTGTAGATGAAAAGTCCGACCGTGTGTACAGGGCATTATACTTGGGAGGATGACTAGGCCCAAAAGGGCTGAGAAATCTTTTAAGGAGCTTGACCACACTGGGGAAGGAAATTGCTGGGTTAGTATGAAACGGCAAGATTTCATTAGCAAAAAGGCATATCTTATGGTGAGGTGCTGCCCCTACACATGTTGTGGGGCTCTCTAAAAGATGGCCAATGGTTCCACTGCTAAGGCAAACGAAGACATCCCTGTATCGGGGGGGATCTACACCAGTGTACTGGATGATGGCCTAAGGATCATAATATAATAATCAAGGCGATGAAATGGGGAGCCTAAGCCTTTAAAAGTGATGTAAGGTCTGGCCAAGACACACTGTTAAAAGGAAGGCCTGGCTGGTTGGCTTCACAATCTATCTAGTTCAGTTGTCTCCACTGAGGTCTCTGGACCAGATGCAGCCCTTTGCTTGCCTTTATCTGGCCCATGGGGCACTATTCCTCCCATTGATACCAATAAGGGGCAATATTTCTCCTACTGACTGTAAATTTTTTTTATTCCCAAGCTTGAGGCGTTGTTTACCTTCACTGAGGTTTGGGACAGTCTTTGTCACTGGCCTCTTGTTTATAAAGTTTGGATCCCTCTGATCTAGATGAATCAAGTGGCGGGCTCATCTGACATCATCGACTCCAAGCCAAATGGATGGAGCTTAAATAAGAACTTTCACATAATTTATTGGCTGAAAGGAAATGTGGGGATACAGAGATCTTTAGTGTTTATGGAAATCTTCAACTATTGGAAGGTTTGCTAGTGGGACCCAAATTGCCAATGTTGAAGCAGAGAGAGCTGAGAATGTATTGCCTTGGTTTCACAGGCAATTGGCTAACACAAAATCAGGTTTGTTGCCTTTAATATATTATTTAAATTGCTCTTAGGAGCAGCAGATTTTCTTTTTAGACCTATCTGTCAACAGAATATCAAGTTGCTGTATCATGTGTTGTAGTTTAAAGGTAGGAGTCCCATCTTTCTGGTGTTCAGGAAGCGAGAGAGAAAAGAAAGGCAAACTGCATCATAATCCAACCACGCTATAGGTAGAATCACAGGCAAGAATATGATCTATTCTGGTCCACTGTTGGTGAGGGTGAGACAAATATATGTAATCTTGGGTTCTAGGATGGACCGAATGTCCATCACGGCAAAAAGTTGGAGTAGTTTAGAGAAAGGACCAGTCACCGGTTTCAGCAGTGCTAGGTGAACCCTATTTCTGGTCCAAGGTCAAATGAATAATTAAGTTAAGAGTCTCCACACAAAAGGAGAGTGCCCATTTGGTATGTTTTGTATTTTGTACAGGAGGTCTCAAGGGAAAAACGGAAGCTGTTTTTCGTTTGGGGCATAGTATGACACTAAGTTGGCTCACCATAATGAGGTTGCGGCCCTCGGGATCCACAATATGGAGGTTGCAGCTAAATATGGTCGATTGTTTGAAGCCAATAAGAATGCCCCCTCTGTCTGGATGAGGCATTTGCAGTGAAGATCTATGGGTAGCTGGTACTGAAGTACCTGGGGCAGGATGTTGCTGAAAAGTATGTATGCTGGAGTCTGGAGATACAAAATGTCTATGTGCTTAGAGCGAAAATAGCAAAAGGCTTTAGTACGCCATGGGGGGAGGCTATTAAAACCCTATACGTTCAAAGATAGGTTAATCTACATTATAACGGTATGTGTTTGGGAGGTTGGTCGGCTCTAAGGCAGGACCCCCCCCCCCCCCCCTTTCAGTCCGCTCTAAAACAAAGGATCAGGAAAAGGGAGGGAGCAAAAAACAAGAAGAATGGCAGAAGAAAAAAAAACAGAAAAAGGGAAGCAAAAACACAATCAGACTGAGGACCAAGGGCATACTGTTCAGCAGAATAGCTCCTAGTACAGTCACCTCTAGTGGTCTCGGACTGGTAGGTGACTGGAGTTAGCAGTGAGTAATAATCAGGGGCATATTTGTGGTGGCCAAGCCAATCCACACATCCCATGCATGAAGTCAGAAATATATTGTTTAATTTGGGAGTGCACCCAGTAATCAAGTGGCCTACTCGGCCATTAAACCTACCAGTTTTTTTTTTTTTAGTTTTGTAAAAGGGAATGGGTACACATGGATCAAAAATATATTGTGAGAAATAGTATCTCCTACTGAAGATGAATGTTTGGATACTGCAAGTGTACTAACTACTATTTTACCTTGTATGGGCTTTCTGTTTGACAAGTCAGTGGACTACGAGGGCGCTCATCAGTGCCCCTGCAGCCATTACCGTGGCAGACGGTACTTGCAGTCTGTTAATTCCCAGGAATCTGTGAATGAATGACGCGGCTGTATGGGAGTAGTCCTGCACAGCCCTACTGCTTTAAAAAAAAAAAAAAGTGAAAGCGGGTCACGAGCGAAGAGCCCCCAACTGCTGTCACAGGATGGGAGGTTCAGGGAAAGTGAGGGCAGGAGCTGGAACCTAAATACAGGTGGATCATGTAACATATTCCAAAGGTAAACTTAGCCTTTATTGCAGCTTTGTAATAAAGCATTATTTAAAGTGTGTGTGTGTATATATTTCTTTTTTATTTTATTTTTTTCAAGTGCAGGTAATGTAAAAAAACATTGTTTTTTTATCCTTAGCCCTCTTGGTGTGATGCCCAACTCCTAGATACTTTTGTAAAAAAGATAAATCCCACCATTGTGTATTCTCATATTGTTTGGTGTGTTGTAATTATGAGAAAGCCTTTCTCATATTAGAATCAAATGCCTCTGTATGTGGCGGTGGGTTACTTCCAGTGGGATTGTTGGTCCTGTTAGGGTAAGGATTAACAGACCAGTCAATATCAGTTGCCATGATGGGGAGAAAAATAAATAAAAAAAGAGGGGGGTAAGTATCACGGCCTCACTGACAATCTGGAAGAAATTCACACAGACAACATCCATAGCTCACCTGTCTCACACAATTCCAATCCCTCTCAGACTGCCAGTTGCCAAACCTTAACTTAGAAACCTGGCAGCAACATAAGATCAGTAATATCTCAGACCTCTACAAAAAATACACTCTAAAAACTTTCACAAATCTCCAAACTGAATACAACCTCCCTCAAACAGAAGCCTTTACTTACAGTCAGGTCCATAAATATTGGGACACCGACACAATTGTAATTTTTTTTGCTCTATACACCACCACAATGGATTTGAAATGAAACAAACAAGATGCCCTTTAACTGCAGACTTTCAGCTTTAATTTGAGGGTATTTATATCCAAATCAGGTGAACGGTGTAGGAATTACAACAGTTTGTATATGTACCTCCCACTTTTTGTCAACTCTCAATATGGGATCCAAAGACCTGTCACTATCAGTGAAGCAAGTGCTGAGCTGAGTTCTTTCTTTTTAAGGATGTTCCAAACAGTTGATTTGGCCACACCTAATGTTTTTGCTATCTCTCTGATGGGTTTGTTTTGTTTTTTCAGCCTAATGATGGCTTGCTTCATTGATAGTGACAGGTCTTTGGATCTCATATTGAGAGTTGACAGCAACAGATTTCAAATGCAAATAGCACACTTGAAATGAACTCTGGACCTTTTATCTGCTCCTTGTAAATGGGATAATGAGGGAATAACACACACCTGGCTACAGATTCTCCGTCCATTGCCAATACAATTACAGATTTGAACCTTCAATGTGAAATGGAGAAACTAGTTGCTAGAAAAAAATCTAAGTATGGAAAAGTTTTTGTAGAAATCGTCAGCCTGGCTCACACATCCAAAATGTTCTGTAACCACCTGATGTTCTCCTTATATCGCAACTTCCTCCCATTTTTATATCTCCTCTTTATTCCCCTATCCACCCCCATACTAAGATGTAGCAAGTTGCCTACCTAACCTAGCTCACCCCTAACCCCCCCGTCTGGAGTTAATATGTTAAAATACTATGCATGATTCACTACTGTTTAGTCCAATTTGTAAGACTGTTTATGCATTGCTTAACCCTACTTCTTTGGTTTTGGTTTCAATTGCTCCATGTTGTAATGGTTGTAATGAATGTATCTCTTGTTCACTTTATTAAAAATATTAATAAAGAAATATTGAAATTAAAAGGGTTGAGGGGGCTCAGGAACTGAGCTTAAATTGGTGGGTAATGGCTGCAATGAACCACATGTATACTCAAAAAGGTTGCTGCCGATTTATTCCAAAAATTAAAACAGTACAAATTTGAATGACAACGTTACCACAAGGCTGGCCCAGGCACTGATGCATCACTAGAACCGACTGAGACAACAAACCAAGGGACACCGACCATAGAAAGCCACAAGGACACGCCAGCTGCAGTGTGTGGTGTGTAGAGCTGGACCCGCCGGCAAGGGAAGATGGTGTCACCGGCGATGTGAATAGAGCCAAGCAGCTGACTGTGTCCAAGGGAAAAAAAGTTCCGTGGTGAGAGTCGAAGGAAGGGGGCATCACCAAAGACAAGGCGCAACTGAGTTGTCTGAGAAGGAACCAGCCGCGGCCAACGTGGAGCATGACATCTCTGTTGCCGTGACTACCAGTTTCGCATGCTTGGGTGCTTTGTCAAGTCACTGGAAAATGGCTAACAGAAGAAATATAACCTCATTGTAGTGACATGGCTAGGCAAAAAGTGAATGGAGGTCTGGACTAATTGATCAATCAGTACCCTTAACTCATTACAAAATATGGTCGACTACCTCCAGGGGGCGTGTCGTTTGTTAGCTGATACCAACACCTATATGAAACTGACTTCTGATCCATTTCCAGGTTTTTTGGCAGATCTAAAATGCCCGGTTGAAGGTGCTTGGCAGGGAGGTGTGCTGGATGATAGGGAAAAGAAGTTCTTACTCCCTTCATTATGCAGTAAACCGTATTTTTATCACCTTCCTAAGGGGCACAACTCTCTAATCCCCCAGGCAGACCTATAGTTGCCAGCATGAATAGTTTCACTAGCGGCCTGTCAATATACATCGATTATTTTCTCCGACCCATTGTAAGTCAGCTTCCATCTTACATAAGAGTCTCCAGTCATGTACTGGAAGTTCTCAAAGTATTCATGGGTTGAGGACTACATGTGGGCATCATTGGACGTCTCCTCCCTTTACACGTCAAAATCAGAGGCAAAGCCATGATGGCAATTTTCGTCCCATGCTATGCCAACCTTACAATGGGCTACTGGGAGGAGGGGTACATCTGGGCCAACAACCCTTTCGCCAAACACATCGTGTTCTATGGTCGATACACTGATGACATTCTTCTCATCTGGAATAGCAGCCTTGATGTGTTCTCCTCCTTTGTGGCCCACTGCAATGCAAATCCTTTGGGTTTGTCCTTCAATAACGTGATTGATCCTGGTGAAATAGTCTTTTTGGACTTAGTCCTTTCACATGAAGGAGATACCATTATGAGTAAAGACCATACCAAACCCACCTGTGGTAATTCTTATCTCCATCAATCTAGCTGCCACCATCCAGCTTGGATTCGGAAAACATTCCAAGTGGACAATTCAATAGGTTACACAGGAATTGTACCAAAATGAAGGAGTATGTTACACAGGGAGCCATGATGTCCAAAACATTTGAAGATAAAGGATACCCTCTTGCATTGGTTAAGGAAGCATTTGATAACAACTTAAATCCCCGCATATGGAAAATAAAGTTAAGAAAGATAGTAACAGTCAGTCAGATTCCAATTCCAATGCAATAAGATTTATCATCACGTTTAATGACAAATTTAGGTCTATTTAAAAAATCTTAAATAAACATTATGGAATCCTAAAGCTAGATCAGAGAATGGCCCCTGTATTACCTCTGGCCCCTCAGGTTACATTTAGTAGGGCACATGCATTGAAAAATATTCTTGCCCCCAGCAAACTAACAATGACAAACAAGAAACCCAATATGACATCAGATCCTATTTCAACAACAGAGTTGGAATATATCATGTGTAGGAAAAGGGGATGCTTCACATGCCAACTCATCCCCCATGGATGGGTTAAAATAAGTGATCTTAAAGGTAACATATCCCACATCAAACAATTCATGACATGCTCTACTGAGTTTGTCATTTACAGTGCCCCTGCAGCTTGCTTTATGTGGGATGAACTATGCGCACCTTACAGAAGCGCATAATGGAGCACCGTAGATTCATACACAAGGGCTGCGACAAGCACTCGCCACTTGCTCCAGGTGCACAAGAAAAACTTTAGATGCCGTACCCTAACTGATAATGAAAGGTTCTCTCTTTTATGTAAAAGAGAAGTGTACTGGATTTACCATTTTGTTTCCCTTTCACCCAGTGGATTGAATGAGGACCTAAAACAGTGATGGCGAACCTTGGCACTCCAGATGTTTTGGAACTACATTTCCCATGATGCTCAACTACACTGCAGAGTGCATGAGCATCATGGGAAATGTAGTTCCAAAACATCTGGGGTGCTAAGGTTCGCCATCACTGACCTAGAAGTACATAATGTTATTTGATATTCGATTTCAATATATAGTGCCTTGCAAAAGTATTCACCCCCTTGGCATTTTTCGTGTTTTGTTGCCTCACAACCTGGAAATAACATGGATTGTTTGAGGATTTGCATCATTTAATTTACAGAACATGCCCACAACTTTGAAGATTTTTTTTTTTTTTTATTGTGAAGCAAACAACAAATAGGACAAAATAACAGAAAAAGTCAATGTGCATAACTATTCACCCCCCAAAAGTCAATACTTTGTAGAGCCACCTTTTGCAGCTATCACAGCTTCAAGTCACTTTGGATAAATCTCTATGAGCTTGCCACATCTTATAACTGGGATTTTTGCCCATTCCTCCTTGTAAAACTGCTCTAGCTCCTTCAAGTTAGATGGTTTGCGCTTGTGAACAGCAATCTTTAAGTCTGCCCACAGATTTTCTATTAGATTGAGGTCTGGGCTTTGACTAGGCCATTCCAGCACATATACATGTTTCCCCTTAAACCACTCAAGTGTTGCTTTAGCAGTGTGTTTGAGGTCATTGTCCTGCTGGAAGGTGAACCTTCGTCCTAGCCTCAAATCACACACAGAGTGGTACAGGTTTTACTCAAGAATATCCCTGTATTTAGCACCATCCATCTTTCCCTTAACTCTGACCAGTTTCCCAGTCCCGACTGCTGAAAAACATCCCCACAGCATGATGCTGCCACCACCATGTTTCACTGTGGGGATGGTGTTCTTTGGGTGATGTGACGTGTTGGGTTTGCATCAGACATAGCGTTTCCTTTGATGGCCAAAATGTTCAATTTTAATCTCATCAGACCAGAGCACCTTCCTCCATACATTTTGGGAGTCTCCCATCCCACATAACTTTTCGCAAACTCAAAACGTGCCATTTTGTTTTTTGCTGAAAGTAATGGCTTTCTTGTGGCCACTCTGCCATTAAGCCCAACTCTATGGAGCGTATGGCTTATTGTCATCCTATGTACAGATACTCCAGTCTCTGCTGTGGAACTCTGCAGCTCCTCCAGGTTTACCTTAGGTCTCTGTGCTGCCTCTCTGATTAATGCCCTCCTTGCCTGGTCCATGAGTTTTGGTGTGTGGCCGTCTCTTGGCAGGTTTGCTGTTGTGCCATGTTCTTTACATTTGGTTATGATAGATTTGATGGTGCTCCTAGGGATCATCAAAGATTTGGATATTTTTTTATAACCTAACCCTGACTTGTACTTCTCAACAACATTGTCCCTTACTTGTTTGGAGAGTTCCTTGGTCTTCATGGCAGTGTTTGGTGAGTGGTGCCTCTTGCTTAGGTGTTGCAGCCTCTGGGGCCTTTCCAAAAGGTGTGTATATGTAATGACAGATCATGTGACACTTAGATTGCACACAGGTGGACATCATTTCACTAATTATGTGACTTCTAAAGGTAATTGGTTGCAACAGAGCTTTTTATGGGCTTCATAACAAAGGGGGTGAATATATACGCACATGCCAATTATCAATTTTTTATTTCTGAAAACAATTTTATGTATATATTTTCTAATTTTACCTCACCAATTTAGACTATTGTGTTCTGATCGATCAAATATAATTCAGATGAAAAAAACATTAAACTAAAGGCTGTAATGTAACAAAATAGGTAAAAAGCCAAGGGGGGTAAATACTTTTGCAAGGCACTGTATATAAAATCCATTATGGTTTTCTTCTTTTTTATTTTTATTTATAGACCCCATGTGATTTGAATTCCTTATTTTTATTCTATTTTTATTTTTACTGTTATTTTTATTATTATTTTTATTTTCATTGTGATTTTTATATCATTTTTATTTTCAATTATAATTTCCAATGATTCATGTTAAGCATCATAACAAATTCATATGTAATATATATTACGTGTATAGAGTTTAAATTAATATAACATTGACACAGGATTTTAGGTCTGCATGTGTGTAGATGCATATTTTATATAGATATACACAGCCAGTGTTTCATTATTTTTAGCAGTTTTTATTCTTGCAGTTTTTATTTTTAGAATGTCTATAGGACTTGTAATACAAGAGTTATTAATCCATAATTGTTCGCAATGGGTTAATGGGCACTGATTGATCAATTAGTCCAGACCTCCATTCACTCTTTGCCTAGCCCTGCCCCTACAATGGGGTTGTATTGCCTCTGTTAGCTGTTTTCCAGTGACTTGACAAAGCATGCAAGCACGCAAAACCGGTAGTCAAGGCAACAGAGACGCCCTGCTCCACGTTGGCCGCGGCTGGCTCCTTCTCCAATGCAATATTCAGAACGCACACGTTCCTGCAGAAATGGCTGTATTTTCACAGGGTTCAGTTGGATGTCAGGGGGCGGGTCTGGGGTCATCTTTTCTGTGCACTGATTGGTGAATGGTTCTTCAAATAGTGCTCTGTTTGTATCACAATTTGTCACATGCCTAAAGAAGGGGTCCTGCGTGGCTCCAAAACGTCGCCTTTTTTAAACGATGTGATCATTGGTTAAAATTTTAGACTCAGTTTTGGAGATCCCGGTGTGCTGGTTCCTTTGACGACACTTTGGTTTCGGCTTGTTTTTGGTGACGCCCTTTCCTTTGACGCTCAACATGGAGCTTTTTTCCCCTGGACACAGTCAGCTGCTTTGCTCTATTCACATCGCCAGTGTAAGTGACACCATCTTCCCTTACCGGCGGGGGCGGCTCTACACACCACACACTGCAGCTGGCGTGTCCTTGTGGCTTTTCATGGTCTGTGTCCCTTGGTTGGTTGTCCCGGTCAGTTCTAGTTATCCATCAGTGCTTGAGCCAGCCTTACAGCCTTGTGGTAACATTGTCATTCAAATGTGTACTGTTTTAATCTTTGGAATAAATCGCCAGCAACCTTTTTGAGTATACATGTGGTTCATTCCAGCCATTACCCACCAATTCCAGCTCAGTTCCTGAGCGCTGTCAACCCTTTTTGTCCTATGTGATTTATGCAAATATCCTGGGACTGCAATAGGACTGATCTACTTGTGCATACCTTTATTAACCTGGACTGTATTACTTGACCTGTGGAATATCACATTGATCCCCTTACGGAGCAATTATTGCTCTTGTGGATCTGTAACTACTTTACTTTCCTTGTGGTCATTTTGCTGCCCATATACACATATACATTAGTATGCGAGTGGATGGGTGAGTGCCTATGGTAGCTACCTGTGTCCTTTGACAACGTTGTCCTATTTTAATTGAATATATGGTGGAGGTGTAGTTCATGTATTAATTAATATTGTTATTTTCAATAAAGCCTTTTGTACTTTTGCAATACTGGCTGCTCCTTGTTGATGAATTCTTGCGGACTCTCTGTCCATTTACGTACAGTATCTCCCAAAAGTGAGTACACCCTCACATTTTTGTAAAAATTGTATTATATCTTTTCATGTGACAACACTGAAGAAATGACACTTTGCTACAATGTAAAGTAGTGAGTGTACAGCAGTGCACTTGTATAACAGTGTAAATTTGCTGTCCCCTCAAAATAACTCAACACACAGCCATTAATGCCCAAGCCTCTGGCAACAAAAGTGAGTACATCCCTAAGTGAAAATGTCCAAATTGGGCCCAATTAGCCATTTTCCCTCCCCAGTGGCATGTGACTCGCTAGTGTTACAAGGTCTCAGGTGTGAATGGGGAGCAGGTATGTAAAATTTGGTGTTAATTGCTCTCACTCTCTCATACTGGTCACTGGAAGTTCAACATGGCACCTCATGGCAAAGAACTCTGAGTATCTGAAAAAAAGAATTGTTGCTCTACATAAAGATGGCCTAGGCTATAAGAAGATTGTCAGGATCCTGAAACTGAGCTGTAGCACGGGGGGCCAAGACCATACAGCGTTTTCACGGGACAGGTTCCCCTCAGAACAGACCTCGCAATAGTCGACCAAAGAAGTTGAGTGCATGTGATCAGCGTCATATCCAGAGGTTGTCTTCGGGAAATAGACGTATAAGTGCTACCAGCATTGCTGCAGAGGTTGAAGAGGTGGGGGTCAGAGCTCAGACCATACACCACACGCTGCATCAAATTGGTCTGCATGGCTGTTGTCCCACGAAGGAAGCCTCTTCTAAAGATGATGCACAAGAAAGCCCGCAAACAGTTTGCTGAAAACAAGCAGACTAAGGACATGGATTACTGGAACCATGTCCTGTGGTCTCATGAGACCAAGATAAACTTATTTGGTTCAGATGGTGCCAAGGGTGTGTGGCGGCAACCATATGAGGAGTACAAAGACAAGTGTGTCTTGCCTACAGTCAAGCATGGTGGTGGGAGTGTCATGGTTGGGGGCTGCATGAGTGCTGCCGGCACTTGGGAGCTACAGTTCATTGAGGAAACCATGAATGCTAACATGTACTGTGACATACTGAAGCAGAGAATGATCCCCTCCTTTCAGAGACTGGGCCGCAGGGCAGTAATCCAACATAACGACATAACATAAAGAAGCTGAGGATAAAGGTGACGGACTGGCCAAGCATGTCTCCAGACCTAAACCCTATTGTGCATCTGTGGGGCATCCCTAAATGGAAGGTGGAGGAGCGCAAGGTCGCTAACATCCACCAGCTCAGTGATGTTGTCATGGAGGAGTGGAAAAGGTCTCCAGTGGCAACCTGTGAAGCTCTGGTGAACTCCATACCCAAGAGGGTTAAGGCCATTTTCACTTTTGTTGCTAGCGGTTTAGACATTAATAGCTGTGTGCTGAGTTATTTTGAGGGGACAGCAAATTTACACTGTTATACAAGCTATACACTCACTACTTTACATTGTAGCAAGGTGTCATTTCTTCAGTGTTGTCACATGAAAATATATAATAAAATATTTACAAAAATGTGAGGGCTGTACTCACTTTTGTGAGATACTGTATATGCTGACATTATTCTAGAGAGGAACACACTCCCCTTCCCTCTGTGGAAGATTCCATTGACTGTACGTACTGATCCAAGGTTTCTGGAATTATTCTTCCCCCTGGATCCATTATATGGAGGTGCAGTTTTGATAACTATTTTCTTTTTTGTTTATATTATGTAATCTCTAGCTGCCTTGTCTGCTCCTCCCATGCTCGTTTACAGGACTTCTCCATAGTCTCTATCATCCTCTGGAACTCCTTACCCCAATCTGTCCAGCTATCTCCTTCTCCTACTCTGTCCACTTTTAGGCGATCCCTGAAAACTCATCTTTTCAGGGAAGCCTACCCTGCCTTCAGCTAATAACCAAATCTTCTGATTCTCCCATCAGTTCATCCCTCACAGTTATTACCTTTTATTCCACCTGCCGCTCCCTATTAGATTGTAAGCTCGCAGGAGCAGGGGCCTCCTAACCCTCTTGTATTGAATTGTATTGTTGCTGTATTGTCTCCCTTTATATTGTAAAGCGCTGCGCAAACTGTTGGCACTATATAAATCCTGTATAATGATACTAATACCATTTTCATGGGGTGTACTTGGTCACCACTAATGTTTAGGTAGGTCATGCGTTTCAAGTAACATTCACATGAATGGCAGGACCACAATGCCTTCACTGGCTTGCCTATATCCCATACTGCATTTTAGTGCCATTTCTTCCCCAGGTAAGTGGCCCTGGCCATCCACATGATGTCAAGGAAATCATGATTTATCGGATCAGGCCACCTTCTTCAATTGCTCTGTGGTTCAGTTCCGATGCTGACGTGCCCATTAAATATGGGCCGAACACTCCCCTGTTCGGTTCGCAGGGAAAATGTTCTAACCTGAACGGCGAACCCCATTGAAGTCTATGGGAACTGAACAGGAAAAATCAAATGTGCCCATTTTGAAGACTTATATGCAATTAATTGGCCATAAAAGGGGTATAAGGGTCCGGGTACTGCCCTGGGGCACATGTATCAATGCAAATTTTTTTTTAAAAAAACAATTGTTTTTTTTTCAGGAGTAGTGGTTTTAATTAGGCCTAAAGTGCAACAATAAAAATGTTTGTCTGCCTATAAAGTGGCGCATCTGTAGCATGCCTAAAACATGCTGCAGCAAAAATGACATTTCTAAAAAAAAACTGAGTCAAATCCCATTTAAAATAATTTGCGGTTATTGAAAAAATAAGGGAAAAAATGTGTGAGGTCCCCCCAGTCCATACCAGGCCCTTTATGTCTGGTATGGATTTGGAGGGGAACCCTGCGCCAAAATTAAACAAAAACGTAGGCGTAGGGTCCCCCCAAAAATCTATACCAGGCCCTTATCTGGGCATGCAGCCTGGCAGGTCAGAAAAGGGGGGGGGGGACAAGCAAGCGCCCCCCTCCCCAACTATACCAGGCCCCATGCCCTCAACATGGGGGGATGAGTGCTTTGCCCCCCCACCCCAAAGAAACCTGTCCCCATGTTGATGGGGACAAGGGCCTCATCCCCACAACCGTGGTAGTGGGGGTCTGCAGGCAGGGGCCTTATCGGAATCTGGAAGCCCCCTTTAATAAGTGGGCCCCCAGATCCCTGCCCCGCTATGTGAATGAGTATCGGGTACATAGTACCACTACCCATTCAGCAAAAAAGTGTCAAAAAGTTATAAAAACCAGAGACAAGTTTTTGACAAATCCTCTATGTCCCTTGATGTAAATCCATCGTCAATCACTCCACCCGCCGACCAGAAAAATGTATGTGTGGCATAAGCTTCTAATGTTGGGCATAGAATGCCAGGACAGTTCCACCCCCCCCCCTTCAAATGACCCCTTTTTGAAAATAGACACCCCAAGCTATTGACTGAGAGGCATGTTGAGTCCATGAAATATTTTATATTCTGTCACATCTTTCGGGAAAATAATTTTTTTTTTTTTACACAAAGTTGTCACTAAATGATATATTGCTCACACTTGCCAAGGGTATGTGTGAAATTACACCCCAAAATACATGACTAGGGTAGCTAAGAGCCAACCACCCCAACTTACCATGTACTCACCCAGTGTCCCCCCCCCCCCGTACGCCATCCTCTTACTTATAAGAACCACACAACACTTAGGTGGGGTTAAATGGCCCGAAATCGACCTTTTATTTAACATAACCTTTATTTCAAATAACTAACATAATAAATGACTTAATCCAGATACAGTGATTTGAGATCCTTGACGGTACCATATATCCCTAACGTTTCGCGTCTGAGGCACCAGCTAGCTGAGTTGCAACCCCAGCCACAACACACTTGCTCGGGGCCTAAACCAGCTGACCTCATCCTCCCAGGGTTCTTAACACTACCCGGTCACTATGCAGTGAACCGTTCCCACTTGAGGATACAATACCTCAGATGGTGCCCCACTGTTTACCCAATGACCAGATTTAGACTGCTGTCAAGGACCCCAAAATGCCAACACAGCAATTAAAACATATATGACTATCGAAACAACATTAAGGGCGGGAGGGATGTTCTTCCAACGATTTCTGCTCTGCAACTGCTGAGGCTCCACCTACCCAGCAACTAATACTTTTTCAGCTCCTCCCCAACCCCCTTCTCCTTGGCCAATCAGGTAAGAGCCTGTGCTGGGCACAAAACAACCTTTAATTAACCCCCAACTGACTGGTTCCCCTTACCACCCTGTCATGTATGCCCTCTGCTAAATACGTGCCTACTCAGCTCCGGTCCTGTCTTGACTAGGGTAGCTAAGAGCTAACCACCCCAACTTACCATGTACTCACCCAGTGTTCACCCCCTGAATGCCATCCCCTCTACTCATTATAAGAACCACACAATACTTAGGTGGGGTTAAATGGCAGAAATCTACCTTTTATTTAACATAACCTTTATTTCAAGTAACTAACATAATAAATGGCTTAATCCAGATACAGTAATTTGAGATCCTTGACGGTACCATATATCCCTAACGTTTTTTTTACACAAAGTTGTCACTAAATGATATATTGCTCACACTTGCCATGGGTATGTGTGAAATTACACCCCAAAATACATGACTAGGGTAGCTAAGAGCCAACCACCCCAACTTACCATGTACTCACCCAGTGTTCCCCCCCGAACGCTATCCCCTTACTTATAAGAACCACACAACACTTAGGTGGGGTTAAATGGCCCGAAATCAACCTTTTATTTAACATAACCTTTATTTCAAGTAACTAACATAATAAATGACTTAATCCAGATACAGTGATTTGAGATCCTTGACGGTACCATATATCCCTAACGTTTTGTGTCTAAGGCACCAGCTAGCTGAGTTGCAACCCCAGCCACAACACACTGGCTCAGGGCTTAACCCAGCTGACCTCATCCTCCCAGGGTTCTTAACACTACCCAGTCACTATGCAGTGAACCGTTCCCACTCGAGGACAAGATACCTCAGGTGGTTCCCCACTGTTTACCCAATGACCAGATTTAGACCGCCGTCAAGGACCCCAAAATGCCAACACAGCAATTAAAACATATACGACTATTGAAACATTAAGGGCTGGAGGGAGGGATGTTCTTCCAATGATTTCTGCTGTGCAACTGCTGAGGCTCCACCTACCCAGCAACTAATACTTTTTCAGCTCCTCCCCAACCCCCTTCTCCTTGGCCAGTCAGGTAAGAGCCCATACTGGACATGAAACCACCTTTATTTAACCCCCAACTGACTGGTTCCCCTTACCACCCTGTCATGTATGCCCTCCGCTGAATACGTGCCTACCCAGCCCCAGTCCTGTCTTTCTGCTGCTTCTCCTGAGTATGGGGATACCACATGTGGGAGACTTTGTGGGAGACTTTATGGCAGTCTAGCCGCGTACAGGCCCCCGAAAACCAAGCATCGCCTTCAGGTTTTCTAAGGGTGTAATTTGTTGATTTCACTCCTCACTACCTATCACAGTTTCGGAGACCATGAAATGCCAAGATAGCACAACCCCCCCACCCCAACGACCCCTTTTTAGAAAGTGGACACCCCAAGGTAAAATGAAGAAAGAAAAGCAGAAGCAGCTGAATTTATTTTGGGGTGTAATTTCACATTTAACCATGGTATGTTTGAGCAATATATCATTTAGTGACAACTTTGTGTAAAAAAAAATAAATACATTTTTGCCATTTTCCTGAAACTTGTGACAAAATATAAAATATCAAAATGCCTCCCAGAAATCAGCTTAGGGTGTCTACTTTACAAAAAGGGGTAATTGGTGGGGGGTTGTGCTAAGTTGACATTTCAGGGCCTCCGAAACTGTGATAGGTAGTGAGGAAGTGAGCAATTTACGCCCTTTGAAATCCTGAAGTTTGTCATTGGTTTTCGGGATCCTGTATGCGGCTAGGCTCCCAAAAAGTCTCTCACATGTGGTATCCCCTTACTCAGGAGAAGCAGCAGAATTTATTTTGTCATTCAATCACTTGTGACAAAAATGTGCTTAACTTGCTTCTCAGCAAATTCCTTGGGGTGTCTACTTTTCAAAAAGTGGTAATTTGAGGGGGGGGGGGGGGGGATTTTGTACTGCTCTGCCATTTTAGCACCTCAAGAAATGAGGAAAACTAAAAGCTGCGTAAACTACCATAGTTTGTAGACGCTATAACTTTTGCGCAAACCCATAAATGTACGCTTATTGAATTTTTTTTACCCAAGACATGTGGCTAAATATATTTTGGCCTAAATGTATGAGAAAAATTGAGTTTATTACATTTTTTTATAACATAAAGTAGAAATTATAATTTTTTTTCAACATTTTCCTTCTTTTTTCGTTTATATCGCAAAAAATTCCAGGGGAGATCAAATATCACCAAAAGAAAGCTCTATTTGTGGGAAAAGAAAGTACACAAATTTTGTTTGGGTACAGCATTGCATGACCAAGCAATTACCAGTTAAAGCAGTGCAGTGCCAAATTGCAAAAAGTGCTCTGGTCAAGAAGGGAGTAAAACCTTCCAGGGCTGAAGTGGTTAAATGCCAAAAAAATTTCCCTATCAGTTTGCAAAGAAAAATCAGTTCTTACATATAAACTCATTTTTTCAGTAATTCTTCAGGATGGGATATGTGAGACCCTTCCTTCCTAAGTTGGTAAGTTGGTAACCTGGTATTGTTCCAGCACAGAAGTTTGTAAAGTATGTTGTCCTGAAAGATGGCTTGGGGAAAATTGGCTTGGACAGTTTCCCATTGGGATTGTTTCATGTACCCAGTGCAGTATGAAAGTATTGGTTGCTATGGGCAACACAGATTGAGACAATTCCTAGATAAAGTTCACAGAGGGGCAGCTGTGACTGTGTGAACAATAGGACATTCTATGGTTGAACTTTAGCATAAAGTTTTTCTACATTTCTTTAATTTAAAAAGTTAATTTCTTTAGGGACTTTCTTAGAGACTTCCTCTGGGCCAGCACACATTAAACAAAAGGATGATCGATATTGACTTGAGTCACCAGGCTATAACTTTATTTAAGGGAAAAAATGGTAGACAGATTAAACTTTGAGGAAAGAAAGTTTTCCATTTACACTAATAACAATTAGCAAAAAAAAGATATTTATATAATTTAAACTAAAAAGATCTTTCAGCTGTTCCTGTAGGATGGTTTGCATTTAACCCCAACCTCCCCCTAGCTTTCCAAAGCTTGTCAGAGGATTTTTACATATAGATTTCCTGCATACACTTCTCCAGTTTCACAGTGGTAGACATAAACTGCACAAGGATACTATGTAAAGAAACCAACTGAGTTCCTGTGACATCATTGTTGCTCCTTTTATGTGCTTCTTCTATTTCCATGAAGCCATATGGTCACATGCTGCCTTTATCAGGACAGGAACTCAGTGGGACAGCAGGCACAGCTACCTGTTATTGTCTGTCTGTTCAATACCATTTCCTTACCGTATGTAATGTTACTGTGGTAACACCATGAGGCCTATTTGAATGGCACAGCGTTTAGTGTTAAAGGCATGTAGTAAATGTGTACATGTGATATTAAACATTTTTTTAAGTTTTTTTTATTTTATTTAGCATTTTATGTTTTTTTTTTTAAATCACTTTTTTTCTTTATTAAGACAAGTTCCAACATACAACATAAAGGTACACATTGCACAAGGTATCTATATAAATCCTTCCATTAACACAAACCACAATAACCCTTCCTCAAAAATAGTAAGCAGGTTCGCTGGCCTAACCTGATGCTTCTACTTATTAAACAGATCCGTCAATTGACAATATTTTCATACGGCCATTGGTATTTCCCCCAATCTCAAAACCAATTCTGCCACTGATAGCAATTTACCCTGTGGGGCCACGCTAGCACAATTACCCTTCCCAACCATCCCCCAATGGTCTAAACTCCCTTTCTCTTCCACCGGGGGGAAACCAGGGGAATCCTTCCAGTGGTGTCATGGGGGATATTGGGGGGGCAAACTTTCCCGTACTATTCATTCTGTCCCAAATTAATAGTGTTGTTTTCATCAATGGTGATGCATATTCCGATAACACCCTATATGAAACTGGGATCCAGAGGACTCCGGCCAGGTTCCTACCCGCTAGTGTTTTCTCCAGAGGACATAGTTTTCTAGCAGAGTCATGGCACCAGGGATGGACTGGCCATCGGGACTACCGGGAGATTCCCGGTGGGCCGATAGCTCAGTGGGCCAGTTTCATAGACAGGGGAGGAGAGAGAGATACACAGCGCCAAATGTAGCATTAAAACAACTTTTATTGCACTTAAAGAACGTTACTGACAAAGTAGCGTGAAAGGCATTGAAACACTGTGCAATAGTCCAGGCTTGTCATCAATTTGAATTAGGAGCCGCCACCAGGAACCGATCGGGCCAATAGACGCAGAGCGCATCGGTGTATACTACTACTTCCTGGTGGCGGAGGAATGATGGCCTGAAGGATACGTCACCTCCTACATCTTGCATCATTTCCAGGTTGATGACATCATATCCGCCCCATCATGCGTTCCACCGCTACCATGAAGTAGTGCACACCGATGCTCTGCATCTACTGGCCTGATCGTTTCCCGGTGGCGGCTCCTAATTCAGATCGATGACAAGCCTGGACTCCTGCACAGTGTCTCAATTCCTTTCACCCTACTAACTTTGTCAGTAACGTTCTTTAAGTGGAATACAAGTTGTTTTAATGCTACATTTGGCGCTGTGTATCTCTCTCTCCTCCCCTGTCACGTTGTGTGTTGGGGGGGTACAGAGCTGGGTTGGAGGTGCCTATCAAGTCCTGTAGTAGCACTGCATCTGGTGACAAGTGACTTGGCAGGTGACAGGCGACGGGGCAAGTGATATGCGGCATCTGGTGGTAGGCGATGGTGGCAATTGACATGTGGCACCTGGTGGCAGGCGACATGGCAAGTGACACGCTGCATCTGGTGGCAGGCGATGGTGGCAAGTGACATGCGGCACCTGGTGGCAGGCAACGTGGCAAGTGACATGCAGCATCTGGTGGCAGGCGACGTGGCAAGTGACAAGTTGCCTTTGCTGACAAGTGTTGTGGCAAGTGACAATTTGCATCTGGTGGCAGGTAACATGGCAAGTGACATGCGGCATCTGGTGGAAGGCGACGTGGCAAGTGACAAGCTGCCTCTGCTGACAAGTGATCTGGCAAGTGACGTTTTGCATCTGGTGGCAGGTGACGTGGCAAGTGACACGCTGCATCTGGTGGCAGGCGATGGTGGCAAGTGACCTGCGGCACCTGGTGGCAGGCAGCATGGCAAGTGACATGCAGCATCTGGTGGCAGGCGACGTGGCAAGTGACAAGCTGCCTCTACTGACAAGTGCCGTGGCAAGTGACACACTGCATCTGGTGGCAGGCGATGTAGCAAGTGACGTGGCAGGTCACACACTCAGGGCTCCCACTGATTCTGCATTATGGTGAGTTGAACTATTTCATGTTATATTACAATGTAATAATAGAAATAATGCGCTTCAATCATCCTGACACCATATCAACCATGGTGCCGAGAAGATTGAAGTGCAAACACCAGGTGTTTGGAGTAAAGTGGGCCGGTCTGGATGAAGTCCAGGGCCAAATATTTGTACCAGTCCAGCCCTGCATGGCACCAGTTCATAATACGAACCAGGGCCATGGCTCTGTAAAAAGTCACTATGTCCGGAAGTACCACCCCACCCTTCCATTTTGGTCTTCTCAGAATCTCATATGTTTATGTGTTTATCTCCCCACACAAAGGTCATAAAAGCCCTTCGTATTTGTTTGAAGAATGTCTGTGGGAGTGCTCTGGGTACAGTATGTAAAACATAAATAAGTCTAGGGATTACACTCATTTTAAGCGCATTTACCCTGCCGAACCATGTCAGAGTATGACTTCTCCATTTCTGCAAGTCTTTTAATATAGATACCACCAAGGGTCCATAATTTAGAGCATATTATTATTATTATTCACAATTTATATAGCACCAACAGTTTACGCAGTGCTTTACAATGTAGAAGGGGGACAGCACAATTACAGTACAGTTCAATACAGAAGGGACAGGAGGGCCCTGCTCATAGAGCTTACATTCTAAAGGGAGGGGGTGGTGGTACAAAAAGTAATAGATTCGGGGAATGATTTGATGGAGTTGTTAGGTGGGTGTGGGATAGGCTTCCCTAAATAAGTGAGTTTTCAGGGATCTCCTAAAGGTGGACAGGTCTGGAGAGGCTCTGGAGAAGTCCTGAAGACAAGCATGAGAGGAGGTAACAAGGGAGCTAGAGAGCAGGAGGTCTTGGGAGGAGTGGACGGGATGATTTGGGTGATATCTGAAGATGAGGTTGGTGATGTAGCTGGGGGCGATGTTGTGGATGGCCTTGTATGTTGTGGTTAGTATTTTGAATTTTATACGGTGGGGTAGGGGAAGCCAGTGATGGGACTGGCAGAGAGGAGCAGCAGTCACGGATCGGTTAGTGAGGTGTATTAGTCTAGCAGCAGCATTCATAATAGACTGAAGGGGGGGATAGCCTGTGTAAGGGTAGGCCATTAAGGAGAGAGTTGTAGTAGTCAAGGCGGGAAATAATCAAGGAGTGAAAAAGTTGCTTTGTGGTGTCATTAGTCAGGAAGGGTCGAATTCTGGAGATGTTGCGGAGGTTAAGGCTGCAGGATTTAGCCAGTGATTGGGGGCTGAAGGAGAGGTCAGAGTCAAGGATTACACCCAGCACCCTGGCATGTGTGGAGCGACCAATGATTGTGCTGTTGATCTTAATGGTAAAGTCATGGGGGGGACTAGGAAGGAGAAAATATTACAAGCTCAGTTTTAGAAATATTGAGATCATATAGGCGCGTTACATCTGAAGAGCTATAAATCCCCAAATAGAATATAGAATCGAGGCGCCAAACAAAAGGAAAAGATTGTTGCAGAGTATTCCTCATCCTCATAGGCACATGGCACGGCATCAACACTGATTTCTCAATATTTATTTTAAAATTAGATATAAGGCCAAACCTGTCTATTTCCAACATCAGTTCCGTCAAAGACTCTTGGGGAGAAGAGAGATACAGCAGTAGATCATCTGCGTAAGCTGAGATCTTATGTTCCGATGAGCATTTTATATGTTTATAAGGAATCTACCTTAAAGGTGTTGTAAACCCTCATGGTTTTTCACCTTAATGCATTCTGTGCATTAAGGTGAAAAACCTTTTGTGCTGCAGCTGCCCCCCCCAGACCCCTCCCCCCTTTTTCTTACCTGAGCCCGATTGTTCCAGCAATGGGGAAGACAGCAGCTCCAGCCGCTGTCTCGGGTCCTCATTGGATAGATTGATAGCAGCAGGAGCCATTGTCTGGCCACTTTCACCCCCTTCCTGCCCAGGCCAATTTTCAGCTTTCAGCGCTGTCACAATTTAAATGACAATTGCGTGGTCTTGCTACACTGTACTCATATGACATTTCTGTAATTTTATTCACACAAATAGAGCTTTCTTTTGGTGGTATTTAATCATCACTGGGTTTTTTATTTTTTGCTATACAAACAAAAAAAGACCAAAAATGTTATTAAAAAAAACTGTTTTCATGGTTTGTTATAAAATTTTCCAAGCAGGTCATTTTTCTCCTTCATTGATGTGCCCTGATGAGGCGTCACTGATAGTCTGCACTGATGGGCACTGACATGGCAGCACTGATGGGCACTGATGAGGCGGCACTGTTTAGGAGGCACTCTTTAGGAGGCACTGATGAGGTGCACTGTGAGGGGGCACTGATAGGCGGCAATGATGGCCACTGATAGGCGGCACTAATGATGAGGCACTGATTGGCAGCACTGATAGGCACTGGTGGGCACTGATTAGCAGTGCTGATAGGCACTAGTAGGTGGCACTGGTGGGCACTGGTTAGCAGCACTGGTGGACACTAATTAGCAGCACTAGTAATGTTCCTTTTACAGAAGCTGGTAATTGGCTTTATTCTTTTCTCCTCGCGTGAGGAAAAGAAAGCCGATAACCAGCTTCTGTTTACATCATGTGATCAGCTGTCTATGGCTGACAACTGCGATCTGTGATCAGCCAAGTCCCAGCGAAACTGATCATGGTGTGTTTTCCTGCTTAGTGTGGTCAGTTTTTAAAACAGCAGTAAACTCTTGGAGAATATAAAAAAAGTTTCCTCCTGCAAGGCACACTACCACATTATGAAAGACTTACCTTAAAACTAAGCCCTCCAGCGGCCTGCTGTCACTGCTGCAGAGGCTTCCATCTTCACCTGGTCTTCCTTCTGGGTTCACGGGCTGTGACCACTTGAATGGCAGAGCCATGATAATTTTACTCCCACGCACTGTGCGTGGGATTTTTAACCACGGCACACAGCTCTGAAGGAAGGGCACAGGTAATCCATTCCTTCAGAACGCATGCGTCGGTGATGTCACCGGCTGCTGCTCACCAGAATATGTCCTGAACAGTGCACTTTATATATACACATTATAAGCTTACCTGTAGGTAAAAATGCAGAGTTTACTACCGCTTTAATAGGAAAGCAGAGGGACTGGTAAGACCACCAGGGATTTGACACAAAGGAAGCAATACAAAGAGAACAGGATACTTTTTCATACATATGGGAGCACTAATTTTTCATTGCAAATGAACCAAAGTGGTCCTTCAAACCCTCTCATTAGATTCCTTTGTGCGTTATTGGTGAGTTGCCACAAGTGTGGCATTGAAAGGAGTGACACATATTTAGTACTTCTTCTCAGGTTGATTTGTTATTCTGTAAGTATTTTGGGGGTCGAGTTGGGCCCCCTGGGCCTTGTCAGGCTCCTGACAATGCTAAGCTGGGCACAACAACGAACACTTTGGCAAGGATGGAGGAGCAGATGGTAACAAGAGGTTTGGAAAGGTCATGAGGGGAGAGAGACTCCTTCATGGCCATTGGTTATTGAATGTGTGCACCCACTAGGCCAGGAAATATAAGGGGTCAGTGGCAGGTACGGCATATTGGGCCTTCAGCTACAGACCAAAAAAGAGAAGTCGTTAAGGCATTTCAGGTGTTTGGTAAGAGGTTGTTACCCTGTGTTGGTAGATTTTCATTATGGCACTTATTTTCTGTCATGTTAAATATATTAATATATGTTATTATTATTATTATTATTATTATATGTCAACAGCCCTATTGTTTAAAAAAATATTCTACGGCCTTCTTCATTCAGATTTTATTTAAAAAAATATATAGAAAAAAAGCCCAGAGTGGTTGTGTGGTTTATTTTAGTAGCATGAGATGTCTTTGTCCCCAACCCCATGCCATGTATAGTACTTATAAGTATATCCCTTGTTATAGACATAGTTTTGGCTGAGAAGATAGGTGGGCAGACATATGCTTATCCATTGAGTCCACTGCTGTTTCTTTTTTCATTTGATGTAGAAAAAAATCACTGCATGCATGGGTAACATCTTTCCCACTTATTTTTACTGAGAATCAGAATTAGCTTAAAGGACAAAGATTCCAACCAGCTGTGAGCTTTGACATGTGGAGATAAAATTTCGCAATTTTTTTTTTTTTTGTACAGCCACATTACTTGCCCACTTGCCCTCTGGAAGAGTTACCCCCTTAATGCTGTCCCCTCAAAATAACTCAACACACAGCCATTTTTTGCTTTTTGGCACTGTGTTTAACTGACAATTGTGCAGTCATGCAACATTATACACAAACAAAATTTATATAATTTTTTCCCCCCACAAATAGAGCTTTCTTTTAGTGATATTTTAATAATTCAAATTTTATGCGCTATAAACGAAAAAGCTCGAAAATTTTGAAAAACAAACAATATTTTTTCTTTCTGCTATAAAAACATATTCGATATTTAAAAAAAAAAAATTCTAATTTCTACATAACATGTATGCCAATATGTATTCTGCTACATATTTGTGGTAAAAAAATCCCTATAAGTGTATATTGATTGGCTTACATAAACATTATAGCATCTACAAACTATGGTATATACACTGGATTTTTGTTTAGACTAGTAATGGCTGCGATCAGTGACTTATAGCAGGACTGCGATATTGCAGTAGACAATCTTACACTAGTAGACACTTTGTGAAAACCAGTGACACAAATACAGTGATCAGTGCTAAAAATATGCACTGTTACTGTACTACTGACACTGGCTGAGAAGGGGTTAACATCTATGGTGATCAAGGGTTAAATGTAGGCCTAACCAGTCTTTATGTGTTTACCTTAAGGTGCTTTTACTAAAGGATGTAACAGTTTTTATTCCCTCCTTTGCAGGGAAACAAGAACCCCACATCCCCACTAACAGGAGAGAGCTCTGTATTGTTTACATGCAGAGCTCTGTCCTGTCTTCCTCCACACTGGTTGATAGCTTCATGGTGTGCTGCAGTGAAAAAGTTGTGCTGAGGACCTGCCCTTGTTCTCCATTGAAAAAAAGTTATTATATAGGTTTAAACAGCATGTAACAGGATGTCTGAGTGGATGAAAGTCTGATGTGTCACAGGATTCTCTCCCCCATTCAGAGGTCATGTAACAGGCAGTGAAAGCAATGAAACAACTTTTCTCAATGGAGAAAAATGGACCTGCCACAACTTTTTTTACAGCAGCTCAGCCCGATCCCGAAACTATTAAGCGCTACAGTGCTGGAATTTCAGACACAGCAAGAGGACAGGGTATCCTTGCAGTGAAGATTTCTCTAGGATCCAGCTACCTGCAGGATGTGGGATATACTTCATTACTAGTAATTATCGTGACTACAGCTGTACAGAATACAATATTTCACTAAACTTTTGCTTTAACATAATTTCAAACATCATTTTTAATCATTTCAAACCTGCAGATCAATAAAATATAATATATACCTTGACGTTTTTATGTGTAGCCTATTTGGGGTGTTATGAGAAATGGCCCTCCCCAAACAGGCTATTCTGCCCTTTGACAGAATGGAACCTGCTGCTGATCACTCCTAAATTGTGCGCCCCTTTTGAGTGCAAATAAAAGAACGTTTGCTAAATAAAAGAATGGGTTTGTTAATAAAGTTGGCAGTGCCCCCACCCAGTACAGGGCTCTGTGAACAGGTGGGATTCCCTTCTTGGCAAATTAAAACAAAATCTAATTAAAGTAATTGGGAGCAGAGGAACTACTGCAGCCAGCATATAATATTAACCATAGGTATATAGATATATACCACTATGGGTATAATACAAGCTTTAAATAATAATACATTAATAATAGTACATACATTCAAGGGACAAACAAGTCAAATTGGCAATGTGCCCAACAAGAGTCCTGGCGGAATTGTATGTAGCACTGCCCCCATAGGGACTGCTGTGTGTAGACTTCCCTGGACTTTACCCTTCTTATCTTGCAGCCAGTTACTAAGGGTTTTCACACAACCACCCATACTTATTGTTGGAACTTGGATGGGAGAAGAGAATAGTGGGATACTCCAAATGGAACTAATTACAAATTAGGACCACTCTCACTCGGTCTCACCAGGTTAAATGTGGTAGCAGACTCAGACTCTCATACGACACTTGTATGGGAGGAATAAGTCCTTTGCTTGCTCTGGCAGCAGACTTGGTGAAACTGTTTATCTTCAGGACACTCACTAGCATCCCCTTTGGCTGATACCTGTCCACTGACTCAACTAGCTGAAAGGATGGCCCTCACAGAACAGGCCCCATGACACAGATCTATACTCACAGTCATTTGAAACAGATCCTTCCTGGCGTGTCTCCCTTCCAGTCAGCTCTGCAGGACATCTGGGTTGCAGCTTTACTCGGATTCAGGCCCCGAGGCTAACCACCTGAGGCCGAATGGCAGCCTGTGCAGAGGAGAGGCATCCGCCCCCTCCCTCTGGGACCCTACTTTCCAGCCGACACTGAGCACATGTGCCCTTGGCATATACAGTATTTCACAAAAGTGAGTACACCCCTCAGATTTTTGTAAATATTTTATTATATTTGTTTGATGTGACAACACTGAAGACATGACACTTTGCTACAATGTAAAGTAGTGAGTGTACAGCTTGTATAATAGTGTAAATTTGCTGTCCCATCAAATTAACTCAACACACAGCCATTAATGTCTAAACCACTGGCAACAAAAGTGAGTACACTCCTAAGTGAAAATGTCCAAATTGGGCCCAATTATCCATTTCCCCTCCCCGATCTAATGTGACTAGTTAGTGTTAGAAAGTCACAGGTGTGAATGGGGAGCAGATATGGTAAATTTGGTGTTATCGCTCTCACTCTCTCATACTAGTCACTGGAAGTTCAACATAGCACCTCATGGAAAAGAACTCTCTGAGGATCTGAAAAAAAAATTGTTGCTCTACATGAAGATGGCTCAGGCTATAAGAAGATTGCCAAGACCCTGAAAATGAGCTGCAGCACAGTGGCCAAGACCATACAGCGGTTTAACAAGACAGGTTCCACTCAGAACAGGCCTTGCCATGGTCGACCAAAGAAGTTGAGTGCACGTGCTCAGCGTCATATCCAGAGGTTGTCTTTGGGAAATAGACGTATGATTGCTGCCAGCATTGCTGCAGAGGTTGAAGGGGTGGGGGGGTCAGCCTGTCAGTGTTCAGACCATATACTGCACACTGCATCAAATTGGCCTGCATCGCTGTTGTCCCAGAAAGAAGCCTCTTCTAAAGATGACGCACAAGAAAGCCCACAAACAGTTTGCTGAAGACAAGCAGACTAAGGACATGGATTACTGGAACCATGTCCTGTGGTCTGATGAGACCAAGATGAACTTATTTGGTGCAGATGCTGTCAAGCGAGTGTGGCGGCAACCAGGTGAGGAGTACAAAGACAAGTGTGTCTTGCCTACAGTCAAGCATGGTGGTGGGAGTGTCATGGTCTGGGGCTGCATGAGTGCTGCTGGCACTGGGGAGCTACAGTTCATTGAGGGAACCATGAATGCCAACATGTACTGTGACATACTGAAGCAGAGCATGATACCCTCCCTTTGGAGAATAGGCCACAGGGCAGTATTCCAACATGATAAAGACCCCAAACACACCTCCAATACGACCACTGCCTTGCTAAAGAAGCTGAGGGTAAAGGTGATGGACTGGCCAAGCATGTCTCCAGACCTAAACCCTATTGAAAATCTGTGGGGCATCTTCAAACGTAAGGTGGAGGAGCGCAAGGTCTCTAACATCCACCAGTTCAGTGATGTCATTATGGAGGAGTGGATGAGGACTCCAGTAGCAACCTGTGAAGCTCTGGTGAACTCCATGCCCAAGAGGGTTAAGGCAGTGCTGGAAAATAATGGTGGCCACACAAAATATTGACGGTTTGGGCCCAATTTGGTCATTTTCCTTTAGGGGTATACTCACTTTTGTTGCCAGCGGTTTAGACATTAAAGGCTGTGTGTTGAGTAATTTTGAGGGGACATCAAATTTACACTGTTATACAAGCTGTACACTCACTACTTTACAATTTAGCATAGTGTAATTTCTTCAGTGTTGTCACATGAAAAGATATAATAAAATATTTACAAAAATGTGAGGGGTGTACTCACTTTTGTGAGATACTGTATATAGTCACCCAGCATGCACTGAGGCACTTTCCTTGGCCAATCACCAGGGCTGTAACTATGCCCTATGCTCTCATTTGTCAGGTTTCCTCCCACTGTCCGATAAGCCATCCTATCGGACCAGTGCGAAACATTCATATAAGATAAGCAGCATCTGAGCACCATGAGCAGACCCTATCAATGGATCCCTGCTCCCTGGTAGGCAGAGAGCTTCTAAATTTGCCTGACAGCCTTCCTGGTAAGGAGAAAGACCCCAAAACTATACTCTCTTCTAGCACCTACCTAGGAGGGGGCTACATGTACCTGGGTATACATTATTTTTAATAAAGATACCTCCAGGTGAATGTTGTAGCAAAGTTCAGTTTAAGGGGCCCCTGAGGATGAACGCAATGTGGCGTCCATCTTGATACCAAAGACCTAAAGACAGGATCAGCATTGATAGGGAAATCCTCCAACTGTTGTCAAACCAGCCTGTAATACAGCTTCTCACCAGCAAAGACTATGGTGTGGCACTGGAACTGAGAGTGAGTCTATCTACTGTACTCTGTGTCTTAGTCCCCTAGTGGCTTCTAATCTAACAAACTGAAGTTAGAAGCCGATGCACAGCTGCACCAGATTCTGAGTGCTTCAGTTTTAGTAAAACTCACTGTTTAACAGGTGCAGTGAGACAGATTTACTGTGGTTACAACTTGATCCAATTCCTTCCTCTGATGCTCTATATAGCCCTTTGACAGAATAGAACCTGTTGCTGATCACTCCTAAATTGTGCACCTGTTTAGAGTGAAAATCTTTTTCTTACAGTGCTAAATCTGCTGAGACCTTTACAAACCTGTCACAATTGGCTGCCATAAATTCCAGGCAAAGGGGTAACAAATATATAGAAAAAGGCTTTGTGTACACTACTGCCTCTAAACTTGAGTTTAGAAGCTTTTGGTGTTTTTTTTTGCCAAAGCTACTAAACTCAACTCCCTAACAGCCTTCAGTCTCAATGTTCACGGGGCTTATACCAGAGTTTAGGAGCTGCTGCAGTTAGGGGAGCTTCAACCTTGCCTTTCTTGAATGCAGAAGAATTGCGTTCAGATAGGAACATTTTGACTGCCTGCTGCTGGGAAACACAAACCGTGGCAAAATCACAGCACGATTTTGTCACGTTTTGCATTTTCCTGTGGCTGGTGGTCAAAGTAGGCAATGTGAACATGAAGCCAAACCGTTGCATAGACTGTACTAAATGAGGGGCATCCTAAAAACCACTGTCCGATAAGCCATCCTAACTAATTGTATTAATAAATTGCCCCCAATGTGGCTTACCTTTTACATTATTGTTCTGCATTGATATATTTGGGACTATGTATCAGTTCCAATCAGTGTAACAGTTGCTGTACTGTTGGTAGTGCAATAAAATGGCAGCTATTATGTCAATTCCAGTAGCTCAAAGTGTGCTCTAGAGGTGGAAATCTCCCAGTGACATCAGCAACTCTCCACCTCATTTTCTGAGAGCAGAGTACCTCCATGTATAACATTCTTGAGTGTTGTACACAGGAACTTCTCATCAGAACCATTTGATTCTTTACATCCAAATCATTTGGTGGAAGGGGGATTATGGTGTGGGGTTGTTTTTCAGGGGTTGGGCTTGGTCCTATAGTTCCAGTAAAGGGAACTCATAAGGCGTCAGCATACCAAGACATTTTAGACAAATTCATGCTCTCAACTTTGTGGGAACAGTTTGGGGATGATCCCTTCCTGTTCCAACATGACTACGCACCAGTGCACAAAGCAAGGCCAATAAAGACATGAATGAGCATGTTTGGGGTGGAAGAACTTGACTGGCCTGCACAGAGTCCTGTCCTCAACCTGATAGAACACCTTTGAGATGAATAAAAGCAGAGACTGCGAGCCAGGCCTTCTCGTCCACATCAGTGCCTGACCTCACAAATGCCCTCCTGGAAGAATGGTCAAACATTCCTATAGACACACTCCTAAACCTTGTGGATAGCCTTCCCAGAAGAGTTGAATCGGTTATAGATGAAAAGTGTGGGCCAACTTAATATTGACCCAAAGGACTAAGACTGGGATGCCATTAGAGTTCATATGCATGTAAAGGCAGGTGTGCCAATACTTTTGGTAATATAGTGTATTATCATCAAAAGGGCCGAATAGACATCCTGGTGGATTTGTTCACATACACCCAGGTATATATTAACAGAGATACCTTTAGATGAATGTTGCAGCAAAGTCCAGTTGCAGGGGGCCCTGAGAAAGATGCAGCTTCAGTCTTTATGTCGAAGACCTGAAGATAAGATCAGCAGTCATGGGGGTATCCTCCAACTGTTTCCAACCAGCCTAGATTTGGACTTCTCACTGGCAGGGACTGTGGTGTGGCACTGGAACTCATTGTTAGCCTATTTACTTTGCACTTTAGTCCCTCCCTTGTAATGTCTGCATAATAGTCCCTTCTGGTCCAGGATTTAATAGCATGGACAGGACATGTGGCTGAGACTTTCTGTCTCGCTCCACTTCCTTCTTCCAGGGTTTCAAAGCCAACGACCCAGGGGCATTTACAAATTCATACAGCAGGGGGGCAGTAGATCTCTACACATATTTGAAATGCCTATATGGCTTTGGGTCCTCAAGAGAAGAAGAAAAGCTGGTGCAGAATCTAGGGAATGGTACCTGTGAGTACAGAATGAGATGTGAACAGTAGTTTATTACCGTAGGCATTAACTGATAAGGTGTCATGAGGACAAGGCCCATGGCAGATTGCAGGTGCTTCTGGACAGTCTCCATGTCCCTGTCCCCATCCAGACCTTTTGGACCTTTTGGACCAATTTTAAAATCTAGTTTACCTATGTAACTGATAATTAATAGCTGTCAGCACAGAACAGAAAGGATTATTGTAAACATTACCCCACAGCCTCCTCCTACAGATTACAAAGCAGAGAGAGCTAGGTATGATTTTTAATCAAGTAAAGAGGATTTAAAAAGGTAAACAGCAATTCTTTAATATATATTTTTAAGTTATGCAATTGTCAGAGAGCTCACCTTGCTGCTCGCGGTGCTGGTGCGCGCCGGGCATGCATGTCCCTGCAGGCGCTGGTCAGTGTACTGGCATGCGGGCGCGTGCGGGTGTGCGCGCGTGCCTGTGAGCGTCGGCGTGCACGTGCTGTTTGGCGCCAATCGGCCTAGGTTTGCCATGCACTCTGCTAGGTGCTGCCTGATCAACAGCTTCCGGTTCCTTAGTTCCCACTACCTGTTCCAGTGTTCCTGTATTCCTGATCTCCTGACGACCCGGCCTGCCTCTGACTCTCCGCTAATTGCTGCCCGTACCCGACCTTGGCTTGTTTGACCCTTCTTCTGCCTGCTCCCTTGTACCGTGCTGCCTGTCTGTTGCCGAACTCTGCCTGTGTCCTGACCTGCCTGCTTGCTCCTGCTCAGCACCTGTTTGCCTGTGTTCCAGTTCTCCATCTGCTGCTTGAAGATCCACTTCCACCCAGCACCTGGATCTCCCATCAGGCTCTCTTACCATTCCTTACTCCCGTGCTTCCTGTCCATTCTACCAGGGGCCGCAAGTGGGATACGTACGGGAGACCTCCCTCTGCCCAAGCGGACTCACCGGTCTGGTAAGAAAAGTCTGACAGCAATGTTAATGGGAACATGTAACAAATAAAGTAGGTGTTATCCCAATTTGGCTGCAAAAAGCAAAAATACACTTGTGACATAACCCACTGTCACTGTGTGTTTTGGAGGGGGCTGTGGGCTGGCCTCCTACCCACAGACTATGGCCCAGCAGAGAACGAGAGACTTGGGGACAAAATAGTGTTCAAGAAGGCCTTTCTTTGTCTGGCATTGAATCCTAATACCTCGATATTGCCTCCCATGGCAGCCATTAGTGGAGGGAGTGGTTTGTCCTTGTCGTTTCTAAAGCCTGTTGGGCCGGCGAGCAGCTTCTGATCACTCATCAGTCTTCATCGCCTTCTTCTGAAGCCACAGGATGATCAGTCCTGAAACCCACTGTCACTGTGTGTTTTTGAGGGGGCTGTGGGCTGGCCTCCTACCCACAGTGTCAGAGTCCTGGATGTGAGGCCGGATTGCAGAGGAGGCGTCCATTGCAGCTAAGTGCAGGGTAACCCTGGTAATGAGACAGGGAGTACGGTGCCCAAAGGTGCACGGGTTGCCAGAGCGCTGTTGCTGAGTAACTGATAGCAGGGAACTGCTGGGGTGCGCTGGTAAGGTTGAAGGGCAACCGTGCAAGGAGAGATTCCAGGTATGGAGCCGTAGAGCAACCAGGAGCGGAGTCAGAGCCAGGCCAATGGTCATACAGCACAGGAATCAGTCCAAGGTAAGGTACAGCAGGATAATCAGGAACAGAGAAGGTAGCCAAGGCAGGGGTCAAACACGGGAAGGATGATCAAGGTACAGATGCGGAGCAGAAGAATAGTCAGGTCCAAGCCGAGGTCAATGCAGGCGGAACACAGGAGTAGTCAGGCAAGCCAGGTAGTAACAGGAAGCAGGTATAACGACAGGCACAAGGAACACAGGAAGCTGATGATAATCCAGTAACCAGCGTGTACCAGCAGCAGGCTTAAATAGGCAAAAGGGCGCCAATGATTACTGTATTGCACGCGCGTGCGTTAACACGCGCGTCTGCACATTCCCGCTGTTGCGCACCTGTGTGTGCCCGTCGCCAGGCGACTACGTGCACGCATGTGCACAGAGATTCGCCTGGTGCCACCATGATGGATACTGGCAGAATTACCCGTCCTACGGCTATTACCCTGACACACAGACTATGGCCCAGCGGAGAACGAGAGACTTGGGGACAAAATGGCGTTGGGATAATGTAATGATGTCTCTATATAAGTTGCATCCCTTCTCCCCCATTCTCCCCCTCTTGTTATTGTGTTTAATTATGTTAGGTCATGGCACGTAAACAAAGGTATGGAGACACATCCCAGTGAGGGATGTGTAAGGAGGGGCTGCCTGCTTAACATAATTCCTTTGTGTGTTTCAACCGTACTTTCTGTTTGAATGTACAAGTGTCAAGTTTCCATTGGTTCTTCCTTGTCCCCTTCCCGCTCTATGACAAGGCTAAGGGGAGTGTCCCTAACTGTGTTTAAAGGTGTATGTTTTGTACTTAATAAACAGTTTATGCTCTGCATGTTTAACCCTCAACACTTGTGTGGTTTGCCTCGTGATTGGGGGGTTAAGGGCTGATTATGGCGAGTCTGCCGGCTGCGGGTGTGTTTGGAGATCAAGAGACAAAGGTCTGGCGGAGGTGCCCAGGCGGGGTATCCGAGATCTGTCACACACTTTAACTAGTTGCAGACTTTGGACGTGCCACTCACACCCAAAAAGCGTCATCATTGTACACAGGGCGTGTGTAGCAGGTCCAGTCTTTCTGCCCTGCTTCTGGCCCCCCCTCAGTATACAGCAATTGTCGGCCTTAATTAATCAAAAATGCTGTCTGAATCAATGTTTATAAACAACACTGCTCCAGACTGCGATTACACAAAGATACAATGTAGCATATTGTTACATGTGTATCTTTCTGTTCATTCATCTGCAGATCAAAGGGATGAACTTAGATCTGCAGATGATATCAGTTAAAGCAACCTAACAAGTAAAAAAGAAATACTATTATATTCCTGCAGATTTTTTTTGTTTGTGTCTATTTTATTAACTATGAATATTATAACTTTTTTTTTGTATTGTTTTTTAATATTTTTACATGTTTAACACATATTTACACATTTCCCATTTAAAAAAACACAAAAGTTGATGAAAACCCCACTTTATTTAATTTGTAACTAACTTTGCAAAGCTTTGTACCAGAATCATAATTTTTGAGTCATTTTAAACAGGACACATTAGAAAATACATTTTGTGCACAATTTATATGCAGTAACTATTTATTTTAAAACTAACACTACTCAAAAAGGTGAAAAAGTGAGTTTTGTTGTGTTTTATTGCCTAAGGATTGCGAAAAAAAATTTAAGACAACATCAAGAAAGCCTTGTTTGTCTTTAAAAAAAGCAATATGCTGTATGTACTACCTTATTATCTTTAGTAATGACAAAGTTATTGGAATAAACAGGTCCATAGCAGAAATTTAAAAATTGTTCTGGTCCATAGGGGTGATCAGGTGTGAGAGGCGAAGTGGTTAAAGAGACAACTAAGCTTTGCAAGTGTCACCTGGAGCCTCTATATTTCCATCAATGCTCTGGAATTTCATAAGTATGCATAAACTGGACAATGTGTAACTTGCAACTGACACACATTCATAAGATAAGAAACATATACTGTAACAATGTATGCCCTGTAAAAGCATTCTATTAATAAATAACTTGCTTCTTTCTAGGGTATGTCGGCAGTTCAACACTACGGTACAAAATAGGTAATTCTTTCCTAACTATAATGTGGGCATTTCTTACATAGTTACATAGTTACATAGTAGGTGAGGTTGAAAAAAGACACAAGTCCATCAAGTTCAACCTATGTGTGTGATTATATGTCAGTATTGTATATCCCTGTATGTTGTGGTCATTCAGGTGCTTATCTAATAGTTTTTTTGAAACTATCGATGCCCACCGCTGAGACCAACTCACCTTCTCATAGAAGGTTAATACATTGGTTTGGCAAGAACGAGTCTTCATGAATCCATGCTGATTACTGCTAATGATACCGTTTTCATTACTAAAATCTTGTATATAGTCCCTTATCATCCCCTCCAAGAGTTTACATACTATTGATGTTAGGCTAACTGGTCTGTAATTTCCAGGGTTGTATTTTGGGCCTTTTTTAAATATTGGTGCTACATTGGCTTTTCTCCAATCTGCCGGTACCATTTCAGTCAGTAGACCGTCAGTAAAAATTAGGAACAATGGTCTGGCAATTACTTGATTGAGTTCCCTAAGTACCTTCCGGTGCAAGCCATCCGGTCCCGGTGATTTATTAATGTTAAGTTTCCCAAGTCTAATTCTAATTCTGTCCTATGTTAGCCATGAGGGTGCTTCCTGTGATGTGTCCTGAGGATAAGCAGTTTTGGTTACTGAAGCCCCTCGATTCCCTTGTGAAGACTGAAGAGAAGAATACATTCAATACCTCCGCCACCTCCCCATCCTTTGTAACCAGATGTCCTTCCTCATTCTTTATGGGGCCAATATGGTCTGTACTCCTTTTTTTGCTGTTTACATACCGTATATACTCAAGTATAAGTCGAGTTTTTCAGCACATTTTTTGTGCTGAAAGTGCCCCCCTCGACTTATCCTTGAGTCAAGCACTTTTCTGCAGCAAAAAAATTTCATTTTCCAAACTGAACTGGTACCACAACATATCCAAAGCTGGAGTTCCTAGCCCTAAGTGGCTACCGAGTTTGAAGTTCGGGGGACCTATGGCTGCAAATGGGCACAGTGAGGCATGGAAATGGGCACAGTGAGGCTGCAAATGGGCATTGTTGACCCTCTTTTCCACTTACAGTAGCTATGCATTTCTCACCCTCGTCTTATACTATGCTCAATAAGTTTTTCCCATTTTTTTGTGGTGAATTAGGGCCTCGACTTATACTCGGATCGACTTATACTCGAGTATATACGGTACTTAAATAATTTTTTGGTTTTAATTTGCTCTGCTCCGCTATGTGTCTTTCATGTTCTATCTTAGCCGCCCTAATTGCACCCTTACATTTTATTCTGCATTCTTTATAAAGTCATAATGCTGATGATGATCCCTCAACCTTGTATTTTTTTAAGGCCTTCTCTTTTACTTTTATATGTATTTTTACATTGGCTTTAAGCCATCATACATTTCACTCTTTTAAATGTATTATTACCCAATGGGATACACTGGCTAATGCCCTTATTTAATATGCTCTTAAAGCGAACCCATCTCTCCTCTGTGTTCTTTGTTCCTAAGATTTTATCCCAATTTATGCATTCTAGCAAGGCTCGTAGTTTAGAGAAGTTGGCTCTTTTGAAATTCAGTGTCTTTGTATTTCCCTTATGTTTCCTATTTGTGTGATTTATACTAAAGCCAGTTAACCTGTGATCGTTGTTTCCTAAATTGCCCCGTATTTCCACATCTGTGATCAGGTCTGTATTGTTGGAAATCAGTAGCTCTTGTAACGCTTTATTTCTAGTTGGTGCATCTACCATCTGACCCATGAAATTGTCCTGCAAGACATTTAGGAACTGGCAAACCTTAGACGAATGCGCGTTTCCCTCCTCCCAGTCTATATCTGGATAATGAAAATCCCCCATTATGATGACACTTCCCACCCTTGCATTTCTGATGATAGAAACAACACTTGGCTTTACCTAGGCTTTCTACTTTTGCAACACGTGTGTCTACTTTAGCACACATGCAGGTTGTACATTCTACTAGGTTTGTAACACACATCATAGTAGGATAGCCATTATTAGCCATTATCTTCCTCCTCAGTAGGGATGAGCAGAACACCCCCCCCCCCCCCCGGTTCAGTTCGCACCGGAACATGTGAACAGACAAAAAATGTGTGCGAACATGCGAACACACCGTTAAAGTCTATGGGACACGAACGTGAAAAATCAAAAGTGTTCATTTTAAAGGCTTATATGCAAGTAATTGTCATAAAAAGTGTTTGGGGCCCCAGGAAACATGTATAAATGCAAAAAAAAAGTTTTTAATACAGCCGTTTGCCGTGAAACAATAAAAGTGAAACAATAAAAATGAAAATTCTTTTAAATATCGTGCCTGGGAGGTCCTCTTAGTCTGCCTGTAAAGTGACGCATCTTTCTCATGTGATTTACTGTGCCGCAACAAAATTACATTTCTAAAGGAAAAAATGTAATTTAAAATTGCTTGCGGCTGTAATGTATTGCTGGATTCCCGGCAATATAGATAAAAATCAATTAACAAATCGGCGTGGGTTCCCCCCAGTCCATATGAGGCCCTTCGGGTATGGTATAGATATTAAGGGGAACTCCACGCCCAAATTTTTTAAAAAACAGCATGCCCCCCCAAAATCCCCACCAGGCTCTTCGGATCTGGTATGGATTTTAAGGGGAACCCCGCGCCAAAATAAAAAAATGGCATAGGTCCCTTAAAATCCATACCAGACCCTTATCCAAGCAAGCAGCCATGGCAGGCCAAGAAAGGGAGGGATGAGTGAGCGCCCCCCCTGAACCATACCAGGCTGCTTGCCCTCAACATGGGTTGGGATCTGGGGGCCCCCTTGTTAAAGGGGGCTTCCATATTCCGATAAGCCCCCCGCCCGCAGACCCCCACAACCATCAGGCAAGGGTTGTGGGGATGAGGCCCTAGGCCCCATTAACATAGGGACAAGGTGCTTTGGGGGGACCCCAAAGCACCCTCCCTATGTTGAGGGCAAGCGGCCTGGTATGGTTCAGGAGGGGGACTCACCCCCCCTTTAAAATAAAGTGGCATGAGGTTCCCCTTAAATTCCATGCCAGACCTGAAGGGCCTGGTATGGATTTTGGGGGGGACCCTCAGGCCATTTTTTTTTAATTTTGGCGCAAGGTTCCCCTTAAAATCCATACCAGACCTGAAGGGCCTGTTATTGATTTGGGGGGGACCCCATGCCATTTAAAAAAAAAAAATTGTCACAGGGTTCCCCTTAACCACTTCAATACACTGTGTTGCATATACTACACTGCCTGCACTGACTGAATATAGAGTCTACACCGAATAGCTAGTCTACACTAAATGCAGAGTATATATTATATATATATATATATATATATATATATATATATATATATATATATATATTAATTAAATACACTGCCACTAACTAACCTGCCTGCCTAATCTAGCTCAGTCTATCTTCATCCACAGTCACACACTATACACGGCCGCTGTGTAAGCAGCCTTATATAGTATGGGGCGTAGACTTAGTCCCCCTGAGCCATGATTAGCCAAAGGCACCCTGCCTTGGGTCAGGTGCATGCTTTGGCCAATCATCAGACATCAATGCACTACAATTTCGCAGCGCATCATGGCGCATTACGCAGCGCTCAAAGTTGCCGCGAACGCCCGATAATATTCGCGAACGGGCGAACACCCGAACATCCCTACTCCTCAGTAACTTCTTATATGTAGTATGGGTACATTCCAATAAATGGTGTGTACAATTGACCTTTACTATAAGAATAACATTGGAAAATAAAGTCAGACCACTATAGGCAACCCACAGACCTAACTCTCTTCATTGCCTCCGTGTGTGCAATAATAGGATAATTGACTTTCCAGTAAAATGTGTTTCTTGTACAGTACATGACTATAGTGATAGACCATGGGTTATTTGCAGCTACCTTCAGGTGATTGAACACTGGCAAAAAAGAAAGCTGGAGAAAAGTCCTATTTCCTCTCCTACTCCCGGCTAGCTCTTAGTTTTGTAGTAAACAACAAGGGGAAAGCATTGTTGTTAGGAAAACCAAGTTCCTGCTCATGCTCAATGAACTGTGTATGTGCGCAGACTGGTCCACAGAACTGTTCGCAAAGTCAGGGTCCTACTCACATCTACATGGGTTGAACCACGTTTTGCACCCAGTAGCCTATTTAAAGCACTGCAGGACTCAAGATCATTGCTGTATGGCTGTCAGCAACTTTGAACAGTTAACAGTTTGTTTCTGTGATATACCCAGTTTTCATTCTGACTACGCCTGATCTCGATCCCTCAGGTACCTGACCTCAGGCTTGATTCCTGAATCTGTACCATGCTTTTCCCTTCGGCTCATCTTCTGTTCATGTGATACTGACCTCTGCCTGGCTCCTGTTATGCTCTCATCTTCCAAATCTGTATCTCTGCTGCCCGCCCATTGCCAATATCTACCTGTCTGACCACATTCCTGCCATCTGCTTCCTCAAGGCCTGTTATGACATCTGGCACAAGTTCCTGTTCTTCAGCTTTTATTTTATTGCAAGTTCCACTTCTTCTGCTTTCCAGGACTTACTACAGGCGCCCGTGACACTCTCTGCCCTGTCCTACCCTGTCACCAATCCCTGGGGGCAAACAGGACAAGAAGTGTAAGGGTGAGCCCTCTAATCAGTTTAGCTTCTACAAGTACGTGACTTGTGCTGTACAAATTTTACTGGTATCACAAAAATCATCTTTTCTTAGACGCACAGTACAGGACAAAGGATTTTTAGTCTTTAATCATGAGACATCCAAAAGCAGTCCAACTGAGGGGGTTTCATAACAGAAAACAAACAGGTCCATGTAACCAGTGGGTCAAGGAGCGCGTCACAGAACTCAGAGAGCAGCTTGTAGCACCTTGTAAGTGATGAGGAAGGAGAGCTGAACATCCACCTGGTATAACGTGTTAACTGAAGACCAGGTGGCAGCCTTACAAATCTGAGAAACAGATGCCTGATGCATCTGATATTTGGTAGAGTGCACATAAACAGGGATAGAAAGGATCTCTTTCCTGTGCACGATAGGCTTGAATGATGTCTTATCCATCTATCAATGGTGGAATGCCCTGTGTGAACCCTTGTGAAATAAAAAAAGAGGCTGTAGCTGAAAGGTAGACTGTCACGATGTGTACCACATAAAGGCAGTGAAGAGAAATTACTTGGGATGTTTTGGAGCAGAACATAGGGAGGGAGGAACAATGTCCTGGGTGAAGAGGAAGGAGGTAAACTCTTATGGGGCATACACACGGTCGGACTTTTCGTCTACAAAAGTCCGACAGCCTGTCCGACAGACTTCCGGCGGACTTTCGGCGGACTTGCGGCGGACTTGTGGCAGACTTTCTAACGAACGGACTTGCCTAAACACGACCACACAAAAGTCCGACGGATTCGTACGTGATGACGTACACCAGACTAAAATAAGGAAGTTCATAGCCAGTAGCCAATAGCTGCCCTAGCGTGGGTTTTTGTCCGTCGGACTAGCACACAGACGAGCGGATTTCGGGGTCCGTCGTAGTTACGACGTAAAGATTTGAAGCATGTTTCAAATCTAAAGTCCGTCGGATTTGAGGCTGAAAAAGTCAGCTGAAAGTCCGGGGAAGCCCACACACGATCGGATTACCAGCCAGCTTTAGTCCGTCGGCGTCCGTTGGACTTTTGTAGACGAAAAGTCTGACCGTGTGTATGCCCCATTACAATGCATATCAAGTCCAAGCAATGGGGAGAAAAATGACTTGGGATGTTTTGGAGCAGTACATAGGAGGGGAGAACAAAGTCCCGAAAGAAGTGGAAGGAGAAAATACTATAGGGAGAAAAAGCTTTAGGCCTGAGGACAACCCTGTCCTTGTATTACACCAGTAAAGACTCTTTACAAGATAAGATCACTAACTCATCACTAACTAAGGGAAATACTGTTCAGAAGTGATAGCCAATAGAAATGCCACCTTGCATATGAGGTCAGACAAGGGAAAATCCCTAAAAGTTTAAAAAGGTGGACTCTAAAGGGCTGAAAGAGTCAGGTAAAGGTCCCATGGAGTCATAGGGGAATGTACAGGGGCGATATGTGTATGACACCTTGCACAAAGGTCTTACTAAGGAATGTGAGGCCAATGATCCCTGAAACAGAACAGCCAAGCCAAAGATAGGTCCCATAATGGTACTGAAGGACAGGCGCTTGTTGAAATGAAACTGGAAGAAGGTCAGAATGTGTCCCATGGAGTACTTCCAGAAGGCCAAGGTAAATGGTGTCAAATTTAGATGGCCAGCACTCCCACTTAAAGAATAAGTAAATCCTGGTGGGGTTTTCTTCCTTTCTTCTTCCCTGCATTGCATACTAGCACATTATGTGACACTTACCTGCAAACACAGCCCAGGTCATCCCTGCTGCATCCATCTTCGCCTGTCTTCCTTCCGGGGCCATGGACTCTGGCTCTGTGAATGGCATGCGCGGGGGAGCCCCCGGTCACGGCACACTCGCCTAAAGAAACGGCACGGGTGGCGGATCCTTTAGAGCGCATGCGCAGTAAACAGTAAATATCTCCTGAACGGCACATATTTAGGAGATATTTATAGTGTTGTAATATGTACATATACAACATATAGTACCTATAGGTAAGCCTTATTCTAGGTTTTCCTATAGGTACAACTTCCCCATGGAGGTTTACAACCTCTTTACCCACTTCCTGCCCGACATATAACAGAATCACGGCCGGGCTGTGGTTCAGTTACCCTGACTGGGCGTCATATGACGTCCAGCAGGATAACTGCTGGCGCCCGCCCGTGGGGGCGCACATCACAGCGATTGGTGGTGTGGTGTGTCAGTCTGACACACCGCTACACTGATTTTGGTAAAGAGCCTCTGATGTAGGCTCCTTACCACGTGATTAGCCGTGTCCAATCACGGCTGATCATGATGTAAACAGGAAGAGGACTTTTCCTCACTCGTGTCTGACAGACTCGAGTAAAGGAGAGCCGATCGGCGGCTCTCCTGACAAGGGGGTCTGCGCTGATTGTTTATCAGCGCAGCCCCCCGTGGATGCCCATACTGGACCACTAGGGATGCCGCCAGGACCACCAGGGAAGCCCCCAACACGTGGATGGCCAGGTATGTCCCCCATGGCCACCAGGGATGCCACACTGTGCCCAATATGTGCCAATCAGTGCCCACAAATGGTGCCAGTCAGTGCCCATTATAAATGCCTGCCAGATCTGTGATGCCCAGCAGTGCCACCCATCAGTGTCCATCAGTGCCACCTATCTGTGCCCACCTATCAGTGCTAATTAGTGCCCATCCGTGCCACCTATCGGTGTCACCCATAAGTACCCATCAGTGCAGCCTGTCAGTGCCCATCAGTGCCACCCATGAATGCCCATCAGTGGCAACTATGAGTGCCCATCAGTGCTGCATACCAGTGCTACCTATCAGTGCCTATCAGTGCCCATTATCAGTGCCCATCAGTTCCACATTATCAGTGCCTGTCAGTGCAGCCTCATCAGTGCCTGTCATTGAACGAGAAAACTTATTTACAAAATTTTATAACAGAAACAAAGAAAAGCGCTTTTTCTTCTAAATTTTCTTTTATTTTTATTTGTTACGCAAAAGATAAAAACCCAAGCGGTGATCAAATACCACCAAAAGAAAGCTCTATTTGTGGGAACAAAATGATAACAAATTTGCTTGGGTACAGTGTAGCATGACCGCACAATTGTCATTCAAAGTGCGACAGCGCTGAAAGCTAAAAGCTGGCTTGGGCAGGAATGGGGTGTAAGTGCCTGGCATTGAAGTGGTTAAGGGCTGCGGCATTAAACTGACATTAGCCAGTCTATGAATGGAGGAGTTAGACCTTTCTATCTGCCCGTCCTCCATTAACAGAAGCTGTAGTACTGGCTTCTATGAAAGGAGAGGCTGGGTGGAAAGAGTGGACATAATTGGGTACTCTTGATATATATATCAGAGATCACAGTTCTATTAATCCAGCATATTACTGCAGTAGGTGGGCATTGGACATCAGAGGAGGAAGATTTCTTGTGAACCAGGGCACAGCAGAACAAGGAACACCTTGCTTATCCTTTTCTTCTTTTTTTTCCTTAACCACTTGCCGACCGCCGCACGCCGATGTACGTCCAAACTTTGGCAGCGGATATCGTTGTTATGGCAGCAGCTAGCTGCCATAGCCCCGGTATCTCCGTTTTCATGCAGTGGTCGGCTTTAAGATAAAAGTGGTCTCTGCGGCGCATGCGCCGCGAGATCACTTTTATCGTGGCAGGAGAGGGCCCCCCCCTCCCGCCGCGATCCGGTGCCCTCCGACGCTTACCGGAGCCGTCGGTAGCGGCGGAGGCGATCGCGTCCTTCTCCATGCTGTGCCTGGAGATGAGCGAGGCTAAGATGGCGCCCACTCGTCTCCACTGTGCGGAAGCGATGTCAAAACGTCACTTCCACCCATACGTCTTAAAGGCACATTTTTTTCAATGTCATTTTTTTAAATGACTTTTATTTATTTATTTATTTTTTTATTGCATTTTAATGCAAATATGAGATCTGAGGTCTTTTTGACCCCAGATCTCATATTTAAGAGATCCTGTCATGCTTTTTTCTATTAAAAGGGATGTTTACATTCCTTGTAATAGGAATAAAAGTGACACAATTTTTTTTTAAACTGTGTAAAAATAAATAAAATCATGTGAAATAAATAATAAAAATAAATTAAAAAAAAAAAAACCCTGTCCCGACGAGCTCGCACGCAGAAGCGAACACATATGTGAGTAGCGCCCGCATATGAAAACAGTGGTCAAACCACACATGTGAGGTATCGCCGCGACTGGTAGAGCGAGAGCAATAATTCTAGCCATAGACCTTCTCTGTAACCCAAAACATGCAACTTGTAGAATTTTTTAAACGTTGCCTATGGAGATTTTTGAGGGTAAAAGTTTGACGCCATTCCACGAATGGGCGCAATTTTGAAGCGTGACATGTTGGGTATCAATTTACTTGGCTTAACATTATATTTCACAATATAAAAAAAAATTGGGCTAACTTTACTATTGTCTTATTTTTTCTATTCAAAAAAGTAAATTGTTTCCAAAAAAAGTGCGCTTATAAGACGGCTGCGCAAATACAGTGCCAAAAAAAAGTATTGCATTGACTGCCATTTTATTCTCTAGGGTGTTAGAAAAAAAAACAATATATAATGTTTTGGGTTCTAAGTAATTTTCTAGCAAAAAAAACCCTGTTTTGTAAACACCTAAAATCCAAAACGAGGCTGGTCCTTAAGTAGAGTAAATTGAGGCTATAAAGTGAATCTGTTGGTTCACTCTTGAAGAAAGGTTTTTGGAATACGATCTACATTTCTTTAAACTGTAACCTGTTTGACATTTTAGTAGCCCATGAGCCTTTCAGAAGTAGCTCTAGGAATACTCATTCCCCCAACTGGGAAACTGAGAAACTCTGCTGCATGGTATAATGAACAGCATACCATTATAAAAAAAGCAAAGAGGTGTATATTTAGTTTACTGTTTATAGCCCAGAACTGAAACGCTGGTGTGAAGGTTTGTCTGTTGCCTATGCTAATGATGATCCATGGAAATTATGTTTTTATGGAATCATTGCATAGAGACATAATTTATAACATGTAAAAATATATGAACTAAAAAACAAATTTTTCCTAATAATAATTTCATGATGGTAAAATGCTGTGTCATCCTGAGTCATCAGATAAACTGTGATAGAATTACTAGATAAGATTTCATATCGCCCTGTGTGTTCAGAAGGAGTGCAGGAGATTTAAGCCTCGTACACACGATCCGATTGTTGGCAGGGGATTGTGTGATGACAGACTGCTAGCCAACTTTCGGCCAACAAATGTTGGATGGCAGGCTAGTAAATTTTCGGCGGACAATGGTCCGTTGTCTGATTTTCGTGTCATCAGTACACAAGTCCGTCACACAAAAATCGAAAGTACAAACACGCATCAATGCTTACCAAACATAAAATTAGCAGAAGGGGCCCAAAGGGTGGCGCTCAAGAGCTGAAATTCCTCGTAGTACATCACTACTAGGGATGAGCTTCGTGTTCGAATCAAACCCATGTTCGATTCGAACATCGGCTGTCCGATCGTTCGTCGAATTGCGAACGATATGGGCCGTTCGCGGCAAATTCGTGTGGCGCGTCACGGCCTATAATTCACTGCGGCATCGCAGTGCATTGCTGGCTGATGATTGGCAAAACATGCACTATGACCCGCATGCTTGGCCAATCACAGCGCCGTCGGTAGAGAGAGCTGTAATTGGCCAAAGCCAGGGTGGCTTTGGCCAATTATGGCTCAGGGGGTTTAGAACACGCCCCACACTATATAAGGCCGCCTGCACGGCGGCCCTGTGTAGTGTGTTACGGCCTGCTTAGAGAGAGAGAGAGACAGTGTCATTTTATTTGAGTTAGCTAGATTAGGCAGGACAGTCAGTGAGTTAGCTGCACTTACAGTGTATTGTGTATATATATGCATCCCAGGTGTTGCATATATATATATATATATATATATATATATATATATATATATATATATATATATATATATATATATATATATATATATATATATATACACTGTATTCAGTTTAGCTAGATCCGTTCCTGTTATCCTCCTACTGACAGGCAGGCTTGTCTTGTTACAGTATTTACAGCTACCTGAAGAAAATTGCTGGCGTTCTTTTGATCCTATTAGTACCACAGTCAGGCAGCTAGACTATTTACAGTTAGTGTAGTGCTTCCTCCTCACAGTGTTCAGTTAAAGCTACAAGTTAGTTTAGTGTGACCTCTGCACAGTGTTCAGCTAAAACTACAAGTCAGTGTAGTGCACAGTGTTCAGCTAAAGCTACAAGTTAGTTTAGTGTGACCTCTGCACAGTGTTCAGCTAAAACTACAAGTCAGTGTAGTGCACAGTGTTCAGCTAAAGCTACAAGTTAGTTTAGTGTGACCTCTGCACAGTGTTCAGCTAAAGCTACAAGTTAGGGTAGTGCATCCTCCTCACAGTGTTCAGCTAAAGCTACATGTTGGTGTAGTGTGTCCTCCTCACAGTGTTCAGCGAAAACTACAAGTTAGTGTAGTGCGACCTCTGCACAGTGTTCAGCTAAAGCTACAAGTTAGTGTAGTGTGTCCTCCTCACAGTGTTCAGCTAAAATCACAAGTTAGTGTAGTGAGACCTCTGCACAGTGTTCAGCTAAAGCTACAAGTTAGTGCAGTGCGTCCTCCTCACAGTGTTCAGCTAAAGCTACAAGTTAGTTTAATGTGACCTCTGCACAGTGTTCAGCTAAAGCTACAAGTTAGGGTAGTGCGCCCTCCTCACAGTGTTCAGCTAAAGCTACAAGTTGGTGTAGTGTGTCCTCTTCACAGTGTTCAGCTAAAGCTACAAGTTGGTGTAGTGTGTCCTCCTCACAGTGTTCAGCGAAAACTACAAGTTAGTGTAGTGCGACCTCTGCACAGTGTTCAGCTAAAGCTACAAGTTAATGTAGTGCGTCCTCCTCTAAAGCTACAAGTTAGGGTAGTGCATCCTCCTCATAGTGTTCAGCTAAAGCTACAAGTTGGTGTAGTGTGTCCTCCTCACAGTGTTCAGCGAAAACTACAAGTTAGTGTAGTGCGACCTCTGCACAGTGTTCAGCTAAAACTACAAGTTAGTGTAGTGCGTCCTCCTCACAGTGTTCAGCTAAAACTACAAGTTAGTGTAGTGCGACCTCTGCACAGTGTTCAGCTAAAGCTAAAAGTTAGTGTAGTGCGTCCTCCTCACAGTGTTCAGCTAAACCTACAAGTTATTTTTTTGCGAGCTCTGCACAGTGTTCAGCTAAAACTACCTGTAGAAGGTTGGTGGTGTTTTCCTGATCCTATCACTACCGCAGGAAGCTAAATAAGCTACAAGTTATTTTTTGGCGAGCTCTGCACAGTGTTCACCTAAAGCTACCTGTAGAAGGTTGGTGGTGTTTTCCTGATCCTATCACTACCGCAGGCAGCTAAATAAGCTACAAGTTATTTTTTTTGCGAGCTCTGCACAGTGTTCACCTAAAGCTACCTGTAGAAGGTTGGTGGTGTTTTCCTGATCCTATCACTACCGCAGGCAGCTAAATAAGCTGCAAGGTATTTTTTGGTGAGCTCTGCACAGTGTTCACCTAAAGCTACCTGTAGAAGGTTGGTAGTGTTTTCCTGATCCTATTACTACCGCAGGCAGCTAAATAAGCTACAAGTTAGTGTAGTGCGAGCTCTGCACAGTGTTCAGCTAAAGCTACCTGTAGAAGGTTGGTGGTGTTTTCCTGATCCTATCACTACCGAAGGCAGCTAAATAAGCTACAAGTTATTTTTTGGCGAGCTCTGCACAGTGTTCACCTAAAGCTACCTGTAGAAGGTTGGTGGTGTTTTCCTGATCCTATCACTATCGCAGGCAGCTAAATAAGCTACAAGTTATTTTTTGGCGAGCTCTGCACAGTGTTCACCTAAAGCTACCTGTAGAAGTTTGGTGGTGTTTTTCTGATCCTATTACTACCGCAGGCAGCTAAATAAGCTACAAGTTAGTGTAGTGCGAGCTCTGCACAGTGTTCACCTAAAGCTACCTGTAGAAGGTTGGTGGTGTTTTCCTGATCCTATCACTACCGCAGGCAGCTAAATAAGCTACAAGTTAGTATAGTGCCAGCTCTGCACAGTGTTCACCTAAAGCTACCTGTAGAAGGTTGGTGGTGTTTTCCTGATCCTATTACTACCGCAGGCAGCTAAATAAGCTACAAGTTAGTGTAGTGGGAGCTCTGCACAGTGTTCACCCAAAGCTACCTGTAGAAGTTTGGTGATGTTTTCCTGATCCTATCACTACCGCAGGCAGCTAAATAAGCTACAAGGTATTTTTTGGTGAGCTCTGCACAGTGTTCACCTAAAGCTACCTGTAGAAGGTTGGTGGTGTTTTCCTGATCCTATTACTACCGCAGGCATCTAAATAAGCTACAAGTTAGTGTAGTGCGAGCTCTGCACAGTGTTCAGCTAAAGCTACCTGTAGAATGTTGGTGGTGTTTTCCTGATCCTATCACTACCGCAGCCAGCTAAATAAGCTACAAGTTATTTTTTGGCGAGCTCTGCACAGTGTTCACCTAAAGCTACCTGTAGAAGGTTGGTGGTGTTTTCCTGATCCTATCACTATCGCAGGCAGCTAAATAAGTTACAAGTTATTTTTTGGCGAGCTCTGAACAGTGTTCACCTAAAGCTACCTGTAGAAGGTTGGTGGTGTTTTCCTGATCCTATTACTACCGCAGGCAGCTAAATAAGCTACAAGTTAGTGTAGTGCGAGCTCTGCACAGTGTTCACCTAAAGCTACCTGTAGAAGGTTGGTGGTGTTTTCCTGATCCTATCACTACCGCAGGCAGCTAAATAAGCTACAAGTTAGTGTAGTGCGAGCTCTGCACAGTGTTCACCTAAAGCTACCTGTAGAAGGTTGGTGGTGTTTTCCTGATCCTATTACTACCGCAGGCAGCTAAATAAGCTACAAGTTAGTGTAGTGCGAGCTCTGCACAGTGTTCAGCTAAAGCTACCTGTAGAAGGTTGGTGGTGATTTCCTGATCCTATCACTACCGCAGGCAGCTAAATAAGCTACAAGTTATTTTTTGGCGAGCTCTGCATAGTGTTCACCTAAACCTACCTGTAGAAGGTTGGTGGTGTTTTCCTGATCCTATCACTACCGCAGGCAGCTAAATAAGCTACAAGTTATTTTTTGGCGAGCTCTGCACAGTGTTTACCTAAACCTACCTGTAGAAGGTTGGTGGTGTTTTCCTGATCCTATCACTACCGCAGGCAGCTAAATAAGCTACAAGTTGAGGGGCGTGGCCAAGATGGCGGCGGTGTAGGACGCACTGTTGAGGAGCTCTGTTTCCAGCGGGGGAGTTTTATCCTGCTTTACACACTTTGAGACCCCTGAGGTCTGCTACTATACCCCTAGACTACTCCTGTTGGGGAATGAGATGGACGGGGCACAAATCTAAGGCACAGCAGAGGGTGAATGCTCCCAAATCCTCTAAGTCTCCAGGAGAGACAGCGGCGCACGTGGCTGACAAGCACAGCATGGCTTCCCAGACGGAGACCGCTTCCCCAGCGCTCTTGGAGCAGAGCAACTTCGATGCTCTTATGCGGGCGATCACTGGCTGTCAGTCATCCCTGTCGGACCTAACTACTAAAATAGACACGGTCCAGCTGGAGGTTGGTCGGATCCGGCAGGACTTTGACAAAATACGTCACAGGGTGGTAGAGACGGAGTGTCGGATTGGCGACACAGAAGACACGATCCGAGATCACACAGCCTCCCTGCATACATTGCAGGTAAGAGTCAGAACCCTGGAAGCTAGATCCGAGGATGCGGAGAACCGCAACCTCCGGAACAACCTCCGGTTCGTAGGACTTCCAGAAGGTTCGGAAGGCCAGGACCCGGTTGTCTACATGGAGAGACTCCTCCGCACGCTTTTCCCGCAGGCGGCCTTCTTGTCCTTCTTCGCGGTGGAGAGAGCGCACAGGATGCCACCTCAACGAGGCCCACCGGGATCCCCGCCGCGCACATTCATATTCCGGCTGCTAAATTTTCGCGACCGAGACCTAATCCTGAGAGAAGCCAGGAAGATGCAAGAAATCCGACATGAATCGACCCGCCTAATGTTCTTCCCGGATTTCTCGGTGGATACGCAAAAGCTCCTGAGGTCGTTTAATGAGATGAAGCGGGCTCTCAGGGCAAAGGCTATTAAATATAGCATGTTGTTCCCAGCGCGCCTCAGGGTGCAGGATGGCGAGGCCACGAGATTTTTTAGCTCACCAGTGGAAGCATCACAATGGCTGAATACTCTTCCACCTCGCTGATATGCGGGTTCTCTGTGCCTACAGGTGTTTGATGTCTCAGCTCTGTAAGTAATACACTGCTTCCCCTTCTGCTTTCAGTTCTGTCTTGTGTCACCCGTGCACTAACTGTATGAAGATGCCTCCCTGTTCAGCTTTTGCCCTTTACAAGCCTTGGGATGTTACCCCCCCCCCCACTTTTTCTGATGTCAGCATTTGAAGGCCTTAACATTCCCCATTGAAATAGGGGGGCTGGTTTGTACCCCTGTGTGCATTGTCGCTTTGCAAAGATGTACAGGATAATAACTTTAAACTTTAAAATTGCTCCTCTCTAGAATGGAACATGTTACATCTCAATGCTCTAACTTTATTGTGCTGTGCATGAGACAATACTCAGGAGTCTCCCCCCTTTTTTCCTTTTTTTTTTCTCATATTCCCCCATTGCTGGAGGCATCTCCTCCAGACGTGTTATATCTACACACTCACTGTTGTTTAATGTTATACCTGTTTGGTTTGGTCCCCCCTTAGAGGGATTTAAATATCTATAACAGCTACAACGGAGTGTCTGTTTTTGGATCATGACCCCGGATAGTCATTGACTATGGTCTGGTTTGGGATACTAGCACACCCTGGTTTGGGGGGGTGTGCGGGGAGGGGGGAGGGGGGGAGTTGGAATGGGTTAAAAAGATTTTTGGTTCTGATGAAGGAATGTGTGCGAGGTAATTGTATCACTCTAGACGATGACTATGTTTTCTCTGTTAACTATGAGGGGGAGTTGTGGTGGAAGGGAATATGGTTTGTTTCCTGGGATCCAGATGCACCACTGTATTGGCAGTCTATGCCATGGCGTACTGATCTCTACTTCCAAATATGGCCCCCTAACAATTACATCATGGAACTTCCGGGGACTTAATTCCCAGATAAAATGCTCTCTGGTGTTCAACTTTCTGAAAACCCACTGCCCGGACATATGCATTTTTCAGGAAACCCACCTAACGGGGAGTAGAATCCTGGGGCTTAAAAAACCATGGGTGGGGCACTATTACCATGCCACTTACTCCTCCTATGCCAGAGGAGTGAGTGTGCTTATCCACAAATCCCTATCATTTAACTTACTGGACCTGCATCTGGATCCCGGGGGAAAATTGGTAATTGTGCATGCTGTAATTGCAAATACACCTATGGCGGTGGTGGGATTGTATATTCCCCCTCCGGCGTCTCTAACAATTTTGAATAAAATCACCCAATATCTAGCTAATATGTCAGTGAATAATGTGGTGATAGCAGGGGATTTCAATATGCCTCCATGCCCTGCATTAGATAAGTTGACACCGGGGGGGTCTAGTGATTCCCCGCTGTCTCGATGGGCTGACACATTCGGACTCACTGATGTTATTACAAAATTCAAAAGTACAGCAAAAAATATATACAAAAATACAAATCAAACACAAACAATATATACAATGGGATACATCAAAAAGCAAGGACATAATTTGGACACAACTGCATCACATTGAGAGGAAAACCAAAAGTGGAAATGTAATAAGTCTCACTGAACCGACACGTTTCGGGGAATCCTTCATCAGGGTTCATTAAGTGAGAGTTACCATCTAAGAAATTACAAAATTAAAAAGAAACATTAACATCACACACAAAAAACAGATAACATTCCCCCCACATCCAGTGAAGGTATGTGTGAGAGTCATACTCACTTCCAAAATACATGCTATAGAAGTATCCAAGGCATAAAATCAGCTTCACAACGGTCTCCCAGGCCATGTGCATACAAAGAGCCAGATCGCGGACCATGTAGAGTAAAATTGTAATGACTGGTACATATAATGCAATCCCAATGGGTGCTGAAAACCGCCACGCCTAAAATTTGGCGCGGCGTTTGTGCGCCGGCTGGGGTCCAAAAATTAACCGGACCTGAAAACAAGGACAAGACCCCATAAATGATGATGATTTTGATAATCAATATAGACAATCATATCACCTGGGATTGAAAATATATCGAATCCCAGGGTGTGTAAAAAACATGAGCACATAGGTGTGGGGACTAGCCACATGAAACATACCTGTAAGCTAGATCCAAACGGGGGAGACCTACAGGTAGTGTTTGTTAGTAGCTCGATTCTACCAAAAGTCCAAGAAATATCCATTTTACCAAGAGGAATATCTGATCACACCCCCATCCTGCTCCGCTTAAATGTTTGTCAAGCCCCCACCGACTGTCTGTGGCGCCTTTCCCGTTTCTGGATCTCTGATGAGAGAGTGGCCCCGGAGGCGGAGGAGCATATTGCTGGGCTCTGGAATGTGAACCCCCCTGCCACGGACCCATCATCTAGCTGGGATGCTTTTAAAGTACAAGTGCGCAGTTATTATCAGCGGAAAATAGGGCAGGTTAGGCGACAGACAGGCGAGGAATTGGTGGTTGCAGAAAAGAGGACGGTTGAACTCGAACAAACCTATGTCAATACCAGAGAGGAGGTGACACGACAGGGACCTACAGTGCGCTCTCCGAGAGGTAATGCTACTAAGGACTATGTCAGCCAAGAAATTATTACTACACCAGTCACAGAGAGTGTTCGAACAGGGTGAGCGGACGGGCCGACTCTTGGCGTGGTTGTCTAGAGAGCACTCGGCCATGCCAGGTATTGCTAACATTAAAAACTCTCAAGGCCAGATAATCTCTGACCCTGGAGGCATTAATGCCTGCTTTGCCTTTTTTTATAGAGACCTATATTCCTCCAGGGTTAGATATTCTACAGATGAACTCCAAACTTATTTGGAGGGAGTCCAACTTCCTGTCCTGACGGAGGAGACCCGCGGAAGCCTGGACGCTCCGCTCACTCTCAAGGAACTTCAACAGGCTATTGGTTCTATGCAAGCTGGGAAAACGCCAGGCGATGATGGTCTGCCGGCGGAGTTCTATAAGGCTCATATGGATACTTTGGCTTGTAGGCTGTTGGAAGTGCTAGAGGCCTCATTTGAGTCCTCTTCACTCCCCCCTTCGATGTTAGCAGTAGTCATAGTGGTCATCCACAAACCTGGTAAGGACCCAGAGCTATGTTCCTCATATAGACCCATCTCGCTGTTTAATGTTGACGCAAAGATCCTCGCGAAGGTGCTGGCCAATCGTCTCAATAAGATTATCCTAGCCCTGGTTCACAGGGACCAAAGTGGGTTCATGCCAGGGAAAGGCACAGATATTAATTTGAGAAGACTATACACTGTGTTGGCAGGGGTCTCGGTTGGGGAGGATACTGAGGCGGTTGCCTCGTTAGATGCGGAGAAGGCCTTTGACTCGGTGGAGTGGAAATATCTATGGCTTGTTCTTCAAAAATTTGGATTTGGGCCCAGGTTTATAGCCTGGCTGAGGATGCTGTATTTGGCCCCCTCGGCCAGAGTCCGTACAGGCGGTATACTCTCACCGGCCTTCCCACTCCACCGAGGAACAAGGCAAGGCTGCCCTCTGTCTCCGGCTCTCTTCTCACTGGCGATCGATCCATTGGTGGAGCTTCTGCGGTCCGCTGAGGAGGTTCGGGGCATTTCTTTTCCCCCCCTGATCGAGAAGGTATCTCTATATGCGGATGATATGCTGCTATATTTACAAGATATTCACCGCTCATTACCTGCAGCTTTAGCCATTATAGATAGATTTGGATACTTTTCCGGGATAAGGGTGAATTGGGATAAATCGCTCCTCTTCCCGTTGGCGACGGGAAAACAAATAGTAGCCCCTCAAATTCCTTTACAAATAACGACTAGATTTAAATATCTAGACATCTATGTTCAGAGGGACCTCAAAAAATATCTAGAAGATAATTTATACCCTGTCCTCCAACAGCTTTCACTCAAATGTGGGGTGTGGAAAAATCTCCCCCTTACTCCGGTAGGTAGAGTCAACCTTATCAAAATGACTTTTCTCCCTAAATTTCTGTATGTGTTCCGACACGCCCCGATTCCTATTCCCAATGCCTTTTTTGCTAAATTAGACCGAATAATTTCTACATTTATTTGGGCGGGTTTGGTTCCCCGTGTAGCTAAATCAAAACTCCAACTCTCCTTTACTGAGGGGGGATTTTCCTTGCCGCATTTTAAGAAATATTACTGGGCTGCGCAATTGGTTACTGTAAGATGGTGGTTTACTCAGGACAAATCAAACCCGGCGGTGAATCTAGAGGCGGACATTTTGGGTTCTTACTCAGCAACCTAGTATACCGCGGTCCTAAGTACAGTCCACAAGTGACTGCTCCCAACACATTATTAGCTTGGAGACAAGTTACCGACTGTTTAGTAGAGAGGGGCGCTGTGTCTCCCCACACTCCACTCTGAGGAAATCCTAATTTGCAACATCTTAGATCTGTTCCGGACCCTCAAGTATGGGCTAGGTTTCAGATAACCAAACGAAAACATATTATATCTGGGGGAAGGCTTCTGTCTTTAGCGGAACTCGGGAGGCAGTTTCATCTACCGCCGTGGATGTATTTTAGATATGTCCAGCTTAGGCACGCTGTAAAGGCTCAGTTCCCGGCTGGGGTTGTTATTGCTGTTAACTCGGTCGAATCCCTCCTAACGGCGGAAGAAATTGATCGCACACTATCCTCTATATATCTGAGACTCACGTGTAGAGAGGATGCAAACACAGTTAAGCTCTTTGAGGCCTGGAAAAAAGATATGCTTGCCTTAACGGAGGAGGACTGGTCGGAGGGTCTGCAGCAATGTATTCCACTTATGATATCAGCCAGAGATCGTTTTGTCCAATTAAAATTTTTACATAGATTATATTATACTCCTGCTAGGCTTTCCAGAATATATCCGGGGGTGGCGGAGACATGCCCCAAATGTAGACAGTCGGTGGGTACCTTTACACATATGGTGTGGGAATGCCCCCCATTCAGGTATTTTGGCGGGCAGTGATTGCTGATGTGAACAGTGTGGCAGGACTTAATCTGGAGGGAGACCCCTTGATATTTTTACTAGGTATCACTGATAATTAAAACGTCCAAACAAAATTCATTATTTGTTTTCTATGCGGCTTACTATACCAGGAAAACAATACTCTTGAAGTGGAAGGTGTCAGATCCCCCTCAATTGTTGGCATGGAGGGCGCTTATAAACACGGTCTTGCCCATGTATAAACTTACGTACATGGGTAGGAACTGCCCTCAAAAATTTGAGAAAATATGGGCGCCCTGGGTGCAAGCCAGGCATACCACAGTATAAGTGGATAGATCAGGATACATAGGACCTGGACTTAGAAGATAAGGGCGCTGGACTATGTGGATGGTGGCGGAACATGGCATGGATCTCTCACGAGGTCTATAAAAGGGTCAGCCTGGTGTATGGGTTGTGTTCTCTAACCCCCTCCCCCACTCTCTTCTCGCATTTTCTCCTTGTTTTCCTCTTTCACTCTCCTTCGTGTATATGTCTGCACCCCCTTCTCTCCGTCCCCCCTCCCCTCTCCTCATATATTTTTGGTATGAGAACTAAGCCAGGCAGATACATCCTATACAGGTGTTGATATACCTATCAAGGTAATGTGGGCATTGTCCTAGCAGGGATTGGGGGAGGGTTTGGGGAGGAGTGTGGTAAATGTGCTGTGAGAGAAGATTTGATTATGATTGCTGAATCCAGAGGAACAGAGAAGTCATTGTTGATATTGTCATATGGATATTTGATACTGTTATAATTACTGATCTCATGTATAATATCTAAATACTTCAGTAAACATTCCTTCTGTTAAAAAAAAAAAAAAAATAAGCTACAAGTTATTTTTTGGCGAGCTCTGCAGTGTTCAGCTAAAGCTACCTGTAGAAGGTTGGTGGTGTTTTCCTGATCCTATTACTACCGCAGGCAGCTAAATAAGCTACAAGTTAGTGTAGTGGGAGCTCTGCACAGTGTTCACCCAAAGTTACCTGTAGAAGGTTGGTGGTGTTTTCCTGATCCTATCACTACCGCAGGCAGCTAAATAAGCTACAAGGTATTTTTTGGTGAGCTCTGCACAGTGTTCACCTAAAGCTACCTGTAGAAGGTTGGTGGTGTTTTCCTGATCCTATTACTACCGCAGGCAGCTAAATAAGCTACAAGTTAGTGTAGTGCGAGCTCTGCACAGTGTTCAGCTAAAGCTACCTGTAGAAGGTTGGTGGTGTTTTCTTGATCCTATCACTACCGCAGGCAGCTAAATAAGCTACAAGTTATTTTTTGGCAAGCTCTGCACAGTGTTCACCTAAAGCTACCTGTAGAAGGTTGGTGGTGTTTTCCTGATCCTATTACTACCGCAGGCAGCTAAATAAGCTACAAGTTAGTGTAGTGCGAGCTCTGCACAGTGTTCACCTAAAGCTACCTGTAGAAGGTTGGTGGTGTTTTCCTGATCCTATCACTACCGCAGGCAGCTAAATAAGCTACAAGGTATTTTTTGGTGAGCTCTGCACAGTGTTCACCTAAAGCTACCTGTAGAAGGTTGGTGGTGTTTTCCTGATCCTATTACTACCGCAGGCAGCTAAATAAGCTACAAGTTAGTGTAGTGCGAGCTCTGCACAGTGTTCAGCTAAAGCTACCTGTAGAAGGTTGGTGGTGATTTCCTGATCCTATCACTACCGCAGGCAGCTAAATAACCTACAAGTTATTTTTTGGCGAGCTCTGCACAGTGTTCACCTAAAGCTACCTGTAAAAGGTTGGTGGTGTTTTCCTGATCCTATCACTACCGTAGGCAGCTAAATAAGCTACAAGTTATTTTTTGGCAAGCTCTCCACAGTGTTCAGCTAAAGCTACCTGTAGAAGGTTGGTGGTGTTCTCATACTACAGGCAGGCAGTTGATTTTGCTAGCTGCAGTATCAGTACATATATATATATATCCCAGTTTAGTGCAGCTACAGGCCATGAGTATGTCTGGAAGGCCAACAAGGAGAGGCAGACAGTCACAAGCCAATAAAAGAGGGCAAGCAGGCTCTGTGTCTAGAGGCAACAGTGCTGGTCGTGGAGACGGTGCATCCTCATCAGCATCAGTGGCCATGGGACACGCGTGGCCTTTTTTTCGGTAGCTGGCCGTGTTGAGCCGCAACATGCGGAAGACTTGGTCAAGTGGATGACCAAGCCGTCCTCATCCTCCTCATCCTCTCTCACCCATGCTCAGGTTACTTTGTCTGGCAAAGCAGTGGCCTCTTCCCTCGGCTCAATGTCATCAGTGACTCCTTCCCTACCCCCACCATTTCCTCCTGAGGAATCCCTCGAACTGTTTGACCACAGTGTTGGGTACATGCTCCAGGAGGATGTCCAGCATTTGGAAGGCTCTGATGATGATACTGAGCTAGATGAAGGCAGTAACGTGAGTACGGACAGAGGGGGTGCCCAAGAAGGACAGCAATCTGACAGTCATGCTCCCCCTGCTGCAGCATACTGCCAGGTTTGCTCCAGGGATGAGGAGGGAAGGGATGATGAGGTCACTGACTCAACGTGGGTGCCTGATAGGAGAGAGGAGGAGGAGGCACATCACCAACGAGGCAGGATGCCCTCCAGGGGCCAGCCTAAGGGCAGCACACTGACTGCATCACACCCCAAAGCTCCGTATGTGCAGGGCGCTGCAGGGCGCTGCAGTCTCTGCGCGTTATTCAAAAAGTTCTTTGGTGTGGGCCTTTTTTGAGACGAGTGCATCAGATCGCACCGCTGCTATTTGCAACATATGTCTCAAACGTATCTCGCGTGGCCAAAACATCTCCCGCTTGGGAACCACATGCTTGACCAGACATATGTTGACCTGCCATGCAGTTCGTTGTCAAGCGTATCTAAAAGACCCACACCAAAGAACAAAGAGGACCTCTCCTTGCTCCTCATCAGCTGAGATCTCCAACCCCACTATACCTTCAGTCCTCTCTGAAACCTGCACTGAGAGGAATGAAGGTGTAGAATTAGGTGTATCACAGCCAAGTACTTGTGGGCAATCTGCTTTCGGTACACCGACATCAGATTGTACCAGGCAAATTTCCCTGCCCCAGCTGCTGCACCCCTGAAAGAAGTTCGCTCCCAGCCATCCACATGCCCAGCGGTTGAATGCTAGCTTGGCAAAATTGCTAGCACTTCAACTGCTGCCTTTTCAGTTGGTAGACTCTGCCCCCTTCCGTGAGTTTGTGGAATGTGCGGTTCCTCAGTGGCAGGTACCCAAACGCCACTTTTTCTCACGGAAGGCGATTCCGGCTTTCTACCGGCATGTGGGAGGCAATGTCTTGGCCTCGCTGGACAGGGCGGTCAGCGGTAAGGTGCATATTACCGCTGACTTATGGTCCAGCAGGCATGGACAGGGATGTTACCTAAGTTTCACCGCGCATTGGGTGACTCTGCTGGCAGCTGGGAAGGATGCAGGACAAGGTGCAGTAGTGTTGGAGGTTGTTCTGCCACCACGCCTCCAAAATGCCACTACTATGATTGTGACACACCTCTCTCCTCCACCCCCTCCTCTTCTTCTTCCTCCATGGCCTCTTCCTGTGATTTGTCCTCGGAACCAGCGGTGCTCCGTAGGGGTTCAAGGGGCTACGCAAGTACGCAGGCCAAAAGATGCCATGCGGTGCTTGAGCTGGTGTGCTTGGGGGACAGGAGCCCCACTGGGGCAGAGGTTCTGTCAGCTCTGCAGGGGCAGGTTCAGAGGTGGTTGACTCCACGCCAACTTAAGGCAGGAATGGTGGTTTGCGACAATGGCACCAACCTCCTCTCTGCCCTCCGACAGGGACAAATGACCCATTTGCCCTGTTTGGCTCACATCCTTAACCTGGTGGTGCGGCGGTTCTTGGGCAGGTACCCGGGCTTACAGGATGTCCTGAGACAGGCCAGGAAAGTCTGTGTGCATTTCCGCCGGTCATATAATGCCAGTGCTCGGCTGGCGGACCTCCAAAAGGAAAAAAACACAATAAGTGTAGCGCTAATGAATAATACCAACTGGGACTCTTCCCTCATTATGTGGGCACGGTATATTGACGACATCCTCCTCCTATGGAAGGAGAGTGCCGAATCACTCGATTCATTTTTTGAGCACCTGAATGATAATGACCGTGCCATCTCCCTATCCTACACAGCCAGTAAACATAAGATCAATTTTTTGGACTTAGAAATAGAGATTTGTAATGGTAGTTTCCAACTCCAGACCCACTTCAAAGCTACTGACCGGAACAGCTTCATACAACCTGACAGCTGTCACCACCGGTCGTGGCTTGATTCTGTACCACGGAGTCAATTCCTCAGATTACAAAGAAACTGTTCAAATATTGACACCTTCAAGGTGCAATCTACACTTTTGAGGGCCAAGTTCGTCGATAAGGATTATGACCCCCACCTTGTGGATCGCGAGCTTCAACACGCTCTTGAAACCAACAGGGAATCACTTCTGGAGGAAAGGCCCAAAAAAGAACAGAGTGAGATCTTCAGGTGGTCTCTGTTAACCTCCTTTTCTAACCAACATAGGCAAGTCAAAGCCATTCTTTCCAAGCATTGGGACATTCTTAGGAATGATAGAGTCTTAGGCACAGTTTTGCCCGACAGGGCGAAAGTCATCTTTAAACGAGCCCCTACGCTACAGAGCAAAATTTCTCCTAACATTATTAATCCCCCTATACGCCAGCCACTTTTCCATGAGATGGAAGGATTCTACTCATGTAGGAAATGTATCGTGTGTCAACATAATCCGGGCATCGGAAGGAAAACTGTGTCATTTACATCATCAGTTACCCATAAAAGATATTCCATCAAACAGTTTTGCACTTGCTCCACCAGTTACATTTTATACCTAATTACATGTCACTGTGGGAAACAATATGTGGGCCGCACCATTCGCTCTTTTGCTATAAGAGTGGCGGAACACATTGCCCTCATAAAAAGCGGGGACACTAAACACACTGTCCCCCGACACTATAAACTACAACATAATCGTTTTATGGAGGGGACACAGTTTGTCGTGATAGATCGATATGTGCCCCCTTGGAGGGGTGGCGCCATGACTAGGGGTGTCTCCCGTCTGGAGACCTTCTGGATTCATGAACTCCGCACTCTTTTCCCATTAGGTATCAACATCGAATTAGACGTTATTGCTTTTATCAACAAAGCTTAGTGCTCATTTGGTTTCTGCTCTCTCTCCTGTTTACATATATATACATTTTACATATATTGTCTTAGGCCTATTGCATAAGAACAAATACTTTTTTGTTTTTTATCTTTACTGTATATTTTAGCAACTGTGTTTATTGTATGGGTGCATTTTGTCATTTCCTTATGCACTCCAAAATGTGAGTCCACTCCACCATTGCGTATTTATACACGGCTTCATATGAGGATTCTTTATAATTCCCCTTTTTTTCATACTTGTTTTTCATACATGGTACCCCACCGGCATTTATCAGTGTATGTCACATTTTTTGTGACAACATATATGCATGCACATTTTTCACCATGTTGTTCGCCATTTGCTTTTTTGTCTATTGTCAACATGTGTTTCATTCACATGCCTTATATCTTTTTGCATAGTTATGCATCGATTTAATTTATTTTTCGTTTTGGGGCCATCACATGCACTTCCGGTTTATATATTTTTTTGGTTCCGAGTTAGGTGCAGGATGTTGTTAGGCAGAGATGTCCACACTTCCTATATTTCTGTCTGTCCCCTTATCAATACATGGACGTTCTTCAACACGCATGCGCACTACACGCTTGCTCAGCTTCACGTTGCCATTGCGGCTTGCTTCCACATTGGCGTCTCCCTTTTTTGTCATTGTGCACACGCATCACGTACGGTACTCTGACGCTGTTACCTCTTCAATGGAGGTCCGCTTTCATCTTGACGTCACTTGGCTTCCTCACCGCGCATGCGCCACACGCGCACCATGCACATGCGCAGTACATCACCGCGCTGTATGTATATCCTCACCGTTATTATTGAACGGTTTTCTTTTTACTTATCACTGCTGCATTCTTATGGATCGCACATGGTATAATTCCTCTATAGATCGCACATTGCACTGTTTTGTCAGCCATGACTACTATCGATTTTATGTTCAGTTAACCTCATACGTTGTTTTACTCACTTCCGGTGCCCAAGGGGAGGCGTGGAACGCACGCCGGGCGGCCATTTTGGCCAGATACCGGAAGTGATGTTTTCACAATCGTGGAGCTGATTCCCATCACTTTAGTTGGACTCCCAACTAAAACCCCCCAGACGACGTCTATGAAGAGGAAACGCGTCGGGTTGGACCCCACTGTCACCACTTCTTCTTTCAGCGCTGTTTTATTTGGATTTACATGTGAGTGTATATCTCTTTATTTTAATAAATTATATTTTTTACGGATTTACACTATGTGGCCATTCCTTCCTTTTCCTATTTGTCCACACCATCGTTTGGCTTTTTTAACATCATTCTGAGGGATACGATACCGCCTGGCTTGTTTCATCTACATTGTCCCCCCTGGTTTCGGCATCCACCTTTCAGAGGGATACAGCATCAAGCGGGTCAATCCACAAGTATCGTCTCTCCAGGTTGTCCAGAGTCACTCACCACCTAATCCTTATCTGACCCAACTCGGCGTATGCCCTTTGGGTCCATCCCATCTGGTAAGCCTCTTCATCTTCAGGTGGTGGTGTGTTTACTTTCATCTCAGATGTCGTACATATCTTCTTGAAGTGTTCAGTTTCTTGAAGACTCCTTACTTATTTACATACGGATGACTTTTTTTGGTTTACTTTTGGAAGTATTAATTTTATACGTTTTTGTCATATTGGACATTTATTTCATTAGCGCTACACTTATTGTGTTTTTTTCCTCTTGTAATACCTTGTTGGTTGTGTTAGCTGCTGTTTTCTTTTCTTTTTAGGGCAGCGCAGAATTGTTTTGTATATAGGACCTTCAAAAGGAGTTTAACCTGCCCAAGAACCGCCTAATCTGTGACATGCCCACCAGGTGGAACTCAACATTGGCCATGCTGCAGCGGCTGCACACGCAGCAGAGGGCCATCAATGAGTACCTGTGCGACTATGGCACCAGGACAGGGTCAGGGGAGCTTTTTTTTTTTCCCCACGCCAGTGGGCCATGATCAGGGATGCATGCACTGTCCTGTCACCATTTGAGGAGGCCACCAGGATGGTGAGCAGTGACAGTGCATGCATCAGTGACACTGTCCCCTTTGTCCACCTGTTGGAGCACATGCTGCATGGAATAATGGACAGGGCACTTGAGGCAGAACAGAGGCAGGAAGATGAGGACTTCCTTAGCTCTCAAGGCCCCCTTTATCCAGACAGTGTTCCTGCGTGCCCGCCGATCACACAGGAAGAGGAGGAGGAGGAGGATTGTGTCAGTATGGAGGTGGAGCCTGGTACTCAGCATCAGCAGCAGTCTTTAAGGGATCAGTCCAAAGAAACACATGGACTTGTACGTGGCTGGGAGGAGGTGGCTGCGGACCATGTCGTCCTTAGTGACCCAGAGGACTCCGGACCGAATGCCTCAGCAAACCTACGCTGCATGGCCTCCCTGATCCTGCAAAGCCTGCGTAAGGATCCTCGTATTCGTGGTATCAAGGAGAAGGACCAATACTGGCTGGCAACCCTCCTTGATTCACGTTACAAGGGTAAGGTTGCGGACCTTATCTTGCCGTCGCAGAGGGAGCAGAGGATGAAACATCTTCAGGAGGCCTTGCAGAAAGGTCTGTGCAACGCGTTCCCAGAGACTGGGAGGTTACAAACTCCTGTTTCTGGACAACGTGTTGCTGAGGCTTCCGTCAGTCAAAGAAGGAGCGGTGGAGAAGGTGGCCGCCTGACCGATGCGCTCAGACAATTTTTTAGTCCGCAGCCCCAAGGTATGATCAGTTCCAGCAACCATCGCCAGCGTCTGTTTTACATGGTGAAGGAATACCTAGGGGCAAGATCTGACTTGGACACCTTTCCCACCGAAAATCCTCTGGGTTACTGGGTCTTGAGGATGGATCACTGGTCAGAGCTTGCACAGTATGCAATTGAGCTACTGGCCTGTCCTGCATCCAGCGTTCTTTCGGAACGCACATTCAGTGCTGCTGGAGGCTTTGTAACCGATCACAGGGTGCGTCTGTCCACCGACTCGGTCGATCGACTGACCTTCATAAAGATGAATCAGTCTTGGATCACCACCAGCTACCAAGCACCTGATGCTGATGTAACCGAATAATTTTTTTTGAAATCTCAGGTCCCTTCAAAGACTGCCTATGCTGACGCTGAGTGACTATCCTGAGTAATTATCCTCTTCCTCCTCAATGATCATGCTGATAGCTTGTAAGAACATTTTTGGTTCTGGGCGCCGCCACCAGTGCCTAAGGTCCAATTTTTCAGCCCCTGTTTAACAGGGGTGTGTAATTACAATTTTTGATGCAATACTTTGCAGCAGGGCTCGTTCCTGCGTTCCAACTAGAGTATCTGTGAGGGGTTGCAGTGTTGTGGCACCAAGACCAGTGCCTAAGGCCTAATTTTTCAACCCCTGTTTAACAGGGGCATGTAATTACAATTCTTGATCTAATATTTCACAGCAGGGCCCATTTCTGCGCCCACCAAGAGCGAGTGAGGACTTACAGTGTTATGGCACCAGCACCACCACCAAAGGCCCAATTTTTCAGCCCCTGTTCAACAAGAGCATGTAATTACAATTCTTGATCTAATATTTCACAGCAGGGCCTGTTTCTGCGCCCACCAAGAGTGAGTGAGGACTTACAGTGTTGTGGCACCAGCACCACCACCACCAAAGGCCCAATTTTTCTGCCCCTGTTCAACAGGGGCATGTAATTACAATTCTTGATCTAATATTTCACAGCAGGGCCCGTTTCTGCGCCCACCAAGAGCGAGTGAGGACTTACAGTGTTGTGGCACCAGCACCACCACCAAAGGCCCAATTTTTCTGCCCCTGTTCAACAGGGGCATGTAATTACAATTCTTGATCTAATATTTCACAGCAGGGCCCTGTGAGGGCTTACAGTGTTGTGGCCACAACAACACCTAAGGCCCAAATTTCTGCTGAGTATATAGGGCAGGCCCCTACTTTCAAACATCCAACTTACAAACGACTCCTACTTGCAAACGGAAGGAGACAACAGGAAGTGAGATGAATTCTACCCCTAGGAAGGGAAATTCTCTCCTGTAAGAGTTAATATGGGAAAAACATTTCTCCTTTCCACTAATGCTTTATCACCAATCCTTGTTTCACAAAAAACCCCAAATTTTCAAAAAACATTTGGCATTGGGACAAAAAGTGAGGTTCAATCTTCTGAAGAGGAGCACATACAGTAAAACAAATGTCACAGGGGTGATGTTTTCCAAAAAGCTTAAAAAGATTTTTTGGCTGGAGCTAAACACGTTAAAAATGTACCCATTCAAAATTACAAACAGATTCTACTTAACAACAAACCTACAGTCCCTGTCTTGTTTGCACTGCCTGTATACTGCTGTTCAGAGTATATAGGGCCTGGTGGCCCCACATCTTTCCTTTTTTTAATTTGGGTTCCCCTTAATATCCATACAAGACCCAAAGGGCCTGGTAATGGACTGGGGGGTACCCATGCCGTTTGTCTCACTGATTCTCATCCATATTTCCAGGACCCGACATTAAAGCCGCAAGCAGTTTTAAATGACTTTTTTTCCCTTTAAAAAAGACATTTTGTGCAGGGACTGTTCTAAGCACGGGAAACACGCGCCACTTTACAGGCATACTATAGACACCCCCAGGTATGATATTTAAAGGAATATTTCACTTTTTTTTTACTTTAAGCATCATTAAAATCACTGCTCCCGAAAAACGGCCGTTTTTACAACTTTTTTTTGCATTGATACATGTCCCCTGGGGCAGGACCCAGGTCCCCAAACCTTTTTTAGGACAATACCATGAAAATTAGCCTTTAAAATGAGCACTTTTGATTTTGAATGTCCGAGTCCCATAGACGTCAATGGGGTTCTAACATTTGTGCGAATTTTCGGTCCGTTCGCAGGTTCTGGTGCGAACCGAACCAGGGTGTGTTAGGCTCATCCCTAGTCACTACGTTCGTGTTTGTTGGCCCGCCAATTGTGTGCTGTTAGTATGCAAAACAAGATCCTGGCACACGCCCTTTGGACAAAAATCAGATGCTCAGTTGGCCAACAATCGATAGTGTTTACGAGGCTTTAGTGTTTGCAGCTGCTACTGCCCAAATATTGTGAGTCTAAACAGGTCTGTCTCTGTTGTATGGTTTCTCTGGAAACTGTTGCAGGGTTAGGTTAAACAAGACAGTCCAACAAAACAGATAAGATTGTAGGGGAAATGCGTGTCCTTTTACAGTGCATCTGGAAAGTATTCACAGCGCTTCACTTTTCCCACATTTTGTTATCTTACAGTCTTCTTCCAAAATGGATTAAATTCATTATTTTCTTCAAAATTTTACAAACAATACCCCATAATGACAATGTGAAAGAAGTTTGTTTAAAATCTTTGCAAATTTATTAAAAATAAAAAACAAAAAAAATCAATGTACAATGCCTTGAAAAAAGGCACACACCTGTCTATGTAAGGTCCCACTGTTAACAGTGCATGTCAGAGCACAATCCAAGCCATGAAGTTCAAGGAATTGTCTGTAGACCTCTGAGACAGGATTGTATCGAGGCACAGATCTGGGAAAGAGTACAGAGAAATGTCTGCAGCATTGAAGATCCCAATGAGTACAGTGGTCATTGTCCGTAAATGGAAGAAGTTTGGAACCACCAAAACTCTTCCAAGAGCGAGCCGCCCGGCCTTAGTCAGGAAGGTCAAACCCGCTCGTTGCTGTGGGCAAGCCATTCAAATTTTCATTCATAGTCGATGTTCACCTTTCATTTAGAAGTTTAACCACATCGCAGTTCCAGTCCCATTTGTGTTTTTCTCATGTTGGTCGTCTGGTTCGGATTTCATGCACGCACTTCAGTCACACTCACCGCACCAGCAATCGAGATCTTATTTGCCATATGTGAATCCGTTTGGTTCATATTTTGATTTCATTTCAACACGTTCCCGCTTTCTTTCAATCGCTAGCCTGTGATGCCATTCGGTTCAAATTTTCGTTTCAATTCAACACGTTACCGCTGCAGCCGTATACGACCTGTTGGTCGGACTGCGTTCCTTGGTACAACGTTTTTATGTAGGTTCGTCTGCGGGTGCTGCACCGGTGTCGGCTTGGGTTCCGGACTCTCTCGGGATGGTTCGGGCGGTTACCCAGGTTCCGGCAGTTTCTGTACCTGTACCTGGTCACGATCAGGTGGCTGGAGTGACGTCGTGGGATACAGCGACTGCAGCGGCAGGTGCTGCTACCTCTGCGGACCCGCAGAAGGACCCTAGTAAGAATACGGACTTGGTTCGCTTTGCCAATTCGGCCAAATGCGAGGTGTATGTCTGTTTTGAAGGTCCTTTGGGTGCACACCTTAAATCTGAGTTGCAGGAAAAAATTTGGCTCTGGGACTATGTGGAGATTTTCACGTTTTTGCCTCTTGAGAGGTTTAACCGGTTTAAACTGGTAGAGTCCAAGAGGGAGGATGAGGAAAAGCGTCATTACTGTCTGATTCCGCGGATGTTTAGCAATTGGCTCCTTCACCATCTTTGCGAGCGCAATCGGGGAAAAATTCCTCGAGAATTTTTTCCCTCTTTTTTGTAATTTGTTTGCCATTAGTGAGGCCCAGAGGGTGTACGGGGGACTGGCTTGGCTTAGATATGACAAACAGTTTAGTCAAGGAAAGGCTGTGCGGCCATCGTTATGCTGGGATCATAAGGACATCAGTTTATGGATGAAACTTATGTCTTCGCCACGGCCTCCACTTAGTTTTTTCCAGCGGGGGGCCGGGAGTCTGACCACCCCTGGACAACCAGCCTCAAAACGGTGGGGCCAGTGCTGGCAGTACAATGAGGGTTCGTGTAGATTCGCCACTGGCTGCCGATACAAACACAAATGCTCTCACTGTGGGGGGACTCACCCCCTGCCTCGCTGTTTCAAGGCCGGCAGGGCACGTCCCGGCGATACTACAGGAAACAGGCAGGACACCAGTGAGGGTGGAGAGGAGAGCCCCCTTTCTAAGTAGATATCTGGATCGGCCTGCAACTCAGTTGTTGCAGGCGGGTTTCGCGGAGGGCTTCTTGATCCCTTGTTCCCTTTCTCAAATCCCTCCCGCGGCTGACAATTTGCGGTCGGCTTTGTTAGACTCTGAGATGGTTTCTGAAAAACTCGCTAAGGAGGTGTTACTGGGCTGCATGTGCCTTTTACTCATCCCCCTTGGATAATTTGGTGGTTTCATCTTTGGGAGTAGTTCCAAAGAAGCGTCCCAATAAATTTTGCCTGATCCACCGTCTTTCTTTTCCAAAAGGCGGGTCAGTTAATGATGCCATTGACCCTGAGGCATGTGCAGTGTCTTACACCTCGTTTGACGCTGCCATTTTTTGGGTTCGGCACTACGGTCAGGGTGCCCTTATGGCTAAGGCCGACATTGAGGCTGCTTTTCGGTTGCTGCCAGTACACTGGCTGCCACTTCCCCCTAACAGCATTGGGTCTGCTCCCATCCCGTCACCAGTATCACATCCATCCCCCACACACACACCAACACTGCCACTAATCATCCCCCCTAGTGTCTGCCACTGATCTTCCCCCTAGTGTCTGCCACTGATCCCCCACCCTAGTGTCTGCCACTGGTCCCCCCTAGTGTCTGCCACTGATCCCACCCCCCAGCATCTGCCACTATACCCCCCCAGCATCTACCACTGACCCCCCAAGTGTCCGCACTGATCCCCCCTCCCCCAGTGACTGCCACTGATCCCCCCTAGTGTCTGCCACGGATCGCATCCTCCCAGCATCTGCCACTATACCCCCCCAGCATGTTTGGTATGTACCGTGTTATGTTTTTCTGTATTTCTTTTCAGGTCATGCTTGCCTCGTGTGGATTATGGGACGTTCCTTTGTTCATTGGGGGCCAAGAGGGCTGATGGCAGGCCTAATTGCCGCCAGCTGGGATTCCCCAGATCCGAGGCCAGCATCAGGTGGATAGGGGTCCCAGGATTGTTATGGAGCAGGGTGGTCCCGGAAGGGAATAGGGTTTCTAGGTGGGACAGGGCCCCTGACATCCTGGTATTGCATGCTAGAGGCAATGATCTAGGGATTCGGTCCAGCAGACACCTCATTCGAGACATCAAGTTTGACGTACTCTGCCTGCAGATGGCCTTTCCTCACACTGTGGTTGTTTGGTCTGACATTGTTGGTCGCACTACTTGGTGTTTTTCGCCAGGTCTGTGGATAAGTTGAACAGGGCCAGAGTAAAGGTTAACCACTTGAGCCCCGGACCATTATGCTGCCTAAGGACCAGAGGTCTTTTTCCAATTTGGCACTGCATCGCTTTAACTTTTAATTGCGCGGTCATGCAATGCTGTACCCAAACGAAATTTGCGTCCTTTTCTTCCCACAAATAGAGCTTTCTTTTGATGGCATTTGATCACCTCTGCGGCTTTTATTTTTTGCGCTATAAACGGAAAAAGATCGAAAATTTTGAAAAAAAATGATATTTTCTACTTTTTGTTATAAAAAAAATCCAATAAACTCAATTTTAGTCATACATTTAGGCCAAAATTTATTCGGCCACATGTCTTTGGTAAAAAAATGTCAATAAGCATATATTTATTGGTTTGCGCAAAAGTTATAGCGTCTACAAACTAGGGTACATTTTCTGGAATTTACACAGCTTTTAGTTTATGACTGCCTATGTCATTTCTTGAGGTGCTAAAATGGCAGGGCAGTACAAAACCCCCCCAAATGACCCCATTTTGGAAAGTAGACACCCCAAGGAAATTGCTGAGAGGCATGTTGAACCCATTGAATATGTATTTTTTTTTGTCCCAAGTGATTGAATAATGACAAAAAAAAAAAAAATTTACAAAAAGTTGTCACTACATGATATATTGCTCACACAGGCCATGGGCCTATGTGGAATTGCACCCCAAAATACATTCAGCTGCTTCTCCTGAGTATGGGGATACCACATGTGTGGGACTTTTTGGGAGCCTAGCCGCGTACGGGGCCCCGAAAACCAATCACCGCCTTCAGGATTTCTAAGGGCATAAATTTTTGATTTCACTCCTCACTACCTATCACAGTTTTGAAGGCCATAAAATGCCCAGATGGCACAAAACCCCCCCAAATGACCCCATTTTGGAAAGTAGACACCCCAAGCTATTTGCTGAGAGGCATGTTGAGTCCATGGAATACTTTATTTTTTAAGACAAGTTGCGGGAAAGTGACAATTTTTTTTTTTTTTTGCACAAAGTTGTCACTAAATGATATATTTCTCACACAGGCCATGGGCATATGTGGAATTGCACCCCAAAATACATTTAGCTGCTTCTCCTGAGTATGGGGATACCACATGTGTGGGACTTTTTGGGAGCCTAGCCGCATACGGGGCCCCGAAAACCAAGCACCGCCTTCAGGATTTCTAAGGGCGTAAAGTTGTGATTTCACTCCTCACTGCCTATCACAGTTTTGAAGGCCATAAAAAGCCCAGATGGCACAAAACCCCCCCAAATGACCCCATTTTGGAAAGTAGACACCCCAAGCTATTTGCTGAGAGGCATGTTGAGTCCATGGAATATTTTATATTTTGACACAAGTTGCGGGAAAAGGACAATTGTTTTTTTTTTTTTTTTTGCACAAAGTTGTCACTAAATGATATATTGCTCAAACATGCCATGGGCATATCTGTAATTACACCCCAAAATATATTCTGCTGCTTCCCCTGAGTACGGGAATACCACATGTGTGGGACTTTTTGGGAGCCTAGCCGCATGTGGGGCCCCGAAAACCAAGCATCGGCTTCAGGATTTCTTAGGGCGTTAAGTTGTGATTCCACTCCTCACTACCTATCACAGTTTTGAAGGCCATAAAATGCCAAGATGGCACAAACCCCCCCCCCAAATGACCCCATTTTGGAAGGTAGACTTGCTATTTGCTGAGAGGCATGGTGAGTATTTTGCAGCTCTCATTTGTTTTTGAAAATGAAGAAAGACAAGAAAAATGTATTTTTTTTTTTCTTTTTTCAATTTTCAAAAGTTTGTGACAAAAAGTGAGGTCTGCAAAATACTCACTATACCTCTCAGCAAATAGCTTGGGGTGTCTATTTTCCAAAATGGGGTCATTTGGGGGGGGGGGGGGGGGGTTGTGCCATCTGGGCATTCCATGGCCTTCGAAACTGTGCTAGGCAGTGAAGAGTGAAATCAAAAATTTACACCCTTAGAAAGCCTGAAGGCGGTGCTTGATTTTCGGGGTCCCGTGCGCGGCTAGGCTCCCAAAAAGTCCCACACATGTGGTATCCCCATACTTAGGAGAAGCAACAGAATGTATTTTGGGGTGTAATTTCACAAATTCCCATGGCATGTTTGAGCAATATATCATTTAGTGACAACTTTGTGCAAAAAAAAAAAAAAGATTTGTTTCTTTCCCGCAACTTGTGTCACAATATAAAATATTCCATGGACTCGACATGCCTCTCAGCAAATAGCTTGGGGTGTCTACTTTCCAAAATGGGGTCATTTGGGGGGGGTTTGAACTGTCCTGGCATTTTATGCACAACATTTAGAAGCTTATGTCAGTCACACATCACCCACTCTTCTAACCACTTGAAGACAAAGCCCTTTCTGACACTTTTTGATTACATGAAAAAATTATTTTTTTTTGCAAGAAAATTACTTTGAACCCCCAAACATTATATTTTTTTTTAAAGCAAATGCCCTACAGATTGAAATGGTGGGTGTTTCATATTTTTTTTTCACACAGTATTTGCGCAGCGATTTTTTAAACGCATTTTTGGGGGAAAAAACACACTTATTTAAATTTTAATGCACTAAAACACACTATATTGCCCAAATGTTTGATGAAATAAAAAAGATGATCTTAGGCCGAGTACATGGATACCAAACATGACATGCTTTAAAATTGCGCACAAACGCGCAGCGGCGACAAAATAAATACATTTTTAAAAGCCTTTAAAACCCTTTACAGGTTACCACTTTAGATTTACAGAGGAGGTCTACTGCTAAAATTACTGCCCTTGATCTGACCTTCACGGTGATACCTCACATGCATGGTGCAATTGCTGTTTACATTTAACGCCAGACCGACGCTTGCGTTCGACTTTGCGCGAGAGCAGGGGGGGACAGGGGTGCTTTTTTTTTTTTTTTCTTTATTATTTTTTTGCTTTTTTATCTTATTTTTAAACTGTTCCTTTCATTTTTATTTTTTTTAATTAATTTTATTGTTATCTCAGGGAATGTAAATATCCCCTATGATAGCAATAGGTAGTGACAGGTACTCTTTTTTTAAAAAAATTGGGCTCTATTAGACCCTAGATCTCTCCTCTGCCCTCAAAGCATCTGACCACACCAAGATCGGTGTGATAAAATGCTTTCCCAATTTCCCAATGGCGCTGTTTACATTCGGCGAAATCTAAGTCAAATGCTCGTAGCTTCCGGTTTCTTAGGCCATAGAGATGTTTGGAGCCATTCTGGTCTCTGATCAGCTCTATGGTCAGCTGGCTGAATCGCCGGCTGCATTTTCAGGTTCCCTGTTGGGACAGGAGAGCCAGAGAAAAACATGGAAGACGGTGGGGGGGCATTCCCTCCCACTGCTTGCAAAAGCAGTCTAGAGGCTAATTAGCTGCTAGGATTGCTTTTACATGAAAGCCGACCGCTGGCTGAAAAGAATGATACCAAGATGATACCTAAACCTGCAGGCATCATTCTGGTATAACAACTCAAAGTCCAGCAACATATCAGTACGTTGCTGGTCCTTGTTAGGCATATATTGTAAACTTTTTTTCATGCAGCCTGTGGGCTGAACGAAAAAAAGATATTGATCAGTGGGTATGCCCACCATTAGAATACCTCCCTTCATCCACCCACTTCTAATGATGGGCATACATGCACCATTTATATATGCCGAAGCATGGGGGCATCCTCCCGCAAAAGGCAGGAGCAAATTGCTCCTCCACCCACTGCTGCCCCCATGCTTCGGCATATATGCTGAAGTATGTAACTGTGGTGGTGAAATCACCTCCGACAGCGCTGGAGTCACGGCTTTATATATCGTGGGAGCAAACGCTGTTGCTGTCAAGATAAATAAATCCGTGCTGCAACTGAATGGCGTACCTGCTAAGCAAATGATGGTTAACAATAAAACAAAGTAACATTACAGTATAACAGTAAGACTTACCATACCTGCAAAGCAAATACAAAAAAAAAACATAGTAAAAAATAAAACATTTAACGCAACCTGTGCCTAAAATATATATATGCCGAAGCATGGGGGCATCCTCCCGCAAAAGGCAGGAGCAAATCGCTCCTCCACCCACTGCTGCCCCCACGCTTCGGCATATATGCTGAAGTATGTAACTGTGGTGGTGAAACCTCCGACAGCGCTGGAGTCACGGCTTTATATATCGTGGGAGCAAACGCTGTAGCTGTCAAGATAAATAAATCCGCGCTGCAACTGAATGGCGTACCTGAAAACAATAAAATGGTTACCAACAAAACACAGTAAACGGTAAAGTATAAAAAATCTGAAAAGCAAACATGGTAAAACATAATAACAATAAAACATTGCAGAATAGAATAGAGTAAAAAAGAGCAGAACAATAGAGAGAGAATAGAGAGAGAGAGAACAATAAAACAACAACTATTTTTGTTTTTTTTATTTTATATATTTTTTTGTTTTTATTTTTTTTTATTTTTTTTTTTTACACTTTTTTTTAGTAACTTTTAACTTTTGTAACTCGTTCCAGGTTTGGGTCTCTCAAAATGCAATGGCATCTTGGGAGACCCTGTGTTAGTGTGCCTAGTCTGTGCAGTGCTGAACCCTACGCTAATACTCAACTAATGTATGGTAGCATTCAAAGCATTTACCCATGCAAAGACCAGGATTGCCAGGACAGGAGGGACAATAAGACCGGGTGTCACGCCTAAATCCGCGCTTGCTGCAGACACGACATCTTTTTTTGGGGGGGGGCGTTGGGTAGGGGTACTCGGGTTGGCATAAAGAAAATGCCTCTCATGCAGCCGGCTTACTGCATTTGGTTGGGGAAGGTGAGGTAGAGCACCGTCTGGAAACAGAAGGGCTCTGACGATCTCCTGGAATTTAAGGAAGGATCCAGTCTGTCCCGAAGCTCTGTATAGCACATGAGCGTTCAGCAAAGCCAATTGAAATAAATAAACAGACACTTTTTTGTACCAGCGTCTGGCCTTACTGGCAACTAGGTACGACGCCAACAACTGGTCGTTGAGGTCCACCCCTCCCATATTAAGGTTGTATTCGTGGACACAGAGGGGTTTCTCCACAACACCAGTCGCCGTAGGAATTTGGGTCATCGTGTCTGCAAGAAGTGAGGTGAGAACGAAAACATTCTTCTTATCCCTCCACTTCATAGCGAGCAAATTATTATACTTCAAGCAGGCTCTCTCCCCCAGCCTAAGACGGGAATCTACAAGCCGCTGGGGAAAGCCCCGGCGATTAGGTCGCACGGTGCCACATGCTCCAATCTGCTGATCAAACAAGTGACTAAAAAGTGGCACGCTCGTATAATAATTGTCCACGTACAAGTGGTACCCCTTTCCGAATAAGGGTGACACCAAGTCCCACACTATCTTGCCAGCGCTTCCTATGTAGTCAGGGCAGTTTGTCGGCTCTACGTGACTATCTTTGCCCTCGTAAACCATAAAACTATATGTATAGCCTGTGGCCCTGTCACAGAGCTTATACATCTTGACCCCGTATCTGGCACGCTTGCTGGGAAAGTACTGTTTGAATGACAAGCGGCCAGAAAATTTAATCAGGGACTCATCAACGCAGACAACTTGATGGGGGGTAAACAAGTCTGCAAAACATTTGTTGAAGTGGTTTATGAGGGGCCGAATTTTGTAGAGCCGATCGTATGCAGGGTCTCCACGAGGACGACAGAGTTCATTGTCGTTGAAGTGCATGAACCGCAAAATCTGCTCGTATCGTGCCCTGGCCATGGAAGCAGAGAACAAGGGTGAATGGTAAATTGGGTCAGTGGCCGCAACTTACTCTTTTTTATTCAACCCCATGAGGAGGGAAAGGCCCAGAAAGGTCTTAAATTCGGAGACCGTAATTGGTCTCCAATCTCTGGCAAGGGAGGACTGGGGATTAGCGGCGATGTGTTGACCAGCGTATAAATTGCTTTGGTCCACAATAGATCTATAGAGATCTTCGGTGAAAAACAGTGAATAAAAATCCAGTGGCGTAAAGTCAACTGTTTCCACCTGAATTCCGGGTTGGCCAGTGAAAGGGGGAAGTACGGGTGCTGCAGAAGTGGTGGGTTCCCAATTCGGATTGGCCAATGCAGCAGGAAGGGCACTATGGGCACGACGGGCCTGTCTTTGTCTTCTTGGTGGCAGCGGGACACTACTAGTGCTTGCCACCTCGCCAGCTTGAACTGCACTTATGGGACTCGCCACGTCACCACGTGATACTGCAGTGCTGGATGTACGACCAGGGTGTACTAGGCCGCTGGTGCTTGCCAGTTCGCCAGAAGGAATAGCGGCGCTAGTACTGCTCTGCTCCATATGAGAGCCCTGCGGTTCTTGCACTTCAAGGACAGAAGAAGATGTTCGGGGTCTGGTACGCCTGACCTTAGCAAGGACCACAACTCCGTCGTCAGAGCTATCTGTCATGGAGCCGCTGTCCTCTACAGGTTCGTATTCTGAGCCTGAACTTGACAGATGAGTGATTTCCTCTTCACTCTCTGTCATACTCAGAAACGTGTAGGCCTCTTCACTAGTGTACCTTCGATTTGCCATTTTGGGCTCTAAATTTAGGGGTACACTAGTGAGACTCACAGGCAAAAAAGCTCCTGACTGTCAGCGACTGTATCAAAACGCTACCAAAAAACTGTTAGCGATCGCAGGGATCAGGCCTGACTCTGCGAACGCTGCAGTTATGTGTGCTTAGTGTTTTGTAAGTGTCAGTGATCGATCGATACTGCACTTGGGTGGGCTGGGCAGGGCTGGGCCGAGGGGCAAAACGCAGGTGCTAGCAGGTATCTGGGCTGATCCCGCTAACACTGTGTTTATGGAAACCCTAAACTGCTGGGGAGTATAGATCTGATCGGATCAGATATCGATCCGCTCAGATACTATAGCACTAAGGGAGGTGTATGCTGCGTGCGTGGGTTTTAGCGGTACTGGCGCTGACCTGACACTGCCTGGGGCGACGCAGACCTTAGCTGACCCTAAAAATGTAATTTATATCACCGCCGGGCAATTAGGGGGTTAAACCTTTATAGGGTAATAAACGGCGGGTGCCCTAAAACTATGATAAACTATAATAAACTGTAATAAACTACAAAAAACAAACTAGCTAACCAGCGTCACCCGTAACACTTATACGGTGATCGCTGGTGAAAGGGTTAACTAGGGGGCAATCAGGGGGTTAAAACCTTTAGTAGGTAGTATATGGGGGTCCCTGTCGCTATAAAACACTGACAGCGAACCTATATACTTACCTCCCTAACTAGCGTCACCTGTGTCACTAATACAGCGATCAGAAAAACGATCGCTTAGCGACACTGGTGACGGGAGGTAATCAAGGGGTTAACCTTTATTAGGGGGTGTTAGGGGGGTACCCTGGACCTAAGGGGGGGTACCCTAGACCTAAAGGGGGCTAACCTAACTGCCCTAACACTTGTAACTGACACAAACTGACACCAATGCAAAAAAAAAAAATGCTATTGGTGTCAGAGTGACAGGGGGTACAGGGGGGTGATCGGGGGTTGATCGGGGGGTGATGGGGGGTGACAAGTGTGCCTGGCGTGTTCTACTGTTAGTGTAGTGTTGTGCAGACTTACTTGATGTCTTCTCTCCTTGGCGCGGCGACGAAAAGACCGGCTCGAGGAGGGATGACATCACTTCCTTTCCCTCTGTTTACATTACAGAGGGAAAGGAAGCATTCTCATTCGCCGGGAGCGATCGGGAGGGGGTGGCCAACAATGGATGGCCTCCCCCTCACCTCTCATCACCCGGGAAGAAATGGCGACCGCCTCGGGCACCGGGGGGGGGGACCGATCGGACCCCCCACCCGCGAAAGGCAAATCACGTACATGTACGTGATTTTGCCTGTCCGTGCCACCTTGCCGACGTACATCGGCGTGAGGCGGTCGTCAAGTGGTTAACAAGGAGGTTGGGAAGTTCATAGTGCAAAATGACAATTTCGTAGTATGGCACCAGGAGCTGGAGGTGGATACGTGGCAGTATCTCTGCAGTGACGGGGTTCATCTAAACGCATAGGCATGGATCTGTGGTCCCTGGGTTTGCAAGATGGGGTACGGGGGCATTGTGTTTTTGGTGGGGCACAAGGGTGTGAGGTTTGGTCTTTGGAAGCATTTTAAAACAACCTGCTGTTTAGATTATTAGGGACCCATCTAGGGTATGGAGTCTCGGGTGGAATGCCAATTATTAACTGGTAGTTACAATGGTGGTATCTGCAGATTGTGGTTCGTCTCCGGTGCAGTGCGGCAGGGACCCTGAAAGTAATTACACAGATACAAGGAAAATTTTGATACTTGGTGCCTCCACGGATCGGCAACTTTAAAAAGTGTTATGTTTTTTATTTGGTAAATATTGGTTAAATTATTTATTTGTTTTAAGTAACGGCCAATTTACTCCAACGGTTGTGTCAGTGTATTTTTTGGGTAAGGTCTAGTTGAGGTAATGGGTTGGTGGTGCAGCATGCAGTTATACTAAAGGGTCGGATACATCTGGGGTACCTTGGTCATGTGCTATCTGCTATAGAGCTCACCCCGAATCCGCATGCACTCTCTAACATCTCAACACCACCTGACTAAGCCGAGTGAACGTACAATGGTTGGTTAACTATCTCTCCTCACACCCGTCTCCCTCGCTCACGCATTTCTTAGCACATGGTTTTCATTTGGGATTCACACTGGTCTCATCACCCTACCACAGACAAGTGTAAAATTTGCTGTCTGCCCCCACTGACCCGGAGGCTATTGACACTCTGTTACAAATGGAGCTAGACAGAGGTTTTATCATCGGACCTTTTTCTGTACCACCATTTTAGTTCTTGCAGAATTAGCCCCATTAGGCTTGTTAAAGGCAAATTTTCCAATAAACCGTCGAATTTACGACTTGTCCACTCCTCATTCTACTCGCATCCCCAGTCTAAATTCCCTGATTTTGTCCAAGGAATTCTCACTCAAGTACGCATCTCTCAATCAAGTTATACAATGCATTGTTTGCATGGGAGCAGGTGCGTGGCTGTCCAAAGCAGAGATTTCGGATGCCTTCAAGCTATTACCTGTAGATCCGTCCTTGTGGCAGTGGCATGGCATTAAGTGGAAGGATTTATATTATTTCGCCATCAAACTTACCTTTGGCTCCAAAAGTAGTCCATGACTATTCAATATATTTGCTCAGTCACTGACTTGGATTTTGTCCCAAAGAGCTCATTGTCAGAAGGTCATCGTTTATATGGACAATTTTCTCTAGATCGAGAGGCCTGACAAACGCCCCACAGATTTGCACAGAAAATAAAATAATTCTTTGGTAATCTCAGCGTGCCCATTGCAAAACACAAAGTAGAAGGTCCTTTACAGTCCATCACCTTTTTAGAGATTTCATTACAATCGTTCCAGGAAGGCCAGCCTTCCACTTGACAAGCTGACTTGCATTAGGTCCGTTATACACACTTTTGCCTGTTCACAGGTTGGTACAAAAAGGAGTTACAGTCTATATTGGGCATGCTTAATTTTGCTATGAGGATTATTGCTCAGGGACAATCTTTCATTTCACGACTTCTGGCTTTTTACCAGGATCAGGATCCAGACCAAGTTCTTAGACTAGATCAATCGGCTATCGCTGATCTGGCCATGTGGGATGAATTCCTGAATGACTGAAATTGCGTGCCTATGTTTATGCCGGTAGCTTCTGTCTCTTCTCCTTATGTAGTTATGGATGCTGCGGCTTCCACAGGATTTGCAGCCATTTTTGGCCCCCACTGGTTTGCAGGTCCATGGCCTCAAGAGACTTTGCTTATCCCTAGGTTTAGTCAGGCGTCCCCCATGTTTGAGTTGTTTCCCATAGTAGCAGCAGCTCAGGTTTGGGATCACACCTGGGTAGGGCAAACAGTAGTTTCTCCACTGACAATCTGGCCACGGCCGAGATCTTCAATAAAGGTAGGTCCAGCTCGTGTCATTAGGAGGTTGGGCAGGTGGAGGCAGAGGCGGCTTTAGGCTTTGTGAGGCCTTAGGCAAAACTTAGACATGAAGCCCCACTGATGCCCTTGAGCTACGCAGCATGCCTTCCCAGATTGAGATCCTCCTGCGGTGGATGGGAGGTGTGACGTGCGTGGACGCAACATCACTCCTCATTGGGTGGCAGGCAGAACATCAGCAGTCTTAGGTTACGTGAGAGGTGATTGTAACGGTGCTCTTAACGTTGCCTGCACACAGCTGCATTAGGATGTCCTGTCACCTTTAAAATAAAGTGCTGCAAATCAGATGTTTGGCACGCTTAAGTTGAGACAGTGCTCTTAACGCTGCCTGAGTACTGCAACGTTAAGGTTCCCTATCAATCAAAACTGGGGTAATGTGTGTAGCACTAACCCTGAAGGAGCCGCTTGGTAATTTTAGGTTCTCTGTTCTGCGCCTCAACTCCAAGAGACACCCTCAGCCCATCTGACCAGTGGCGAAACAATCAGGGTTGCACCAGTCGTGCTTGCGTTCTGCCAGTATGGGGGGGCCAGCCGTCAGAAGGATCTTCTGCTATTTACCCAGAGGCGATGATTGGAGAGCAAACTGCACACCCAGCATCTCCGCCCATTCTTCTTTTCTCAGCTGCACTGTGTATTACTGTATACTGCCATAGTAACTGCACATCGGACCGCTCACCCAGAGCCACTGAGTTTGCAGCTGCAAACCTCCATAGCCATCGGGAGGCAGAAGCTGGTTACTCTTGTTAGTTGTCCAGGTGGAGTGAAGGGGGAGGAGATTCATTCTTGGGATAGTGACCTGGAGACACATGGAGGGAGCCGGAGCATACATGGAACATGAAGCACAGAGTCCCAAGCTGAAAGTGAAATTGAGAGTGCCATAGATCCCAACCCCTAGCAACACCACTACTGATCCCATCACCCCCCAGAGTGCCACTTCCCCCACACAGCAGGGGCGGACTGACCATTCGGGCACTCTGGCACTGCCCATGTCACTAAGGGGCCCCATCAGGGTTGCCAGCCTCAATAAAACCAGGGACAGTATGTAAAAATCTGTGTTTTTTTAACCACTTCCCACCCGGCCCATAGCAGATGACGGCCGGGCGGTGGTTCAGTTATCCTGACTGGGCGTCATATGACGTCCAGCAGGATAAAATGCCAGCACGTCGCGGCGATCGGTGGAGCGGTGTGTCAGTCTGTGTCAGTCCGGCGGAGGCTCTTTACCACGTGATCAGCCGTGTCCAATCACGGCTGATCACGATGTCAATAGGAAGAGCCGTTGATCGGCTTTTCCTAACTCGCATCTGACAGACGTGAGTAGAGGAGAGGCAATCGGCGGCTCTCCTGGCAGGGGGGGGTCTGTGCTGATTGTTTATCAGCACAGCCCCCCCTCAGATGCCCACACTAGATCACCAGGGAAGCCGCCAGGACCACCAGGGAGCCGGGCAACATGTGGATGGCCAGGTATGTACCCCATGGCCATCCACATGTGCCCAATCTGTGCCAATCAGTGCCCACACATTTTAAATCAGAGATGCCCAGCAATGCCACCCATCAATGTGATCAGTGCCACCAATCAGTGTCAACAGTGCCACCCATCAGTGCCCATCTGTGCCACCTATCAGGACCCATCTGTACCCACCAGTGCCCACCTATCAGTGCCCATCAGTGCCCATCCGTGCCACCTATCAGTGCCACCCATAAGTACCCATCAGTACCACCCATAAGTACCCATCAATGCCACCTACGAGTGCCCATCAGTGCCGCCTATGAGTGCCCATCGGTGCCACCTATGAGTGCCCATCAGTGCTGCATACCAGTGCCACCTATCAGTGCCCATCAGTGCCACCTATCAGTGCCCATCAGTGCCGCCTATCAGTGCCCATCATCAGTGCCCGTCAGTGCCACCTCATCAGTGCCACCTCATTTGTGCCCCTCAGTGCCATCGTATCAGTGCCCGTCAATGCAGCCATATCAGTGCCCGTCATTGAAAAAGAAAACGTACTTATTTTCAAAAAATTTTAACAGAAACAAAGAAAAACTTGTTTTTTTTCCAAATTGTTGGTCTTTTTTTATTTGTTGCGCAAAAAATAAAAACCGTAGAGGTGATCAAATACCACCAAAAGAAAGCTCTATTTGTGGGAACAAAATGATAAAAAAATTGTTTGGGTACAGTGTTGCATGACCGCGCAAATGTCATTCAAAATGCGACAGCGCTGAAAGCTGTAAATTGGCCTGGGCAGGAAGGTGTCTAAGTGCCTGGTATTGAAGTGGTTAAAAATCCCAAGATTATAGCTGCCCCGCATCTCCAGTACCTTTTCAGTGTGTGTATGTGTATTCTGTGTGTGTATACTGTGTGTGTATATTGTGTGTCTGTGTGTGTATACTGTATGTGTTTGTGTGTGTATACTGTGTGGCCCCATAATCTATTGCCTGGGGCCCCCATAATCTCCTATTGCCTGGGGGCCCCATAATCTCCTATTGCCTGGGGGCCCCATAATCTCCTATCGCCCAGGGTCCCCATAATCTTCTCCTATTGCCGGGGGGCCCCATAATCTTCTCCTATTGCCCGGGGGCCCCATAATCTCCTATTGCTCGGGGGCCCCATGAGTTGTCAGTCCGCCCCTGCCGCACAGCACTGGCACTGCTCCCATCCCACCACCAGTGTCACATCGATCCCCCACACACACACCAACACTGCCACTGATCCTCCCCTAGTGTCTGCCACTGATCCCCCTAGTGTCTGCCACTGATCCTCCCCCTAGTGTCTGTCACTGATCCCCCCTAGTGTCTGCCACTGATCCCCCCCTAGTGTTTGCCACTGATCCCCCCTAGTGTCTGCCACTGATCCAACCCTCTAGTGTCTGCCACTGACCCCCCTAGTGCCCTCCACTGATCCCATCCCCCCAGCATCTGCCACTATACCCCCCAGCATATACCACTGACCCCCCCGCCCAGTGTCTGCACTGATCCTCCCCTAGTGTCTGCCACTGATCCCATTCCCCCCAGCATCTGTCACTATACCCTGCACTAGCAGCTACCACTGATCCCCCCCAGTGTCTGCCACTGATCCCATCCCCCCCCAGAATCTGCCACTATACCGCCCAAGCATCTACCACTGATCCCCCCCCAGCATCTGCCACCGATCCCACCCCCCACCCCCAGCATCTGCCACTGATCCCATCCCCACCCAGCATCTTTACAGATTGATTCCTCTATATGCCTCCCCCGCCACCCCTCCTATCCAGCTTCTTTCTGCTCCCCCTGGGCCCCTGTACTCTCTCCTGGCTCCACTCCCCCCGCAGCATGGCCAGGTGATTTGTCAGGATGGAGAACGGGGAAAGGGCTGGTAAATGTTTAATTTAATGGCCCCTTCCTTCTCTGAATCACAGTCAGTGATAGGTACCGATCACTGACTCCATTCATTCATAACTGAGGCATAGTAAACTATCTTTACAATGCTTCAGGTTGTGAAAGAAAGGGAAGATTCTGTGCAGCTGAGGCTGCAGAGATGGAGCTTGAGGGCTGTGTCCTCAATCTTCTTTCTCTGTCTCAAAGGTGGAACATAAGAGGTCTGTTTAGACCCCCAATATCACACCAAAGCATCCCAACGGGGCTCCTAAATTAAAAAAAATATATATTGTAAAAAAAAAAAAAAAAAAAAAGTGATAATAAAAAAATTAATACTGACACCATTGGCAGAACAACCAGGGTCGCACTGGCGACCGAGCTCTGGCTCTCTGCCACCGGGCTTCGGGCGAGGGGTCGCAGGCCCGTGAGAAAGGGCCCTGGCTAGGGGTCAGGGGGGCCCTTCATGGTTTCTTGCACTGGGGCCCTGAAGGTTCTAGGTACGCCTCTGCCTCTGACACACCTGGTTAATTGAATCACTATAGACACACGTAGCGTATAGTACCTTTCACCTTACTGTAGGATATAGGCAATAAACGATTACACACGTGCTTAGTGGTAGACACTATTTTTCTATAATTAGGAACTTGCATAAATGACAAAAAGTGCAGTCACAAAGCAGAGTAGAACTGCCCTCAGGTAATAAAGGTAAACAAATATATCTATAAAAGCAGCTCTATATCAATAGCAGAAAAATCAATACGAGAATAGATAAATCAATATTTAGCAACACAGCTGTACTCTAAACGTGTCCAAAGGAATAGCAGTTTCCTAGTGGTTTTTGAGTGCACTCGAAGAAATGACAGAAGGTGGGGTTCCACTTTAAATGGCAACAACAAACTGCGCCAGGCCGGTGCAAGGATTTTTTTTTACTTATCCCGTTCCAAGAAGTGACGTCATACAGAGGAGGGCTGGCAGCCTGTCCAGTCAAGTGGCCCATTGAACCACTGAATCAGCTCATCCATGCCCACCTGCTTTTTCAATGTAGCCTCACCAGTGCCTCCTTATCAGTATCCATCAATGCAGCCTCATCAGTGCCCATCAATGCAGCCTCCCCAGTGTCCATAAATGCAGGCTCACCAGAGTTGTAGTTTCCTCTGCGCTGCTCGGGGAGCTTGAGTGCAGACTACAACTCCCAGAATGCAACAGCGGCTGGGAGTTCTAGTCCTTCCTACAGAAGAAAAAGAAAATGGCTGTTTTCAACATAGGTTAGGGTGACCTTGGGGCAATTGCCACTCTGCCCTGCGGCCCAGCCCACCCCTGACGTCAATCATGACACTTCCCGGTCTGTGTACAGGAGGATGGCTGAGTGGACGAAGGTGTGCTGAGCTCCCGCCGCCCTTCCCAGTGTCACCCACCATAATAGCACCGGGCCCACAGGTGGGACAGTGGTGCGCGGTAAACATGATGAAGAGGGTTGCACATCGCGGCAGTGGTGGAAGTGATAGGCGGCTTCACAGCCACTTGTAACACTTCCACATGGAAGGTGACAGTCGGCTTTGCTAAATTACACACACTCCCAGCTGCTTTAGGGGCTGGGAGTGTGTAAAAAAAAAAAAAGTGGCTGGGGATTAGGATTTTACTGCCCCCCTATCCTGGCGGCCTGAGGTGGCGGAATAAGCTGCCATATGGTAGTGCCGGCCATAGCCCCGGGGCTGCTACAGTCATAGGGCAGTCTTTAGGCTCGGTTCACACCAGTGTGCTGTGTGACCTCACATGTGATGTGCACCACACTGTAGTACAAATCACATGTGAAGTCTGTGCTATGCGATTTCAGCCATACAGATAGTATGGCTGAATTTGCATCGCATTTGGAGCAAAGTCATGCAGGATCCTTTTTTGGTCCGCACCAGAACACCCATGCGATCCGATTCATGTCTGAATTGACAGTTCGCGCTGCGATATGTGAACCAGTCTGGGGTGTCATTAACTTTGTATTGACACTCCCAGCGGTTCCCATAAGGCAGTGTGAACTGCCTGCGAGTCAGGTGCGATGCGGGAACCTGCAGTGGATTTGCAGGGTTCTCGCACCACACCAGTGTAAACAGAGCCTAAGTGCTGGTTGACACTGCAGCGATGCAGGAACCCTGCAAATCCACTGCAGGTTCCCGCATCGCATGTCTCGCGGTGGCAGTTCACACTGCCCTATGTGAACTTCTGGGAGTGTCATTTAAAAGTTAATGACACCCCCAAATCAGTTTGCATATCGCAGTACGAACTGCAAATTTGGACAGGAATCGGATCGCATGGGTGTAAACACCCATGCGATCCGATTTTGCTGCAGATCAGAAAAGAAGTCCTGTGCGAGTTTGGTCCAAATGCAATGCAAACTCAGCCATACTATCTGTATGGCTGAAATCGCATCGCACAGAGATCGCATGTGATTTGCACTGCAGTGTGGTATAAATCACATCCGATGTCGGACATCGCTGCAGTGTAAATCAGCACTAAGTCCTAAATCCTCATCTCTAATCATTGGTGCACGTTTCAGCTGTGAATAGGGCCTGCAGGCAGTATTAGGGCCAAAGAATAACAGGTTGGGCAGTCCCTCTTACCAGACCCGGGGATACAGCAACAATGGTTCCTCTGATCAGGAGTTAGCTCATTCTAGGTTGCCTGTGGCGACTCTGCTGGGTAGCGCTTAGATCTGTATTCTGGAAATAACTTCATGCCTTTTTTCACAAGGAATGGTTCTAGGCTGTGTGGCTTTCTCTCTGGTGGTGCAGTACAGTGGGGTTCTCTCTCTCTGATGGAGCCCTATCAGCACAATCCTCTCCCTCTGGAGTCCTGGGTGCACTTCCCCAAAAGCTCTCCTAAGCTCCTGGGTTGCTCTCCCTCCTCTTCAGTTGGGCCATGCTGGGGGCTCCCGTTTCTTCCCTTAGTGTTGCAATGTCCAGTCCTCGGGACTACATGTCCCACAATCCTCCTCTCTGCTTCATTTTGAGTGTTTTTTCCCCTGCCCAATAAGAAGTAGGTGGAAGAAACATAGCCAGCACAGCTCCCGAGTACGATGGTGAGAGGAGGAGAGGGGGGCAAAGAAGAGCCCACAGCTGCTCTCTCCACACAGAGACACAGTCGCTCCGATCTCCTGCTGCTCTACTCTCCTCTGATAGGAGGAAGGAAGGGGAATGGGCAGGAAGCTCAGAGAGCCCTCCAGTCTTTCCGGTGGCTCGAGCAGGGGGGGTGAAGGAGGTCTCCTTCTTGGACCCCCACCTGTCATTTGCTGGCGGCCAGTGGGGAGAGCAAGCGGGATGGGGATCCGCGGCACCCTCTACACATATCAGGCAGATTAGGTGGCCGCAAGGCCCCTGTGATCGCAAGGCCTAAGGCGATCACCTAATTTGCCTAATTGGAGAGCTGCCTCTGGGTGGAGGTCCTCTTGCTTTTCCTGGTACGTTCCAAACCCTAAGGTTGAAATGTTACAAGCATTCGCTAAGTTAGCCCAGTGATGTAACTTGTTGTTCAAATAAACATTTATTTCCCTACCTGTCCTCTTTTTGCCCCCTTTTAGGCGTACTGACCAGCTGACCAGTGCACACCTCAGGTCTGTCTCATGTCTGCAAGTCTTTGTTGCGTCTTTTGTGTTAGTTGTATCTGTGTCTGTCTCAGCTCGGAAAACTCTGATCATAAATAAGAAGGCCAGCAAGGTGGTCTGAATTTATGGAAGGAGTTTGGAGGGTATATACTCCACTCACTCCCCTATCTCCTTGTCGGTTTCCGGTGCGTGATACCCTCCCACACCTTTTCCCCTACAACAATCCTTAATTTTTTTATTATTATTGAGTATGCCTCCTTTTAGGCGTACTGACCAGCTGACCACCTCAGGTCTGTGTCATGTCTGTAAGTCTTTGTTGCGTCTTTCATATTAGTTGTATCTGTGTCTATCTTGGCTCGGAAAACTCTGGTCATAAATGTATTTTTATTGGGATTTTATGTGATAGACCAGCACAAAGTGGCACATAATTGTGAAGTGGAAGGTAAATAATAGATGGTTTTCAAAATGTTTTACTAATAAATATGTGAAAAGTGTGGCATGCATTTGTATTCAGGCCCCCTAAGTCAATACTTTGTAGAACCACCTTTAGAGCTGTTAGAGCAATTAGAGCTGCAAGTCTTTTTGGGGTTGTCTCTACCAGCTTTGCACATCTAAAGGGTGACATTTTTGCCCATTCTTCTTTGCAAAATAGCTCACGCTAGTCAGATTGGATGGAGAATGTCAGTAAACAGCAATTTTCAAGTCTTGCCACAGATTCTCAATTGGATTTAGGTCTGGACTTTGACTGGGCCATTCGAACACATGAATATGCTTTGATCTAAACCATTTGTCAGGGCTCAGTCTCTGTGCAGGCACCCGCCTCGTATATTACATCTGTAAGAGGTATGTCTGGTTCCGCACCACTTCCCCAGCGATGCGGTTTTCTCAACCAGATTGGGATATACTTTGAGATGTCGCCCCAGGCATTCCCCATGGACAGAAGCAAAGTAGGCTTCATTATTTCTTTGCTTTCTGATAGAGCCTTGGCTTGGGCAAACACTTTCCTGAGTTACCCAGAGTTTGAGGCTTCCTTTAAAAGGGTATTTGACTTTTCCGCTGGCTCCACTTCTGCCGCCAAGAGCCTCATGTCCATCAAACAGAGTACGAGAACTGTTGCTGATTATGCCATTGAATTCTGTACCCTGGCAGCAGAAGTCGCTTGGAACAATGAGTCCCTCGTGGCTGCTTTTTCTCATGGTCTCTCAGATAACATCAAAGATGAGATAGCAGCCCGAGACATACCTACAGATCTGGAGAAGTTGATCATGTTTGCCATTCTGATTGACTCCAGACCCCGAGAGAGACCTTCCCTTAAGGAGTGCTTGCGGAAGCCTCCTGTACGTTTGGCTCTGAGCTTTGCAGTCCCACCCTTGCCTCCCTCACCTCCCATGCCTCCTGGTACCAAGTCTGCCAGTGAAGTAGAACCCATGCAGTTGGTCTTCACACACCTCTCTGTGGAGGAGAGAGCCTTTAGGAGGAGGGAGTGATTGTGCCTTTATTGTGGCCAGGCAGGTCACTTGTTGAAGTCCTGTCCTACCCGTCCAGGAAACGCTTTCACCTGGGGTCCTGTAGGGGACAAACCTTAGGTGGCATTGTTACGTCCCCAGTTATCCTGAAGGATAAGCCTTTTGTTCCGGTTACCCTTTCTTGATCTGAGCCGTCCATTGAGACACAGGCTCTACTCGACTCCGGGGCTGCAGGCCTGTTCATAGATAGTGCCTTTGTGTCTAAGCACTCAATTCCGCAGCTTCGTGCCACTCCACTTGCCATTGAGGCTAGTGATGAGAGACCACTACAGCCTGCCCATGTGACTCATGAGACTGCTTCATTGACCATGATTGTAGGGGCTCTTCACCATGAGATAATCCAAGTCTAAGTTATTTCCTCACCCCTTTACCGGTGGTTATTGGTTATCCTTGGTTACAGAGGCACAACCCTTCTTGTCAGGGCTGGGCTTAGCCCTGCCTTCTCTGAGCTGGCTGCTCAGCTGTCGGCTAATTGCCAGCTCTCATCTCTCTCCACAGTTACCCAGCTGTTGTTGATTCTGCTCGTCAGTTCTGCCTACTTAAAGCCGTCCAGCTCACTTGATCTCTGCCTTCGCCTTTGTCAACATCACAGTGACTTTCTCCTGCGTTCCTGTTGAAGACTGGCTCGGCTGACGTCCCTTCTGGCTCCTGATCCTGCTTGCTGTACTACTACGTTCATCTCTGGCTCTGACTACCCGATTGTCAGGGAAATGGCTGTAGGAGAACTGGCAACAGTGCAAGTTGTCAAGGAACCAACATCAGGAGAAGGGCTCTAGGACCCAGCATCTCTACCAGCACTTATGGCAGGAGAAGGACTTTAGGACCCAGCATTTCTTGCAGGAGAAGGACTTTAGGACCCAGTATCTCTACCAGCAGGTCACATGGGCCTATATAAGGAAGTCTGCTAGTGTCTGCAGTTGCTGGTTTGTCAGTCTTCCTGTGTTCCTGAGCCTCTGTGCAATTACTATTTGGATTCCTGTTGTGACACGGCTTGTTCCTGACCTGTCTTCCACTACTGTTCCTTGTGCACACCTTGCCAAGTATTACCGAGGATTCTTATAGACTTTAGCCCAGCTGTGTTTGCTGTATTACCCGGTGTCCTTTTGGTGCCCACCAGCTCTTCTCTCTGGAATCCATCTGGCAACCTGTGCTTCTCTGGGCACTACACCCTCTGTACCCAACTTCAGGGGTGTACTGCACACAGCCACAAGGGGAAACCTCTCGGCATTTCGGCCTCCAACCAGGTACGTGACACCGTTCCGGTTACTGAACTCTGGCTTGTTTTGACCACGCTTACTCTGTTTACCTTTTTATGATTATTTTTTATTAAACAAGTGTGATTTAACTATACTTCTGTCTCGGTCTGATTCATGGTTCCTGATACCTCTTTTGATTGGCTTCGCGCTGAGGTTCTTTCCTGGTCACAACAATAAGTTTTCGGAAAGTGGCCAAGGTCTTGTGCACCTCTTCACTCACCTCCCTGCCAGAGGAGTACCGCAAATTTGGTGATGTCTTTGACAAAGGTCAAGCCGTTAGTTTACCTCCACACTGGTCGTATGATTGCGCAATTGACCTTCAATCTGGTGCCATGCCTCCTCGTGGCCGGGTATACCCTTTATCGGTCTCGGAGGATAAAGCCATGGAAGACTATGTTGCCAACGCACTTGCTCGAAGGGGTTCATCCGCAAATCCTCTACTCCTGCTGGTGCTGGCTTCTTCTTTGTGAAAAAGAAGAGTGGAGAACTGAGACCTTGTATCGATTATAGGGGTCTCAATCGCATCACGATTAAGAACTTGTATCTGATTCCGTTGATTACAGAATTATTTGACCGCCTCAAGGGAGCAATGGTTTTCACGAAGCTCGATCTGAGGGGGGCTTACAATCTTGTGAGGATCAAGGAGGGCGACGAATGGAAAACTATGTTTAATACTAGGACAGGACATTACGAATACCTCATAATGCCTTTTGGTCCTTGCAACGCTCCTGCAGTTTTTCAGGAATTCATCAACGATGTCCTCTGAGATATGTTGCAGCAATGTGTGGTGGTTTATCTCGACGACATTCTTATATATTCGAATTCCCTAGAGAGCCACCACACAGATGTCTCCTCTGTGTTACAGAAACTGGGAAATAATGTACAGGGATAGGGACAATTGTAGACACGCACCCACACAAACTCAGATTGAACTAGATGGACTGGTGTCTTTATTCAGCCTTATTAACTCTGTAACTATGTATAATAACCTGTATTGCAAGTTGGAAAATTGCGAGTTCCATCGTGAACAGGTTACATTTCTGGGTTATGTCATTTCTACTGCTGGTTTTTCGTGGGACCCAGAGAAACTATCTGCAGTTCTACAGTGGCCTCAACCCATAGGTCTACGTTCGCTACAAAGTTTTCTTGGCTTTACCAATTATTATCGGAAGTTTATTCATAACTAATCTTCTCTGGTCAAACCCCTGACTGATATGACCAGAATGGATGGTAACTGACAGAATTGGTCTCCGGATTCCATTAAACCCTTTGAGTCTCTTAAGGCTGCCTTTGTTTAAGCTACTGTGTTGGCACATCCTGATCCCACGTTACCCTTCATTTTTGAGGTTGATGCATCTGAGTCTGGAGTTGGTACCCTTCTGTGTCAACGTCCTACCTCTGAGAGCGCTATGCATCCTTGTGGCTACTTTTCCAAGAAATTGTCTCTTGCGGAATGCAATTACGAGATTGGGAACAGAGAGCTGTTATCATTTTAGCTCTTAAAGAATGGAGGCATCTCCTTGAAGGTACCACTGTGCTGGTTCTCATTTTGACTGACTACAAGAATCTCACATTCTTGTCTGAGGCAAAACGTTTATCTCTCAGAAGGGCACAATAGGCTCTTTTTCTGTCAAGCTTTAATTACATAGTCTCGTTCTTACCAAGAATATAAGGGCTAATGCATTGTCGCAACAGTTTTCCTTCGCTTCCAAGATGGAGTCGGTTCCTGTGATACCTCCCGATCGTATTCTGGCCACTGTTCGTACCAGTCTCACTTCACCCTTGGGTAACAGAATTCTTGCTGCTCAGATCCACTCTCCTCCAGAGAAACCTTGTGACCACTGCTTTGTCCCTGAGAGTCTCTGCACTGCTTTGCTCCAGACTTACCATTCTCCCAAGGCTGCAGGCCACCCAGAGAAGAATCAACTCATTTGGGCCATTTCCCACAATTCTGGTGGCCTAGTCTTCGCGCGGATGTTTTCATAGCTGCTTGTTCCCTGTCTGGTCAGTGTAAGACACCACGACGCCTTCCAGTGGGTCTTCTACAACCCATACCCAATGGAGAGAGGCCTTGGACCCACCTGTCTATGGATTTTCTTGTGGCGTTACCCAACTCCCAGGGCAACACAGTTATGCTTATGGTGGTTAACCGGTTATCGAAAATGTCCCATTGTATTCCACTTAAGAAGTTGCTCACATCCAAAGAATTGTCATCTATTTTTGCTCGGGAGATATTTTGATTACATGGGCTTCCCAAGGTTACCACCTCGGACAGGGGTAGCCAGTTTGTCTCCAGATTTTGGCGAGCCTTTTGTGCACAGTTGGGAATTCAGCTTGCCTTCTCCTCTGCGTATCGTCCGCAGTCTAATGAGGCCTCAAAATGAGCCAACCAAGCCTTGGAGTTTCTATGCTGCTATATTTCTGACCGCCATAACAACTGGTCAGACCTGTTACCTTGGGCAGAGTTTGCTCACAATAGTGCTGTCAATACCGTTTCCCAATTATCTCCGTTTTTGGCGAATTATGGTTTCCAACCATCCATGTTGCCTGACTCATTTGCTCCTCAAAGAATTCCTGCTTTAAAGGCACATTCCTGTGGTCTTCGTTCCAAGTCCAAGAATCCTTGCAGCGTTGTAAATAATAAAGTGCAGAGCTAGGTTGTGTACAAAATGACCCTATACATAAATGACGTGTCAAATAAAGTGCAAATGTGCAATTCAGTGCAATGAATTGTGCAATACTGTATACAGCCAAAAATTGGAACATTGTTAAAATGTGCAATTCTATGCGATTAATGTGCAATAAAGCAAACAAAAAAATGCATACAAAGAAATGCACAGATGTGCTTAAAGTGCAATATAAGTGCAAAAAAAGGCAAAAGTTGATATCAGAAAGTTCATATATAGCTGAAATCCAATGAAAGTGACCTCAAGTGCAATATGGAGCGTAGACCAAGTGCTTGACACCATGATAGCCGTCACCTCATTAGGATAAAAGGCTCACCAGAAAGCCTGCAATCTCCCTTATTCAGGGGGGTCAAACAGCGCTTAGTAGGATTGAGGATCCACTGAGGGAGTACTCTGGCCTCCCAGTCCGGAAAGATCCGTGCACATCAGATGGTAGCCAGACAGCATCAACTGCAGGAAGTAATGATATGCAGAAAGGAAAAAACCTCCAATAGTGAATAGTGTCTCTTATGGCGTTTTATTGATAAAAAAGCTGCAATACTGCATACATAAAACTTTTGAGAGAGTTCTCCAGTTCGAGTAAACACAGAAATGTTCCCTGCAAGAAAAAATTGTCAGGGCTCGGCTCAGCCCTTCCTTCTCAAAGCTGGCAGCTCAGCTGTCAGCTAATTGCCAGCTCCTTTCTCTCCACAGTGACTCACCTGTTGATGATATCGTGCTCGTCAGTCCTGCCTACTTAAGCCGTCCAGCCCAGATGATCTCTGCCTTCGCCTTGGTCACATCTCTAAAGATGCTTTCCTGTGTTCCTGTTAAGGACTTGCTTGGCTGACATTCCTTCTGTTCCTTCTGGTTCCAGATCCTGCTTGCTGTTCTACTACGCTCATCTCTGCCTCCCTGACGTTTTGGCTTGTCTGACTATCCGTTCTGGTGAGATGGTCATTTCTAATTGGCTTGTACGGTGGCAAGTATCCTCATCTGTTCTCACACGACTCACGCTACGATCATTTCTACTCACATCAGTAGCCTGACGTGTTTTCAGGTTTCGAAGGCCTGAGTTCTTTTTAATTTGCCTGGACCCCCTTGGTATTAAGCCCTGTACCCATAGGCCCAGGTAATAGTATGGGTTCTCCTCCCATTACCCTGGTTCATTTTATTCCCGTTAACATCAGGAAGGACATACTGGAGGGCAAAGATGTTAACTAAGCATCACTTTTGATAGCTGCCCATGACATTGCCGACTATAGGTCATACGCTTGCGGCGATGTTTCAGTGGTGGTTAAGACCAGGGATCATAGGCTCCGTTGCAAACTTTCTATCCCAGAGTTTGTCCTGGCCTTTAGCTTATACAGAGATGTCGTTTGCTCAGTGAGTCTGCTCAGGAGGGAAAAGCTGGACAATTACCTTTACACAGTGGTGGAGTTAGGACAGAAGTATGGGGGGGGTCAAATTTCTATGACTACCATCTCTCATTTTCGGCCAAGGCCGCTGCCTGTTTTGCTCACTTTCAAGTGGTGACGGTGTGGAGTAATTTTGACCCTGAGTTGTTTTGCCGGCACTTTGCTGGGCTTAGGTCACCAGTTTGTGCTATGTGTCAATCTTCCACCCACACCGCTTACTGGTGCCCCAATTCAGAACTCCCCCCGCTACCAGGGACGTCCTGCACTCCCGACCCCAGTCCATCCGGCACCCTGTGACAAGTTGGGCCAGCCCATTCATTTTCTGGGCAAATCTCAAATATGCAACAATTTTAACCTCGGTTCATGCAATTACAGCCAGTGCCGTCTGTTACACATCTATACCAGTTGTTTCAGGGCTCACCCCAAGTCGGCCTGTACACTGAGACAGAACAAGTCCATGTGACTAAGCCGCATCAATGTGCCTTTTTTACAGGCTTGTTTAGCCTCCCATCCGTCACCATGGTTGAGCAAATTTTTGGTGGGAGGTTTCATGGAGGGATTCCACACTGGGTTTGTTTCCTTGCCAACAGGCACTTTTGAGTTTAGGAATCTGAGGTTATCTGCCACAGATGTAGTAGTTGATGCGGTTGATGAATTGCTACAATTAGAACTCAGGAAGGGTTTTGTTACTGGTCCTTTCCCAACATCCCTATTTCAGGTTTGGAGGGTCAACCCTTTGGGCCTTGTCAAAGGGAAATTTTCCAATAAATTAAGGTTGAATTACGATTTGTCAGCCCCTCATTGTTCACAGGTGCCTAGCCTTAACTCGTTAATACCATCTGAGGAATTTTCTCCTAAATATGGTCAAGCAATTCAGAGTATCACTGGGGCAGGGGAGGGCGCTTGGCTGTCTAAAGCAGACATCGCGGACGCCTTTAAACTTCTCCCAATTCTGCCTTCACTCTGGCAGTGACATGGTATTAAGTGGAGGGGGTTTTGTTATTTTGCCCTTAAACTCACCTTTGGCTTCAAGAGTAGTCCCTGGCTGTTTGATTGCTTCGCACAAGCACTCAGTTGGATCCTTACACACAGAGAGAATTGTCAGGAAGTGATCCACTATTTGGACAATTTTCTCCTCTTTGAGAGTGGTGGTCAGGCCCCCTCCGACCTTCAGCAACTGACATCGGTTTTTGCAGCTTTAGACATGCCACTGGCAGTCAAGAAACTGGAAGGCCCAGTTACTAGACTTACCTTCCTGGGGATTTTGCTTGATACCCAGTACATTCAGGCCAGTCTTCCCGCAGACAAACTGGTAAGGATCAGGGATTGCATACATGCGTTCACATTCTCCCAAGTTTGTACCAGGGTTGAATTACAGTCCCTGCTGAGAATGCTGAATTTCACGACGAGGATCATCCCCCAGGGGAGGGCTTTCATTTCCAGATTACTATATGTGTTACCTTCAGCACCCGACTCTGATTCTTGTGTCAGATTAGATCCTTCCGCGTTGTCAGATCTAGATATGTGGGATGAGTTCCTACAACACTGGAATGGTGTTACCATGTTTATCCCTGCAGTGTTGGGGTTTTGCCCTTAGGTTTTTTCAGATGCAGCGGCTACAAAGGGCTTTGCGGCTTTTTGTAGCTCACACTGGCTAGCGGGGCCTTGGCCAGACAAGGTTTTGTCTATTCCAGGGTTCACAGAGAATTCAGCCTTGTTCGAAATCTACCCCATTGTTGCAGCTGCACGGGTGTGGGGTCATTTGTGGGCTGGTCAGGCCGTGTTTTTTTCCACAGATAATCAAGCCACGGCAGAGATTGTCAACAAGGGTAGATCTGGGTCTTTACTCATAATGTCTTTTGTGCGTAGGCTCATTTGGCTCTCCCTCCCATTTAACTTCCACATACACTGCAGGTTCATCAATGGTGTTGACAATGTAGCGGCAGATGCACTGTCTCGGTTTAATTACTCACTGTTTTTCCAGCAGGTCCCAGACGCCGACGCTGGCGCCTCTCCAGTCCCACACTTTCTTCAATTAATGATGGACTAGATATCCACTGGGCCATCGTGGCAGCCTTGATTGACAAATCGTTGTCAGTAAACACCAGGAAGGCGTACGTCATGGCCTGGAATGTTTTCCAGACCTTCCAGGCTTGGTATCCTGAGGTGGATGGTTACAGCATTCAGTATCTACTATCATTCACTGCCTTTTGCCACTCTCAGCTTAAGCTGGCCCATGGCACCATTGGGACATATTTAGCAGGTATTCAGCACTTTTTGTCCCTACGGGATCCCAGCAGGCCATCCATTTTTTCAGCACACCCCATTAAACTATCCTCAAAGGGATTCAGAAGAGTAGCCCTCCTTCTGTAGCTAGCAGGCTGGCTTTTTTCAGCACACCCCATTAAACTATCCTCAAAGGGATTCAGAAGAGTAGCCCTCCTTCTGTAGCTAGCAGGCTGCCCATCATGGGGCAGATATTCCGAGGCATGTCAAATTCACTTGCCAGGTCTCCCTTTTGGGTTGCTGCCTAGCTTAGTGCTCAAGGCAGCTATGTATCTGGCATTTTATGGTTTCTTGAGGCCTGGGGAGTTTACTGTTTCTGGGCCAGGATCCGTATTCTTTTGGCCAATCAGTTAGTCAGGTTCCCCGATTACTTTCAGTTGCGTTTGCATGCTTGCAAGACGCAGCAGCTGGGAGACGGCACCGTCATTAGGTTCTTCAAGACCAACAACGCATAGTGCCCAGTTTTAGTCTTAGACCAGCTTGTAAAGGCAACAGCAGACAGGCCCAGGGACAGTCCACTTTTGCCTTCCCCTAGTGCTCCCCTCTCTGCAGCTCAGTTCGTGCATCATTGCCGCACCCATCTGGCCAATTTGGGTTTGGACCCCAAGGTGTATTCGGGCCATTCATTCAGAATTGGGGCAGCTTCTGCAGCCTCCCGCCAAGGGGTCCCGGTTCATGTGATAAAAAAGTTGGGTAGATGGAAGTCATCTTGCTTCTCTACATATATCCCGGATCCTCTGATCAAGATGTCACAGGCGTTTGTTGTTTTGACTGATTGCTTGTTACTTTGTAGTTTGTAAATACATTTTTTGATAGCTTCCTCCTACTGTCTTTATTTTTGCCCCCTTTTAGGCATACTGGCCACGGCACACCCCAGGTCTATTTTCTGTAGCTTCTTTCCTTTCCTAAAACAATCCATAAGGAGACTCTGAGTACAAGTGTAAGGCTGACCGCAGGTCAGCCTGTGTTTGTGGGAGAAGTCGGGCTGCATAAAGCCTCCCCTCTGTCCCTCCTTCCTTGTCGACGGTGGCTCAGGTATCCCACCCACCCATTCCCCTTCTTTCTTTTACTTTCCTTTTTTAAGTATTACTTGGATATGCCCCCTTTTAGGCATACTGGCCACGTGACCACGGCACACCCCAGGTCTATTTTCCGTAGCTTCTTCCTTTTCCTAAAACAATCCATAAGGAGACTCTGAGTACAAACTTTAGTTTTGGTAATTGAGTTGCCTTCCTGGGCCAATGGATACACTTATTACTCAAAGCTTTCTCATTCAGGATGGGTTTATCCTATCCAATGAGTTTCTTTGTATCATTTCATGCGACCTATGGCAGCGCTCCCCAATTTTTCCAGTATGGTATAAAAAGCGCAGGCGCAGACATGTGGGCGTTCCCCTGATGACGTCACATATGACAAAATGATCGTCGGGACGCTACGCACACACGTTCTGCGCATGCGCAATTTGATTCTATGGACCTGTATGGATTTTTCTTGCAAGGAACATTTCTGTGTTTACTCGAACTGGAGAACTCTCTCCAACATTTTATGTATGCAGTATTGCAGCTTTTTTAATCAATAAAACGCCTTTAGAGACACTCTACACTATTGGAGTTTTTTTCCTTTCTGCATATTATTACTTCCTGCCGTTGATGCTGTCTGGCTACCATCTGATGTGCATGGATCTTTCCGGGGGGGGGGGGGGGAAACGCCAGAGTACTTCATCAGTGGATCCTCGACCCTACTAAGCACTGTTTGACCCCCCTGAGTAAGGGAGGTCACAGGTTTTCTGGTAAGCTTTTTATCCTAATGAGGTGACGGGTATCCCGGTGTCAAGCACTTGGTCTACGCTCCATATTGCACTTGAGGTCACTTTCATTGGATTTCAGCTATATATGAACTTTCTGATATCTTTCTAACTTTAGCCTTTTTTGCTCTTGTATTGCACTTTAAGCACTTTAAGCACGTCTGTGCATTTCTTTGTATGCATATTTTTGTTTGCTTTATTGCACATTAATCGCATAGAATTGCACATTTTGACATTGTTCCAATTTGTGTCTGTATACAGTATTGCACATTCATTGCACTGAATTGCAAATTGCACTTTATTTGACACATCATTTATGTATAGGGTCATTTTGTGCACAACCGCACTTTTTTATTTGCATTGTTATCTGGTGCCTAATATCTGGTTTATAGTGTACAGCTGCAGGTTATATTTCACTATTTACAGTGGGGACGGAAAGTATTCAGACCCCCTTAAATTTTTCACTCTTTGTTATATTGCAGCCATTTGCTAAAATCATTTAATTTAATTTTTTTCCTCATTAATGTACACACAGCACCCCATATTGACAGAAAAACACAGAATTGTTGACATTTTTGCAGATTTATTAAAAAACAAAAACTGAAATATCACATGGTCCTAAGTATTCAGACCCTTTGCTGTGACACTCATATATTTAACTCAGGTGCTGTCCATTTCTTCTGATCATCCTTGAGATGGTTCTACACCTTCATTTGAGTCCAGCTGTGTTTGATTATACTGATTGGACTTGATTAGGAAAGCCACATACCTGTCTATACAAGACCTTACAGCTCACAGTGCATGTCAGAGCAAATGAGAATCATGAGGTCAAAGGAACTGCCTGAAGAGTTCAGAGACAGAATCGTGGCAAGGCACAGATCTGGCCAAGGTTACAAAAAAACATTGAGAAGGAACCCAAACTTGGCGTCAGTGTCATGCAAACGGGTGAACCTTTCATCCATTTCTCTGTTAAGATGGTCGAGTGTTCCTTTCATGACTCTTTCCATCTCCTCCTTGGCTGACAACCCAGCATCTCTTGAGTTCTCACCAGGCATTTGTTTCTTTCGTCTCTGACGTCTTTCAACTTCAATATTCCAGTCTTGACAGAGACTGAATCCTTCTTCGAGTGACTCACTGACTAACACTTCTCTGTCATCATCAAAATTATCTTGGAGGGCTTTCAAATCCAGGGTAGCATTGCGGAAGTTCATGCTAGGGTCCTGCAGCCTCTTTTAAATACGGTCAATGCGAATGAGCACTTTGTTCCAAAATCCTAGCAAAGTAAGAAAATTGTAACTCAACATGCGGTTATACAGCTGTCTTGCATCACTTCTTGTCTCACTGGTCTCATTTTCATTGTCTGTCATGTCCTGGAGAACTTGAACTATCTCCTCAAAGTAGTTGTTGATGGGCTTCACTGCTTCTGTCCTTGCACTCCACCTTGTTTCGGACTCTGACTTAAGAACCACAGGCACAGATTTTTTGAGTTTTTCCCAGCGCTGTGTTGAACGAGAGAAGAACACATAGAGAGCTTCTATGGTGCCAAAAAACGTGACTATCATTGTATCCTGCTTTGCTGCATGTACACCCACCAAGTTGAGAGAGTGATTGTTGCAATTCACAAACACTGCCAGGTTGTTTTTCTCACTTATTCTTTGATGAACACCACTTTTGTGTCCAGCCATCACAGCAGCATTGTCATAGCACTGTGACCGACAATCTTGTAGTTCCATTCTGTCCTTCTCTAGCTGTTTCAAGATGTCTTAAACCAAGCTCTCAGCATCCTTCTGGCTTATTTGTATAAATCCAGGAAAGGACTCTCTAACACGGACAGTTTTCCTCTCAAAATCAACTTCCATGTACCTCACTACTTCTGACATCTGCTCATGGTGTGCCTGATCAGGAATTGAGTCAAACATGAGACCATAGTACTTGGCCTTACGAATGCTTCTCATTAAATTCTGGCGAACAATAGATGCCATCATGTGAATGAATTCATTCTGAACACCTGGTGAAAGATAAGACATGGATCCAGGATGACTTTCCACATGACTGGGGTGTTCTTTCATGACAGGGTCAAAGATGGCCAGTAGTTTCAGTAGGCCAAGGAAATTTCCCACATTGGAGTCATCATCCAGCTGAAGTGACTCCCTATGTCCTCGCAAAGCCAGGTTCTGAGTCGCAAGGAATTTTATGCATTTTATGCAATGAAGGATTCTCCTCAGGATATCACGCCACTTCTGCTTTTCCCTCTGTTCTCAGCTAAATTTCTTTCCATTTCTTTCCACTGTGTAATGCACTCCTGATGATTCTTAGCATTTTCATGAACACTAATCCTTTCCGGTGCTTTCCATTGGAAGAATCCACTTTCCTGCTCCAATGAGGATTGATGGTCTGACCGGGAATAGAGAAGACAACAGATACAAAATGCAGACTTTTTAAAAGCGGAATAGACCAGCCAAGACCGAGACACTTCCTCACCATGACCATTTCCCAATTTCCTCTTGAACCAAGTTTTGTTCATTGAGCGGTTATTTGTTGGTAGGAAAGGCCCCTCACTGTTCTGGAAATACTTTGAACCCAGCTTTATTATTTTTGTTCTCAATGCATCAGGCAGAATTACTTTTCCAGATTCCTTGTCAAACTTCAGAAGTCCAATGTCATGCTGTTCAATAACTTCTGGTAAGACAGTTTGAGGCTCTTCAACACCATCAAATTCACCAGGTTCAGCATTGTTGGGTTCAATCTCATCAATAAACACAGCACACAGCATTGCCACCACCATCGTTTTCCCCTCCTGTCATGTTCAAGTTCTCTCTGGCCTCCTCACTTCTAATCTCTTCATATTCAGATTTATGTGACTTGACTTCCTCCTCGGCTTGTGATGCATTTGTACTTGATCCACCTTCAGATTCTAATAAACTTGTAGCAGGTGCAGGGGACTCCATGGAAAGTGTCAAACAACTTGTTCCAGGCTTTTCAAAGAAGGTCATGAAGAACTTGCTTGACTTCTTGGCATCCTCCGCCTCCAACTTTCGTCTCTTCCGTCCTTCAGCTCCACTTTCCTTCTTCTTTATCAAGAAAGGTTTCAGGGTTTTGCGATAGATTGAAGATTGATAGAAGTGGGCTGTCAGGCCTGGTGCTCTCCAATTTTGTCGCTGGGCTCTCTAATTTTTTCTTTAGTCATTTTAAAGAAGAACACACATACATATATATAAACACATCAGCACCCATAAATGCAGTAACATCAGCACCCATAAATACAGTAACATCAGCACCCATAAAAAAAATGCAGTAACATCAGCACCCATAAATGCAGTAACATCAGCACCCATAAATGCAGTAACATCAGCACCCATAAATACAGTAACATCAGCACCCATAAATACAGTAACATCAGCACCCATAAATGCGGCCTTACCAGCACCCAAAAATGCGGCCTCACCAGCACCCAAAAATGCAGTAACATCAGCACCCTTAAATGCAGTAACATCAGCACCCATAAATGCGGCCTAACCAGCACCCAAAATTGCACCCATAAATGCGGCCTCACCAGCACCCATAAATGCAGTAACATTAGCACCCATAAATGCAGTAACATCAGCACCCATAAATACAGTAACATCAGCACCCATAAATGCAGCCTTACAAGCACCTAAAAAAAGCAGTAACATCAGGACCCATAAATGCGGCCTCACCAGCACCCAAAAATGCAGTAACATCAGCACCCATAAATGCATTAACATCAGCACCCATAAATGCAGTAACATCAGCACCCATAAATGCAGTAACATCAGCACCCATAAATACAGTAACATCAGCACCCATAAATACAGTAACATCAGCACCCATAAATGTGGCCTTACCAGCACCCATAAATGCGGCCTTACCAGCACCCAAAAATGCGGCCTTACCAGCACCCAAAAATGCGGCCTTACCAGAACCCATAAATGCGGCCTTACCAGCACCCATAAATGCAGTAACATCAGCACCCATAAATGCAGCCTAACCAGCACCCAAAAATGCAGTAACATCAGCACCCATAAATGCGGCCTTGCCAGCACCCAAAAATATAGTAACATCAGCACCCATAAATGTGGCCTTACCAGCACCTAAAAAAAGCAGTAACATCAGCACCCATAAATGCGGCCCCACCAGCACCCAAAAATGCAGTAATATCAGCACCCATAAATGCGGCCCCACCAGCACCCAAAAATGCAGTAATATCAGCACCCATAAATGCAATAACATCAGCACCCATAAATGCGGCCTCACCAGCACCCAAAAATGTGGTAACATCAGCACCCATAAATGCAGTAACATCAGCACCCATAAATGCGACCCAACCAGCACCCAAAAATGCAGTAACATCAGCACCCATAAGTGCGCCCTCACCAGCACCCAAAAATACAGTAACATCAGCACCCAAAAATGCAGTAACATCAGCACCCATTAATTCGGCCTTACCAGCACCCAAAAATGCACCCATAAATGCGGCCTCACCTGCACCCAAAAATGCTGCGCCAGCACCTCTGACACTGTACAGAGGTAGAGAGGGAGTAGGATCACCAGCAGCCGGGTGCTCTAGGCTGCCTAGTTTGCCTAGTGGTAGCGCCGGTCCTGTCTGCTTGGCACACACACAGAATCGCACATGATGACTTTAAGACGCCTTTCACACTGGAGGCATTTTTCAGATGCTACAGCGCTAAAAATAGCGCCAGCAAAGAGCCTGAAAAAAGCCTCAGCTGCAAACCCAGTGTGAAAGCCCCGAGTGCTTTCACACTGGGGAGCTGCACTGGCAGGGCATCACAAAAAGTCCTGTAAGCAGCTTCTTTGCAGCGGGGGAGGAGCGGTGAATACACCGCTCCTCCATCACTCCTGCCCATTGAAAACAATGTGGCAGCGCCGCCATACCGCTGGCAAAGTGCTGCTGCAGCAGCATTTTGCGGGTGGATTTAACCCCTTTTTGGCCACTAGCAGGGGGTTAAACCGCCCCGCTAGCGGCAGAATAGCGCTGCTAAAACGATGGTAAAGTGGCGCTATAATAGCGCCGCTTTACCGCTGATGCCCGGGGCGGCTCAGTGTGAAAGGGGTCTAAGTCATCATCATGTGTAATTGTGTGTGTATCCCTTGCCCAAGCAGAAGCAAGTAGCCAATCAAATATAGTGCTCAATATGGATTAAATAAATATGCTTAGCCATTGATATCATAAATAAAGTGTAATAAAGTGATTTGTGCAACAGCAGGTACTACTAACACAAATCACTTTTTTACACTTTATGATATCTATGGCTAAGCATATTTATTTAATCCAAATTGTTTGAGCACTATATTTGATTGCTTGCTTTGCAGTTGGCGCTGGTTACTGGTAATCTGTACACATGCACACAGGGCTTTTTTTCAGGGGGAACTTGGTGGAACTCAGTTCCAACACCTCTGGGTCAGACCCTTTGGTGCCTGCTCACCACAATCACTTGTAAACACAGAAGTCTGGTTTCTGTGTTTACAAGTGACAGCTCTGCACTCTGTATGTAATGCAATCCTGGTACTTAATGCCCCTTTAAGACCCTCCTACTGTTTTTGTGAAATTTGACTGAACACATCCATTATTTGATGTGATTTGGAGGGTGTGTGTAGGGGGAGGGGTTTTGTGGGGCCGTGGTTAAGTTCCAGCATCTATTGTTTGAGAAAAAAAGCCCTGCATGCACATGATGATCAAGATCGTGGTGACAAGTGCTGTACTAGTACCTGCTGCCTGTGGGGGGTTCCAATTGTTTTTCTTCTCTCTGACATCTCTCTCTTCTCCTGGTCTCCAGCCTCCATGTTTCCCTTCAGAGTCCTCAACGTCACCAACCACGTCACAGCACCGGACGTCAGCATGTCACACAGACTCGGGAGACCCATGAGAACAGAAGCTGAAGCAGCTGTGCAGAGGAGGGTAGGCGGAGCATTAGGCTCCACCTCCGCCAGTTACTCTATGGTTATGTAGAGGACCCAGGCGGTCACTCTGGCCAGACCAATTCATCGGCCGTCATGGGGGGCACCTGTCACTGGCTTCCCTTCTCACTTGCTAATGTGCTGTGCTGGTGCCGCGCTCCAGCAGGCCGGTCGTGGTGCTAGGGACAAGATTAGAGCAGGAGGCAGCCGCGAGAGGATGGGTGGGACTTTATTTTTTGTGCGGGGCGGCTTTTTTGACGCCCCCCCATGGCGCCCATGGCACTTGCCATGGCTGCCATACCCTAGATACGCCTCTGTGCTTGAGGCCTATATAACCTTGTGCAGAACTCATTGTGAGCCTGCTCATCTTTGAGTCTGCTAGAACTCTGTCCAAGTGGAACTGGTCTAAGTGGTAAGTTAAAACCAAAGTTGAAAACAGGAGGTTATAACAGGGGTCATAGTACCCGTGTAGTGTGAGTACCTGAGTGTTGTCTGAGTAATGTGTGTGGATAGTTAGTACTTGTGTATTGGGTACTGTGTATTGCGAGTGTGGTCTGCGAGTGCACGTAGGTCTGCAAAGACCTGTGTATTGTCTTGTTGAGTACCTGTGTATTGTCTTGTTGAGTACCTGTGTACTGTCTTGTTGAGTATTAGTGTCAGGAAGCTAGTTGTTAGGTAATTTGGACAGGGTATAATCCCCAATCCTCATTAAATTTAATAGGTATGATGACCGGCGGGTGTGGAGAGGCGACTCGTTGTATATCTTGTGGCATGTATCCGTTCCTTGATCTCTGATCAAGGGTGAATACTGCTGTGCAAAATTTAAGTGCTTCCCTGGAAGCTCAGGTTCTGAATCTGGGGAGGCAACTGTCAGCACTGAGAAGTCCCTCCATACTAAAGGAGAGCCAGGAAAATACATGGCAGGTGCCGGCTGGGGCCAGCACAGAGGCGGGTGAAGACAAAGAGGTGCAGGCACTAGCACAGAGTAGATGAGTGACAGTCAGAAAGGGTAGAGGGGGAATTGCCAGGGAGGCCAATCCATGGCTGGAGCATCCCAATACGTACGCTCCATTGAGTGACATTGGTGAAACCAGTCAGGGACCAGCACTGCTGGAGCTGAGGGACTCTCCTAGCTGCCAGGGAAGAACTCCTCCAGTGAGAGTGGGGGGAAGTAAAGGGAAAGAAAAGACAAATTCTGGTGGTAGGGGACTCAATTCTTAGAAGGACAGAGAGGCCAATCTGTAACAAAGACTTGAAGCGCCGAACAGTATGTTGTCTACCGGGCGCTTGGGTTCGGTACATCACGGATCTGGTGGACAGATTACTGGGAGGAACTGGGGAAGACCCAGCTGTCATGGTGCATGTTGGCATCAATGACAAAGTCAGAGGCAGATAGAGTGTCCTAAAGAACGATTTTAGGGACTTAGGAGCTAAATTGAGGGAAAGGATCTCCAGCAGAGAGAGATTAGGGAAGTGAACAAGTGGCTGTAGAGCTGGTGTAGTAAGGAGGGGTTTGGGTTTCTGGAGGACTGGGCCGACTTCTCAGTCGATAACCAGTACTATAGAAGGGACGGACTGCACCTAAATGAGGAGGGTGCAGATTAGCTGAGAATGAAGATGGCCAAAAAGTTAGAGGGGTTTTTAAACTAGGTGATGGGGGGGGGTCCAGAGGTAGAGATAGTCAGCGTGGAACATATTCCAGAGGGTAGTGTTGGGGGAATTAGTGGTAGGTTGACCAAAGCGCATAAACCCAAGGTAAGTATAGTAGCAAGTCCTAGTTGCAATCTCGGAACACCCAATAAGAGGATAATATGCGACTGGTTTAAACTACGTGGCATGTTCACCAATGCCAGGAGCCTGGCGGACAAGATGGGTGAACTAGAGATACTGTTGTACGAGGAGGATTTGGATTTTGTGGGAATTTCAGAGACCTGGTTCAACAGCTCTCATGATTGGCTGGCAAACATTCAAGGGTATACCCTTTATAGCAAGGATAGAGAGGGTAAAAAGGGGGGAGGGGTATGCCTATATATCAAGAATAATGTACAAGTGAATGTGAGAGATGACATCACTAAGGGAGCTAGGGAGGAGGTGGAATCCTTATGGGTAGAGCTCCAAAGGTATAAAGCTAAGGGGAAAATAATACTGAGAGTATGCTATAGGCCCCCATAACCTGTCTCCTATCACAATTTGGATTAGCAGCAAGATGGGAGGTGTTATCATAATGGGGGATTTCAACTATCCAGACATAGACCGGGCGGACGGAACTGCGCATTCATCTAAGGCTCGCCAGTTCCTAAATGTCTTGCAGGACAATTTTATGGATCAGATGGTAGACGCACCAACTAGAAATAAAGCGTTACTGGATCTACTGATTACCAACAATACAGACCTAATCACGGATGTGGAAATACAGGGGCAGTTTAGGTAACAGCGATCACGGGTCAATTGTCTTTAGTATAAATCATACAAATAGGAAACTTACGGGGAATACAAAAACACTGAATTTCAAAAGAGCCAACTTCCCTAAACTACGAGCCTTGCTAGAAGTAATAAATTGGGATAAAATCTTAGGAACAAAGAACACGGAGGAGAGATGGGTTTGCTTTAAGAGCATATTAAATAAGGGCATTAGCCAATGCATCCCATTGGGTAATAAATTTAAATCAGTGAACAAAAGTCCTGGATGGCTTAACTCCAATGTAAAAATATAAAAGCAAAGGAGAAGGCCTTCAAAAAATACAAGGTTGAGGGATCCTCATCAGCATTTAGACTTTATAAAGAATGCAACAAGAAACGTAAGGATGCAATAAGGACGGCTAAGATAGAACATGAAAGACACATAGCGGAGAAGAGCAAAAAAAAGTCCCAAGAAATTCTTTAAGTATGTAAACAGTAAAAAAGGGAGCACAGGCCATAAAGAATGAGGAAGGACATCTGGTTACAAAGGATGGGGAGATGGCAAAGGTATTGAATTTATTCTTCTCCTCAGTCTTCACGAGGGAATCAGGGGCTTCAGTAACCAAAACTGCAGTGTTTATCCTCATGACACATCACAGGAAGCACCTCCATGATTAACAGAGGACAGAATTACAATTAGACTTGGAAAACTAAACATTAATAAATCACCGGGACCAGATGGCTTGCACCCGAGGGTACTTAGGGAACTCAGTCAAGTAATTGCCAGACCATTGTTCCTAATTTTTACTGACAGTCTACTGACTGGAATGGTACCAGCTGATTGGAGAAAAGCCAATGTAGCACCAATATTTAGAAAGGGCCCAAAATACATCCCTGGGTGTTACAGACCAGTTAGCCTAACATCAATATAAACTCTTGGAGGGGATGATAAGGGACTAAATATAAGATTTTAGTAATGAGAACGATATCATTAGCAGTAATCAGCATGGATTCATGAAGAATCGTTCTTGCCAAACCAATCTATTAACCTTCTATGAAGAGGTGAGTTGCCATCTAGATAAAGGAAGGCCCGTAGACGTGGTGTATCTGGACTTTTCAAAAGCATTTGACACAGTTCCCCATAAATGTTTACTGTACAAAATAAGGTCCGTTGGCATGGACCATAGGGTGAGTACATGGATTGAAAACTGGCTACAAGGGTGAGTTCAGAGGATGGTGATAAATGGGGAGTACTCGGAATGGTCAGGGGTGGGTAGTGGGGTCCCCCAGGGTTCTGCGCTGGTACCAATCCTATTTAATTTGTTTATAAACGACCTGGAGGATGGGGTAAACAGTTCAATCTCTGTATTTGCGGACGATACTAAGCAGGGCAATAACTTATCCGCAGCATGTGGAAACCTTACAAAAAGATCTGAACAAATTAATGGGGTGGGCAACTACATGGCAAATGAGGTTCAATGTAGAAAAATGTAAAATAATGGATTTGGGTGGCAAAAATATGAATGCAATCTATACACTGGGGGGAGAACCTCTGGCGGAATCTAGGATGGAAAAGGACCTGGGGGTCCTAGTAGATGATAGGCTCAGCAATGGCATGCAATGCCAAGCTGCTGCTAACAAAGCAAACAGAATATTGCCATGCATTAAAAAGGGCATCAACTCCAGAGATAAAACGATAATTCTCCCGCTCTACAAGACTCTCGTCCGGCCACTCCTAGAGTATGCTCTCCAGTTTTGGGCACCAGTCCTCAGGAAGGATGTACGAGAAATGGAGCGAGTACAAAGAAGGGCAACAAAGCTAATAAAGGGTCTGGAGGATATTAGTTATGAGGAAAGGTTGCGAGCACTGAACTTATTCTCTCTGGAGAAGAGACGCTTGAGAGGGGATATGATTTCAATATACAAATACCATACTGGTGACCCCATAATAGGGATAAAACTTTTTTGCAGAAGGGAATTTAACAAGACTCGTGGCCACTCATTAAAATTAGAAGAAAAGAGGTTTAACCTTAAACCACTTATAGGGTTCTTTGCTGTAAGAACGGCAAGGATGTAAAATTCCCTTCCACAGGCGATGGTCTCAGCGGGGAGCATCGATAGTTTCAAGAAACTATTAGATAAGCACCTGAATGACCACAACATACAGGAATATACAAGGTAATACTGACATATAATCACACACATAGGTTGGACTTGATGGACTTGTGTCTTTTTTCAACCTCACCTACTATGTAACTATGGGGGTTATTTACTAAAGGAAAATCCACTTTGCACTGCAAGTGCACTTGGAAGTGCACTGAACGTGCACTTGGAAGTAAAGTCGCTGTAGATCCGAGGGGTACATGCAAGGAAAATAAAAAACAGCATTTTAGCTTGCACATGATTGGATGATAAAATCAGCAGAGCTTCCACTCATTTCATCTACCCCTTAGATTTAGAGTGACTGCACTTCTAAGTGCACTTTCAGTGCACTTTCAAGTGCACTTGCAGTGCAAAGTGGATTTGCCTTTCGTAAATAACCCCCAATGTAACTATGCACACAGAACTATATGGCGTTAAACTGGCAACAACGCACACAAAACTATATGGCTTTTAACTGGCAGTAACGCACACAGAACTATATGGCGTTAAACTGTCAGTAATGCACACAGAACTATATGGCATTAAACTGGCAGTAATGCACACAAAACTATATGGCGTTAAACTGTCAGTAACGCACACAGAACTATATGGCGTTAAACTGGCAGTGACGCACACAGAAATGTATGGCATTAAACTGGCAGTGACGCACACAGAACTGTTTGTCATTAAACTGGCAGTAACGCACACAGAACTATATGACGTTAAACTGACAGTAACGCACACAGAAGTAAATGGCGTTAAACTTGCAGTAACGCACAAAACTATATGTCGTTAAACTGGCAGTAACGCACACAGACATAAATGCCGTTAAACTGGCAGTAACGCACACAGAACTATATGGCGTTAAACTGGCATTAATGCACACAGATGTAAATGGCGTTAAACTTGCAGTAACGCACACAGACATAAATGGTGTTAAACTGGCAGTAACACACACAAAACTATATGGCGTTAAACTGGCAGTAACGCACACAAAACTATATGGCGTTAAACTGGCAGTAACGCACACAGAAGTAAATGGCGTTAAACTTGCAGTAACACACAAAACTATATGGAGTTAAACTGGCAGTAACGCACACAGAACTATATGACGTTAAACTGGCAGTAATGCACACAGAACTATATGGCGTTAAACTGGCAGTAACGCACACAGAACTATATGGCGTTAAACTGGCAGTGACGCACACAGAAATGTATGGCATTAAACTGGCAGTGACGCACACAGAACTGTTTGTCGTTAAACTGGCAGTAACGCACACAGAACTATATGACGTTAAACTGACAGTAACGCACACAGACATAAATGGTGTTAAACTGGCAGTAACGCACACATAACTATATGGCGTTAAACTGGCAGTAACGCACACAAAACTATATGGCGTTAAACTGGCAGTAACGCACACAGAAGTAAATGGCGTTAAACTTGCAGTAACACACAAAACTATATGGAGTTACACTGGCAGTAACGCACACAGAACTATATGGCGTTAAACTGCCAGTAATGCACACAGAACTATATGGCGTTAAACTGCCAGTAATGCACACAGAACTATATGGCGTTTAACTGGCAGTAACGCACAAAAAACTATATGGTGTTAAACTGGCAGTAACGCGCACAGAAGTAAATGGCGTTAAACTTGCAGTAGCGCACAAAACTATATGGCGTTAAACTGGCAGTAACGCACACAGAACTATATGGCGTTAAACTTGCAGTAAAACACAAAACCATATGGCGTTAAACTGGCAGTAACGCACACAGAACTATATGGCGTAAAACTGGCAGTAATGCACACAGAACTATATGGCGTTAAACTGGCAGTAATGCACACAGAACTATATGGTGTTTAACTGGCAGTAACGCACACAAAACTATATGGCGTTAAACTGGCAGTAACGCACACAGAAGTAAATGGTGTTAAACTTGCAGTAACACACAAAACTATATGGAGTTAAACTGGCAGTAATGCACACAGAACTATATGGCGTTAAAGTGGCAGTAATGCACACAGAACTATATGGCGTTAAACTGGCAGTAATGCACACAGAACTATATGGCGTTTAACTGGCAGTAACGCACACAAAACTATATGGCGTTAAACTGGCAGTAACGCACACAGAAGTAAATGGTGTTAAACTTGCAGTAACACACAAAACTATATGGAGTTAAACTGGCAGTAATGCACACAGAACTATATGGCGTTAAAGTGGCAGTAATGCACACAGAACTATATGGCATTAAACTGGCAGTAATGCACACAGAACTATATGGCGTTTAACTGGCAGTAACGCACACAAAACTATATGGCGTTAAACTGGCAGTAATGCGAACAGAAGTAAATGGCGTTAAACTTGCAGTAGCTCACAAAACTATATGGCGTTAAACTGGCAGTAACGCACACAGAACTATATGGCGTTAAACTGGCAGTAATGCACACAGAAGTAAATGGTGTTAAACTGGCAATAACGCAATCAAATAGACGGTGTTCAATAGTAGGGATGAGCTTCGTGTTCGAGTCGAACCCATGTTCGACTCGAACATCGTCTGTTCGATCGTTGGCCGAATTGCAAACTATATGGTGTGGCGTGTGGCGCATCACGGCCCATAATTCACTGCGGCATCGCAGTGCATTGCTGGCTGATGATTGGCCAAGCATGCACTATGACCCGCATGCTTGGCCAATCACAGCGCCGTCTGTAGAGAGAGCTGTAATTGGCCAAAGCCAGGGTGGCTTTGGCCAATTATGGCTCAGGGGGTTTAGTACACGGCCCACACTATAAAAGGCCGCCTGCACGGCGGCCCTATGTAGTGTGTTCCGGCGTTGAGAGACAGAGACAGAGAGACAGTGTCATTTGATTTAAGTTAGATAGATTAGGCAAGACAGTCAGTCAGTTAGCTGCACTTACAGTGTATTGTGTATATATATATGCATCCCAGGTGTTGTATATATATATATATATATATATATATATATATATATATATATACACTGTATTCAGTTTAGCTAAATCCCTTCCTGTTATTATTTTCCTACTGACAGGCAGGCTTGTGTTGTTACAGTACAGCTACCTGAAGAAAATTGCTGGTGTTCTTCTGATCCTATTAGTACCACAGTCAGGCAGCTAGAAAATTTACAGTTAGTGTAGTGCGTCCTCCTCACAGTGTTCAGCTAAAGCTACAAGTTAGTTTAGTGTGACCTCTGCACAGTGTTCAGCTAAAGCTACAAGTTAGTGTAGTGCGACCTCTGCACAGTGTTCAGCTAAAGCTACAAGTTAGTGTAGTGCATCCTCTGAACAGTGTTCAGCTAAAGCTAAGAGTTAGTGTAGTGCACAGTGTTCAGCTAAAGTTACAAGTTAGTGTAGTGCATCCTCCTCACAGTGTTCAGCTAAAGCTACAAGTTAGTGTAGTGCGTCCTCCTCACAGTGTTCAGCTAAAGCTACAAGTTAGTGTAGTGTGACCTCTGCACAGTGTTCAGCTAAAGCTACAAGTTAGTGTAGTACGTCCTCTGAACAGTGTTCAGCTAAAGCTACAAGTTACTGTAGTGCGACCTCTGCACAGTGTTCAGCTAAAGCTACCTGTAGAAGGTTGGTGGTGTTTTCCTGATCCTATCACTACCGCAGGCAGCTACATTATTTACACGTTAGTGTAGTGTGTCCTCTGCACAGTGTTCAGCTAAAGCTACCTGTAGAAGGTTGGTGGTGTTTTCCTGATCCTATCACTACCGCAGGCAGCTACATTATTTTAACGTTAGTGTACTGCGTCCTCTGCACAGTGTTCAGCTAAAGCTATCTGTAGAAGGTTGGTGGTGTTTTCCCGATCCTATCACTACCGCAGGCAGCTACATTATTTACACGTTAGTGTAGTGCGACCTCTGCACAGTGTTCAGCTAAAGCTACCTGTAGAAGGTTGGTGGTGTTTTCCTGATCCTATCACTACCGCAGGCAGCTACATTATTGTAACGTTAGTGTAGTGCGTCCTCTGCACAGTGTTCAGCTAAGGCTATCTGTAGAAGGTTGGTGTTTTCCTGATCCTATCACTACCGCAGGCAGCTACATTATTTGCACGTTAGTGTAGTGCGACTTCTGCACAGTATTCAGCTAAAGCTACCTGTAGAAGGTTGGTGGTGTTTTCCTGATCCTATCACTACCGCAGGCAGCTACATTATTTACACGTTAGTCTAGTGCGACCTCTGCACAATGTTCAGCTAAAGCTATCTGTAGAAGGTTGGTGGTGTTTTCCTGATCCTATCTCTACCGCAGGCAGCTACATTATTTACACGTTAGTCTAGTGCGACCTCTGCACAGCGTTCAGCTAAAGCTACCTGTAGAAGGTTGGTGGTGTTTTCCTGATCCTATCACTACCGCAGGCAGCTACATTATTTTAACGTTGGTGTAGTGCGTCCTAAAGCTACCCGTAGAAGATTGGGGGTGTTCTCATACTACAGGCAGGCAGTTGATTTTGCTAGCTGCAGTATCAGTATATATATATATATATATATATATATATATATATATATATATATATCCCAGCTTAGTGCAGCTACATCTCACTGCAGGCCATTAGTATGTCTGGAAGGCCAACAAGGAGAGGTAGACAGTCACAAGCTAATAAAAGAGGGCAAGCAGGCTCTGTGTCTAGAGGCAACAGTGCTGGTCGTGGAGACGGTGCATCCTCATCAGCACGTGGCTGTGGGACACGCTTGGCCTTTTTTTCGGCAGCTGGCCGTGTTGAGCCGCAACATGCGGAAGACTTGGTCGAGTGGATGACCAAGCCGTCCTCATCCTTCCCATCCTCTCTCACCCATGCTCAGGGTACTTTGTCTGGCAAAGCAGCTGCCAACGCGGCCTCTTCCTTCGGCTCAATGGCATCAGTGACTCCTTCCCTAGCCCCACCATGTCCTCCTGAGGAGTCCCTCGAACTGTTTGACCACAGTGTTGGGTACATGCTCCAGGAGGATGCCCAGCATTTAGAAGGCTCTGATGATGATACTGAGCTAGATGAAGGCAGTAACGTGAGCACGGACAGAGGGGGTGCCCAAGAAGGACAGCAATCTGGCAGTCATGCTCCCCCTGCTGCAGCATACTGCCAGGTTTGCTCCAGTGATGAGGAGGGAGGGTATGATAAGGTCACTGACTCAACATGGGTGCCTGAGAGGAGAGAGGAGGAGGAGGAGGAGGAGGAGGCACATCACCAACGAGGCAGGATGCCTTCCAGGGGCCAGCCTAAGGGTAGCACACTGGCTGCATCACACCGCAAAGCTCCGCATGTGCAGGCGCTGCTGTCTCTGCGCGTTATTCCAAAAGTTCTTTGGTGTGGGCCTTTTTTGAGATGAGTGCATCAGATCGCACCACTGCTATTTTCAACATATGTCTCAAGCGTATCTCGCGTGGCCAAAACATCTCCCACTTGGGCACCACATGCTTGACCAGACATATGTTGACCTGCCATGCAGTTCGTTGGCAAGCGTATCTAAAAAACCCACACCAAAGAACAAAGAGGACCTCTCCTTGCTCCTCATCAGCTGAGATCTCCAACCCCACTATACCTTCAGTCCTCTCTGAGACCTGCACTGAGAGGAATGAAGGTGTAGAATTAGGTGTGTCACAGCCAAGTACTTGTGGGCAATCTGCTTTAGGTACACCGACGTCAGATTGTACCAGGCAAATTTCCCTGCCCCAACTGCTGCAACGCCGAAAGAAGTTCGCTCCCAGCCATCCACATTCCCAGCGGTTGAATGCTAGCTTGGCAAAATTGCTAGCACTTCAACTGCTACCTTTTCAGTTGGTAGACTCTGCCCCCTTCCGTGAGTTTGTGGAATGTTCCTCAGTGGCAGGTACCCAAACGCCACTTTTTCTCAAGGAAGGCGATTCCGGCTCTCTATTGGCATGTGGAAGGCAATGTCCATGCCTCGCTTGACAGGGCGGTCAGCGGTAAGGTGCATATTACCGCTGACTCATGGTCCAGCAGGCATGGACAGGGGTGTTACCTAAGTTTCACCGCGCATTGGGTGACTCTGCTGGCAACTGGGAAGGATGCAGGACAAGGTGCAGTAGTGTTGGAGGTTGTTCCGCCACCACGCCTCCAAAATGCCACTACTAATGATTCTGACACACCTCTCTCCTCCACCCCCTCCTCTTCTTCTTCCTCCATGGCCTCTTCCTGTGCTTTGTCCTCGGAGCCAGCGGTGCTCCGTAGGCGTTCAAGGGGCTACTCAAGTATGCAGGCCAAAAGATGCCATGCGGTGCTTGAGCTGGTGTGCTTGGGGGACAGGAGCCACACTGGGGCAGAGGTTCTGTCAGCTCTGCAGGGGCAGGTTCAGAGGTGGTTGACGCCACGCCAACTTAATGCAGGAATGGTGGTTTGCGACAATGGCACCAACCTCCTCTCCGCCCTCTGACAGGGACAATGTGCCCTGTTTGGCTCACGTCCTTAACTTGGTGGTGCAGCGGTTCTTGGGCAGGTACCCAGGCTTACAGGATGTCCTGAGGCAGGCCAGGAAAGTCTGTGTGCATTTCCACCGGTCATATAATGCCAGTGCTCGGCTGGCAGACCTCCAAAAGGAATTTAACCTGCCCAAGAACCGACTAATCTGTGACATGCCCACCAGGTGGAACTCAACGTTGGCCATGCTGCAGCGGCTGCACACGCAGCAGAGGGCCATCAATAAGTACCTGTGCGACTATGGCACCAGGACAGGGTCAGGGGAGCTTGTTTTTTTCCCCACGCCAGTGGGCCATGATCAGGGATGCATGCACTGTCCTGTCACTATTTGAGGAGGCCACAAGGATGGTGAGCAGTGACAGTTAATGCATCAGTGACACTGTCCCCCTTATCCACCTGTTGGAGCACATGCTGCGTGGAATAATGGACAGGGCACTTGAGGCAGAACAGAGGCAGGAAGAGGAGGACTTCCTCAGCTCTCAAGGCCCCCTTTATCCAGACAGTGTTCCTGCGTGCCAGCCAATCTCACAGGAAGAGGAGGAGGAGGATTGTGTCAGTATGGAGGTGGAGCCTGGCACTCAGCATCAGCAGCAGTCTTTAAGGGATCATTTACAGTCCCAAGAAACACATGGACTTGTACGTCACTGGGAGGAGGTGGCTGCGGATCATGTCGTCCTTAGTGACCCAGAGGACTTCGGACCGAATGCCTCAGCAAACCTACGCTGCATGGCCTTCCTGATTCTGCAAAGCCTGTGGAAGGATCCTTGTATTCGTGGTATCAAGGAGAAGGACCAATACTGGTTGGCAACCCTCCTTGATCCACATTACAAGGGTAAGGTTGCGGACCTTATCTTGCCGTCGCAGAGGGAGCAGAGGATGAAACATCTTCAGGAGGCCTTGCAGAAAGGTCTGTGCAACGCGTTCCCAGGGACTGGGAGGTTACAAACTCCTGTTTCTGGACAACGTGTTGCTGAGGCTTCGGTCAGTCAAGAAGGAACGGTGGAGAAGGTGGCCGTCTGACCGATGCGTTCAGACAATTTTTTAGTCCGCAGCCCCAAGGTATGATCAGTTGCAGCAACCATCACCAGCATCTGTTTTACATGGCGCAGGAATACCTAGGGGCAAGATCTGACTTGGACACCTTTCCCACCGTAAATCCTCTGGGTTACTGGGTCTTGAGGATGGATCACTATCCAGAGCATGCACAGTATGCAATTGAGCTACTGGCCTGTCCTGCATCCAGCGTTCTTTCGGAAAGCACATTCAGTGCTGCTGGAGGCTTTGTAAACGATCACAGGGTACATCTGTCCACAGACTCGGTCGTTCGACTGACCTTCATAAAAATGAATCAGTCTTGGATCACCACCAGCTACCAAGCACCTGATGCTGATGTAACCGAATACATTTTTTTGAAATGTCAGATCCCTTCAAAGACTGCCTATGCTGATGCTGAGTGACTATCCTGTTATACTGAGTAATTATCCTCTTCGTCCTCACTGATCATGATGATAGCTTGTAAGAACATTTTTGGTTCTGGGTGCCGCCAGTCCTGCCACCAGTGCCTAAGGCCCAATTTTTCAGCCCCTGTTTAACAGGGGCGTGTAATTGCAATTTTTCATGCAATTCTTTGCAGCAGGGCTAGTTCCTGCGATCCAACTAGAGTATCTGTGAGGGGTTGCAGTGTTGTGGCACCAGCACCAGTGCCTAAGGCCCAATTTTTCAGCCCCTGTTTAACAGGGGCGTGTAATTACAATTTCTGATGCCATTCTTTGCAGCAGGGCTAGTTCCTGTGCTCCAACTAGACTGTCTGTGAGGGGTTGCAGTGTTGTGGCACCAGCACCAGTGCCTAAGGCCCAATTTTAGCCCCTGTTGAACAGGGGTGTGCAATTACAATTTTTGATGCAATTCTTTGCAGCAGGACTAGTTCCTGCGCTCCAACTAGAGTATCTGTGAGGGGTTGCAGTGTTGTGGCACCAGCACCAGTGCCTAAGGCCCAATTTTTCAGCCCCTGTTTAACAGGGGCATGTAATTACAATTTTTGATGCAATTCTTTGCAGCAGTGCTAGTTCCTGCGCTCCAACTAGAGTATCTGTGAGGGGTTGCAGTGTTGTGGCACCAGTGCCTAAGGCCCAATTTTTCAGCCCGTTTATCAGGGACGTGTAATTACAATTTTTGATGCAATTCTTTGCAGCAGGGCTAGTTCCTGCACTCCAACTAGAGTATCTGTGAGGGGTTGCAGTGTTGTGGCACCAGCACCAGTGCCTAAGGCCCAATTTTTCAGTCCCTATTTAACAGGTGCGTGTAATTACAATTTTTGATGCAATTCTTTGCAGCAGGGCTAGTTCCTGCGCTCCAACTAGAGTATCTGTGAGGGGTTGCAGTGTTGTGGCACCAGCACCAGTGCCTAAGGCCCAATTTTTCAGCCCCTGTTCAACAGGAACATGTAAATAGAATTCTTGTCTAATATTTCACAGCAGGGCCCATTTCTGCGCCCACCAAGAGTATCTGTGAGGACTTACAGTGTTGTAGCACCAGCACCACCACCACCACCAAAGGCCCAATTTTTCTGCCCCTGTTCTTGATCTAATATTTCACAGCAGGGCCCTGTGAGGGCTTACAGTGTTGTGGCCACAACAACACCTAAGGCCCAAATTTCTGGCAGGCCCCTACTTTCAAACATCCAACTTACAAACGACTCCTACTTGCAAACGGAAGGAGACAACAGGAAGTGAGATGAAATCTACCCCTAGGAAGGGAAATTCTCTCCTGTAAGAGTTAATATGGGAAAAACTTTTCTATTTTCCACTGATGCTTTATCACCAATCCTTGTTTCACAAAAAAACCTACATTTTCAAAAAACATTTGTCATTGGGACAAAAAGTGAGGTGAAATCTTCTGAAGAGGAGCACAGACAGCAAAACAAATGTCACAGGGGTGATAACCCTTCCCTAGGTTTTCCAAAAAGCTTAAAATAGATTTTTTTGGCCGGAGCTAAACACGTTAAAAATGTATCAGTTCAAAATTACAAACAGATTCTACTTAACAACAAACCTACAGTCCCTGTCTTGTTTGCACCGCCTGTATACTGCTGTTCAGAGTATATAGGGCCTGGAGGCCCCACACCTTTCCTTTTTTAATTTAGGTGCGGGGTTCCCCTTAATATCCATAAAAGACCCAAAGGGCCTGGTAATGGACTGGGGGATACCCATGCCGTTTGTCTCACTGATTTTCATCCATATTGCCAGGACCCGACATTACATTAAAGCCGCAAGCAATTTTAAATTACTTTTTTTCCTTTAAAAATGACATTTTGTGCAGGGACTGTTCTAAGCACGGGAAACACATGCCACTTTACAGGCATACTATAGACACCCCCCAGGTACGATATTTAAAGGAATATTTCACTTTTTTTTTTTTACTTTAAGCATCATTAAAATCACTGCTCCCGGAAAAATGGCCGTTTTTATAGGTTTTTTTGAATTGATACATGTCCCCTGGGGCAGGATCTGGGTTCCCAAACCCTCTTTAGGGCAATACCATAAAAATTAGCCTTTAAAATGAGCACTTTTGATTTTGAACGTTCGAGTTCCATAGACGTCAATGGGGTTCTAACGTTTGTGCGTATTTTCGGTCCGTTCGCAGGTTCTGATGCGAACCAAACCGGGGGGTGGGGGGGGGGTGTTCGGCTCATCCCTATTCAATAGTCAATTTACTGACGCTATCTGAACTGTCCCTACTCTAGCTATACACTAATGTCAAGATTACTGACAGTCTCACTACACTACACTGAATCTATCTGAGCTGTCCCTACTCTACACTAATGTATGTATGAATGATACGGTCTCACTACACTACAGTGAAACTATCTGAGCTGGCCCTACTCTAGCTGCACACTATCCAAAGCTGAATGATGGTCCTCCTCACTGCACTCACACTATCCCTAGACTGACACTAAACTAATATTCTACACCGACAATTGAAGCAAAATAGCACAGTATGGCACACTAACTAATAGCACTGAACAGAGCCCTGTTCTATCTCTCTCCACACCAAAATCACACTGAAAACGGCTGCCATTGAAAGAATTCTTTTATACTGTGGGGTGGGAATGAGCCATGATTGGATAAAGTCATGATGACAGTGTCCAATCATGACTCTGCCAGTGCTCAGTGCCCTGATTGGCTGAATCTCTCACTGCTTCAGCCAATCAGGGCTTGCAATGCACTGTTCAGCACTGCAATGCATTGTGGTAAGTTCAGGAGGCCGAACAAACGGTCGAATGACCTGTTTGTTCAGCTGTTCGCTGAACGTCCGAACAACGAAAGTTCCATCCGAACTTATGCTCGGGCAAAACCATTCGCTTATCCCTACTGGACAGTTGAAGAGCAAAAAAATGCAGCCTCATCTGATGAATCCCAATTTCTGCTAAGATGCACAGATGGTAGAGTCAAAATTTAGCCCTGGTAGCATGAGTCCATGGGCCCAACCTGCTTTGTGCCAACAGTGTTTTCCCGGTACACTTTGGGCCTATTAATATATATAAATCTTCACTTAAACTAAAAATAAAAAATAAAAAAAAGGTAAGTAATTTATCATTCTGCTTTAAATGCTATAGTTATAACGCTGATCGTGCTTCATTTATAGGCACAAGTAATAAAGTGCGCAGTAAGTATATATTGTGTTTATCAGGGGTCTCCAAGCTTTCTGAACAAAGGGCCATTTTACTTTGAGGGGGCTGGACTGTGGCCAGTGTAAGTGGAAAATGCCCCGGCGTCAATGTGAGTAAAGAATGCCACATCATTGGTATTAGTGGGAGGAATATTGCCTCATTGTTGGTATTAGGGGAAGAAATAGTGCCTCATCTTTGGTATCAGTGGGAGGAATGGTGCCCCATTATTGGTGTCAGTGGGAGGAATAGTGCCCCATCAATGGTATCAGTGGGATGAATAGTGTCCCATCATTGGTGTAAGTGGGAAGAATAGTGCTCCATTGTCGAGGGTCAGTGGTAAGAAAAAGTGCCCTATTGTTGGTATCAGTGGCATGAATTATGCCCCATTGTGAGTGTAGAAGGAATATTGCCTTGTATCAGTGTGTGTGTGTGTGTGTGGGGGGGGGGGGGGTAGTGTCCTAAGGGCCTGATAAAGGCAAGCAAAGGGCCACATTGAGCCCCAGAGCCGCAGCTTGGAAGACCATTGGTGTATACAAAATAAATTAAACTGTTGATGGTGTTTGTCCTGTTGTTTAACTTCATATTAGTCCGTGACTCCATATTAGTGGACTCTCTTTTGTCCTATTGTTTAAAGCCTATCTCTAAGGAAAGGAAAAATCTTCATTTGCACTGGGGCAGCGGGAGGTAAGGTAAGAAAACTGCTTTTATCGCCTGAGCCCGTTCGTTCCCACGCCGGAGACGCGCACACCCTCTCTGGCCGGGGTCTCAGCTCTTGATTGCATAGATTGATAGCCATTGACTCCCGCTGCTGTCAATCAAATCCAATGACGCTGGCGCCGGGGGGCAGGGCAGAGTCTGGCATTCTGTGCCTATGGACGCAAATGCTGGACTTGGGAGCGCACCTACATGGTAAACCCCAGGGAGAATGCTTCTCCTAGGGGGTTTTCGGATGCAGGTAGGAGCAGCATGTGCCGCTGGGGGACCCCAAAAGACGAGGATTGGGGCCACTCTGTGCAAAACAAACTGCACAGTGGAGGTAAGTATGATATGTTTGTTATTTTAAAAAAAACAAAAACGAGGGTTTATAACCCCTTTAACCCTAGCAGTATGGGGGAATCCCCACAGCAGGGAAAGATTTTCTCTTTCCCCGGAGAAAGGCTTTATACAGTGCAGTCGTTGAGTAAGGGATCTCTTCTCTCCCTCATGTTTCAATCATGTGATCACATCATAGTTGCTTCTAGATTGTAAGCTCTAACGAGCAGGGCCCTCTGATCCTTCCTGTATTAAATTGTATTGTAACTGTACTGTCTGCCCCCATGTTGTAAAGCACTGAACAAACTGTTGGCGCTATATAAATCCTGAACAATAATAATAATAATACTTCACACAACTGGAACATGGGGAAGAATAGAAGATTTTCTTTTTTTCTCCGGAGGCACCTGATATCAGGAGGAGATATCAGCTCTTTCTTCTTGTTTTGTGCACCTGCAGATTTACTAGTTTCAGCCCAGGTTACAAACTTCTAATTCCCCCACCACCCCCCGAACTGGTGGGCCAGGGAAAGTTGCTCTTTTTGTCCTTATTTTTTATCCAACTCTGTTTCCACATTTCCTCTCTTATATAAGCAGAACCTTCAAGTATATAGAGCATTCTGCAGAGCGCCACAGGTGATATGTCTTGAAGGTGATAAGATCTATTGTGTTAGGCGCCCCTCCAAGCTCCACTTGCTCTCTGGTCTGAGATGGTGCTGGCCATGAGAGCGGGTCCTTGCTCTAAAGCTGGCCATAGATGGATCAAAATATCGATCTATCTATGGCCGTTTCCATTCCCATCCTATAGTGATCAATTACTCTTCGGCGTTGAAAATTTGTAATCCATCACCTCTTTCACCCGATAGGACTTAATCATAAGTGTGAATTGTGTTCAAGAATCGTGGCTACAGGCAGGGACTGTCAGCATACAGACCTTGAATAAACTTGTACTAAATACATTACATTATCAGTACGTGGCCTTCCTAGTAAAACATGTCTCAGCCCAGGTTCACAACGATACAGGTTAGAAATCGTGCGAGTTCAGCTGAACTCGCACGCTTTCAAACTGGCAATGTAGTCCGACTTCGGGGGAAATTTGACAGACATCGGTATGGCTTCATGCGCAGATGTCTATTGAAATCACCCCAAAGTCGCCAAAATTAGTACAGGAACTACTTTTGGGAATTGATGCGGTGCCACCGATTTGGCAAGCGATTTGACATGCCAAATTGCATGCCAATTGGCCCAATGTGATTGTGGGCTTAAAGGCAGTTTCATTGTGTCCTCTACAATCATTGGGCAGTTTTAAACTCTGTAATCTTTTCCATAAACCTCTGCTATTGTTAACAGCTGACTGAAATTTTTTGTAATAAGAAGGTAGAACACATTAAAGGACAAAATATGTAGGCAGATAACCACCCCTGCCAATGCCCATCTATACAGAAGAAGAATTAATTGTCAAAAATAATTGAGGAAGCCAAAACAGTTTTTTTTTCCCTCTACTTTTTTTACTGGCTTTGTAAGAGTAAGAAATGCAAACCTATAGACATTGGGTTAATTGTTAAGCGCAGTATAATTGTTTTGGTGAAAAGTATAAAAGTGTGCATTTTTTAATATAGACCAAAAAGAGGGACAATTGAGGATGCAAGAGTGAAACAAGATTTAGTTCCAAAAGGACAGTTTCTCCATATGATGGACAGTTGAGAGCTACGATGAACTGTTCACCTCTAGTTGCCCTTAGGCAGCCAACACTTCACTGCTCTGAATAATACAATGGCAGAGAAAAAGGCTTTTAAATCAGGGGTTTCCCAGGAAATGAGAAATAGCTAATCACAATGTTTACATCAACACATTGCTCTACGTTAATGCAATAAAATGTTATGACGGTATCCTCTCTGAATCTTGTGATGCTTTGTCATGTTGGCCTCTGGGCCTGTGAGAAAAGGATGGCTTTGGATGGAGAACTGAATGTTGTCCCTTCTAGTGTCATTACACCATAATTTAATACCAATTAATTCAAAGAGCCTTTGCTGGCATTTGTCATTACTACAATGCAAGTGCTCTATATATCTACAAAGAGTAATGCTCTAAATACAAATTTTTGTTTTGTTTGGGGTTTTTTCTCCAAGCAACAATTTCTGAAGCAAGTTTATAGGGTTGCCCACTTGTTTAATGGAATTCTTAATGATCTTCCTGTTCTTGTTTTGTGGTTTTGCCAAATGCAATAAATCTTCATGGGAAAACTGGTTGTGTAAGAGCACATGATCATTTCCAATTTTCCCTCTTACTTTTAGATAGGATTAGCTCAAGTTCTTTGCTGAATGAAACAGTACTGCAGAACCTTTAATTACCGTTCAGAGAATTGAGCTGAAAATGTAGTCACTGAAACCTAATAGTCTTTTTCCAGACTTGATTATTTACCGTATAATGTGTAAAACATGCTAGATGCTCTTTATGATATAGGATATACTGTAGAGGTATGGTAATGGCATCTGCACATATTTAAAAAGACTTTGTAAATGGGGTGAAGGGGGGCAAACTGCTGCAGGTATGAAGTGCAGACACCTAGGAGGTACCTGCACATAACAACAGCAGCCTCTGAAATTTTCCTGTCATGGCCAAATGCTGGGCTGTTCTAAAATTCAAAGCTCCAGCAGTTCTTGGGTATTGTTGGAGCATATGTGGGTAGGTGCAGCGTAGTGGGGTGGCAGTAAACACTTAAAGTCTGGTTGCAGGATCTGTCATAAGAAACAACAGAAACATATGCAGGCAAGTCCTTGTTCAAGAGGTAGCATAATCTTATGATCTTTGCGCATATGTCTTTACTGAGTTGATTTATTAAGGGACTCTCTTCACCAGTTAAATGTTATCATTCTGAATGTCATCTCTTATTACGTGATGGGTTTGCCTTATCTTAATTTTTTTGCTGGAAATTTGATATGTGCTGGGATTAATACTGTTCTACAATGACTGGGATACTAGATGTACCCCTTGTATGTAGAAGTTTTTGTTATTTCTTTGTCTCTTCTGTAAGATATACTGCCTTGCTGAAGTACGCAATTAAAGAATGTAATTTATATAAAAAAATAAAAAATAAAAAGTCTGGTTGCAGAAAAAATAACTTTATTGAAATATAAGTTCAGAAATGCCCAACAAGCCCGTCAGGAAGTCAACCCAACCGGATGCACTCACAGGATGTACAGCGATGAGTAGTAGCAGTATGTCCTAGGTGTGTTGACAGTATCTGTCTTGAGGGGCAAGTGGGGAGAATTCCAGGAAGGATGGCGTGTCCCTGCACTTGCCATTCTCATCTGGAACCTCTCTGACCCAAGATGGCAGTCAAAGTCACATGGGACACCAGCATCCAATTGGATGTTGCCTGTGACCGAGGAGATCAAAGAGGGAGGAGACTTCTCTTGACTTCCTCCTCCACCTGCACTGCCGCTGCAGATGAGCACCAGCTGCAATGGAGAAACTAGACTGCACCTGCCTACACACATCCACTCTTTGACAGATGCTGTCCTCTGCATCACAACACAGGAAAGAACAATGGAAACTGCAATAAACATGTTTAAGGCAATGGCAACAACATTTCAAACAACATTATTATCATTATTATTATTATTATTATTATTATTATACAGGATTTATATAGCGCCGACAGTTTACGCAGCGATTTACAACATTGGGGCAGACAATACAAGTACAATACAATTCAATACAGGAGGAATCAGAGGGGCCTGCTCGTTAGAGCTTACAATCTAGGAGGGAGGGTCAAGTTATACAAAAGGGTAATAGCTGTGGGGGATGAGCTAATGGAGAAAATAGTGCAGTTGTTAGATGGAGGCAGGATAGGCTTCTCTGAAGAGGAAAGTTTTCAGGGATCGCCTAAAGATGGATAAATTTAGAGACAGTCTGACAGATTGGGGTAGCGAATTCCAGAGGATGGGCGAGGCTCGGGAGAAGTCCTGGAGGCGGATATGGGAGGAGGTGATGAGGGAGCTAGAGAGCAGAAGGTCTTGGGAGGAACGGAGGTGGCGATTAGGTTGGTATTTTGAGACTAGGCTAGTGATCTAGCTGGGGGCAGAGTTGTGGATGGCTTTGTAACTTATTGTTAGTATTTTGAATTTAATTCGTTGGGTGAGTGATAGCCAATGGAGGGATTGGCAGAGAGGGGTAGCAGACACTGAGCGGTTTGTAAGGTGGATGAGTCTGGCAGCAGCATTCATGATGGACTGAAGGGGGGATAGTCTATTTAAAGGTAAGCTAATGAGGAGGGAGTTGCAGTAGTCGAGGCGAGAGATAACCAGGGAGTGAATCAGGAGCTGTGGTTTCATTGGTTAGAAAGGGACGTAGTTTAGAGATGTTGCGGAGGTTGAGGTGGCAAGCTTTGGAAAGTGATTGGATGTGGGGCCGAAAGGAGAGTTCAGAGTCCAGGATAACACCTAGCACCCAGACATGTGGGGACAGGTGGATGGTTTTGCCATTGCTCTTGACAGAGAAGTCAGGGGAAGAGGCTAGTGGGGGAGGAAATATTATAAGCTCGGTTTTGGACAAGTTGAGTTTGAGGAAGTGGTGTGACATTCATACAGATATGTCGGTTAGTAAGTTAGTGATGCGTGAGGAGACTGATGGAGTGAGTTGAGGGGTGGAGAGATAGATTGTGTGTCGTCAGCATAGTCAAAGTACTTTGCAGATAGCTGCCCACGGTTAAACCGCTTGGGAAGGCAAGGTTCATTGTCCACTGTGAAATCTCCAATTTGCACTTGACACTCTTCTGCTTGTAGTACCGGAGCCACAGGTAGATAAGAGTCATTAGGACCAGCCATATTGCCTTTACCTAGGTGCAAGGTTTTCTAAACAAAAGAGCCCTGATGGTAAGCTCCTGATTGGGCCTGCAAAGGCCTTTGGACTGTCCACAGACACTGTACTGGAGCTTCCTTCTTCTGAGTCTGCCAGGGCTGGAGGCTCTAGCACCAAAGGAGGCAGGTACCATTCATCATAAACTTCTGGTACTGGTGGGAAGGCGATGGAGTATGAGATCTTTCTATCTCCGGCAGGTTTGGAAGAGCAATTACCCAGCACACAGGGCCTCAACAATTTGCAGTGAAGATGTCACTTGATAGAGTTGGAACCCTCCTATATCATGTCATAAACTGGAGCCAGAGAAAACTGCTGCTTCTAAACCTAATAGGGGGTGCGTTCCCACTTGAGATCTAATTTACTGCCTCTTTAACTTTTGGTATTCTTCACCAACACCCGTTTAAAGTGTTTGACATGGTCCTCAAAGGTTTTGGAGAAAATAGAGATATTGTCAAAGTAGACTAACGCAGTTTAAATATCCCTGACATCTCTCTATTAGACATCTTGGTCCCTCACTGGGATTTGCCAGTAGCCACTTGCTAAGTCAAGGGTGGAGAAATACTTAGCTTGGCCCAGTGCCATGAGCGACTTCTCCACCTAGGGTGATGGCTAGGCATCCCGGTGGGTACAGGCATTTAACTTGTGGTAGTCCACACAGAATCGCAGACTACCATTCTACTTTTTCACATGGACGACAGGAACAGTCCTGAATAACTCTGCTCTGTAGGATATTGCATAGCAAGTCCTTGACCTCCTGACACAGGGTGGTCGATGGCCTCTGTGCAACCGTAGTCTTCCATGCTGGTGGCCAAGACCAATAAGTGTTTCTCTAGCAGTTGGTGAAGCAGCCATTGCTGGAGTAGAGGAGAGTCCTGAAAGAAGATAGCCAGCTGTTTCAGCAGTGTTTTGTACTTTGACTAATTGAACAAGGCCAAAGCTGCCTGTAGTGGAGCACAAACAGCTTCTACCTCTGGTTGGGCCTCCGAGATACAGTTGTAGGGCACCACGTAAAGGTCTGCTATGATGGCATGGTTGGGGAGTGAAATTGGGTTTGTCCCCAAGTTGCTGAGTTGCACCAGCACCTTTCCTTTGTGGACCTTGGATAAGGTGCGAGCAACCAGCCACTCCCCTGGTGTCCAGGAGCCCTTGCAAGGCTCCACCATTACTGTGACCCCTTAAAGCTTCTTTTGAGCCCCGATTGACAAGACCAGACCACCTCTTGGAGGAGTACGAGGAGCAATTTTTGCTTTGGAGAAATGCGGACAACCCTCACCTGTTATGGCTATTTCCTTGCTGCCCTCTGGTGGTCCTCATAGGTCCGTACTACGTTGAGCCAAACAGCTCGCAGACCACAGCCCCACACATGCCGGCTTGAATGCTCAAATTTGGCCAGTAAGTATGTCCAAGTCCTTCAGTATGTTTATGCCCAGAAAAATAGGTACTGCTGAACTTACTGGGGCGATGGGGCACCAGGACCCCTACTCACTCCATTACCTGGTTGTCTATCTGAATCTTCACCAAGGTAACACCTTTTACCAGGATGGGCAGGTTATTGGCCAACTTAAACGATAGCCAAGAGGGGTTCATTTGGTGTTGCATTATGAACTACTGGGCGTAGAAGTCATACTTCATGACAGTGACCACCAAACCAGTGTCAGTCAGGCATAGGACCTCTTGTCCATTATGAAAGCAGTCACTAATGGACTTGATGTGACCATGCTTTGGTTTGCTGGGACCTTGTGCTAACTGCCGGAGATTGTCCCTCTGCCCCGGGAAGCCACTAGTTTGTGCGTGTAAATTTGGATTCAGGCCGGCCACAGTTCTTGTCCAAAGCGGCTGCACCGCCAGCACTTTCGGTCCTCCTCTGGGTCCCTCTGTAAATATTCTCACCCTTAGAGGGGTAGACTGAATCCTGTTTGAATGTGGAAATTTCTTGTTTCAAGGAAGCCACTTCCAGAGCTAGTTTCCTTAATGCTATATGTATGGCTGACAGAGGCAAAAGTTCTAAGGCTTCCTCTTTCAAGCGTAAAGGTCCATAGCATTTTGTCACTGCTACAGTTGCTTTCGCAACTTCCTATTCCAGTAGAACTCAGTCCACCACAGTATAATTGGAGGAGATAGCAGGTTGTGCTTCGATTCGCTCATGTAAGGCTCTCCTGACTGTACCAGCCTTCATTCCTACCACAAACTGGTCCCTCAGTAGATGTTCTGATACAGTTATATCAGCTCAGCTGTGCACAGCCCTCTTCTCCAGACATTTCCAGAGTTTCTGGAAGCGGGTGAGGCTTTTGTCATCCTGCTGACTCCGGACAAAGAACCTTTACCTCAACTCAGGAACCATCACCTTCTCTCCAAACAGGCCCTCCAGGCGTGCTACAATCTGTTCTAAGCTGGCCCAGTCCTCTTCTGGTAGTGCCATCACCAGGGCTGCACCCCAACCCCAGACTGGCCTATGTTTTCCCCATATATTCCCTTTAATTGGAATGTAGCTAGACGTAAGAGGGATATACCACTGAATTGGGCCGCCTCACAACCACGCACAATGAACGCAGTTGCAGCGAGGTGGTGCAGATTTTTTAGGGATTAAATCAGAATGCAAAGAGGCAATATAATGCTTCCTTGCCAGTGTTAATTTTAGTCTTAGGACTAAAATGGCATTTTAGTTTTAGTCCCATTTTAGTATTCTGCAATTGTTTTAGTCATATTTTAGTCATAGTCTTTTGACTAAAATGGCATTTTAGTTTTAGTCTCATTTTAGTCTTTTGACTAAAATGGCTTTTAGTTTTAGGCGTATTTTAGTCGACTAAAATAGTATTCATTTAGTTGACTAAAATGTTTTAGTCATTTTAGTCGACTAAAATGTTTTAGTTGTTTTAGTCAACTAAATTAACACTGTTCTTTGCTGCCTGTCAAACATCTGCTGAAAAGTGATGCACTGTGGTTCACTCTTCAGAGGACAACACTAGTGTACCCTAATCTGCAGCAATGCCCCTCACAGGGGCGATCCTAGGGTCACAGACGCCTGGGTGCAGAAATATTTCTGGCGCCCCACATGGGCGTGGTCATCTTACTAACTCCTTCGCCTTACAAATATTTCTATGGCAATGACTGCAGCCTCATCAGTGCCCATCAATGCAGCCTCACCAGTGCTCATCAATGCAGCCTCATCAGTGCCCATAAATGCAGCCTGATCAGTGCCCAATTAATGCAGCCTAATCAGTACCCATCAATATAACCTCACCAGTGCCCATCAGTGCAACCTCATCAGTGACAATCAATTCAGCCTCACCAGTGCCCAATAATGCAGCCTGACCAGTGCCCATCAATGCCTATCAATGCAGCCAGACCAGTGCCCATCAATGCAGCCTCACCAGTGCCCATCAATGCAGCCTCAGCAGTGCCAATCAATGCAGCCTGATCAGTGCCCAATTAATGCAACCTAATCAGTGCCCATCAATGCAGCCCGATCAGTGCCCATCAATGCAGCCTGACCTGTGCCCATTAATTCAGCCTGACCAGTGCCCATTAATTCAGCCTGACCAGTGCCCATTAATGCAGCCTGACCAGTGCCCATCAATGCCCATCAATGCAGCCTGATCAGTGCCCATCAATGCAGCCTTACTAGTGTCCATCAATGCAGCCCCACCAGTTCCCATCAGCACAGCCTCACCAGTGCCCATCAGCACAGCCTCATCAGTGCTAATTAATGCAGCTTAATGTGCTGATCAATGCAGCTTTATCAGTGCCCATCAGTGCAGCTTCATAAGTAAACATCAATGCAGCCTCACCAGTGCTTATCAGTGCCCATCAATGTAGCCTCACCAGTGCCCATCAATGCAGCCTCACCAGTGCCCATCAATGCAGCCTGATCAGTGCCCATCAACGCAGCCCACCAGTGCCTATCAATACAGCCTGATCAGTGCCCATCAGCGCAGCCTCATAAGTGCCCATCAATGCAGCCTCACCAGTGCCCATCAGCGCAGCCTCATCGGTGCCCATCAGTGCCCATCAACGCAGCCTCACTAGTTCTCATCAGCACGGCCTCATCAATGCCCATCAGCACAGCCTCCTCAGTGCCCATCAATGCAGCTTCATAAGTGCCTATAAATGCAGCCTCATCAGTGCCCATCAATGCAACCTCATCAGTGCCTATAAATGCATCCTCACCAGTGCCCATCAATGGAGCCTGATCAGTGCCCATTAATCCATCCTGATCAGTGCCCATCAACGCAGCCTTATCAGTGCCCATCAACACAGCCCCACCAGTGTTTATCAGTGCCTATCAATGCAGCCTGATCAGTGCCCATTAATGCAGCCTCATCAGTGCCCATTAATGCAGCCTGATCAGTGCCCATCAATGCAGCCTCATCAGTGCCCATTAGCAAACCGCATCAGTGCCTATCAGTGCAGCCTCATCAGTGCCCATCAATGCAGCCTGATCAGTGCCCAATTACTGCAACCGAATCAGTGCCCATCCATGCAGCCCCATCAGTGCAGCCTGATCAGTGCCCATCAATGCAGCCTCATCAGTGTCCATCAGCGCAGCCTCATCAGTGCCCATCAATGCAGCCTGACCAGTGTCCATCAATGCAGCCTCATTAATGCAGCTTGATCAGTGCCCATCATTGCAATCCTACCAGTGTCCATCAATGCAGCCTGATCAGTGCCCATCAATGCAGCCCCACCAGTTCCCATCAGCACAGCCTCACCAGTGCCCATCAGCACAGCCTCATCAGTGCTCATTAATGCAGCCTCACCAGTGCTGATCAATGGAGCCTGATCAGTGCCCATCAATCCATCCTGATCAGTGCCCATCAACGCAGCCTTATCAGTGCCCATCAACACAGCCCCACCAGTGTTTATCAGTGCCTATCAATGCAGCCTGATCAGTGCCCATTAATGCAGCCTCATCAGTGCCCATTAATGCAGCCTGATCAGTGCCCATCAATGCAGCCTCATCAGTGCCCATTAGCAAACCGCATCAGTGCCTATCAGTGCAGCCTCATCAGTGCCCATCAATGCAGCCTGATCAGTGCCCAATTACTGCAACCGAATCAGTGCCCATCCATGCAGCCCCATCAGTGCAGCCTGATCAGTGCCCATCAATGCAGCCTCATCAGTGTCCATCAGCGCAGCCTCATCAGTGCCCATCAATGCAGCCTGACCAGTGCCCATCAATGCAGCCTCATTAATGCAGCTTGATCAGTGCCCATCATTGCAACCCTACCAGTGTCCATCAATGCAGCCTGATCAGTGCCCATCAATGCAGCCCCACCAGTTCCCATCAGCACAGCCTCACCAGTGCCCATCAGCACAGCCTCATCAGTGCTCATTAATGCGGCCTCACCAGTGCTGATCAATGCAGCTTGATCAGTGCCCATCAGTGCAGCCTCATAAGTGCCCATCTATGCAGCCTCACCAGTGCTTATCAGTGCCCATCAATGCAGCCTCGCCAGTGCCCATCAATGCAGCCTGATCAGTGCCCATCAACGCAGCCCATCAGTGCCCATCAATACAGCCTGATCAGTGCCCATCAGTGCAGCCTCATAAGTGCCCATCAACGCAGCCTCACCAGTGCCCATCAACACAGCCTCAGCAGTGTCTATCAGCATAGCCTCACCAGTGCTCATTAGCACAGTCTCATCAATACCCATCAACACAGCCTCACCAGTGCCCATCAGCACAGCCTCATCAGTGCCCATCAATGCAGCCTCATCAGTGCCTTTAAATGCAGCCTCATCAGTGTCTATCAATGCAGCCTCACCAGTGCCAATCAATGCAGCCTCACCAGTGCCCATCAATGCAGCCTGATCAGTGTCCATCAATGCAGCCTGAACAGTGCCCATCAATGCAGCCTCACCAGTGCTTATCAGTGCCCATCAATGCAGCCTGATCAAGGCTGCCTCACGAGTGCCCATCAGCGCAGCCTCATAAGTGCCCATCAACGCAGCCTCAGCCATGCCCATCAGCGCAGCATCAGCAGTGCCCATCAATGCAGCCTCAGCAGTGCCCATCAGCACAGCCTTATCAGTTCCCATCAGCACAGCCTCACCAGTGCCCATCAGCGCAGCCTGATCAGTGCCCATCAATGCAGCCTCACCAGTGCCCATCAATGCAGCCTGATCAGTGCCCATCAACGCAGCCGACCAGTACCCACCAGCACAGCCTCATCAGTGCCCATCAGTGCAGCCTCATCAGTGCCCATCAGCACAGCCTCATCAGTGCCCATCAGTGCAGCCTCATCAGTGCCTATCGGCACAGCCTCATCAGTGCCCATCAATGCAGCCTCACCAGTGCCCATCAATGCAGCCTGATCAGTGCCCGTCAACACAGCTCACCAGTGCCCATCAATACAGCCTGATCAGTGCCCATCAGCGCAGCTTCATAAGTGCCCATCAATGCAGCCTCACCAGTGCCCATCAGCACAGCCTCATCAATGCCCATCAGCACAGCCTCAGCAGTGCCCATCAACGCAGCCTCACTAGTGCTTATCAGTGCCCATCAGCGCAGCCTGATCAGTGCCCATCAATGCAGCCTAACCAGTGCCCATCAATGCAGCCTGATCAGTGCCCATCAACGCAGCCCACCAGTGCCCATCAATACAGCCTGATCAGTGCCTATCAGCGCAGCCTCATAAGTGCCCATCCATGCAGCCTCAGCAGTGCCCATCAGCGCAGCCTCACCAGTGCCCATCAATGCAGCCTCAGCAGTGCCCATCAGCACAGCCTCATCAGTGCCCATCAGCACAGCCTGATCAGTGCCCATCAATGCAGCCTCACCAGTGCCCATTAATGAAACCTGATCAGTGCCCATCAACGCAGCCCACCAGTGCCCATCAATGCAGCCTCACCAGTGCCCATCAGCACAGCCTCATCAGTGCCCATCAGTGCAGCCTCATCAGTGCCCATCAACGCAGCCTCAGCAGTGACCATCAGTGCAGCCTCACCAGTTCTCATCAACACGGCCTCATCAATGCCCATCAGCACAGCCTCATCAGTGCCCATCAATGCAGCCTCATCAGTGCCTACAAATGCAGCCTCATCAGTGCCCATCAATGCAGCCTCATCAGTGCCTATAAATTCATCCTCACCAGTGCCCATCAATGCAGTCTCACCAGTATCCATCAATGCAATCTGATCAGTGCCCATCAACCCAGCCTGATCAGTGCCCATCAACGCAGCCTCACCGGTGCTCATCAGCGCAGCCTGATCAGTGCCCATCAATGCAGCCTCACCAGTGCCCATTAATGAAACCTGATCAGTGCCCATCAACGCAGCCCACCAGTGCCCATCAATGCAGCCTCACCAGTGCCCATCAGCACAGCCTCATCAGTGCCCATCAGTGCAGCCTTATCAGTGCCCATCAACGCAGCCTCAGCAGTGCCCATCAGTGCAGCCTCACCAGTTCTCATCAACACGGCCTCATCAATGCCCATCAGCACAGCCTCATCAGTGCCCATCAATGCAGCCTCATCAGTGCCTACAAATGCAGCCTCATCAGTGCCCATCAATGCAGCCTCATCAGTGCCTATAAATTCATCCTCACCAGTGCCCATCAATGCAGTCTCACCAGTATCCATCAATGCAATCTGATCAGTGCCCATCAACTCAGCCTGATCAGTGCCCATCAACGCAGCCTCACCAGTGCTTATCAGTGCCTATCACTGCAGCCTGATCAGTGCCCATCAATGCAGCCAACCAGCGCCCATCAATACAGCCTGATCAGTGCCCATCAGTGCAGCCTCATAAGTGCCCATCAATGCAGCCTCATCAGTACCCATCAGCAAACCTCATCAGTGCCTATCAGTGCACATCAATGCAGGCTCAGCAGGGCCCATCAATGCAGCCTGATCAGTGCCCAATTAATGCAGCCTGACCAGTGCCCATCAATGCAGCCTCATTAATGCAGCTTGATCAGTGCCCATCAATGCAACCCTACCAGTGTCCATCAATGCAGCCTGATCAATGCCCATCAATGCAGCCCCACCAGTTCTCATCAGCACAGCCTCACCAGTGCCCAACAGCACAGCTTCATCAGTGCTCATTAATGCAGCCTCACCAGTGCTGATCAATGCAGTTTTATCAGTGCCCATCAATTCAGCCTCACCAGTGCTTATCAGTGCCCATTAATGCAGCCTGACCAGTGCCCATCAATGCAGCTTCATTAATGCAGCTTGATCAGTGCCCATCAATGCAACCCTACCAGTGTCCATTAATGCAGCCTGATCAATGCCCATCAATGCAGCCCCACCTGTTCCTATCAGCACAGCCTCACCAGTGCCCATCAGCACAGCCTCACCAGTGCTCATTAATGCAGCCTCACCAGTGCAGATCAATGCAGCTTTATCAGTGCCTATCAATGCAGCCTCACCAGTGCTTATCAGTGCCCATCAATGCAGCCTGATCAGTGCCCATCAATGCAGCCTCACCAGTGCCCATCAATGCAGCCTGATCAGTGCCCATCAATGCAGTCCACCAGTGCCCATCAATACAGCCTGATCAGTGCCCATCAACACAGCCTCAGCAGTGCCCATCAGCGTAGCTTCACCAGTGCTCATCAGCACAGCCTCATCAATACCCATCAGCACAGCCTCCCCAGTACCCATCAGCACAGCCTCATTAGTGCCCATCAATGCAGCCTCATCAGTGCCTATAAACGCAGCCTCATCAGTGCCCATCAATGCAGCCTCATCAGTGTCTATCAATGCAGCCTCACCAGTGCCCATCAGTGCAGCCTTATCAGTGCCCATCAATGCAGCCTGAACAGTGCCCATCAACGCAGCCTGATCAGTGCCCATCAACACAGCCTCACCAGTGCTTATCAGTGCCCATCAATGCAGTATGATCAGTGCCCCTCAATGCAGCCTCACCAGTGCCCATCAATGCAGCCTGATTAGTGCCCATCAACGCAGCCCACCAGTGCCCCATCAATACAACCTGATCAGTGCCTATGTCCACCAATAAGCTAATATCCCGCTGTGCATCTTTTTAGAAAAAAAACTTCTCCGGGTCTCCTCTATGTTTATTGGGGGCTGGGGGACAGAAAGCAGACTATTTCATCACTTTCAGCTTTAGGCAGATTGATCTTTCTGTCCCCCGGCCCCCACAGACACACGGGGCCTGGATACGTTTTTTTTTTAAATAGCTTCACAGCGGTAGATTAGCTTATTAGTGGACAGGATGTGGAAGTCTCCACCCAGTCTACCTCCAGGCCCCCCTGATAGATCTGGCCCCATACAGGAGGGCTGGCGATCCCCCCTTATCAGCAGCCCTTCTGACACCCCCCCAATGTGTGGCACCCAGGGCGGACCACTCCCGCCCCTCCGTTGGTGCGCCTCTGGCCATCACCGCTCAGCGGGCATCATCCTCCAAGCAGTTAATAGCCAGCTCCGTGATCAGTGGGGCGGGAACTTGATATAGGCACGCACAGCAAGGGCCAAGGCCAATCCTAACTGTGCCATTATGAATCCCGCTCTTTCTTCCGCACCCGCTAGGAGAAGAGACATATCCTGCTGACTACGCCAAGTGTGGGTAAGTGCAGTGTGGTGCAGCGACAGTAAGCTCTCAGAGTGCAGTTGTAGAAAACAGAACTATATTGACATAGAAGTTCAGTAATCCATAAAAAGCTCAGCAGGAAGTCAACCCAACTGCGTATGCTCACAGGAGGTACAGCAATGAGTAGTAGCAGTAGGTGCCAGGTGTGCTGACAGCATCTGTTTTGAGGGGCTGAATGTGGCCTGACCGATCCATACCCAAGTGGGGAGGCTTCCAGGAAGGATAGCGGGTCCCTGCACTTTGCCTCCTGATCTGGAACTTCTCCCTGACGCTAAACACTGTCCCTGACAGATGGATGACCTGTCCCTACTCTGTCCACAAGTTATATGCATGCCAAACCCGAGAGCCAGGGTCTTAAATAGACTCTGCCTGACCCAAGATGACCATTAAAGTCACATGGGATGCCAGCATCCAATCAGATGCTGCCGCCCTGTGACTGAGGAGATCATAGAGGAGTAAGGCTCCTCTTGACTTCCTCCTCCACCTGCATTGCTGCTACGGATGAGTGCCACCTGCAGTGGAGAAACTAGACTGACCAGCCTACACATACAACTAAGCCCCTTGCCCATGCATTCCTAATGGTTCTTTGTTATAGATGAGCAACTTTTGCTGAGTTTGGTTTTTAGAATCTTAGAGTACAATGTTAAAAACACACAAATGCTTTAAATAACATGCTTGGGTGATGCCTTGAAACTGCTTACAGTGTTATTAAACCTTATGACAATTAAAAATGGTATTAATGTTCCCCAATGTAATCCAGTGTCAATCATAATCAGGGGCAGACTTACCATTCGGGAACTTGGGGCACTGACCGAGGACCCGTGGCCAGTAGGGGGCCCCATGACAGCTTCCAGTGCGATCTACCCGTCAATCACAGCTAGCTGATGGGTAGATCGGGTCCCTGTTCCCTGCTCTTGTTAATTAATTGCCTAGAATTCTGCTTCAAGTGTTTGGCTGCTGCCAGGAATGCTTTAGATATTACAATATTGTTACTTGTTTTTAGTATGTAAAAAAAGATATGTGACAATAGGAGGGCACAAAGTAGAAACAAGTAGAAAATGACCCGGAGAACACACCATTAAAATCTAGCTCTGCTAGTGGTGCAACAACTTCATTAACTAGATAGTGTAATGCCCCGTACACACAGTCGGACTTTGTTCGGACGTTCCAACAAAAAAAAACTCAAATTTTTTTTCCGACGGAAGTTGACTCAAACTTGTCTTGCATACACACGGTCACACAAAGTTGTCGGAAAATCCGATCATTCTGAACGCGGTGACGTAAAACACGTACGTCGGGATTATAAATGGGGCAGTGGCCAATAGCTTTCATCTCTTTATTTATTCTGAGCATGCGTGGCACTTTGTCCGTCAGATTTGTGTACACACGATCGGAATTTTGACAACGGATTTTGTCGTCGGAAAATTTTATATCCTGCTCTCAAACTTTGTGTGTCAGAAAATCCGATGGAAAATATCCGATGGAGCCCACACATGGTCGGAATTTCCGACAACTCGCTCCGATCGGACATTGTCCGACCGTGTGTACGGGGCATTATGGTTAGAACTGTTGGATGGTGAGCTTTTGGAAGCTGTGAATACACTGGGTGCAAATATTTTCCAGCACTCTGGATATTTTCTAACCACATACAGCAAATGTTCTTTTTTTTAAGACAGCATGTACACGGCCCAAAAAGTTAGGATGTTCAGAGGCAAAAATTATATTAACAGTATGGGAACACACTGAACTCCTATTTACTATTTATCTGAATAGTTTTACATAAACCATCAATGCTGAAGATCCCCTTGGTCCCATTGTCAGCTGTACTAAATATACTGTATATTTAACCATGTTCCCATCCTTTGTCTAAGCTGTATGTCAAGGGTCACAAAATCTAAAGTTTAATTTTTCATTTATCCAGTTTAATCTGCTAGAAGTAATATTACGGTATTTGTTGCCTGACTTACGGGTATCAGATCCACCTACATTCTTTCAATACCTTAATATCACTAAAGCACTGTAAACAATTAAAAATGGAGGCTGAACATATAATGTAAAGTATATAATCTTTGTAAGTATAAAACAAATACACTTGCAAATAAAAAAGTTATCACTGCCTTTACATGAAGATCTTTTCCTTTTTTACATGATAATGTTACTGTAATGCACATTCTTTTAAAGTGCCTACTGTGCTGTGTCACTACACATACACAATGACCCCAGATTAAGGTTTCACACCTTTGTAGTGAGGTACTGCACGCTATGTTGCACATTTATTTCAAATGGGCTGCCAGCACAGCGGTGTTGTGTTTTTAGTGCATTGGGGTGCCATTCAGAATGCATGGTGAGTTATGTTTCATTGCTGCAATGTGTTACCACAATGCAGAAGTGTCATGCTGGCCTAATGTTACACATACTTTAAAACAGCAATCTGGCTCCTAAATTGTCTTTTTAAGGTTTCCAGTTGCCTACAGGATATTTAAGATGTAGGGGTATCAGCTGGGTTACAAGTTTTCTCAGAGTGATCAAGTTTTTGCTGTTCAAAATGCATCACACAGGACACAGGACCTGATTTCTGCAATATTTGCAGAAGTGATTTGTATCTCATCAAAAATTAGGCAGGTACGGTATGTGCTTAGAAATAAAAAGCTCAAAATACATTCATGGGAATTCATAAAAGGTGTCATAGATACTCTTTAGAATTCTTTCAGGCCTCTGCCTAGCGGCAGATTCATGTATTTGTCAGAAATAGGTACATGAAACTATTGGAGGCCACACCAAGGTCTGAGTGTCCATCTTTTTTTCCACTTTGAGAAAGTCATGTGACGAAACGCGTAATCGTGGGGCCATGTGACCTCATTGCTGGGCCACCTGACATCATCATGCCTGGAACTGGCAGTAAGCCATTGTTATGCGTGTCAGGGGAGCTGATGCTGCTCCTTAAAGGGACATGGTTTTATTTTAAAAGAGGCAATGTTACTGTGTGCACTGGATTTAGGTACACCTTTCTTGTGAGTGTTACTCCATTTTAGTTCAATAAAAGGTGGTGTTTGTGGAAATATTACACTATGAGAGGCATTTTTATTCTTTTTTGGTGAGTGTTACCTGTGCTGAAGTGGAGGTTGAAGGAAGATTGCAGACCAGTTATTAGTAAGCAGTTTGATTTGAAGGTGGTGGTACACTTTGGTAAAGCAGCAGCCATCAGAAATTTTGGGGCCCCTTACATAGTTTTAGGACTGGGCATCCCCCGGCATGACCACCAACATTCCCCAGGGTCCACCCACTGACCGTCTCACAGAATCCACTGTAAATGGAGAGGAATACAATTTACAGCTTACCAATACTTAGATGTGGTGGCTGCATTTTTTTTTTTAAGGCTTTTTATTTTATAATTGTAAGCACCTTAATTTTAAGCACCTCTGCCAGTGTTAAATGGAGAAAGAGGGCAGAGAGTTAGAGGGTAAGGAGAGCGAGAAAAAGAGGGCAGGGAGATCGGGAGAGGGAGAGGGGGAGGAGAGCGTGGAGAGAGAGAGAGAGCGGAAAGAGAGAGAGGAGAGAGAGCAGAGAGTGAGAGTGCAGGGAGAGAGAGAGAGGGGGCAGAGAGAGAGAGAGCACAGAAAGAGAGAGAGGGGGCTGAGAGAGAGAGAGAGAGAGAGAGAGAGAGCAGGGAGAGAGGGGGGCTTAGAGAGAGCAGGGAGAGAGAGGGGGGTCTGAGAGAGAGAGCAGGGAGAGGAAGGGGGGACTGAGAGAGCAGGGAGAGAGAGAAGGTGGTCTGAGAGAGAGAGCATGGAGAGAAAGAGGGGGCTGAGAGAAAGAGCAGGGAGGGAGAGGAGGCAAAGAGAGAAGGGAGCTGAGAGATAGAGCAGGGAGAGAGAGAGCAGGTAGAGAGCAGGTAGAGGGGGTCAGGGAGAGAGGGGGCGAAGAGAGAGGGGGTGCAGGGAGAGAGAGGGGGGCTGAAAAAGAGTGCAGGGAGTGGAGCTGGGAGACATAGGGGACAGAGAGAGGAGGCGGAGAGAGAGCACAGGGGGAGAGAGAGCAGGGAGATATAGGGGCGGAAAGAGAGAGAGAGAGCAGGGGCGGAGAGAGAGTAGGGATAGAGAGAGAGTAGGGAGAGAGAGGGGGTGGAGAGAGAGGGGGTCAGGGAGAGAGTAAGAAGGGGATCAGGGAGAGAGGAGGTGGTCAGGGAGAGAGGAGGGGGTCAGGGAGAGAGGGGGTCAAGGAGAAAGAGGGGCAGGGGCTAGTCACAGTGCTCTCACGTGGATGGTCCCTGGGGGCTCTCAGTCAGAGGCTTCTCTCAATGTGGCGGGGGCTGTCGGGGATGTCTGTCATGCTGCTCAGGCATGCTGGAGGGAACTGAGCAGCGTGGGGATCCGCTCCTTCCATGCCAGCCGCACCTCCCTAGCTGCCTGTCACTGCACACTGAGCCCAGGGACGGAGCGGCTCCGCAGCCATCAAAGGAGGGGGAGGAGAGGAGCAGGTGGATTGAACAACAGGTTTTCCGGGGGGGGGGGGCGAACACTAGTTTCTGTGCCCGTCAAGTTCACCAACTGACAATCCCCCCCAGCATGCTATGCCACTGGCAGGGAGTCAGGAGCCAGTGCGGTGGGTGGCACCAACGGGAGTCAGGACTACTGTAGGGGAAGGAAAAGAGCAAAGTGGAGGTGCCAACTTGGGGCCCGGCGTCCTGAGGACGCGCGGGCCCCTTACACTTGTATGGGCTGTACCCCTCTGATAGCGGCCCTGAAAGCACGCACAGATTCTTTTGAAGCATGCACAACAAGACTGCACTCTATATGTTTTCTAGATGATTTGCATGTTTTTGATATTGCAAGTTATTTACATTCTATGCATTAAGATAAAAAGCCTTCTGTGTGCAGCAGCCCCCTCACACTTACCTGAGGTCCCTCTCTGTCCAGCGATGTCCACGAGTGTCTCAGCCATCCGAAATTCTCCTTCCTTATTAGCTGAGACACAGCAGCAGCGCCATTGGCTCCTGCTGCTGTCAATCAAAGTCAGCTAGCCAACCAGGGGAGAGAGGGGCGGGGCTGGCCAGTGCTCCGTGTCTGAACAGAGACAGGGAGCTGTGACTTGGCTCGGGTGCACCATAGCAAGCTGCTTGCTGTGGGGGCACTGAACAGGAGGGAGGGGCCAGGATCACAGAAAAAAGACCCGGGAAGAGGAGGATCCGGGCTGCTCTGTGCAAATCTACTGCAACAGAGCAGGTAAGTATAACATGTTTATTATTTTTATAGTGAAAAAAAGGAGACTTTACAATCACTTTAATAAAATATATAGGGTAATATCTGTAGCGTAGAAAGAAGTGCTTAAAAATGGTAGTGCTGTCATAAAAACTTCAGTGCATGTGTATTAAACCTACTGTTCAGGAGATAGCTTAAAGCAGTGATGCAGGATGCAATCCCTAAGGCTGAGTACACTGTGCCTGTGAGATAAGAAGCAGCCAATGTGGAATGCTCAGTGGGAATCAGGATGAAGCAGCTTTTGGCTTCAGCACATTGACAGCCAGAGCGGGGAGGGGAAGCATGGGAGGTCCAGTCTGCAGCTGCAGCCAGCTTAGCAAACATTCATGTTTTTAGTGATGCTCGATACAGAACCTTTCCGGGTAACAGGTGACGTGGAGAGCATCTCTGTTGCCCAGCAATGCATTTCAGAGCTTGGCCAAGCATGAAAAGGGGCCCTCCTGTAAGGTGGTGCACATGTAGCTGTCTCTTTTGAATGAACTGTGTTTGTGTTGAGATAAGCTCAGCCCACCCATCCTGGTACACAGGAATCCGGTCCAGATTGATGAAAACAAGGCTCAGTTTCTCAGCTCTGGTCTTTGCTGGGTCTCCCTTGCTGTAGACATTTATGGCGATGGGTCTTCAAGCTCTGGTCCCAAGGCACAGCAAGCAATCCCTTTGCTGCTCATTCCTCTGACTCTCATGGACAAAGCAAGGGCACCCAATCTGTGCAAAGGTTTAAAAAAGAAAAAAAGGTCTGCATTCTCTGGTCCCCCTGCCACTCTGAGATGGCACGCTGTTCTCTGCACAGTACCAATCAAGGCCACACGTTTGAATGGCTTGGCTTCCTCCCACAAAAGATCCAGATCTCTCCCGAATTGCCTGGGAAAAGTCCTATCTCTCCTTCTCACAGCCAAAATGACTCGGCATAAAAAGTGGCAGAAATAAACACTACAGTACCTCAAACTGTCGTACATGTTGGAACTGTTGCATTGCTTTCATGAATTTGATGCAGGAAGTTTTAAAGGGCCAATACTGCAAGAAAAGTGTCATAAATGATTTATTTAATTCCTCCCACACCATTGTCAGGTCAAAGAGGAAAGTAGGAACAAACTATATTTCTGGTACAGCAACAAGTATTTTTCGATATTTGTAGTGTGTTTAATATAAAAAAGGGGAGTGCATGTATTACACAGATGTACTAAATCGTTTTTTTTTTTTGCCTTCATGTTGACTTTACCTAAAAGGTTGCAGATTGGCACTTAGCCAGCACAATCAGGCTGGGTCCTCATTGCTGCTTTCCTTGCAGTTTGTCCATTTTTCTTGCTGTATTTGTGAAGTTTAGATACAGTCCACCAACTCTAGGTCTGTACACCTGAAACCAAACTGCGAATAAAATGGGATAACAGTTTGCCCTCTCTCCTAGTCTTCTTTGTTCTAGCTGTACAGACACAGAGTACACAACCCTTTTCACACTTTTTACCCTCATTTCTGCATACCTAGTGTGGCTATGATGTTAGATCTTGTTTGTTTGGGTTAGGAGAGGAATGGCATCAGACAAGTGGCCTGGGGGGTAAGGGGAATAAATTTGGCCCTGGGTTCATGTACACATAGCCATGAATCTACTGTAAATCTGTTCAGAATGTGAGCATACACGATTAAAAAAAAAAAATTATTCTTACTGCTGGGCTATTTTATTCTGACATTCTCCAAATGTTGGGCGGGAGGGGACAGACAGGCCACCTACTAAGCGAATTGATGAACCTGCCAAAATTCAAAATACATATGGGCAGCTTTAGGCGGAACAAAATTCTCCAATACCAAAACAGTGAACAGACAGGCTCTTTATTGCAGATGAGACATGCAATATCTCTGCTGCAATAAAATAAACCTACCTGGGTGCTTGCAGTCATCTGTAGAATGTACACTGAGTTGCGCATGCACAGCTCAATTTACATTCCTGCACAGATCCTGCGTGCCAGGATGGCTGAACTCCTGTGCATGCACAGCAATGATGTCATACCAAGCTGACCAATGAAGATGGTGCCGGAGCTGGCAAGGAACATTGAATAGTTGGAAAGGTAATTATTGTGGACTTTAGGTCTGCTTTAATGCTAGGTACACACAGGAAGTTTTTTTTTTTTTCGTTCAACCCAGCGGGCTGAAGGAAAAAAAAACTTAAGGTCGCATATTAAGACATCCAATGTTAGTGCGGCGATCTTCCCCCGCTGAGCTTTTGTGTTCTGACAGGGGGACTGCCCACTGACCACCAGAACACAGCGATCAGTGCTCGCAGTCGGCTGCGAGCGCTGATCGGATGCTGGTTTTCCAGCTTCTGTGCTAAGACCGGCTTCTGTCGGACTAGGAACTATACACAAGGACCAAAAGTTGGCTGGTTCCTACCGAACTGAACGCTTTTGTATGATTTTTGGACTGTGTTTACCCAACTTTAGTCTCTGAAAACTTTTTTCCTGGAATTAATAAGTATAACCCTGTGTTAAAGGAGAAGTCGAGCCTGGGCTCGTTTGGCTGGGCTTCTCCTAAGGGTCACAGGAGTGCATCCTGACTTCGGAAGTCTGGATCCGTCAGGTGCCTGAACTGATGACAGTCTCAGCCTCTCAGCCAGCCGCTGAGACGGCCGCTCCCCGCCTCTCCACAGCTCACTGTTATAATGAGCGCGGGGGGGGCAGAGCAGAGAGCTTCTGATTGACAGTCAGCAGCTGTCCTCTAGGGGAACCGAGAGAGAACCGAGTCATCGGCAGTGTTCGATGGCTTGGTTCTCAGTGAAGAGATGCCGGGGGACAGATGCAGCATTAGACTAAAGGTAAGTATAATGGGGGAAAAAAAAGACACCCATACTTCTCCTTTAATGTTGGTATAATAATCCTTTCGTTTCTGAAGAATACAGGAAGTTTCCCTCTGTGAATAAGCGGCACAATTTTGCATGGCCCTGCCCAGATTAGATAGTAGGCTCTGAATTGTTTGCAATGCAAACAACATTATTCAGCAAGCCAGAGCAAGAGACCTTTAATCAGCACAAAGTTCACAAGCTTTATTGCTGGATGATTTCCAGAAATTCTGAGCAAGGGTCATTTTTAATACTGTGTGCAGATACTGTAACCTATGAGAGCGAATGCTTTTATCTAGGGCGGGAAATCCTCTGGCATGTGGCTGTACTGCAAATCTTGTAATAAACTTAACAATGCAGACTTAAAGTGAACCTGTAAAACAAATTTAAACTTTCAACGGTAGAAGTTCTGGTTTAAGCATACGCTGTCGCCATCACATAATTGCTATTACCTTTATTAGCACGAAAAATTTCTTCTGTGCCCCCCTCCCCCTATTTAGTTTTGTTACTGAAGCCTGGCTTTCCATGACTTCATAGTTAAACAGAGGCCTGCCACTGTGCTAAATGAACCAGTGCCACCAATGCAATGACAATCCACATCTGGTGGCACTGGCAGGTGACGTGGCAAGTGGCATCCCTTATCTGGTGACATGCAGTATGGCAAGTGGCGTTCCTCATCCCGTGGCAGGCAGCGTGGGAAGTGGCATTCCTCATCTGGTGGTAGGCAGCATGGCAAGTGGCATTCCTCATCTGGTGGCAGGCAGCATGGCCGGTGGAATTCCTCATCTGGTGGCAGGCAGTGTGGCAAGTGGCATCCCTCATCTGGTTGCAGGCAACATGGCAAGTGACATTCCTCATCTGGTGACAGGCAGCGTATCAAGTGGCATTCCTCATCTGGTGGCAGGGAACATGGCAAGTGACATTCTTCATCTGATGGCAGGCAGCGTGGCAAGTGATATTCCTCATTATGGTGGCAGGCGACATGGCAAGTGACACACTCAGGGCTCCCACTGATTCTGCATTATGGTGAGATGAACTATTTAATTTATATTACAATGTAATATAAGAAATAATGCGCTTCAATCATTCTGACACCATACAAACAATGGTGCTGTGATGAATGAAGCATGAACACCAGCTATTGTCCCGATAAATTGCTTGCGAAAAATCGCTTAGCCATGTCATGGATAACAGAGTCTATGGAGTCAGGCTGCACATGCTCAGTTTGGTGTGTGTTGCTAGAGAGTTTATTTCTCCTTGGGAGAGTGCATGTGATCAGCATAGGGCTAATCAGCACTTTCCAGACAGAGGGCCAGGGGTCCTGCATCCTGATAGGACAGCCAGTGCAGTATGAAAACTCCTCCTACACGCTTTAACCAGGAACTGATAGAAATCACGAGACTGCTATATACTGCTGATGAGATAGGTATTTAGCAGTTTATATTTACTAAAATGATTGCATTTCCATGTTCTGTGTACTGTGGGAAACCGGACATTGTGAATGTGGGGTCCTGGGTTAAGTAACACTTCAAGCTCTGCCAGGTGTCATCTCCTGCTTCATGCAACTGCCTCCATGGGAAGCAAGGGTGCTGTGATGCTATGATGTACAGCAATTCGTTCTTTGAACAGAAAGTATTCATAGATCAGATCATTTCCATTACTAAGCCAAAAGCCACCCTAACAAAGAATTATAGACATGAATGCTGAACTTCAGGCAAACAGCTAAATACATGGAAGAAACACATAACCATAGAAGCTATTCACATCTTAACAGGTGCAGAGCCCATAGAGTTATGTTGTTGGGTGGGCAGAGCCTTACAGAGACTAGTTCCCCATCAGGTCTGCCTGCCTTGTGTATTTAGTCCAATAGCCACTTTGCAATCTGCCCACTGCCTCCTGCTGTCAATCACAAGGCAGGTCAGGTAGATCTTATGAGGAACTAGTCTCAGTGCCCCTCAGCAGCCTTTGCCCACCAAACCACTCAACTTTGGTAGCACATTTTTATGCAGCACATGTCCCTTAAAGGGACACCAGAGTCCAGGGTTGGGCGGGAAAGGGTTAAATTCCTTACTTGCTGCATTAATTAAAAAAAAAGTAAATTTAATATAGGGCTGCAATCTTTTTTATCTATTATGTCTGCCCGGAGATCAACTTTAATGCTGTTTTAGGAGATTGTGAACATTTTGAATCTGCTGATATCTTAGAGCAAAGCAAGTTTTTCCTTGCTTGCTTTGGTGGTCAGTTCATTTTCATATGCCTAAATAAAATGTGTGGTTTGTTAATGCATGTCCAAGCTCAAAAACAAAAATGTAATATATTGCAGCTTACTAGTCCATTTTTTATTTTTATTTTTTCAGGCTAAGAACATTTAGTACAGAAAATACCAGTTGATCTTGCCATTAATGCAGTGTCCTTTTCACTTCCTGTGAGCTAAAAAGAAAGCACAACTGTAAATTACTAGTCCCTTCAATACACCCTGTAAGGTTTCAAGCACATAGATGTCTAAATGTTGCAAAGTCCTCTAGCATAAAATTCTAGGCACCCTAGTGAGCCGCAGGCAGGGTCGTCTTTAAGGCAGGGCAAAACGGGCACCTGCCCTGGGCCCTGTCATTGTTGTGGGGCCCAAAGCAGCTACCTCATACTTGCCAACTATCCTGGTTTAAATTCCCTTGTACCTTGAAGTTTTAGTCCTGTGCTGTGTCCCGATATCTCAGTGTGAAGTGCTGCTACTAATGCTGCCCAGCTCTGCCCTATTGTTGTGTATAGATGACTCACCTGCAGACCCTGTGTTTACATGTAAAAAACTCGAATTCATATGTAAATAGTGGTGGCCAGTGGCATTGATATGTAAATAAAGGTGGCATTCATATGTATATCATGCCCCCCTGAGGCCATATCCACCATCACCTATACTGAATGCTGCCCACTGGGGAGATAAAGGGACATGCTTGAAAGTCCTGCCTACAACTGTGGTCTTTAAGCCTACCATCAGCCTGTTCTGCAAAGGTAAGCAAATTGGTGGGGGGGGGGGGGTAGTGTGGGGTGTGCAGAGGTAGGCAGAGGAGGAATTACAGTTTGGAGTGCACAGGTGAGCAAGGAGGGGATGTGTAGAGGTAAGGAAGGTGGGTGTAAGGATGAGCAGAGGAGGCAGTTAGAGTTAAAAGGGGGGAGGGTTGGAGTGCAGAGGATGGGGGATGTTTGGGGTGCAGAGGTTAGCAAGGGTTTTAGGATGCAAAGGTGTACTGACAGGGTGGATAAAGATATAGGTAGCGTGTAGGGCAGCCCATTCATTTCAATGGGCTGCTCTATGAGCTAGAAATGCTGAAGAAAGTCCCTAACCCTTTTTCAAAATCACCACGGTGCCACAGCACATGTCAGCAGATGTGTGAGGGTGTTATTAACAATTGATGGCACTGCTGTGTGTCTGCTAAAGGGTAGCACGATTCTGTGGTGTCAAGAAAGCGATTTTGCATGCGTTCCCGAGGCACACAAATGTGAATGCAGACTAAATGTCTCAGTTACATTGGTGGTCAGTGTAAATCCCTCCTTACATCGGTGGTTACTGTGAATGCTCCTATTACATTAGTTGTCAGTGTAAACCCCTATTACATTGGTGGTCAGTGTAAACACCTATTACTTTGGTGGCCAGTGTTGAAACTCCTCTTTATATTGGTAGTCGGTAAAAAAATCAGCATAGCCATTGATCACACCCTCCCCTTCCCCCAGCACTTCCACTGATCCCAAGAGTTCTAGGATCCCTAGGAGTTTTCTGTCTATTGATGGGTCTGCTCACCTCCCCAGTCCATGGTGTGCAGGCAGTGAGGAGATGATGTGATGTAACCTCTAGCAACCAATCAGTGAGCAGAACTACTGTACAGTAATCTCTAGCAACCAATCAACAAGCAGAAATCATGTGCTGTAACCTCTAGCAACTAATCAGTGAGCCCCAATGTGTGCTGTAACCTCTACCAACCAGTCAGTAAGCGGTATTGATATGCTGTAACCTCTGGCAACCAATCGCAGTTGCTTCCTGATCTGATACAGTAAACTGATTTTGAGTCTAGCTGCTATTTATTGTATGTCTCAGAGCAGGTGGAGAGCAAAATTACATGGGGGAGGCCCAAGAAAATTTTTGCCCAGGGTCCAATAAATATTAAAGACGGCCCTGGCCGAAGGTGGTACTCACAGCTGGCCATACCGGTGGATAGCTACAGTATACCCATCCATACTCATGTAAACACTAATGGCTTGTGCATCGGCAATTACCTGTGCATGCGTGGTACTTGTATGGGCAGTTCTCTGGCTGCTGGAAAGCGCCAGGTATTTAGGCTAGAGGACTTTGCAGCCTCTACATGAATAGAGATGAGCAAAACGTTCAGGTACCCTGATAGATACAATGCAGAAATGAGTGTAGACACCAAAGGAAAGAAAGTGTGTTATTTTGTTTTTAAAGCCTCCCCCAGCTTGCTCCACTAGGATCTACAGGCCATTGGTGCATGCTGGGGGAGGCTACAGTGCCTTGAAAAAGTATTCACCCCCTTGGCTTTTTACCTATTTTGCTACATTACAGCCTTTAGTTCAATGTTTTTTTTAATGTGAATTAAATGTGATGGATCAGAACCCAATAGTCTAAGTTGGTGAAGTAAAATTAAAAAAATATATACATAAAACCATTTTTCAGAAATAAAAAAATGATAATTGGCATGTGCATATGTATTCACCCCCTTTGTTATGAAGCCCATAAAAAGCTCAGGTGCAACCAATTACCTTCAGAAGTCACATAATTAGTGAAATGATGTCCACCTGTGTGCAATCTAAGTGTCACATGATATGTCATTACATACCTTTTTGAAAGGCCCCAGAGGCTGCAACACCTAAGCAAGAGGCACCACAAACTAAACACTGCCATGAAGACCAAGGAACTCTCTAAACAAGTAAGGGACAATGTTGTTGAGAAGTACAAGTCAGGGTTAGGTTATAAAAAAATATCCAAATCTTTGATCCCTAGGAGCACCATCAAATCTATCATAACCAAATGGAAAGAACATGGCGCAAAAGCAAACCTGCCAAGAGACGGCCGCACACCAACTCACGGCAAGGAGGGCATTAATCAGAGAGGCAGCACAGAGACCTAAGGTGACCCTGGAGGAGCTGCAGAGTTCCACAGCAGAGACTGGAGTATCTGTACATAGGACAACAATAAGCCGTACGCTCCATAGAGTTGGTCTTTTTGGCAGAGTGGCCAGAAGAAAGCCATTACTTTCAGCAAAAAACAAAATGGCACGTTTTGAGTTTGTGAAAAGTCATGTGGGAGACTCCCAAAATTGGTCTGATGAGACTAAAATTTAACTTTTTGGCCATCAAAGAAAACGCTATGTCTGGCATAAACCCAACACATCACATCACCCAAAGAACATCATCCCCACAGTGAAAATGGTGGTGGCAGCATCATGCTGTGGGAATGTTTTTCAGCAGTCAGGACTGGGAAACTGGTCAGAGTTGAGGGAAAGATGGATGGTGCTAAATACAGGAATATTCTTGAGCAAAACCTGTACCACTCTGTGTGTGATTTGAGGCTAGGACGGAGGTTCACATTCCAGCAGGACCAGGGCTTTTTTTCTCAAACAATAGGTGCTGGAACTTAACCACGGCCCCACAAAACCCCTCCCCCTACACACCCTCCAAATCACATCAAATAGTGGTTGTGTTCAGTCAAATTTCAGGAAAACAGTAGAAGGGTCTTAAAGGGGCATTAAATACCAGGATTCCATTACACACAGAGTGCAGAGCTGTCACTTGTAAACACAGAAACCAGACTTCTGTGTTTACAAGTGATTGTGGTGAGCAGGCACCAAAGGGTCTGAGCCAGAGGTGGTGGAACTGAGTTCCACCAAGTTCCCCCTGAAAAAAAGCCCTGAGCAGGACAATGACCCCAAACACACTGCTAAAGCAACACTTGAGTGGTTTAAGGGGAAACATGTAAATGTGTTGGAATGGCCTAGTCAAAGCCCGGATCTCAATCCAATAGAAAATCTGTGGTCAGGCTTAAAGATTGCTGTTCACAAGCACAAACCATTCAACTTGAAGGAGTTGGAGCAGTTTTGCAAAGAGGAATGGACAAAAATCCCAGTGGTGAGATGTGGCAAGCTCATAGAGACTTATCTAAAGCGACTCGAAGCTGTGATAGCCGCAAAAGGTGGCTCTACAAAGTATTGACTTTAGGGGGGTGAATAGTTATGCACATTGACTTTTTCTGTTATTTTGTCCCATTTGTTGTTTGCTTCACAATGAAAAAAAAAAAAAAATCTTCAAAGTTGTGGGCATGTTCTGTAAATTAAATGATGCAAATCCTCAAACAATCCATCTCAATTCTAGGCTGTGAGGCAACAAAACACGAAAAATGCCAAGGGGGGTGAATACTTTTGCAAGGCACTGTATAAAACCTTAGGGAGTGGCCTGGTGAGCTCTTTTTCCCTTGAACTGTGGCCTTGAGAGGTGTTTGTGTTGTATGGGCCTGGAATCTGTATATGCCTAGCATGGAATTCTTCAAGCTGCTCTGCCTGATTAAGGAGGGTAGGGCATCCAAGGTGGAAGAGCCCAGTCGAGGTCTTGCTAAAGGGGGATTGATGTCTGCCCTCAAAGGAGCCTGGCACTCTCTTGGATAGAGGAAAGTGACTTGCAGAGTCTGGGGCACTGTTTGCTAAAGGAGACCTAACCCTGACCCTCTCCTTGTGAGCTGGAGCAAAAAAAAAAAAAAAAAGACTAAAGTGACTAGCGGTCTTCATTGTCGTGTGACACTGTCCACTGCAGCCGTGGATCCACCCTGGGGTAATGCTAACCCTTTACCTGTGCTGGATGTAGGCCAAACCCTTTACCCCATGCAGGAGGGGTGCTATACAGGTTAAAATAAAGGGGGAAAAAACATTTGGGAAAGGAGAAATGCTTACTTGCAGTGGGGTTGCTCCTGCATTGCAAGAGTAAATACTCATTTAGAAGAAGCAATTATACTTACCCGATCTTCCTCTGCCCTGGCAGCTGCTCCCCGACACTTAGGCCCCTTTCACACGGGCTTTCTGATCAGGTCCGCCTGGAAAACTAAAGTAGGCGGACCTATCGGAGCCTCCATTCACTCCTATGGAGCGGCGGATGTCAGCAGTGACATGTCCACTGACACCCGATGCTATTCGATCCGAACCTGCCCGTAAAATCCAGAAGGATGGAAACCCTATTTTCCATCCATTTGGTGGATCAGATGGGATCGGATCCGAGATCGCAGTGCATTGCTGCATGATGATTGGCCAAAGCATGCACCTGACCTGCATGCTTTGGCCAATCAAAGCGTGCTCTGCTGAGAGAGCCATAATTGGCCAAAGGCAGGGTGCCTTTGGCCAATCATGGCTCAGGGGAACTAAGTCCACGCCCTACACTATATAAGGCTGCTTACAGAGAGGCCATGTGTAGTGTTGTTGGCGTGGACAGAGAAATAGCTTGAGTTAGATTAGGCAGGCATGTTAGTCAGTTAGTGGCAGTGTATTTGATATATACAGTATCTCACAAAAGTGAGTACACCCCTCACATTTTTGTAAATATTTTATTATATCTTTTCATGTGACATGTGACAACACTGAAGAAATGACACTTTGCTACAATGTAAAGTAGTGAGTGTACAGCTTGTATAACAGTGTAAATTTTCTGTCCCCTCAAAATAACTCAAGACATGGCCATTAATGTCTAAACCACTGGCAACAAAACTGAGTACACCCCTAAGTGAAAATGTCCAAATTTTCCCTCCCCCGGTGTCATGTGAATCATTACTGTTACAAGGTCTCAGGTGTGAATGGGGAGCAGGTGTTTTAAATTTGGTGTTATCACTTTCACTCGCTCATACTGGTCACTGGAAGTTCAACATGGCACCTCATGGCAAAGGACTCTCTGATGATCTGAAAAAAAGAATTATTTCTCTACATAAAGATGGCCTAGGCTATAAGAAGATTGTCAAGACTAGGGATGAGCCGAACACCTCTCGAATCGGTTCGCATCCAGAACACGCAAACGGACAGAAAGTTTGCGCAAACTTTCAAACACCGGTAAAGTCTATGGGACTCGAACATGAAAAATCAAAAGTGCAAATTTTAAAGGCTAATATGCAAGTTATTGTCCTAAAAAGGGTTTGGGGACCCGGGGACATGTATCAATGCAAAGTTTTTAAAATGGCCATTTTTTCGGGGGCAGTGATTTTAACCACTTCAGCCCCGGAAGGTTTTACCCCCTTCCTGACCAGAGCACTTTTTACAATTCGGCACTGCGTCGCTTTAACTGCTAATTGCGCGGTCATGCAATGCTGTACCCAAACGAAATTTGCGTCCTTTTCTTCCCACAAATAGAGCTTTCTTTTGATGGTATTTGATCACCTCTGCCGTTTTTATTTTTTGCGCTATACGCGGAAAAAGACCGAAAATTTTGAAAAAAAATGATATTTTCTACTTTTTGTTCTAAAAAAAATCCAATAAACTCAATTTTAGTCATACATTTAGGCCAAAATGTATTCGGCCACATGTCTTTGGTAAAAAAAATGTCAATAAGTGTATATTTATTGGTTTGCGCAAAAGTTATAGCGTCTACAAACTAGGGTACATTTTCTGGAATTTACACAGCCTTTAATTTATGACTGCCTATGTCGTTTCTTGAGGTGCTAAAATGGCAGGGCAGTACAAAACCCCCACAAATGACCCCATTTTGGAAAGTAGACACCCCAAGGAATTTGCTGAGAGGCATGTTGAGCCCATTGAATATTCATTTTTTTTGTCCCAAGTGATTGAATAATGACAAAAAAAAAAAAAAAAAAATTACAAAAAGTTGTCACTAAATGATATATTGCTCACACAGGCCATGGGCATATGTGGAATTGCACCCCAAAATACATTTAGCTGCTTCTCCTGAGTACGGGGATACCACATGTGTGGGACTTTTTGGGAGCCTAGCCGCGTACGGGGCCCCGAAAACCAAGCACCGCCTTCAGGATTTCTAAGGGCGTACATTTTTGATTTTACTCCTCACTACCTATCACAGTTTTGAAGGCCATAAAATGCCCAGATGACATAAAACCCCCCCAAATGACCCCATTTTGGAAAGTAGACACCCCAAGCTATTTGCTTTGAGGCATGTTGAGTCCATGGAATGTTTTATATTTTGACACAAGTTGCGGGAAAGTGACAAATTTTTTTTTTTTTTTTTTTTTTTTGCACAAAGTTGTCACTAAATGATATATTGCTCACACAGGCCATGGGCATATGTGGAATTGCACCCCAAAATACATTCAGCTGCTTCTCCTGAGTATGGGGATACCACATGTGTGGGACTTTTTAGGAGCCTAGCCGCGTACGGGACCCCGAAAACCAAGCACCGCCTTCAGGATTTCTAAGGGCGTACATTTTTGATTTTACTCCTCACTGCCTATCACAGTTTCGGAGGCCATGGAATGCCCAGGTGGCACAAAACCCCCCCCAAATGACCCCATTTTGGAAAGTAGACACCCCAAGCTATTTGCTGAGAGGCATGGTGAGTATTTTGCAGCTCTCATTTGTTTTTGAAAATAAAGAAAGACGAGAAAAAAAATTTTTTTTTTTCTTTTTTCAATTTTCAAAACTTTGTGACAAAAAGTGAGGTCTGCAAAATACTCACTATACCTCTCATCAAATAGCTTGGGGTGTCTACTTTCCAAAATGGGGTCATTTGGGGGGGTTTTGTGCCACCTGGGCATTCCATGGCCTCCGAAACTGTGATAGGCAGTGAAGAGTGAAATCAAAAATTTACGGCCTTAGAAAGCCTGAAGGCGGTGCTTGGTTTTCGGGGTCCCGTACGCGGCTAGGCTCCCAAAAAGTCCCACACATGTGGTATCCCCGTACTCAGGAGAAGCAGCAGAATGTATTTTGGGGTGTAATTTCACATATTTCCATGGCATGTTTGAGCAATATATCATTTAGTGACAACTTTGCGCAAAAAAAAATAAAAAAAATAAAAAATTGTCTCTTTCCCGCAACTTGTGTCGCAATATAAAATATTCCATGGACTCAACATGACTCTCAGCAAATAGCTTGGGGTGTCTACTTTCCAAAATGGGGTCATTTGGGGGGGGTTTGAACTGTCCTGGCATTTTATGCACAACATCTAGAAGCTTATGTCACACATCACCCACTCTTCTAACCACTTGAAGACAAAGCCCTTTCTGACACTTATTGTTTACATAAAAAAATTAATTTTTTTTTGCAAGAAAATTACTTTGAACCCCCAAACATTATATATTTTTTTAAAGCAAATGCCCTACAGATTAAAATGGTGGGTGTTTCATTTTTTTTTTTCACACAGTATTTGCGCAGCGATTTTTCAAACGCATTTTTTGGGGAAAAAACACACTTTTTTACATTTTAATGCACTAAAACACACTATATTGCCCAAATGTTTGATGAGATAAAAAAGATGATCTTAGGCCGAGTACATGGATACCAAACATGACATGCTTTAAAATTGCGCACAAACGTGCAGTGGCGACAAACTAAATACATTTTTAAAAGCCTTTAAAAGCCTTTACAGGTTACCACTTTAGATTTACAGAGGAGGTCTACTGCTAAACTTACTGCCCTCGATCTGACCTTCGCGGCGATACCTCACATGCATGGTGCAATTGCTGTTTACATTTGACGCCAGACCAACGCTTGCGTTCACCTTAGCGCGAGAGCAGGGGGGACAGGGGTGCTTTTTTTTTTTTTTTTTTTTTTTTTCTTTATTATTATTATTTTTTTATCTTATTTTTAAACTGTTCCTTTCATTTTTTTTTTTTAAATCATTTTTATTGTTATCTCAGGGAATGTAAATATCCCCTATGATAGCAATAGGTAGTGACAGGTACTCTTTTTTGCAAAAATTGGGGTCTATTAGACCCTAGATTTCTCCTCTGCCCTCAAAGCATCTGATCACACCAAGATCGGTGTGATAAAATGCTTTCCCAATTTCCCAATGGCGCTGTTTACATCCGGCGAAATCTACGTCATAAAATGCTCGTAGCTTCCGGTTTCTTAGGCCATAGAGATGTTTGGAGCCATTCTGGTCTCCGATCAGCTCTATGGTCAGCTGGCCGAATCACTGGCTGCATTCTCAGGTTCCCTGTTGAGACAGGAGAGCCAGAGAAAAACACGGAAGATGTTGGGGGGGGGGGGCATTCCCTCCCACTGCTTGTAAAAGCAGTCTAGAGGCTAATTAGCCACTAGGATTGCTTTTACATGAAAGCCGACCGCTGGCTGAAAAGAATGATACCAAGATGATACCTAAACCTGCAGGCATCATTCTGGTATAACCACTCAAAGTCGTGAATGGCATACCTGAAGACAAAAAAATGGTTAACAATAAAGCACAGTAAACGGTAAGGTATAAAAAATTGCATACCTGAAAAGCAAACATGATAAAACATAATAACAATAACAATAACAATAACAATAACAATAACAATAAAACATTGCAGAATAGAATACAGTAAAAAAGAGCAGAACAATAGAGAGAGAATAGAGAGAGAGAGAACAATAAAACGACAACTATTTTTATTTTATATTTTTGTTTGTGTTTTTTTTTTTTTTTTTTTTTACACTTTTTTTTGTAACTAACTTTTATAACTGTAACCGGTTCCAGGTTCGGGTCTCTCAAAATGCGATGGCATCTTGGGAGACCCTGTGAAAGTGTGCCTAGTCTGTGCAATGCTGTACCCTACGCTAATACTCAACTAGTGCATGGTAGCGTTCAAAACCTTCACCAATGCAAAGACCAGGATTGTCAGGACAGGAGGGACAATAATAGCGGGTGTCACGCCTATATCCGCGCTTGCTGCAGACACAACATCTTTTTTGGGGGGTTCGTTGGGTAGGGGTACTCGGGAGGACATAAAGAAAATGCCTCTCATGCAGCCGACTGCATTTGGTTGGGGATGTGAATGGGGGAAGTACAGGCGCTGCAGAAGTGGTGGGCTCCCAATTAGGATTGGCGAATGCAGCAGGAAGGGCATTATGGGCACGACGGGCCTGTGTTTGTCTTCTTCTTGGTGGCAGCGGGACACTACTTGTGCTTGCCACCTCACCAGCTTGAACTGCACTTATGGGACTCGCCACGTCACCAAGTGTTACTGCAGTGCTGGTATGACTACGACCGGGGTGTACTAGGCCGCTGGCGCTTGCCAGTTCACCAAAACGCTACAAAAAAAACTGTTAGCGATCGCAGGGATCAGGCCTGACTCTGCGAACGCTGCAGTTATGCGTTTAGTGTTTTGTAAGTGACAGTGATCGATCGATACTGCACTTGGGTGGGCTGGGCCGGGCCGGGCGGAGGGGCAAAACGCAGGTGCTAGCAGGTATCTGGGCTGATCCCGCTAACACTGCGTTTTTGGGAACCCTAAACTGCTGGGGACACTAGTATAGATCTAATCGGATCAGATATTGATCCGATCAGATACTATACCACTAAGGGAGGCGTATGCTGCGTGCGTGGGTGTTAGCGGTACTGGCGCTAATCTGACGCTGCCTGGGGCTGGTGCTTGCCAGTTCACCAAAACGCTACCAAAAAAACTGTTAGCGATCGCAGGGATCAGGCCTGACTCTGCGAACGCTGCAGTTATCCGTTTAGTGTTTTGTAAGTGACAGTGATCGATCGATACTGCACTTGGGTGGGCTGGGCCGGGCGGAGGGGCAAAACGCAGGTGCTAGCAGGTATCTGGGCTGATCCCGCTAACACTGCGTTTTTGGGAACCCTAAACTGCTGGGGACGCTAGTATAGATCTGATCGGATCAGATATTGATCCGATCAGATACTATACCACTAAGGGAGGTATACGGTGCGTGCATGGGTGTTAGCGGTACTGGCGCTAACCTGACGCTGCCTGGGGCTGGTGCTTGCCAGTTCACCAAAACGCTACCAAAAAAACTGTTAGCGATCGCAGGGATCAGGCCTGACTCTGCGAACGCTGCAGTTATGCGTTTAGTGTTTTGTAAGTGACAGTGATCGATCGATACTGCACTTGGGTGGGCTGGGCTGGGCGGAGGGGCAAAACGCAGGTGCTAGCAGGTATCTGGGCTGATCCCGCTAACACTGCGTTTTCGGGAACCCTAAACTGCTGGGGACGCTAGTATAGATCTGATTGGATCAGATATTGATCCGATCAGATACTATACCACTAAGGGAGGCGTATGCTGCGTGCGCGGGTGTTCGCGGTACTGGCGCTAATCTGACGCTGCCTGGGGCGACGCATATCACCGCCGGGTGATCAGGGGGCTAAACCTTTATTCGGTAATAAACGGCGGGTGCCCTGACACTATAAAAAATAAACGAACTAACCAGCGTCACCCGTAACAGTTATACGGTGATCAGTGGTGAAAGGGTTAACTAGGGGGCAATCAAGGGGTTAAAACATTTATTAGATAGTATATGGGGGTCCCTGTCGCTATAAAATGCTGACGGCGAACCTAAATATTTACGTCCCTAACTACCGTCACCAGCGACACTAATACAGCGATCAGAAAAATGATCGCTTAGCGACACTGGTGAGGGGGGGTGATCAAGGGGTTAAAACTTTATTAGGGGGGGTTAGGGGGGTATCCTAGACCTAAAGGGGGGTAATACTCACTGCCCTAACACTAACTGTCACAAACTGACACTATGCAGTAATCAGAAAAAAAAAAAAAAAAAATACTGCTAATGTCAGTTTGTGACAGGGGGGGGGGGTGATTGGGGGGGGATCGGGGGGCGATCGGGGGGGGGATCGGGGGTGTAAATATGCCTGGCATGTTCTACTGTGTGTGTGTGTGTTTGGTGCACTCACTTGTCTTCTCTCCTCGGCGCTGGAACGGAAACTGCCAGACCGAGGAGAGATGACATCACATCCTCTGCCTGTGTGAAACGACACACAGGCAGAGGAGGACTCCCATTGGCTGGGAGCGATCGCGAGGGGGGGGCCACGATCGGATGGTCTCCCCCTCGCCTCCCGACGCTCCCAGTCAAATGCCGACCGCCGATGGCACCGGGGGGGGGTCCGATCGGACCCCCCGCCCGCGGGAGGCAGATCACGTACGGGTACGTGATTTTGCCTGCCCGTGCCATTCTGCCGCAGTATATATGCGGTAGGCGGTCGGCAAGTGGTTAATGATGCTTAAAGTGAAAAAATAAAAGTGAAATATTCCTTTAAATATCATACCTGGGGGGTGTCTATAGTATGCCTGTAAAGTGGGACGTGTTTCCCATGTTTAGAACAGTCCCTGCACAAAATGACATTTCTAAAGGAATAAAAGTCATTTAAAACTGCTTGCAGCTGTAATGTAATGTCGGGTCCCGGCAGTATGGCTGAAAATTATTGAGAAAAACAGCATGGGTAACCCCCCAGCCCATTACCAGACCCTTTGGGTCTTGTATGTATATTAAGGGGAATCCCGCACCCAAATTAAAAAAAGAAAAGGCGTGGCTCCCAGGTCCTATATACTCTGAATACCAGTATATAGGCGGCCCCAAGAAAGACAGGGACTGTAGGTTTGTTCTTAAGTTGAATATGTTTGTAATTTGGAACAGGTATATTTTGTAAATGTAGCTCCAGCCAAAAAATATATTTTTAAGCTTTTTGGAAAACATAGGGAAGGGTTATCACCCCTGTAACATATGTTTTGTTGTCTGTGCCCCTATTCAGAAGATTTCACCTCACTTTCTGTCCCAATGACAATTGGATTTTGAAAATTTTGGGTTTTTAGGGAAACAAGGATTGGTGATAAAGCATCAGTAGGGGTAGATTTCCTCTCACTTCTTGTTATCTCCCTCCGTTTGTAAGTAGGAGTCGTTTGTAAGTCGGATGTTTGAAAGTAGGGGCCTGCTCTATATACTCTGCAGAAATTTGGGCCTTAGGTGTTGGTGGTACCAGAACACTGTAAGCCCTCACAGTTACTTTTGGTGGGCGCTGGAACAGGCCTGCTGTGAAATATTATATCAAAAATTGTAATTACACGCCCCTGTTGAATAGGGGCAGAAAAATTGGGCCTTAGGCACTGGTGGTGGTGCCACAACACTGCAACCCCTCAGAGATACTCTAGTTGAGCGCAGGAACAAGCCCTGCTGCAAAACATTACAGCAAAAATTGTAATTACATGCCCCTGTTAAACAGGGGCAGAAAAATTGGGCTTTATGCACTGGTGCTGGTGCCACAACACTGCAACCCCTCACAGATACTGTACTTAAGGGCAGGAACAAGCCCTGCTGCAAAATATTACAGCAAAAATTGTAATTACACGCCCATGTTGAACAGGGGCAGAAAAATTGGGCCTTAGCCACTGGTGGTGGTGCCCAGAACCAAACATGTTCTTACAAGCTATCAACATGAACATTGAGGAGGAATAGGATAGTCACTCAGCATAACAGGATAGTCACTCAGCATCAGCTTAGGCAGTTTTCAAGGGATCTCACATTCATAAAAAAATTAGCCAGTTACATCAGCATCAGGTGCTTGGTAGCTGGTGATCCAAGACTAATTCATTTTTATGAAGGTGAGTCGATCAACCGAGTCGGTGGACAGGTGTACTCTGTGATCGGTTACAAAGCCTCCAGCAGCACTGAATGTGCGTTCCGAAAGAACGCTGGATGCAGGACAGGCCAGTAGCTCAACTGCATACTGTGCAAACTCTGGCCAGTGATCCATCCTCAAGACCCAGTAACCCAGAGGATTTTCGGTTGGAAAGATCTCCAAGTCTGATCTTGCCCCTAGGTATTCCTGCACCATATAAATCAGATGCTGTCGATGGTTGCTGGAACCGATCAGACCTTGGGGCTGCAGACTAAAAAATTTTCTGAACGCATCTGTCAGACGGCCACCTTCTCCACCGCTCCTTCTGTGACTGACTGAAGCCTCAGCAACACGTTGTCCAGGACCAGGAATTTGTAACCTCCCAGGCTCTGGAAACACGTTGCACAAACCTTTCTGCAAGGCCTCCCGAAGATGTTTCATCCTCTGCTCCCTCTGCGACGGCTGGATAAGTTCTGCAACCTTACCTTTGTAATGTGGATCAAGGAGGGTTGCCAGCCAGTACTGATCCCTCTCCTTAATACCACGAATCCGAGGGTCCTTTCGCAGGCTTTGCAGGATCAGGGAGGCCATGTAGCGTAGGTTTGCTGAGGCATTCGGTCCGGAGTCCTCTGGGTCACTAAGGACGACCTAATCCGCAGCCACCTCCTCCCAGCCACATACAAGTCCATGGGTTTCTGCGGACTGTAAACTATCCCTTAAAGACTGCTGCTGATGCTGAGTGCTAGGCTCCACCTCCATTCTGACACAATCCTCCTCCTCTTCCTGTGTGATTTGCGGGCCCGTAGGAACACTGTCTGGATAAAGGGGGCCTTGAGAAGTAAGGAAATCCTCCTCTTCCTCCCTCTATTCTGCCTCAAGTGCCCTGTCCATTATTCCATGCAGCGTGTGCTCCAACAGGTAGACAAGAGGGACAGTATCACTGAAGCATGCACTGTCACTGCTCACCATCCTCGTGGCCCCCTCAAATAGTGACAGGAGAGTGCATGCATCCTTGATCATGAGCCACTGGTGTGGCGAAAAAAAGCCAAGCTCCCCTGACCCTGTCCTGGTGCCATAGTCGCACAGGTACTCATTGATGGCCCTCTGCTGCATGTGCAGCCTCTGCAGCATGACCAACATTGAGATCCATCTGGTGGGCATGTCACAGATTAGGCGGTTCTTGGGCAGGTTGTATTCCTTTTGGAGGTCAGCCAGCCAAGCACTGGCATTATATGACCGGCGGAAATACACACAGACTTTCCTGGCCTGCCTCAGGAGATCATGTAAGCCCGGGTACCTGCACAAGAACCACTGCACCACCAAATTAAGGACGTGAGCCAAACAGGGAACACAGGTGAAGTCTCCCTGTCGGAGGGGCGGAGAGGAGATTGGTGCCATTGTCGCAAACCACCATTCCTGTCTGAAGCTGGCGTGGCCTCAACCACCTCTGGGCCTGCCCCTTCAGAGCTGACAGAATCTCTGCCCCAGTGCTGCTCCTGTCTCCTAAGCACACGAGCTCAAGCACCGCATGGCATCTTTTTGCCTGAGTGCTTGCGTAGCCCCTTGAACGCCGACGGAGCACCGCTGGTTCCGAGGACAAATCTATAGAGGAAGAGGCCATGGAGGAAGAAGAAGAGGAGGGGGTGGAGGAGAGAGGTGTGTCAGAATCACCACTAGTAGCATTTTGGAGGCGTGGTGGCGGAACAAGCTCCAACAATACTGCACCCTGTCCTGCATCCTTCCCAGCTGCCAGCAGGGTCACCCAGTGCGTCGTGAAAGATAGGTAATGTCCCTGTCCATGCCTGCTGGACCATGAGTCAGTAGTAATATGCACCTTACCACTGATCGCCCTGTCCAGCAAGGCCAAGACATTGCCTTCCACATGCCGGTAGAGAGCCGGAATTGCCTTCCGTGAAAAAAAAGTGGCGTTTTGGGAACCTGCCACATTCCACAAATTCACGAAAGGGGGCAGAGTCTACCAGCTGAAAAGGCAGCAGTTGGAGTGATATCAATTTAGCCAAGCTAACATTCAGCCGCTGGGCATGTGGATGGCTGGGACCAAATTTCTTTCGCCAGTTTAGCAACTAGGGTAGGGAAATTTGCCTGCTACAATCGGACGTTGGTGTAGCGATAGCAGATTGTCCGCAAGTACTTGGCACACCTAATTCTACACCTTTATTCCTCTCAGGTTTCTGAGAGAACTAAAGGTATAGTGGGGTTGGAGATCCCAGCTGATGAGGAGCAAGGAGAGGTCCGCCTTGTTCTTTGGTGTGGGTCTTTTAAGTACGCTTGCCAACGGACTGCATGGGAGTTCGACATATGTCTGATCAAGCATGTGGTGCCCAAGAGGCTGCTGTTTTGGCCACGCTTGATACGCTTCAGACATATGTTGCAAACAGCAATGGTGCAATCTGCTGCACACGTCTCAAAAAAGGCCCACACCAAAGTACTTTTGGAAAAACACGTGGAGTCAGCAGCGCCCTTCACATGCAGAGCTCTGTGGTGTGATGCAGTCGGTTGGCTGCCCTTGAGCTGGCCCCTGGAGGGCATCCTGTCTCATTGGAGATGTGCTTCCTCCTCTCTCTTATCAGGCACCCACGTGGAGTCAGTGACCTCATCACTCCCTCCCTCCTCGTCACTGGAGCAAACCTGGCAGTATGCTACAGCTGGGGGAACATGACTGCCAGTTTGTTGTCCTTCTTGGGCACCCCCTTTCTCTGTGCTCACGTTACTGCCTTCTTTAATCTGGGTACCATCATTGGAGTCTTCAAAATGCTGCGCATCCTCCTGCAGCATGTACCCAACACTGTGGTCGAACAGTTCGGGGGACTCCTCAGGGCATGATGGTGGGGCTAGGGAAGGAGTGACTGATGACATTGAGCCGATGGAAGAGGCAACTTTGGCAGCTGCATTGGCAGCCAAAGTACTCTGAGCCTGGGTGAGAGAGGATGAGGAGGATGAGGACGGCTTGGTCATCCACTCTACCAACTCTTCTGCATGTTGTAGCGCAACACGGCCAGCTGCCGTAAATAAAGGACAAGTGTGCCCCACGGCCACATGCTGAGGATGCACCATGTCCACGACCAGCAATGCTGGCTGTAGACACAAAGCCTGCTTGCCCTCTTTTAGTGGCCTGTGAGCGTCTGCCTCTCCTTGTTGGCATTCCCGACATACTGTATTTTATGTATATGTAATGTATTTGAATAGGTACACCAGGAATGGCCTGCAGTGAGATGTAGCTGCACAAAGCTGGGATGTATATATATATATATATACAGAATATACTGCATCTAACTGAATGAACTGCCTGCCTGTGGTATATTAGGAACAGAACAACAGGAACGGTCTGCAGCAAGATCTAGCTGCACAGGATACAGTACTGAATATATTGCAGCTAACTGAATGAACTGCCTGCCTGTAGTATATTAGGAAGAGGACAGGAATGGTCTGCAGCGAGATCTAGCTGCACAGGATACAGTACTGAATATATTGCAGCTAACTGAATTAACTACCTGTCTGTAGTATATTAAGAAGAGAACAACAGGAATGGTCTGCAGCGAGATCTAGCTGCACAGGATACAGTACTGAATATACTGCAGCTAACTGAATGAACTGCCTGCCTGTAGTATATTACGAAGAGAACAACAGGAACGGTCTGCAGCGAGATCTAGATGCACAGGATACAGTACTGAATATACTGCAGCTAACTGAATGAACTGCCTGCCTGTAGTATAATAGGAAGAGAACAACAGGAACGATCTGCAGCGAGATCTAGCTGCACAGGATACAGTACTGAATATACAGCAGCTAACTGAATGAACTGCCTGCCTGTAGTATATTAGGAACAGAACAACAAGAACGGTCTGCAGCGAGATCTAGCTGCACAGGATACAGTACTGAATATACTGCAGCTAACTGAATGAACTGCCTGCCTGTAGTATATTAGGAGCAGAACAACAGGAACGGTCTGCAGTGAAATCTAGCTAAACTGGATACAGTATATACAGTCAGGTCCATAAATATTGGGACACAATTCTAATCTTTTTGGCTCTATACACCACCACAATTGATTTAAAATGAAACGAACAAGATGTGCTTTAACTGCAGACTTTACAGCTTTAATTTGATGGTATTTACATCCAAATCAGGTCAACGATGTAGGAATTACAATAGTTTGTATATGTGCCTCCCACTTTTTAAGGGACCAAAAGTAATGGGACAATTGGCTGCTCAGCTGTTCCATGGCCAGGTGTGTGTTATTCCCTCATTATCCCATTTACAAGGAGCAGATAAAAGGTCCAGAGTTCATTTCAACTGTGCTATTAGCATTGGGAATCTGTTGCTGTCAACTCTCAATATGAGATCCAAAGAGCTGTCACTATCAGTGAAGCAAGCCATCATTAGGCTGAAAAAACAAAACAAACCCATCAGAGAGATAGCAAAAACATTAGGTGTGGCCAAATCAACTGTTTGGAACATCCTTAAAAAGAAAGCATGCACCGGTGAGCTTAGCAACACCAAAAGACCCGGAAGACCACGGAAAACAACTGTGGTGGATGACCGAAGAATTCGTTCCCTGGTGAAGAAAACACCCTTCACAACAGTTGGCCAGATCAAGAACACTCTCCAGGAGGTAGGTGTATGTGTGTCAAAGTCTACAATCAAGAGAAGACTTCACCAGAGTGAATACAGAGGGTTCACCACAAGATGTAAACCATTGGTGAGCCTCAAAAACAGAAAGGCCAGATTAGAGTTTGCCAAACAACATCTAAAAAAGCCTTCACAGTTCTGGAACAACATCCTATGGACAGATGAGACCAAGATCAACTTGTACCAGAGTGATGGGAAGAGAAGAGTATGAGAAGGAAAGGAACTGCTCATGATCCAAAGCATACCACCTCATCAGTGAAGCATGGTGGTGGAAGTGTCATGACATGGGCATGTATGGCTGCCAATGGAACTGGTTCTCTCATATTTATTGATGATGTGACTGCTGACAAAAGCAGCAGGATGAATTCTGAAGTGTTTCGGGCAATATTATCTGCTCATATTCAGCAAAATGCTTCAGAACTCATTGGACGGCGCTTCACAGTGCAGATGGACAATGACCCGAAGCATACTGCGAAAGCAAACAAAGAGTTTTTTAAGGGAAAGAAGTGGAATGTTATGCAATGGCCAAGTCAATCACCTGACCTGTATCCGATTGTGCATGCATTTCACTTGCTGAAGACAAAACTGAAGGGAAAATGCCCCAAGAACAATCAGGAACTGAAGACAGTTGCAGTAGAGGCCTGGCAGAGCATCACCAGGGATGAAATCCAGCGTCTGGTGATGTCTGTGCGTTCCAGACTTCAGGCTGTAATTAACTGCAAAGGATTTGCAGCCAAGTATTAAAAAGTGAAAGTTTGATGGATGATTGTTAATCTGTCCCATTACTTTTGGTCCCTTAAAAAGTGGGAGGCACATATACAAACTGTTGTAATTCCTACACCGTTCACCTGATTTGGATGTAAATACCCTCAAATTAAAAATGAAAGTCTGCAGTTAAAGCACATCTTGTTCGTTTCATTTCAAATCCATTGTGGTGGTGTATAGAGCCAAAAAGATTAGAATTGTGTCGATGTCCCAATATTTATGGACCTGACTGTATGAGTGTCACAGCAAAGGGTCAGAATACTTAGGACCATGTGATATATCAGTTTTTCTTTTTTAATAAATCTGCAAAAATGTCAACAATTCTGTGTTTTTCTGTCAATATGGGGTGCTGTGTGTACATTAACCGGTTCCCGACCTGTGCACACCGATATACGTCGGGAGAATGGCACGGCTGGACAAATGGGCGTACCCGTACGTCCCTTTAAATTTGCCACCATGCCATTGTGTGCACACCATCGGCGGCGTGCGTGCACTGGCTGGGAGCTCCGTGAGTCGGGTCGCGATACCCGCGATCGCCTCACGGAGAGGAAGAACGGGGAGATGCTAATGTAAACAAGCATCTCCCCGTTCTGCCTAGTGACAGTGTCACTGATCTCTGCTCCCTGTGATCGGAAGCAGAGATCAGTGACGTATCACAGGTAGCCACGCCCCCCCCACAGTTAGAAAACTCCCCAGGACATACTTAACCCCTACACTGCCCCCTAGTGGTTAACCCCTTCACTGCCAGTGTCATTTACACAGGAATCAGTGCATTTGTATAGCACTGATTGCTGTATAAATGACAATGGTCCCAAAAATGTGTCAAAATTGTCCGATGTGTCCGCCATAATGTCGCAGTCATGATAAAAATCGCTGATCGCCACCATTACTAGTAAAAAAAATATCAATAAAAATGCCATAAAACTTTTTTATTTTGTAGACGCTATAACTTTTGCATAAACCCATCAATAAAGGCTTATTGCGATTTGTTTACCAAAAATATGTAGAAGAATACATATCGGCCTAAACTGAGGAAAAAAAATGTTTTTTAAATATTTTTTGGGGATATTTATTATAGCAAAAAGTAAAAAATAATGCATTTTTTTCAAAATTGTGGCTATTTTTTTGTTTATGGCGCAAAAAATAAAAACTGCGGAGGTGATCAAATACCACCAAATAAAAGCTCTATTTGTGGGAAAAAAAGGACGTCAATTTTGTTTGGGTGCCACATCGCATGACCGCGCAATTGTCAGTTAAAGCGATGCAGTGCCGAATCGCAAAAAGTGCTCTGGTCAGGAAGGGGGTAAATTCTTCCAGGGCTGAAGTGGTTAATGAGGAAAAAAATGAACTTAAATGATTTTAGCAAATGGCTACAATATAACAAAGAGTGAAAAATTTAAGGGGGTCTGAATACTTTCCGTCCCCACTGTATATACAACTCTGCATTCAGTGTAGCCTAAATCTACAGTGTATTCCGTGGTGTACAGTTGCTAATACAGTGCAGGCAGCGTACACAGTATCTAATACAGTGTGTACATGCTAACACAGTGCAGGCAGTGTACACAGTATCTAATACAGTGTGTACAGTTTCTACTACACTTCTGGTGGTGTACAGAGTACAATACAGTGCAGCCGTTGTACACTTTCTAATACACTTCAGGCGGTGTACACAGTATCTAATACAGTGTAGTTTGCTGTTGCAAAACAAAAAATACATCATGTCCGGAAGGCCACCAAGGAGAGGCAGACGCTCACAGGCCACTAAAAGAGGGCAAGCAGCCTCTGTGTCTACAGTAACAGTGGTGGTTGTGGACATGGTGCATCCTCTGCAGGTGGCCGTGGGGCACGCTTGTCCTTTCTTGCTGCTGCTGGCCGTGTTATAAGGCGACAACATGCAGAAGAGTTGGTGGAGTGGATAACAAAGCTGTCCTCATCCTCCTCATCCTCTGTCACCCAGGCTCAGAGTAGTTTGCCTTCCAACACAGCTGCCAAAGCGGCCTATTCCACCGGCTCCTTGTCCACAGTCACTCCTTCCGTAGCCCCACCATCATGCATGGAGGAGTCCCCAGAATTATTCGACCACAGTGACGGTTATATGCTGCTGGAGGATGTGCAGGAATTTGAAGGCTCCGATGTTGGTTCCCAGGTTGAGGAAGGGAGTAACCAGGGCCGTTTTTAAGGCAGGGCAAAAGGGGCAGCTGCCCTGGGCCCTGTCATTGTTGTGGGGCCCAAAGCAGCTGTCTCATACTTGCCAACTATCCTAGTTTAATTTCCCTCGTCCCTTGAAGTTTTAGTCCTGTGCTGTGTCCCAATGTGTGAAGTGCTGCTACTAATGCTGCCCAGCTCTGCCCTATTGTTGTGAAAGATGACTCACCTGCAGACCCTGTGTTTACATGTAAATTACTGGCATTCATATGTAAATAGTGGCGGCATTCATATGTAGATAGGGGCAGCCAGCTGCATTGATATGTATATCATGCCCCCCTGAGGTCATATCCACAGTAATCTCTAGCAACCAATCAACAAGCAGAAATCATGTGCTGTAACCTCTAGCAACTAATCAGTGAGCTGTAATGTGTGCTGTAACCTCTAGCAACCAGTCAGTGAGTGGTAATACACTGTAACCTCTGGCAACCAATCGCAATAGCTGCCTGATCTGATTCAGTAAACTGATTTTGAGTCTAGCTGCTATTTATTGTATGTCTCAGAGCAGGTGGATAGCAAAATTGCATGGGGGGGCCCAAGAAAAGTTTTGCCCAGGGTCCAATCAATATTAAAGACGGCCCTGGGAGTAACGTGAGCCTAGAGAGAGGGGGTGCCACAGAAGGACAAGGCAATCATGCTTCACAACAGGGCCCGTTCCTGCACCCAACAAGAGTATCCGTGAGGGGTTACAGTGTTATGGCACCACCACCACCCAAGGCCCAATTTTTCTGCCCCTGTTTAACAGGGGCATGTAATTACAATTCTTGATATAATATTTCACAGCAGGGTCTGTTCCTGCGCTCAACAAGTGTAACTGTGAGGGCTTACAGTGTTCTGGTACCACCAACACCTAAAGCCAAATTTTCTGCAGAGTACATAGGACAGGCCGTATAGTATATGTACTGCTGTTTAGAGAATATAGTGCCTGGGGTCGTGGGGAACCCCCACGCCATTTAAAAAAAAAAAAAATGGTGCAGGGTTCCCCTTAATATCCATACCAGACCTGAAGGACCTGGTATGGATTTGGGGGGGGGGATCTAAGCCATTTTTTTGGTATTTTTTGGTATTTTTATCTATATTGCCAGGATCCGACATTACAGCCGCGAGCAGTTTTAAATTACATTTTTTCCTTTATAAATGTAATTTTGCTGTGCCACTGTTATGAACATGGGCAAGATGCACAACTTTACAGGCATACTAAGGACACACCCCCCACACACAATATTAAAAGGCATATTTAATTCTTATTGTTTCACTTTAAGCCAGGGATCCGCAAACTATGGCCCTCCAGCTGTTGCAGAACTACACATCCCATGAGGCATTGTAAAACTCTGACATTCACAGACATGACTAGGCATGATGAGAATTGTAGTTCCTGAACACCTGGAGGGCCGCAGTTTGAAGACCCCTGCTTTAAGCATTATTAAAATAACTGTTCCCGAAAAAACGTCAGTTTTTAAAACTTTTTTTTTTGCATTGATATATGTCCCCTGGTGCAGGACCCGGTTCCCCAAACACTTTTTATGGCAATAACTTGCATACAAGCTTTTAAAATGTGCACTTTTGATTTTTCACGTTCGCGTCCCATAGACTTTAACGGTGTTCGTGGGTTCAAATTATTTGCCTGTTCGCATGTTCTGCTGTGAACCGAATCGGGGGCTGTTTAGCTTATCCCTACCACTGATCAAAGCAGAGTCCGCCAGCCGGACCACCTGTGTAAAAGGACCCTTAGACACTGAACTGTTCCTCAGCATTCTAAAGTCCATTGCCAGGGTTGTGGACTCTGTATGACTTGATGATGTCAGAGAACCTGCAACTACCAGAACGTAGGGTAAAAGTGGCTACAGTCTGGAGGGAGCCTCCGGGAGAGGAGGATCACGTAAGTAAAACTGCTTTTGGTGGCCTCCTAGATCTAAATGACACATAATCCTTGCATTGTGGGGACAGCCCTCATGCAAGCGAGCATTTTTTCTTGCCCTGGTGTTCAGCTTTAAAGTGTTATGCCCTGTACACACGACCGTTTTTGCCGTCAGAATAAACTCTGAAGATTTTTCTGACGGAATTCCAATGGAATTCCACTCAAGCTGTCTTGCATACACACGATCACACCAAATTCCGACCATCTAGAACGCGGTGACGTACAACACGTACAACGGCACTAGAAAAAGGAAGTTCAATAGCCAGTGCGCCACCCTTTGGGCTCCTTCTGCTAATCTCGTCGGAACAGCATACAGACGAGCGATTTTTCCGATAGTAATTTGTTCCCGTCGGAAAAATATAGAACATCTAAGTCCGTCTGAATTTTCGACAGAAAAAGTCCAATGGGGCATACACATGGTCAGAATATATGATGAAAAGCTCCCATCTGACTTTTTCTGATGGAAATTCCGACCGTGTGTAAGTGGCATCACTAAACCCACAACAGTAAAATCAGTCTGTGTATGCAGTAAAGCATGTTTGTTATACGCACTGTAGAACCTAAGGGGTTAATCCTCTACATTGTGTATTAAGGCTGTGTGATCCTGTCTCTCTGATCCTCCCCTTCTTCCACTGTCCCCAAACCATCTCCTGATAGAACAGAGGATAGGGAACAAGCTGCACATGCTCAGTTTAGCGTGTATTGCTAGAGAAGTTTGTTTTTGCTTGGAAGAGTACATGTGATCATCACAGGGCCAATTAGCACTGTCCAGACAGAGGGTCAGGGGTCCTGAAGCCTCATAGGACAATCAGGGGAGAAAGAAAACTCCTCCTACAAGCTTTAACCAGACACTGATAGAAATCACAAGACTGCTCTAACTGCTGATAAAAAAAAAGTATTTAGCAGTTTCTATTTACTAAAACTATTGCATCTCCATGTTCTGTGTACTGTGGGAGACCAGATATAGTGAATGCAGGGTCCTGGGTTTAGTAATACTTTAAGTCTTCCCATCAGTGATCTTCCATACCTTCCAGTAGAAGAAACCACCATTAGCGTTTCCATGTCAGTAGAACTTTAGGGTTCCTGTAAATTGCAAAATTTTCTACTTATGCTGCAAAAGATGAGGGCAGTGGAAGGCTGGTTTCTCCGTGTCATTGCCATTTTCCAAATGACATAGATGCTGATGTTTGTATTACACTTCCTAACAGCTCTAGGAAAATCACTGGCTGTATAGGTGGCCATGTGGCTTGGTAACTACTATGACTGATTGCCCAGCCCACACACAGGGGAGGGTTCATTGAGATGCTGATTTGAGCAATACAGTGCAAACTGTACAGCATGCACACAGGTAAGTCTAACTAGTGGGTGACTACAGGTATCACCAATGTTATTCCAGGTCAATGAATATTCTGTAAAACTGCCTTTTACCAGCATTTGGAGACCTTTCTTTTTTACAAATAGTTTTTGTTCTTGCATCGATTACTGTGTGGATCATGTATGAAATGCATCTGGCTGGCTATGCCAGATCTATTGCCTTGTTCGCAGGCAATGATCAGTTGAGCTAGCTACAGAGACATGGAGCAAACTTAGACAGTGGCATAAACATGCTGTAAATAGAAGTACACTACTTCTCTTGTGGGCACTACACTTCATTATGTATATTTCTGGTGTAGTCATGAATCATATACCGTATATAGTGGGGGTAATAACATATATCAATGCAAGATCATGTTACAGTTTTCTCATTGTTTTTAGCAGTAAAGTGATAATGTCAGTGTCTATAAATTTAAAGATATTCCAATCTGATTACCAGGTAACTTACTTCGCCAGTTTATGGGCAGTAAAAAATTATGATCTGGTATAACCAGAAGATAAGATTCGAACAATTTTCTCATTACTGCGGTTGAAAACAAATATCGATTTGATCTCACTAAAGATTTGAAAATTGAACAAACATTCCCAAAAACAAAAGTTTTCAAATTAAGTTCTTATAGATCAGAGGTTGTTATCCTGGGGTCAGTGGACCCCTGGTCCATGGATTGGTTTCAAGTAGGGATGAGCTTCGTGTTCGAGTCGAACCCATGTTCGACTCGAACATCGGCTGTTCGACCGTCCGTCGAATTGCGAACGTTATGGGCCGTTCGCGCCAAATTCGTGTGGCGCGTCACGGCCCATAATTTACTGCGGCATCGCAGTGCATTGCTGGCTGATGATTGGCCAAGCATGCACTATGACCCGCATGCTTGGCCAATCACAGCGCCGTCAGTAGAGAGAGCTGTAATTGGCCAAAGCCAGGGTGGCTTTGGCCAATTATGGCTCAGGGGGTTTAGTACACGCCCCACACTATATAAGGCCGCCTGCACGGCGGCCCTGTGTAGTGTGTTCCGGTGTGCTGATAGAGAGAGAGACAGACAGTGTCATTTGATTTGAGTTAGCTAGATTAGGCTAGATCTGTTCCTGCTTTTTACATTTAGTGCAGTGCGTCCTGCTCACAGTGTTCAGCTAGATCCGTTCCTGCTATTTACATTTAGTGCAGTCAGTTCGTCCTGCTCACAGTGTTCAGCTAGATCCGTTCCTGCTATTTACATTTAGTGCAGTGCGTCCTGCTCACAGTGTTCAGCTAGATCTGTTCCTGCTATTTACATTAAGTGCAGTGCGTCCTGCTCACAGTGTTCAGCTAGATCTGTTCCTGCTATTTACATTTAGTGCAGTGCGTCCTGCTCACAGTGTTCAGCTAGATCTGTTCCTGCTATTTACATTTAGTGCAGTGCGTCCTGCTCACAGTGTTCAGCTAGATCCGTTCCTGCTATTTACATTTAGTGCAGTCAGTGCGTCCTGCTCACAGTGTTCAGCTAGATCCGTTCCTGCTATTTACATTTAGTGCAGTGCGTCCTGCTCACAGTGTTCAGCTAGATCCGTTCCTGCTATTTACATTTAGTGTAGTCAGTGCGTCCTGCTCACAGTGTTCAGCTAGATCTGTTCCTGCTATTTACATTTAGTGCAGTCAGTGCGTCCTGCTCACAGTGTTCAGCTAGATCTGTTCCTGCTATTTACATTTAGTGCAGTTCGTCCTGCTCACAGTGTTCAGCTAGATCTGTTCCTGCTATTTACATTTAGTGCAGTGGGTCCTGCTCACAGTGTTCAGCTAGATCTGTTCCTGCTATTTACATTTAGTGCAGTGCGTCCTGCTCACAGTGTTCAGCTAGATCCGTTCCTGCTATTTACATTTAGTGCAGTGCGTCCTGCTCACAGTGTTCAGCTAGATCTGTTCCTGCTATTTACATTTAGTGCAGTGCGTCCTGCTCACAGTGTTCAGCTAGATCCGTTCCTGCTATTTACATTTAGTGCAGTCAGTGCGTCCTGCTCACAGTGTTCAGCTAGATCCGTTCCTGCTATTTACATTTAGTGCAGTGCGTCCTGCTCACAGTGTTCAGCTAGATCCGTTCCTGCTATTTACATTTAGTGCAGTCAGTGCGTCCTGCTCACAGTGTTCAGCTAGATCCGTTCCTGCTATTTACATTTAGTGCAGTGGGTCCTGCTCACAGTGTTCAGCTAGATCCGTTCCTGCTATTTACATTTAGTGTAGTCAGTGCGTCCTGCTCACAGTGTTCAGCTAGATCTGTTCCTGCTATTTACATTTAGTGCAGTCAGTGCGTCCTGCTCACAGTGTTCAGCTAGATCCTTTCCTGCTATTTACATTTAGTGCAGTGCGTCCTGCTCACAGTGTTCAGCTAGATCTGTTCCTGCTATTTACATTTAGTGCAGTGCGTCCTGCTCACAGTGTTCAGCTAGATCTGTTCCTGCTATTTACATTTAGTGCAGTGGGTCCTGCTCACAGTGTTCAGCTAGATCCGTTCCTGCTATTTACATTTAGTGTAGTCAGTGCGTCCTGCTCACAGTGTTCAGCTAGATCTGTTCCTGCTATTTACATTTAGTGCAGTCAGTGCGTCCTGCTCACAGTGTTCAGCTAGATCCGTTCCTGCTATTTACATTTAGTGCAGTGGGTCCTGCTCACAGTGTTCAGCTAGATCCGTTCCTGCTATTTACATTTAGTGTAGTCAGTGCGTCCTGCTCACAGTGTTCAGCTAGATCTGTTCCTGCTATTTACATTTAGTGCAGTCAGTGCGTCCTGCTCACAGTGTTCAGCTAGATCCTTTCCTGCTATTTACATTTAGTGCAGTGCGTCCTGCTCACAGTGTTCAGCTAGATCTGTTCCTGCTATTTACATTTAGTGCAGTGCGTCCTGCTCACAGTGTTCAGCTAGATCTGTTCCTGCTATTTACATTTAGTGCAGTGCGTCCTGCTCACAGTGTTCAGCTAGATCTGTTCCTGCTATTTACATTTAGTGCAGTGCGTCCTGCTCACAGTGTTCAGCTAGATCCGTTCCTGCTATTTACATTTAGTGCAGTCAGTGCGTCCTGCTCACAGTGTTCAGCTAGATCCGTTCCTGCTATTTACATTTAGTGCAGTCAGTGCGTCCTGCTCACAGTGTTCAGCTAGATCTGTTCCTGCTATTTACATTTAGTGCAGTCAGTGCGTCCTGCTCACAGTGTTCAGCTAGATCCATTCCTGCTATTTACATTTAGTGCAGTGCGTCCTGCTCACAGTGTTCAGCTAGATCTGTTCCTGCTATTTACATTTAGTGCAGTGCGTCCTGCTCACAGTGTTCAGCTAGATCCGTTCCTGCTATTTACATTTAGTGCAGTGCGTCCTGCTCACAGTGTTCAGCTAGATCTGTTCCTGCTATTTACATTTAGTGCAGTGCATCCTGCTCACAGTGTTCAGCTAGATCTGTTCCTGCTATTTACATTTAGTGCAGTGCGTCCTGCTCACAGTGTTCAGCTAGATCTGTTCCTGCTATTTACATTTAGTGCAGTGCGTCCTGCTCACAGTGTTCAGCTAGATCCGTTCCTGCTATTTACATTTAGTGCAGTGCGTCCTGCTCACAGTGTTCAGCTAGATCCGTTCCTGCTATTTACATTTAGTGTAGTCAGTGCGTCCTGCTCACAGTGTTCAGCTAGATCTGTTCCTGCTATTTACATTTAGTGCAGTCAGTGCGTCCTGCTCACAGTGTTCAGCTAGATCCGTTCCTGCTATTTACATTTAGTGCAGTGCGTCCTGCTCACAGTGTTCAGCTAGATCCGTTCCTGCTATTTACATTTAGTGCAGTGCGTCCTGCTCACAGTGTTCAGCTAGATCTGTTCCTGCTATTTACATTTAGTGCAGTGCGTCCTGCTCACAGTGTTCAGCTAGATCCGTTCCTGCTATTTACATTTAGTGCAGTGCGTCCTACTCACAGTGTTCAGCTAGATCTGTTCCTGCTATTTACATTTAGTGCAGTGCGTCCTGCTCACAGTGTTCAGCTAGATCCGTTCCTGCTATTTACATTTAGTGCAGTCAGTGCGTCCTGCTCACAGTGTTCAGCTAGATCCGTTCCTGCTATTTACATTTAGTGCAGTCAGTGCGTCCTGCTCACAGTGTTCAGCTAGATCTGTTCCTGCTATTTACATTTAGTGCAGTCAGTGCGTCCTGCTCACAGTGTTCAGCTAGATCCGTTCCTGCTATTTACATTTAGTGCAGTGCGTCCTGCTCACAGTGTTCAGCTAGATCTGTTCCTGCTATTTACATTTAGTGCAGTGCGTCCTGCTCACAGTGTTCAGCTAGATCCGTTCCTGCTATTTACATTTAGTGCAGTCAGTGCGTCCTGCTCACAGTGTTCAGCTAGATCCGTTCCTGCTATTTACATTTAGTGCAGTCAGTGCGTCCTGCTCACAGTGTTCAGCTAGATCTGTTCCTGCTATTTACATTTAGTGCAGTCAGTGCGTCCTGCTCACAGTGTTCAGCTAGATCCGTTCCTGCTATTTACATTTAGTGCAGTGCGTCCTGCTCACAGTGTTCAGCTAGATCTGTTCCTGCTATTTACATTTAGTGCAGTCAGTGCGTCCTGCTCACAGTGTTCAGCTAGATCTGTTCCTGCTATTTACATTTAGTGCAGTGCGTCCTGCTCACAGTGTTCAGCTAGATCCGTTCCTGCTATTTACATTTAGTGCAGTGCGTCCTGCTCACAGTGTTCAGCTAGATCTGTTCCTGCTATTTACATTTAGTGCAGTGCGTCCTGCTCACAGTGTTCAGCTAGATCTGTTCCTGCTATTTACATTTAGTGCAGTGCGTCCTGCTCACAGTGTTCAGCTAGATCCGTTCCTGCTATTTACATTTAGTGCAGTGCGTCCTGCTCACAGTGTTCAGCTAGATCCGTTCCTGCTATTTACATTTAGTGCAGTGCGTCCTGCTCACAGTGTTCAGCTAGATCCGTTCCTGCTATTTACATTTAGTGCAGTCAGTGCGTCCTGCTCACAGTGTTCAGCTAGATCCGTTCCTGCTATTTACATTTAGTGCAGTCAGTGCGTCCTGCTCACAGTGTTCAGCTAGATCCGTTCCTGCTATTTACATTTAGTGCAGTGCGTCCTGCTCACAGTGTTCAGCTAGATCCGTTCCTGTTATCTTCCTACTGACAGGCAGGCTTGTCTGGTTACAGTATATAAAGCTACCTGAAGAAAATTACAGGTGTTCTATCCCAGCTTAGTGCAGCTACAGGCCATTAGTATGTCTGGAAGGCCAAGAAGGAGAGGCAGACAGTCACAAGCCAATAAGAGAGGGCAAGCAGGCTCTGTGTCTAGTGCTGGTAGTGGAGACGGTGCATCCTCATCAGCCCGTGGCCATGGGACACGCTTGGCCTTTTTTTTCGGCAGCTGGCCGTGTTGAGCCGCAACATGCATGGTCGAGTGGATGACCAAGCCGTCCTCATCCTCCTCATCCTCTCTCACCCATGCCCAGGGTGCTTTGTCTGGCAAAGCAGCGGCCTCTTCCCTCAGCTCAATGTCATCAGTGACTCCTTCCCTAGCTCCACCATGTCCTCCTGAGGATTCCCTCGAACTGTTTGACCACAGTGTTGGGTACATGCTCCAGGAGGATGCCCAGCGTTTGGAAGGCTCTGATGATGATACTGAGCTTGATGAAGGCAGTAACATGAGCACGGACAGAGGGGGTGCCCAAGAAGGACAGCAATCTGGCAGTCATGCTCCCCCTGCTGCAGCATACTGCCAGGTTTGCTCCAGTGATGAGGAGGGAGGGGATGATGAGGTCACTGACTCAACGTGGGTGCCTGATAGGAGAGAGGAGGAGGAGGAGGAGGAGGAGGCGGCACATCACCAACGAGGCAGGATGCCCTCCAGGGGCCAGCCTAAGGGCAGCACATTGACTGCATCACACCCCAAAGCTCCACATGTGCAGGGCGCTGCAGTCTCTGCGCGTTATTCAAAAAGTTCTTTGGTGTGGGCCTTTTTTGAGACGAGTGCATCAGATCGCACCGCTGCTATTTGCAACATATGTCTCAAGCGTATCTCGCGTGGCCAAAACATCTCCCGCTTGGGTACCACATGCTTGACCAGACATATGTTGACCTGCCATGCAGTTCGTTGGCAAGCATATCTAAAAGACCCACACCAAAGAACAAAGAGGATCTCTCCTTGCTCCTCATCAGCTGAGATTTCCAACCCCACTAGACCTTCAGTCCTCTCTGAGACCTGCAGTGAGAGGAATGAAGGTGTAGAATTAGGTGTGTCACAGCCAAGTACTTGTGGGCAATCTGCTTTTGGTACACCGACGTCAGATTGTACCAGGCAAATTTCCCTGCCCCAGCTGCTGCACCGCCGAAAGAAGTTCGCTCCCAGCCATCCACATGCCCAGCGGTTGAATGCTAGCTTGGCAAAATTGCTAGCACTTCAACTGCTGCCTTTTCAGTTGGTAGACTCTGCCCCCTTCCGTGAGTTTGTGGAATGTGCGGTTCCTCAGTGGCAGGTACCCAAACGCCACTTTTTCTCACGGAAGGCGATTCCGGCTCTCTACCGGCATGTGGAAGGCAATGTCCATGCCTCGCTGGACAGGGCGGTCAGCGGTAAGGTGCATATTACCGCTGACTCATGGTCCAGCAGGCATGGACAGGGACGTTACTTAAGTTTCACGGCGCATTGGGTGACTCTGCTGGCAGCTGGGAAGGATGCAGGACAAGGTGCAGTAGTGTTGGAGGTTGTTCCGCCACCACGCCTCCAAAATGCTGATTGTGACACACCTCTCTCCTCCACCCCCTCCTCTTCTTCTTCCTCCATGGCCTCTTCCTCGGAACCAGCGGTGCTCCGTAGGCGTTCAAGGGGCTACGCAAGTACGCAGGCCAAAAGATGCCATGCGGTGCTTGAGCTGGTGTGCTTGGGGGACAGGAGCCACACTGGGGCAGAGGTTCTGTCAGCTCTGCAGGGGCAGGTTCAGAGGTGGTTGACGCCACGCCAACTTAAGGCAGGAATGGTGGTTTGCGACAATGGCACCAACCTCCTCTCTGCCCTCCGACAGGGACAACTGACCCATGTGCCCTGTTTGGCTCACGTCCTTAACTTGGTGGTGCAGCGGTTCTTGGGCAGGTACCCGGGCTTACAGGATGTCCTGAGGCAGGCCAGGAAAGTCTGTGTGCATTTCCGCCGGTCATATAATGCCAGTGCTCGGCTGACGGACCTCCAAAAGGAGTTTAACCTGCCCAAGAACCGCCTAATCTGTGACATGCCCACCAGGTGGAACTCGACATTGGCCATGCTGCAGCGGCTGCACACGCAGCAGAGGGCCATCAATGAGTACCTGTGCGACTATGGCACCAGGACAGGGTCAGGGGACCTTGGTTTTTTTTCCCCACGCCAGTGGGCCATGATCAGGGATGCATGCACTGTCCTGTCACCATTCGAGGAGGCCACGAGGATGGTGAGCACTGACAGTGCATGCATCAGTGACACTGTCCCCCTTGTCCACCTGTTGGAGCACACGCTGCGTGGAATAATGGACAGGGAACTTGAGGCAGAACAGAGGCAGGAAGAGGAGGACTTCCTTAGCTCTCAAGGCCCCCTTTATCCAGACAGTGTTCCTGCGTGCCCGCCGATCACACAGGAAGAGGACGAGGAGGAGGAGGAGGAGGAGGAAGATTGTGTCAGTATGGAGGTGGAGCCTGGCACTCAGCATCAGCAGTCTTTAAGGGATCAGTCCCAAGGAACACATGGACTTGTACGTGGCTGGGAGGAGGTGGCTGCGGACGTTGTTGTCCTTAGTGACCCAGAGGACTCCGGACCGAATGCCTCAGCAAACCTACGCTGCATGGCCTCCCTGATCCTGCAAAGCCTGCGTAAGGATCCTCGTATTCGTGGTATCAAGGAGAAGGACCAATACTGGCTGGCAACCCTCCTTGATCCACGTTACAAGGGTAAGGTTGCGGACCTTATCTTGCCATTGCAGAGGGAGCAGAGGATGAAACATCTTCGGGAGGCCTTGCAGAAAGGTCTGTGCAACGCGTTCCCAGAGACTGGGAGGTTACAAACTCCTGTTTCTGGACAACGTGTTGCTGAGGCTTCGGTCAGTCAAAGAAGGAGCGGTGGAGAAGGTGGCCGTCTGACCAATGCGTTCAGACAATTTTTTGGTCCGCAGCCCCAAGGTATGATCGGTTCCAGCAACCATCGCCAGCGTCTGTTTTACATGGTGCAGGAATACCTAGGGGCAAGATCAGACTTGGACACCTTTCCCACCGAAAATCCTCTGGGTTACTGGGTCTTGAGGATGGATCACTGGCCAGAGCTTGCACAGTATGCAATTGAGCTACTGGCCTGTCCTGCATCCAGCGTTCTTTCGGAACGCACATTCAGTGCTGCTGGAGGCGTGGTAACCGATCACAGGGTGCGTCTGTCCACTGACTCGGTCGATCGGCTGACCTTCATAAAAATGAATCAGTCTTGGATCACCACCAGCTACCAAGCACCTGATGCTGATGTAACTGAATAATTTTTTTCAGATCCCTTCAAAGACTGCCTGTGCTGATGCTGAGTGACTATCCCTGAGTAATTATCCTCTTCCTCCTCAATCATCACGCTGATAGCTTGTAAGAACATTTTTGGTTCTGGGCGCCACCACCAGTGCCTAAGGCACAATTTTTCAGCCCCTGTTTAACAGGGGCGTGTAATTACAATTTTTGATGTAATACTTTGCAGCAGGGCTCGTTCCTGCATTCCAACTAGAGTGTCTGTGAGGGGTTGCAGTGTTGTGGCACCAGCACCAGTGCCTAAGGCCCAATTTTTCTGCCCCTGTCTAACAGGGGCGTGTAATTACAATTTTTGATGCAATACTTTGCAGCAGGGCTCGTTCCTGCGTTCCAACTAGAGTGTCTGTGAGGGGTTGCAGTGTTGTGGCACCAGCACCAGTGCCTAAGGCCTAATTTTTCAGCTCCTGTTCAACAGGGGCATGTAATTACAATTCTTGATCTAATATTTCACAGCAGGGCCCTGTGAGGGCTTACAGTGTTTTGGCCACAGCAACACCTAAGGCCCAAATTTCTGCTGAGTATATAGGGCAGGACCCTACTTTCAAACATCTAACTTACAAACGACTCCTACTTGCAAACGGAAGGAGACAACAGGAAGTGAGATGAAATCTACCCCTAGGAAGGGAAATTCTCTCATGTAAGAGTTAATATGGGAAAACAATTTCTCCTTTCCACTGATGCTTTCCAATCCTTGTTCCACAAAAAAACCCAAATTTTCAAAAAACATTTTTCATTGGGACAAAAAAGTGAGGTGAAATCTTCTGAAGAGGAGGAAAGACGCAAAACAAATGTCACAGGGGTGATAACCCTTCCCTATGTTTTCCAAAAAGCTTAGAAAAGATTTTTTGGCTGGAGCTAAACACGTTAAAAATGTTCAAAATTACAAACAGATTCTACTTAACAACAAACCTACAGTCCCTGTCTTGTTTTCACCGCCTGTATACTGCTGTTCAGAGTATATAGGGACCTTTCCTTATTTTAATTTGGGTGCGGGGTTCCCCTTAATATCCATACAAGACCCAAAGGGCCTGGTAATGGACTGGGGGGTACCCATGCCGTTTGTCTCACTGATTTTCATCCATATTGCCATGACCCGACATGACATTAAACCCGCAAGCAGTTTTAAATGAGATTTTTTCCTTTAAAAATGACATTTGGTGCAGGGACTGTTCTAAACATGGGAAACACGCGTCACTTTACAGGCATACTATAGACACCCCCCAGGTACGATATTTAAAGGAATATTTCACTTTTTTTTTTTTACTTTAAGCATCATTAAAATCACTGCTCCCGAAAAAACGGCCGTTTTTAAAAGTTTTTTTTGCATTGATACATGTCCCCTGGGGTAGGACCTGGGTCCCCACACCCTTTTTAGGACAATACCATGCAAATTAGCCTTTAAAATGAGCACTTTTGATTTCGAACGTTCGAGTCCCATAGACGTCAATGGGGTTCTAACGTTCGTGCGAACTTGCGGTCCGTTCGCGGGTTCTGGTGCGAACCGAACCGGGGGGTGTTCGGCTCATCCCTAGTTTCAAGGAGTCCATGAGGGTCAGATAAAAAATATCATTTACATTCACTTTGCAGCACTACCCCTTGTTGCAATCAATGGTTTCCCATTGAAAGAAATGAAAGAAAACGCACCCTGCCACTGCTTATAGTGCTGACCGCTAAGTGTGTCTTGAATCATTGTTGGCCCATGCTTACCATTTTTAACTTGTATCATTGTTCTCTGCACAAACCGCTATCTTATGCTACTCCATAACAGCAAGTGCTAACTCTCATTTTTTAGTGGTAGTAGTAGATTTAAGCAGAATTAAAATTGTTTTGTTTAATTTGCACAAGATTATTGCATTTCATTTTGCATAAAAATGAGTGTGTTTTTTTGTTAAGATTGTTTACTGTATTCAATCTTTATGTATGTCGTGTTTGCACATTTCAATAAAATAAAGTACATCTGTTCATTGCATGCAAAGTTATGTAAATATTTCTGAGAAGGAAGTCCATAGCTTTTATCGGATTTTTAAAGGAGTCAGTGACGAAAAGAGGTTAAGAACCACTGCTTTAGAGTATGTTCAGATTAAAGGAGAAGTGACACAGTTCCCTTTTGTTTGGCGATAAACTCATCCTTAAATGCTGAGTGAGAAGCTCACTCTCAAAAGGTGGTAACAGTCATCACCATAGGCAATTGTCAGTGTTCCAGCCTAAAAAAATCCATCTCTGCAGCTGCACAGTTCATCTCACTAGTCACACTTGTCTCTGTGTCCAGAAATAAAACGGGACATTTGGTGACAAGTGTGAAATTTGGTGACAAGTTTGACTAGTCTGATGAACTATGCGGCTGCACAGATGGATTTCTTTAGACTGAAGTGTTGACTATTGCTTATGGTAAAGAGTTTATGACTGTTACCACCTGTGGGCTTTTCATTGTATTTCACTATAGTATACTCAGATTTCACGAGTTGAATATAGATCATGTTATTCACAAAAGATGAAGCCACCTCTAAGACCTCTGCAAACCTCACCTTTAAATTGCAGGTTCTCACTTCCCTGGAGACCATTTGTGCCAAACAGTATGTAGCAGTCCTGCAGCCGCACACCATTTCCAAACTTTTCAACTTAATTATTGAAAGGGTTAATTCTGCTGGTTTCTATGAATGACCAGTGGATTCCTCTACAGAGCTCTGGGAGCAAACAATGAAGAAGATACAAAATTGTTTCAAAGTCTGCTCAGCTTTAATGGTAGCTTGGCTTGAGTTTTTATAAAAACTCAGAACAAAAGACATCAAGCATATACATGTATATAGTATGACAGTTTAGACATATAGTTCAAACTAGCAAGTAGCAACATGCGTCACAGGATATTGGTGGTCAGCCTGTCCGAGGACATAGTCTCACATTCAGTTATTTATGGAGCTTGTTTGGTCTGCGGTTATGCAATGTGTGAAAGTACAGCAGAAGGACACTTTGTTTCTCAAGCATTTAATGTTACAGTGCATTAACCCTTTCTAACCCTTCAATCCCCTCTCAGATCACAACCTGATCTCACCATGATTGCCTAATAACTTTCGGGTGACTTCAGTATTCTGTTCACTGTATTTGCAAAATCACTGGATAAGTTTGAACAAAGCGTATACTGCAAAAAACAAACAGTAGGCACATTAATATTAGCATTCCAGATTTCCTAAACCATGAAAAAATGGAGCCAAAGAAATCACCAAAGCTTCCCAATCTAACGGGATTCCATCCATTTTTGGCAATGTCTCTGGCTTCAGCCTGGAGGAGCGAAACCTCCTGTCAGTGTTTGTTAATTATCTCATAATAATCAGGTACTTCAATACTTGTATTATGAATCCAGGTATAGCACTCGCAGTCCTCTGTGACTTCACAGAGTCCTGTCAGGGCAGCACTTATGGATTAAATTGCTAAATCATGCAATTCTAGTTCCTTGCAAATAGCTCTTTGCTCAATACTTAACAGTTTGAGTTAAACTGTTAATCTGCAGAGTTCTTTTCCATAACATCATCTATAATTTTGGAGTAGTTGTTTAGCCTTTTCATTAACTCTATATCCCACCCTGTCCATGAGGGGAACCATGCCCAAGTCATGTCATGTTCCAAAAACAGTTTCCTTTTTCTTATGTGATTTAAGGGGACACCTGGGATGTGTACTAGCCTTCAAAAGGTGTTGATGTTTACCTTCTCCATCCCCTATGATCCCCAGTACTGGGATCAGTAAGGCCAGATAACACCATCCTCACTCTTTAACGGGAATCCAAGGATAGCACTTCTTGCAGCAACAGATATATACATTATCACCCAGAGAAAATGGTTGTCTACTTATGGTATCCTGGACATTTTCAGAAAAGGTGGCCAGGGTTAATTGGCCTAAGACAAAACCCACGGGGCTGTCCCGTGCTGTAAAGAGGGAATTTAGAGTAGAATTGATTTCTGGGTCGTTGGTGTGAAACATGGAGGACAAATCTTTATGCAAGGATATATTAAATAGTGACTTCTAGCATGTTTTGTTTTGACCTTTATCTAATGAGTTTTCTAGCTTAAAACACCAATCTGGTAAATAACTTCTACCTGTTATTGGGGAGGAAATTGTGTCATTCAAAAATACAGCTGATATATTGGTTATAGTCACAGGAGGGGTACCATTCATAAATGGGGTTATATTCAAGGGGATAGCCATTAGGGGGATTCGAACCGTGCTGGGGTGCAATTTGCTACACACCAAGCACTTTTCATATCCTGATTTCTGGGCGTAAGAGTACTTAAACTGAAACAACATTTTATCAGTAAAAGAGTCTGGGCTCTGTGCATTAGTCTCTCTCTTGTTTCGGGTCATGGTCTCATTACTAGGGCAGCCACATATAATACCAATGGCACCCAAGTTCTCAGGGTGGTAGATACAGTTAGTAATGATCCAAGTGGGCAAAAACACTATCAGTGCCAGCATAAAGAGCAGGCACAAGATCTTTCCAGAAGTCTGTGGAGAAAGTAGTGAGGTCATCTTTTTCAGTGTCTTGCTTCTGGGTCCTTTGTGGTACTTTCTTTAACCACTCTGCATGGATCCACACTCCAGACTGTTCTGTAAGGACAGTGGTTCTGGTCACTGTGATGACAATAGTGGGGGGGCCAAAGGGATAGTCTTGCTTCTTGGTCCGGTTCAGCTGATAAATCATCACCATGTCACCAGGCTGGAATTCATGCGTTGGTTCCTGTGAGGGTAACGGGAGAAAAGAGGATACTTTACCGTAGGTGCCATTCAATTTCATAATAAAATTTCTGCAATATTCTTCTTGTATCATGTCCAGGTCACCTTGTTCTATTACCAGAGGTTTCTTGGCCCACAGGGTGGGAAATGGTCGACCCTTCAGAATTTCAAAGGGTGACAAATGATTCATCTTGGAAGGAGTCATTCTAATCTCTGCTAAAACTGCAGGGAACACAGTTTTCCATTTGGCAAATGTGCCACCCGTAGCTTTCCTTATCTTGTCCTTGATTGTCCTGTTCATTCTTTTCACTATACCTGAGCTTTGTGGGTGATAGGGAATGTGGAATTTCCACTCTATTTGCAGGGTTCTGACTAACTCCTGACATACCTTGGAAACAAAGGCTGGGCCATTATCTGAGTTAATTTGCAACGGGCATTCCCACCTAGGTATTATTTCTTGTGTCAGGATTTTTACAACTGTCCTTGCATCCTCCCTAGTACAGATGAAAGCTTCTACCCACCTCGAAAACATGTCTACTATGACGAGTAAATATTCCTGTCTCTTTCCAAACTTTGGCATGTGGGTAAAATCAATACAGTAGGTGTTCATGTTTGGGCTTGTTTGGTGTGTTTGGGTTGTTTCTGATACATTCAGTGCATCTGGCCATAATGACCGGCGGTGTAGGATGTGGAAATCTTGTGTTAACATGTTGGCTGTGGCCTTCCATCCTCTATGTCCTAGGCTGTGGTATTGTAAAATTAATAAAGGTGCACTTGCTTTTGGTATACCTGGTTTCCCCTCTTTGACAATGAGTCCAGTTTCAGGACTCAGCATCAGACCCTCCTTATGCCACTGGGCCTGTTCCCAGGATAAAGTTGGGGGTGGCAGGGGGGGGCATTTGTACAAAAATTGGAACTGTGAGATCAGCTTGTTTGGCAGTGGCATCTGCCAGTGCATTTCCCCTGAAGACATCATCAGCATGATGTGTTTGTGCTTTGCAATGAATGATTGTTATTTTGCTGGGTAAGGAGATGGCTTCAAGAAGATTGGTGACCAGAGAAGAGTGATAAATAGATTTCCCATCTGCAATTATGTAACCACCCCTCTGCCATATTATTCCGAAGTCGTGTGCGACTCCGAAAGTGTACTTGGAGTCTGTGTAAATGTTTACTTCTTGTCCCTTAAAAAGCAGACTCACTCTTGTAAGAGCAATAAGGTCTGCTGCTTGAGCTGATTGATAAGGGATGGGTTGTGCCTCTATCACTATGTCAGTCAATTTCACCATGGCATATCCAGCATAGTAGGTGTGATCATCGGGACGAGAGCAAGATCCATCCACAAACAGTGTGTGCTCCCTCAATAGGGCTTGCAAGTAGGTCAGCTCGAGGTCATGTTTCCTGATGTACAATGTCTATACAGTCATGAGGGGGGACTCATTCATCTGTTTCTCCTTTTATGCCAAGTAAGGCCTTCAAGATAGGAGCAGGACCTGCTGTAGGGGCACCGTATTTGATTTGTAGGGAGGGGTTTCTCATTTGGATGACCAAATACCCGCTTAGTCATTGTGCAGACATGTGTTGGGTATCAAGCTTCTTTAGGAAATATGCAACCTGGTGTGTGGTGTGCAGTTCTGTAGGGTGTACCAGTGTAATTGATGTGGCCATCTCTACAGCCATGGCACATGAAGCCAAGGCCCTCAGACACGCTGGCATGCCTTGTACCAGAACTGGAACTACTCTAGAAAAAAAGACTACAGTTCTCAGCTTTCCTCCATGCTCTTGCATGTCGGGCAAGGGTCTCAACACGTTGTCATAGTAGGATCAATCAGGTATCCATTGGCGGCAGTAACCAATCATACCTAAGAAGGTTATAATTTCCTTCTTGGTGTGTGGGCGGGGCAGACCCACGAGAGCCGCAGCTCTTTTGTGACTGATACTCCTTTCACCATGAGACAAAGTGAAACCAAGATATTCAACTGTCTCCTGACACCATTTTAACTTTTTCTTAGACGCTTTGTGACCTGTCTGAGTTAAATGTTCTAACAACAAAACAGAATCTTTCAGACAGGCTTCCTGGGAGGGACTACACAACAGTAGGTCATGGACGTACTGAAGAAGGACGGAACCATGGCTGGGTGACCAAGACTGTAAGGTGGCCTGAAGAGCTATTGAATAGACTGCAGGTGAGTCTATATATCCTTGTGGAAGATGATTCCAGGTTATCTGGCACCCTCCCTAGGAAAAAGCGAGTAGTAGTTGTGTCTCTTTGTCAACTGAGACAGAGAAAAAGGCGTTACTTAAATCAATAACTGAAAAACATACTGCCGAAGCAGGTATGGAGGTGATGAGGGACGGCACATCAGGTACAATAGGGGCAACCAGAACAACAAGGTTATTAATGGCTCTAAGGTCTTGCCCAAATCTGTATGATCCATCAGTCTTTTTAACTGAATTTAACTGGTAAACTGGGGACGTTCCTCGCTTTAACCAGGCCTTGTAGGGGGTTCAAGGGATGTATTCCACATCAAGGCTGTCCTTAGCCCAGAGGGGATGATCCTGTTGGAATGGGGAAGGAACTTCAGCTTGGTAAAACAGTGGTTACTCTATAGCTACGCCCCCTCTTCGAGTCAGGAAAATTTCAATTTCCAGAACTCCAATTAAATCTCTTCCCAAAAGAGGGTATTATTCTGAATGAGTGATACAAGAGCACTGTCCCTGTGACAGAATCAGTAATTGGGAGTGGAGGTGTTTTGTATGTTTTAGTTGGTATCCCATTAATTCCCATTAAAGGCTCAGCATCCATTCTCTCACCTCTATTCTTCTCCTCAGATATGGTCAGGGCGGCTATTTGGATCAACTCATCATCCCCTGAAGCCTTGCACACAGGTATACTGGGATACAGGGGTGTGTAGGCAGGTGGTGGTTGCTGAGGGGGTGCATCAGGCAGCATGGTGAGGAACAGGTTGGTGGGCAAAAGGACAGGGGTGGCTGGCTGTATGTGGGGTCGCTTTACTTTTGCTTCTAATAAGTGCAATTGTTCTGCCATAAAAGGCAGCGAGAAAGGTTTTGTATTCAAACTCTTTTTGCCCCACTTATTCTTTTTACTCCCTTTCAGGTTGTGTATCGCACCAATAAGGGGCTACATTTACCCAGTTCTCCTCTGCCTCTCTCATGTACTTTATGTCCCACTCGGGGTCCCCCATATACCATGGGAAAGCCTTTTTGTCCCCCAGGCCGAGTCCTCTGACCATTTCCATATGGAATTCATCGTTGGCACCCACCCGTGGGAAAGGGGAACTGCTATGCATACTCTCTGTCCATCCTGCCAGTTCATCTATTATTTATTTCTGAAGGGCCTGGTATGGATTTTGGGGGACTCCCCACGCGATTTTTCTTTTATTTTTGGTTCGGGGTTCCTCTTAATATTCATACCAGACCCAAAGGGCCTTGTAATGGACTGGGGGGGTACCTATGCCATTTTTTTCAATAAGTTTTATCTATATTGCCAGGACCCGACAATTCATTACAGCCGCGACCAGTTTTACATGACAATTTTTCCTTTAGAAATGTAATTTTACTGTGGTACTGTTCTAAACACGGGAAGAATGCATCACTTTACAGGCATACTATAAACACCCCCCAGGCATTATGTTTAAAGGAATATTTCATTTTTATTGTTTCAGTTTAAGCATTAAAAAAATCACTGCTCCCGAAAAAATGGCCGTTTTTAAAAAATTTTTTTGCGTTGATGTCCCCTGGGGCAGGACCCAGGTCCCCAAACACTTTTTATGGCAATAACTTGCATATAAGCCTTTAAAATGAGCACTTTTGATTTTTTACTTTCAATATGTTTTTATTTTCAATGATGTCATACAAATTATGCATTAACATATTTAGATTGCACAGGAGGGAACGCCTCCTCGAACATGAGACAAAAAGGTTACAATTCGAGTGCAAAAAAAAAAAAAAAAAAGAACAGATAATATACGGTTGCTATGCCTCAAGGGCTGGTGGAGAGAACAGCCTGATATATAACCTTAAGTAAGCTTTAAGTAAGCAGTCTCCATGTTTTGCCCCCCACACAGCACGGGATCTTTCCCCATCCCCGGCACCCCTGACGGGATCTAGCTGTGCCAGGTGGGGAAATCTCCCTACTTCTCCTTTGCCCATTTGGTCTGGGCCATCAGGAGTGTGTAGGGGTTATGAGTCCCCGTAAGCTAGGTAGTATACCATATGGTAGCTTTCCATTGAATTGCAACCAGATAGTTAATTTAAAGTGAGATAGAAGACAGGAAGAAGAGGTGAAAGAGAAGAAGAGAAGAGTGAGGCGGGAAGAGGGGTGGGGGGGTTCTTTAAGGTGGGTGGGGAGGGAAAAGGAGTGCCTTTGTGTACCTCTATTAATACTGAGGGATGAAGCAGTCTAGGTATGGGTTAGGTGGTGATGCGCACCTGAACCCCTGGTATGAGGGAGGTTCCCATAAATTGGGCCCAAGGTTCCCATATTGTTTGGAATTTCTTGGAGGTGTTTGACGTGATGCTATAGAGTTTTTCTTGGGCCATGATCCATGAAACCTTCCTTTTTACTGCTTTAAACGAGGGCCTCAGCTGTTCAGGCTTTGGCAATGGAGATTTTAGTGCCCAGCAATATAAAATTGATCAGTGTTTTGGTTAGCCTTCGAGATTCCAGGAAGGTTAGCATTAAGAATAGCCACCTCTGGGGACCTAGGGATCTGGCAAGTCGTCACCTTGTAAATCATAGAGAAAACTTTCCTCCAAAAAGTGCGCAGTTTGGGGCATTCCCACCAAATGTGGGCCATTGTGCCCCGGTGTTGACATCCTCTGTAACACAGGGGGTTCGCTGAGGGATAGATTGCTGCTAACCTGGTAGGGGTCATGTACCATCTGGTTATCAGTTTGATGCTTGCCTCCATCAAAGAGATGTTCTGGATCCCCTTAAAGGATTTAGTTAGAGCTGCTTGCCAAATCTCTATGTCCCTGCTGCATTGGAAGTCAGCCTCCCAGGCCTGCATGTATGTGGTTTTGTCCGTTGGGTAAGTGAGGGCCGAATATATCACAGATATGCCTCCCCTCTGCTCCATGGCTTTTCCGCACCATTGTTCATATGTAGTGAATTTAGGGGGGAGCGGTTTCTCCTGCCAAATTGAGTGTAGAAAGTGAGTGATTTGGTGAAAACGGAATCTTTCCGAATCCGGGAGGTCTAGGTGTTTGATACAGAAATTGAGGGTGATTGGTCCATTGGGGGTGAAGAAGTGCCCTATCCGGTATAGCCCTTTGTCCAGCCACCATTTGAATGCTGAGATGTCCAGTCCAGGTGGAAAATCAGGGTTGTGGAATAAGTGTGCTAGGGGACGACCTGTGGAGACCAGGGCAGTGGAGTGTCGGAGGGAGTCCCAAAGGGTGCAGGAGTGGGATAAAGTGGGTGACAGGATGGGCGGCCTAGATTTAGTCGGGCACCAAAGTATGTAGTCTAGTGTATGTTTGGGGGTGGCCTGTCTTTCAATAGTTACCCAATCTGGTTTTTCATACCGCGAGTAGATTGAGGATAGTTGGGCTAATCTAGCCGCTAAGTAGTATTTATGTAGATTTGGGAGACCTAGCCCTCCCTTGCGTCTGTGAAGGAATAGGGTGTTCTGAGGGATACGATATCCTTTCTTACCCCAGATAAACTGGAGAATTTTACTCTGTAAAGCTTTTAGGTGATTTTTCCTTATTGGGATAGGGAGGGAGCGGAAGAAGTAGAGGAGCCTGGGGAGTAAGGTCATCTTAATGGAGTTTATCCGACCCAGCCAGGATAATTCATGTTTTGACCATGTAGTAAGGTCAGCCTCCAGTTTCCTAAAGAGAGAAGGGTAATTTTGTGCATAGAGAGTTTCCGTCTTGGCCGTCAATGTGATACCTAGGTAGCAAATGGAGGTGTCGCCCCATTTGAAGTGGAAGGATTGTTTTAGAGAGTCAACTGTTCGTGGTGGTAACGAAATATTAAGGGCTTGAGATTTGGCGAAATTGACTTCTAGTCCAGAGATTTTAGCAAAGTTCCTTAACAATAGGCAGAGGTTAGGTAGTGTAGTGAGGGGGGATGTCAGGAAAAGGAGGATGTCGTCGGCGAAAAGCCCACATTTGTGCGTCTGGTCTCCACAGGTCACCCCCTTTATGTCCGGGTTCTGTCGGATTGCGATCGCTAAGGTTTCTATGGCTATTGCGAAGATTAGGGGGGATAGAGGACACCCTTGTCTAGTGCCACGTAAAATGTCTATTGAGTCGGAGTAATGTCCCTGGAGTCGTATGTGGGCCTTTGGTTGTGAGTAGAGAGCATGTAGAATTCCCAGGAAACGGTCGCCAAATCCCCATCTCTCCAGCACGGTAAAGATGTATTTCCAAGAGACCGTGTCAAAGGCCTTCTGCAGATCTAATGATAGAAGGAATCCCGATTGATTTGGCCCCCCTTCCCAGTTTGTTTGAAGAATCGAGGTGATGTCTATTGCTCTCCTTATTTGGTCAGGACCCTGTCTCCCGGGTATGAATCCTACCTGGTCCTTATGTATATATTGACTAATAAAGGATGACAGCCTGTTGGCCATTATTTTGGTGAGTATTTTTAGGTCGTTGTTGATGAGTGAGATCGGTCTGTAATTGCTAACGTCTTCGTGGTTTTTGTCAGGTTTAGGTATGACTGTGATTAAGGCGGTATTGAGGTGGATGTCAAGGGGGGTTCCATTGGTTTTGGAGTTAAAGAAGGAGGTCAGGTGAGGTGCTAGTATGGCTGTAAAAGATTTGTAGTATGCTACCGAAAGACCATCAGGACCTGGAGCTGACCCCCCTCTTAGATCTTTTATGACCCCCAAAACCTCCTCCTCTGTGATGGGTATTTCCATCTTTTGTTTATGGGTATCTTTTAGGGATGGTAGGGAGATACCCTCCAGGAACTGAGGGATTAAGTTCGCGTTTGGTGTATTTGTTTGGCTATATAATTTAGAGTAGAAATCCCGAAAGGCTTCTAGAATCTTTGAAGGGTTGGTCGTGGGGGGTCGACCATTTATTCTGAGTTTGGGAAAGGCGAGGGTCCTAATGCGGGGGGAGAGTTTTTTAGCTAGGAGGGGACCTATCTTGTCTGCCTGAGTGTAAAATTTTTGTCCATTCCAGCGGACAGCCTTTTCGGCTTTGGATGTCAGTGCTAAATTAAGGTCTAGTCTAGCTTTGTCGATAAGGTGAATAGGGGTCTTGGAGGGGTCCTTTTTATGGGCAGCCTTCAGTGAGGTATATTCCCTGTCCAACCGGAGTATGTCTGCTTTCTGTGCACGTTTGGTTTGAGTGGCAATCTGGATGAGTTTACCCCGTATAAAAGCTTTATGTGCGGCCCATAACGTTTCTGGAGAAATATCCTCCGATTTATTGAGTTTAAAGTATTCTTGTAGGGCTTTTTCGAGTTCAGTGACCCTGATGGGGTCAGATAGTAGTGACTCATTCAGTCTCCAATGTCTCCTGGGTACGCCCAGGGGGCCAGTTTTGAGAGATATGGTGACTATGGAGTGGTCCGAAAGGGTCGACTCTCTGATTTGAGCTCTGTGAATCAGGGGAAGAAGGGTGGATGGGGTTAAAATGTGGTCAATCCTCGCATAGGTGTTATGAGGTGACGAGTAATGGGTATAGTCCCTTTTGTTGGGATTAAGTTCCCTCCAAGTGTCAGCTAAACCGTGGGCGTGGATTATTTTTGCGATCCTGAGGCTCTCCTTGGTGGGTCGTGTTAGTTGGGTCGATAGGGGTTTAGACTTGTCCAAACCCTGATCGAACGCTGCGTTCGAGTCTCCACCAAAGATGACCGTTCCCTCCAGTTTCTGAGCGAGGCTGCGCAGTAGGGTGTCAAAAAATTTCGCTTGACCTCTATTTGGGGCATAGTAGGAGACCAGGGAATACAGGTGGTCCGCCACTGTGCCTTTGACCAGGATGAACCTGCCCTCTGGGTCGGCGAATTCAGAGATCTTTACAAATTTAAGATGTTTGGAAACGATGATTGCAACTCCCTTAGTTTTGTTATCAGCGCTCGCTAAGAAGAACTGTGAGAAGCATGGGCGTCCGCAGAACTTTTTTCAGGGGGGGGCATAATTTTTATGTTTACACTATTGAATGCAACGCTGCCACAGTGCCAAACGCTGCCACTGTGCCATCAAACGCTGCCACTGCGCCATAAAACGCTGCCAATGTGCCATCAAATGCTGCCACTGTGCCATCAAACGCAGCCACTGTGCCATCAAACGCTGCCAATGTGCCATCAAACACTGCCACTGTGCCATCAAACGCAGCCAGTGTGCCATCAAACGCTGCCAATGTGCCATCAAACACTGCCACTGTGCCATCAAACGCAGCCACTGTGCCATCAAACGCTGCCAATGTGCCATCAAACACTGCCACTGTGCCATCAAACGCAGCCAGTGTGCCATCACTCACTGCCACTGTGCCATCAAACACTGCCACTGTGCCATCAGACGCAGCCAGTGTGCCATCAAACACTGCCACTGTGACATCAAACGCTGCCACTGTGACATCAAACGCTTCCAATGTGCCATCAAACGCAGCCACTGTGCCATCAAACGCTGCCAGTGTGCCATCAAATGCTGCCACTGTGCCCATCATATGTTGCCAGTGTGCCCATCATATGCTGCCAGTGTGCCCATCATGATTGGCGGAGAGGCGGTTTAGTGTTAGGAAAGTGAATAGTCATTCACTTTTCTAACACAGCTGAGTGACCTGCGAGCGCCAAGCATGGCGCTTGTAGGTCACCATTTTTGACGCCTATTAGAGCCTATGGCTCTAATCAGGTGCTTAAAAAACACCCCCCCGCCGATGTAATTCAGGCGTCCTGCGCCCGAAAAGGGGCCGGGCGCCTGAGTAGGGGGTGGCAGCGGTGGCCATAGATAGATTCATTCAATGCATGAATCTATCTATAGGTGATAGAGGGGTGGCAGGAGAGAGGGGGTGGCACTCCCGTGCGCCCTTAATGCACGGGCCGCCATTGTGTTGTGGCCATATTTTGATCTTGATGAAAACAGCTATACAGACTGTATAATACAGTCTGTATAGCTGTTTCCATCAAGATCAAAATATGGCCACAACAGTTCCAATTGTATTGAAATACAAAAAAATTGTACATAGTGGTAATACAGGCACTGCTGTTACCTGTGGTTCTTCAGGGTCGGGATAGTCCAGGCACTGGCAGTCACTCAGGCAGTGTATTCCCTGTCGTCCCGGGCTCCCGGCCACTGCACGTCACGCAGCTGTGACCTGTGGGAGGAGCCGGCGCCGCATGCTGCAGGCACAAAATATTTTACACAGTGACAGGCAGAGGCAGCAGCCAATCGAGGCGGCTCAATGTCACATTCAGCAGAGCGGCGAGCGCAGAGGCTCGAGCGGCAGAGCCAATCTGATGCTCGGCCAGGGGTGAGGAGGGAGGGATGGTCACGCACGATATAGTCAGAAAAGACAGCCCCAGCAACTGCCAGGCTTTGAAAAAAACACCACGGCTGCCGCGGAGGCGGCCGCAGCGGCCGTTGGTTGCAACACAGGGACACACAGATTGACACACAGATTCCAGGGGGGGGCAAATGACCCCCCTTGCCCTATGGTGCGGACGCCCATGGTGAGAAGTGGGGGTGTAGATACTTAGGGCTATACCGGGAGGGGAAGTGCGTTTCTTGCAGCATAACAATGTCTAGCTTGAGGTGTTTGTAGTAATCGAGTACTTTTCTCCTCTTGATCTGGGAGTTGATTCCCTGGACATTGTGTGAGGCTATGCGGAGTTCATCTGTGGTGTTATTAGCCATGGAGCAGGTGAAGTGCAGTGCAACGGTCCTCACTTACCCTTTGATGTGGGGGAACCCGGGTCTGAGGATGATGGTCATTCCGTCTTCTTGGTGGAGAGATATCAGGGACTTCCGTGGGGGTGTGTGTGGTATCTGAAACACAAATTGTGATTAGGTACATTGATGTGCACATGGAGGAGGGGAGGGGGAGAAGGATAGCAGAGAAAAGGTCTCCTAGAAAGGAAAGGAAAGACGCAGGGAAGGAGAAGTCCCTTATGTCTTTTAAGAAAAAAAAGGAGTGTGTCTGGCCCATCTGGGCTCAAACAACCTAGCCCCCAGAGACCTACGGGTGTCTAAGGGTTAGGTGGGTGTGCATGTGTTTCCTCACGAAACCGAACGCCCAACATGAAACTTAAAAGAAAAGAGCAAGTAAAAACAAAGAAAATTTTAAGCTATAACCGGTGACTATCAGGTTTTCACAACAGTTTGGCCAACTAGAGGCCCTAAGCCTATGCCCGGTGCAGTAACCTTCTAGGTCTTCATTAAATCGATATCTCAGCAGAGCGTCCATAGACTAGACCTATATAATTCCCTTGAACTGGGGGTGAAAATCCCACTCCCCCCCCCCCCATAGCTAGGCGTAAGGGTACCGCCCCTCTCAATCCGGAGAGGTGCAGCTCCCCCGTGCCCAGTCTAAATGGCAGTGGGCCAGTAAAAAGCAGTAAAAACTAAAGAGGGAAGAATTGAACAAAAATCTAAAAAAAAAAAAAAAAAAAAAAAAAGATGGATAAAAAATAAAAAAATCCCTCCTTGGAACCAGCAAAAGCAACAAAAAATTCTGATAAGTCAGAAAACGTAGCCCGGTAGACACGGGGGGATCCCCTATATTCATGGGGATGATCAATCCAATCCCCACTTCATAGTCGGGATAAAAGCGATGCAGTTCTCATCATCACTGGCTTCAGGTTTGGTTGTTGTCTTTGGCCTTCTTTGCTTTTCCTGTTGACCACAGGGGAGATTGAGGGCTGGTGGGGGTCTGACGTTTGTTGGAGTTGGTCCCGGCATTGGTTGTGTCCATTTCGGCTTCCTGGGAGATGATTTTCAGGCGCAGGAGAAGTTTTTCACCTTCTGGGAGGGAGGAGAAGGCATATTGTTTCCCTTTGATGGAGAATTTAACCGCGAACGGGAAGGCCCACTTGTATTTCACGTCTCTTTGGGTGAGAGCGAGAAGCAGTGGCTTCAATGATCTCCTCTTCTGGATCGTAGAGGGTGAGAGGTCAGCGAAGATCTGCACTGGGTGTCCCATACACTGCACGGAGTGAGAGGACCTGGCCTGTCTCATCACTTCCTCTTTAACTGTGTAGCGGTGTGGCTTAGCGATAATATCTCTTGGGGTGCCGTCTTTTCTGGGGGGCCCTAAGGCTCTGTGTGCCCTGTCCAATTCAAGGCGTTGAGAGGAGATATTAGGGATTAGCTGTTTAATCAGGTCTTGGACTGCTTCTGGGACATTGAGAATTGTTTCCGGTAGGCCACGGATTCTGATGTTATATCTTCTAGACCTATTCTCGAGTTCGTCAATACGAGCCATTGCTAGGTCCAGTTGATCTTGCACAGTGCTGATGTGCTGCGATTGTTGGTTAGTGATGGCTATAGTGTCCTCCATTTTGTGTTCGATTGCATCGATTCGGGCCCCTAAATTAATAAAGTCTGCCTTCAGGTCCCCTGTAATTTTTGCTGCTGTTTGAGCCAGGCCTCTGTCCAAAAGTTCAGAGAATCTGTGGAAGAGGGAGTCCATGTGAGAAGCAGAGTCACTGGCAGGGAAGGCATATGGTGTGAGGCCTGTGTGATCTGAGGTAGATCCCTGGGGGGATAGAGGGCCTTCACAGAGGGGGCGATCCTGCAGGGATCCTGTAGAGGCTGGAGAGGGGGTCAGCAGAGGTGGGTATCCCTGCTGTCTCCCTGGAGTGAAGTGAGGGGGAGTGAGGGGTTGCTCTGACCTGTAGTCCGCCGGGCCTGTGGAGCAGAGAATCTGAGGCAGAGGCTGTGCCTGTGTAGCGGCGGCCATCTTGGGCGTCTCAGCCGTTTGTGTTCGCTCCTGTTGTGGCCACAGGTTCCGTTTCACCGGGGCCCCGGGCATATGGGGGTGTAGCCTGGACCTTGGGGAGTATCACCGGGTGTTTTGGTCGTGCGGTGGGGCGCTGTGGTCCGTGCTGTGAGCGCCGGTCCTTCGTGAGGGAGCGGAGCTCTAGGCTTTAGCGGCCATCTTGCGAGCTCCGCGCATGCGCACTCGACCCACTTTTGATTTTTTATGATCGTGTCCCATAGACTTTAACGGTGTTCATGTGTTCGGCCGAGTTTTTTGCCTGCTCGCATGTTCTGGTGCGAACCGAACCAAAGGGGGGTGTTCGGCTCATCCTTAGCAAACATACGCCCACAACAGCACCATGTCACCAATGGATGAAAAATAAACAGTCTCCCATCGTGAAGTATGTTAAAAAAAAATGTCGCCCTTTATTCCTTTAAAAATGTTATTCCCTCATCCCTCATCCACATTACATGGAAATAAAGCAACAATAGAATGGATTCCTGGCAAAAGAATACAGTATAGAAGTGTGATAGCTCCGGTATATGCAAAGCTAAGTCAGACTGGCAAACAGCCGGTATATTTGTTTATATACTCATATACAGTATATAAGATGTAAAAGTGGTCATAGACTCCAAAGGGCAGTAAAAGAAACAGGCCTTCAAGGTCCTTGCAGCTGAGAATCTAAACAGTCACTTCAATAAACTGGGGTTGAGGGCCCATGAAATGAGGAAAACTTGAAGCCTTAAGTACCCTTAATTCATCAAAACCCTGGAACGAAATTTACCGCACCTTGATGTTCATGAAATTGTTACCTGAATTTAGAGCCGATTATAAAGGGAAGGTTATGATAAAGGAATAGTGTTGACATAATAAGGTGCATCTAGAAATGACTCCCACAAGGTGGCTGCCTATGCTTTTGCCGAATAGATATTTTCAACAGACATTTTGGACTGAATCCTTTGACTTTCTACACCTATAAACTCATGAGGAAGCAGGGTTTAGGTCAACAGACTGCATAGAACTGCATGAACTGCATTCATGAGTGAGAGGGTAAACACAGCTCATCTGCAGCTTCAATGTCATTTACCAAAATCAAAATTTGCCAAATCACCCCACTGCCAGACTTCATACATCCTTTCCTGAGACAATGAACAGTCTTTTGCGAGCTTTGTTTTTGTTGTTTTATTGGGGGGTACAACTTGGATAGGGTCTGGGATATGGGATGCCCATGGAATTAGTCATTGTCATCATATTTACAGAATTCAATATATTCTGAGCAAAGTTAGAGCCCGAAGATTGAATGTGCAGCTCCCTGCAGACTGTTACTCCCTTTGCATATCCAAACAGACTACAGTTCCTAAGAGTTCTCCATCCATCACCGTGTGAGGGACAGAAACATCATTTTTGACAGTGTAAAAGCAATGGTCTTAGATCTCTTCACCTCCTGCCCAAACTTGTTTCCTCTTGTACAAACTTGATTCCTCTTGCACAATCTTGTAGTTGCTAATTAAAGTATGACACATCCTCTTCTCTAGGGTAGTATGAACTCATTCTGAGTAAGCCCCTCTACTGGCTCTGGTGAATCGCTGCTACTAGGCCTGAGGCCTGCTGAACCTCTTCCTGGAGGCCTGGTAGGTTAAAGTCTATCTTCTAGGAAATTGACTACTGCTCCCAGCCACCCCAACTTGCAAACCATGCCCCATCCAGCCACACTGATTTGACACAGATCCCCACAGTCTCTTCTCTGATCCAGGACTCTTCACTATCCACCGTGTGCATGATAAAGACTCTGCTAGTGACCGTTTAGAAGCAGAGTTCCCTCACAGTTCTCCCCGGGCCTCCTTCTGCAATCGATACACCCCACAGAGATGGGGATGTATTCCTGCAGCTGTCTAGCACTCCATTCCTCATGTCACCCAGCTGACTACTCCTCCCCAGCAGCATGTGACCTCAACTTATATAGGAGGCCCGCCCCCTGCCAACACCAGTTAGGGATTGGTCAGGGCTCCCACATGAGTTGCCTGCCACTTTAGCTCTAGGCCCAGCCTCCTCTTTCAGAACATTCTCCTTGGAAGCAGAGGAGGTGCCTCAGAACTGGAGCACAGGTGATCACACCCACTGCTACTCTGACCACTCCCAGCCCCAGATCAAAACAGACAGGCCTAGCTTGCAGCATAAGCCTGCCTAAATTTGCCTGTGCTGAACAACCTAGTAATATAACCCTTACTAGCACCTACCTTCTGGTAAAGGGGGCTACATTCACCCCCCACCAAAATCACAGCTGTTCTCAACTGTGAAAAACAATTTACAGAAAAAAAATACCTCCTGGGAACAGAAGTAAAGGGCATACCATAAAATTTGGTTGGATGGGGAAAAGGGTAACAACTTGGATGGGGAATTTTGTATAAAAGTCCAAAAATATAGTATATACACTCTGTTCATGTATTTACAATGTACATTTTATACACACCACCTAGTCTACAGGTCCCTGTAGCTATTTCCATACAAGTGGAGACAGAGAACTGCTCCCGTGGGAGGAATACTCTGCCTACCACATTTTCATCTGTTATCCAACGGTGGAGATGAACAGCCGTCCCATCTCTTGCGGACCTAAGAGAAGACAAAATACACACACAGTCTAACTATACACTAACTATACACTTTTCACCAGATACAGGGGGTTATAATCCTCCACTTGGTGAATAAAACACACACATTTTTTTCAAAATATCAGCAGTGGCATGTAATTCCCTGTTAGTACAGTCACTCCCATAAAAAGAGTCTAAGAGACCTCTTGCAGAGTGCAGCCTAAACACACATGCCAATAGCAAAACAAAGGAAATTAAACCTTCTGGTTGCTCCTATTTGGAGAAGGCCCTCCCGAATGTAAGGTAGCATGAAGGTTTGACAGGGACAGTGCACCCTAGTGTCCGTAATATAATAATATCTCCTTTCATCAGGCACCCTGGGTGGGGGGCAAAAGCTGTTCCTGTAAAATTTGTAAATGTCATTGGGGAAAACCAACCAAACCCTGCACTGTACTCGCAGTCCTGATAGCTGGCTCCATGTGGGCTGCACAACACAGCAGTCCTCACTCACACATAGAACCGGGGATCTGGCGAACTCCTCCGAACATCCCCCTCCCCTCTGACCGAGACCGAATGGCTCCTAGTAGGCCAACCCGCCTTCACAATCAGAGCCCAGTCTCTGTGGATTGCACGCCCCAAGCTCCACTCTTGCCTAATGTCCTTAAACCAGGCCCAGACTTCACTCTCTGGCACCCGGAGCTGCTTGGGGACATGCAGAAAATCCCAAACCATGTCATCCTCCCACCGTCCCCGTGAGCTATCAATGATGTTCATGGTCTGGGTTGGGACATAAGGATAATCAAAGCCCCACTCCAAGGCAACTCTTCTTTGAATTTCCCTCTGGAATCTGGAGAGCCAGGGTAGCTTTTTAACTTTCCTTTTTCCTGGCAGGACACAGGCATCTGGGGCCTTAATAATCCATTGTCCATAGGTGGGTGCCCCGGTCTGGGTTGATTATAAAAAGTTCTGCTGGAATGCATTAGGGTCCATGCTGGGGACTGTGGTTCCTCCAGTGTATCAGGTGGGGTATCAACAGAAGGGGAAACTCCGGTCTCTCATTCTTCCTCACTGGAGCCCTCCTCAGGGGAAGACCAGAAGAACAGCTTCTCCACTGACCCGAACTGCTCCAACACTCTGGGTGAACCCCAATCTATGACCCGGCCCTCGCTTACCACATCCAGCTCACCTGTAGTTACTCCCTTCTGCAGCATGGGCTCCTTTCCGGATGGGCACAGCAAGGATCTTACAGGAGGCCGGCTCTTCAGGGATATCATCCGGAGGCCACACACTGACTCCTGCAGCCTCCGGGCCCCTGGCCAGGCCGTGGGTCTTCAGAGCAGACTCTGTTCCTTTTATGTCCCGGAACTCTGGGGTGGACGCACCTGTTAGACGCTCCTTTCCATCACTGACAAGTGATCCTTGGCCCTCTCCGGCCCTCTGAGTGTCCTGCGGCTGCAGCGTGCATAGTCCTGTGAGCTGATGAATAGTATAATACCTTGATTCCCGCTGCACCGGCCCTAAGCAGGTTAGTGGATCCCCACAATGACCGCACCGGGCCCAGACGCTGACTCCAATCGTCGGTAAATGGCACCTGGAATACAGCATACACAGCTGCTCCACTCCTCTGATCACTCCCAAGGCGAGTCCCCAACAAAGTTCTAATCGGATGCCGGTGTCAACTTGCACCCTATCCTGCTTATCAGGTAGTCGCTGCACAGCGGGCACCCTCCGGTCACCCTCCACCATCTTCCTCCGCCTTGTGTCTGGCGTGCAGCACGCTGAGGACTTTTCAGTCCTCCGCTGGAGCGTGACTCCGCCCACACACTCGTTGGTTCAGCAGGCAAGGAACTGTAAGCAGGCTTCACACAGTGTGCGCCAGAGTGACACCTGGTGGCAGGTGCTGTTGATTTGCAGGCACTGTCCAAGTTTAGGCCCAGCCTCCTCTTCCAGAACATTCTCCCTGGAAGCAGGGGAGGCGCCTCAGAACTGGAGCACAGGTGATCACACCCACTGCTACTCTGACCACTCCCAGCCCCCAGATCAAAACAGACAGGCCTAGCTTGCAGCATAAGCCTGCCTAAATTTGCCTGTGCTGAACAACCTAGTAAAATAACCCTTATTAGCACCTACCTTCTAGTAGAGGGTGCTACACTATCAATGATCTTTATGAAAAAAGAAATCAAAACTAGTTGGGAATACCAACATCTATAAAATTATACCCTTTGGTAGTCAAATGCATCTACGTAGGCTGCAGTTATTGATCATCTCTAAAGTGTCAGCGAAGGGGACAGGGCAGATTAGAGCTGATCTTGATTTAAACTTGTTATGAAAAAAGGGTCTGTACTTGGTAAGTGGTAGACAATTTACAGCTTGCTAAGTGCAAACCCCCTCCTTGGTAGGCAATTGTTTACAAAACACATTCATAGGATAAATAGTCCTTATTAGAGTCCTGCAGTCCTGTCAAAATGGGGGTGTCACATGGTTGGAACATTATTATTATTATACAGGAATTATATAGTGCCAACAATTTACACAGCACTTTACAACAAGAGGGCAAACAGTACAGTTACAATACAATTCAATACAGAAGGGGTCAGATATCAGGATAACTGTACTTTTGCACATGTGGTTTGACTTATGCATTATGTAAACTGGAAATTACAGATAGCAGTATAACTGTGCAGCAGCACAAGAAAACAATCAGTTATTCTGCAATAATCTTGTGCTAACAAAAACATGCTGATAGGAGGAAAAGGCAGAATGGCAGAGAGTCAAGCTCATTTGTCTGTTGCTGCTTATTTATACTGTCCAATCACAGACTGGGGAAGGGACAAGACCTGCAAGTCTTAAATAAGCAGGTTATACACTGAGAAAATGTATTTCCTGCAACCACGTGTTTCCCCCACCAAGACAGTCAGTGTTGATGGGGCAATCCTTCCCACAGAGCCATTGTATTCTCTGGGCAGGGGGCTGGGGGAAGCTGTCCCCGCTAGGAGTTGACAGTGAATATAGCTAGCGGCTATACCAGTCGCTAGCGATAATCATATGTAAAACCCGGCAGGCTGGTTGTACCCTAGTTGATCAATCGATCAACTTGGTACATTCAGCCTGATCATACATGGTTCGAATCTCCGCTGGTTCCCGCTGAACCAGCCAAGATTCAAGCCATCTATGGCTGACCTTAACTGCAGTAGATAAACATCAGCAGCAAAACTGCATAAATCCCAGACCTGGCTCCTGTTTTAGTTTAAATCTTCCACCTCTGAGCCCCCTCTACCCCAGCCACTGTCATTTTCCAGTGTGGCGGTGGTCATTAGAACTGAGGGACCTGTCATTTGCCACTCATCAAGCCTACCAGTTATGCCAGCCCTTTCCAATCCCTCCTCCATGCATGTGGCATAAAGCAGCATTATTTTGTTAAAAGCTTAAAAGGTAACTCCACGTTCGTGTGGAAAAAAATAGCAAATAAAGAAAAAATAATATAGCGTATACAATTACGACACAAGTCATATTGTAATTGAATATTATTAAAAATGACTTTTCCTTTTTAATCTGCAGCTGCTGTAATTTTCTGTAAATGCAGTGCAATATGGCTAACTGGAGTTGTTCTGTACACATGTATGTACTGACCACCCCCCAGAAACAAAATTTGGTGCTTGTGTGATTGGTTCACTGATTTTCCCAGAAGTCTGACAAAATAAAAAAGAAAGAATTGCGCTAGGTGCGTGATATATATGAAAAATTATTGGAAAGAAGGGTATCCTGCAGCTAAGCACTATAACCCCAATATAGGGCACAAAAGATATAAACAAAAATAGAAGTGCAGGGTCGGATAATAAACCAATAATAAAAATGTGTATAATGTGTATAATTAAATGTGTACAATAAGTCTATAATATATCATATGTGAACATAATCCAGTACAAAACCATCCAGTAGAAAATAGTCCATATGTGATTACTCCATTAGTAAAAATACGTGCATTTAAACACAAAATGTGACAATAACAAGTTCATGAGTGAAAGTATCCAAACAAAGTAATTGCCAGTGCAAAACCCTGGGTTTATGTTTTCCACCACTCGTGCTGCCCGTCACCTTTTAATAAACAATGGAGGCTTACCAGAAAGCCTGCGACCGCCCTTATTCAGGGGGGTCAAATCAGGCTTAGTAGAAACAACAGAAAACACTGCTGAGATCTCACGGACCTCCCTCACAGGTGACCGCCTAGCATGAATGAAGAGCACCTTCCATGGCACGCTCCCAGGAGAAAGGCGCTGTACACCGATGGATGAACACTTCCACAGCGTTCAGTGGATTTTCCAAGAAGGGAGAAAGAAAAATACTCCAATAGTACAGAGATTCCTTTGATGGTTTATTAGGATATCAAAAGTCTCAATACATAAAAACGTTCCTTGCAAGGATAACGGTAAAAAAGCTCCGCTAGTATCTTTAAAAACTGGTAAGCCTCCATTGTTTATTAAAAGGTGACGGGCAGCACGAGTGGTGGAAAACATAAACCCAGGGTTTTGCACTGGGAATTTCTTTGATTGGATACTTTCACTCATGAACTTTTTATTGTCACATTTTGTGTTTAAATGCACGTATTTTTACTAATGGAGTAATCACATATGGACTATTTTCTACTGGATGGTTTTTGTACTTGATTATGTTCACATATGATATATTATAGACTAATTGTACACATTTAATTATACACATTATACACATTTTGATTATTGGTTTATTATCTGGCGCCTCCTATTTTTGTTTCCCAGAAGTCAGCCTAAGATACAAGTCAGATTTCAGGCATCTCCTGCAACAAAAATGTCATTTTTGATGTGTTATTCCCTGTAGAAAAACGTCTAAAGGGATGCAGGCCCAACAGATTTCCTCATTAGTGCTATGCAGGTGCACACCTGATAGATAATTATGAAACCACACCCATTGGATCCACTCATCCCAGAGGCACAGAGGCACATACAGGGATTTCTTCAGAATAACAAAAGGTAGGAATCTGCAACAAAGGTTGTTATAATCCTTGCAATGTACATAGATCACCCGGAGGGGAATGTTTTTTCTCAACAAAAGTGGATGTCTCACATTTCATAACTCACATGGGTGGTTTGAATGCCGTTTACACATGTGGGCACAATGTATGTATGCATTCGCTTCTGCGGAGACGGGGGAGCTTTGCTTTTTTTTAGGGCATGGCAGGTCCTCTTTATGGAGAGATGTGGGGTCTATAAGACCCCACATCTCTCCTCCAGGCTGGAAAGCCTGAAATAAAAAAAATTTAAAAAAATCTTGGCTTTTCACTTGAATACAAGACAGTCTTTACAACTGCAGGGGCCGGACGTGACGTCATCTGGTCTGCAGTATTCTCTATGGTGAACTTCCACTGCCAGCAGATTCCTTCTCTGGCTCCCCGGTCACACGGGCGAGCCAGTAGAAGCACTGGAGGGCAGCGGGAAAGGGGGGGCTAAATGGCCGCTATAATTGTTCTTACGGTGGAACAAAATTATATATGAATGATGTCTGCAGCTGTAGGCATCATTCAGATATCCCCATTCAAAGCCCAGGATGTCATATGACGTACTGCGGACAGGAAGTGGTTAAAGAATCTGTGTATTTTTTGTAATAAAGGAACGTTTTTTTCTAAATAGTGACTTGTTGGCTGGTTGCCAGCAAAACTCCATAGAGGGTTTAAAAACAAACAACAAAATTTGTTGAATGCTAACTCCATCTTTTAGACCAGTGGTTCTCAACCTCAGTCCTCGAGTACCCCCTAATGGGCCATGCTTTGGGAGCTTCCCTTAGATAAAATAGCTCTTATCAATACCATGTCATTGATAAGGATTTAAAGCAGCTGTGCAAAATAAAGGAAAATCTAAAAAAACATGACCCATTGGGGGTACTTGAGGACCGAGGTTGAGAACCACTGTTTTAGGCCATGTTACACCTATATTTAGGGTGTTACATGGTTGCAAGTGGACACACCCCTCCTCTGACAGCATGCACTGGTTCTTTTCCCCGATGGCAGCTGTCACTTTTGAATTGTTCTTTGTTCACACAGTCACATCATTCATTCACAGAGATTTGTGATTGAATTAAAAACAAGTCCTGTCTGGCCCCGCAGCAGATGCAATTGTAGTTCTCAATTGCTGTGATTACCGCACTCGTAGTTCATTGACACTTCCTCTAGCTCATTAACTGTAAGTCTGTACCTGGGTATAGACAAGACTCTGGAGAAAGAATCTGCAGGAGATCATGCATTGTACCTGCAAGCCACTGACCGCAGTTTGCTGCAAATATGGGTGCATTTAATATTATTATTATGATTTTTTTCTTTTTTTTTCAAAAACTAGACTTATGTTATTTATGTATCACAGGTACTTAAATAGCGTTGTCAATTTACGCAGCACTTTACATATTTATTATACATTCACATCAGTGGCTGCCATACACACAGGCCGAATGTCAGCCATTTTTTATTGAATCAGCCGATGTCACCTGGCATTCAGCCCGTGTGTACGGGCTTTGGTAAGATGATTGTATTGGCCTAGAAACTTTACTCCTAATTATGTGGTCAGTTAAACTCTCAATACAACTTTTTCTAGTGTCAGCGAGTAAATTGTACTCATTCACAAGGTTGTAATAATAAATTTCTAGTTACATTAGTGTACTTAGGGAGGGAGATTGTCAGATCAAAGGGTGTACAATGATATTTGTTTTCTTAGCACATGAAATAGGCAATAAAACCTTCCACTTTTGGTAATATATACAGTATACTTTATTAGCCCAACAGCTTTTATAATTATTTATCCAAGGCGTACACAATGCGCCAGCTGTGAGGTGACTGCTGAGGGTGTGCAGTTCCTCAGAGGGAAGTAAACACTCCCTGCAGAGTTTAAAGTACCTATGTGGGCAAATGAATGTTTTTCACACATTCGTGAAAGTTCACGGCTCCTCATGAAGGACAAACATGGAAACCAAACAGAGCCATGCAACATTCCCCAGCACAGGGCAAGAAAAGGGAACATAGATAAATTTGATATGTTCCAATGGAACTGACAGAAGTTTTGGAGAACAAAATTTTATATAGTATGTATTATGGTTATGTTTGTATTTAGAAGTGTACATATTCTCCATCAAAATTAATGCAGGGGTTTTATTAATTGCCATTACAGAGCCAGTTTATAAACATCTGAGTCATTTGATCTCTAAAGCTTTCACATACAGTACTGTGCAAAAGGTTTACATAGAAACATAGAAAAGTAACGGCAAAAAAAAAAAGTAGTAGTAGTAGTCTATCGAGTCTGCCCATTTTTTGTTTTTTGTCTTTTGTCTTTTCTTTGTTTTTTTATGTTAACTTTATTGCCTGAGTATAGATCTATGTTTGTCCCAAGCATGTTTGAAGCCATTTACTGTTGACTATTTCACTACCTCTGCTGTAGTTTATTCCAAGCATCAACTACCCTTTCAGTGAAATAATAATTTCTAAGATCAGTTTTAAACTTCCCTCCAGTTCGTTTTAGGCCATGTCCCTGTTCGTGTTCTTGGTTTTGGTTTCATATTGAAAAACATGCCTTTCTAAACCTTATTCACCCCCTTAATGTATTTAAAGTGGATTTCCACCTAAAAGTGGAACTTCCACTCATCGGATTCCTCCCCCCCTCCGGTGTCACAGTTGGCACCTTTCAGGGGGGAGGGGGGTGCAGATACCTGTATATTACAGGTATCTGTACCCACTTCTGGCATAGATAGCCGCAGAATCTGCGGTTATTTACGCCACTTCCTGTTCCCCCCCCGCTGTCTGCTGGGAAACACACGGTTCCCAGAGACAGCAGGGACCATCCGTATTGCGCTGGGTGACTCGCGCATGCGCATTAGGGAACCGGGAAGTGAAGCCGCAAGCCTTAACTTCCTGATTCCCTTACCAAAGATGGAGGCGGCAGCACCCGAGGACCGAGAGACGGTTCGGCTTGGATGCCGACATCGCGGGCGCCCTGGACAGGTAAGTGTCCATGTTTTAAAAGTCAGCAGCTGTAGTATTTGTAGCTGCTGACTTTAAAAAAAAAAAATTTCAGCGGAGTTCCGCTTTAAAGGTTTCAATCATGTCTCCCCTTTCCCTTCTTTCCTTCAGACTGTACACATTAAGTTGCTAAAGTTACTCTTGATAAGTTTTATCCCCCAGACCTTTCACCATTTTTGTTACTCGTCTCTGGACTCGTTCTATCTTATCAATATCTTTCTGTAAGTAAGGTCTGCATAACTGGACACAGTATTCTAAATATGGTCTCACTAAAGATCTACATAGAGGAATCACAACCTCCTACCTCCTGCTGGTTTAGGCAGATCTAAAAAAAATGCTGCTTTGTGTAATCCCAGACAGACTCAATGTTGAGATCAGGGCTCTCTGAGGGCCAAGCCATCACTTCCAGGACTCCTTGTTCTTTTTTATGCTGAAGATAGTTCCTAATGACAATGGCTGTTCTGTATGTTTGGTGTCATTGTCCCTTTGCAGAATAAGGATGAACAAGGAGCCCAAGAAGTGATGGTCTGGCTCCCACAGATGTCTAATCTCAATATCATTGAGACTGCCTGGGATTACATGAAGAAACAGAAGGATGCAAGGCAGCCTACAGCCTAGTACACACCACTATTCTTTTTTCGTTCAACCCAGCTGGTTGAACGATAAAAAACCTGACAGCTCTGGTTGGAGCCGCTGTACTAACAGGGGAAGGCCCTCCCGCCAGAACAGGAGGACGGTCCTTCCTCCAGAACACTCTGAACCAATAGCTGAGAGCGCTGCTCGGGAGCCAGTTGTATGCTGGTTTTCCAGCATGCTCATCTTAAAGAAGCCGGCTGAACGACCGGCTTCTGTCTGATCGGCTACCATACACACAGGCCAAATGTCGGACATTTCTTATTGAAACAGTTGATGTTGCCCATCATTCGGCCTGTGTGTACTAGGCTTACATCCACAGAAAATCTGTGGTTAATTCTTCAAGATATTTGAAACACCCTACCTGCCAAGTTCCTTTGTAAACTGTGTGCAAGTGTACCTAGAAAAATTGATGTTGGTTTGAAGCCAAAGGGTAGTCACACCAAAAATGTATTTGATTTGGGTTTCCCTTCTGTTCATTTACTTTCCATGTTATTATTGAGAAAAAATAAATGATTACCAATTCTAATACTGAAGGCATTCTTAATTTACAGCATGTTTTCACACCTGCCTAAAACTTTTGCATAGTACTGTGTGTTTCTATATATATACCAAAGAAGGTCTCAGACCAGGTCCCTAGCCCTTAGTTGAGGACCCCATTGAGAAAACCAGTAGTAAGTAACCTGTTTGATGTGACCAGATATAATGACTACACCACAGTTCAAGTGAAAGATGATGGCCCCTTGACCCCCCCCCCCCCCCTTGGGAAAGGGAGCCTTGACTGCTGGAAGCTTGGCAGCTATGTGGGGGTTATCCAAAACAGGGAGGTTAAGGGGCTCAAATGGGATTGGCCACTGAGGCACGAGGTGACTGGGTGGAGCCTGAACTCTAGAAAAAGGCTACGCAAGGGCAGGTCCACTATTCTGAAGAGATCCTGACTACACAAGAGTTTAAGAAAGTTGTATATTATAAACCGCGTTCCCTACTATAACCTTGTGAATAACAAAAACTTTACAATACAAATATCCACATAAATGCAAATTGTGCAATTTCTTAAATGACCCCTAGATGTCACTAGTGGATCCAAATTATACAGTGAAATATATGTGCAATATACAAATACAAATAAAATATAAATAAATTGCAAATATCGTCCATATGGTTGCCACCAGATCTGTGCACTGTTCAAAAAAGCTTCCATCAAATATCTCCAATGGTGCAAATACATGGAGTAAATATTTATCCAACAATCAAGTGACTTGTGAATCTTCTTCCACCAACACCTATCATACAGCCCACTCACTGGATTTATATGACCCCATTACATGTAGTTCATATACAGCAGAAATTTGGATATACCAATCCTGGTGGCCGTAACATTGATTTGGCAACATTCTCCCAATGGGTTAATCCACAAGCTAGATCTCTGGACATCAGTGGGATAATAATAAGAGAATGCCTCCCACGGTGAAGTATGATTGCTTTATTAAAATGCGCTAAAAATTCCACTTACAGCAAGTCAGTAAAAAATTCAATGAAGTGAGAGCAGGGACGCTGATCTGCGTTCCACCTGCATTCCACTATGGCGGAAGTGACATATCACTTCTTGATTCCACCCAATGCATTTCGTCAGCACGTCTGACGTAATCAGGGGTCACATGACCGGATACGTCACCTCCTTACATATAAACTGTCACCATTCTAGGATATCCAATCCAATTTAATCCTTCAAATTATTGAGCAGGAGACAACAGAAGTTCTCACTGCAATGTATATCTCATTACCTAACTTTATTATTCTATATTCTCTTTACTTATTATTTTAAAATAAAAAATATTATATTAAAACCAATGCATTACATCCATACTCTCTTCCTCTAGTGGAGGAGTGCAGTAAAAAACCTTCTCCCTTTCATTATACTACACCATCTAGTGGTGGTTAATGGTATTGCCAAATTATACCTTAAATACTTTTATATGGATTAAATCCAATTGAAACACCTCAAATACATTTAAAACAAGTATTTATGTATAGCATCCTAGTAATTAGTTAAAAAACAATTTAAATCTATATCCAAATTTATACCTGCAGGATTAAGCATATTTAATTCAAAAAGCCACTTAGTTTCATTTTTTGATATTCTCTGAGTCATGTTCCCCCACTCTCCAATGGGGTTCTACTCTGTGAATCCCACTAAAAGTTGCTAGACTAGGGTCCCTATTAAGATGTACCCTAAAATGGTTCGAGAGACTGTGTTTTGGGAACCCTTTCTTTATATTATTAAGATGTTCCTTGTTTGTCTGGTGTGTTCCTTCATGATGCTGTTTGTTCACTAAGGTTCCCTAAGAGGCATGGCACGGCAGTGAGAGAGGAAGTGTGATGTGAGAGGACATGCAGGATAAAGCTCCTCTGCCGATCCTCCCTTCTATCCTGTGACAAGATATCGATGGTGCACTAAGCCACACTAAAGCCACATAAGATCTGGTTCCATCTGTTGTTACCGGCTCCACCTGTTGTCTGTCAGCTTACTCCCAGCTTCTTCCCGCCACACCCGGCATTCATTTTTCTTCTCCAGATCTCCTTATTTCTTAACCCCCTTTTATTTACTCCCGTTGTTCCTCCCTCAACAATCATTACCATCTTGGTCTGCTCCTGGGGTTTTACGGTCCATAGAACGTGGGGAATAGGGATAAAGAGAGCACCAGTGTGATCCTGCCAGGATGACACAAAGGAACAAGAAAGACACGGGAGCTGCTGACTTTTCCATTAACGAAAGACCCTCTTAGAGCAGCACAGACATGAAATCTCAAAGCTCTGTGAAGGACAAGCCCTAAGATATTGTCACTCGGCTTGAGAAATTTGCCCACACACCTAATGTGGCTAAAGGTGAACTTCTGACCGCATCGTCGGACTTAAAGCAGGGGTTAGCCATAGAGGGAGCCCCTGCTGGACCAGCTACACTCCAGGGTATGGAGGGAGATGCAGCTTTATTGGAACAGCCGGATGACACAGTGAGTAATGCTGCTTCAGAGAATGATTTGCATAACACTTCGCTTAAATCCTCAAATACATTAAATACCTCAAATAATTCAAATGTAGAGCATGTAGCTACGCTGGCAGATATAATGAAAGCTATTACTACATGCAATAGCTCTGTGATTATTCTTTCTTGCAATCTTGAAGGAACGAAGGAAGATTTAACAATTATTAGACAAGACATGCATAATTTTAAAGAGAGAATATCAGCAGCGGAGGAAAGAATAGGTACACTTGAAGATTCTTTACATCCAGTTATGAAATCTAATAAAAAGATTACACAACAATTATCCATACATGACTCTCGTTTGGAGGACATAGAGAATCTCCTCCGTCGGAACAATGTTAGGATAGTGGGTCTTCCTGAACGAGCAGAAGGAAACATACCAGTCAAATTTATAGAGAAATGGCTCATATCCATTTTGGGAGCAGAACATTTTACTTCTCTTTTTTTCAGTGGAGTGGGCACATAGAGTTCCTGTCAGATCCATGCCCTCTGGAGGGGCCCCAAGAACTTTTATTCAAAAGATGCTCAACTATAAAGATAAAGACATCATTCTGCAGAGAGCCAGACAACTTCCAGATATATGGATGGATCAAAGATACATTTTTTTCCTGATTTTTCAGCAGCCGTACAGCGTCAGAGGGCAGGATTTATGGAGGTGAAGCAGCGAGCAGCGATTGAGGCAGATGGAACTGCCTTATTCTATACTCCTGAATTAGCAGTTCAGTGGCTGGACAATTACAGACGGCCAAACTAATCCCTCAAATTAAATTTGATGTTCTGGGAAGAAAGGGAGATAAAAGGGCGGAGAGAGCGCTATTTTTGAGGCCCTCTTGATTATATAGCCCCTATGTGTATGTGTGTGTTTATGTTTTGTTACGTTAATTATGTTTTTGTTTTGTTTTGTTTTTCTTCTCCTTGCTCTCTCTCTCTCCTTCTTGGTCTCTCCCTCATCTCCCTTTTTTTTTTTTGGATTCCATCACTATAGATGTAAGATTGAGGTAGGGAGGGGAAGTGATGAAGGAGGCATGGATTGGATTGATAAGCCCAAAAGATAAAGATACTTGTTGCATTTGGTTTTCTTCCTCGGTTGATATATATGCCACTAGTTTCTTATGGCACCCTTGAGTGATTTGTTAATTTTATGGAATATTAGAGGTCTTGGTAGCCCCTCTAAACGCCAAGTGGTGTTCACCTCACTAAAGAGATTCTCTCCCTCAATAAAATGTCTTCAGGAGACTTATTTACACTCTGATACTCTGCATTATTTAAAAAGGAATCAGTTTAACATTCAATATCATTCTACATATACATCATACGCTAGAGGAGTTTCTATACTTATAACTAACAGAATGGATTTCCTATGTAGACAGGCTAAGAGGGATAGTAAAGGTTGATTTGTTTTTTTGTATTGCCCACTATTTTGGCGGCGATATGTGACAGCGAACATTTATATTCCTCCACCTTACTCTCTGGAAGTATTTAAAGAATTTATTTGCTTTGTATCTGATAAACCAGATAGTGCATGGCTACTAGTAGGGGACTTCAACAATTATATAGACCCCTCAATAGATAAATATCATTCAATGGGTAGGCAAATACCATCAGAGCCTACGTTCTTTGCTAGATATGTAGCGGAAATGGGGTTGATAGACCTTTGGAGACAACATAATCTAACAAATAGGCAATTCTCACGCTTTTCTAGTACCCACAAAACCCTCTTCATAATAGATTTGGAACTGGGAACTTCACCCCTGTTGCCATATCTTTGTGAAATCAAATATGAGGCTAGGGGTTTATCAGACCACTCTCCCTTAGTTTTAACATTTTCTTTTAGGATCAGTCCAGGGTGTACTTTATGGAAGGTGAACCCATATTGGCTGTCACTTCTTCCTTCACCGGAAGGAATTATGACAGATTTAATTGCTTACTGAAATATTAATAGACCCTCAATCTCACTTTTAATATATTGGGACTCACTGAAAGCTTACCTCTAAACAATTAAACAGTCTAGGCAGTGGGAAAAGACTCTAGCTGATAATATGATTCTGGCCGAGCTTATATACATAACTAATCCAAATAAAGATACTCAAATAGAATGGCTTCAAAGTCAACAGCAATATGCAGTGGTGGCTATGAAGAAAGCAGAAAAAGATATATTTTACAACAACCATATTTTTTTAAGAGGGAGAGGGGACAGGACATTTATTGGCCACTATTGTGAAGGCCTGCAACACATATAATTGAAATGCAATCCTCTTCAAGTAAGAGGGTTTGCACTACTCCAGAGATTTTGGAGGTGTTTTGTGAATTTTATCGGGCCTCATAAAAGTAGCGTTACCTACTCAGAGAAGACCTGAATACATTTCTTGATACTATTGACCTACCAACCATATCAGATGATGAAAGGGAGGCACTGGAGGGGCCACTGACGTTGGATGAGCTAAGACTTGCAGCAGCTAATTTACCTAATAATAAAGCAACAGGATCAGATGGCCCCCAGGGGAAATATGATGTACTGTTTGCCGAACTGCTGGTCTTTAATCATGCCATGGAGGTGGGCTTTTTACCCCTCTATGACTGAGGCAGTAATTGTTGTTCTGTTGAAACCTGGTAAAGACCCAAGTAACCCCGATGCATTTCATCCAATTTCTTTGCTAAAATTAGACATGAAGCTGTTAGCAAAGGTATTGGCGACTAGACTGTCAAAATATATTATGAAATTAATTAATCGTAATCAATCGGGATTTATCCCCAACATATCCACAGCTAGTAATATTAGGCGTCTATTTTTAAATTTGCAACTTCCCACAAATAATATAGGAAATAGAGCTATCTTGTCGCTTCATGCGGCTAAAGCATTCAACAGTATAGAGTGGGACTTTTTGGGAAACTGTTTAAGACAATATGGGTTTGGTCCTAGTTATATAAAATGGATACAACTTTTATATAATTCCCCGAGCGCAAGGGTACAGGTAAAAAGGGGGGACATATATTGCCCCCCTTTTTTTTGAATAGAGGAACAAGGCAAGGCTGTCCCTGCTTTTTTTTACATTGGTCGTAGAACCACTGGCGGAGGCTATCCGTAGCTCCACAGATATTGTGGGGTTTTGGAGATCCACAGGCGAAGAAAAAATTGCACTCTACGCTGACGACACCCTGGTGTTTCTAGGGGACACACTTTCATCTTTGTCCGCAGTTATGTCTTTAATTGATATCTATGGATCCCTTTCAGGATTTAATATTAACTGGGATAAATCGGTAATATTACATCTTGATCCTATACATGTGAAACTTCCACACCACATCATCAAATGGCTCTGGTTGCATCATTTAAATATTCGGGATTGATAATTTCACCAAATGTTACTGAATATACACAGTGCCTTGAAAAAGTATTAACCCCCCTTGGCTTTTTACCTATTTTGTTACATTACAGCCTTTAGTTCAATGTTTTTTTAATCTGAATTATATGTGATGGATCAGAACACAATAGTTGGTGAAGTAAAATTTGAAAAATATATACATAAAACTGTTTTTCAGAAATAAAAAAATGATAATTGACATGTGCGTATGTATTCACCCCCTTTGTTATGAAGCCCATAAAAAGCTCTGGTGCAACCAATTACCTTCAGAAATCACATAATTAGTGAAATGATGTCCACCTGTGTGCAATCTAAGTGTCACATAATCTGTCATTACATATACACACCTTTTTGAAATGCCCCAGAGGCTGCAACACCTAAGCAAGAGGCACCACTAACCAAACACTGCCATGAAGACCAAGCAACTCTCCAAACAAGTAAGGGACAATGTTGTTGAGAAGTAAAAGTCAGGGTTAGGTTATAAAAAAATATCCAAATCTTTGATGATCCCTAGGAGCACCATCAAATCTATCATAACCAAATGGAAAGAACATGGCACAACAGCAAGCCTGTCAAGAGACAGCCGCACACCAAAACTCATGGACCGGGCAAGGAGGGCATTAATCAGAGAGGCAGAACAGAGACCTAAGGTAACCCTGGAGGAGCTGCAGAGTTCCACAGCAGAGACTGGAGTATCTGTACATAGGATGACAATAAGCCGTACGCTCCATAGACTTGGGCTTTATGGCAGAGTGGCTAGAAGAAAGCCATTAATTTCAGCAAAAAACAAAATGACACGTTTTGAGTTTGCGAAAGGCATGTGGGAGACTCCCAAAATGTATGGAGGAAGGTGCTCTGGTCTGATAAGACTAATTTAATTTTTTGGACATCAAAGAATACGTTATGTCTGGCGCAAACCCAACACATCACATCACCCAAAGAACACCATCCCCACAGTGAAACATGGTGGTGAGAGCATCATGCTGTGGGGATGTTTTTCAGCAGTCGGAACTGGGAAACTGGGAAACTAGTCAGAGTTGAGGCACAGATGGATGGTGCTAAATACAGGGACATTCTTGAGCAAAACCTGCACCACTTTGTGTGTGATTTGAGGCTAGGATGGTAGTTGACCTTTCAGCAGAACAATGACCACACTGCTAAAGCAACACTTGAGTGGTTTAAGGGGAAACATGTAAATGTGTTGGAATGGCCTAGTCAAAGCCCAGACCTCAATCCAAAAAAAAATATGTGGTCAGACTTAAATATTGCTGTTCACAAGCGCAAACCATCCAACTTGAAGGAGCTGGAGCAGTTTTGCAAGGAGGAATGGGCAAAAATCCCAGTGGTAAGATGTGGCAAGCTCATAGAAACTTATCCAAAGTGACTTGGAAATAAACGAGTGGCCTCTATGGTAGGTTAATAAGGTAAATAGAGACTTGTACCATCATCCAAGAATCTAAAGATTAACAGATTATTTTTTTCCCCTTCTCCCTCTTGTCTTCCCTCCCCCTCCCCCCTGTTCCTCCCATCCTTTCCCCTCCCCCTCCCTCCCCATTTACCCGCTGCCATGCCCATCCTCCCCCCTTCCCCCACCCACCATACGTCCTCCCTCACTTCAATTTTGTTAATTTTTTCATTTTTTTCATTTCTTTCACAATTTTTCAAATTATATATTTTTTCACTATATTCACCATTCCTCCCTTTCCCTATTGTGCATATATTTCTATCACCATTCAATACCCTTCACCATTGGTAGTATTTCCCTACTATCCAATGTCTCACTGGTTCACTTGTCTCTAGTGTGGAAAACCCAGTATACCCAACTCTTTTATTTTATTTACCCAGATTACTTTCCATCATCTTTGCAGCTCCCCCGGCTCGCCGCGGGAGATCACTTTTAGGTGGCGGAGTTCTGCGCCTGGGGTCTGCTGGGACATGGGTAAGCAGCTTCGCCCCCTTCCCCCTTTTAATTTCATTAATACTTTGTTTAAATCATGATGCTGTAATATAAGGTTTTATTATTTATGTCTTTTGGCAAACCTCATTATATTTCTTTTATTTGTTAGGTTTAGATTGTTTAGTCAGAATAAACAATCTACAGATTCCCTCCTGACGAAGCGGCCAATGTCCGTGAAACTAGTCGAGGAACATGATATCTGAGATCAATTGTCCTATTGCATATCTCCCCCTTGGGGTTAATGACTCTATTGGTGATATATCTGTATTGCTACTATGTTTTATTGTATTACTGATGATTTGTTTTTTGCATCAATAAAATCAACTGTACTATTTTTATATTATTGTTATACTATCTATATTGTTAATAATTTTTTACTGTACCGCAATAGCCCAAATGCCCTTATTTCCTCTGGTAGCCTGACTGGGGATAAGGCTCCCAACTTTGTTAATCCAAAGTGACTTGGAGCTGTGATAGCCGCAAAAGGTGGCTCTACAAAGTATTGACTTTAGGGGGGTGAATAGTTATGCACATTGACTTTTTCTGTTATTTTTTTTTTTTTTTTTTTTTTTTTTTTTTTTTTTTATTAACAAGTTTTTATTGAGTTTTTCAGAAAAGAAAAGTTGACAGGTACATAACAAAATGAAGAATGTCACATATGGATGTTATAATGCGGACGCAGCCGCAACAATTGCACGGTAAAACATGACAATTCTATTGGCATTCTTAAGGCAAAGTGCAGGGGGTAGGTATGATATGTAACCTATGTTGTATAGGGCAGTAGGGGTAGCATGCTTGATCTTAATATCGTATTTATTTGATGTGGTTGAGGGGTGCGGGGATCTATTTGAGTTATTGTGTATGCGCAACTCAAATGGAGTATCATAGGTGCCATGCTTAATGTGTCTAGTTAGCAAATGTGTTTGAGAGCGTATAGAGTAAAAAGGAATAATAAAAAAGAAAAAAGGGAAAGAATAAAATAAGGTTGAAACAACATAGGAATGGAAGGGATGGTGAGTGTTTGTGGGGGGGAGGAACAATGAGCCTGTGGAGGGACACTGGGTTGTTGGTTATCCAGGAAGGAGCAATTGTCAAGTGGGTTTGGTTATGGCGAGGAGGACAGTTGCTATAAACAATGTGTGGGGGGGGGACCATATGTTGCAGGATCAGGGTACCGGAAATGGTAGAAAGCTGTAGAGTTTACAGCTATCTGGGGTGGTCAGTTAGGACATTATTAATTTGTATTCGTTCGTAGTGGTGAAATGTATCCAGCATGTCCATGTTTTAGTAAACTTGTTCTGTGAATCATTGGATTGGTGAATGAGGTCTTCCATGACTTTTGTCTGTTGAATACGGTGAAACCAGTCTTTTATAGTGGGAGGTTCTGTGGATCGCCATTTAGGGGGGATACACATTTTTGCAGCGTTCACTAAGTGCATGGTTAGAGAGTGGAGGTATTGCGGTATTCGTGTCTTAGAGTGATGGAGAAGGAACATTTGAGGTTCAAAGTCTAGGGAATAAGTAGTTATTTGCGTGATCAGTTCGTGGACTTTCACCCAGAAGGGTTGAATTTTAGTGCAGGACCACCAGATATGTAGCAGAGAACCTGTGTCTGCGTGACATCTCCAGCAGGTTGAAGGGATTGTTTGGTTGAATCGGTGTAGAAGTTGAGGGGTTCTGTACCACCTAGAGACTATTTTGTACGCATTTTCTTGGACCTGCACATTCATTGAACCCTTATGGATCAGAGTATATATGTTAGCCCAATCTTGGTCGTTCAGCTGGATGGATAGGTCTCGTTCCCATTGTAAGTTGGTCCAGTGTTTCATAGGGGTGTGGTCGTTAAAAAGGAGGTTGTATGTTTGGGAGATTAGGTGGGTGGGTGTGTCTTCCTTTAGGCAGAGGGTTTCAAACGGCGTTGTGGGTCGGGACCAATTCGGTGTAGGAGAAGGTCTATTGAAGAAGTGTCGTAGTTGTACATATGTCCAAAATGGAAAATTACCTACATTCAGTTTAGAGGCTAGGTTATTTTGGGATATAAGAATATCTTTCTCAAAAAATTGATTTGCTCTGATTGTGTGATGGGGCCAAATGTCTGCTAGGAAGGAGGCATTCATCCCGGGCGTGAATTCTGGATTTAGGCGTAGAGGTGTCATTGGACCTTTTATGGAAGAGATGTGGTATTTAGTACATGTGGTGCGGAATGATGTCAGCGTGGTGTTAATCAACGGGTGGCGAGAGTAGGTTGGTGGTACGAATGATGGATCGATCCACGGAGTGTGTTGGATGGGTATATGTGAGAATGATTGTTCTATGTGAATCCAAGCTTTGTGTTTGGTGTTAACATTCCAATCAATGATCCTAGCCAAGTGGCAGGCAAATTGATATTTGCGTATGTCGGGTAGTCCTATACCTCCTATAGATTTGGGGTTCGTCAATCTCTGGAAGCTAAGTCGTGGTCGTGTTTTACCCCAAATAAATGTTGTGCAGGCTTTTTGATACATGGAGAAGAAAGAGGGCGGTATTTTGATTGGGATTGTTTGTAGAATATATAGGATTCTAGGTAGGATATTCATTTTGATGATTGAGGCTCTGCCGAACCAAGAGAAATGTCCTGATGACCATTTAGTTAAATCCTTTTTTATTTTTTGGAGGAGTGGTAGGTGATTTAGAGCGTAAAGATTCGATAGGGTGGTTGGTATTTGAATGCCTAAATATGGGATTGAATGTCTATTCCAAGTGAATGGGAAGTTTTGCGTGCATTGTTGAAATAGTTCCGAGGGTAAGGAGATGTTGAGAGCAGTAGACTTTGAAAAATTAATTTGGAGATTGGAGATGTTGTGGAATGTTTGGAGGTCTTTAAGCAGGTTTGGGATAGTTATAAGTGGATCCGTAAGAAATAGAAGGATGTCGTCTGCAAATGCAGCTAATTTATATGTGCGATGGTTTATTTGAATCCCTTTAATGTCTGGGTTAGTATTGATTTGTTTGAGGAAAGGTTCCAGGGTAAGGATAAAGATTAGAGGGGATAGTGGGCAACCTTGTCTTGTGCCGTTCGACACGGAGAAGGCATCCGACAGGTGGCCGTTGACCAGAACTTTTGCTGTGGGGTTAGAGTAAAGAGCAGAGATGTAGTTCAACATTATTTGTGGGAGTCCTGTAGCTTTGAGGGTCTCCCGCATGTAGTCCCAGGCCACTCTGTCGAACGCCTTCTCCGCGTCGAGCGAGAGCATGAAACCTTTGTTATTGGTGGATGTGAGCCAATGGTGTATATTGATCGCTTTGAGAGTGTTGTCCCTCGCTTCCCTACCGGGGACAAAGCCCACCTGGTCAAGATCAATAAGTTGGGGGATCAACGGCAGGAGTCTGTTGGCTATGGTTTTGGCATACCATTTAAGGTCTACATTAAGCAGTGATATAGGTCTGTAATTGGTGACTAAGGAAAGGTCTTTTTCAGGTTTGGGTATTACTGCTATGTGGGCAGTGAGAAGGTCTCGTGGAGGGTGGATTGGTTGGGCGAAGGAGTTGTATGCTGTTAAAAAGTGGGGAATAAGTATTTCTGCGTGTATTTTGTAGTAACTGGCTGTAAGGCCATCAGGTCCCGGGCTTTTACCTGCTTTCATTTGTTTTAGTGCGGCGGCGACTTCGGCATGTGTGAGAGGGGTATTCAAGTCTTGGGCTATGGAGTCTGGTATTGGATTTGGGCTGTATCGTTGCAGAAATTCAGATATCTTTTGGAGGCGTGTAGTGGTGTCAGTGGTAGGGTAAGGAGAGGGAAGGTTGTATAGTTTACTGTAGTATTGTACAAATTGGCGAGCGATATCTGGGGATTTGGTAATTTTGTGTCCTGAAGGATCGGTGACATAGTGTATGGTCTGTTTAGATCGCGAGGTTTGTAGGGCGTTCGCTAACATTTTACTGGCCTTATTGCCAAATTCATAGAATTTTTTTTTTGTGAGTATGTATTTGCGTTGTATCTGCGTGTCTAGTAGGTTTAGTAGGTCTTTTCTTGCTTGTATTAGGTCAGTAAGGGTAGTAAGTGCTTGGGAATGTTTGTGTAATCCTTCCAGTTTGCGGATCCTGTCTAATAAGTCCGATTGTTGTTTTCTTCTTTCTTTGTTACGTTTAGCTGCTGCTGCGAGGAAGGCACCTCTAATTATACTTTTATGCGCTTCCCAGTTGTTGAGATGTGAGGTGTCATTGGGGTCATTTTCTTGGAAAAAGTTTTGTAGTGTGGATTTTATATCAGTGGAAATGGAGGGGTCAGATAGTAATGAAGAGTCTAATCTCCAAGTCCTGGAGCGAGGAGTGGATTCGGGAAGTAGTAAAGTCATGGAGATTGGATTATGATCAGATATGGTCATGGGTTCGATGGAGGTTTGATAAAGTAGGGGCAAGTCATTTTGCGTTAGGAAGAGGTAGTCAATCCTAGAATATCGGTTGTGAGGTGTAGAATAGAAGGTGTAGTCTTTAGTGTCAGGGTTTAGCGTACGCCAAGTGTCATGGAGCAGTAATCTTTGGATTAAAGATTTGATTTCTTTGAGAGTTTTGTAAGGTAGTGTCGACGAGTTAGTAGAAGTGTCTTGGATAGGGTTCAGGGGGACATTAAAGTCACCTCCCAGTATGAGGGTACCTTCCTGGAAATTTGTAAGGGCCGTGGTGGTGGATCTGAAAAAGGGGACTTGGTGTTTATTTGGGGCATAGACGTTTGCTAACGTTACAGTTTTGTTAAGGATTGAACCTTTCACGAATAGGTATCTGCCTTCTGGGTCTATGAGAGAATCAGTGATGTTCAGAGGGCAATTTTTAGCGAGAAGGATCGATACTCCTTTAGTTTTGTGGAGAGGGTTTGTTGCGTGTATTGCAGTCGGGAAGTGAGTATTGGATAATTTAGGGATACAATCTGAGCGAAAGTGTGTTTCCTGTAAAAATACTATGTTCGCTTGGAGTCTGTGCATGGTAAGAAGAAGTTTAGAGCGTTTTTCTGGAGTGTTAAGCCCCTTGACATTAAGGGAAACTATTTTAAGATTGGGAGCATTAGCATTTTTCGTGGTCGGCACCATGGTTAGGAGGATTGAGAGTGTCTAGATATGGGGTGTAGGTTCGGGTTGGAGTTGTGGTGGGGGGAGGGGGACCCTGTATGGGGATGGAGAGGGTATCGGGGTAAGGGGAAAGTTACAAGAGGAAGGGGTAAACGAGACTGGCAACGTGTGGCGATTGGATCACCGATCCGGTGTTCCGAGCCACAGAAATTATATTCGCCAGAAAAAATTCAGTGGGTATAAATAGGTTCTGGTCGTGAGAATTGGGTAGATTATAAACTCCACTGTGTGGGGGTTGGCTTGTCTGAAGAGAGACTGGAGGTATAAAAGTACAAGTAAGTTGGGTATCCGGGGGGTCTGTCCCATCTGCAGCCTTTACTTGCGGGGGGCGAATCGGGGGTTCGGCAGTATATTTTGAGAACTACAAAGTGTAGGGCTCTGTGAGCAAAGAAAGGTGGATAGTATATGGGTGGTTATGAAGACGTTTACGTCGGTGCTATTGGTTCGCGTGATATGCTGCCCCACCAATGTAGAACATTGGGATTTGGTGCATGTAGGTTGGGGTAAGGATTGGTAGGTGAGCGTGTGTTGGTAGGCATATGTCACTATCCAATAAGAAAAGATTATTGCTGTCAGGTCTGGGTATTATGTCAGTGGTAGAAAGTGATGAATTGAACTGATAAACCTTCATAACACATTGTCCGTGATGGTATGTTGCATATGACACATCCCAAGACAGGAACCGTGAACTGTGTAAAATACGATCAGTCAATAATCTTGTAGTTGAGAAATGTGTAAGCAGAGGAACAGCCATAGTTTTGTCTACTGCCGTCCAGGCATGGGGATGGGGGAATTGTTCCGTATGAGAAAGCCTTATGTGGAGCTTGGGCCTATATTGTGAGGGTAGGGTATGCTTTCATGATGTGAATGTGGTGAAAGGGGGAAAAAGGCATGTTTATTTCCAGCCTAGGTGTCTTGCTTGGGGTATAATGCCGTGGACAAAATATGAGCATGAGAGGATGCTCATCCAGCTATCATGATAAGCTCCTTCTGTAGATGTTGCAAGGCGAGTAGATAGGAGGAAGGGATATATGTGAGTTGTAAGGTATATTTAAGCAAGGGGTGGCCACAGGAATGGGAAGTGGGGAGCGTTGGTATGATGGTACTGGCAGTAAGCGTATTGTCAGTGAAGGGCGAGATGTAGAAGATATCTCGGGGGTGAGTTATTATATGTGAGGCATTATCCTCGTTTGTGTGGGCATAGTGTTGTTACGTTGAGTATTACACTAGCAACAGTTCAGCTCAGTGAAGCTAGCTCTGGTTGTTTCCAGAGGGTTATGTCGGGTGAGGGGTAGGTGCGTGTTTGCAAGGTACCCCTCTATGTTCCTGTCATCCCAAGATAGAACTAAGTGAGGAGTATGCTGTATGCTACGGAGGGTAAACATTATAAAACTCTGCCTTGAAGCATAACAAAAATAGCAAACTTAATGTTGTGAATCAGGCCTGATGCCAACATGTCTTCCCATATCGGGAGGCGGGTTATCTTATAAAGCGGTACGAAGTATACAAACATAACAGATAATACCTATATAAACCGGGGATGGGTGCTGGAAAAAAGGTCATCATAGGTGGTAGTAGGTAAGTCCTGGAGTTTAGAACTGTCATTTCCTTGCTTCTACGCGGTCTGATGATGCTGATCGTGTGGGTGCAATGTGGTCGGCTTGTTTTCTTAGGTATCTTGCTGTGGAGGAGTGGGATCTCCTCGATGCCTTCTGAGGGGGAGTATATGATTCAGGAACAGAGTCTGAAGTAGCGTGGTCAGGACGGTGTGGTGAGGAAGAATCACAAACGACGGTAAGTAGGGAGGATAAGGATCAGCAGTCTAGTCTGTCAGTGGATAGTTGTGAGGTGAGTTAGTTAGTTCGTTCAGGGTGAGTTTTCCATAACTTCTTGCAATGTGGTTCTGTCGCAGTCTTCAGTGGATTACATCCGTTCTTTTAGGGACTCAGCGGTCTCTGCGGGCCCTGCGAGGAAGGGGTGCCGTCATAGGGCTGGTAGGTGGGTGATGATTTGTAGGAGCGGAGTCAAGTCTAGTGTTGGAAGGAGAGCGACGTCTGCGGAAGCTGGTATTGTGTGCATCCATGGGTTCCTCTTCATGCGAGGGGCGAGTTAGGTGTTGCAGTTGAAATTCGGAGTACCAGTTCGGAACCGGAGTGTATGGGATGTCTAGTGTACGACAGAAATCATCCAAATCTTCCGGCACTCTGAGAAGGGCAGAACGGTTTTGATATGTAGCTGACAGGCTGAAGGGAAACTTCCATCTATATCTAATTCCTTTCGTTTTCAGGACATCCAGCAGGGGGCGCAGGTCTTTACGATGACGCAGTGTTATAGCAGAGAGATCTTGATAGATGTGAACGGGTTGACCGTTGTATTCCACTACTGCCTTTTCGCGGGCTTTTTGCAGGATTCCTTCTTTGATGGAGAAATCATTAATGTAACATATAATGTCTCTCGGGGGGTCTGAATCTTTTCCTCTAGGGCGAAGGGCTCTATGGATGCGTTCCATGTCGATCTTGTTGTGTTCTGGGTGATCTAGAAGGTGGTTGAAGAGGCCAGTCACAACTGCAGTAATTCTGTCATGTTCAACAGATTCCGGTATGCCCCGTATCCTCAGATTGTGTCTGCGACCGCGATTGTCGAGGTCTTCGACATGTCTTTGTAGGTCTCTGAGCTGCATTGTGTGGTGATCGACTGTCTGCTGGACTTTCCTCACTGTATGTGTTTGTCTCGCAGCGTCATCTTCCACTCGTTGTATGCGGCCTGTGATGGCCTGCAGTTCACGGCGCAGGTCCGTGATGGCCGAAAATAGAGTGTCCTTGATGTCAGCCGCCACTGTTTGTAAGTCGTGCAGGCTGGGCTGACGATGCGACGGTAGCTGTGGGGGTTGCGGAGCAGTGCTAGCGTCAGTGGGAGTAAGGGTGATCTCCGAGTGGGGTAGAGTGGTGATTGAGGCGGGGGGAGAGGACGCCATTACCGTCCGTTGCGTCCGGAAGATCTCCGGGATCGTCTGGCCCGAATTGCTGGCAATTCCTCTCGGGGATCTGGATCTACTCTGAGAGGATCCACGGGATGATGTTCCCATCGTTGAGAGGTAGTTTGGGAGTAATAGACCCCGTTTGAGGCTCAATGTAGGCTGAGGTGGGAGAGAGCTAGTGGATTAAGCAGCCATCTTCTCTCCAGGCAAGCCACGCCCCCCTTTTCTGTTATTTTATCCTATTTGTTGTTTGCTTCACAATAGTAATAATAGAAAAAAAATTCTTCAAAGTTGTGGGCATGTTCTGTAAATTAAATGATGCAAATCCTCAAAAAATCCATGTTAATTCCAGGTTGTGAGGCAACAAAACACGAAAAATGCCAAGGGGGGGGGTGAGTACTTTTGCAAGGCACTGTAATTCTCAGCAGTCCACTAGGGGGTGGTGCTACACCAGGAAACAGTGGTGGCCCACCTATTAGGGGCGCAGAGGCACCGCCCCCCTAATCCATGTGCCTGGCCCCTAATCTACATGCAGGGCGCTGGAGGCATGGATTTCAATGTGGGTTTTTTTTTTTTTTTAAGCATGTGATTAGAGCCTTACGCTCTAATTGGCTTAAAAAATGGTGGAGTCCTGAGCCCACCTGTGTGACATTAGCGAATTATTATTCGCAAATGTCTTCCTGCCTCTCCTCCTGGCCAATCAAGAAGCCGATCCTCAGACCTGTCTTTCTGTTTCATACCCTTGAGAATCATCTGCGGCTTACGGTCGCTGTACGCTAAGGTTGTGGGGAGACCGATTTCCCTGTGCTGATTTAGACTGCCGTAATAGCAGTCATCAGGATCCAGTAAGCGCATTTTATTTTACTCCCCGGGTGTGACGTGATACAGAAGATTTCCCTACCTGCATCTCCACCTGCTTTTTTGTGGCACCTTTTCTTTTCAATCACGGATTTTTTCTTCATCTTGTGGACTTTCTACTTTGGGTTTTTTTCCTTTTGTGTATTTGGTATTGTTCACATGCTGATATGTCAATTTTCTTTTGGATATTAGTGCTCATCCCTATATTCAATTGTTATACATTCTAGCATCACTTTATATTTGATTATATTTTGTGCATATTTTTAGTTTAATTTTTTTATTTTATGAGGATAAGACTGTGCCTTAGTTTTCTTTTCTCATCACTTATGTTTTCACTATAATCACTTTTTAAGCGCCGCATCTTTTTATATATATTTTTCTATTGTGAGGTTTTTTGGACTAAATCTCTGGTGCTGGCTGCTTTTGATTTCACAATTATCATTCACATCATTGTAGTATTTTATTATTGTAACATCCTTTGAGCGCAACTTTTATATTTATATTTCTACCATGATTTGAGACATGCTGTTTTAAAGTTTTTATCTTGTTAGGCCCCTTTCACACGGGACGGATCCGTGTTGATCCGCCCCGTGAACATCCGCTGCTCAGCGGGGATCGCTCTGTTTTCCCCAGCTGAGCCGGCGGATGACAGGGCGGGACCCGCACACTGTGCAGGGACCGCCCTGTCAGATCTCCGCTCTCCCCTATGGGGGATCGGAGGAACACGGACCGTCTGTCTCTGTTCATCCGATCCGCTCTGCAGACGGATAGAAAAATAGGATTTTCTTCCGTCCGCAGAATCGGACGAGAGTGGAGCCGGACGACATCGGGTGTTTGCGGATGTACATCCCATATGGATGCATGTATGTCCATATTTCATCCGAAAACGGATGGATGAAATACGGACATATGGTCCGCATGTGTGAAAGGGGCCTAAGTGGATTTGTTTTGGGGGGCTTTTAATAAACATGCAAACAGAGTACACTATGGCACTTGTGTTTGTTGTTTCATGTCTATAACCTATGGAAGTAATAGCATGATTGAGCACTTATGAGAAAGTGAAGGAAGGTTTGTCTGATGGCAATACAAACGCTGATTACCCACACAGAGGAGCAGTCTGGAGACTGTAGGATTGCCATTGGAGAGTGAAAGTTGATCCATTGTGGTGGACATGAGGAGTGATTCGTCTATGCTTTTACATTCATCTTTGAGGTGAGCAGGCGCTTTAGCTGGTGGAGGTGTGCACTGGATATTGGTCTTTTTGAGGACGAACACACACAGCAGTGATTGTTTTGGAAACATTGACACAGATGAACATTTTTTTTCAAATTTTTTGACAATTTCACTTTTTAATTTAAAATATATTTTTGATCATGAAATGTTTAATATCAATTTTGTATGCACATTATTTAATGAGACACAGCGCTGCACTATTTAAAAAACAATATTGAATTTGGTGTGGTGTATCACTGCAAGTGTTCAGCAGCTGTGCAGTCACATATATTGGCAATTTTACACATTTACCCTGTTATAGGAGGAAGTCATTTATTTTGGAGCTGATTGTTTTTTTCACAATTCATATCTGTACAGTGTGTGCCACACATATGTGTGGCATGAGGGTGTTAAAGCCCATCCTTTTGTCGCTGCACATATGTGTTATGCAGGTGGCAAAAGGTTAAACTAAAAGTCCAATTGGGCTTTAAAATAGTAAATTTTTTATGGAAGCATATACATTATATAAAATAGAAGTATAAGTAATAGGGGATGTGATTGCTTTATGTATTTCCTTTTCAAATGTACAGTATATCTCAAAGTGTTTTATTTGTTTTGTTTTTTCCAAGGAAAAATAAAGAAACATTCAGGTAATACGATAAAAGCTCAGCACAGCATGCTCTATAGATAAGCTTTATAGCAATTATACAGTACAGCAAAACCATTGGTGTTTCAGTTAGAGGACCAATTTCCCCCCAAAAAGATAATTCTGTGCTGGGCATATGCTGGCAGATTAATTCACGCACCTGTATCTGATTTTGCTAAGATATTTCATTATCATGGGAAATTTACATTAAAAAAAGTAAAATACCATGTGTGTTTGTGCTTGTAAAATGGCAATCTTGTTCCTCCACCCCTGATCTGCCCCTAGCTTTACTTGGGATAGAGAGCCACCTAGAGGTGAAATCCAGTATTGTAGTAAAACAATGAAATGATATGCTTCTATATAGGAATGTCAGAATTGTATTGATTGGATTCTACAAGTGAGGGACTGTTGGAAGTGGTGACCCTTCAGTCAGAGGCCTTTCACTATTCTTGGAAATCCCCTTTAACCACAGTCCAGTATGCTATTCTATACAAAAAAATATTATTGTTATGGTATTGAAACACAAGCAGGATATGCTGCTATGAACTGAGTTTATTGCCTGATGATGTTGAGAATGCCGGGAATTGTACTGTTTTGTATCTGTGACTATTGTTTGCCAGGATGTAATTACAGTGTAAATCATGGGAACTTGAGGAATTGGCTTCACATAAGTCATTTCATGTTCAAACAATTAAACTGGTCTGAGGAATTTATTGTTTAAAGAGCGATTAGCAGAATAATTTTGCTGTTGGCGGAAATGAAAAAAAGGTGTAAGATGTCTCAATCTTTTGGGTGATGAGGCTGAAGAAGTTTCACAATTGGACCTGCATTAAAACAAACCTCTTTGCATAGAGTTAGGTCTTAAAGTGACTTTGTCATGAGAGACGTGTGGGCACTGCCATTGCTGATCTGCTTCTTAAAATACAAGTTGCCTGGCTGTTTTTGACTTCCATATTTATGAGTCCAACACTGAGAACAAGGATGATGCAATTTAGGATTCAGAGTGGTTGTCTCTGTATGTGTTTTGGATCACAGACTCAGACCTAGGGAATTTTTCAAAAGGAGGTCAGCAATGGCAGCCTCAATTGATCTCCCATGACAGATTTCCCTCTAGGAGCACATACGCTGATTAATGTGTAAGAGCTGCTAATATGAACGGTTTTATTGTGAATCATGTTTGTCAATTCTACCCTTCACTCTGTATTATGCCTAACCTATATCCTTTCCTTCCTCTCCCTTTCCTGGCCCACTTCTCTCTTTCCTGCTCTTTCCTTTCCATTCCCGAATCCCAGTTTTCTCAGTTTATCCTCTGATCTGACAATTTGCATTTTATAATAAAAATCAGACACAAAAACAGATTTTTTTATTTTTTTGGATCCATTTCAATTTGATTGTTGATTGTACTTTTGATAAAACATACATTATAACTATATAAAAATTATATAAAACTATATAAAAAAATTAAAGCTCAAGTTTGAAGTGATTGTAAAGGTTAGTTTTTTTTTTGTTTTGTTTTTTTAAATAACAAACGTCAAACTTACCTGCTCTGTGCAGGGCGCTCCTGGCTCCTCCTATTTGGTAAATGCCCCCAGGGAAAGCCAATTTCTATGGGGGTACCCATGCGGGCGCGTTCCCAAGTCCTGTCGCTGCATCCATTGACACAGACAGCAGGACTCGGCCCCACCCCTGGCTCCCATGTCACTGGATTTGATTGACAGTAGCGGGAGCCAATGGCTCCCGCTGCTATCGATCTATCCAGTGAGGACCCGAGACAGTGGCTAGAGCTGCCATGCTCGTGCTCGTCGCTGGAACGATCGGGTTCAGGAAAGAAAAAAGGGGACTCTGGGGGACAGCTACATTACAGGAGGTTTCTCACCTTAATGCATAGAATGCATTAAAGTGAAAAACCCTGAGGGTTTACAACTCTTTTAAAAAAAATCCCTACAGTTTTAGTGACACCACTTACTAGTAATGAAGTATGTCCCATGTTGTGCAGTCAACTGAATCCTGGAGAAATCTTCACTGCATAGATGCCTGTCCTCTTCCTTTTTCTGAACTGCAACTGCAACTGTATTGCTTTAGAACAGTAATACAAATGGTGCCACAGGGACATGCCCTCTCCATCCTTCTCCTCCACTGAGAAAAGTTCGTTAATTGATTACACTGATTCTAACATGATCTGTGAATGGGGGAGAGAATTTTGGGACAAATCAAACTTGTTTTTGATATGCCAGTTGCTTCTCTTATAATGTGAGTAGAAACCTTATTTAAAAAAATGTGTCTTTTAATTACTACACCATGAGTGACCCCCTTCCTTTCTATATAACTCACACCTTTGATGATTTTATGTACAGTGGGTGATGGTGTTTATATGAACAATGTACAAATTATATATCTAGATTGTATGCTGTACAAACTGTGTATCATTGGCTTCTGAGGAAGTGGACCAAGTCCAGGAAACGCGTCAAGCCTTTATGATTACCAGAGATGGACAAGATATAATATATTGACAATTTTGGCCATTTTTGATCATGTATTGCAATATGGAAATGTTTTAAGCATTTTTCTTTCTTCACATTTTAATGTGAAATGAATAAATAATGTATTGTAAGCATAAGGATGTTGTACCTCAAAAGTCCCAATTTTTTTTGTTTCCAAACGAATTTTAGAATACTATCTTATGGTGTGAGTTGATGACTTGAGGTCTGCTGAAGGGGTTACCCGCAACCATTTGGCGTGTTGTCTGAGTCCTGACTGAAGTGGTGCATTAATCCATCAATCCTTTGAGGGTTTTTCCCATAAGCGCTGTTAGCGCTGACCTTCTGTTCAGAGGTCTAAAACTTCTGGTAAGAGGCTATATTATCCATTTTGGTGAAATGCACTATGGTAAAGATTGGAGACTCTGGAAATGTCATGTCTTTTTTATTTGGAGCACAAATAGAGCACTGTGATATCAATTACCACTTTGCTGGGACTATTTACAACACAAGCTTCATGATTCTTCACATCTGTTGGGGATTATTCATGAACGTATTCTTTAAACCGATTGAATATTTATTCTATGTTTTCACATTTCATATGAATTTTGGGAATTTTCTGATTGTAGTATAAATTAAAGGATATGTAAAGGTTCGGTTCAAAAAAAGGAAAAACAAAATAAACATGTCATACTTACCTCCTCTGTGTAGTTGGTTTTGTACGGAGTGGCCCCGATCCTCCTCATCTAGGGTCCATCAGCAGCACTCCTGGCTCCTCCTCTTCCCGAGTGCCCCGTTGGAGAACAGCTCTCCCTCGGGGCACTCATGCGGGCACGCTCCCATGTTCTGCTGCTGCGTCCATTGACACAGACAGCAGGACTCGGCCCCGCCCCCCGACTCCTGCATCATTGGATTTGATTGACAGCAGCAGGAGACAATGGCTGTACTGCTATCAATCTATCCAATCAGGACCCGAGACACCGACTGAAGCTGATGTGCTTGTTCCCGTCGCTGGAAAGACCGGGTTCAAGTAAGTTAAAGGGGGGCTCTGGGGGGGGGGGCAGCTGCAACACAGGAGGTTTTTCACCTTAATGCATAATGCATTAAGGTGAAAAACCTTGAGGGTTTACAACCCCTTTAATATTTGTACTATTCGCATGAACTTGGTTAGTTTATGCACCTTTGGACAGCGCAACTACTTTAGTATTAACAAATCAAACTTGTACTATGTCTGGAATGTATTCATGCCAATTTCTAAAGTTACTGAGAAATCCAGTATAATAGGGATTTATATGAAATCAGTCCTCCAGTGTCCCTTTACAAAATGTTTAAATATTTCCTTTAATTATACAGTATAGCACCTAAAAACAGCATAAAAAGATATATTTTTCTCAAAATTGACAATTAGCACTTTAAATAATAGACTGTTAATCTGTTTTTAGATTTAAAGTTTTTTTTTTTTTAATTAATTAATTATAACACACAATTAAAGCACTTTTATTTTTAAGCATAAATTAAGTTCAACAACAATAAATCATTTGGGGTGGTGAAGGAGTCTGATTGATGGCTCTCCTTTTTGACCTACCAAATATGAGGTTCTTCTTCTCACTGATGTGCACATTAACACTGAAACAGATGTCTATGCATAAGAAAAAAAAAAAGCAAATATGCAGCATATCTCTGCAATACATGCATATTTCCCCATCTTTTATCAGTATAGCGACCCTACAAGTAAGAAAAGTTTGTGCTGATCTGACAGTATTGACCTGAGGGAGGAAGTGGAGACGGATCTCCTATCACAAATTGGATTAGCAGCAAGGATGGGAAGTGTTATCATAATGGGGGATTTTTATTATCCAGACATAGACTGGGCGGAGGGAACCGCGCATTCATTTAAGGCTCGCCAGTTCCTTAATGTCTTGCAGGACAATTTTATGGGTCAGATGGTAGACACACCAACTAGAAATAAAACATTACTGGATCTACTGATTGCCAACAATACAGACCTGATCACAGATGTGGAAATACGGGGCAATTTAGGTAACAGCGATCACAGGTCAATTAGTTTCAGTATAAATCACACAAATAGGAAACACAAAGGGAACACAAAGACACTGAATTTCAAAAGAGCCAACTTCCCTAAACTACAAACCTTGCTAAAAGGCATAAATTGGGATAAAATATTAGGAACAAAGAATACGGAGGAGAGATGGGTTTTCTTTAAGAGCATATTAAATAAGGGCATTAGCCAATGTATCCCATTGGGTAATAAATTTAAAAGAGCGAACAAAAATCCTGGATGGCTTAACTCCAATGTAAAAATGCATATAAAAGCAAAGGAGGAGGCCTTCAAAAAATGCAAGGTTTAGGGATCATCCTCAGCATTCAGACTTTATAAAGAATGCAACAAGAAATGTAAGGGTGCAATTAGGACGGCTAAGATAGAACATGAAAGACACATAGCGGAGGAGAGCAAAAAAAATCCCAAGAAATTCTTAAAGTATGTAAACAGTAAAAAAGGGAGGACAGACCATATTGGCCCCATAAAGAATGAGGAAGGACATCTGGTTACAAAGGATGGGGAGATGGCGAAGGTATTGAATTTATTCTTCTCCTCAGTCTTCACGAGTGAATCGGGGTGCTTCAGTAACCAAAACTGCAGTGTTTATCCTCATGACACAACACAGGAAGCACCTCCATGGTTAACAGAGGACAGAATTAAAATTAGAGTTGAGAAACTTAACATTAATAAATCACCGGGACCAGATGGCTTGCATCCGAGGGTGCTTAGGGAACTCAGTCAAGTGATTGCCAGACCATTGTTCCTAATTTTTACAGACAGTCTACTGACTGAAATGGTACCAGCTGATTGGAGAAAAGCCAATGTAGCACCAATATTTAAAAAGGACCCAAAATAAATCCCTGGAAATTACAGACCAGTTAGCCTAACATCAATAGTATGTAAACTCTTAGAGGGGATGATAAGGGACTATATACAAGATTTTAGTAATAAGAACGATATCATTAGCAGTATTCAGCATGGATTCATGAAGAATCGTTCTTGCCAAACCAATCTATTAACCTTCTATGAGGAGGTGAGTTGCCATCTAGATAAAGGAAGGCCCGTAGACGTGGTGTACCTGGATTTTGCAAAAGCATTTGACACAGTTCCCCATAAACGTTTACTGTACAAAATAAGGTCCGTTGGCATGGACCATAGGGTGAGTACATGGATTGAAAACTGGCTACAAGGGCGAGTTCAGAGGGTGGTGATAAATGGGGAGTACTCAGAATGGTCAGGGGTGGGTAGTGGGGTTCCCCAAGGTTCTGTGCTGGGACCAATCCTATTTAATTTGTTTATAAATGACCTGGAGGATGGGATAAACAGTTCAATCTCTGTATTTGCAGACGATACTAAGCTAAGCAGGGCAAAAACTTCTCCGCAGCATGTGGAAACCTTGCAAAAAGACCTGAACAAATTAATGGGGTGGGCGACTACATGGCAAATGAGGTTCAATGTAGAAAAATGTAAAATAATGCATTTGGGTGGCAAAAATATGAATGCAATCTATACACTGGGGGGAGAACCTCTGGGGGAATCTAGGATGGAAAAGGACCTGGGGGTCCTAGTAGATGATAGGCTCAGCAATGGCATGCAATGCCAAGCTGCTGCTAATAAAGCAAACAGAATATTGGCATGCATTAAAAGGGGGATCAACGCAAGAGATAAAACGATAATTCTCCCGCTCTACAAGGCTCTGGTCCGGCCGCACCTGGGAGTATGCTGTCCAGTTCTGGGCACCAGTCCTCAGGAAGGATGTACTGGAAATGGAGCGAGTACAAAGAAGGGCAACAAAGCTAATAAAGGGTCTGGAGCCTCTGCTAAAAAATATATGTATAATGTTTGGGGGTTCTAAGTAATTTTATAGCAGAAAAATACAAATTTTTACATGTAGGAGAGAAGTGTCAAAATAGGCCTGGTCTTTTTAACCACTTGCTGACCGCCCTATAGCAGTTTTAATGCTACAGGGCTGCAGCTCTGTCCTGGATCATGTACATATACGTGATCCTGCACTTCCGCCTGCGGGTGCCGGGCACCCGATGTCCGCCGGTAATTATATAACTTAGTTCGTAGACACTATGGGGTTGATTTACTAAAGGCAAATCCACTTTGCACTACAAGTACACTGCAAGTGCACTTGGGAGTGCAGTCGCTGTAGATCTGAGGGGAAAGGGGAAAATCTGAAATGAGGGGTAGCTCTGCTGACTTTATCATCCAATCATGTACAAGCAAAAATGCAGTTTTTTTTATTTTCCTTACATGTCCCCCCCTCAGATCTACAGTGACTGCACTTCCAAGTGCACTTGTAGTGCAAAGTGTATTTGCCTTTAGTAAATAAACCGCAATAACTTTCGCATAAACCAATCAATGGGGGTTATTTACGAAAGGCAAATCCACTTTGCACTACAAATGCACTTGGAAGTGCAGTCGCTGTAAATCTGAGGGGTAGATCTGAATTGAGGGGAAGCTCTGCTGATTTTATCATCCAATCAATGTGCAAGCTAAAATGCTGTTTTTTTCTTTTCCTTGCATGTCCCCCTCAGATCTACAGTGACTGCACTTCCAAGTGCACTTGTAGTGCAAAGTGGATTTGCCTTTAGTAAATAAACCCCAATATGCGCTTATTGGGATTTTTTTACCAAAAACATGTTGCAGAATACATATTAGCCTAAATTTATGAAGAAATTAGATTTTTTAAATGTTTTTTATTGGATATGTTTTATAGCAGAAAGTAAAAATATTGTTTTTTTTTTCAAAATTGTCAGTCTTTTTTTTTATAGCGTAAAAAATAAAAAACACAGTTGTGATCAAATACCACCAAAAGAAAGCTCTATTTGTGGGAAAAAAATGACATAAATTTTGGGTAAAGTGTTGCATGACTGCGCAATTAACAGTTAAAATAACACAGTGCCGGATCGCAAAAAGTGGCCTGCTCATAAAGGGAGGTAAATCTTCCAGAAGGTCAAATGGTTAAAGTGACAACTTTGTGTATGCCCTGGCTTTCTCCTGGACTTATACCCCTGTAGCAGTGGCGGCTGGTGAAGTTTTAGGATGGGGGGGCGCCAGACCCCGCCCTTCCTTTTTGACCCCTCCCACTTGGTGAAAATGGGCATGGTTTCAGTGAAATAGTGGGCGTGGCTCTAAGGTGGTGTGGTTAGTGTCTGAGATGAACGAGGGATGGAGGGAGAGAGAGATGGAGGGACAGCAGGCCCAGATCCTACACAACAATAGAAATATGTGTATTTTAGAAAGTTTAACAATCAGCAGATAAAGATACTCCAAACACCTGGTGTTAGCGCTTCAATCATCCCGGCACCATGGTTGTTATGGTGTCAGGATGATTGAAGCGCATTATTTCTATTATTACATTGTAATATAAAATGAAATAATTCAACTCACCATAATGCAGAATCTGTGGGAGCCCTGAGCATGTCACTAGCCACCTCGCCTGCCACCAGATGCCATCAGGCGTCCCCAGCAGAATCCCTCCTTACATGCAGCCTGTGTCACATAAAATCCAGCCTGTGTCCCACCAAATGCAGCAACCTGTGTCACCACCAAATGCAGCAGCATGTGTCACCACCAATTGCAACAGCATGTGTCACCACCAATTACAGCAGCATGTCTCACCACCAAATTTCAGCAGCATGTGTCACCAAATTGCAACAGCATGTGTCACCACCAAATTGCAGCAGCATGTATCACCACCAAATTGCAGCAGCATGTGTCACCACCAAATTGCAGCAGCATGTGTCACCACCAAATTGCAGCAGCATGTGTCACCACCAAATTGCAGCAGCATATGTCACCACCAAATTGCAGCAGCATGTGTCACCACCAAATTGCAGCAGCATGTGTCACCAAATTGAAGCAGCTTGTGTCACCAAGTTGCAGCAGCATGTGTCACCACCAATTGCAGCAGCATGTGTCACCAAATTGCAGCAGCATATGTCACCACCAAATTGCAGCAGCATGTGTCACCAAATTGCAGCAGCATGTGTCACCAAATTGCAGCAGCATGTGTCACCACCAAATGCAGCAGCATGTGTCACCAAATTGCAGCAGCATGTGTCACCACCAAATTGCAGCAGCATGTGTCACCAAATTGCAGCAGCATGTGTCACCAAATTGCAGCAGCATGTGTCACCACCAAATGCAGCAGCATGTGTCACCAAATTGCAGCAGCATGTGTCACCACCAAATTGCAGCAGCATGTGTCACCAAATTGCAGCAGCATGTGTCACCAAATTGCAGCAGCATGCGTCACCACCAAATTGCAGCAGCATGTGTCACCACCAAATTGCAGCAGCATGTGCCACTACCAAATGCAGCAGCATGTGTCACCAAATTGCAGCAGCATGTGTCACCACCAAATTGCAGCAGCATGTGTCACCACCAAATTGCAGCAGCATGTGTCACCAAATTGCAGCAGCATGTGTCACCAAATTGCAGCAGCCTGTGTCACCAAATTGCAGCAGCATGTGTCACCAAATTGCAGCAGCATGTGTCACCAAATTGCAGCAGCATATGTCACCACCAAATTGCAGCAGCATGTGTCACCAAATTGCAGCAGCATGTGTCACCAAATTGCAGCAGCATGTGTCACCACCAAATGCAGCAGCATGTGTCACCAAATTGCAGCAGCATGTGTCACCACCAAATTGCAGCAGCATGTGTCACCAAATTGCAGCAGCATGTGTCACCAAATTTCAGCAGCATGCGTCACCACCAAATTGCAGCAGCATGTGTCACCACCAAATTGCAGCAGCATGTGCCACTACCAAATGCAGCAGCATGTGTCACCAAATTGCAGCAGCATGTGTCACCACCAAATTGCAGCAGCATGTGTCACCACCAAATTGCAGCAGCATGGGTCACCACCAAATTGCAGCAGCATGTGTCACCAAATTGCAGCAGCGTGTGTCACCACCAATTGCAGCAGCATGTGTCACCAAATTGCAGCAGCATGTGTCACCAAATTGCAGCAGCATGTGTCACCAAATTGCAGCAGCATGTGTCACCAAATTGCAGCAGCATGTGTCACCACCAAATTGCAGCAGCATGTGTCACCAACAAATTGCAGCAGCATGTGTCACCAACAAATTGCAGCAGCATGTGTCAGCAAATTACAGCAGCATGTGTCACCACCAAATTGCAACAGCAGGTGTCACAAAATTGCAGCAGCCTGTGTCACCAAATTGCAGCAGCATGTGTCACCAAATTGCAGCAGTATGTGTCACCAAATTGCAACAGCCTGTGTCACCAAATTGCAGCAGAATGTGTCACCAAATTGCAGCAGCATGTGTCACCAAATTGCAGCATGTGTCACCATCAAACCCCCCTCCCCTGGTTACTTACCTTGCTGTGTGTTGTCCTGTCCAGCGGTGTCTCCTGTGGAGAGCTCCGTTCCTCTTATACTTCCTGTTTCTCTCTCCTGGGCGCAATTGAAGAGAGAAACAGGAAGTGACATCATACTCAGATGTCAATCAAACCGCCCGGCCATAGTAATAGATACTAGCGCCAGGCGGAAGCTACTCTGCGCTTCAGAAAGTGCAGCAAGGCTGGCTAAATGCCCGCAAATAAAGCGCCACGTCCGCAATCTCATGATTGCATAGACGTGGTGCTTCCCATAAGTGCATTGTGTCTGGCGTCGCACTGTGTCCGGCGCCCGAACACAGTGCACTTAAGGACCTTTTTTTGTATTTTTTTTTTTTTAAAGGGTCAGCTTTAAAAAAAAATTTTATTTTTACTTTTTTTTGTGACTGCCTGGAGGGGGGGGGGGGGGGGCACCCAGGCGCCCCCTATGATCGGGCCGCCACTGCCCTGTAGCACCCTCAAGGTTGCTAGATAGATGTAAATAAGGTTTTTTGGCAAAGTGGCAAATTTAGGCAAGCAGGTAGCTAGGCCTCTTCTTCTTTTGATCTGGGTTGGGAGTGGCCTAGTGTAGAGCTGGTGACTCACAAGCAGCATCATTAAAACCTCCCACTTCTTTCCAGAAGGTTCTGGTACTTTCTGGAAAGAGATGTGGAGAGGGGAGGTGAAGCGGTTTGGGGTGTTCTAAGAAGCCTTGACCAATCCCCAACTTGGATTGGCAGTGGGCAGGCCTCTTTAAATGCCTAGGGTTAGCCCAGCTGGAAAGGAGTTGTTCGGGAGGAAGCTGGAGATGGAGTGCTAGGCTGTCGGTGGCCTTGGAGGGAGCTCCCCAGTCTGTGGGGGGTGACCTTGGGCCTGGGCTCAGGTGCAGGTGGGACCTTCTAAGAACACGTGGAGGTGTCTTGGACAGGAGGCACGGGAGCAAGGAGAGAGGACAACAGGAGAGAGCACTGCCAGGCAAATCTCCAGAGTGCAGAACCAGGAGAGTGGACTGTGGAAACATGGGCAGGAGAGAGAGGTAGCTGCAGCCAGGAGGGCTGGCAGTGCCCGAAGAGGCAGTACTGGAAGAAGTAGCCATGTGTAGGACAAACAGCACCAAGGACTGTCATATTTTGCTACACCATAGGGATCCTAGGTCCCTACCCGCAAAAGTGAACTTTCAAGACCTTGCCCAGTGTCAGGCCTAAATATGCGCTAGTTGGTCCTGGAAGCACAAGCAAGTGATGTGCTGGAGGTGTTGAGGAGGAATAGTCTGCAAGCAAGTGTTGTGCTGGAGTGAAGACTGGAGTGTATATACAAGGCGTGTATATATTTGGTCCCATGTAAATATTCTGCAATTCAGTGGGCATCCCATATTCCCTTATCCCATCCAAGTTAATTCCCCTCAATAAAAAAAAAAAAAAAAACACACAACAAAGTGCATGGACTGTTTTCTGTCTGAAGAGTGACTGGAAATCGTGTGCCTCGCTGGGCAGGGTGACAGGTTGACTACAATACTCAGCTGCCCTCACGAATGTACCGCTTCCCCCCCTTTCCTGCCTGGGCCAATTTTCAGCTTTCAGCACTGTCACACTTTGATTGACAATTGCGTGGTCATGCAACACTGTAACCAAATGACATTTTTATCATTTTTGTTACACAAATAGAGCTTTCTTTTGGTGTTATTTAATCACCACTGGTTTTTATTATATGCTACACAAACAAAAAAAGTTTCATAATGTAAAAAAAAAAAGTTTTTCATATTTTGTTATAAAATTTTGCAAACACCTTCCTTACCCCCCCCCCCCCCCCCCACTCCTAAACAACATATTATTATTAAGGAGCTGCCTCTCAATCATATGGTTACCGAATAGGTTTAAAACCACACTCATTACTACACATGGCCCCCACCCATTCACAGTTAGAACCCTTTAGGGGTGAATAGGTTTAAGGGTGGCTTTGATCGGTACATAACATTACCCCAATTGGATCCCTACCCCCACATCAACCCCTTCTCCCTCACATGGAGATGCTTGATGATCCTTAGTTTATACACTTGTTAATTAGGGTATTCCCGCTTTACCATAGGAATACTTTACTGGGTCGGAACTTCACTTACATTACTAATACAGAAGTGACCTAGTAAGAGGCTCAGTTGGCCGTATTTTGAACTTGTTCTTTCATTTCTGCTTTATTTATTGATTGTATGACTTATTGATTGTATTAACAGCTTCTGTTTCAATGTATACCAGATAACTGTGACTTTATGTATATCTGAAAAATTTTAATAAACATTTATTGAAAAAAAAAAAATATATATTTTGCAAACAGGTAATTTCCTGTCGCATCATGGCAGCATACACGTTGGGTTGTGACTCCGCCTCCACAACCTGATAGGACCACATAGCTATAAATTAGAGAGTAGACACCTGCCCCAGTATTCTCTTATTTTTCCTCACCTGTCAGGACGCACGGATCAGCACCCCCTTACCGCTTCGCCCCAGCCAGGTTCTAGCCTCTCCTGGGTGGAAGTCCTTCTTGTACAGCCTCTAAACGAGCTAAATGGAAGGAGCCCCACTCTGGTGGTCTCAGGGGCACTCATCTCAACTCAAACTGTTTGCCAGAAGACAAGCCTTAAACAGGCTTCAGGTGCAACAGCCCACAAAAGCCTTAAACAGGCTTGCTGGAGGATTGGCCAGGGAACCCTCAGTATGGCCTCAGAAAATAAGCCTTAAACAGGCTTAATTGTGTGCAGCGGTCTCCATTCCCCCCCTCCTTCCCCCCCCCTCTCTGGCATACCGTTGGTGTTCTGCTGGGCTCTGTGGTCCATGCAGTGCTGTGTGGGACCGCCGAGCGTTCTCGGTGTCCTCGCACATGCGCAGTACGGCTCTTTGGGCGCTTCTATGCTATTTGCCAGTCTCCAGGATGGCGCCGGGTGCCTCGCGGCGCTACTGCACATGCGCGAGCGTCCGACGCCAATGGCGGCAGATTTAAAAACTGCAGCATTGCTGTGGAAGCTGCTGATGGTTGCTGCATGCTACAGATGCCTGCTCTGCGAACCATAGCAAAGAAAAACGCTCTACAAAGGTGGGTCTCCCCCCCCCTCCTGTTCAGGTCTGGGTCAGTCTCTCTCTCTCTACATTTGCTGCTTGTCTTTTTCCTTGCAGGTTTCCAACCCACTCACCATGGAGACCGCTGCCCCAGCAGATCACCGCCAGCCTACTAGGTAAGGGGGGAAGAAGAGGGTAAGTAGTGAAGATTGAAAAAGAGAGCACTTCTAAGGCTACCTAAATTGGTCAGCCCTACCAGGTCCTCAAGAACGTCCGCGTCAAGACATAGAGAGTCCTCACGCAGGAGAAGTCGCTCCAGACATAGACGGAGCCGCTCCTACCATAGGAGAAGCCGCTCAAGAGGAAGCCGCAGAAGAAGCCGCTCCAGATCGCATTCTCGGCATGGTCGATCCCGCCACAGAAGGTCGTCCTCACGTAGGCACCGCTCCCCTGCGCGCCATTCCCGTCCCGCCGGGAACGCATGCTGGATTTGTGGTACAGCGGCTCTTCCAGATAAGCTGGTTTGTCAGAGATGCCTGGAAGAGGCCACAAGAGAGAGAACCTCAGAAGTTGGGGACTCAGCCCCTCAGGCCTCAATACCAGATGTGGATCTCTCCACCATTACCTCTCCAGCCCGGGCCAGCACATCAAAGGAGCAAGACTCCCTATCTGATAATGAAGGCCTGGAGGTGTCGGCCGGATTCGACTTTGGCCTTATAGAACCGTTTGTTAAGTCGGTTAAGGAGGCAATAGGATGGGAGGAACCCCAGGAAGTCCAGCCAAAGCAGAGAAAATATTTTCCTCAGCTTAAAAAGGAACCAGAAACTTTTCTGTTCATCGATGAACTGGAAGATTTATTCAAAGAAGAGTGGCAGAGACCGGAGAAGAAATCTAGTCTGAACAACAGACTCCAGAAGCTGTACCCACTCAAGGAGCCTAAAGTGAACCCTCTGGTATCCCCTCCGGTAGTGGACGCATCTTTAATGCGCCTCGCCAGGCATGTTACCCTCCCGATAGAAGATGCGGTAACGTTTAGAGACGTTCTTGACAGAAAGATCGACACGGATCTTAAGCGGGCTTACCTTTCGGCCGGAGGCGCATGCAGGCCTGCGATAGCACTCGCGGCAGTAGGAAGGGCCATCTCGAGTTGGTCTTCAAGCACGGAGAAGCTGGTATTAGAGGGGGCAGACCAAGAGAAAATAGTGAAGGCATTACAAGAGTTAAGCTTGGCTGGTGATTTCGTGGCTGAGGCCTCAGTTGACACTATCAGGTCCGCGTCAAAGTCTATGTTGGCCTCAGTGATGGCCAGAAGAGCTTTGTGGCTGAAGCCCTGGACGGCGGATCCGGCATCCAAGTCTAACTGGTGCTGTATTCCGTTCGACGGTGAGCACCTCTTCGGAACAAAGTTGGATACGGCCATCTTCAAAGTAACTGGTGGAAAATCCGGGCTCATTCCCTCAGATAGGAGGCCCAAACAGAGACCTCCTCCTTTTAAGCGGAATCTCCTAGAAAGGTATAGAGACGCGAAAGCGTACAGACCAGGGAAGGAGTACCGAAGGAACTGGAAGAACCCTCAAACTTCTTTTATGAAATTCCAAAAGCCTAAGACTCCCGTTTCCAATGACCAGAAGCCTTTTTGAAGGTGCGCCCGTCCGGCCAGCAGTAGTAGGAGCAAGGCTTTCCAGTTTCAAGCTGGTCTGGGCGGGGACCATACACGATACCTGGACCCTGGCCACCGTCAGTTTCGGCCACAGATGGGCCTTCAAAAATCGACCCCCAAGGGATCAATTCTGCCCAGCCCGTATTCCTCCTCCCGGGGAGAAAAGGTTGTCCCTTCTAATTTATGTCCTAGAACTTCTTCAAAAACGAGCGATAACAGAGGTTCCCAGCACAACGAGGCAGGGGATTCTATTCTCCACTATTCCTCGTCAAAAAGAAGTCGGGGGACTTTCGGCCGGTTCTAGACCTGAAGAACCTCAACAAGTCCATCAGAGTGGAGTCGTTCAGGATGGAAAGCCTGCAGTCTATCCTTCAGGCCATAAACTTAGGAGACTGGATGCTCTCCATAGATCTCCAGGATGCCTACCTACACATACCAATTCACGTGACATTCCAAAAGTTCCTGCGATTCTCGGTGGGTCAGGAACACTTCCAATTTCGAAGCCTCCCTTTCGGGATCTCTACGGCCCTCAGAACGTTTACAAAGGTTCTGCTTCTAGTGATAGCCTCTTTGAGGGAGAAGGGTCTAAGGGTCCACCATTACCTGGACGACATTCTTCTCCTCTCAAACAGCCAGGAATCACTCGTGCAACATCGCGAGGTCTTAGTTTCCACCCTAACGAGTCTGGGTTGGATAATCAACTGGCAGAAGAGCAACATTCAGCCTACTCAGACGATGGTCTTCCTGGGAGCCGAACTAGACACCCGAGCCAACACGGTAGAACTGCCAAGGGAGAAGTTGTCCCTACTAATTCAGAAAGTGAAAGATGTGGTTCCAACATCATGCCTACCGGCCAGAGCATTCCTCAGCCTGCTGGGGTCCCTATCAGCAACCATTCCAATGGTCAGATGGGCGCAATGGAATACCAGACCTCTGCAAGCCTCCTTCCTGTGCCAGTGGGATGGATGGTCCATGTCCCAATCGATTTGCATCTCAGAAGAAGCCAGATTATCTCTGCGGTGGTGGACCCACCCCGACAACCTCAGCAGATGCAAACAGATAGTCATCCTCCATCAGGAGGTGGTAACTTCGGACGCCAGTCTGGAGGGATGGGGGGCACACTACCTACATTATGCAGCTCAGGGCCGCTGGCACTTCAAAACCAGGGATGTAGTGTCAAACGTTCTAGAGATGAAGGCAGCCTTCCAAGCCCTCTTGGCATTCAGCTCACTTCTGAGAGGGAAACAGGTCCTCATCCAAATGGACAACTGAGTGGCTGTGGCCTACATCAACAGGCAGGGGGGTACCAAGAGCATCTCCATGATGCGGGAAGTCAGTCCGGTGAGGCGATGGGCTCAACTGAACCTGCGGGACCTGAAGGCGGCCTATATTCTGGGAGTTCAGAACAAACTGGCGGACTCTCTCAGCAGGACATTCGTTTCCAACAACGAGTGTTGTCTAAGCCCGCAGGCCTTCGCCCTCATATGCCAGACATGGGGTCATCCAGACATAGACCTCGCAGCAACACCAGAGAACAGGAAATGTCAGAGGTTTCTGTCGAGGAACCCCTTCCCCTCAGCGGAGGGAGCGGATTATCTCCAGCACACCTGGAACTTTCGCCTAGGTTACATTTTTCCACCGACCCCACGGATAGCCAAGTTCCTTCTGAGGCTCAAACATTCAGCAGCTCTAGTCCTGGCCGTGATTCCCTTCTGGCCACGGAGGCCTTGGTTCACCACCCTCCTGCAACTGAGCACAGCAGATCCAATTCCTCTTCCGGTGACAACGGATCTACTAACCCAGGGCCAGCTACTACATCCGAATCCAGAGAGATTGCACCTAGCGGCCTGGAGACTGAAAGGTCTAGGTTCCTAGATCAAGGCTGTTCGCAGAAGGTAGTCGAGACCCTGCTTCAAGCCAGGAAATCTTCCACGAATAACACCTACGAGAGAGTCTGGGGAAAGTTCTCTTCCTTTGCTCAGGAACAAGGTTGGGACCCTTCTTCCCCATCAGCAATACAAGTGCTTGAGTTCCTACAGTCAGGTCTAGACAAAGGCCTTAGATCCAGCACCCTGAAAGTCCAAGTCTCTGCCATCTCTGCTCTGACAGGGGTTAGGTGGGCACTTAACCCTCTCGTGGTTCAATTCCAGAAAGCATGCCTGAAGCTAAGGCCTCCCAGAAAGCCTTCATTTCCAACATGGGACCTATCAACTGTCCTAGAAATTCTATCCGGAGAACCATTCTCCCCTCTTGAAGATACCTCCCTCTGGGACCTGACTCTAAAGGTATCATTCCTAATTGCCATCACTTCAGCGAAAAGGGTCTCAGAAATGCAAGCTTTACTGATCAAGGAACTGTACCTGATGGTTTACCCAGACAGGCTAACCCTGAAGCCTTCAGACAGATTTATCCCAAAGGTCTCCTCTTCATTCCACTTTAACCAGGAGATTGACCTCCCGGCTTTGAGCACAGATCAGGGTGTTCCTCATCCCCTGGATGTTAGGGGCAACATTCTGCATTACCTCTCGGTGACCAAGTCATTCAGGAAATGCGAGAACCTATTAATCATCCCACATGGGTTCAGGAGGGGCCAGGCAGCCTCTGCCCGTACCATCGCCTCATGGCTCGTGAAAACTATCAAGAAGGCTTACTCCTTAAGCACCTTGCAGATTCCGGAAGATCTTAGAGTGCATTCCACCAGGGCAATGGCTACTTCATGGGCAGCTTACTGTAAAGTTTCAGCGGAAACCATTTGTAGAACGGCCTCTTGGTCTTCGAGAAACACCTTCATTTCCCATTATAAAATAGATGCTGCACGCTTGGCAGCAGTTGAATTTGGGAGGGCCGTCATACAGGCCAATTCTTCTGTTTCTTGTCAATAAATTAGATTTTTGCATTCCCACCCAGTTTGGCGAGTTACTCCCCAACGTGTATGCTGCCATGATGCGACAGGTAAACGGAAAATTGTATACTCACCTTTCCGTAATTTTCCTTTCCTGTCGCATCTTCATGGCAGCATACAATCACCCACCCTCTGAGGTGACATGTGTATATATTTACAGAGAATACTGGGGCAGGTGTCTACTCTCTAATTTATAGCTATGTGGTCCTATCAGGTTGTGGAGGCGGAGTCACAACCCAACGTGTATGCTGCCATGAAGATGCGACAGGAAAGGAAAATTACGGAAAGGTGAGTATACAATTTTCCGTTTTTTCTCCTTCACTGATGGGCACTGATGACGTGGTACTGATAGGCTGCATTGATAGGCACTGATTATGCGGCATGGGTGGGCACTGATAGGCAGCACCGGTGGGCACAGATCAGGGGCACTGAAAAGGGTGCACTGATAGGTGGCACTGATAGGCACAGAGAGGTGGCACTGATAGGTGGCACTGATGGGCACCGATTGGGAGCACTGATAGGCAGCGTCTTTCGGCTATAGTGCGGACCTCAAGTGGTTAACCTTTTTTATCTGATCACCCTGACCTCGGCCTGATTACTGGACTTGTCTTTGCCTGCTCATTCTGTAATGCGCTGCTGGGCTGTTACCGACCTTGGCCTGCTTCCTGGACTTGCTCTGCCAGCTGACTCAGCCCTATGTTGCCCGGCTGCCGCTGGTCACTGCCTGCATACCAGCTCTGCTACTATCTCCTGCTCTGGTGCAAAACTGCTTCATTATCCTGTCCTGAGGACTGTGACCCCCAGCTTCTTCCACCTAAAGGGCAGATTTTGCCAGCCAGCTACTCTGGTACTGGTGCCCTTCTGTGCCCTTACACTCTCTGTCTCCTACCCTGTTGGACAGGAGGTGCAAGAGAGACGTCCACAACATTCCAGTCATTACCAGGTACATGATATAATGTTTTTTTTGTGCAGCCTGCAGGCTGTATGAAAAAAAATAACAGATTCCTTCATTTACATAGATTGACGTTAATAAAGAAATCTCTGCCAGGAAAAAAGAGAAAAAAATAATTGCAAAAGAAGCATAGGAGCGATCTGCCCACATTTATTTAATTGAGGATGAGAAATCTACACTGACATATGTATTCTAAGAGCAGCGCCCTGCTGCTGTCAGAATACACCGATCAGTGCTGCAGCTGATTGGTGTTCCTGCAAAGCAAACAGCAGTTACATACAGTAAAAACAGAAAAAACTAAAAAAAAAAAAGTTTTTTTTTAAAATTTAAACTTTCATTTGTAACTTTTCGGAACAATGATTCCAGCCTTTGATTTTAGGGCCTCTCAAAATGGCAGTTTCCTGAATACCTAATATCTTTCATTTTCATATCTATCCTTCTTGTGCAGAACTGTGTTCCCAAGACTTCCCAGAGTCTTGGGAACACAGAGCCTCCCCTCTTCTTCTGTCCTCTATTGAACGAGACCATCCAGGACTATCCGAAAAATATAGGAATATTCCTGTCTGGAAGTCTTTTGTCCACAGTTGAATATCTCGCTGCAACCGGAGGATTTTTTACCCCTGAATTGAACCACAGGAGAAACACATTCCTGCCGGCAGGCTTATGCACAGGCGTCTTTCATCACTATAATTTGAGATCCTACGAATCTGGTAAGCGGCATTGATATTATTTTTTTTTTCACATACAGTATATAATTTTTTAAATAAGAGTGGATGCGTGCTTGTTTTCTATTTTTTCACATATGTATTCTAAGAGCAGCGCCCTGCTGCTGTCAGAATACACCGGGCATTGCTGCAGCTGATTGGCGTTCCTGCAAAGCAAACAGCAGTTAACAATAACATTAAGTAAAAATATAAAATTAACTCAAAAAAACAACTTAAAAAAAAAAATTAACTTTTGTTTGTAACTTTTCAGCACAATGATATCAGCCTTTGATTTTATGATCAGTTTCCCTTTATACCTAATATCTTTCAAGACCCTTCTTGTGCAGAACTGTGTTCCCAAGACTGAGTCATGCTGTACCCTATACTAATACTTCACTAGTGTGTGGTAGCAGTCCTTGATGCAGGTAATTCATTACGTTCCATTCGTTTAGATACAGCATTATTTCTTTCAGAAAATTCGTAATTTTAGATAAATTTGTTACGTTCGCTAGCAGCCAAATTTGTACTAATACTTCACTAGTGTGTGGTAGCAGTCCTTGATGCAGGTAATTCATTACGTTCCATTCGTTTAGATACAGCATTATTTCTTTCAGAAAATTCGTAATTTTAGATAAATTCGGTACGTTCGCTAACAGCCAAATTTGAAAGGAAATTCCAATATCTATAATTTATTAGTTTGTTATTTCAGATTTTTGAACTGTAGGATTTTCGTTCTTCTTTTGAATTTTTGTTTATTTTCGGATTTTCGAATTTCCGAATTTTCGAATTTCGTAAATTCGGAAAAATTTGTTAAACGGGAAATTTCCGAATTTGTCAAAATTCGTTAAAAGACAAATTTGTTTTTAAGGGTTAGGCCCCAAAAAGTTTTTGCTTTCTTTTAGGTTCGTCGGGGGTGTATCGCAGGACACTTTTTTTTATTTTTCAATAAAGGATTTGTCAAAAACTGTCTCTTGTGGTTTTTACTTTTTGACACTTTTTTGGTGAATGGATAAGAGTATGATGCACCCGATACTCAGTCATATGGGGGGGGGGGGCGGGATCTGGGGCCCCCTTGTTAAAGCCAAGGGTTGTCAGGAAGAGGCCCTTGTCCCCATCAACATGCCCCCCCGCCCGAAAGCACCCATTCTCCCCATGTTGAGGGCATGTGGCCTGTTATGTTCAGGAGGGAGTTCCCCTTAAAGTCTATTCCAGTCCCAAAAGGGCCTAATATGGATTTTGGGGGAGACCACATGCTGCTTTTTTCTTAATTCTGTCTTAGGGTTGCCCTTAACCACTTCAATACACTGTATTATATACTCTGCACTGCATTATCTACTCTGCACTGCATCGTATTATATAATCTTCACTACACTGCACTATATACTCTGCACTGTTATATACTCTGCACTACACTATATGCTCTGCACTGCGTTATATACACTACGCTGACTGCACTAGATACGCTGCACTGCGTTATATACACTACACTGACTGCACCATATACTCTGCGCTGTGTTATTTACAATACGCTGTCTGCACGCTCAGTCCACTAACTACCTGCCTAATCTCTCTCCATTAATGCACACTATACATGGCCGCTGTTGGAAGCAGCCTTATAGAATTTGGGGCGTGGACCAGTAGCGGTGCGTCCGTAAAAGGCGCAGGAGTGCCGCCCCCTCTCTCCTGGCACCGTTCTATCTCCATAGATAGATTCATGCATTGCATGAATCTATGGTCGCCGCTGACACCCACTATTCAGGTGTCCGTCCCCTTTTTGGGCGCCGGGTACCTGAATTACAGCGGCAGGGGTGTTTTTTGGAAGCACCTGATTAGAGCTGTAGGCTCTAATAGGCACTCGAAAAGTTGAACAGCGGGCGCAATGCTGTGCGTTCACTGTTCATTCAGCTGTGTGTTAGCAAAGCAAAGGAATTTGCTTTGCTAACATTGAACCGCCTCTCAGCCAATCAAGTGCTCGGGTCTGTTACCTGTCATCTGATTGGCTGAAACATCAGGCACTGTGATTGGACGCCTTATAGAGAGGAAGGAAGAAAACATTGAGGAACATGCAGGACACCACTGCTGACCCGCTGCAAGACAGGTAAGTGCCGGGCGATGCTCACTGGCAGCATTTGATGGGGCACAGTAGCGGCCAAAGGAACCCTGCTTTTGGCCAATCATGGCTTACTAGCACTGTGATTGGCCAAAGCATACAGATCAGGTGCATGCTTTGGCAAATCAGCAGCTTTCAATGTACTGCGATCTTGCAGTGCATTATGGGACGCTTTGCAGTGGGCGAATATCCCGCAAGCGCCCCATATTTTTGAGTCGAATATCGGGCCCATCCATACTGATCTGGCTAACACTGCACTTTTGTGTACAATGTGTAGCCATGGCCCCAGCCCCTAGAGGCCTAATGGTGACCTCCAGAGTTAGGAACAGCTGACATCCTTCTGTGTAGAGTGGGTTACGAGTCATGGTGGGTGCAATGCAAGGTAGATTAACGGGCACCAGACACTTCATGAAAGGGTTGGGGCCAGGACACCCTTGGGTAGATGCAATGTTAATTGGCAGACTCCGAGACTTCTATAGGAAAACAGCCATGCATGGAAAGGCACCCAGCTGGACACCGCGTTTGCATGTTTAGACACGCTGTCTCCTATAGCAACAATCTTGAACAGTTTCTAACACAGGTTGTAATGAACGCTTTCACTTCCTCCACAATCTCCTTTTTAGATCTTCACTCAACTGAGCTCCCAGTCTATCACTTAGACCCACTGATCCACTGCCACAGGATCTCCTGAGCTCTTCCAATCTTCTCACTGAGTATCTTTCCCCAGTCTCACCCCCGCATCCCTGCTGGGTCCCTAGCTTGGCACTCACACATACTTCTCAAGCGTCACCCTACTTGGCAGGTAAATTTACTAGCAACCCTGCCTAAACATCAGGGTGCTAGAAATGTACCAGATGTCACCGTGATCACAAATTATACTCACACTGCACTTGTTGGGGGGGTTTAAATGTAAGTGCTGGCAGCAAATGGGGCTGATCCTGCTAACACTGCGTTTTTGGGGACACTATACTGTTATAGTCCTGATCCCCATTGAAGATACTGATCTGTTCAGACACTATACTAGTATTAGTGTGTGCAATCAAAGAGTTAAATTGATGGTGATAGTGTGTCGGGCAATTTGACGCTATCTGGGAGGGACATTAACTGACATTAGCACTATCTGGCGTCACTATTGACACTAAAACAGTGATTAGTCTGGGGTGCCCCCCACCCTTCCCTGGATCCCATTTACAAACGTCAGTGCAATGCTCCAATGGCATTTACCCTAACCATTTGGCGTAAGTGTCTCAAAAACTACTCCCTCACTTCGCCATGTCCTCCTCTTGCTAATGTGCTATTTAACCCTCTTTTACCAGATAGCTTATCCCTGGGTAGGGTCTTCCCATGGCTTAACGCAACTCTCTTTCAACTCCGAAACCTAGTTCATCCCATCACGCGGAGATTGCATACCTTTAACACTTTGTGAGAAGTTCGATATACCCTCCCATTTCTATATGCAGGTAAGACACTTCCACTCTAAATCCTTAACCCTGACCCTTGATATACCTACCGCTTTTGAATACCTCTGCGCTCAGGGCCCACACCAATTACATTTAATCTCCTACATCTATCGTATCCTCCATGAGTCGACCCCTCTTGAGGAGACCACACACCACTATATGAGAAGATGGTCCCATTTACTGAGCCAACCTATTATGGTACAAATGTGGGATAGGATTTGGTCCTCTATTTTTAAGTCTTCCAAATGTGTAACTTAAAGGGAGACATCCATCAAGATACTTATGTTCTAGTATAGCTCGCCTGATATAATTCAGAAATTTGACCCCTCGGTCTCGCCGTGTTGGCGAATCGATACGGGTTCTCTATTCCATATTTTTTGGCAGTGCTCTCTGATATAACCCTTTTGGCGTGATGTGAGCTTATTCATACAGAAGGTGGTGGATGTGTCCCTCCCGTTGGATCCCTTGCATTGTTTGTTGGGCCTTCCCATTCCAAATACAACTAAAAAAAAGAATCGGATAATCTCCTATATTTTATTAGCCGCCAGAAGGCTTATTCCATTGTGCTGGTTGTCCAATGCTCCTCCTCCGTGGTCCAGATTCTTACGTCTGGAGGCTGAAATTCGAAGGATGGAGTTTTTAACGGCACGATTCCATCTTCCAATTTAATAAAATTTGGGAATCTTGGGATCTATCGGATTTTCGGACACCTCTGCCAAACAACACGCCCTAAGTTGTATTAAATTCATACTATTCTTGTCTATATGCCCTTCTTCCTTCCCTCTCTCTATATATACACACCAACTGATCCCTTATTGGTCTCTTAATGCTTATTTTATACCCTTCATAGAATATCCTGGGTTTTCATGACTGCTTTTGAATTTTAATATATAGTTACGAGTCACCTATTTTATATACTGTTAAGAAGCGATATGGTTCACCCCTGTGCCCTGTATCCATGAACATCATTGGTTTGCAATTATCTTTCTTTTTTTTTTTTTACCCTTTTGGTGTTTGTTTTTCTTTTGTTTATTTCAATATGTTAACATTGCGCTGCCATTGCTTGTGCAATGTATAATGTGAAACAAGATTGTATATTTTCTTTTATAATTTAATAAAAATAAAATTAAAAAAAAAAAAACAGTGATCAGTAAAAAAAAAAAATGTATACACTGTACTGATGACAATGGTGACAGGGCACTGAAAGGGTTAACTGGAGGGTGATCAAAGGGTTAAATGTGCCTAACTAGGTAGTTTCTACACACACAGGTCTGGCTTTTTTCTCTCTGTGGATGAAAAGGGTCTGCAATTACTAACATGGACACAGGCTGCGCTGTGATTTGCTATAATCGATCAGCAAGTCCAGGCCAAAAATCATTGGCCAGGACCTGCTGCCAAACTTGTACTGTAGTGAATCACAGCACAGATGGGGTGGGGGTGATTCAGGGGTTGCTTGCACACCCTATACCCGTAAGAACTGAATCATGTACATGTACATCCAGTCCAGCTACGGCACCCACATAGCTGGAGCTATGTTTGGGGTTACTACCAGAACTTATCTTACCACTGAAATCCCATTTTTTCAATTAAGATATCTAGAAAAACACATTATGATATAATTATTGGATAATGTCAAGCTGTTTTCTGCTACTTTACTAATTGCCCAGCAGAGGGCAGTAAACAATCATAAATGTCTTCATGAATGGAAATGCAATGTTGTAACAGCAGAAATTATAACTAGGAAACAGATGGCTGATGGAAACAACTCTGCATTTGTTTCCTATTATCATTTTGGTAGTTTTTATAAATAAGTGATTATCTCCTAAAAATAGTGCAAAGAGCAAAATAAATATTCATAACTAAATAGGTTAGGAAGACATTTAAGACTAGGAAAAAGATCAGAGGTTCTATAGCATGCTAATGTAAATAGATAAACTACCACTAGTACTGGGTCATACACTTTTTTTCCTTTTTTTTAGCAGTTTTAAACCCCAAAATTGTATATATTGCAGTTTATCAATCATTAGATGTGGTAGCTGCATCAGTTTTCTTTTCCTGTGCTTTTCCCTCTGTTTTCCCCTAATAATCTGACCAATAAAACACCTCCTATATTAGAGTGCCCCCACTCTGGACGAAGGAGCACAGGGTCACCTTTGGACAGAAGCACTATCATTATGGGGGGGGGAGGGGAGTGTTAGATGAACCAGCAGATTTAAATACACTAACAAATTGAAGCCAAACTCCAGCTAATACTTTATAAGCAGTTTCAGCAAACAGTTTTTTTTCCTTTTGAAATAAATGTTTTACATACATAAATAAAAGTTGATCATTGTAAGCACCCCTGCTAGGGTTAAATGGTTTATCTAAGTTTGAAACTGATATATTCTGCTGGAGAGCTTGTTCTTTTGAAAGACAACAGACTCACTGGCCAGAGCACCTGATGAAAATAGAAGAAAGAAATACTAAATAAGAAAACTAATGCAGCCATCACATCTAAGAAATGGTAAGCTGCGATAAAATACATGTTTGCTTTTGGGTTTAATACCACTTTAAAAATGTATTTATTTCTGTCTATGCAACCATAAACATGTTTGTTGCCTTCTTGAATTTCAAGGTAGGATTGAGCTAGGCACTTAAAACTCAAACTACACTAGTACAGCAAGCAAAATTCTATGGGCATAAGAAGCACGATTGAAATATTACAAAAAGATAAAATCAAAGGATAAAATCTCAGCAATAATTCCTACAGCCACAATCAGTAAACACACATAGACCTACCACTGACAATACAGCAATTAGTAAAAAGGCCAATAATTTTTTTTTTTTTTTTACTGTAGAGTATTTTAGTGCAATTGAAAAATGCAACAATGACAAGTGCAAATTCTGACTTTTATGTATCCCAAATATGCACCTAACGGCAAAATGCATACTTCCTGAGCACAGCAATAACTAAAGAAGAAAAAAATTCCCTTGTACTGCCGATCTCTAGATATAACTACAAGAGATAGATTTATTTTGGTTATCTTATTGTATATGTAGCTCTGGTTGGCAGCCCCTTTAGGGGACAGCCCAGGCATTCCTGTGCAGCACAGCAGTTTGTGCCTTTTCCCCATCCTTGAGAAGACAGTACAGCTGGCAGCAGGTGAAAGGAGGAACCCAATTATACACATTTCATAGCCAGGACTTTAGCTCCACCCCTCATTGCATCGAAAAGAGGGCAACGTGATTGGCGGGATGTGCAGTGTGGCGAGGAGCTTTGAGGGGTTGACTGGAAGAGGGCACTGCTGCACGAGGAGAGGGAGTTGCACAGTGGGTGCTATGTTGCCCCAGGCACCACAGACAAGAGAGATCTGGAGGCGTAATTTGACTTTAGGAAGAGAGGTTGTGCTGCAGAGAGAGAGGTGTGCTGGGGATTGGGAGACAGAAACTGTTTACCAGGCTACTGGGCAACAGTGGCGGCCCGTCCATATGGGGCACAGTGGCGCCGCCCCCTAATCCATGTGCCCAGCCCCTAATCATGCAGGGCGCCGGACCCATAGATTTCAACTGCATTTTTTTTTAAGCACATGATTAGAACCAAGGCTCTAATTGGCTTCAAAAAAAGGGTGGGCAAGGGGGCGCAGAGCACTGCACCCTGTGCCCACTCAATTAATATTCGCTATTGTCTTCCTGATTCTCCTGCCGGCCAATCAGGGAGCAGGTCCTGGGGCCCGATTGGCCAGGGAGTCTTAGGACACCCTGGCCAATCATGTCTCAGGACATACTTCCTGTTCAGCCAGGAGGAGAAGCAATGACCCGGCTCTTCCTTCCCCCTGCCTCCTAAGTTAAGGTCAGTCTTCGGCGGGGGGGGGTGGGGGGTGGGGTTGGGGGTTGGGTGCTTGTGGAGATCGGGGGGGTTACGTGGCATTAGTTTGCCGCTCCCCTTCTGACATATTTAGCACCAGCCGCCACTGCTGGGCATACTGTGCATTGTTCAGAGCAGAGAGTGAGCTGTACAGAAAGGAGAGAGGGGAGACTCACAGGACCTAATTAAGCAGAGTGGGACTTCTTGCTGGGGACAATTCCTTCCACAGATTCTTTCCATTGTGCCAAAGAAACTGTGAGGCCTACCTTATAGCTGTATCACTTGGATCATCTGCAGCCATGCCACATTGGATGGAAGCAGCCCAACAGAAAAGCTGCTTGTAACAGCAAACAGTGTGTTGTCAGTAAGGAACTCAAGTCCATCAAATGTGGCATGGCTGCAGATACGCGCCTTGATTTTATATTTCTGTGAGTTTGCATTTTGCTTTTTAATCGTAATAAACCCACCGTTGCTGCACTTAGCTGTCACCCTTTTTTGACATAGCAGCAGTGCCTGCAAGTGCAGCGTGCCCTCCAGGCTGAAATTATTCTCTCCAGGAAAGGACCCTGAGCTCAGTGTGCTCACAGAATATATACAGTCTCCCAGCATGCCATCAGAGCCTGCCTCTCTGGGATAGGCCAGGGCTGTATCAATATTCATGCTGCCATCTGCATAGCTCCATACCTATCATCCAGGAACTTCTCAAGTTCCCTGGATATAGAGCAAGCTATCAGACAGACTGGCAGCAGCTGAGCACACTGAACAGACCTATCTAATTGATCATAGCTACACTGAGTACAGTGAGCAAATTATGCTTTTACCTAACAAGCCATTACAGCCACAATGACTACAATGTGGTAACAAAATGTACCTATCAAAAAAACAAACTAAATTCTATCTATCTAAACCTAGCACCTATCTAGTAGGGTGCTACACAAATAATCTCACTTTGAGAGTGAGTGCTTAGATGTGAGTTATATCTATTCCCCCACTGGCCAAAGGTTTAGATAAGAACTAAACATTATAGAATAGGCCACCTTGTTATTGATGTTTCCTTCTTAATACAATGGTATACATTGATGCTATTGCTGCTGTTTATTTTATATAGTAGTTTTCCTTTATTATCCCAGTGTGCTCTTACTGTGCTGTTCATTACTTTGTTATCCTATAAGGTGTCAACTCTGTATTCAGATCTGTGTTACCATTGTTCAATGTTCAGGGCTTGTCCTGCTTCAAATAAAACCTTTTGTATTGTTTTTGGTGTGTTGGTGAAAACTGGGTTGAGTTTGAGGCGGGTCGCCACTGGAGGATGGCAGAAGGACTAAAAATCCAGCATTTGCTACATATAAAACATGCCTCTCTGCAATTTGCCCAAGAATCAAGCATCAGTCACATGAGTGAGAATGGTAACTGGAGGAAAAACCACCAGGATGTAAGTATGTAGGTGTTACACACTACAACGGGGTTTTCGGAAAACATTTATTTTCACAGAGGGTCTTAACATTTTGGGAGCTGGGAATGGATAATGTATGTGTATGGTAATAAGTATGTAGTTGGTGTACAACTTTTTAAAAAGGTGCTTGCAGTACAGCCTTTTGGAGTAGAATACACTGAAATAAAAAAATTACCTTTTTTGCTCAAGTAACAAAGCCAACATATACAACCTGACAAGACTCCTGTGAAAAGCCTTTTCCAAATCCATGCATGATGATCAGTAATAGGATTCTCAGGCATTATGTATATTTTACAGATTTCAAACTGCAAGTAGTTCACTTCCAAAGTAACAAAGCAGCAGACAGTTCTTCCTGTGGAAGCGATGTTCCACAAAACACAGTCACTCTATGAGTCACACTAGGACATTTTTCCATTATTTTGATCAGATTTCAAATAACACAGTTACAATAAAAGCAAACCCAGCCCCTCAGCCCCATGTACTTTAGCCATGCTGACTAGTTCCTGCAGAGATCAGGAGAACATTTATCAGGTCAGAAGGGATGCCAGCGGTGATGGAGAAGGGGTTGCCAAAGTAACAAAAGAAACATGGCAGCAAGTTAGTTTGAATACTGTTGACATGGATCAGTCATCTTTGAGCATCCACCTCAAGCTAACTGATCCTATCTACCCTAATTAGATATTAATAAACAACATGCAAAGAAGACAGTAAGACATGAAAGCTAATTTCTACAGGCAGCCCAAGTGCACACAACTTATTTAATACACAGTAGACTTTTTAAATAAAGTCTTCTGATTATGATCAGTTTTTCAAGGAACATCAGATGTTGAGGCATGTTCTGACTGTTTGTATATGTATTTCATTCTATAACAGTTACACTGAAACCATGCAAACATTCCTATTTAGCATATTCAGGAGGACAGGAGAGGTGGATGGAACTCAAACACTGCAGACAGGTGCCTTATTGGGTGTGTAGCCCAAATACCGTAAATCTTCCTTCTTCAGCCTTGGTGTGTCAGAGGGTGTGGTGTTCCTAGAAGGGCCATTATTAGTCAAGGGACTCATACATCAAGTGCACCATCAGCAGTAAGCGTAACAATCATAACTGACGAGATTTAAATAGTATTTATAGTATAATTTATCACATGGAACTAGGCAATTGCTTGCATATACAATGCTCACGCTCAATTCTCAATCTGCTTTTTCACCTAATGCCCCGTACACACGATCAGAAAATCTTACAAAAAATACCGCTTTCGAATCGATCATACGATAATCCTATCGTTAGTACACAGCTTTTGTCCAAAATTATCCGAAAGGGATAAAAACGCGAAAACTTTTCTCATATGATACCAGATCATTTTCATTTAATCAGCACAATTTTTGTCCGAAAATACAATATAAATAAAATACAATACATAACATCACTTCTGGATTTTTTCTGTTGTACGAGAATTTTCGTACTTTAGTAGCTTCTTAATTTTCGATATGGAGACTAGCATACAAAATAAAATGGATAACCATTCGTCCCATAATCCCATTGTATGTACTAGGCTTAAGTACACATTAATCGCAAATGCAAATCACATTTGATGCACATTTGCCAAAACACAGAAGGCTCACCCAAAATTTTGCTTGAGATTTACTCAAGGTTGCATTCACTAGTAAGATTTATAAATACTGAGAATGTTGCCAGCAGATGTGCTTGGATTTTCCCACCCTACCCAAAAGTACCCTAGCATACCTCCAGAAAAATACTATACCTTCTTAAAACAAAAGATGTCTATATGCCACCAAGTCCTAAAAATATGGGGTTTATTCCCAAATATGAAGAGAATGCTGAGCTTCACAGTATTTCAGTAGAAGGTCAGTAGAAGCCATGACTTGGGTATTCCCCTTCCTTCTCTCCACAGAATTTATATCTGAAATGATATGAAAGCAAACAACCATGAAAGAGTATCACTCAGCATTAACAAAGCAATTTTGTGGTACAGTTTTGAAACCTAAAATAAGGAATAAGCTCCCTCTTTTGGAATTGTGATGGAAATGATGACATGCAAATACCTTAAAATGTGCTGCCATGGCACCCGCATGAGACAGACACTTTTGTATAAAAAAAAAGGAAAACATTCTTTATTTACAATCTTAGATCAAAAAAATTGTTCTGTATACAAACATTAAAACCATGCAGTCCAAAGATGCTGCACCTGAATATAAAAAAAGATATACCCCAATTGGACCATCAACCAAACACCTTCATATATTACACTGTCCTATAATCTTTAGGTAAAGGCGTGTGAGTTCCATTCAACGGTCAACGTATTTCACTAAATGCTTAGCTTCTTCAGGACCGTAATAAATGGGGCAACAAGTTCTGATAAGCAAATGGAAAATATATTACTCATTGTAAACATGCAATACATCATATATACAAACCACTCATAGGCCTAACTCTCCATAGGCTATCCCCTCTTCAGTCTATCATGAATGCTGCTGCCAGACTCATCTACGTCACTAACTGTTCAGTATCTGCTACCCCTCTCTGCCAATCCCTACACTGGCTTCCCATTGCCCAGCAAATTAAATTCAAAATACTAACAACAACATACAAAGTTAATGCACAACTCTGCTCCCACCTACATCACCAATCTTGTCTCCAAATATCACCCAAACCATCCTCTCTGCTCCTCCTAAAACCTCCTGCTCACCTGAGAGCTCACCCGAGAGCTTCCTTGTCTTCTTCTATGACTTCTCCAGAACCTCTCCCATCCTCTGAACTCCCTACCTTAATCTGTCTGGCTATTCTACTACTCTAGCTACTTTTAGGTGATCCCTGAAAACTCATCTCTTCAGGGAAGCCTATAACACCTCCAACACCTCCAAGTAACTGAACGTTTTATTACTTCCATCAGCTCATCCCTCCCAGTTATAAAATTTTTTAGCGCTTAACTCATCTAATTAGATTGTAAGCTCTTATGAGCAGGGCCCGCTTAACCCTCTTGTACTTTATTGTATTGTAACTGTACCATCTCCCTTTATATTGTAAAGTGCTGTGCAAACTGTTGGCGCTATATAAATCCTGTATGATAATAGCTCCCAAATGTCCCTTACTTGAAAGGACAGGACCATCTTTTTAAAAATCCCTGAATTCCTCTTTCCTCTTCAGATGTCCCTCTCTTAGACCTGGTGTAGAGGAAGTCTATGTTTAACTGCCAAAGTTGTTTGCAGTGTGCTAAACTTTTCAACCACTCTTCAAACTGTTATTTTGGTTAGTTTAAAAAGCTAATATAAAGACAAAGTAGTAGTTTAAAAAGATTTCAGTGATCATTTTTGCACTTTAATTCTTTGTAGTCAACATGATCAAGGCTATGTCCTACGTCTTAATAATCTTTTGGTGTGCCTTTTTCTCACTCCAGATGATTGGGGGGTATGCCTACTATACAGGAGGATTGGAGAATTGCAGTTGGTGGAACTAAGCCATTTAGTCAGGGGAAAGTCAGGCCCTTACATTAAAAAAATGGAAACTGAATCAGAGACTGGCACAGGTGAGGCCTGTAGCAGTACTCCCTTAGGAGTTGCTGATGCCTGGTTCCCCCACTGCTGCACAGCCAGTCACACAGCATTTCATTCTTTCACTCAAACTCAGAAACCAGTCCTTTGGCTTGTTTTTGTTGTTTTTATTAGAAGATGATAACTTGGATAGGGAAGAGGATTTTTTGCTATGCCCAACTTGAAAATGTTCAACATACAAAACCAGGCACAACTTAGTCCCTATTTACAGTTTCCTCTTCTTCCTGCACAAACTTGGTTCCCTTGTACAGCTCCTGCTTGTTCACTCCTGGGGAATCAACAGTCTCTAGTTAGTTTAGCAACAGCCCATTAAAGGCTAGGAACTTGCAGTTCCATGTGGAGTGAACAGCATCTCACACCACCTTCTGCCTCTGCGTAGATACTGGTCCCAGTTCTACTGCTTGCAGAAACTGCTAGCCCGCCTGGCTGCCACCAGCACACCTGGCTGCTTTCTCTTCCCAGTCTTCCTGGCTGAAACAGACACGGAGATTCCCCAGGGCAAGGTTGGATAAAGATTAGGCACACCTCTGTCTTCAGGAGAGCACTGCTACAGCTGGCAGTCTCTTTCCCCTTGCCTGTCCCTACACCATGCTAATCTACTCACGGTCTCTCCTTGCTCTCTCCGCTGCCTCTCCGGTTAGGGTCCCTCCAACTGTCTCCTGTGGTGGAATCCTTCCAGGCCAGCCTCCCGAGCTCCAGCCCGAGGTAAAACCCCTCCCTGGCAGGGGTCCCTCAAGGGCCACCGGCAGCCTCACCTCAGCACTGCTTCTCCATCTTCCACCCGACTACCCTGCTGGTAGGTCTCACGTCTATTTAAGGACGTTTAGTTCCCTGCCAGGCCCCCAACTTGCAGATGGCCTAAGGGCTACTAAATATTCAAGGCAACCCCTCCTAGCTTCCACACACTATATTGCAGAACATTTTCAAACATTCTAGAAACTGGGAGGCACCAAAGAGATGCCAGGATGAGTCATCCAGCCCTGGCCTCTAATAACCCTAACCCAGATTCAGTGACTCAGGTTTAAACCCGTGTGCCACACTATAATTTTGTCTACTCTCACTTCTAGTAGTAAACACTAGAGGGTGCTACATGAGTAATAAAGGCACATCTTCTGATGTCTGCTCTTAGGCAGGCTATATCCTTTTTTTTTTCTTTAAATATAAGTTTATAAATGAGTACAGATCATGTTTACACAATTTCCTTATTTCACACTTTTTAAACAAAAAGCCTCACCGGTTTTCTTTACGATATTCATTAAAGCAGAATTCCATTTTCAATATTCTGATTTATCTGTTATAATAGTTAGTCAGGGGACTTCCATCCTTGTTCTGCTCATCACTTATGCTGTTTCTTTCTCAGCTTTGCAATTCCAGCCATGCGACAGGCAGAGTTGCACAGCCATGTCCTTAGTCTTCTGCCTGTTGTTTGCAGTTTCCCCTATAGTTCTCCAGGCTACAGTATTAACATTACAACAATACCAATGGCAGTATTTGAAAGTAATTATCGAACACACAGTAACCTGAGACATGTAGGGGGTGCTGGGCTTAATGCATTATATGGTCTCCGGAGCTTTTCAACGCTCTTATTCGCCAGTAAGCTATGACATCAGGTAAAAAAAACAGACCACAGTAACAAGGTGAAACTAAAAAAAAAGGGTAAAGAAGAGGATGAATTTCCTGGATAATAAAGATAATAATTTTCATCTTGTGGAGAGTCTGATCCTAAGCAAAAATTTTAATTTTAAAACTAAAAAGTGAGTACAAGCTTGGTTCAGAAGGCCTAACTGAAGACTATTCTGTAATACATCAATATCAACACATGGTGGCAGTAAAAGAGAAAAAATGATATACAGTACCGATGGCTGATGGTGAATGGAAGACAAAAATGTAATACTGTAGTAGTATATTAACTAGAAAGGCAGGGCACAGGACAATTCATGAATGTTGGTACTGAAAACATAGAAAACAGTATTTTATTTTTAAAGACAACATTAATAGGCTTTCTGCATAATCTAGTTTACTAGAACTTCAGAGAAAAGGACAGTATGGAATGACTATGCATAGTTGTCTTAGGGAATGATAGCAATAAACCCAGATAACCAATACAGTTTACTAATTCTTGGTAATGGATTCCAATAATGTATGTTGCCCATGATAATATAATGTGTCACTTGTTAATTGCTTGATTTTCAGAAATAAAAATACTAGTTCAGATAAACAGAAAGAGACTATCAGAAAAATTTGTGTGCATGCAGAACCACAATATATTGTATATTTAACAATGCATGTTACTAAATATGTGGCTGGTGCACCTTTTTTGTTGCCCATAAAAATATATGTGGGAACTAGGGCTGCAACTAACAATTATTATTTTATTATAAAATTATAAAATAATCGATTAATCGGCCGATTATTTTTTCGATTAAATTGGATAAAATCATTAAAAAAAAGAATTGTTTATTTAAAATAATGATGACAAAACGGAGTGTTACACTCAAACTGCATCACAACATAACTATTAAAGTAAATTCCTCATTCATTACTGACAATGCAGTGAGGGGGCTGGCCCTGAATGGGAGAGGGGACCGTACTGGAGGGTTGGAGGGAGTTACCTAGTTTGGAGACCAAGCGTTAGAGGGAGTAGGTTGGGAGGGAGTTTGGAAGAGAGGCATGTGGGAGAGGAACCGGACCAGAGGGGGTTGCAATAGATAGGGAGTTTGGTTGGACAAAGAACCAGACCCAAAAGGGGGGGAGTGGGCTGGGGCAAGGGAGCGGACTATAGCGGGCTGGAGGAACCGGATCGGAGTGTGGGAAGGAGTGGTGGCGGCTCCAGACCAGAGTGTGGGTGGGAGAGGTCTGTGTATTCCTCAAACAGACACCAATGATGGGGCACTATCCCCCCCGGAAACACCAATGTATGGGGCACTATTCCCGCCCCCCCAGGAACACCAATGATGGGGCACTATCCCCCCCAGGAACAGCAATGATGGAGCACTATTCCCCCCCCCCCCCCAGGAACACCACTTGTCCTACCATAAATACCAAGATGAATGCTTTGCCAGGATCACTATATTTTAAAAGCAAGCTGCTACCTTATCGCAGCTCAGCGCTCACGTGACCGGCTGCTTCTCTCCTCTCTCTCTCCTCGCTCAAGGCAGCAAAGCGAGCGTGGCTGAGAATACCGCACTGACGTCAGCAGAGAGGAGAGAGGCGGACGTGCCTGGTGACATGAGAGCCGATACGAGAGGTATACAGCGGCGCCGGCTTTTTACACAGGGGATTGTAACACTCGGACAGAGGTGGGACTGAAAGGCAGGGAAGATGGTGCGTGCCGTTCGCAGACCAACTAATCGATAATGAAAATCATTGACAACGATTTTCATTATTGATTATTATCAATTTTATCGATTAATTGTTTCAGCCCTAGTGGGAACACACAGGAGATTACATTGTAGAAGCAGGCAGCTTTTGAAGCTGGTGGGATTTTCTTTTTTTAACACAATGGTTATGGAGGACTGGCTGTGGACACTGGAAGGTGACCTGGTAAGAACTTTAGGGCTGGGTTCACACTATTGCGAATTGGATGCGGAGAATACAATTCGCAATAGCAGGAGTTTTTGACCGCCTCTCTATGGAGCCGGCTCACATATCTCCGCTGCGAATTTGCACAGGAGCCCTGTGCGTCTTCTGGTCTGTTTCTGGTCCGAATTCAGCCAAAAATGTGGGCTAAAATCGGACCTGAAACGGTGCACGAGTGTGAACCCAGCCTTAAAGTGGGGTTCCACTAAAATTTTTAAATTAATCTTACCCCCTTCAGTTAATTGCATAGATGTTCAAATGCCACCCGAAAAAATTTATCGCTGTAATTGCCTTTATATTGTACTTTATTGTGGCATTTCCTGTCTCTCCTCCCATGGGAGTAGGCATGTTTATTGCCTTTCCCTGGTGCCGCACTGTCTCCTGGGAGCTTAGTGTCAGGCTTCCCAAGATTCAGTGCGGAAACAATGATCATGCGCATGAACAAGCTGTGAATGAACAGCATTCATCGCATCCAGGAAATCAATGCTTGTGGGCTTCACATGCCCACAAGCAAGATGGAAACAGCCAGCATCACATTTTTTAAGTTATTCTTCAGTACCAAAACAGACAGAGGCAGAAATATTACACCCAAACTGTGAGTATTATTTTGGGGTTAGCAAAGTGTCTCAATGACCTAAAAAAAAAAGATTGGTCGCCGGACTCCCGCTTTAAGGGCCTCTTCACCAGCTCACATGGTAGGCGCAATGTAAGCTGCATCTTTCTACGTGCAAAATCACATATCACATTTAGATTTGCATATTATATTTTCTATGGGGCTAGAAATGTTGACAAAACCATATGCAGTTTTTCTACCATGCTGCACCACAGAGAAATAATGCAAACTAGCTGCATAGCACTATATTTGTTTTGTAATAGTGTGGAAAAGTGCTAGGGTAGTAATAGGTACTAGACCCGGGGTGTCAAACTCAATTTCATCATGGGCCGCATCAGCATTATGGATTTGCTCAAATGGGGCTGGTTGTATCCACGGGCATCCGCAGAACTTTTTTCGGGGGGGGCATCATTTTAGGGTCACCCATGCGCCGCACTTTTTTGAGAATGTCATTATCACATTATCATGGTTAGAGACTGCAGACATACTACAGTCCCTAGGAGAAGTAATGGATAATGGCCGACAGGCCCTCTTTCCAGACCCAGCAAAACTACAGCAGTGATCCCTCTGGCTGGATGATCGCTCACTGTGGTTTCCCCCGGGGGCGACTCTGGTCAGTAGTGTAGCATGTCTGTACCCTGGCAGTGGCTTATTATCTCTCAGGTGGCGCTGGGCAGCGTGGCACTCTCCCTGGTGGCGCTCTCTTTCTGGTGACGCTGGGCAGCGTGGCTCTCTCTCTGGTGGCGCTGGGCAGCGTGTCTCTCGCTCTCTGGTGGTGCTGGGTGGTGTAGCTTTCACTCTGGCTTCCGCCCAGCACACTCCTCATTCTTTGTCCTGTAGCACTCTCTCCCCCAGCTTTTTTCCAGGCTGCAGTCTCTCAATCCCTTTCTTGATCGAGCTGTAGCCTCCTCCTTGTGGAAAATGCGGCCGCCAATCTTTGGGATTACATGTCCCATGATGCTCTCCTCTCCTAGTCTCCTTTGATTGGCCCTCAGTTATGGCCAATGGGGAAAGAACAGAGCGGGCAGGAAGCTGGACAGGGAACCTAGTGAGAGCCGCTGTCTCTTCTCCTTTACAGGAGAAAGGGGGGGCGAGCGGGGGAAACCTCTGGCAGCCTACAGCTCGTCTTTCTCCTGTCACAGCGCCGCTGAGTTCTCTGCTGGATTGAGCAGGGAAAAGAGTCCGCAGTCACACTACACAGCACCTTGATGGTGTCACCCCACTGGCAGGTGGCACCCGGGTGAGGGCTGCCCGGACCCATATAGCGATGGCACTGTGCTGAATTTAACAGTGCTGATCCGACCCCTGATTCCAAGGGCGGGGGGTTACTTGACCCCCCTTGCCCCTACCTGTGGATGCCCATGGTTGTATCTGTAAGACCATATACATTTATCCAGGGCTTTTTTTTCTCAGAGAATAGGTGCAGGAACTCATCCACAACCCCCACCAAAGTATATCGAATTGTGGGTGTGGCCAAATAGCACTAGCCGTGGGAGGATCTTAAAGGGGCAATAAATATCAGGAGTGCGTTATATTAAAAGCGCTGCGCAAACTGTTGGTGCTATATAAATCCTGTATAATAATAATAATAATAATATGCAGTTCAGGGACGCAATATGTAGAGTGCAGAGTTCAGGAATGCGCTACGTGCAGAATTCAGAGGTGCTCAGGTTCAGCTCTTTTACAGGCTGTCCACTTCTCACTACCATCCTTCCCCCTGGGTGCAAGGGCCACATGAAATAACCTGGAGGGCCGGATTCCACCCGCGGGCCTTGTGTTTGACACGTCTGCTAAACCATGAGCAGACAAAAAAATCCTTAATTCTCTTCAGAGCCCATCAAGAGGTATTGTCTTGATCTGCAGTAAAACGTTTACATCGGTTTTTAGCATTCATATGGCTTGTTTTATTTCCACAGCATTACTTAAAGCTAAAGAACGGCATAAAACATGAACTTCTAAACTGCAGTCACTGACCCTTTTTTCTGCGTTGCTAATTTGTTGACCAGCTAGCTATCATTCATTACTATGCTGGCTGGATCCAGCTTGTCTCTCTCTTGCTGTATCACTCATACTTTCTCTAATAGGGACCACACCTATATTCTTTTGGAGTTCTTGTTGACTAGCTGCTCTCTTGTCTCCTGTGTCCCTCACACACCTGGCTGAAACCTTTTGCCCTTACAGAAATGTGACATTGCCCAAACACTGTTTCTGCAACTAACCATCTGTGACCTGAATTAAACCAGGCACAAAGCTGCATTGACACAATCCCCAACATTTTTCTAAAAAAAATGGATGAATACTTTCCTGCAATAGGTAAAAGCAAAAGTATGCTGCCTGCCTATAAGAGTCAATGAGAAGTGCAAAATGTGAGTCTCGCCTGTACAAAGTGGGACACTGACACTTTTCTTCAGCTGCTGACATCCTAGATTTGTACATCTCAAATGCTAAGCAAGTAATCCTACAATTTTCTAGACCTGATGAACGCAAAAAAAAAAAAGTTTGTGTTGCTTAAAGCAACTAATCAGCTTTTACCTGTCAATTTTACAGTCCAGATTTGAAATCAAAAATCAGGAATGTCAATTGCCTAAAGTTAGCAAGAAGTAATGTTGCCTTTAGGACACTTTTCATACATCAGGGCCTCTGCTGGTAACACATACCACTTGCCAACTGCCTAACTGTAAATGAACGTCATTAATTTACAGTTAAATACCAGCGTTATGGCTGCAGCTAGATGCCATAGCATCTTTTTTTCCTCAATCGGTCGGCTTTCTGATAAGGCTGCGTTCACACTTATGCGAATTGGATGCGGTTTTCTCCGCATCCAGTTCGCATGGCAGGAGACTGTGACCGGCTCTCAATGGCCGCGGTCCGCACTGGAAAAGGGTCCTGTGCATCTTTGGCTCAGTTTCAGGTCTGAATTCGGGCAAAAATTCAAACCTGATTCGCCCCTGAAGCGGAGAACAGGGACGCACCTGACCGCCTGCTGCAAGCCCCGACCCAAGCTAGTGTGAACCCAGTCTAAAAGTGATCCCAGCAGCAGATTCGCTGTGAGATCACATTTATAGGCGGCGGGAGAGGTGCTCGTTTCCGAGCTTACCGGAGCCGTAAGCCCGGAACCGATCCGGTGCAGTCGATGGCTAGGTAGGGCAAGATAGCCCCCACTTGGCTCTATGCCCTTAGAGGACTGGAGTGACTTCTGACATCACTTCCTGAGAAGACAGAAAGGATTTTTTATTTTAATTTTTTTTAAGGCAAAAATGTTTTTGTTTTTGTTTTTTGCTATTAAAAAAGGTAAATGAGAATAAATGTCTACATTCCTTGTACTAGGAATAAAAGTGATAAAAAAAATAAATAAAAAGGGACTGTGTAAAAATAAAAAGTAAAATGTATAAGAAACATTTTTTTAAAAGCGCCCCATCCCTTCGAGCTCACGTGCAGAAGCAAACGTATACGTAAGTCGCACCCACATATGTAAATGGTGTTCAAACAGCACATGCAAGGTACGCCCCGATTGTTAGAGTGAGAGCAATCATTCTAGTGCAAGACCGCCTCTGTAACTCTAAACAGGTAACCTGTAAAATTTTTGAAAATTTCACCTATGGAGATTTTTAAGTACCGTAGTTTGTCGCCATTCCACGAGCGTGCGCAATTTTAAAGCATTACATGTTAGGTATCTATTTTCTCGGCATAACATCATCTTTCACATTATACAAAAAAATTGGGCTAACTTTACTGTTTTTTTTTTATTATTTATTAAAGTCTATTTTTTCCAAAAATATTGCGTTTGAAAGACATAAAATATTGCTGCCACTGCCTTTTTTATTCTCTAGGATCTCTGCTAAAGGAAAAAAAAAACATAAGTAATTTTCCACCAAAAAATACTGATTTTTACTTGTAAACAACAAATGTCAGAAAAAGGCCAAGTCAGCAAGTAGTTAATCAGTGTATGAGAGACATATGGGTTGCCCTCACTGACTGCTCCTTCTGCAATTACTTTGGCTATAAAACGTTTTGAGCCACCACCCTAAAACCATTAATGTACACATTAGGGATTCTAACTTTTCTAAACATGCCGCCCTGCAATGGCAGTCTTCTTATGTCTTTCATAACAGGTAAACTTTAGAGCTGAACTACGGTATAAAAATATGTTGTCTAGTGTAGCAAGGTCCCAGGCCTCCTTTAGTCTAATGACAACCTCAAGAGCCAGGGACAGCTGACATCCTTCTGTGTAGTGGGTTACAAGGCATAGTGGATGTAATGTAAGCTACCCCTCTATCTCGGACAACGACAGGTAGAGGTTGGCAGAACCGTCACTTCTGGTTGGACTGCAAGCCCCAATCCCAACCCTACGTTGCTCTCTTGCTTCTGGATAGGCCCTCAGACAGCCTAGCAGCCAGATGTGCCCAGGATAGGCCCAAACTCCGGTCTAGCAGCCCGGGCAGCACAACACATGTCCACCCAGACAGCAGTCTAGGTGGCACAGAACAACGATTACCCGACCCCACCCAAATATATAGGTTCTCCCAGCAGGCCAAGGGATTTAAGAAAACCCCTGCCTATTGGCTGAACTACCCCATATACTCCTAATCTGTCCTTGCTTTGCCCTTGTCTTATCTAATGTCACTAGGTACCCAGCCACCTAGCGGCAGAAGAGTGAAGTGCAGCAATTCCAGGACTTAGGGTGAGATCACTCAATTGATCCCTAACAATTGGCCAAGGCCAATACACCTGGCAAGTAAATTTAGGAGCAACCCTGCCTAGACATCGGGGTGCTACACAAGAGGCATTTGTATTCTTCCGTGACTCTTGATGTGCTTTATTTATTTCTTCCAGATTTGTGCATCAAGCCAGTGTGACACTTTGGGGTTGATTTATTAAAAGTGGAGAGTGCAAAATCGGGTGTAGCTCTGCAGAGAAACAAATCAGCATCCATTTTTTTGTCAAAGCTTAAATGAACAAGCTGAAGTTTGATTGGCTATCATGCACAACTGCACCAGATTTTGCACTCTCCAGTTTTAGTAAATCAACCCCTATGCCTCTGTGCAGGAACTTCCTGTAACAGACCGATCACTGCAGCTCTCTCTTCCTGTGCAGGGTAACTCATCTTGTCTCAACCCCTCCTCTAGTTTCTACAGGAAGCCTGTAGTGGGAGACCCTGCTGGCCTTGTTATATAGGGAACATCTGCAAATGTTAATTGTGCCTAAACATTATCGTAAATGTATCATGTAAATGTATACAGTAATGAACAAAGCATGATAAGTCAGTAATTGGGAAAATACCAGCTGCGGGGATCCCACAGACGATACTGGTGACTAGGACGTTCCCCTCTGCCTGTCTTTTTGCACATTGTCCACAGTACAGGTCCTCTTTAAATAGATTGACTACCACAGCATCAGAGAGACAACTGTGAAGAGGAGAGGGAGGCAATTGGGTCCTTAGAATGAATGCAGGGTGACACCGATTCATGTATGTCAGTTTGATCATGTTTGATGTGTAATGAATTCATGCATTGATAGTAAAATAAGTCATGTTAGCTCTTGATCTTTGCTATGTTATGTGAAAAGCCTCCAGGAAGATACACATGCTTATTTGATAAGGTAGTATAAAGCACAGCATGCTCCAGCCACCAATCTGATTTCACTGAACTTAGAAATCTGATTGTACACTACTATTTGCACATACAGTGGCTTGCGAAAGTATTCGGCCCCCTTGAACTTTTCAACCTTTTGCCACATTTCAGGCTTCAAAAATAAAGATATAAAATTTTAATTTTTTGTGAAGAATCACCAACAAGTGGGACACAATTGTGAAGTGGAACGAAATCTATTGGATATTTTAAACTTTTTTAGCAATTAAAAAACTGAAAAGTGGTGCGTGCAAAATTATTCGGCCCCTTTACTTTCAGTGCAGCAAACTCACTCCAGAAGTTCAGCGAGGATCTCTAAATGATCCAATGTTGTCCTAAATGAGTGATGGTGATAAATAGAATCCACCTGTGTGTAATCAAGTCTCTGTATAAATGCACCTGCTCTGTGATAGTCTCAGGGTTCTGTTGAAAGCGCAGAGAGCATCATGAAGACCAAGGAACACACCAGGCAGGTCCGTAATACTGTTGTGGAGAAGTTTAAAGCCGGATTTGGATACAAAAAGATTTCCCAAGCTTTAAACATCCCAAGGAGCACTGTGCAAGCGATCATTTTGAAATGGAAGAAGTATCAGACCACTGCAAATCTACCAAGACCTGGCTGTCCCTCTAAACCAGGGGTCTCAAACTGGTGGCCCTCCAGCTGTTGTGAAACTACAAGTCCCATGAGGCATTGCAAGGTTGGCAGTTACAAGCATAACTCCCACAGGCAGAGGCATGATGGGACTTGTAGTTTTGCAACAGCTGGAGGGCCGCCAGTTTGAGACCCCTGCTCTAAACTTTCAGCTCAGACAAGGAGAAGACTGATCAGAGATGCAGCCAAGAGGCCCATGATCACTCTGGATGAACTGCAGAGAACTACAGCTGAGGTGGGAGAGTCTGTCCATAGGACACGTACACTGCACAAATCTGGCCTTTATGGAAGAGTGGCAAGAAGAAAGCCATTTCTCAAAGATATCCATAAAAAGTCTTGTCTAAAGTAGCCACAAGCCACCTGGGAGACACACCAAACATGTGGAAGAAGGTGCTCTGGTCCGATGAAACCAAAATCGAACTTTTTGGCCACAATGCAAAACGATATGTTTGGCGTAAAAGCAACACAGCTCATCACACTCAACACACTATCCCCACTGTCAAACATGGTGGTGGCAGCATCATGGTTTGGGCCTGCTTTTCTTCAGCAGGGACAGGGAAGATGGTTAAAATTGAGGGGAAGATGGATGCAGCCAAATACAGGACCATTCTGGATGAAAACCTGTTGGCGTCTGCAAAAGACCTGAAACTGGGACGGAGATTTATCTTCCAACAAGACAATGATCCCAAACATACAGCAAAATCTACAAAGGAATGGTTCACAAATAAATGTATCCAGGTGTTAGAATGGCCAAGTCAAAGTCCAGACCTGAATCCAATCGAGAATCTGTGGAAAGAGCTGAAAACTGCTGTTCACAAATGCTCTCCAACCAACCTCACTGAGCTCGAGCTGTTTTGCAAGGAAGAATGGGCAAGAATTTCAGTCTCTCGATGTGCAAAACTGATAGAGACATACCCCAAGCGACTTGCAGCTGTAATCGCAGCACAAGGTGGCTCTACAAAGTATTAACGCAAGGGGGCCGAATAATTTTGCACGCCCCACTTTTCATTTTTTTATTAGTTAAAAAAGTTTCAAAAATCCAAAAGATTTTGTTCCACTTCACAATTGTGTCCCACTTGTTGGTGATTCTTCACAAAAAATAAAAATTTTATATTTTTATGTTTGAAGCCTGAAATGTGGCAAAAGGTTGAAAAGTTCAAGGGGGCCGAATACTTTCGCAAGCCACTGTAGCTATGGACAATTAGAGTGGTCATTGCTACCTTGCATGCTCTAGGGCTGTCATCCTTATCCTTGCTACACTATATAGTGAATCATTGGTGTGGAATAAGCAAGGTGTACAGTATATGTTTGTGCCAGGCTAGCTACTCCACAAGTAGTAATGAAAGTGTATGGATGACAACCCTAGAGCTTAAACCTTTAAAAGATAGCTAGGAATGGCAGCTCCCATAATTCTATTACATTTTAAATGTCTTTCTCCCAGAAAGGCTCACAGATTGGGCATAATAAAGCAAATTAAAGCTTATGATTGGATGAGGTAGAGATTGTGACATCACCACCCCGCCTCTCCACCTCGTCCAAATTGGAGAATGCTTTGCATGCATTGAGAACATGCAAAGTGTTCTCTGAATGGATCTCCTGGCAAATTGAGAGGGGTGCTCTCATCTGAAATGACCCTAGATTTTATTTCCAAAGTTCCATATCCATTGTACACTCAAAACGGACTGATGCTTCAAACTCTTTCCTACGGTCACATTAAGGAACAGCCTTCTAGTTCTGCACTTCTGATGGTCTAGCAAGAAAATATATTACTGTGGTTTGACTAATGTAGCAGTTTTGTATTGGCTTGATAACAACTAGAAGCGCTCCTCAATTTAAAGGGGTTGTAAACCCTCGTGTTTTTTCACCTTAATGCATCCTATGCATTAAGGTGAAAAAACTTTTGTCACTGAGCAGCCCCCCAACCCCCCCGTGTTACTCACCTGAGCCCATTCGCTCCAACGCCGGAGACACGCATACCCTCTCTGGCCAGGGTCTCGGCTCTTGATTGGATAGATTGATAGCAGCGCAGCCATTGGCTCCCACTGCTGTCAATCAAATCCAATGATGCATGGGGGCGGGGCCGAGTCCATCTTTCTGTGTCTATGGACGCAAAAGCTGGACTCCGGAGCGTGCCCTCATGGGTACTCCCAAGGAGAGCGCTTCTCCTAGGTGGTTTCCCGATGCAGGGTGGAGCTACTAGCTGGGACCCCAGAAGAGGAGGATCGGGGCCACTCTGTACAAAATGAACTGCACAGTGGAGATAAGTATGACATGTTTGTTATTTTTTTTAAAAACATGAGGGTTTAGTAACCCTTTAAGCATCAATCGATTATTGGTGCAATTTCTTATTTTTTGAAAGGTGATGATGAAAGCCTTAAGTTGGCCATACACATATGGATTTCTTTTGTTCAACCTATGAAGCGAATGGAAGAATTTGGACAGATTCCACTTTCTATGCTAACAGCATGGATGAAAGAATCCCCTCCAGAGGTTGTTAGAACACCCAAACAGTTTGTACATTTGCACATCCAGCAACTTTCCACCTAAAGCTGGAAACAAACTATACAATTTTCTTTAGATTTTTTTCCTTTAGGATTTACCAAAACTGTAAAATATGATCTCAAACCTAAACACTTTCAATTTGTATGCAATCAGGAAGGCCCTTGCACTACATGATTGAAGGTAAATCTAAAGGAAATCGAACAACAAAAGTTGTAAAGTGTGTATCCAGCTTTGCTCCGTTGACTCTTCTCAATATGGGCATTGCCAACAGGGACACCCATGGATCAAATTTTGCCTGATTCACTATGAATCAGCTGATGTATGTATGGCCAGCTTTAGACAACTGACTCTTCAATGGAAAAAGTGAGATATCTAATGTAGGTTGTGTGCTGCTGTCATGAGATTGTGACAGCTACTGTTGCTCATTAGAGAATGGTCAGATATCTGCATGTTAATTTGCATAGGAGTGTGTTTGTTCATGTGTGTGTGTGTGCATACAGGATTTTAAATCAAGGCTTAACATTCTCTTGTACAGTATAGATGATTTTGCAGTTTTTAACGATATGTAAGAGAAGGGAAAAAGGCAGTTCACTGAGTCCTAAAATGTACACTGTAATCATTATTAAAATTTGTTCTTGTACTTGGGCTGTACTGCTGGGGCGTAACTAATAATGATGAGATTTCAGTGAGTGCATAAAATACATTATAATTAAATTCTTAGTCTGGTATCACTGGTAATGCTTAGATTGATTTTACTGGCTTATTGACCAAAGAAATAACAACGTGCAGTAGTCATTTAGAGTGATTCTACACAGGATAGATTTTTTTTATTTTAAGTGGTATGGCATAGGGTTTGACCCCAAGCCACATCAGTGAGTATTGGTGCCATGACTGGCACAATTGTGGTAGCCACACTCAGATTTTTTCTAATCACTGAATTAAAGAAGTCCAGCCAAAGCTTATTTGGCTGTACTTCTCCTATGGATCACAGGAGTGCAGTTCGTTTTGCACTCCTGTGACCTCTTTTCAGCGGAGAGCTGGCTGAAGTCACTGCATCATCGTCAACAATAAAGTCTGGATCCACCAGGTGCCTGGACTGATGCCCATCTCAGGCTCTCAGTGAACCGCTGAGAGCCTTAGACAGCCACCCCCGCGCCCTTCACAGCCCAGCGATCCAGTGAGCGAGGCGGGGGCAGAGTAGAGAGCTGTGACTGAAAAACGAGCGATCGGCGGTGTTTGATCACTTGGTTCTCAGTGTAGAGCCACCAGGTGACAGATGCAGCATTGGACAGATGCTGCATCCACTGAGCGAAGTATGATTCCTAAGAAAAAAAAATCCTTTACTTCTCTTTTAAGTATAATTTTCCAAATGCTCTTATGGACAACAAAATACACTATATTACCAAAAGTATAGGGACACCTGCCTTTACATGCACAGGAACTTCAATGGCATCCCAGTCTTAGTCTGTAGAGTTCAATATTGAGTTAGCCCACCCCTTGCAGCTATAACAGCTTCAACTCTTCTGGGAAGGCTGTCCACAAGGTTTAGGAGTGTGTCTATGGGAATGTTTGACCATTCTTTCATTTTTTCCATTCTTTCAGAAGCGCATTTGTGAGATCAGGCACTGATGTTGGACGAGAAGGCCTGGCTCACAGTCTCTGCTCTAATTCATCCCAAAGTTGTTCTATTGGGTTGAGGTGCAGGCCAGTCAAGTTCCTCCACCTCAAACTTGCTGTTATAGCTGCAAAGTGTGGGCCAACTCAATATTGAACCCTACGGAGTAAGACTGGGACGCCATTAAAGTTCATGTGCATGTAAAGGCAGGCTTCCCAATACTTTTGACAATATTGTGTATATCTGGAAAGAGAACCACACCAAACATACAAATCAAGTTTTGGTGGAGTTGCTATTTAAACATACTTTTGCAATCAATGAGAGCAAGCAATAAATATTATACACAAGTAATTCATCAAAAAGTTTTCAAACTTTGCTCCTTAGTCTTTTAGGTACCCATGCTGTATTAGTTTTATTTAAGAAGAGCACTTGTTCCCAAATGCTACAGTAATTCTTGGTTGCCACAAATTATTGCAGAATTTAAGAATAAGAACCCTTACTTTAACAGAGCAGAATATCTTTTTTGACTGACACTAAACATTTGTTGGGACACTTGTTTATACGTAGGCCAACTCTACCCACAACCAATATTTCCCTTTAGGCTGCTTGCTGATGTGTGGCTTATTACATGTCATTGAGATTTCAGGAGAAAGTGTTACCTATGGATGCAGCCAGTTGTTTAGAGGTGACCACAGGGGGACAGATCACTTATTAATGAGACCGAGAATGACAAATATGGCTCTCTTCTTTTGATTTCCTCCGAGATTTAGGTGGCTCCTGCAAAATGGGTGGTTCAATTTCCTCTGTATAAAAGGGAGCAATTACTTAAAGGGGGGGGGGGGGCATTTTTAGCATCTTGGCAAACACTTAAGGACTCTGAGAAACCTTTCCAGTGATGGTGTATGCTCATTCTAGTGCAAAGGAAGATTTTAATATGTATAATCTTATCCAAATTTAATCCAAATATTGGATTTGCTGCTTGCATCTGAACATTGAGAATAGGAGAATAACATATGAATGACTCTTTAAAGGGGAACAGAGAAGATCAGGTAAATAGCAGGCCGTGACACCTACACACAACAGGAAACCAACAGCCAGAACTCCAGTACATATTTACCCACTTCATTACAGGACTTTCCCCCCTTCCTGTCCAGACTAATTTCCAGCTTTCAGCGCTGTTGCACTTTAAATGACAATTGCACGGTCATGCAACACTGTACCCATATGACATTTTTATCATTTTTTTTTCCACACAAATAGAGCTTTTTTTTCTGGTGGTACTTAATCACCACTGGGCTTTTTAATTTTTGCTAAACAAACTAAAAAAAGACTGATAATTTAGAAAAAATGGTGGGAACTGATGGGGAGGCCCTGATGAGCACTGATATGCTGTACTCATGGGACTGCACTGATAATCAACTGATTATCAGTGTGAATGCCTCCTGTAACTGGAAAGCCACTTATCGGCTTTCCTTTCCTCAGTCACTGACAGCAATAAGGAAAAGGAAATGCCGATAACTGGCACGTGTTTATGTGATCGGCTGTGATTGGACACAGATGATTACATGGTAAAGAGCCTAGGTCATCGGCTCTTTACCCTGATCGGTGATGCAATGTGTCTGAGGGATACAGCTTACCACCGGTCACCGTACTGTGTGCCCACAGGGCGTCATATGGCATCCAGTCAGTATAGTAAAAACCCCCGCCCAGCCATAATTCTGCTGTAGGCCGGGCAGGAATGTATTAAAGCTATGTTTATTTCACATCACACAAATAGAAAATAAGTGGGATCCACATTTACAGATTGATAAAGGGGCCATAGTGTCCCCAATATGTTGAATGTTGGCCCTGTTTATTTTGTATTTGTATGCTGTGAAGTAAACCTTGCTTTAAAATGTCTACTGGATTGCTGGCTGTCCATTTCCAAGGGTCATAAATTTGACACTCTAGAGCCCCGGGGCCCAACATGCAGCCTATGGGCCCCTGCAGACAGTAGTCTGTGTTTCCTCATAGATCTCTAATTGCAGAGTCTCATGTCTTTGTGTCCTGAAGCATGTCTCCAGTCTCAAACAACTCCTACAGCATATGACCATCTCTTGTAGCATGTCAGTGGTGTCTGATCATCTCCAGTTGTATGTCTGCCATCTCTGATAGCCCTTACATGCATTACATTCACTGAATATTATGTGTGGCCCTTTGGTGATTTCAGGGGCTGCACTTGAGGCCTCGTATATCAAGAAAGTTGACCCCTACCGCTCTAGAGAATATCTCTTATGGGCCAAGTGATAAAATGCTAGAGCCATGGGACATAAATTGACAGGGAAACATGTAAGACATACCAGGAGTGACACCTCCTCCTTCATAAAATTCAAGTATGAGCTGGATTGACTTTGTAGTTTCCTGTGCTAAATACAATGGCTTCATGTTTCTGTATGGCTTCCAAGCAGAAAAGCCTCAGGCATTTGACTCCACCCAAGGTGAGCAGTCCAGACAGCACCTTGTGTGTAGATACTGGCAGAGCTATCGCTCACACTGAGCTGCCTTGTTTTATATAACCACAGAGGCTTGGGCAAGGTGTGGCACAGGAACACTCAAAAGATACTACTTTTGTGCTCCTCACATGCTGCTTCACTCATGGATACTTCATTTTGTTTTGTATTGTATTTGCAATTCACCAAAGCAGTGGGAATTTGCAAAAATGCAAAGGGTATCTCAGTTTTAGTTAAACTGAAATTTCTTTTTATGAATTATCTATAGACCTTGGTTGAACGGGGTATGGCAGGCCTTGACAGATTGTTGTACAGGCATAATAGAATAAAATAGGTTAATACTAAAAATTGCAAAGTTGATTATGTCAAAACTTACAACTTTAGATTTGTCAGAAAACTGGCTTAGTGCCACAAAATTACATTGCCTCATTTTTGTAATGTAAGCTTTATTGTATATAGCAATATATTCAGGAACTGCAAATCATCATTGGTATGCTTCTGCAAGCTGAGACTGTCATCTAGAAGAGAGGTGTGCAATCTTTGTGACTTCAGATACATTGGAACATATAGAGCCCCATTTTAACAATATCAGTCTTGTTCCCAGCAAAGCACCCTGTTGGAGGGATGATGTTTTTGTAATATGCTTGTAGCAAGGTCTTTTACCTCTTTTGGTCTAATGATGACCTCCAAGGCCAAAGATAGCTGACACCTTTCAATATGTGGTGGGTTGTGAGGCATAGTGGGTGTTAGGATGGTGAAAGTCATTGGGCGCCAGACACTTCTTGGATGTAAAAGAGGTTTTATTTGACAAGCCTTTTTATATATTTTGGGGGAAAGAGGGTTAGGGCCAGGACACCCTTTGATAGTTGCAAACTCAATTGGCAGACTCCAACAGAACAGTCGTACAGGGAAAGTACCCCAGCAAGGCGCCACTTCTGCACGTGCAGGATTGTTGTCTCCTATGGTAACAGTCCTTTAACAGTTCGTAATTTAAACATAACTGTTCTCTCAGCTTTACTATAACTTCTACTTGTAGTTCTTCAGCCCCTTGAGCTCCTGGTCTCTCACTGGACCCTCTAATTCACTGACACGGAATCCTGTGAGCTCCTCAAGGCTTTTGCGGTGGTATCTCCCTCAAGCCCCACCCACGCTTTCCTGCTGGGCCCCTAGCTTGGCACTTCAGATACCTTCAAGCTTCACCCCTGCTGACCTGCTCGGTCCCTAGCTTGGCACACAAGGCTGCTCTGCAAGCGTCACCTCCACTGGTTGGGTCCCTGACTTGATCACCGCCTGAAGTTTCCCGATTCTCCACCGTGCCCTTCGGTGAGAATATGGTTCTGGTGCTTCAGTTACTCACTGTGGGCCCTGGTAAAGGTGATTGGAACCTTCGTGGCGACAGCTTCCCTTCTACCTCCAACCACTAACATGTTCTCCGGCCTGCAGAACTGTCACTTTTCGTTGGACTGCAAGCCGCAGTCTCAACCCTGCGCTGCCTTCCTACCTCTGGACAGGCCCCCACACAGCCTGGTAGCCAAATGCCCCCGGGATAGGCCCAATCTCCGGCCTAGCAGCCCGGGGCAGACGACACACCTTCACCTAGATGGCAGTCTCTGGGTGGCACAGATCACCTGACCTCACCCGAATATATAGGCTCTCCCAGCAGGTCAAGGGATTAACGAAAACCCCTGCCCATTGGCCGGGACACCCACATAGCCATAACCCGACCTTTGGTTGCCCTTCTCATATCTAATACCACCAAGTGCCCGCCCACCTAGTGGTAGAAGAGAAAAGTACAACAAGACTACACTTAGGGAGAAATCAATGGATCTCTAACAAATTAACTATGGTAGCTACCCCTGACAAGGAATTTGGTGAGGAGCTTCCTGACTAAACCCCAGGGCACTACATGCTGATAAACATGGGATGCCGGATGGGGGAACCATCTTCCATATGTTTATCCTGTTCATGTTTGGTGCAAAAAAAGGAACTCTTGGATTGGCCAAACATTTAGGTTTATGCACTTTGTAGGAAAACCTGCACTACAGACTTATTTTGATTAGTATCAATTGGCAAGCAAACAGCTCATTGCCCAAGGGGCGTAGTTTTAGGGTACCTACCTATAGTCATTCAGACATCACCTAATGAGATGAGATTGTGCAGTGATCATCATCTCTATTGATTCTTTTACAGTAAACCTGTGCTCATTTACAGCAATGAAAGCTGCGGGAATTAAGGTGTGCGAGTTCAGCTGAACTTGCATGATTTCACTCCCGCATGTCAGTCCTGATTTCGGCTGCGATTTCAGAGACATCCGTGCAGGTTTCTGCACAGATGACAATGTAAATTTCAGCCCGGATTCGCAAAAAGTAGTACAGAAACTACTTTCTGAAATCTATGCGGTGCCACAAATGCAGCCTCGCACCAATTAGGACGGTGCCATTGCCGGCAATTGCCGCCGATTTGACATGTCAAATGGCATGTCCAATACCAATGAGAACCAGGGCTGAAGCACGTTTATTTATCTATAGGCATTGTGGAGTCATCTAAGCAGTTAGGAACCAACCAAAGCAGGACTTCAGAGTCCTTGTAATCTTTGAGGATTTTAGAGAATCAAAAAAAAAAAAAAAAATTCACAATAAGGCACATGGGTGGTTTGAGGCCTAAAAAATGCTGTTGCGCAAACTCCCACAGTTTTCCCTGCTCAGGAAGCTATGCGTTGCACATACAGCTGGCCATAGAATGGGTACACATGGCTGTACTTGGCCTATGCTTTTGTTTTGCCTTAACACAGATGAACTTTAATGGCATCCCAGTCTTAGTCTGTAGAGTTCAGTATTGAGTTGGCCCACCCTTTGCAGCTATAACAGCGTCAACTCTTCTGGGAAGGCTGTCCACAAGGTTTAGGAGTGTGTCTATGGGAATGTTTGACCATTCTTCTAGAAGCGCATTTGTGAGGTCAGGCACTGATGTTGGACGAGAAGGCCTGGCTTGCAGTCTCTGCACTCATTCATCCCAAAGATGTTCTGTCGGGTTAAGGTCAGGACTGTGCAGGCCAGTCAAGTTCCTTCGCCCCAAACTCGCTCATCCTTGTCTTTATGGACCTTGCTTTGTGCACTGGTGCGCAGTCATGTTGGAACAGGAAGGGATCATTCCCAAACTTTTCCCACAAAGTTTGGAGCATGAAATTCTCTTGGTATGCTGATGTCTTAAGAGTTCCCTTCACTGGAACTAAGGGGCCAAGTCCAACCCCACAAAAAAACAATCCCACACCATAATCCCCTTCACCAAATGATTTGGATCAGTGCACAAAGCGAGATCCATAAAAGGCATGGATGAGTGAGTTTGGGGTGGAGGAACTTGACTGGCACAGAGTCCTGACATGAACCCGATAGAACACCTTTGGGATTAATTAGAGCGGAGAAGGCGAGCCAGGCCTTTTCATCTAACATCAGTGCCTGGCCTCACAAATGTGTTTGTTTTCAAGTTTTAAAGCTGTTTACTGCTTGAGAATATGCAAATAGGTTATTGTACAAATAAACACATCTACCTAATGAAAATATGTTAGGTTTATTTTTCTGTCATTGATGAATGATATTCTTCACAAATCCAGATTTGTCATTTTATCTATCACTGACAAAAAGATCTATAGGGGCACGCTACACCCTATGTGAATATGGAAAGCTTAAAAAATAGGTGTGATTTTAAGTACAGTGACTTTTCACTGTCCAAGCTAGGCAGCATTTGGGTGTTCAAATTCGAGGCTGGTAACCTGCAGTACAGACAGTATCTTCTTGACTATTCACCACAGTTGCTGCCATAGAATATAATGGCCTGGCAATTAGCCTGCTCTGAGCAGGTAGATTGGCAGACCATTTTTACTGTAAATGCTATAAGAATTACCGTACTTTTAAATTTCCAGTAATTGAGTTGATTTCAGCATTTAACAAGTACAAGAGACAGCGACATCCTGCAAGTTAGTATATAAAATATGATTATGCAAATATGAAATAATACAATTAAAAAAAAGTATATTAATAAAAGTATACTGTAGTTTGTCATTAAATTGATATGTAGTCACTGAGGCAAAGCTGGGCCTATTTTTGCCTTGTAATTGCATGAATACAGATTGGGAGGGTCAGCATTAGTTTTGATTATTTAAATGTATTCATAGGACAATAACTATAATATTGCACAATAATCTGCAGAATAATACATGCTAATAACTTTCCTGCGAGCCATCTCAAGTAGACAGATTACTATCAGCTGAAATGAGCAATTGTCTGCTCTCTCCGTGACCCGTCTGATTTATCCCTACAATTTGGGTTCTGGCTTGACTAAGGCCCGGTTCACACTGGCGCGATGCGAGAACCTGCGAATCCACTGCGGGTTCCCGCATCGCACCGACTTGCATGGCAGTTCACACTGCCATATGAGAACTGCTGGGGAGTGTCAATACAATGTTAACGACACCCCCAGTTCAGCTTGTATATCGCACTGCGAACTGACAGTTCGGACATGAATCGGATCGCACAGGTGTGAACAGCCATGCGATCCAATTCTGGTCCGAACAAAAAAAAAGGGTCCTTTGCGTGTTTGGACCGAATGCGGTGCGATATCAGCCATACTATCTGTATGGCTGAAATCGATTCGCACAGACATCGCATGTGATGTGAACAGCAGTGCGCTGCGAATCACATGCGATGTCCTGCATCGCACCAGTGTGAACCGGGCCTCACACCACTTTTTAATCTTCCCATTATGGGCTCTTAATTGGAGAAATTTAGAGAAAGATGTTCCTATTAAGTTTCCAGACATCACCCATTTTGAAAGCTGTACATACATCTAGGTTAATATGAAAATATCACAACATGCATTACAGCGGAGACACTGGCATGTATGGAGATAATGATAAACGGGTTTTCATCTCTTTTTTTGGACAGGCAGAATCACATTGGCAACAGTAGGAAAGGTGATGAATAATTTAATACATTTAGATGTGACATTCTCGTCAGCCCTACTGAAGCCTTTTTTAAACCAGTCCATTGGGGTCATGTATATAAATACCTGATAAGGTACTTGGGTCACCTACCCAGTTTTCATATACAATAATTTAGGAGTCAGTACTTATTGCAGTCCCGGTGTGCTCTGATCATTTTCCAGATCCATCATGTAGAGCACTGCTGGTGCTCTTTCGAGGCACCATAACTTGGATTAGGATCAGGGCTTTTTTTCAGGGGGAACTTGGTGGAACTCAGTTCCACCATCTCTGGCTCAGACCCTCTGGTGCCTGCTCATCACAATCACTTGTAAATACAGAAGTCTGGTTTCTGTGTTTACAAGTGACAGCTCTGCACTCTGTGTGTAACCCCCATGAACTCTGTACTCTGTGTGTAATGCAATCCTGATATTTAATGCCCCTTTAAGACCCTTCTACTGTTTGTGAAATATGACCACACCCTCTATTTGATGTGATTTGGAGGGTGTGTGTGGGTGGAGGGGTTTTGGGGGGGTCGTGGTTGAGTTCCAGCACCTATTGTTTGAGAAAAAAAGCCCTGTTTAGGATCAATAGTTGTTGGTGTAACTTAAACCTATGATGAGTTGAGGTCACTGCGGGGGCTGTACATTAGTTGACCATTGATTCAGTTGTATGCATTTTTGGTCCACCTAGATACAGACCTGGGCTCACTAGTGATGGGGAGTTTAACAGAGGTACACTGATTGCCCCTGATGGTTGTCAAAGTCAGCACAGCCCACCTGAGATCTTCTATTCTCTATAGAACACAGTGTGAAAGCACATCTGATAAATAGGATGAAGAAGTAGGCTTACTAGCATCGTCTTTACCCCCTACAGTTAGACCCTTTCTTTTTGCAAATCTTCCTTACGATCCTTCATTCCATCATAGGACATTTAATTGCATGTCATCACCTATAAATTCACAGCCTTTGTTTCTTTCTGCAACAAATGACATAAATCAAATAAATATGCTTAGTAGTAAAGCTACAGCAGACCTCATTATCTGATAACTAGTTCCCTGAGATTTTGAATCTGCTGACAGTGTCTATGAAAGGAATGTCACTACAGTTCAAGGTGTGGCTCTGACTGATTCAACAGTAAAGCATACTCCATACACGCAAGGAAGCCCAGCTTAATTTTCACAGGGCTCTTCAGTAAGATTTAATGTGATCTCATTGTCAATAAAGGCTGAATATGCACTTTATTGCAGAGTACCTTAGAGCTGGTTGGGTCTGCTTCTCTCCCACCAATCAGCTTCATTGTATCCTTTCAATAGGACCACTACTGCTGTTGCTGTTGGTAGCATTCCTTTTACTAATAATAAAAAAAAATATATATATATATATATATATATATATATATATATATATATATATATATATATATATATATATATATATATATATATATATATATCACGAAATCTGACTTATCCCAAGAATCATTGAAACCCAGGGTAACGGAAGCTTGTGGATCCCAAAAGTTGCTTGGGTCTGGGCTTTCAATACACTACCTTCACCTGCAATTGCTTCATACATTGGTACTTATTGTTTCATTGCTTAGTTCAACAACATTGCTAAGTTGTGCAATAAAAGGTATGTGGTATGTAACAAGTGAATTAATATGGCACGAAACAGAAAGAGGAAACCATTTTTCTAATTTATTAACATCAGAATTGAAAGCATTTATTTTTAACATTGTGATTATTTCAACAGGCATTTATCGTTGGTTGCCTTGGGTGAAGTTTAGACTTCTCTGAATTGAGAGGAAAAAACAAAGAGAAATACATCTCCATAAAAGGTTATAAAACTTGCAGTGCCCATGAAATAAGTCATGCCATTGATCAGTTCATTTGGACTATATAAAATGTCTTAAGTGGTTCCATATTTTGCTCATTCAAATGAATGAATGAAATACATATTGGGTGCAAGCTGTCAAGACAAAATCAACCAATAAAAAAAGCTGTATGGAAACAAACAACAAAAATGAATAGTATGAAATCTGGATTAATCAGAAAATAAGAAAACTAGTAGCTCCGGACTGACCTCATGACATCTGGTCAACAATAACAGACACTCTTAGCACATACTATATGGTTATGCAGGATACAGCAAGATATCATTTTTAGTGCATTCAAACTAAGATCCTTATGGTCCCTATCTGAACTTTGGTATTCTTTGTTTACGAAGACACCACAAGACATATTAGAAGAAGAGGTGAGCCAAGCTTTCCACGTTTGGTTTGCAAACTGTTTTATAAATCCTGCTTAAAATTCACAGCTTTTGGGCAAACCCCTCATTGCATCCAAACAAGCTGCACTTTGCTGTGGTTTTTTTGCTTTTTGGGTATAATGCCCTATTAGTGTCAGACAGGACTACCACTCTGGTACATTTCATATGACACTTTTAATCATACGAGGAAAACCACATTGAAGTCTATGGAGAGTAAAACATGCCATTCAAATGTAGCTATTTGTAGAGCTAATAAACAAGTTATAGTCAAATAAAGGGAATAGGAAGCTGTATATGTACCAATGCCAGCATTAAAAGCACAGTATTACACCCTATATAGAATCGTCAAATGTCCTTAACAACAAACACTGACAATGTGGCTGCTGTAAGCCCACCCTTTTATAGTAAGTAGCTTGGTCATATATCCCCTCAGATTATTGGCTCTTTTGACTCAGCTGACTATGCATTATGAATCCTTAGATGGGAACCTGCATTGGTTTTTGGCTAAATGTTTGCAATTCACAAATCTGAACCTCATTTCTAGTTAAAGGCAGTGTGCATTCAATTAACAGAAGCCTCTGTATATAGGGGGTTATTTACGAAAGGCAAATCCACTTTGCACTACAAGTGCACTCCAAAATGCACTTGGAAGTGCAGTTGCTGTAGATCTGAGGGGGACATGCAAGGAAAATAAAAAACAGCATTTTTGCTTGTACATGATTGGATGATAAAATCAGCAGAGCTTCCCCTCGGATATACAGCGACTCCACCTCCAAGTGCACTTGTAGGGCAAAGTGGATTTGCCTTTCGTAAATAACCCCCATAATCAACTTACCTACCAAGATATAAAAGTCTGAACAGTAAGGAACACCCCTACTCCAATTGAACCCTGCGAATATTTAACAAAACACAATGGGGGTTATTTACGAAAGGCAAATCCACTTTGCACTGAAGGTGCACTTGGAAGTGCAGTCGCTCTAAATCTAAGGGGTAGATCTGAAATGAGTGGAAGCTCTGCTGATTTTATCATCCAATCATGTGCAAGCTAAAATGCTGTTTTTAAATTTCCTTGCATGTCCCCCTCGGATCTACAGCGACTGCACTCCCAAGTGCACTTGCAATGCAAAGTGGATTTTCCTTTAGTAAATAACCCCTATTGCATTTCATTAAAATGGCAAACATGCTGAGTAAAATATGTTGTCTGGGGGACCAAGATTTAGGTTCTTCGCCCCCCTAACTGCATGATAATTTATCCAGCCAACAACAGCATAATAATAAAACAACGAGAAAATAAAGATTATTATTATTGAGATCTTTCATGAGGTTGGTTTCGGACTACCTAGAGTTCCATATTATTTAGTTATGCTTCACAAACCTGGACTGGCTTCCCTATCCAAATCTCAAAAAGAGTTGCCTTTTTTTATACTGTGCTTTAAGCCCACATGCTCCTCAGATGACCCAAGCCCCACTGACCACTTTGAGACACCCAGTGTTTCTCTATGGCCAGCAAGTGCCCGGCTATCTTCACTCCTGTACAACATGCCAGACACTCTAATATTTCTCAAATGACAGCTGGACTGTAGTGACCTGGATCTACTTCCAGATTATGATGAAAACCACCACAGACAATTGGGAGCATGAATGAGACAACACCATCCCATGTTGCCTAAACAACAACAGAATTACCAGTTTGTGGTGTCATTTACGTAGAGATTGACCTTGGTCAGTTATTTTTGTTAGGGCCCAGTTTGAACATTTTTACTTAATATGGGATAGAGCCAAAGATATATAAATAAGGGAAGGACCCTGGGTGTGGGAACACAGTACATTCCCTTGCACACAGGTTTGTGTGTGGTTAATAGGGCTAGGGATTTGTAATTGTATTTGGAACTTGGCCATTGGGAATGATGAATTGAAAAAAAACATTTTTTATAACTAACTAATTGCCAAGCCAAGGTGTTTTTTCCTTTTCCTCAAACATGTAAATGCATGTACTCTTGCATTTTGTTAAGATTGTTCTGATATTTGGAACTCAAAAGTAGCAGTCATGTCAAAGTAAGAGTGTTCTTTCCAGATCTGGTCCATTTTTTGGACAGATGCTGGGCAGGTTATGTGAGCTTATGATATTAATCATAATTAATAATGTTTTAATTTTGTAAACTTAAAAAGTATTAAGGCTTCTTGTACACTAGCAACGTGCATTTAGGAGCTTTTGCCATTTATTTTGCCAAAGCTCCTAAACGCAACTCCACAAAAGCCGATAGGCTTTTAGCAGAGTTTAGGAGCTACCGCGGTTTGGTGAGGTTCAACCTCAATTAACCCCCTTCTCCTGAACGCGGAAGAATAGTGTTCAGGTTAGGAATGTTTTGACCGCCGGTCACAGTAAAATGCAAAACCATTGCAAAATTGTGGCGGATTTTGCTTTTTACCACGTCTGCGATAAATGATGGCCAAGTGTACATGAACCCTTAGGGCCCATTCACACCAGAAACTGCACATAACTGTGCATTTTTGACTGCATATTTACATGGATTTGAAGCACGTTTGACATGCACTTGAACGCATTTTGCACACGCTTTTTGCTGTGTTTAGTACTGCATTATGCCATACATTTTTAGGCTTGGCTTTCTTGGCTTAAAGGAGTGAGGTGCAGTGTATTTGAAGTGCATTTGTAGCGCACTCCCTGCATTTGCAGTGCAGAAAAATGCAGCATGCTCTACTTATTTAACTGCACAATAATGATGTGAACTATGCCCATAGGATTACCTTGATTTTGGGCTGTCTATGCAGTTGGAGTGCTGTTCAAAAAGGGCCAATAAAGAGGCACGGTGCGGATGCATTTGAAGCACGATTGTAGCACGTTCCCTGAATTTGCGGTGCTGAAAAATTCAGCATGCTCTACCTTTTTTTTTTTTTTTAACTGTGCTGAACTGCACTGCAAGGATGTGAACTATGTCCACAGGATTACCTTGATTTTTGGCTGTCTATGCAGCTGAAGTACAGTTCAAAATGCATCCAACTGCACTCGGTGTGAAAGGGCCCTTCAACCAGAGCTTATGTTGTGTAAATGCGCAACAAAAAAGTAGCTTGCTGCTTTATTATGGCAATGGCTTGTTTTATGCCTATATTTCTGAGTACAGTAAAACCTTGGAACCTTGCGAGCATAATTTGTTCCGGGAAACATGCTTGTAATCCAAAGCACTTGTATATCAAAACAAATTTCCCCATAAGAAATAATGGAAACTCAAATGATTTGTTCCACAACCATTTATTCATAAATCCTTCAGTTTATAGTCCATATAAAAAGTTTATAGCAATGTGACCAGGTTGTGTAACCATAAAATGTCCATCCACAAATGGAAGCCTCCACAAGGGGATTAGAAGCAAAATCCAGCAGGAGCTATAGAGTGTAAAAGAGAAGAGAGGTGCCTCTAAGTGTAGATATGTTGCTAAATGTTGTACTTCCATTAAATGTAACCATATTGCTACACTTAGAGGTGTCTCCCTTCTCTTTTATACTCAGTTGTGACATGACGCTACTTATATATCAAGACATCGCTTGTATATCAAGTCAAAATATATTTAAAAATGTTGCTTGTCTTGCAAAACACTCTCAAACCAAGTTTCTCTATTATATCATGGGGCAGCACAGTGGTTGGCACTTTCACCTAGCAGCAAAAAGGGTCGCTGGTTCGAATCCCAACCACGACACCATCTGCCTGGAGATTGCATGTTCTCCCTGTGCCTGCGTGGGTTTCCTCTGGGTTCTCCGGATTCCTCCCACAATCTAAAGACATGCTGGTAGGTTAATCGGATCCTGTCTAAATTGGCCCTAGCATGTATGAATGTGTGTTAGGGACCTTAGGTTGTAAGCTCCTCGAGGGTAGGGACTGATGTTAATTTACAATGTATGTGTAAAGCGCTGCGTAAATTGACGGCGCTATATAAGTACCTAAAATAAATATTTTTATCCAGGGCCTTACATTCTCTAAACCTAGACTCAACTATGGCTATTTAGAGCTTTTGGAACGGTAAGGCTTTCCAAAAACTTTTCAGTGAGTCCCTGTTATGCTGTATATACCAATAAACTTGGCTGAATAGTATTATTAATAGAAGCAGCATTACAGCCCTAAGTTGTGACAGGTGAAGCCATATTCATATTTGATATCTCATGGTTATTCAGTTTGTGAATGCTTGCTAGAATTTTTGCAAGTGGGAGATCACCTTGGAAGTGGGGGCAGACCTGACTCATAAGATTCCTGCAGAGTATTATAGGTGTGGACTCTGGCACTGAGCTAAAAGACAGAAAAACTCTGTCCAGAATTCCAGGTGCTCAGATGTCTGACTCATACACTGGAGGGGAGGGAGGGGTTCCTTAGTGGAAGGCTTTAAAAGCTCAACAATTCAAGGACAGCCTGCAGGCAAGTCATAATAACTAGTGCTGACTTGTAAAGATTCAGGCATGCAGAGATGTGTGCAGGTATGTCAGTCCTGAGCACGAACCAAAAGCCTGGGACCACCTAATTCTCTGCTATCTATATAAAATATATATATATATATATATATATATATATATATATATATATATATATATATATATATATGATCTCCCTCCTTATATTCAGCGCACGTATATCCAGGCATATTCAATAATGCAGTGCAAAGAGCAATGAAGTAGTGCAAACTGCAATAACTAGCGATGAGTGAACCAGCAAATTGCAAACATTTTGATTATTCATCGGTATATACATGTAGATTTGTCTGCAGAGATACTTAGAATTTATAAGTCAAAATTGCACAGTTCTCCACAAAGCGGACAGTAAATAGTTATTGATCGGCAATGCAATTCTGATTCTCCTGATTTGATTGTCGTGTGCAATAACCTATGATGCACAATCCGAAAACTTATCTTGTGTACTTCAGTATCCAGAAGTGATCCTACTACTAATCTGTAGAATGCCTCATAGTACTTGCTTACTATGGGGGTTATTTACGAAAGGAAAATCCACTTTGCACTACAAGTATAAAGTGCACTTGAAATTGCACTGAAAGTGCGCTTGGAAGTGCTGTCACTGTAGATCCGAGGGGGACATGCAAGGAGAATAAAAAACAGCATTTTAGCTTGCACATGATTGGATGATAAAATCAGCAGAGCTTCCCCTCATTTCAGGTCAACCCCTTAGATTAACAGTGACTGCTCTTCCAAGTGCACTTTGCACTTGTAGTGCAAAGTGAATTTGCCTTTAGTAAATAACCCCCAATGTCATTAAAGAGGCAAATAAAAAAAAGCTTCTACAAATGTCAATACTCTTGCAACCCGACAGCATTGTATGCCATGCGTCATTTGTTGTGAGAAATACTTCATACAGTATATCAACAACCGTGCCTTTAAAGGGAATCTATTAAAATGCGGTGGGATGCTGCCATTCTTTGATCACTTGCTTATTCTGAATGATGCTCTTAGTATGAAGTCCAAGGGTCTCCAGTAGGATTGCCGCCTCATCCCTTTAAAACCGGACACATATGAATTACACAGGTTCTGTGGCTGATTAAGGTGATAATTAAACTCACTTGGTGCCTTATCTGCATTAAATTAGCCTCAGAACCTGTGTAATTAATATGTGTTCAGGTTTAATGGGATGAGGTGGCAACCCTAGTCACCAGAGATGAGCTTGGGTGTGCAGCTCCTAGTCCAAACCCACCCAAGCAGCAGGTATGCGCCCATTGTACACATGGGCCTGCAGGGCTGGGTAACTCAGGTGGGTTCGGACTAGGATCCGAGCTTATCGCTGGTGGCCACTTCAGCGGCACTAAACTGCAGAGGGGATATTTTACCTTCTCTGCTTACATTCCAACATTTCAACTGTAAACTAAGTTCTCTAGATAAAGGAAGAAGCACATAGGAGCTGAAGTATGCCAAAAAACATGTTTTCTATAGCCGGGTAGGATCCTTTTTAATAAGTACAGTAAAAAAAGAAATTTGGAGGCTATTTGGTTGATATGAGTACAAGCAAATGTTTCGCATACCACATTTTTATATAAAAGCCACAAAGTCATTATTTAAGGCTGGGTTCACACCTATGCAGATTTCTCCGCATCCAATTCACATAGCAGGAGATTGTGATCGTCTCTCTCTATGGAGCAGGTTCACACATCTCCGCAGTGGCTCCGGTGAAAATTGCACAGGAGTCCTGTGCTTCTTTTGGTCCGTTTCAGATCCGAATTTAGCCAAAAATTGGGGCTGAAATTGAACCTGAAACTGTGAATGGAGACGCACTGGATTCCTGCTGTGAGCCGGAGTGTGCTGCAGTGTGAATGCAGCCTCAAGGACAAATTCTCTAAATACAATTAAAGCAATAGTGAAAAGCTAATGTAACATGAAAAGAATATCCACCTATGCCCCAGTTCTGCTGATCAGCCGGGCATAGAAGACTTATTCTGGCCATACATTGTACAATTTTGCTTTAGAGAAAAACTTTCCATTTGTATGCAATCAGGCAGGCCCTTGCACTACATAGTTGAAAGTAAATCTAAAGGAAATTGAAGAAAATTGTATAATGTATGGCCAGCTTGAGGGTGGCCATACATACAACTTAATTTGCAGTTGCACTCTGCAAGTGCAATTGCTCCAGAGCTTAGAGTAAATGAGGGAGAGCTCTGCTGACTTCCATCATCCAATCATGTGCAAGCAAACATGCCGTTTTCTTTATTTTCCTTACATGTGATTGGCTATTCTTTGCAAAGTGAAGCTTTACCTCATTTGTTACGATCTGGAGCAACTGCACTTGCAGAGTGCAGTTGCACTTTGAAAAGCGCACAATGGGGATTATTTATGAAAGGTAAATCCACTTTGCACTCCAAGTGCACTTGGAAGTGCAGTCGCTCTAAATCTAAGGGGTAGATCTGAAATGAGTGGAAGCTCTGCTGATTTTATCATCCAATCATGTGCAAGCTAAAATGCTGTTTTTTATTTTCCTTGCATATCCCCCTCGGATCTACAGTGACTTTACTTTCAAGTGCACTTGCAGTGCAAAGTGGATTTGCCTTTAGTAAATCAACCCCATGGATTCAGTCGTTCATGCGAAACACCATGGCTAGACAAATATCCCTTGGATGCTGTTGGGAATACTCGGACAGTGGCCGCAGTCACTGTTTGTCCAGCAATCTTCCACCTGGCCCCTTCCAAATAAAGTCAATTTAAACTTTTGAATTTTGTCAAGCTGGTTGGTGCTGACGGGGGATGAATATGGGCATTTGCTGATCTCTACATACGACGCAGTTCTAGGACAGACAGGATTAGTTAGTCCTGCAGTGCATTTCTGTACAACTCAGCTTGGGAAGTCCCTCTATGCAAAATGTGGGGGTTATTTACTAAAGGCAAAGTGCACTTGAAAATGCACTGGTAGTGCAGTCGCTGTAAATCTGAGGGGTAGATCTGAAATGAGGGGAATCTCTGCTGATTTTATCATCCAATCATGTGCAAGCTAAAATGCTATTTTTTATTCTCCTTGCATGATCCCCCTCGGATCTACAGTGACTGCACTTCCAAGTGCACTTTCAGTACAATTTCAAGTGCACTTTGCACTTGTAGTTTGCACTGGATTTGCCTTTCGTAAAAAAAACCCTCAGTTTGCATAGAGGGACTTCCCAAGCTGAGATGTAAAGTTGATTATTTTAATGTATCACAGTTATTGATGTCTGTGAGAGCTAATACAATAAAATGTTTTAGCAGAACACCTATGTTATGTTTGGGATTTGCCCTGCTGTCGCGTAGACTGCAGAAAGTGTCGCGTCTGGGTGGGGTGAGAATGCTCTCCTTTCTCTGTGTGATGTGCAGGGAAGCCGCCCCACCCAAAGCTACAGAGAAACAACATTGACAGAATCAGAGCAGGGAGGAATCCCTACCACACCCAGACCAGACAACGCTCCTGTTTAATGTGCTCTCCCAGCTCAGGCCTACTGAAAACAAACCTATGTACCTTCTATGTGAATATAACCACTTACCTTACTACCCCCATAATGTGGTATGGCAAGCACATCCCCAAGTAAATTGAGATGATCTGTGAATGAATGCTAGGAGCATTATCATCAATAGGTTGTTATATATCTTAATATCCTCATTTCTAAAACTTGGAATCTTTAGTGATTCTAGAATCCGGAGTAACATTTTAAACTATGTAAGTTATTATGTCCACTTGGATACACATGCGATGATTCTTGGCCGCTGTATTATTCTCTAGGCAATTCTGGATGTGGTTTGCCGAGGATGTTTAACTGATGTATTCTTTGAAGTTAACACTCATCATTGAATAAAACTGTGTTAATCATATTTTTTTGAGTCAATAGTCAAGCATGATCAATCAGATAAAATTATTTAGAGAATGGTAGATGAAAGATCATCTACAACAAAACAGATATGCCAGCATCATTCAACACTATCATTTCAAACAGTGGGACTAAATTTAGTTGCGCAACACAGCAATTTGTACATGTAATAGATACAATTGTACATGGATTACTAGGTGATGCAGATACACCCACTGCGAGTCTTGGTACTGGAGCCGCATAAATGTGTAAACAAGGGAGACACCGTATGTCAAGACCCGCACGTCTCGCGAAAGCAGTGCGATTTGGCTGCAGGTGGTTGCGACCAGAACACACAGTGTGAAGCTAGCCTAGGGTTTCATGTACACTACACAGTACATTTACCTTGGCCGTGGAAAAACGTGGCAAGATCATAAGGTGATTTTGTAATTTTACTGTATTTTGCATTGTCCCATGGCCAGCGTTTAGGCTGGGTTCACACCTATACAAATTGGGTGTGGAATTCCCCACATCCAATTCGCATAGCAGGAGAATGTGACCGGCTCTCTATGGAGCCAGTTCACATATCTCCAGGGTGGCTGCGGAGTGCACTGCACAGAAACGCTGTGCGTCTTTGGCTCAGTTTCAGGACCGAATTCAGGCAAAGATTCATCCCTGAAACGGAAAACAGGGACGCACCACGTTCCTGTGCGATCCGTGGCCGATTTAGGTGTGAATCGAGCCTTAAACTGTTCCTATCCTGAACACAATTCTTTCGCGTTCAGGAGAGGGGGTTTGAAGCTCACCTAAATGTCGCAGCTCCTAAACTCTGCTAAAAGCCTCTGGGTACAATGACACATAGGGGTTGATTTACTAACAGGAAATCCACTTTGCACTATAAGTACACTCACTTTAGATCTGAGGGGAAGATCTGAAATGAGGGAAAGCTCTACTGATTTTATCATCCAATCATGTACAAGCAAAAATGCAGTTTTTGATTATCCTTGCATGCCCCCTCAGATACAGTAAAACCTTGAATTGCGAGCATAATTCATTCCAGAAACATGCTTGTAATCCAAAGCACTTGTATATCAAAGCAAATTTCCCCATAAGAAATAATGGAAACTCAAATGATTCGTTCCATAACCATTTACTGTATTCAGAAGTCCTTCAGTTTAAAGTCCATATAAAAATATTATAGCAATGTGACCAGGTTGTGTAACCATAAAATGTCCATCCACAAATGGCAGCCTCCACAAGGGGATTAGAAGCAAAATCCAGCAGGAGCTACAGAGTATAAAAGAGAAGAGAGGAGCCTCTAAGTGTAGCAATATGGTTACATTTAATGATGGTACAACATTTAGCAACTCACATGGTTGATGTTTAAAAAACGTACATCTAAGTATGCAGGCATCCGGGGTAAAGCTGTCTACATAGACCATCCCCCACACCGCTGGCTCTCACCGCTGTCAGTCTGCAATTGTGACTGGGAAGACTACCCTGCAGTAGAGTGATTAAACCACTCGTGGAGCGCAGCATGGAAAGGACGATGTCAATGGCAGTGAGGAAGATGGTCTATGTGGACAGCTTTACCCCGGATGCCTGCATACTTAGATGTGCCTCTTTTAATCATCAACCATGTGACTTGCTAAATGTTGTACCTTCATTAAATGTATCCATATTGCTACACTTAGAGGCGCCTCTCTTCTCTTTTACAAAACATATTACAGCACACACATTCAAGAATGACATTTCCTGCAAGGCTAGTTAAAAACACCTGAACATATTCAAAAAAATACGGGGTTTGGTCACACTATATGGTCATATAGTGCTAAGCCCACTTACTGCGACAAAGTACCCCGAATTAGTGGGTCCTACTCTAGTAATAGAATGGAAGATCCTGCGTCTCACTCATGGGAGCTGAACTCCTCTATGTGGGAGAACTGAAGGGGATTCCTCCTGTGCACTGGTGGCCACTAAATAAGAGGTAATGAAGGGGGGGAGGGGTGATCCAGCCCAAAAAAAACCTGGTCAGGGTTTTATACGATATACAAAAACATATTTGGGGGGCACACCCTAAAATGCGTTTCTCTTCTTTTTCATACTCAGTTGTGACATTACGCTACTTGTATATCAAGTCAAGAATTATTAAAAAAAATTTGCTTGTCTTGCAAAACGCTCCCAAACCAAGGTTTTACTGTACAGCGACTGCACTTCCAAGTGTACTTGCAGTGCAAAGTGGATTTGCCTTTAGTAAATAGATCCCCCAGGCTTTTATGGGGCTGAGTTTAGGAGCTTTGGCAAAAAAAGCGCCAAAACCTCCTAAACTCAAGTTTAGGGCCTGCCAGTGTAGGCAAGTGTACTTGAAGCCTTAGTGACACTCAGAAACCAGTATGGGGAAAGAAACAATTGGTACCACAAAATAACAACTCATAAAGATTGTTTTGCACCACAGATAAAAAAAAATAAATCACAGCATGTTATTCATATGGGCATTTCTTTCACACTAAATAGAATCCACAATAATATCTGCAATAAACTGCACCCAATGCACAAGTGTAACAGGATCAGTCTGTGTTTAGTACAGAATTATAGTGGTACTCATCAGTGAAAAAAAAATAACCTTGTTCCCTCTTTCAGGCTTATCAATAAAACATATCTAATCCTAAGTACAAAAGTATAATATATTGCAGTTTACCAGTCCTTAGATGTGGTGAGGTGTCATTGTACAACAGGAAACGTGTAAAGCTAGCCATGCCGTGCATTGAATTTTGGACAATTCTTGGTGAACCAGCTGAAATTCATTCTATGGATGGTCCTGTGGGCAACATCTGGCTTCACAAAAGTCAATTTTTTAATTGATTCTTGTTGAAAGAGCTGGCTGGAAAATTGTCGGCTAGAGCCAGACAGTTGGAGACTTTCGGTTTTATCTTTATGTAAGCTGATTGTAAAGTTATTTTTCTCATTTTTAAATAAACTTGTAATACTTGCCTGCTCTGTGTAATGGTTTTGCACAGAGCAGCCCCGATCCTACTCTTCTAGGGTCCCCTACTGGGCTTCTCCTGTTCTCCGTGTGCCACCATAGCAAGCAGCTTCCTATGATGGCACACGTGAGGGCTCGATCCCAACATTCACACACACAGTACGGGCCGCGGCCCCCCCCACTGCTCCCTCATCACTGGATTTGATTGACAGGAGACAACGTCTCCCGCTGCTCTCACTAGGTCCAGTGAGGCGGGAGAGTGAGCAGAGCCAAGTCGCTGCTCTTGGGCACTGCGCTGGGTCAAGAAGGGGCTCTGGTATTAGAAGGGAGGGAGGGACTGACAATAGAAGGTTTTTTACCTTAACCACTTCTATACCGAGCACTTTCACCCCTTTCCTGCCCAGACCAATTTTCAGATTTCAGCGCTGTCAGACTTTGAATGACAATCGCACAGTCATGCAACACTGTACCCATATGAAATTTTTTTTTGAGACAGGAAGAGCTTTCTTTTGCTGGTATTAAATGACCACAGTTTTTTTTTGCTAAATAAACAAAAATAAAAAGACCAGAAATTGTGTTTCTTAGTTTCTGTTATACAATTTTGCAGATAAGTAATTTTTCTGCACTGATGAGGTCACACTGATTGGAACTGATGATCACTACTCTGATTATCAGTGTAAACAATGTACTCACCGTCCCCTGCCTGAATTGCTGGTTATTGGCTCTCCTTTCCTCATTCAGAGACAGCATGTGAGGAAAGCAAAGCCTATAACCAACAAGTCTGTTTACATGTGATCAGCTGTGATTGGATACAGCTGATCACATGGTGAAGTGGCGCTGTGATTGGCCCTTTGCTGCGATCTGTCTGCGGTCACAGAGCATGCAGGAGATGCACACATGGGAGGACGTCCATGGGCATCCTCCAAGAACTGTAGCAGTTAATGCAAAGAATGCATTAAAGTAAAAAAAAGCCTTCAGCCTTTACAACCTCTTTAAACACAAAATATAGTAACCATAGTAAGCAGTTATAACCTACATTGTGCTAATAGCTAAACCAGTATGTTTGCTGTGAGTTGGTGATTCTCATAGTCATTCTTATCAACTGATGCTTCTTGGACATAGGGCTCTTCCCTGACATCCCTGTTACCACAACAATACAATGTTTTCATAGTGATGCAATAGTCCTCTAGTCAATAAATGTCTGTTGCAAGTTTAATGTTATTATTATGGATGAACTGAGTTGCTAGAGTTAGGGATGTGTTTGTCCCTTGCCCTCAATTTCCTCATTATCTACTTTGTAAAAAGCTGGCTGATTAAGTAAGGGAGCAAGCAGAGGGCTGCCTGTATCAGACATACTCCCTTCCTGCAAGTTTAAAGTCAGAGTCCAGTTTTCCTTTCACTATGAAATAGTTGGTTTGGGCCAAGCTGGCCCAAACCAACTATTTCCATAGCAAAGTTATTCTGCCACTGTGTGCTCTGTATCATACTGTAGTAGCATTAGTCAAGCGTGACTTCTGCTGCTGGAACATTATCGAGTCAGGCTGAGTGGTTCTAAGCCAGTCATAGGAAGCTTTGTAATTTTTAGCGAATAATACAAGGCCTCCTCTGATTGGATGAGGTGCAGGGGCAGTCAAATTATGTCATGATTTCCACTTCAGCCAATCAGAGGAAGCCTTGTATTCACTGATAAAAATACAAGGTTCCCGAGTGACGGAGACGCACTCGGCCTGACTCGGTTTTGCTCCAGCAATAGATAGGAAGTCACCTGAGATACTGCCAGAACAAAACATTGCAGAATTTTTTGATTTTCAGAAGCATTTCTGAGTATTTTTAGAAGGAGAGGTTGGCAATGGTAGCCTTCGTGTTCTGTCAGTACAGGTTAACTACTTGCCTTCTACCTACAGTACATTTTCTGTGGGTGGGTGGCAGCTCCAGGCTAAGTGGCGTATGGATACATTGCGGCTTAATTCCTGGTTCTCAGGCATGCTGCGTGTGCCCCTGATGATTTGTGCTGTGATTGGCCACAGTATGAGTCTGTCAGCAGATTACAGCCAATTATTTTGGTTCTATACCTGCTGTGGCCACACAGGATTTGGCCAGTTTCTCCCTCCCTGAGCTCTTTTTGTTCAGGGAGAGAAGCTAGACAGATTCTGTGTAAATAAAAGCAGATCATATACACTTGCACACACTTGTTAGGCGCATGAAACCTCTTGATTGCCCTCCACAGTTAACCATTTGACTGCCTTGTCACCAACCAATGCCATTAGTACAGTGACAGTGTAGAGTATTATCACTGATCGCGGAATTAGTGTCATTAGCGACGTCCGTGTCAGTTAGTGTTCCTCCCAGCCAGTGTCAGTTAGCGCCAGATTGGCCGCCACAGTATCACAGTCACATTATAAGTCGCTGATTACCGCCATTACCAGTATAGTGTTTGTACGGATCAGTGTCCCCAATATTGCAGTTTGGTTTTTACCAAAGACATGTACCAGAATACATTTTAGCCTGAATTCCTAAATTTATGAAGACATTTGGTTTTTGTTGGATATGTTTTATACCAGAAAGTAGAAAATATGTTTGTTTTATTTCACAATTTTAGGTCTTTTTTCATTTATATGATATAAAAAACTCAGTGGTGATCAAATACCACCAAAAGAAAACTGTTTGTGTTAAAAAAAAAAGATATAAAGTTTTATTTGGGTACAGCATTGCTGACCGAGCAATTGTCAGGTAAAGTAGCACAGTGCTGAATAGCAAAAAATGCCCCAGACATTAACAGGGTAGAACATTCTGGAGGTCAAGTGGTTAAAGCACCCTTCGCACAACTTAGGGGCTCATTTATAAAAGAAAGGCAGTATCTCTATTTGCTGGACACTGCAGTGTTTACTCCATATTGCACATACATAAAATGCAAGCTCATGTAGTTTTCCAAGCATTACTCTGCAGAGAGCATTCTGGCTCTGTATAGGCTAGCCATTGAGAACTTCTTATTTCCTGCAGTAGAGGTTACATTAATATATCTTCAAGTTGCTTTGGATCGATTGCAGCTCTTCCTTTTTATTGCTGTCCTCACTCACAGCAAGACGTGAGGGGAATTCATCCTAACAAAGATATAAACAGCCATAAAAAGTTCAAAGTTTTTTTTTATATTCTCACTTTATAAAGTTTGAGTTTAGGTTATGCTAAGTTCAGATATGGAATAGCTGAGATGCTCATTTTGTTTAATTTAGTTGTGCCACCGCTATCCAACAGTTTCCACTGTTTCTCAAAGGCAGGTTCACTTTAAAAGGATAGTTCACCTTTACAAAAAGTGCCTATGCAGGTAAGGGATGTTTGTAGATTAAAACTGTGCAGCTCTGACTAAAGATGAATGACACCCTTGCCATAGGTGTAGGTCATTTACATACCTTATGAAGCCTGACTGAAATACTCCCAGGATGTTGCTAAGTGAGGCCTAGTCATCACTGCTCACCTCCACCATCACAGGAGTGAGCTCTTTCTCTGATTCTAATCCCCTCACATACTCTTTCTCTCCCCTGATGCAGTAGCTTTGAGCTAAGCATTTGAGAGCTCACTCCTGTGATGGTGGAGGTGAGCAGTAATGACTAGGCCTCACTTAGCAACGTTCTGTGAGTATTTCAGTCAGGTTTCATAAGGTATGTAAATGGCCTACACCTATAGCAAGGGCTTTATTTAACTTTAGTCAGTGCTGCACAGTTTGCTTTTATCTACAGATACCCCTTATCTGCATAGGAATTTTTGTGGTAAAGGTGGACTATCCCTTTAAGGAGACTACGATTAAAAACGTTACCTTTTTAAGCAAAAATCTGAATCTGATATTGCAAAAGATTGGCTCATGAGTTAGCAGGCAATAGGAGACGATCACTTCAGATATTCAGGCCTTTGCTGAAATGCATACATGAGTGATAACTGACCATTATGGGAATGCTATGTTACCCGCAGTCTATTACTGCTGGCTGAAAAATGTAGTTCAGCATAGCACAGGTGGTAGAGACCATTCATTAGAAGGGAAGATATGCAACTTAATGCAATAAGGGTACCTGGTAGAAAAATGTTTTGCACATTCTTTTAAGTATATTGCAAAACTAATCATTCAATCTTTGCTGAAGTTATCTGTCTAGGACACCTGTAATAGCAGCAATCCTGTCATGTCTCTGCTAGGTGTGGAGCGGCTTGCTGGGCGGGGAGCAGTTTGCAGGGTGGGGCTGGTTAAAGCTCAGTGTGAAATGCTGGATTTTGCTTGCATGTCATTTTTTCTCTAGTAATTAAAGTTCATTCAATAGCATTGTGAATCCACCCAAAGCTTGGCTGCGATTTCACACAAGCACACACCTCATTCCTTGCTGGGCTCATGCCTAGGTTTGTTCATTAACTCTACAAACACATTTGTTCTGATTTTTAGATGGCTGATGTGTTGGGACCTAATATGGCCAGATTTTTACGTTAATACCCATGCATACATTTATTCTTCATCAGCAATCCAGTGCCAGCTATGGTGATATCTAAAGAAGTATAGCAACTACTCAGATTTTAGTTCATTGTAGATAGATCAATGAAAGGTGAGATGTGAGCGGTTGCTAAGAGTTTCAGCTAATATCTCATATAATCAGTGAATAAAAACTCTACTTGAATCTGTCCCCCAGGACCCAGTTATTCCTTACTGGATGCCACCATCTTGCTTTTTACACACAGCCCAGAGTTCAGGAAGCCATTACAGCCCAGATATCACATTCTTACCGTTCCTATGGCAATCCCATCTCACTGCACTTTGCAAACATCAGCATCCAGGGCGGTGATAATTGAGTGATTAGGGATGGAATGAATAAAGGAGGGTGGAATTATTATAGTGCACCCTTTTGATGGATTGCAGAGGCCCCTTTAGACTCCATTCACACTTGTGCGACTTGTCATGCAACTTTTGGACATCAAAGTTGCATGACAAGTTGTTCCCCATGTTTTCCAATGATAACCATTTCAAGCACTACTTTGGTCTGACTTTCATGCAACTTGAGGGCCATAGACTTCAGTGTTAACCCTCAAAAGTTGCATGAAAGTCGTACCTGAATGTTATACAATGCAATAGTTGTCCATTATCATTGGTCAAAGCCAAAGTTGTGTCCAGGTTGCACCCATCCAAAGTTGCACCAAAGTTGCACTCCAAAATCAGCGCAACTTTAGAGTCATACAAGTGTGAATGGAGCATTAGGGTTGTAATGTTATACATGTCCTGGCTGCTGTTTTGCGCCTATTTCTTTTTTTGCCCCACTTATTTTGCAAAGTCACTTGGAGCATGGAGTCTTGTGTTGTTATACTCATGTCTGCAATGGTTTCTTCATTTGCATATCTGGAGGGTAAATAAAGAAATGAACTGGCGCAAGAGCTTCTTCTTTTGGGACCGAATGCAATCAGCAAGCTACCAAGCCTCCCTACCTGTTTATGCCACAGCATTTTCTGTGTTTTTGTCACTTATTCCAAATTGGGGACTTTTCATTTATGTTTAAGGCTGGGTTCACACTTGAGAACGCAGCGGCTCACAGCAGGAGTGAGCGTCTCCATTCACCGTCTCAGGTCTGATTTTAGCCCGAATTTTGGGATGATTTGGGCCTGACTTGGACCAAAAGATGCACAGGGCTCCTGGAGCCGCTGCAGAGATGTGTGACCCGGCTCCATAGAGAGTCGGTCACAATCTCCTGCTATGTGAATTGGATGCGGAAAAGCCACATCCAATTCACAAAAGTGTGATGTTTGTTTGAGTTGTATGGCTGAGCAATATATCTTATTGTTTTTTTATCTTGGTTGGTTAATAATTTATTCCTTATGCTTATCCAATAAAGGGCTATGCCATTATTATCCACATAATTTGATGTGCTTGCTTATTTATTGTTTTATTCTATTTATGGTTCTGGATGGTGCCATTTGCAATTACATGAGGGTGTAGCTGCGCATAGGCCTTCATGTCACTGAGCATACCTCCCAACTTTTTGAGATGGGAACGAGGGACATCTATTAGCAAAAGTATATAGGCATAGGACACACCCGCTGTCACGCCACCTTAAAGGTGAATTATACAAAAAATATTAGTTAAACCCGCAAGTGTTTCTTTTTTTTAATTGACATATATAGCAATTTAGAATTTGGACGAAAGGTTTAGCACTGGGAAACACTATTTGAAAGCTAGAAATGTGCATTTTATATACAACTATATAGAGCAGATCAAAATGAGGGACAAATGAGGAGGAAAGAGGGACAGAGGATATTTGTTTCAAATCAGGGACTATCCCTCAAAATCAGGGACAGTTGGGAGCTATGACTGAGTGTTGTGGGGGACACAGGAGATAGGAAGTGTTGGTTTTCCAATGAACATCAGGGGACAATTCCTTAGCAACAGAGCAGCATTCAGCGATGTGGGTGGCAAGAGAGGTAACTATTCTGTTTCTTCTTTACAGATACGTGCTTGGTTGATACTTCTTACTTAAGTGATAGGGTCACTTTGGAGGGTAAGTGCAATTTAAAACAAAGTGCACTTAACCTTTTTACCCCTTTTCCTGACCCAAACCAGCCAAAACACTTATTCCCAATGCTTGCTTACCTCTATCTGACAGCTGCAGCCTCTGGTGGTTGTTTGCATCCTGCATTCAGCAAGTCTTCAGTGCCCTGGGCATGCCTGCAAATTGGATCCCCATAAACTTCTATAGTAATGTATCTTGAGACTGGAAATGCTCGGGAGATGATCCTATATAAGTCTATAGGAAACTTCTGTACAGTAGTTCCCAACTTTCGTCCCATGATGTAAACAAACAATAGAGGCCGCAGCCTTCGGTCAGGGATAAGTATGTGTAGCACTAACTCACGGTGGAGCTGCTGATTTAAAACGGGTTGTTACCCTCACCTTGTTACCTGTAATTTCACCAACACTGGGTCTAGGGGTCTCCGTTGAGCTTACTGCGAGGCAATGTAGGCACCAGTCACTTAAGTACTTTTTCAATGCTTTAATGTAGATAACTGGAAGAAGTAGCAGGAAAGAGGTAGAAGGAGAGTTGCAAGGGTGTTCAAATACCTTTTCTTGGCGTAGCGTCAAGGAATTTAAATTTAAACACCCACAGGCGCAATGTGTAACTGCACGCAAGACAGCCAAGCTGGAACAGAGGCTAAACTAACCTTAGATTAAACCTGAACAATGTATAGCACAGATGATTCATTAAATTTACCTATAAGCGGTAGAAATCTACCAGCGCTACATATGCATATGGAGACAGGGAGGATAAGCTAGTTTAGGTCAAGAAAGGTGGCACAAAGGATATATGCCCTTTGTTATAACTGCACTTCATTTTTAATGCACTTCTTCTTATTGAATAAGCACCTCTGTTTTATGTCGTCATCACGCGACTCAGGCCAGTCACAGAGGCGGAGTCCACAGCCTCAGAAGGAAGAGGGGTAAAGATGGATGCGGCCACCAGCGGGGACAGGGGGGACATCACAGGTTTCATTTGCAGGTAAGTGCAACATAATGGGCTAGTATGCGATGCATACTAGCCCATTATGCTTTTACTTTACGGGGGGGAAAAAACTGGAAGTAAAACCCATCAGGGTTTACTTCCTCTTTAACCTTCCAGAAAAATGCTGCTAAACTCCTGTAGGATAAAAAATGTCTTTAAGCTTACAGGGTGCATAAGGCCTAAAACTTAAAGTGGAACTTCAGTCATTTTTCCATCCTTCCATCTATTAAATCTTCTGCCCTTGTTGTTTTAACTTTGAGTAGTAAAACTTTTTTTTGCTGCCAGTAAATACCTTATACAGCCCACTTTATGTTTCTTGTCTGGTCATTAGCCTAGGCGTATGACATCATGCACAGCTCTCTCTCTGACTCTCATGAGAGTTTGCCAGGAAGGGAGGGGGGATGAGTCATAAGAAGGCCAATGAGTGCTGCAAGGCTGCAGAGCTGGAGGTGTGCCTCTGTGTGTCTGTGTAAATCCAGGAGGTGCACAGGCAGCAGCTTCAGCCGCCCACAGTTAAAATGGCTGCAGCCACACTAAAGCCTCGTACACATGATCAGATTTTCAGACAAATGTTCGTCCATTTTTTGTTGCACGCTAGTCTCATGTCGAAAGTGAAGAGGTTACTCACCATACCAAAATTCTCATATGACAGAATTCAACTTCAGAAGTGACGTCATGCATTGAATAGTTTTGTATGTATTCTTTAGTTTCTGAGAATGCGTAGTCTTGCTCTTCTGATTTTTTTAGGGTGAAAACTGTACTACTTAAATGAAAATCGAACGTTGTGTTCACATACGATTAAAATGTTATAGTCGTGATGACGTGCGACCGGACTAAAACAAGGAAGTTCATAGCCGGTAGTCAATAGCTGCCCTAGCGTCGTTTTTTTGTCCGTCGGACTAGCATACAGACGAGCGGACTTTTCGACCGGACTCGAATCCGTCGAAAAGATTTGAAACATGTTTCATTTCTAGGTCCGTCAAGCATTTGGGGAAAAAAAGTCAGCTGGAGCCCATACACGATCGAATTGTCTGAACCAAGTGTGCCGTAAAGTCCGGTCGTGTGTATGCGGCATTAGGCCGGGTTCACACTAAAACGGGCCGCGGATCGCATAGGAGCGCTGTGCATCATGTTCCCTGCTTCAGGGAGGAATCAGGGCCGAATCTATGCCCTGAAACTGAGCCAAAGATGCGCAGCGTTTCTGTGCAGTGCGCTCCGCAGCTGCAATGGCGATATGTGAACCGGCTCCATAGGGAGCCGGTCACATTCTCCTGCTATGCGAATTGGATGCGGTGAAAACCGCATCTAATTCGCATAGGTGTGAACTCGACTTTTTTTTTTGCTAACTCGCATATGACCTTTAAAACAGGCTGACTGCAGCGGTATGCTAGAAGCTATTTTCCAGTTGATTGCATTGTGTTTTTAAGGGTCCATGCATGGTCACTTTGATCTCCAATATATGTGTGACCCCCTCTGCATAACCCCTGTGCCCATACAGACTTCTGGTGTACAAACTTGCAAAAATGTTCATGCAGCTCAAATTGTTCACAGGCCCATAGGATTACCAAGTAGGGCTATTTCCAAAGGTAGTGAAATATATTTACTTATATTAACAAAAATGGTGTGATAGTATGGTTGCCATCTGGGTGGTTAAAATTAAATCTAATTGGTTGATATGCTTTCATGATTTTAGCACCATAGAGTTGTTTTTTTTTGCACTGCAATTTTGAATAATACCATAACCATTAAAGCTTTGCTCAATGCTTGGACAACACGAGCACAACAAATTCTACTAAGCCGGCCATACATGAATCATTTTTTTCCATCGTATGACGTCCTCCTATGATCACGCTGCCCCGCACCCCCTGCGGCAGACTCAGCTGATCACAGATCGGGGTAAAGAGCCAATCACAGCAGCCTTTTACAAAGTGATCAGCTGTGTCCAATGACAGCTGGTCACAATGTAAACACAAGCCAGATATCGGCTTTCCGTTCCTCATGTTAGTCAGGTTGAAAAAAGACACAGGTCCATCCAGTCCAACCAAAAAAATAAATAAAAAATAAATACAATCCCATATACACAATCCTATACCCACAGTTGATCCAGAGGAAGGTGAAAAACCCCAGCAAAGCATGATCCAATTTGCTATAGCAGGGGAAAAAAATTCCTTCCTGATCCCCCGAGAGGCAATCGGATTTTCCCTGGATCAACTTTACCTATAAATCTTAGCACCCAGTTATATTATGTACATTTAGGAAAGAATCCAGGCCTTTTTTAAAGCAATCTACTGAGCTGGCCAGAACCACCTCTAGAGGGAGTCTATTCCACATTTCCACAGCTCTTACTGTGAAGAAACCTTTTCATATTTGGAGATGAAATCTTTTTTCCTCCTAGATGTAAAGAGTGCCCTCTTGTCCTCTGTGATGACCTTAAAGTGAATAACTCAACACCAAGTTCACTATATGGACCACTTATGTATTTACACATGTTGATCATTTCCCCCCTTAATCTACTCTTCCCAAGAGGGAATAAATTCAGTTCCTCTAATCTTTCCTCCTAGCTCCATGCCTCTTATCAGTTTGGTTGCCCTTCTCTGTGCTTTCTCCAGTCCCCCTGATATCCCTTTTGAGAACTGGTGCCCAAAACTGAACTGCATATTCCAGATGAGGTCTTACTAATGATTTGTACAGGGGCAAAATTATATCTCTCTCTCTGGAATCCATACTTCTCTTAATAGAAGAAAGGACTTTGCTCTCTTTGGAAACCGCAGCTTGCATTGCATGCTATTATTGAGCTTATGATTTACCAAAACCCCCAGATCCTTCTCCACCATTGATTCCCCCAATTGTACTCCCCCTAGTAATTTATGATGCATGCATATTCTTAGCCCCCAAGTGCATAACTTTACATTTATCAGCATTAAACCTCATTTGCCACTTAGTTGCCCAATTAGACAGTGAATTGAGGTCGGCTTGTAAATTGGAGACATCCTGTAAGGACATTATTCCACTGCATAGTTTAGTGTCATCTGCAAAGACAGAAATGGTACTTTTAATCCCAGACCCTATATCATTAATAAAGATATTTAAAAGTAAGGGTCCCAGCACTGAACCTTGGGGTACACGACTGATAACCCTAGACCATTCAGAGTATGAATCATTAACCAGTAATCTCAGAATTCTGTCTTTTAGCCAGTTTTCTATCCATTTACAAATTGATCTTTCCAAGCCTGTAGACTTTACCTTACACATGAGTCTCCAGTATCTTCCCGACTATAGAAGTTTAACTAACAGGTCTATAGTTACTTGGCAAAGACTTTGATCCCTTTTTAAATATGGGCACCACATTGGCCCTGCACCAATTCAGGGGTAACATTCCAGTCATTAACGAGTCCCTAAATATTAGAAACAATGGCCTTGAAATGACAGAGCTCAATTCTTTTAGGATGCCATCTTATCCAGGTGCTTTATCCACCTTTATTCTGTCTAAATATTTCTGGACCATATCACTTTTGAGCCATTGTGGATCATTTGGGGCTGTGTCACTACCACCCCCATTATGGACATGAGCTCCCCCATGCTCCTTTGTATACACAGAGCTGAAAAAAATATATTTAATAAATTTGCCTTCTCTTTGTCCCCAGTCACCCACTCTCTTTGTCACCAGTCACCTGACCTTTTTACTATTAATAAATATGAAGAATTTTCTGGGGTTTGTCCTACTTTCTTTTGCAATCTGTAGTTCGTTTTGAATTTTTGCGTCCTTGATTCTCTTTTTACATATTCTGTTATATTCTTTGTAATTCATTTTGATATTTTTAAAAAGTTTTTTTTTAATTATTTATAGCCATTTTAACTTTGGCCCTGAGCCACATAGGTTATATTTTTAGCCTTTTAAACTTATTACCCATGGGAATATACTTTTCAGTGAGTTCACATATAGTCTTTTTGAAGAATTCCCATCTCTGTTCTGTGTCCATTGATGCCAATATTCCCTCCCAGTCTAAGTCCTGGAGAGCAGCCCACATCCTTGGAAAATTTGCTCTCCTAAAGTTAGGTGTTTTTATCTTTCCTGTACGTGTTTGTTGCTTACAGCTAACATTAAATGAAATCAGGTTATGGTCATCTATACTAATAATCAGGGCCCTGATTATCAATGCAGTTCCAACAGTGCCGACCAGTGCTGCCAATCAGTGCCGCCAATCAGTGCCTCCTTATCAGTGTCAACTATCAGTGCTGCATATCAGTGCTGCCTATTAGTGCCTCCTCATCAGTGCCCATTAGTGCAGCCTCATCAGCGCACATCAGTGAAGGAGAAAAATTACGCATTTGCAATATTTTAGAACAAACTATTAAAAACACAACAGTGCCATCCATCAGTGCCACCTATCAGTGCCCACCAGTGCTGCCTCATCGGTTCCTATCAATGCAGCCTCATCAGTTCCGCCTCATCAGTGCCCATCAGCACTGCCGATCAGTGCCTATCAGTGCAGCCTCATCAGCACACATCAATGAAGGAGGAACATTACCTGTTTGCAAAATTTTAGAACAAACTATAAAAAACCTTTTTTTTCACATTTTTCAGTCTTTTTTTGTTTGTTTAGCAAAAAATAAAAAACCTAGTGGCGATTAAATACCACCAAAAGAAAGCTCTATTTGTGTGAAGAAAATGATAAAAATGTCATATGGGTAAAGTGTTGCATGACCGCGCAATTGTCATTCAAAGTGTGAAAGCGCTGAAAGCTGAAAATTGAGCTGGGCAGGAAGGGAGTAAAAGTGCCCAGTAGGCAAGTGGTTAACAGATACATGACTAATTAAATTGGGGGAACCCGGACCAATGGTAATGTGAACTATGAGGTAAATAGCTCTTTAGGAGAACTAATTACCCATCTATAAAAAAAAACCCCTCAAGGGGAAATAATTCCACAAAGCTAGGGACAAGCCCTTGACTCCACACTATAAAATGGATACAACAGTATATAAAAAGCTTTTGGTATCTCTAAAAGCTATTATTTGAGGTATACCTAAAGCTCTTTTATTGTTGTGTAGCACCCTGGTGTTTAGGCAGGGTTGCTAAAAAATTTAGTTTGCCAGGTAGTATTTGTCTTGGCTAATTGTTTGGAGATCCACTGATTTCCCCTAATTCTGGAATTGCTGCACTTCTCTCTTCTGTCACTAGGTGGCATTGTAGCTGGTGACATTAGATAGACAAGGGCATAGCAAGGACAGATCATGAATGGATGGGGTGTCTCAGCCAATAGGCAAGGGTTTCTTTAAGTCCCTTGGCCTGCTGGGAGAGCCTATTTATTTGGGTGGAGTCAGGTGATCGGGGTTCTGTGCCGTCTGGGTGGACGTGTGCTATGTCACCTCAGGCTGCTAGGCCGAAAGCCTAAGGCCTATCCCAGGGACACCTGCCTGCTGGACTGCCTGAGGCCTATCCAGGAGCAGGAGAAGCAGCGTAGGGTTGGACAGGATTGGAGTCTTACCGAGTTGTGAAGGTTCATCTGAACGGGGAACCAGTTGTGGTCTGAGGTAGAGGAGAAGCTGTCGTCACTAAGTGGCCGGCCAACTTGTTACCGGAGACTACTGTGAGTAAACTGAAGCAAGTACCAGGGCAGTCTTCTCACCACCCGGGGACAGTGAAGAAAATGAAAAGCATCAGCAAGTGCCAAGCCAGGGACCCAGCAGGATAGTGGGGGTGACACTTGAGGATTATACAGCAGGATAGCTGTGGAAGAGCTCAGGGGATCCAGTGATGACTGGGATCTTGAAGTCTAGTGAGAGACTAGGACCTCAGTCAGTGAAGATCTACAGTAGGATACTGTGAGATAAGTAAAGGACTGTTCTGTGTTACCAAGAGTTATGTACAACTACCGTTAGTGACTGTTGCAAGATTAGTTGCCATAGGAGACAGCGGTCCTACCTATACAGAAGTGTTATCGGGCTGGAGGCCTTCCACTGTATAGCTGTCTACCTATAGAAGTCTCGGAGTTTGCCAATTACCATTGCATCTACTCAAGGGTGTCCTGGCCCAAACCCTCTCCCACAGTGTTGTTAGGAGACAGTAAATCTCTTTTTCTCATTTAAAAAGTGACTGGCGCCCATCATTTCTTCTTGCATCACACCCACAATGCCTGGTAACCCACTGTACAAGGAAGGATGTCAGCTCTCCCTAATCCTTGAGGTCATCATTAGGCCTCTAGGGCCCCAGGACCTTGCTACAGTTGTACAGTATATAATAGCGATAAGACACCTATCAGAAAACATGTAAATATTCTCCCTGAAAAAAGAGGTTTAAAGGCAGCAAACTTTTATAAAAACTCTTCAATCCATCGCTCATGATATTTAAATAGTGGCTGATTTTAAGAAAAACAAAGGGTTATTCCTACTAATAAGTGACAGGCTGTATCAAATACAGCATTCTCAGCTGATCAAATCAGGAGAATCTGTGATGTAATGGATAAGTTAACTTTTTAGAAATAAAGAATAAATGCACATTTTTGCAGGTAGAAAAATGTGCATTTATAATTTTTTTGGAGACTTTATAGCATTGCACCAGCAATAAGCAGATCAGTATTGTCATGCAGGTCTCCAGCAGATCTGCCATTTTATCTGTGTGCCAGTATATCCCATACGGGCAAGTAGATACAGTCTGACATGAAGGGAGAATGAACTACCACAGCGTACCACAGCGCCGTGGTAGTTCATTGAAAACTACAAGCCGACAGCCGCAAAGGCTGACAGACCTAGTAGTTTTCCATTCCAAGAACACTGTGACAGCAGGCAGGGGGTTGAAGATCCCTGCTAACTGTCAGATCAGGGAATCAGGGAGGTGCGGGGGCCGGACCGTTTGTAATATGTTACATGTTCCACCCTGAATATGGCTGTAACATGTTACAAAAGGTGAACTTATCCTTTTAAGAACTTTTGACTATCCTAAATGTATGTGTGCAGAGCTGTTTGACCCATAGGAAATAGGTAATTCTCAAATCCCAACAACAGGGAGTAATGAGTTTTCGTATTTCTTTGTACACTGGACATGGGCTCATGTATGTATTCAGGCAAAAACAAATGACACCTTATGCATCCATGAATTCTAGACCCTGTTTCTTTCCAACACTATTTTAGGCCTAATGTTAGATAGTACAGGAAAGGCTTTGGCTCAGATTTGGTACACAGTCCTGGACCACTCCAGGGACTTCCCGTTATTTCTCTGTCATTGTAACTTGTTCACTTTTAACTGTGATTTCTTCAGTTTTTTTCATTCTATGATTTCTTCAGTTTTTTTCATTGCCATTATTGCTTCTCCACAGTTTGTTTCAAAGCGTTATACGTGTGTGTGCCACTCCTAGCCTTCCTTGACAGATCAGTGCTTCTTTGTATGTCTCATGTCTCTGACTTACTCGTACGTGTGTGTTTGTGCCTGTCTATGAGTCTGTGCCAGTATACAGCTGGGTGTGTCAGTACATTGTAAGTGCACATTATCCATCCATCAGACGCCAACCTGCCAGATAGCTGAGACCACAGTTTACACAGCTATTTAGCAGATGTATACCCTGGCAGTGGGGTGATCTGTAAGAGATTATGCATGGCACAACTTGTGGCTTGCTCTTGTAATGAAAATGTTCGCAATCTTTGTAATGTAAGTAGTTATTGCCATCAAGTTATTATGGTGACACTGCCAATGTGTTTTCAGGGCTTATACATTTATATTGTTAATGTATCCTTTGTCCTTTCTAAACGCAAGTGTGCAGTAGATGAAACATGAGTGATTCTACAGAGAAAGGTTACACGTGGTAACCCTCATCTTTGTTGTCGGGGCAGTGTTAACAAAATAAAGGGATTAAGGCAAATTTGAAAAGTGCAACCCAAATGCAATGCTCAAAGATGGCTGCCAAAGTCTATAACCTGAATACTAGCCTCAATCCTAACTCCTGTTCCCATTATAAAACTGCATAGGCCTTTCCAACTACCAGCTAATAATTTTTGACCAACAATATGTGCGCAGTGAGGCTTTGGTCTCTAAAGTTGCCTCTGCACATTCATCGTCTACACACCTGTATCCATTAAAGTGGATGTAAACCTCAGACATGAAATATGAACAAAGCATATCCCTCTATAGTGTGTACTTGTTTCAATTAAGAGCACTGAGGGGTTTATTTACTAAAGCTAGAGAGGGCAAAATTAGTCACAATTCTGGAGAGAAACCAATCGGCTTCCAGGTTTTATTGCTAAAGCTTAATTAAACAAGCTGAGGTTAGAAGATGATTGGTTTCTCTGCAGAATTGTGACACATTTTTCCCTCTTTAGATTTCATAAATAAACCCCTAAGTGTCATTTCTGTGTGCTGCTTTGTTCCTCTACTATTAGCATAAATCACTTCTGACAATTTGGGGTGCTATAAGCCAAGCTAATTGTAAAAAAAAATAATCCACAGCCATATACAGTATGTGCTGCCTTTTCTGACAGCAGTTTGACTTTTGGTACTAAAAATGGCTGGCATTTACAGGCATTGGCCCTTATTGACTTCACTGAGATGCAAAGCTAAAGCTGGCCATACACCTATAGATTATCTGCAGATTTTCTATGGTTAGATGGAAAAAGTGGGAGATTCCTCCATCCACACAGTTTAGCGAACATGGAGAAATCTGTTGCACTTTTTCCATCTAACCATAGAAAATCTGCAGATAATCTATAGGTGTATGGCCAGCTTTAGTTTGGATTTACTAAATATCAAACCAGATTAGCTAAACCTGTGGCAAATCAAACCAAGGCAGATTTGCTAATCCCTATTGCATATTTGTAGCCAGGTGCTGGCTAAATTTGCCTGTGTCATCGTGGGACATTCTGTAACATCAGCTGCAGTGAGTTTGTTCCCCTCTAGTGCTCAGCTTGGACACTGTGTCATTATCTCCTAAAATGCAGAGCAATCAGAGATCACAACTGAGAGCAATGGATCTTGGGATATGTGGTACGGGGAGCCAGTATTTGCACTGGTGTCAGACCGCTGCAAACTACAAGTTCCAGCTGGCTGCGAGAGAGATAACAGAATGCCAGGTGAGGACATATATAGCCTGGTCTGGGGAGGAACCTTCATTTTGGGACCACGGCCTTCAGCTGAGAACAGGGACCTGGACACTTAAAGGGTTGCGAGCAGGCGCCGCGGCCTAGGCAGCGTAGAGAGCCTCTGGCGGGTGTGCGAGCGAATCCACCATCGCCAGCTCCCTGTTGGCCGAGTGACTGTCAGGGGTCACTCTCATCATTATCAGTACAGACCCTGCTGAATCCCTGTTTCGCAAAGGTGTGCAGTCAGCCAGCCTCTGGCTGCAGATCCAATCGGCTGGCTTCTGTCGGACTGGCTGCCATACACACAGTCCGATTGTTGGCCGGTTTTTATTAAACCTGCCAATGCCAGCCAACATTTGGCCCTGTGTACTAGGCTTAAATCTGTAATGTAAATGATCAGCTAGCATGGAACCTACATATAATACTTGTGACTAGCCTTTTGCCCTCTGCTTGCCTTTTTGAATAAAGGTTTCAAAGTTTATTCCCTCAAAAAATGTTTTCTTCTAACAGAAATTCAAAATATAGAAAATGCACAACAATCTGCAAAAAAAAGCATTACGATAAATATCTTAAGCATTACCAGATATCACTTATTTTGCTACAGGCACATTGTTTAAGCTAAAAATGCCTGCAGATCTGATGGAAATAATGTTCCCATTTTTATTATAATATTTTATGAGGTACAAACTATGGCTTGGTGTGCATCTATAAATTACAGGGTGTATACCTTGAGTCATTTCTAAGAGTTCCTGTTGTACTACATAGAAATCACCCCACTTAATCAATGTCTATCCAACCCAGGATGTACTGAGTTAAAGCAAACCTTTAACAGAGAGCTGGAAAGAAATGTATTTTAGGTGAAATACAGTAGGTGCCCAAAGTGCCACATGGTACCTTTAAATGTACCCTGCTGCCCTCTGAAAAAACAGAACGGAATATGGGGCAAACATACTAACAGTGGTTGATTTACTAAAGGCAAATAGACTGTGCACTTTACAAGTGCAGTTGCACTCAATTTCCTCAGAGCTTAGTGAATGTGGTGAAGCTTCACTTTGTAAAGAATACCCAATCAGTTGTAAGGAAAATAAAAAAAAATCCTGCCTAAAGGGGGTAATGCCACAATAATGGCGCAGCAATCTATATTAAACCCCTTTCCCCCCTCTGGCCAGCACATTGGAGCCCAAATCTGGTGTTAGAGTGCTCTGAATAAAGTTCCTCCTAACCCGGGTGAAGGTACCTGCACTGTAAGCCATATTGGAAACCCTGTTCCTCTTTAGCAAGGTGTAGTGGGGGTTGGCCAGTGGTCTCTCACCGACTCCTGGGGGTGATGGTTGATATCTCTCTGTTCCTAGTTAGTGGCTGCAGCTTTTATACTGACATTCAGGCATCAGGCTCGGACTACAACAGTGGTGTTTTTAGGTACTAGAGAAGGTCCGCTGCTGTATCTATCTCCATCCCTGATGCCGTGGTAAGTGTTTAGTGACCAAATGCACAATCTGTCTCTCACAATGTCCTCCTTACCTCTCCCTGAGTCTGGGTACAATCCTTCCTTCGTCTTTCCTTACTGAGCTCCAGGGAACCTGGGATATGTAGTCGTCCCCCCCCGCCATGTCTCTAAAACAGCTTTGTCTGTAAAAGATCTACTTCCCCCCACAATCCTCAGTTGCTCCCAGCATTTACGTTAGTCCAAGCAGTCCACTGCCCTCCCTCTTGTGATAGTATCAACACTCCTCTTCGGGCTTAAACGGTCTGAACACAGCTCTGTAATGACAGTCTCCCCTGCACTGCTGTTCCTGTCCCGCACTGAAAACTAACAGCAAATTCCATGCAGCTGCTCTTCTCTGCCAGCATCGTGGACCAGGTCTACATATTTAACTTTTTCCCTGCTGTAAGAAAAAATAATAATTATTAAAATTATTAATTACCTTACAGTAGTAGTACAATAAGTGTGCCCAAACTAATGCAGTGTAAGATAAATCTCATCACACTCACTAGCATGCACTCCAAGTTCATACTCTTCTTGTAAAAGCCTTAACTTAGCATTTTACATTGGCTATGTTTATGATCAGCACTATAACCCCCTGCTGCCACCCAAGTAGGGTGACCACATTTCCAAACTGCCATTCGGGGACACCCCCCCCCCCCAAAAAAAAAAAAAGTGATTTTTGACATCTTTTTTTGCCGATTTTTGGGGCAGGAGCATATCATGAAATCAGCGGGCCCATGTGCAAGATCAAAAGTGGGCCGTAGGCATCAAGAAGAACAACAATATGGCGCGCAAAGCGCATCATGGTAAACAGTGGACATGTCTTAAATTGCGCTAAATATTTGCTTAAAGGGGGTGTTGTTAAAGAGAGTCTGAGGTGATTTATTTAGTGCAGAATGTGGTAATGTTAAATTGGGAATGCAGAGTGTATGGAGGAGAGTAGTATGTACAGGAGAGGAGTGCAGAATGTATGGCGGTGAGTAGTATGTACAGGAGAGGATTAAGGAGTATATGGAGGTGAGTAGTATGTACAGGAGAGGATTAAGGAGTGTATGGTGGTGAGTATTATGTACAGGAGAGGAGTGCTGAATGTATGGTGGTGGGTAATATGTACAGGAGAGGAGTGCAGAGTGTATGGCGGTGGGTAATATGTACAGGAGAGGAATGCAGAGTGTATGGCGGTGGGTAATATGTACAGGAGAGGAGTGCGGAGTGTATGGCGGTGGATAATATGTACAGGAGAGGAGTGCAATACCACCTCCTGATAGTTTGTCAGCCACTGCTATAGCACCTTGGTGGTGGGGCACTCCGAAGGATGTAAGGGGGCACTCTGGAGGAAGTAAAGGGGCACTCTGGAGGCACTAAGGGGGCACCCTGGAGGTTGTAGGGGGGGATGTAGGATGGCACTCTGGCGGTACTAACTTAGTCAGAGCCCCCTTACATCCCCCGGGGTGCCCCCTTAGTGTCTCCTTACATCCTCTGGAGCGTGCCTTACATCCTCCTCCAGAGTGCCCCCTTACATCCTCCTCCAGAGTGCCCCCTTACATCCTCCTCCAGAGAGCCCGCTTACATCCCCCTTCAGAGTGCCCCCTTACATCCCCCTTCAGAGTGCCCCCTTAGTACTGCTGTACTAAGGGGCACTCTGGAGAAAGTAAAGGGGCACCCTGGAGAAAGTAAAGAGGCACAAGTAAGGGAGCACTCTGGAAGAAGTTAGGGAGCACTCTGGAGGAAGTAAGGGGGCACTCTGGAGGCACACAGATAGTACTTCCAGAGTGCTCTCTGTAGAGAGTCCTGAGGAGTGATGGCCATGTCAATGTTACGAGAAGCAGAGCACACCACCCACCTCATGGCCACCCTATTCAAGTCCTGCTTGCTCTCTCCCTGTCACAGCCCTGACATAAGCCCGGTCCAGCCTATGGTGTAGTATGTCTCCATGTACCTGAATTACTGCATTTCCTTGTAGTAGGTGTCAATCACTTCCTGCAGCACATGTCCTCGGTCTTTGTGGTGAAGTGCAGGGAGGAGGGGGGAGGAGAAGATCCAGGACTGGAGTCTGGACACTGCATGTTCCTCTTCAGTCAGCCTGACAGCTTCAGCCACTTCTGCCTTCTTCTCATGTCATCACCAGACCCTCCGCCTGCCACTTAAGCAGTAGCAGCAGTCGGGCACATCCATTCCTAGCTGACAGTGGGTGGGCTGACACTGGAGAGCAAAGGTGATACAGACCAGTCCCTGCTAAATGCCGCTGGAGGAGGAGGGGCGGGTCTGCGGGGTGCCGAGATGGGTGCAGACTGCAGAGAGTTATGCAGTACTAAGCGCGGGTTTCGCTCCCGGCCTGTCTGACTCTGATTGTCTGTGACTTCACTGGTGGGCACAGGGTAGGCTAGTAAGTGTGGCAGGCTGGTGGCTGCTCTCTCTCTCGGAGGCGCGCTGGCGCTGCTCAGCCGTAGACTAGAGTGCGGGTGCCCACTGCACTGACTCCCACGTGACGGATGGTGCCAGCTGACGTCACTGGTTGCTAGACGCGGGGCGGGCGGCCCTAGCCTAGCAACCAGTTAAGCTGCGCATATGATGTGTGAGTTACTGTATCATGATTATAAGGGTGGCGGAGACGGAGTCGGACTGGTGCCAGCCGGAGGTGTGGTTTTTTTTTTCATTCCGGGACACTGTATTGTCCCGGAATGAAGGTACCCGGGACATGGGACAAAAATAAGAAATCAGGGACAATCCCGGGCAATCTGGGACACGTGGCCACCCTACACCCAAGTTAAACCTTTTGTAAACAATCACTAAAAACTGCACACACAAAGAGTATGCAGACTCGATTCAGATTGTAAATTAAACTAAAAACCTGTACTGCAGAATTACAGTAGATATCTGCACTTTACATGGACGTGGTTACAGGTTTACCATTATTGTGGACAACAACATGTACCATTATTGCCAATAATGCCTTAGATACTTATGGCACCAATCATAGGAAGCCCCAGAAACAGAGAAACAATGCTCAGAGGACCTGGGATTATTTATTTCAGCACACTGATGTTTTAACTTTGGATCCATTCAGGTTTGTGAATGTGCAATAGGCTGCACCACCTGTTACGCTACAAGTGCAGTGACTTCAGGGTAAAGCATGATATTACCCAGCAATCACAAAAACTTCTTTTTTGGGCACTACCATGTTGCATTTGAAACTCTGAAACACGCATCACCATTATGGCTTTAGCTGCCATGCCTCCAAAAATAAACATCCAGGCAAGTGGTATTTATAGAAAAAGTCTATGTATTTCTCTCATGAAACATTTTCCTTTATTGGCACTGTATATATATTTTCTTATTAATTCAAGCTAAATAGATTGATGGTTTGTGTTTTTTTAAACTGATGAAGTAAATAACAGCACAAGTATCTCATTACTTTATTTGCCCTGGCTCAAGGACTCAGTCTTTTATTGAATTACTTCTGTTTTTATTGTTCAGTAAGAAGTATGTAGGCAGGTGCAGTCTGTATTCCCTTCACTTCACTAAAGCAGCAATGCAGAAGGGGAAGAAAGTTGTGAGTAACTTGGATCCTCTATGACTTCCTGCAGTCACCAGGAGACAGCTGTCCGATTGAACGCTGGTGCCCCACGTGACCTCAGTGGCCATCTTGGGTCAGGGCAGAGTTTATTTAAGACTTAAGCGCCTTATGCGAGTAGCTAATGTAGGGACAGGTTCCCCGTCTATCAGGGACAGGTTCCTGAGGAGTAGGGAATGTGCAGGGACTACACTATCTCCTCTTGGGTGTGGATCGGCCAGACCACATTCCCGCTCCCTGCTGTAGAAGCTGTCGGCATCACTCCAAGATCTCGATCCTCTACTGTTGTTTGTAAGTGCCTCCAATTGGCTGTGCCTACCCTCCGGGCCTGTTTATACGTTATTGGATCTCTCACAATATACTATTCTCAACCACCTCAGCCTCTAAGTGTATTCTTCACCGCTGGCACACCACACTGCACTCTACCCACAAGTAAATATCTAATCTGTTAAGAATTATAGACATACGAATCAGGCATTGTTTTGATAAAGGTGTCACAGTTTGAAGAAATACTCATAAATACCGCTTAAGATAAGAGATAGAAGTACCTGTAGGTGTCAAAGTGCACAAATTGCCCTGATATTCTTTACATACTTTATACTATGCAATGAGATACTATTGCAATTATTTACTAAGTATGTGTATATAACCAGCCAACAAGTAGCTCTGATTGATTATGAGGCAGAATGACAGATTGGACATGTAAGCTTTGTTTTATATTTTTTTGTAGTTTTTGGCATTGCACTTTTCCTTCATCAGTTAAAAACCACAAACCATCAACCTTTACTGTTTACAAAGTGTTGGTGGAAAGAACGGTATAGTCTCTGATTTAGGGTATGGCAAGCTATCAGATGTAAATGTTAAATCTCAACTCTAGCATTTTTGTTTGTACGCTGTAGTGCTACTGATTTGTTTTTTAATTTCTAAAAGTGCAGTTGTGCTTTACAGGCATTAATAAACATAACAAGGTGTTCAGAAGACTAGACCACTACATGGTCATTTTGTAGGCAATCGTGTAATAAACATACAAATTGCACCAGTCCATTATATATGTTTATATCCTGACCACCCAAGTTCCATCCCGATCTCTGTGGAATAATAGCAACCATCTAGAAAAAAATCTCTCTTCACTGACAAGTATAATTAGTATTGGGGGGGCTTTTAGGCTAAGGTTTTTTAAGGAGACTGTCATTTTGCCCATTTGGAGTATATACTTAGCTTAGGCTAGTGGTGGGGAAGCAAATGAAAGTTAGGTATGCTGGGGGTAAATGGAGGATAGAAACAAATCTAATGCTTTCCCTTAATTTGACAACATTTGCTTTAAAGTGTTAGTTCATTTTTACAATTTTACTGTAAAGGTGAACTAACACCATACACCCCCCTACCCTCTCCGGTCCCAGCTGTACATAAGAGAGGTAAACGAGAAATCCTGGACAGCCACACTCAAATCACAGCTTAATCACAGCTATGATTAAACACTGACTACAGTGTGAAACGCGTCAGCTTTCCTGCTTTGTGATGCTGTGACATGTATTTTTATGATTATACTTAAATAAAGATCGAAGATTACTTTTGAGTGCAGCTCTCCAGGATTTCTCGTTTACCTCTCAATTACTAGCATTGCCTGCACCTGTTACTTCTAGCATGGAGAAAATGTTTGTTCCTCACAGACCTCTTTCAGAGCGGTGATATTTTTCTCTCCCAGCTGTACATACCTCTGGGGTTGCTGAGGTGTCTGTCAGCGCCACTGCACTGCTCGGGGATTTGAAATCCTCGCTGTACTCCCTCTTCTCTGTGCAGTGCTTCCGGGATGGACCAGATCGATTCACTTTGATCTCTGATGGCATTGACCAATCAGAATCGATCTGGTCTGTCCCAATGCACTGCATGGAGAAGAGGAAGAAGATCATTGATTTTAAATCCCCAGGTTGCTGGACCGTCTGCAGAGGTGCTCAGCTCAGCTACATACAGCAAGAACCGGGGTGGGGAAGAGGTGAAGGTGAAGGTGAAGGTTATGTTCACCTTTACTTTTTTTCTGTAAGGTTTTCAGTAAGGTGAGCTAATCCTTTAAATACTTTGACTCACTACGATGGAACATGTGTGCTGCTTAGGAGTTCTGCCTTTCCTCCAACATTGCCTTCTGCATGCTTGTTCTAGGTCATTGACTTGAAAAACATTAGGGCTGCTAAAGTGTTGCTCTCTTAAAGAGGAGTTCCAGGTCCTGCAGAAAAAAAATTAAAAGTCAGCAGCTACAAATACTGTAGCTGCTGAATTTTAATATTAGGACACTTATCTGTCCACAAATCCAGCGGTGTCTTCACCCGAGCCCATTTTTCAATCTGCTATCGGATGCTGCCGCCGCCATCTTCACTAAGCGATACTGGCAGTGAAGCTGTTCGGCTTCACAGCCGGTTCCCTACTGCGCTGCGCTCTCTGAATGAGCTGGCTGCGGGGTAAGGAGGAGGGGGCAGAACTTCCGGCTGAGTACGCCACAGCAAACTCAAAACCAGGTACCCCCCCCCCCCCAAAAAAAAGGTGTCAAATGTGGCAGCGGAGGGGTTATGAGGCAGATAAGCGGAGGTTCTCCTTTTGGGTGAAGCTCTGCTTTAAGAGTGATCTATGATGGATCGCTTTCAGAGAGCAGTACGGGTGTAGCTGACAGACATTTAGGAGGCAATATTAACAGATGAAGAGGATTTTGAAATGGGAATACCCTTCCACAACTGCTGCCTGCTGAATGTGACAGGTGGCGTAATTTATGCTGCACCACGAAACAAAGCATAATGGCTGTGGCATGCGTATAACCCTAGTCTGGCTGTCTTTTCAGCAGTCCCTTTAAATAAGACAAAACAATGTGCCTTTACCCAGAGCAACAACTGTTAACTGTATGCAGATCAGTTAAAGGTGCATTTCTCTTGTTTGCTATAGCATTTAATATAATGCAGATTGTTTTATTAAAAAAAGACTAATGATGTTTTGTTTTATATTCTTTGTCTCATAGATGCTCCGCTTCATATTTAGTTTCATTTTCTTTGGGAACATAAATTTTAGGTGAATTCCAGGCATGTAACAACTACTGAGGGTTGGTCTGGTGCTGTCAGTGCCTGTACATGGGTGTGGAATGTAATAATTATTTAATGGATTGAATGTATTTTTGCAGACACACACACACTAAATGAATACTGGCATTTGCAGAAAATCTTGTATCAGCTGAGGTGGACTACAATTAATCTATTTCAAGAGTCTTAAAATATAAAAAATGTTCCTGTGTGTTAGGTACTCTACAGTAAGTGAAGATTCAGCCTATATTTCCACAGTGTCTAAAGAATTCCAAAAACAAAGGTAAAGCTAAAAGCCCAATTGAACCCTAATTATGTTTACTATAAAGTAGCTTTTCTGTACATACAAGGTTTATTTACTTTTTTTACCCTACTACGTGCTGCAAAAAATGGTTGAAATCACTTATGCTGGAAGCACAAAAGAGAGGCAGGCCGTTGTTCTCTCTCAAAAAACAACAGCTTGGCTCTCCAGTGGTCCGACACACCCCTGAACACTGCTCCAATCTTGCTGCTTGAGTTGGGGGCCTTTTGGACTGTTGGAAATCCCGGCTGCTGTTTTCAGTGAAAAAGCCTTGGTTCTGATTGTTCTGAGTCAATCACACAGAAAATAATGAAGTTGCTGGATCCGTATGACAGCAAGGAGTACAGCATTACTGCAACCTAATTTTAGATGGGTACAAACGTAAAACAGCTACTGTAGTTATTATTGTCACTGCAGCTTAGGGCAATACAGTCATGCAGTCTGGTGCATTGCCGTGTGCTGTACCGCAGGTGCATTGTGTAAGTAGGTCAGAATAACCATTTAGGCGCTTCCCGGCCAGTCAAAGTTAATGCCTTTCACAGTTCTTTGGTTTTTGGCACATTCTTCTCTGGGTCTTGCCCACTAATCCTATGTTATATAAATGGGACAGTGGTCCAGTACATGGAGGAGAGCCTTTGAGAGAGTGAGAGCTCGGAAGTTTGAAGCCCAGAGCCCTAAGGGAGCTGGCAAAGGTCAGTTTGGGTTTGAGTAATCCCCTACAGCATGTCCCCAACAAAGGCCTTATAAAGAGTTAAGAATGGTGCCCATAAGGGAGAGAGATGGAGAATGACACCCACAAGGAGCAGAGGGATGTCGCTTATTACCATCGGGATGTAAAGACATCTGAACCTGGGGTTTACCCCAAAGCCACCAGGACTGGAGTATGCCTCTGAAGGACCTACATCTGCATGAGAATGCCTCTGAGGGAATTATAATCGTTGGACTTCAGTTTTGCAGGGCAACACAAGCATGTAGTTAGGAGATGTATGAAAAATCCTGTTCTTGTATTCTGGATTTTGAGATGTTCATTTTGCACTCTTCTTAAGTAATGTATGGAAACATTGTCCTTGCCTGGTCTGAAGTTACTGAAAGGGGTGTATTGCAAGTAACCGACACACATAGTTCAAAGAGTGGGTCTTAACACATTGGGGCATGAAGATATCGGTGTGGAGTAGTGTGAAGACACAATTACCTGGGGTAACAGAAATCTTATAGCAGCCTGCTGATAGCGTGTACCTGTTATACGTAGGTGGAGTGGTCTCTAGCTGTGAGGGAGATGTTGTCGGCACTTCTTCCGCCAGCGGTCTGTCTCCCAGACCAACAGGAGTAGATTTGCGCCACAGAGGTTCCCATACTGTACAGAGGTATGGAGGTTCAAGAGTTAAGTGAAGTGACCGTGACGAGCCTGTGCAGAGTGCCAAGAGTTAACTGGAGAACAGTTGCAGTGCAAGTGTATATGGCATTAATAAAGACAATACAAAGCAAGGGTACCCCATGTGTAGTAAAGTGATCCTGTATAACATGCCTAGCATAGCCCAGGAGAACCCCCCCTCGGGGAAGACCTCTCATGTGACCCTTGTTTGGCGCCTGAAGAGGGAAACATGGAGGACATGATCACCACCAACGCAACCTTCTACCCCTGCCCTGCAACATGTGCATTAGTGTGCCTTTTCAAAATGAATGGCAATGCATATATAGATGGGGGGGGGATTTACAAAAACTGGTGCACACAGAATCTGATGCAGCTATGCATAGTAGCCAATCGGCCTTTAAGTTTAAAGCCCCATTCAGACTAAGCAGAATCCGTCAAGTGGATCGGCCTGCTCATCAGGGGATCTCTTGGCTGATCCCCGCCGAGCGAGCAGGTCAGTGTCCGCTCTGCTATGCAGAACAGACACAGCCCGAGCCCGCTGTTCTCTATGAGGCAGTCGGATGGAAATGGACTGCCTGTCTGTTTCCATCCGACTGTCATCCAATCTACCGGACGGATTGGATGCTGGCGGGTGTCAGCGGACACATATTCCCTGACATCCATTGCTGTATAGAGAACAATGAGTGGTCCGATTGGGTCTGCTTGAAAAATTGACAGGCGGACCTGATCAGTCCTCTGGTGTGAGAGGGGCCTTAATTGTACAAGCTGAAGCTAAAAGCTGATTGGTTACTATGCACAGCTGCACCAGATTCTGTGTGCTCCAGTTTTAGGCCTGGTTCAAACCTATGCATTTTTTAAAGCTTTTCAGTTTTGCAGAAATACACTACAGTCCATTTAACATGGTTTCCTATGGGTGACGTTCACATCTGTGCATTTTATGGAAAGCCAGGGACTTTTTTTCTGGTTTTTGGTTCCATAGACTTTAATGGATCAAAAACGTGTATTGAAAAAACGCAAAATGCACCTGGAATATGAAAACTGCAACCTGCATAGGTGTGAACCAGGCCTTAGTAAATCTCCCAAATTGTGTTAGGCTGGGTTCACACCTATGCATTTTTAGTGCTTTTTGCATTTTGCAGATTTGCACTACAGAACATTTAACATGGTTTCCTATGGAACATGTTCTGTAGTGCAAATCTGCAAAATGCAAAAAGCACTAAAAATGCATAGGTGTGAATCGAGCCTAAGGCATGTTGCTTTGTGATGCTTGCCACGTTTTCGAGCAGCGTTTTTGCTGCGTTTTTACAGCGTTTTTGCGGTACTTGCGTTTTGGATGCAGGTCCATTGAATTCTTTTACATGCAAAACGCTGCATTTTGCATGAAAAAAAGTCCCCGACCCTTTCCAAAAACGCAGAGGCACAAAAATGCATTGATGTGAACATGCTCCATAGGAACCCATGTTAAAAAATTCCCATGCGTTTCTGCAAAATGCATCAAAAAACGCATTAGTGTGAATAGAGCCTTAGACTTTATATCCCATTTCAAAATAAAACAAGCATTGAAAACAATTCACTTAAAGCAGGACTAAACCCTCCTATCCACTACAGCGAAGAAGGCTACCATCTTAGCCTATGTTTGATCTACAGTTGCTATGAAGTTGTACATGTGAATACTGAAATACTATATGGTTATAAAGTACACTTATTTTAGGAATAGTATAGTTTAGTATTTAAGTGTAAAAAAATGCAATGCACATCTTTTGAGGCCTGCTTGTAATATAGAAAGGTTGAGTTAAAGCAGTAAAGGTTACAGACAGGTCCTCTTGCTGTACAGTGTTACTGAATGCAGGGGAATCTCTTTTTTTTGTGGACAGAGGGGAAAAAATGACCAGCTGATGGAGACAGACTTTGGCCAGCTGACACCATGTCATGTATGTAAAACAACAATAACCTGTGCCAAAGACAACTTTCCTCTTTGCCAAGGACCATTGGCAATCTGTTTCTGCCAACTTACACCACCCTCTGTGTTCCCAGGACCACCCCCCGGCTTATGCTATAAAGTTTAACTTCTGTGCAGCAAATTAAAAAAAAAAAGTTTTTTTCTCAATCTTTTTACAATAAAATATTCTGCAGGTAAGATGTAGTGAATGGATGTTCTGCAGAAAGCATTTATTGGTGTAATGGTGTACTTGTAATGTGGCAACGCCCTGCAGATCTCAAGTTAGCAGGGAGCCTCCCTTGAGCTGACAGTGGAATGTATAATGTGTTTATGCTTGTTTTTTACAGGTCATAATAATACATTAAAAAAAAAAAAGAATTCTTCTCCCCTTGCAATGCTGCAGGTAATTTTACAGGACTGCGAGTTCCTACAGGCAGAAAAGTCAATGATGTGGTCCATTTGTCAGTAGGAAGGGGTCTCAGAAACCAGGGGGGGAGAGGGTGAAAGCTTCAGGAGGCAGTGAAAGGGCACAAAATTGTGGTATGTCAGGCTTGTTATCGGCTGTATCTGAATTTCCCTCAGGACGTTTACCTCTTACCAGGTATTTTACCTGTTACAAGGCTGGATTCTTTAAATGTTATGGGAATTTCAGTTTTTTTTTCTCATAACTTTTCTTGTTTTTGCAACTAGTTAATGGTAACATAATGATATATATTTTTTTTTTTTTTACTATAATTGTAAACCGATTCTGGGTTACGATTGATGATCCAAAATACTTTTAGCAAATAAATGTCATTGTAAATAAGGCCTTCCATAGAGAGATTAAAGCTCTGATACAACAGGTTACATTCATTTTAGTCTTTATGCAAGATTCTGCCGGACCTCCGGTTTAAAGGAAACTCCAGCCACAAATAATAAGATAAAAATGAATAGCTTCTTAAAAAATAAAATAACAAAAGCAAATTTTGTTCTGATATTCAGCTTTAACCCATAGTACTTGTTTCAACCCACTTCTACAGAGCCAAGGTCGTCCTGGACCTGCCTCAATATTTCACTGGACAGTGAAAGGATAAGCAGCACACTGATGAACTCATCTCATTGCCACCCTGCTTTCCCCTCCCACCAACATGCTTCCTTGTCAGCACGTGAACTGATTGGCTCTTTGTGCTGCTTCTTCCCCTGACACTCCAGCTCTGTTGTATGGGACTACAAGAGCCTGATAATAGGTCAGATTCAGGTACTTGTGCTGCTTGCATTTAAAAGATACATTTATTGATGTAGTAATGATCACAGAGCTGCATTAATTTGTTTTTTTTTTATATCCACCTGGGGTTCGGCTTTAAGTTAAAGTGGTTGTAAACCTAGCTACGCCACTTTTATAATAATAAGGCTTAACTGTAGGTACTGGAAGTATATCCTTAGGAGATATTTACCACATATGCTTGCGCCAACATCATCGGCGCATGCGCACTGAAGAAAGGCATGATCGTTCCGATTCTAAAGGGCCCGTGCCGTGACCGGCGGCACGAGACTCCAGCCAGGCACAGAGCCAGAGTCTACGGCCCCGAAAGGAAGAGGGGTGAAGATGGATGCAGCCACTAGCGGGGACAGGGGGGACATCATGGGCTACGTTTGCAGGTAAGTGCAACATAATGGGCTAGTATGCATTGCATACTAGCCCATTATGCTTTTACTTTGCAGGGGAAAAAAGAGGAAGTAAAACCCATCAGGGTTTACTTCTTCTTTAAAGGCCCTTACTAAAATAAATTAAAAGAGAATTATGGCCAATGCATTTTTTGGCCATACTTCTCCTATGGGCCACAAGAGTGCACTTACTTTTGCTCTCCTATGACACAGAATCAGCAGATAGCGGGCAGTAGCTCGCTATCAGCTGATGTGACAGAGCCAATCCAGGTCCTGGAAGGGTCCTGAAAATATTGTTGGGAGCCACTCAGCTGCCTGATTGAATGATAGCTCCTCTCAGAGTGTGACTGAGAGCCGGAGCCAGCTGCACTGGCCCCTTCCCCAGCCCCACTGGCCCCTTCCCCAGCCCAGCACTTCAGTGATCGCTGCAGGAGCAGAGCAGAAAGTAGTGATTGACAGTCACTGCTCTCTACTCCAAGCAGACTGAGAACTGAGTGACCAGCTGTCATGTGATCGCTCGGTTCTCAAGCTTAGAGCCGACATGGGACAGGTGCAGCATCAGTGTGATGCTGCAGCATAGGGGTGAGTATGTATGTTTGCTAATCCAAACTTCTCCTTTAATATAAAAAGAGAGGCTGCAAGCCAGGCCTTCTCATCCACATCAGTGCCTGACCTCACAAATGTGCTTCTGGAAGAATGGTCGAAAATTCCCATAGACACACTTCTAGACCTTGTGGACAGTCTTCCCAGAACAGTTGAAGCTGTTATAGCAGCAAAGGGTGGGCCAACTCAATATTGAACCCTACGGACTAAGATGCCATTAAAGTTCATGTGCGTGTAAAGGCAGGCGTCCCGATACTTTTGGTAATATAGTGTATATGTATATTAATGTGGTTGCAAAGGCAGAAGGGTAAAAAAACCTTCTTCATGCAGCTCCCCTCGCAGCCCCCCTAAATACCCGGTCTAGATCCAGCGATGTGCATGACAGCCGAGGCTCTCTCACTCCTAATTGGCTCTGATACAGCAGAAGGAACCATTGGCTCCTGCTGCTGTCACTTAAAATCAGTGAGGAGGGAGTGTCACACGATGACACACGATGCACCCAAGAGTCGTGGTTGAGAAAGATAAAACCTCCACCTCTACACACACTGCCGCTTACTGACTCCAAATGATCTTCTATTACAGGAGATCACACATGCTTGTGGCTTAATACCCAGCCCGGGCCTTTAAGAGATGGAGCGATAATCTCAGCTGACGTTGTCCTGGGGCCCCAGGATGACGTCAGGTGTGACGAAACGCGTAGGGAGGAATGACGTTCACGCAGGTCCCAGAGTGACGGGCTGCAATCGAGAGCCGGCCTGCTTGTTTACACTGCAATTTTTTATCATTTCAATTGTAAGTGCAATACTTTTTATTTAATAAAGTTACCTAAGATTTTATACTATGGAAGCTTTTATTTCTTTATGGGAATCAATGGGCAATACGTGCCTTTGAAGGATTACATCTAGGAAGACGCTGAAATTATCGCTCCATCTCTTAAAGGCCCGGGCTGGGTATTGAGCCACAAGCGTGTGTGATCTCCTGTAATAGTAATTTGGAGTCGGCAAGCGGCAGTGTGATGAAGATGAAAATCATCTTTGTACAGTGGACTATTCAAAAACATGATATAATGTGATAATCAATCAATTCTCCTATTTTTGCGCGGACTCACTTTATATACAAAATACAGCATTATTAATGTTTATTGCATGAATTCACTTTGCATGAGGGCTTAGCGCAACTTTAATATAGAAAGTTGTTTATTTTGTGTGTATCCCACAGGAAGTTGCAGCTTGGCTTTCTAAAAACAAACATATTCATTTTCATTCATTCACCAATTCATTTGTTTTTTGATGACAAGCGCAGTAATTTTATTTTTGTTTGATATTCTGTACATGTTTTGTCTGGCTAAAAAAAAAACACGTTATTAAAATTCTCAAATATGTAAAAGTCCCGATAGCTTGACAGAGCATTAAATATTTAGTATTATCTGTTTGAGGCTGGGTTCACACTTATGCGAATTGGATGTGGGTTTCTCCGCATCCAATTCGCATGACAGGAGAGTGTGATCATCTCTCAGCGGGTTTACACATCTCTGGGGCGGCTACGGAGCGAATTGCACAAAGGTCCTGTGCGTCTTTGGCTCAGTTTCAGGTCTGAATTCAGGCAAAAATTCGGGCCTGATTCGTCCCTGAAACAGAGAACACAGGGATGCAATTATGGTTCAATATGTAGATTACTGCACAGAAAAATCTTAATTAAAGATCAAGAATACACTGTGAAATGATTGGTCTTTGCTCTTTTTTTGTAATCTACTTTGTAACTTAATGACCCCCTAAAGAATTTAAAAGGCCCACCTTCCCCGATGGCCTATCTTGATACAGAACTTTCCATGAAACGCGTCCTGTGCATAGCTTTACATAGAATTTATGCCCTTTGCTTTTTGCACTAAACAGGTGGCCTTGATGATTATGCAGCTGTCAATCTTCCTGTCAGAATTGAAGAATGGTGATATATATATTCTAGAAAGTGAATATACCGGTGTTGTCAGTAGATTTTGCCTTGAGGGGGAGCTGCAGGGCAAGGTCTGAGAGCTGTGTATGGCTCTTTACAGGTCATTGGTAGGACAGCAGTTGGTTTCTGCCAGAACGGATTAGTGTCTGACAAAGGTGTACTTTTAGGAGGTGATATATTTGCCTAAGAGAGAGAATGACTGTTGTAAATCTAAATAGTAGTCTGTAATTCATTATTAGATTTATTCATAAAAATGACTAAATTCAAAATTAAAATAATTGTGTAAAGAGCAGTATCCACATTGCAATCAACCAAAGTTTGCCTTATTTCCCCTATTTTGATGACCGGAAACTGATTATTGTTTTGCTGCTATGAGTAACATATTAATATGTTTTTATTTAGGCAGATGAAGTTAAAGCTGAACTCTGGGCAATTGTTTTTCTCACCATGCAGTGGGGCTGTGCCCGCACTTAATGGGTTAACTGCTTGTTTTTGTCAAGGGTGACCAGAAAGCTGTATCCTCACCCATTCCTCCAGCAGCAAACAGTGCTCCCCCATGATCCAATGGTGGACTGTTCTGGACTTCTTCATGTCCAGAGCAGGCCTATGGGTATGATGAAATCAGGAACAGTCCACCGCATAAGACTGCTAGACTATGGGGAGGGAGGTGGGGTGGCCTTTTGATGCAGGGACCTGTCTTGTGCAGGGAGGATCAGAGGATTAGGTAAGTATATCTCCGCTCTCCAATCCCCCAGACAAAAATGACCAGTTGTTGTCAACAGGTTTGTGAGTTGATGTGAAGCCTGAAGGTGAGACTTGATTGTGTCAAAACCCCTAAATGCCTCAGGATCTACTTTTGTTTTCTATTTTTGTTGTATTTTGTGGACCCCTCACGACTGCTGCTACACGATTTACATGCTATTCTTATCTTCTAAAAATGTGAGTTTGTTTTTTATTGTTAATTTTTAATAAATCCAAGTTTAAACGGTATCACGCTATGTGAGTGTTTTCATCCCTCACATGCAACACAAATCTATTGCTTGGCTTATGGTGGTACATCCACTAACGAGGAAGCCGTGCTGACTATTTTCTTCCCCCCGTTTTGTGTGGTGATGACATCTGACCAGATAAAACATCTAGACCTGTTGGTCATCAAGCTTTTCTGACCTGTATGGCATAAGCTATTTCAGGCCACTACTTCTGGTAAGCCTCCATAGCTTCTGGTGATGGTCCTGGCACTGTTTTTCAACCTTCCGTGCACCTCTGGTTTCCCATGGTCCATTTATCTGCCAGGTTGCCAGGTCTAAATAATCCTTCTGCACGTTCAAGAAAACACCTGTTTATCATCTGTTATCACAGACTTTTTTTTTGCTTTTTGTATTTCATCCATTGTGATATGGACTTTATATACAATATTGTCTCTGATGTTTATTTGAATTGAATATATACATGTATTATTACCTTGTTCACTAGTCACTGTTACACATGTTCACGTGGCATCTTCCTTGTTCACACTGAAATGTTTTGATGTCACTTAACTTTTAGGATTTTCGTATTTATTTACTACATATTCACTGAGCAAATAGCGCCACACTTTGAATTTTCTGTATCTATTTTTGTTTTTTAAAAACTTTTATCTTATTTGAACGTTAAAGAAAACCGTACAAGCACATTGTTTAAAGTGGTTCTAAAGGCAGAAGGTTTTTAACCTTGATGCATTCTATGCATCAAGGTAAAAAACTTCTGTGTGCATCAGCCCAACCAGCCTCCCTAATACTTACCTGAGCCCCATCACGATCCAGCGGTGTGCATGAGAGCCTTGGCTCTCCGGGGTCTCCCCCTCATTGGCTGATTGCCTCACGATGCTGTGAATCACAGGCAGTGAGCCAGTGAGGGGAGAGAGGAGGTGGAGCTGAGCCACGGCTCTGCTTGAGTGCACCCAGAGCAAGCGGCACTAGGCAGGAGGGAGGGGCCAGGCGGGGGACCCAAGAAGAGGAGGATAGGGGTTGGTCTGTGCAAAACCACTGCACAGAGCTAGTAAGTATAACATGTTTGTTATTTTAAAAAAAAAATGCCTTTGATATCACTTTAAGGTTCAAATTTGTACCTATGTACAATGAAGTGCATTGCATACCATTTCTGCGGGGACCAAATCATAGTGAATCTGTCAAATGTGTATATCTGCTTTCTTTTGCTAACTTTTTTCGGTTCTTGTATGCAAGAACCATCATTCCTGGAGGTACAAGATTTTTATTCTTTGCAAATCCCATGTAAATCCCTAGATTTTTGCAAAGGCCACATAAGCAACAAAGGCCCAAAATTCCATTAGGATTGTAGACCGGACACTTGCACAGGTCTAATTTGGTAAGAGTGAAAATAGAAAGATGTCACACGGTTCTAACTTCAGTGTTGAGCACCACTTTACCACGAGGTATTATTCACACTAAAAATCTTACTTTCTGACTGCACTGCGTAGAAAATTGAAATGGCCCTGTTCAGTGTATGCTCTTTCTGTCTGAGAGTTTCATTAGGGCGTAGCCTGACTCTCGCTCATTAAAGTTCTTCACCATTCTACGCTTGTAAGTACAAAGTTGTAGCGTGCAGCAATGCTGGGAATGGGTGTGTTACTACCACTCTGTATCCCTGTGCTGAACACGTTATCTCTCTGTGCTACTACTGGCTGCTTTACTTTGTCTTCAGGCATTTACACATGTCTAGGTGACAACTGCCGTCATGTAAATCAATTTTTAATCAAGTTTTGATCTAAAGTTCAGAATTTGAAGACACAAAAAAAGAAACTTGAGTTGTAAATGCAACCTAAAATGTGCTCAGAAATGCTATAATTGCTAATGTTTCAAAAATTACTTTCATATCTTACTACACGATTATATCATTACACATGCAAACTGAGAAATATGGTTTTGAGTATCCCACTCATCAGAAACATCCAGATGTATGGGAAACATTAAGGTCAGATTACTGTTGTTGTGGTTGTGGGGACAATCAAGTCTACATCAGGGACCTTGATCCAGGAAAATACACAATCAGCCATAACTTTATGACCACCTAATATTGAGTAGGTCCACCTTTTGCCACCAAACCAGCCCTGATCCACACCAAGCCATCAGTAGCAGATCCTTCAAGTGGCGAGGTGGGTCCTCCAAGGTCACCAGACCTTGCCCCCTGAGATTTTTATCTATGTGAGTACATAAAAGAAAGGGTGTTTGTCCCACTTGTGTCTGCTATTCTTCAAGATCTGAGACAACGAATTGTTGAAGATGAGAATTCAATAACTAGTGATCAGATGATTCGTGTGTGGTAAGAAATTGTGTACTGTTTTGATGTTTGTCACACAACATGTGCATAGTTGCCAACATTGAAAAAAAATTTTTAGGGATACTTTTTTGGCTGTAGGTGGAGTCTTATTATAATTAGGGGCGGGGCATGCGTTTGTAGGCATGGCACAGGGGGAAATAAAAATGCGAAGCGCGCCGTGGCAAAATGGGCGTGGTTTACACAAAATAGTGGGCGTGTCTTAAGTGGGCGTAGCTCAAAGGGGGTGTGGTTAGAGTCTGAGATGAATGAATGATGGAGAGGGAAAGGGGGGGAGAGGGATGGAGGGACAGCAGCCCCAGATCCTACACAACAATGGAAATATGTGTATTCTAGAAAGTTTAACAATCAGCAGATAAAGATACTCCAAACACCTGGTGTTAGCACTTCAATCATCCCGGCACCATGGTTGTTATGGTGTAAGGATGATTGAAGTGCATTATTTCTATTATTACATTGCAATATGAAATGAAATCATTCAACTCACTATAATATTGAATCAGTGGCATCCCTGAGCGTGTCACCTGCCACGTCACCTGCCACCAGCCGTCCGTCCTTGCATCAGATGTCCCCAGCGGAGCCCCCCCTTACATCAGATGTCCCCAGCGGAGCCCTCCCTTACATCAGATGTCCCCAGCAGAGCCACCCCTTACATCAGGTGTCACCAGCGGAGCCCCCCTTACATCAGGTGTCACCAGCAGAGCCCCCCCTTACATCAGATGTCACCAGCAGAGCCCCCCTTATATCAGGTGTCACCAGCGGAGCCCCCCTTACATTAGATGTCCTCAGCGGAGCCCCCTTACATCTGCAAAATAGACAATTGTACCCCACTTCCAAGCAATGTTTCATATTCCTATTTCTGGCCTCAAATATCTGTGCTAAGTATACCTATTTTTTTTCACATAGGAGAGAAAAGACTCGGAGGACACCACTCATCAGAGGAGACTAGGGAATCCCCACCTCAGGAAGAAGGGGAAATCCCCCAAACCCAACCAGAGGAGGAGGAGGGAGACGTTATAGAAATTGTCACCACAACAGGTGAGTGTCTGCGACCACAGATTCAGGTAAGAGATGGATGCCTGCATATTTATAATACATGGTGTGTTTTTTTGTTTTGTTTTAGGTGATCGTGATGTTGTGGAAGAGGAATGTCATTTCACAAGTGAAAGTGCCCAGATCCTCATCGGGGAGATAATGGGGTGTAATAGGGATTTAGAAACCCTAAAGAAAAACATCAATGATGTTCAAAACAAAATGAAGAACATCATTGATGTTTTAGGGAGAATAAAAAACCCAGAAATCCCTAACTTATTGCAGGTTTATTTTTTTTTATGACTAATTTTTGACATATTAGAAAAGCCAAATTTTGAAGATGCACACAGTGTGTCAACATGTGCTATCTGCCATCACGGGAGATCATTGTACGCGTTTTGTGGGTGCGACCCCTTCCTCGATTATAAAGTAGCTGAGAGGAAGGGATTGCACCCCCAAAACACGTCCCTTGATCCCCCATTATGGCAGCTAGCACATGTTGACATTAGGCAATTTGTGTGCATCTTCAAAATTTGGCTTTTCCATGGGGTGACATCACCCCATCTGCTGAACCCAAAATCAAACACAGTTTATAAATACTCATGTCTGATATTGCCTTCACTTTCTATAAGTTGAACTTTGTAAGTTCCAGAGTTGTGTATTGTTTTATGGTTTTAAACATGCCTGTTTTACCTATTAAAGGCTATTTTGTGGAAATGTGAACTCTTAGACAACAAACACGTTGGTTTGTTAAAAATACCATTTCTAAATGCACATGTGATTGTGCTTTAAGTAAAAATTTGGATAATGACCAATGTGTAGCTTCTTCTTTCAATGCTCAAAAGCAGTTGCAATTTACTAAAGGCAAATCCACTTTGCGCTACAAGTGCAGTTTCAGTGCAGTTTCATAAGCACTTTTAGTGCAAAGTGTATTTTCCTTTAGTAAATAACACCCACAGTGCTTTATAATTTTACAAAATCACGCCATTTTCAGGACTCCCCAAATCTCGGTCATGGTGCTGAAAACGATGAAGATTTTTGTCAGTAATGCATCACATACATTAACAACAAAAACAAGGTGTGTGTAGCAGACCCACAACATACTTTTTATAATATTAGCCAAATAAGAGATTGTCACCTCATGTCTGAAATAAATTTCGTTTGCACTGTTGAATCAAAAGGCCAACTAAATAATACCATCAAAAGAAAACCGAGGAGACAGCTAAAAGAAAGGCAAGCAGGAAATAAAATTTAATATTTCTTAAGTTTGAAAGATATCTTTTATTCAAAAATGTCTCAGACATTGTCTGGCATATTGATGGCCCCCCTACCCGCAAAGTATTCCATGTATCTTAGATGGACCTCACGGGTACTCTGGGGGGGCAAGCCAGGACGGCCAGTTTTCAGTGCTGTCACCGTTTGTTCATTAGGAATTCCGGCCTCAGGCCCAACTGAGGCAGCATAGTTTAGAAAATGTATCCTTAAAAAATAGTGGAGAATACAGCAAGCCAGGATGATGTGATTGAGTTTATATTCCGCCATGTGTATGGGTGTAAGAAATAAGCGGAACCGGCTGGCCATTATTCCAAACGTGTTCTTTACCACTCTTCTGACTCTGGCCAGCCGATAATTAAAAACCCTCTGGTCCGGGGTGAGGGTCCTCATAGGGAATGGCCGCAAAAGATGGTCCCCCAGCGCAAACGCTTCATCCGCAACGAAGACGAATGGGAGCCCTTCCGCATTGTCTTCTGGAGGTGACAAGCCCAAGCTGCCATTCTGGAGACACCTGTAGAACTTGGTCTGGGGGATGACTCCATCTGACATCCGACCATTCTTCCCCACATCCACATACAGGAACTCGTAAGTAGCCGACACCACCGCCAACATCACAATACTATTGAACCCCTTGTAGTTGTAATAATATGACCCCGAGTTGGGGGGAGAGACTATGTGGACGTGTTTCCCATCAATTGCCCCTACGCAGTTGGGAAAGTCCAACCCGCTGGGCAAAGTGGGAGGCCACAGTCTGCCATTCCTGTGGGTTGGAAGGAAACTGTGGAGTCAAACAAGAAAAAAAAATTAGTAATCTTGCACAAAAACATTGAAAGCAGATTAGACACAAACATTATTGGCCAACATCAGTATAACATTTATTTTAGGGAGTATTTCAAGACAAAAGTATAAGGTCCACCTATCAGATTCCTCACCCCCTCTGATGGGCCATTGAAAAAATTTTAGGGGGGGAAATGTTTTGGACAGGTAACCCTCTCCACTTCATTGAGAGCTGAATGCATAAATAATGTGTTACTTTGGCCAGCCCCTTCTTACTTTACACTATTGGCAGCCCACTGGACAGGTAAGAAGTGTCATAATACAAAGATATAAATACACACTGTACAAATTTTAGCACATTTTTACATTCTGCAATTACCTATCAAGATAATAATAGGATAGAAAAACTTTAAATAGTACCATTTGAAAGTATTCAGGCAGGCCCTTGCTCTACATGCTTTGGGGAATTCATCCATAAATCTGACCACAAAAGAGGTAGGTATAGTGTGTATGGGTTTGTCAAAGTCAGCAGATAGAGGATTGGTTTCAGCTGACTTAGCAGTTGGGGGGAGGGAGGGTTCCAAATGATTTTGGGACCCAAAAAAGCCTCTGGCACTCTGCCTGAATTTAAAGCACATACAGTATAACATTTATACACATTTTAGGGGTTGTTTATGGTAAAGCACTACTATGGAGCTGAAAAAAATACATTGTTAAGTGACTAAAAAGGTGGATATGGGCCCAGGAGAGCATACTGGGGAGGTAAGTGAAGGCAAATATGCATGAAGGACAAAAAAAAAAAAAATTCCAGCATGCATGACGACAAAGGGGACATTCACAGCATATTACAATCATGGTAATTAGGGAATAAGGAAAGAAATACAATACATTAGCAAACATTAAATACAATAAAATGTGATGTTAAAGGATAAAAATTCTTACCTTAATATAGTCCTTCTGCAGGACCTGGATGATGGTAAAACAGGTCTCTGGGATAATGATCTCCAGAGCCTAGGGGGAGATGCCTGTCAACAACTCGAGGTACTGCAGGCTTCTCCCCGTTACCAAGTACTGCAACGTGGTTACTAGCCTCTCCTCCGGAGTGATGGCTTGCCGCATACAGGTATTCTGCCTGCTGATATAAGGGGTCAGCAAAGCCAACAAACGGTGAAAAACGGGGTCCGTCATCCTGAGAAGGTTCCTGAAGTCATCAGGATTATTCTCACGGATCTCACAGAGCAAAGGCATGTGACAGAATTGGTCACGCTGGAGCATCCAATTCTTGGTCCATGAACTCCTCCTTGCCCTGTTCATGGACTGGGCTTGTGTCAAAGTAAGAACTCCAACACCAAGCCCCTGCACAGCACAAACTCTATGATGAGTACGTACATGCAACATGGCTAGAAAACGGTTGGCTGGTCAGAACAAGGTAACAGAACGCACTGAAGAACAGCAAGGCCTGTGAAGAGCGACCTGAAAATCAGTAACGAACGGACAAGAACACAATGATAAATCAATGGGAACTCACTGCACGCACTGAAGAACAGATACAAACCCACAAGCACAAACTGAACACCAGAGAAACGAACTGAAAACCACAAGGCTGAAAAACGCGAATCGTCTCTCACCAAACTTTACTAACACGAGATTAGCAAAAGGAGCCCAAAGGGTGGCGCGCTTTGTATTGAACTGCCCTTTTATAGTCTTGTCGTACGTGGTGTATGTCACCGCGTTCTTGATGTTCGGAAATTCCGAGAACTTTGTGTGACCGTGTGTATGCAAGACAAGTTTGAGCCAACATCCGTCGGAAAAAATCAGATGGATTTTGTTGTCGGAATGTCCAAACAATGTCCGACCATGTGTACAGGGCATAAGAGCCTTTCAGGACAACCGTTACTTCCCTCCCTTTTATCTAAGAAGTGGTTTTAAGCATCTGTCATGGTTGTTTGGTGGTTTTCTGTGCTTTGTTTTCCAGTATGTTGGAGACCACACAATAACTAAAGCCATGGTGAAAGAGGAGGGATTTAAAGGCTGCATGTGTTTCGTGGAAAATGGGCGGCGGCTGCGCTCTCTCCATGGTTGTCCTGAAAGGCTCTTAGAAATACCGTCATCGGTAAGTCTAATTAAGTCTTTCATTTTTATTGTTTCACTTTAAGCATTAATAAAATCACTGCTCCTGAAAAAAACTATACTTTTTAACTTTTTATACTTTTTAACTTTTTTACACTGCATTGATACATGTCCCCTGGGGCAGCACCTGGGTCCCCATACACTTTTTAGGGCAATAACTCACATATAAGCCTTTAAAATGAACACTTTTGATTTTTCATGTTCGGGCCCATAGACTTTAATAGGGTTTGCATGTTGCCTAGAACTTTTTGCCTGTTCGTGGTGTTCTGGTACGAACCAAACCGGGGGGTGTTCGGCCCATCCCTAATCAGTAAAATATACACCACATAAACATTTAACAAGCAGAGGGAGCACCAGATTTGTTGTCTATTTTTGGACAATTATTTTAGCAGATTCTACCATGGCTATTTATACCTGCTGGATAATATCTTAAAATGATGAGAAAATGCAATAAAAGTGTTACACTGACTAATAGCAAATTACCGGTTTTAAAAAAGCCTTGGAGAGGGGAGTGACTTCACTAATCGCATGGATTTTGTTGGTGACACACTGCTAAATCTTATCATACGTGGAGTATTTCTCTGCTCTGGCTGTGTGCTCACTACTATAATTATGAGACTCCTATATGCTGGATCACAGGCTGTCTCTGACTCATTCATAATTTTCTCTGGTGAATTACATTCTGAGAATAGGCTGAGACATGCTGGCACTCATACTATTCATTATACTGTAGGGCTGGTCCACAGAAGCTGCACGTTAAAACATCCCATTTCAGCCTGCAGCAAGTGGTCACCGTGTAGCAGTAGTGACCAGTGGTGCCCAGTGTTGTGGTGTGAATGGGGCACATGAAAAACTATATTTTTTTTCTGCTTGCCCTTGTGGTAAGGCAACTGGCAATGATCCAGTACGGAAAACGTCCAGTCACCACAGTATGTGTGAAAGATACTTTTAGTCATATTTTTTTAAACCTAATAAATTTTGGTTTTGATTTACAATGTTTGAATTTCTCATTTATTGTGAACCCTTGTAAACTTCATTTTTTCATGAGCAACTTAACTCCTCCCTTACTCCCACAGGCCCTCTGTTTATTTGTTTTTCAGTCCCGTTTTATTTACCTTTTATTCTGCAGCAACAATGGATGGTCTATCTTTCTGGAACATGTCATTACGAGAGTACTATGCAGTCCAACAGTACTATGAGCTCTGAACAGCATGATGACATGTCCCCAAGGTTTGGGTCCATGATGGCCAGGCTTCACAGGAATTGGATTGGATGACCCTTGGTGGTGAGTCTGCAAGGACAGTACTGGAAAAGGGGTATTTTTTTATTTTTAAAAATACTTATTTGTAATACTTATGAAAAAGTTGAAGTTGGGCTATTTTTTTCTAACATCAACATTCTAAAAGTACAAAATCAAGGGAAATAAATTGTCTTTGCACTAAACAGCCTCTTAGTGTCACATTTACTATCAATTAGGCAGACAGGCTAGTAGGCAATTTACTAGTATAAAAATAAACCTTCTAGTAGTTGTGCAGTGCAAAACCAGAAAGCGGAAGGTGCTCAAAAGCTGTTTAAAACTAGTGAAGGAAAGGTACTCATGGGTGGGACCTGTCCTCACTAGCTAGGACAACATTTTTTTTAGGCTAGTTCAAATATTCAGATTTTAAAAGAGTTCTTGGCTGCACACACATTAAAATATATGTAAAGCCACAATGCTACATCATAGTGTGTGGTCCTACACTAATTCATCAATCAGCCAATCATTTGTACAGTGTATTATTATTATTATTATTATTATTATACAGGATTTATTTAGTGCCGACAATGTACGCAGCACTTTACAACATAAGGGCAGCACAATTACAATACAGTTTAATACAGTAGGAATCAGAGAGTCCTGCTTGTTAGAGCTTACAATCTAAGAGGAAGGGTCAAGAGATACCAAAAGTAATAACTGTGGGGAATGGGCTGGTGGAGGAAATAAATGTACAGTTGTTAGGTGGGGGCCGGATAGGCCTCTCTGAAGAGATGAGTTTTCAGGGATTGTCTGAAAGTGGACAGAGTAGGAGATAGTTGGACAGATTGGGGTAGGGAGTTTCAGAGAATGGAAGAGGCCATGGAAATATCCTGGAGGTGAGAATGGGATTAGGTGACAAGGGAGCTAGAGAACAGGAGGTCTTGGAAGGAACAAAGAAAACGTTTAGGTTGGTAGTTTGAGAATAGGCTAGCGATGTAGCCTGGGGCTGAGTTGTGGATGGCTTTGTAAGTTGTTGTTAGTATCTTGAATTTAATTTGTTGGGTGAGCGGGAGCTAATAGAGGGATTGTCAGTGAGGGTAGCAGACACTGAGTGGTTTGTAAGGTGGATAAGCCTGGCAGCAGAATTCATGACAGACTGAAAGCCTATGTAAGGGTAAGCCTATGAGGAGGGAGTTGCAGTAGTCAAACAGATGACTAGGGAGTGAATTAGAAGCTTTGTTATGTCCTTGGTTAGGAAAGGGCGTGCCTTGGAGATATTGCGGAGGTTGAGGCAACAAGCTTTGGACAGTGAATGGATGTGGGGCCAAAAGGATAGCTCAGAGTCCAGGATTACACCTATAACCTTGGCTTGCCTGGACAGGTTGATAGTTAAGCCGTTGATTTTGACAGAAATCAGAGGAAGAGGCACATGGGGGAAGAAATATTATGAGCTTGGTTTTGGATAGATTAATCCATCGTCAATCTCGCCACCTGCTGCGCCTGAAAAATAAAAATGCTCCCGCCGTCATGAAGCTGCCTGCCTACTGCAAGCTAAGCTGTTTGACAGTTCTCATATAGATAAGGGGCAGGGTCATCTGGCTATGTCCCCTGGTGGCACAGCCCCTTCTGTGCCATGCTGGGTCAGTGACATCAGAAAGGGGCAGTGCCACATAGCCGGTTGCCACCGCCTCTTACCTATATAAGAACTGTCAAACCGCTTAGCCTGCAGTAGGCAGCCAGTCTTCATGGCAGTGGGAGCATTTTTATTTTTTTTCGGGTGTGGCCGGCTGCGTGATTGATGATGGATTTACATTGGGGCACACTTTTTTTGTTTTTTAACAAAGGAATTATCACAAACTGTGTGTGTTTTATTACTTTTTGACACTTTTTTGGTGAATGGGTATGGGTACTATGTACCCCATACTCATTTACATAGGGGGGTCAGGATCTGGGGGCCCCCTTGTTAAAGGGGGCTTCCAGATTCCAATAAGCCCCCTGCCCGCAGACCCCCAAAACCATCTGCCACAGTTGTGGGGATGAGCCCCTTGTCCCCATCAACATGGGGACAAGGTGCTTTGAAACAGAGGGGGCATAGCCCCCCCTGCCCCAAAGCACCCACAATATTGAGGGTATGTGGCCTGGTATGGTTCAGGTGGGGGGGGGGCACTTGCTCCGCCCCTTCCCGACCTGCCAGGCTGCTTGCTCGGATAAGGTCTGGTGTCGATTTTGGGGGAGACCCCATGATGGGTTTTTTTCATTAGCCGGGTGCCGGCAATTGCAACAGCGAGTCAATTTAAATGTGATTTGACTTTTATGTCTTTAGAAATGTAATTTTTACTGTAGCAGGTTCTATACATGCTACAGATCTACAGATGCGCCACTCTTCAGGCAGACTAAGGGGACCCCCCCAGGCACTATATTTAAAGAAATTGTTCTTTTTTGTTGCACTTTAAGCACCACTACTCCTAAAAAAATATAACTTTTAAAAATTAATTGTTGCATTGATATATGTCCCCCAGGGCAGTACCCGGACCCCCATACCCCTTTTATGGCCAATTACTTATATCATACACATATAAGCCTTCTATATGGGCACTGTTGATTTTTCCTGTTTGGCTCCCATAGACTAAAATGTGCTTTGCGGTCCAGGTTAGAACTTTTCCCCTGTTTAGGAGTTTTGCTGCGAACAGGGGGGTGTGTTCGACCCATCTCTATCTGTTATAAAATGAGTGATGCCCGAGGAGACGGAGTGAACTTAGGGGTAGAGAGATCAATTTGGGTATCGTCAGCATAGAAATGGTATTGAAAGCCATGGGAGGCAATCAACTGACCCAAGGAGGAGGTGTACATTGAGAATAGGGGAGGTCCAAGAACAGAACTTTGGGAACCCCGACGGAGAAAGAAAGGAAAAGAGGGAGTAGAATTGTAAGTGACACTGATGGTTCTGTGGTATAGGTAGGATGAGATCCAGTGAAGAGTACAGTCATGGAGACCAAAAGAGGGGTTTTTTTTTTAGAAGGAGGGGGTGGTCCACTGTGTCAAAGGCAGCAGAGAGGTCCAGGAGTACAGAATAGTGTCCATTGGTTTTACTGTAGTAGTACTGTATATCGTTTGTGAGTTTAAGGAGAACATGGAGTATTGAGGGCGAAATCTGGTCTGAATGGGATCAATAAGTTTGTTCTTACCAGATGGTCGCTCAGTCAGTTGTAGACCAGACATTGAAGGAGTTTGGAGGAAAAGGGGAATAAGGAGATGCAGCATAGGTTGTTCAGATTGGTGGGGTCCAGTGAAGGCTTTTTAAGGATGGGGGTGACTAGTGCATGTTTTTGACAGTTAGGTAAGATAATAGAAGAAAGGAGAAGATTGAAGACGTGAGTTAGAGAGTGTAGAATAGAGCCAGAGGGTGATCGTAGCATTTGCGAGGAAACAGGGTCTAGGGTCTGGTCTAGGGTCCAGGAGGCAGGTGGTTAGGTGGGCATTAGAAAAAAGTTTAGCAACCTTGTCAATAATAGCAGGGTTGAATGAGGATAGTAATGATTGTACCTGTGGACATGAGGTGTTAAGTGGGGGAGGTACAGTATCTGCGCATTGGAGATCTCCTCTTGAATTGTATCAATATTTTTTTTTAAGTTATGGGCGATCATCTGGGCAGGGAGTGAGTTAGTGGGTGGAGGCAGTGGAGGATGAAGAGAGTTGAAGGTAGAGAAGAGTTTATGGGGACTGGATGAGTGTTAATAGTTACATAGTTACATAGTAGGTGAGGTTGAAAAAAGACACAAGTCCATCAAGTGCAACCTATGTGTGTGATTATGTGTCAGTATTTCATTACATATCCCTGTATGTTGCGGTCATTCAGGTGATTATCTAATGAGAGTGGTAAGATAGGTCTGCCTGGCAGTGGGGAGGAAGGAATAGTATTTTTGGAGGGCAGATTTATATTGGTTGAAGTCTTTCTGGAACTTAGTCTTACGCCACAGGTGCTCAAGAGCATGGCTACGTTTTTGTACAGTGTATACATAATAACCATATTACAGTCATGAATATCTACAACATTCTGCAATATGCTGTAGACATGTACACTGACAAAAAGTTTGTTCGTTTTCGTTTCATTCAGATTTTTAAATTTCCGAATTTTTGAATTTCTGAATTTTCACATTTCCGAATTTCGAATATTCAAATTCCGAATTTCGACTTTTTGAATTCGGAATTTCCAAATTTTCGAATTCCAAATTTCTGAACTTTCGAATTCTGAATTTTCGGAATTCGAAAATTCGGAAAATTAAAAAATTCGAAAATCTGAAAATTCTAAATTCTAAAAAAAAGATAGAAAATCAGTAAAATTTAAAATAATTAACTAACTAATAATAACTACCTATTAATTAATAGGTATTGGAACTTCCTTTCAAATATGGCTGTTTGTGACCGTAATGAATACAAATTTATCTAAAGTTACGAATTATCCGAAATAACGAATGCCGCATCTAAACAAATGGAATGGAACAAATTAATAATAAATAATAATAATAATAAAAAGGTTTTATTATTATTATTATTTATTATTATTAGATTGTTACGTTCGTTTAGATACAGCATTTTTTATTTCAGATAATTCGTAACTTCAGATAAATTCGTACTCGTTACATTCACTAACAGCCAAATTTAAAAGGAAGTTCCAATACCTATAATTTAATATTTATTATTAGTTAGTTATTATTTCAGATTTTAGGGTTTTCAAATTCTCTAATTTTCATTCTTTTGAATTTTTCAGATTTTCATTCTTATTTTTGGATTTTCAAATTTCCAAATTTTCAAATTTATGAAATTCCAAATTTCCAATTTCCGAAATTTCAGAATTTTGGAAATTCGAAAAATTAAAGTTCGGAAATTTGAAAATTCGGAAATTTGAAAACTCCGACATTTTGAAAATTTGAAAATTCAAATTTCCGAAATTTAGAATTTCTAAAATTTAGAATTTCCAAAATTTAGAATTTCTGACATTTAGTTTTCCAATTTCCGAAATTTCGAATTTCCAAATTCCGAATTTCCGAAATTTCGAATTTTCGTAAATTCAAAAATTCAAAAATTTGGAAATTCTAAATTCGGAAGTTCGAAATTTGGATATTCGGAAATTCGAAATTTCAGGAATTCGAAATTTCGGAAATTCGGAAATTTCGGAATTAATGAATTTGTCAAAACTTGTTAAAAAAATAATTCGGAACTAAGCGAATTGCACATGTCTAATATGTTGGTTCTGGTAAGTTCTTTCCTATAGTGGCTATTGTTTGTGTACATATCTTAAGACTACAGACAAGACGTTAGACTATAAGCAGTATTAACAATTATCTGTGCAACCCCTCACACTTATGCTGTTGTGGATCAGCCTTTCATATTTTTCCATGAGCTCTTTGTACTAAAAATATCAGTAATAACTCCAAAGTTAGCTCAATAGGCAGGTAATTACTATTACATAATATCTAAAGCATTCCACTTGTATTTAACTAAAAAAGGTAAGATGCACCAACCAATCACACTGGAATGTAGCATTCTGCCTCCTCTCTTTTAATTAGTAGGTTAGGAAGCCTCTTGTCTAATACCAGTAAGGTAAAAGCAACTAATATAATATTCTCCATGGAGACCAGTCATGTGTCAAGTTTCAGACTTGTTTTATAGCAAACAGCAACGGAAGACACAGCAATACATGTATGTAATAAATGTTATATTATAAAGACTACTTTATGAGGTTCTTTATAGTCTTATTTAAGTGGTACTCATATTTTTTATAAATAGACATTTGCAAATATTACACATGCAGAAAATCATTATTACACATTCAGAAAATCTTCAAAAGAGGCCACTAGGTGCAGTCACAGACTGTCTTCTGTACAAAATTTAGGTAACTTTGGGTTTTTAATTGCTGGTGACATATAAATCCAAGCATGGAAAAACAAAAGCTGATTGGACATCTAGATTACGATTCTTAGCATCTGTGGAAGATATACTATACTTCTAGATGTTGTAAATTTATACATCATATTGCAGTCCAGTTTGCTGCACAAAATTACCGCAGTGTCAAGTGCATCAAAACACAACATCTTCAATTCCCGTATTGCTATAGCTGCTAATGAAAGACAATCCCCTGTTGTCATCATTCCCGGAAGGCTTAAAGGGAAAGGTAGAAGGTAGATTTTCTTCATGTGCAGCTAATAGGGGGTGAGCAGGTTGTGCATCTGCCAGCCAAAGTAGTGGTTGGGCCACACCTTAAGAGGCAAGTATGCTTTTCTTTTCTAGCAGTGGGTGTACTATACAGCCAGAAGACTCAGTGATGGTGGTGGAGTGGATAACCAAGCCTTCATTCTCCTCTTCCTCCTTCTCTTAGGTGCAGACTAGCACAGTGTCTTCAACAGCTGCAAATGTGTCCTCTTCTTCCTCCTCTTCACCATCTAATCCCGCAGTAACCCTGTAAACTGGAATTGAGATGTCAGACAAATTATTTCAACGCAACATCAGTCACTTGCTGCAGAAATTGATTACATCAGATGTTAACCACTTGCCGACCGCCTACCGCATATATACTGCGGCAGAGCGGCACGGGCAGGCAAAATCACGTACCCGTACGTGATCTGCCTCCCGCGGGCGGGGGGTCCGATCGGACCCCCCCCCGGTGCCATCGGCGGTCGGCATTTGACTGGGAGCGTCGGGAGGCGAGGGGGAGACCATCCGATCGTGGCCCCCCCCTCGCGATCGCTCCCAGCCAATGGGAATCCTCCTCTGCCTGTGTGTCGTTTCACACAGGCTGAGGATGTGATGTCATCTCTCCTCGGTCTGGCAGTTTCCGTTCCAGCGCCGAGGAGAGATGACAAGTGAGTGCACACAACACACACACACACAGTAGAACATGCCAGGCATACTTTACACCCCGATCCCCCCCCCGATCGCCCCCCGATCCCCCCCCAATCACCCCCCCCCCCTGTCACAAACTGACATTAGCAGGATTTTTTTTTTTTTTTTTTTTTCTGATTACTGCATAGTGTCAGTTTGTGACAGTTAGTGTTAGGGCAGTGAGTATTACCCCCCTTTAGGTCTAGGATACCCCCCTAACCCCCCCTAATAAAGTTTTAACCCCTTGATCACCCCCCCTCACCAGTGTCGCTAAGCGATCATTTTTCTGATCGCTGTATTAGTGTCGCTGGTGACGGTAGTTAGGAACGTAAATATTTAGGTTCGCCGTCAGCGTTTTATAGCGTCAGGGACCCCCCTATACTATCTAATAAATGTTTTAACCCCTTGATTGCCCCCTAGTTAACCCTTTCACCACTGATCACCGTATAACTGTTACGGGTGACGCTGGTTAGTTTGTTTATTTTTTATAGTGTCAGGGCACCCGCCGTTTATTACCGAATAAAGGTTTAGCCCCCTGATCGCCCGGCGGTGATATGCGTCGCCCCAGGCAGCGTCAGATTAGCGCCAGTACCGCGAACACCCACGCACGCACGCAGCATATGCCTCCCTTAGTGGTATAGTATCTGATCGGATCAATATCTGATCCGATCAAATCTATACTAGCGTCCCCAGCAGTTTAGGGTTCCCGAAAACGCAGTGTTAGCGGGATCAGCCCAGATACCTGCTAGCACCTGCGTTTTGCCCCTCCGCCCAGCCCAGCCCAGCCCAGCCCAGCCCAGCCCACCCAAGTGCAGTATCGATCGATCACTGTCACTTACAAAACACTAAACGCATAACTGCAGCGTTCGCAGAGTCAGGCCTGATCCCTGCGATCGCTAACAGTTTTTTTGGTAGCGTTTTGGTGAACTGGCAAGCACCAGCCCCAGGCAGCGTCAGGTTAGCGCCAGTACCGCTAACACCCACGCACGCAGCATACACCTCCCTTAGTGGTATAGTATCTGATCGCATCAATATCTGATCCGATCAGATCTATACTAGCGTCCCCAGCAGTTTAGGGTTCCCAAAAACGCAGTGTTAGCGGGATCAGCCCAGATACCTGCTAGCACCTGCGTTTTGCCCCTCCGCCCGGCCCAGCCCACCCAAGTGCAGTATCGATCGATCACTGTCACTTACAAAACACTAAACGCATAACTGCAGCGTTCGCAGAGTCAGGCCTGATCCCTGCGATCGCTAACAGTTTTTTTGGTAGCGTTTTGGTGAACTGGCAAGCACCAGCCCCAGGCAGCGTCAGATTAGCGCCAGTACCGCTAACACCCACGCACGCAGCATACGCCTCCCTTAGTGGTATAGTATCTGATCGGATCAATATCTGATCCGATTAGATCTATACTAGTGTCCCCAGCAGTTTAGGGTTCCCAAAAACGCAGTGTTAGCGGGATCAGCCCAGATACCTGCTAGCACCTGCGTTTTGCCCCTCCGCCCGGCCCGGCCCAGCCCACCCAAGTGCAGTATCGATCGATCACTGTCACTTACAAAACACTAAACGCATAACTGCAGCGTTCGCAGAGTCAGGCCGGATCGCTGTGATCGCTAACAGTTTTTTTGGTAGTGTTTTGGTGAACTGGCAAGCGCCAGCGGCGTAGTACACCCCGGTCGTAGTCAAACCAGCACTGCAGTAACACTTGGTGACGTGGCGAGTCCCATAAGTGCAGTTCAAGCTGGTGAGGTGGCAAGCACAAGTAGTGTCCCGCTGCCACCAAAAAGACAAACACAGGCCCGTCGTGCCCATAGTGCCCTTCCTGCTGCATTCGCCAATCCTAATTGGGAACCCACCGCTTCTGCAGCGCCCGTACTTCCCCCATTCACATCCCCAACCAAATGCAGTCGGCTGCATGAGAGGCATTTTCTTTATGTCCTCCCGAGTACCCCTACCCAACGAACCCCCCATAAAAGATGTTGTGTCTGCAGCAAGCGCGGATATAGGCGTAACACCCGCTATTATTGTCCCTCCTGTCCTGACAATCCTGGTCTTTGCATTGGTGAATGTTTTGAACGCTACCATGCACTAGTTGAGTATTAGCGTAGGGTACAGCATTGCACAGACTAGGCACACTTTCACAGGGTCTCCCGAGATGCCATCGCATTTTGAGAGACCCGAACCTGGAACCGGTTACCGTTATAAAAGTTAGTTACAAAAAAAAGTGTAAAAAAAAAAAAAAAAAAAAAAAACACAAACAAAAATATAAAATAAAAATAGTTGTCGTTTTATTGTTCTCTCTCTCTCTATTCTCTCTCTATTGTTCTGCTCTTTTTTACTGTATTCTATTCTGCAATGTTTTATTGTTATTATGTTTTATCATGTTTGCTTTTCAGGTATGCAATTTTTTATACCTTACCGTTTACTGTGCTTTATTGTTAACCATTTTTTTGTCTTCAGGTATGCCATTCACGATTTTGAGTGGTTATACCAGAATGATGCCTGCAGGTTTAGGTATCATCTTGGTATCATTCTTTTCAGCCAGCGGTCGGCTTTCATGTAAAAGCAATCCTAGTGGCTAATTAGCCTCTAGACTGCTTTTACAAGCCGTGGGAGGGAATGCCCCCCCCCCCCCCAACATCTTCCGTGTTTTTCTCTGGCTCTCCTGTCTCAACAGGGAACCTGAAAATGCAGCCGGTGATTCAGCCAGCTGACCATAGAGCTGATCAGAGACCAGAGTGGCTCCAAACATCTCTATAACCTAAGAAACCGGAAGCTACGAGCATTTTATGACTTAGATTTCGCCGGATGTAAACAGCGCCATTGGGAAATTGGGAAAGCATTTTATCACACCGATCTTGGTGTGATCAGATGCTTTGAGGGCAGAGGAGAAATCTAGGGTCTAATAGACCCCAATTTTTGCAAAAAAGAGTACCTGTCACTACCTATTGCTATCATAGGGGATATTTACATTCCCTGAGATAACAATAAAAATGATTTAAAAAAAAAAAATGAAAGGAACAGTTTAAAAATAAGATAAAAAAATAATAATAATAAAGAAAAAAAAAAAAAAAAAAAAAAAAGCACCCCTGTCCCCCCTGCTCTCGCGCTAAGGTGAACGCAAGCGTTGGTCTGGCGTCAAATGTAAACAGCAATTGCACCATGCATGTGAGGTATCGCCGCGAAGGTCAGATCGAGGGCAGTAAGTTTAGCAGTAGACCTCCTCTGTAAATCTAAAGTGGTAACCTGTAAAGGCTTTTAAATGCTTTTAAAAATGTATTTAGTTTGTCGCCACTGCACGTTTGTGCGCAATTTTAAAGCATGTCATGTTTGGTATCCATGTACTCGGCCTAAGATCATCTTTTTTATCTCATCAAACATTTGGGCAATATAGTGTGTTTTAGTGCATTAAAATGTAAAAAAGTGTGTTTTTTCCCCAAAAAATGCGTTTGAAAAATCGCTGCGCAAATACTGTGTGAAAAAAAAAAATGAAACACCCACCATTTTAATCTGTAGGGCATTTGCTTTAAAAAAAATATATAATGTTTGGGGGTTCAAAGTAATTTTCTTGCAAAAAAAAATTATTTTTTTATGTAAACAATAAGTGTCAGAAAGGGCTTTGTCTTCAAGTGGTTAGAAGAGTGGGTGATGTGTGACATAAGCTTCTAGATGTTGTGCATAAAATGCCAGGACAGTTCAAACCCCCCCCAAATGACCCCATTTTGGAAAGTAGACACCCCAAGCTATTTGCTGAGAGTCATGTTGAGTCCATGGAATAATTTATATTGTGACACAAGTTGCGGAAAAGAGACAATTTTTTATTTTTTTTATTTTTTTTTGCGCAAAGTTGTCACTAAATGATATATTGCTCAAACATGCCATGGGAATATGTGAAATTACACCCCAAAATACATTCTGTTGCTTCTCCTGAGTACGGGGATACCACATGTGTGGGACTTTTTGGGAGCCTAGCCGCGTACGGGACCCCGAAAACCAAGCACCGCCTTCAGGCTTTCTAAGGCCGTAAATTTTTGATTTCACTCTTCACTGCCTATCACAGTTTCGGAGGCCATGGAATGCCCAGGTGGCACAAAACCCCCCCAAATGACCCCATTTTGGAAAGTAGACACCCCAAGCTATTTGATGAGAGGTATAGTGAGTATTTTGCAGACCTCACTTTTTGTCACAAAGTTTTGAAAATTGAAAAAAGAAAAAAAAAATTTTTTTTTCTCGTCTTTCTTTATTTTCAAAAACAAATGAGAGCTGCAAAATACTCACCATGCCTCTCAGCAAATAGCTTGGGGTGTCTACTTTCCAAAATGGGGTCATTTGGGGGGGGTTTGTGCCACCTGGGCATTCCATGGCCTCCGAAACTGTGATAGGCAGTGAGGAGTAAAATCAAAAATGTACGCCCTTAGAAATCCTGAAGGCGGTGCTTGGTTTTCGGGGTCCCGTACGCGGCTAGGCTCCTAAAAAGTCCCACACATGTGGTATCCCCGTACTCAGGAGAAGCAGCTAAATGTATTTTGGGGTGCAATTCCACATATGCCCATGGCCTGTGTGAGCAATATATCATTTAGTGACAACTTTGTGCAAAAAAAAAAAAAAAAAAAAAAAATTGTCACTTTCCCGCAACTTGTGTCAAAATATAAAACATTCCATGGACGCAACATGCCTCAAAGCAAATAGCTTGGGGTGTCTACTTTCCAAAATGGGGTCATTTGGGGGGGTTTTATGTCATCTGGGCATTTTATGGCCTTCAAAACTGTGATAGGTAGTGAGGAGTAAAATCAAAAATGTACGCCCTTAGAAATCCTGAAGGCGGTGCTTGGTTTTCGGGGCCCCGTACGCGGCTAGGCTCCCAAAAAGTCCCACACATGTGGTATCCCCGTACTCAGGAGAAGCAGCTAAATGTATTTTGGGGTGCAATTCCACATATGCCCATGGCCTGTGTGAGCAATATATCATTTAGTGACAACTTTTTGTAATTTTTTTTTTTTTTTTTGTCATTATTCAATCACTTGGGACAAAAAAAATGAATATTCAATGGGCTCAACATGCCTCTCAGCAAATTCCTTGGGGTGTCTACTTTCCAAAATGGGGTCATTTGTGGGGGTTTTGTACTGCCCTGCCATTTTAGCACCTCAAGAAACGACATAGGCAGTCATAAATTAAAGGCTGTGTAAATTCCAGAAAATGTACCCTAGTTTGTAGACGCTATAACTTTTGCGCAAACCAATAAATATACGCTTATTGACATTTTTTTTACCAAAGACATGTGGCCGAATACATTTTGGCCTAAATGTATGACTAAAATTGAGTTTATTGGATTTTTTTTAGAACAAAAAGTAGAAAATATCATTTTTTTTCAAAATTTTCGGTCTTTTTCCGCGTATAGCGCAAAAAATAAAAACGGCAGAGGTGATCAAATACCATCAAAAGAAAGCTCTATTTGTGGGAAGAAAAGGACGCAAATTTCGTTTGGGTACAGCATTGCATGACCGCGCAATTAGCAGTTAAAGCGACGCAGTGCCGAATTGTAAAAAGTGCTCTGGTCAGGAAGGGGGTAAAACCTTCCGGGGCTGAAGTGGTTAAAGAAGAAAGCTCATGTATAGCAGAAAGGGAGGTGAGGGTACATGAATAATACTGGTTGGCAGTCAAAGGCACACAGTCCTCTTCCTTTCTGCCCCTACAATTCCATCTGTTGCACCACTCCACAAGAATTTTCATCTGCATCTGCTGCTACATCAGGAGCCTCATATGATAGTAACTGAGGTCTAACAAGGGATTAGAGAGGCATAACTTATGGCATATCAAACAGTGAAGAAGATCAGTATGGGGCCACTTTTAGAAGGGCTAAGATAAGGCTTCAACCATGCTCAGACTCCACCTTGCAGTCTTGAGCTACATCACTGACTAGGCAAGTGTCACTTCGCCAGGTGTTGGAGCAAGCAATAACCCCATGCCCAGTGTCTCAATTCTAGCATGGCAAAATGGCTGGCTTTACAGCTAATCAAATTACAGCTCGTGGAGTCTGCTCCTTTCCTGTGCATTTGCACACTTCTTTCCACCATCATGTGGAAGGTAATGTCTCTATCACTGGAGCATGTAGTCAGCAGCAGGGTCCACGTAACCACAGACAAGTGGTCCAGCAAGTATAAGAAAAGATGTTACATCTCCTTCAGGGCACAATGAGTTAATGCTCTGGCACACCATCTCTGGCACAAGATGAGGAAAACCTCTGGAGCTGAAGGTGCTGCACTGTATGCGTTATTTGGTAATAGTGACATCTAAGTCACCTCTACCCCCTCCTGTTCATTGGCCTCATCTGGTGAATCCTCAGAGCCACCAGCCCCACCCAAGCAACTAAGAGCCTATGCAACAGTCTATGCAAAATGCTACCAAGAGCTGATGAAGACACCCTGACAATGGATGACTCACTTGACTATTCGGTGTAGAGGTTAGACCAGTGGCCTGAGCTTGCCCAGAATACAATCTAGCTGCTGGGATGCCCTGCACCCAGTGTTCTGGATGCAGGGCAGAATTAACACTGTGTACTCAATGCCCAACCCCAAAAGCTGCTACTCAAACCACAATATACACAATAAAAATGCTATAAAAAACAGCACTTAATCACAATGTGCAACCAAATCCCCTTACACACAAATTGCTTCCAACAGTACTGTAATTATAGATTCAAAAACAAAGTGAAAGACATACCTAAACATTTCTGAAGTGTGCAAAACATGGTATACAGATGCTGCAAGAGCTTGTGAAAAAAAAAAAGGATAAATAAATGCCAAATACTTACCTTCCTTTCCTAATGAGCTCCATGTCAGCCACCTCTGGGTATGCCCCACCCACCTCCATGCTACCAGGACCTAACTCGTGGGATAAATGCATATCCCATGTTTTCGAAGCTGTGCTACCACTGCCAACAATACCTTAGAAAAAACCCTAGGTGAGGTGGCCAACCCAAAGGAAGGCAGACATACTGGTAGTGAAGAGGGCCCACTGCAAACCTTAAGAACTTTTGGAAACGTGGGGCGAATGGAACATGGAAGTACGCATTCTACAAATCTTTCGAGAGGAGCCAGTCTCCAGGTTGAACCACCTTCCCGATAGTCTGTAACAATTCCATCTTGAAGTGTTCCTTCACCACATGGCTGTCAGCCACTTGAGCTTAATTATGTACCTGATGGTAGATTATGTACACTTTTTTTTAAAAAAGGATTGTAACAATTTTATAATCAGCCATAGTGGTCATCGTCCCACTTGTAATAAAAATGTACAAAGAGAGCATTTCTTTAGAATCCGGTGCAATTGCACCACTCAGTTTGATTATTTGGTACAGGCCAATGTATTATGCAATCGTTTAGTTCAGAAAGGGTACTCCATTCATGTGATTGTTGAATATTATAGTGATTAGGGAGTTGGATAGGAATGATCTGGTGAAGTATCAGGAGATGGATGCAGGGGGTTGGGTTTTGTTGAATATACATTCATTTTATATTTTAATGTACAGTACAAGACAATTCACGTAATTTTTCAGAAATATTGGCCTATTTTATTAAAAGATAAGGTACCAAAGAATATTTTACCTGAATGTCCTAGATGCATTTATAGGCAGGGTGATGTTTTGGGTAAGTGACTGCCTCCAAATGTGTTAGACTCCCCCCACAAAAAAGTGTCCACTTTTTTGCCTGTGGGAAGTGTCAAGTATGTAAAACAATTGTAACCAGATTAAGGAGTGTATCATCCTCCTAGGATGCAACGGTAAAATTAGATTCTCCTCTGTAATCTTTAGAACGGCTGTTGATTTCTTTGGGCTGTTCCAGATTTTGCAGGCTGCAGGTTTGATTGATTTCCACTGCATTCTGGAGGCTTTCAGAGCATAAAGGGCTGGGAAAGTCAAAGAGGCATCCTGAATATTTATTGTGCTTCAGCCAATCCCTTGGTAGATGTGCCCAGTAGATGGTTGGAGTAAATAGTAAATAGTATAAATAGTATTTTTGCTGTGTGCTTTGGGTCATTATCATGTTGGAAGGTAAACCTTCTTCCTATTCCCATTGACAACTTTCTGGCAGATGGCAGCAGATTTTCCTAAAAAATGTGATGGTATTTTACGCCATCTATTTTTCTTCTATCCTGACAAGTGCTCCAGTCCCTGCTACAGAGAAACTCCCATAACAGAATATTACCACCTCCATGCTTTACTGTAGGAATGGTGTTATTTAGATGGTGAGCTGTATATGATTTTTCCCCGACATGTTATTTGGTGTTGAGTCAAAATATTTCAATTTTAGTCTCATCTGACCATAACACTTTTTTTTCATGTGGCCTCAGATAATGCGTTTAAGGTGGTCAGATGAGACTATATTTGAATTATTTGGCCTCAACACCAAACAATATGTCTGGTGGAAATCCAATACAGCTCACCATCCAAATAATATAATTCCTACAGTAAAGCATGGAGATGGCAATATCCTGTTATGGATGTGTTTCTCTGTAGCAGATATTGGAACACCTGTCAGGATAGAAGGAAATAGGATGGCGCAAAATACCATCAAATTCTTGAGGAAAATCTGTTGCCCTCTGCCAGAAAGTTGTCAATGGGAAGATGGTTTACCTTGTAACATGACAATTACCCAGAGCACACAGCAAAATGACCACACAGTGGTTGAAGAAGAAAAAAGTTAATGTCCTTGAATGGCTTAGTCATAGACCAGACTTAACCAGTTGCCGAGCGCCTAACACAGATATACTACGGCAGAATGGCACGGGCAGGCAAAATCACGCACCTGGTACGTGATCTGCCTCCTGCGGGCGGGGGGTCCGACCGATTGGACCCCCCCGGTGCCCGAGGCGGTCGGCTTGTGTCTGGAAGCGATGAAAGGTGAGGGGGAGACCATCCATTTGTGCCCCCCCCCTCGCGATTGCTCCCAGCCAATCAGATTCTTCCTCTGCTGCTGTATAGTAAACAGCAGCAGAGGAAATGATGTCATCTCTCCTCGGCTCGGTATTTTCCGTTCTGGCGCCGAGGAGAGAAGACATCAATGTGAGTGCACAACACTTTTTTTTTTTGATTACTGCATTGGTGTCAGTTTGTGACAGTTAGTGTGGTAGGGCAGATAGTATTAGCCCCTTTAGGTCTAGGGTATCCCCCTAACCCGCCCTAATAAAGTTTTAACCCCTTGATCACCCCCCGTCGCCAGTGTCACTATGCGATCATTTTTCTGATCGCTGTATTAGTGTCACAGGTGACGCTAGTTAGGGAGGTAAATATTTAGGTTCGCCGTCAGCGTTTTATAGCATCAGGGACCCCCATATACTACCTAATGTTTTAACCCCTTGATTGCCCCCTAGTTAACCCTTTCACCAGTGATCACCGTATAACTGTTACAGGTGACGCTGGTTAGTTTATTTTTTATAGTGTCAGGGCACCCGCCGTTTATTACTGAATAAAGGTTTAGCCCCCTGATCGCCCGGCGGTGATATCAGTTAGGTTTTAGGGTCAGATGGGGTCTGCGTCGCCCCAGGCAGCATCAGGTTAGCGCCAGTACCGCTAACACCCACGCACACAGCATACACCTCCCTTAGTGGTATAGTACCTGAATGGATCAATATCTGATCCGATGAGATCTATACTAGCGTCCCCAGCAGTTTAGGGTTCCCAAAAATGCAGTGTTAGAGGGATCAGCCCAGATACCTGCTAGCACCTGCGTTTTGCCCCTCCGCCCGGCCCAGCCCACCCAAGTGCAGTATCAATCGATCACTGTCACTTACAAAACACTAAACACACATAACTGCAGCATTCGCAGAGTCAGACGTGATCCCTGCGATCGCTAACAGTTTTTTTGGTAGCGTTTTGGTGAACTGGCAAGCACCAGCCCCAGGCAGCGTCAGGTTAGTGCCAGTAGCGATAACACCCACGCACGCACCGTACACCTCCCTTAGTGGTATAGTATCTGAACGTATCAATATCTGATCCGATCAGATCTATACTAGTGTCCCCAGCAGTTTAGGGTTCCCAAAAATGCAGTGTTAGCGGGATCAGCCCAGATACCTGCTAGCACCTGCGTTTTGCCCCTCCGCCTGGCCCAGCCCAGCCCAGCCCACCCAAGTGCAGTATCGATCGATCACTGACACTTACAAAACACTAAACGCATAACTGCAGCGTTTGCAGAGTCAGGCCTGATCCCTGCGATCGCTAACAGTTTTTTTGGTAGCGCTTTGGTGAACTGGCAAGCACCAGCAGCCTAGTACACCCCGGTCGTAGTCAAACCAGCACTGCAGTAACACTTGGTGACGTGGCGAGTCCCATAAGTGCAGTTTAAGCTGGTGAGGTGGCAAGCACAAGTAGTGTCCCGCTGCCACCAAGAAGACAAACACAAGTCCGTTTTTTTTTTTGTCATTATTCAATCACTCGGGACAAAAAAAATTATATTCAATGGGCTCAACATGCCTCTCAGCAATTTCCTTGGGGTGTCTACTTTCCAAAATGGGGTCATTTGGGGGGGTTTTGTACTGCCCTGCCATTTGAGCACCTCAAGAATTGGCATAGGCAGTCATAAATTAAAAGCTGTGTAAATTCCAGAAAATGTACCCTAGTTTGTAGACGCTATAACTTTTGCGCAAACCAATAAATATACGCTTATTGACATTTTTTTTACCAAAGACATGTGGCCGAATACATTTTGGCCTAAATGTATGACTAAAATTGAGTTTATTGGATTTTTTTTATAACAAAAAGTAGAAAATATCATTTTTTTTCAAAGTTTTAGGTATTTTTGTGTTTATAGCGCAAAAAAAAAAAAACGCAGAGGGGATCAAATACCATCAAAAGAAAGCTCTATTTATGGGAAGAAAAGGATGCAAATTTCGTTTGGGTACAGCATTGCATGACCGCGCAATTAGCAGTTAAAGCGACACAGTGCCAAATTGTAAAAAGTGCTCTGGTCAGGAAGGGGGTAAATCCTTCCGGGGCTGAAGTGGTTAAACTACATTGAAAATCTGTGGAATGACTTATAGACTGCAGTCCACAAACAGTCAACATCAAATCTAACTGAACTTGAGAAGTTCTGCAAAGAAGAGTGGGCAAATATTAGAAAGTCTAAATGTGCAAAGTTAGTAGAGACATATCCCAACAGACTAAAGACTGTAATTAAAGCAAAAGGTGGTCCAAAAAAATACTGACATAGGGGGGTGATCCTTTTTCCAACTCAGTGATACTGTTTTTGAATGTTTTTTTATTTTTTCTGACATGTTGGTGATATATCTTTCACTTGGATGTTATACGTTGCACTAGTAAATACAGCTGGATAAAACAAAAACTGTGTCTGTCTTCATTTCAGGCTGCAAAGCAACAAAATGTGATTATTTTAAAGGGGGTGATTCTTTTCTATACCCACTGTATCTTTCACTTTTATTTTTGAATGTTATAATTACATAATTGTTGCATGCAACATGCTGTTTTTTATAGTATATTTATTGTGTATATTGAAGTTTAAATAGCAGCTTTTGGGGTTGGGCATTAAATGTGCAGTGTTGATTCTGTTTTAGATTCATTTTTCTATCATAAAACCACCCACTGCACTGAAGAAAGATTAATTTGCCTGTTCCCAGACACAATTGACTGGATCAGCTTTACAAGAATGAACCAGTCTTGGATCAACGTTGGGTACTAAACTCCTGCAGCTCTTAGATGGTAATGATTACATTTTTTTTTTAATCTGCCCCAAAAACATTATATCATATAGTATTGCCATCACTGTTGTCCTCCCACAATTACCATCTTCTGCCACCATTACCATCTCTTGCCACCACTGCTGACTTATTGCCATTAACATCTCCTGCCACCATTACCATCTCATGCCACCACTGCAAGCCTGCCACCATTACCATCCTCTGCCACTGCTGATTGCCTGCCACACATTAACATCTAATGCTTCTATTACCATCTCCTGAAACTGCTTCAAGTATGCCAGCATTGCCATCTCATGCTGCCTCTACAGTTCAAGTCCAGTTGTTTGGTACTGTCAGGGTGCAACAGCTAATGTTTCCACAGTTACTCCCAAGCTGCAAAATTTGGGAATTTTTTTTTGTGTAACTTATTTCCTTTGTTGAGGCTCAATGTTAGCAGGGTATTATGTTGCTCCAGCAATGTCAGGGTGCCACAACTAATGTTTCTGCAATTGTTCCTCAGCTGCCAAATTTGGAAAAAATGTATGCAGGGTTATTTCTGCCTCAATGTTTGTGGAGAATTATGCTACTATAGCAATGTCAAATTGTCATACTTAATGTTTACACAACTACCCTCTTATGTGAATGTTTTGTTTTAAAGGATAAGTTCACCTTTTGGGGAAAAATAATAAATACACATATTTTTTTGCAAGAAAAAAAATATGCATTTATTTATTTTTTTTCCCTAAGGAGCCTGGAAAACATTGCACCTGTAATCAGTGGATCAGAGGTGCAATGCCAGACTCCTGCAGACAAGCCCTGGAGCTTTCAGCCTGTACCTTCAAATGGGCTGACTGTTTACAAGCTGCAGGGCTTGCAAATGAACTACGAGGGTCTTCAATGGTTATAAAAGTATTTTTACCATGCTCTCTTATTGTTGGTATTTTTTTTGGTTGTTTTTTTTTTTTTGCATGACTTGGATAGATTATTAGGCATGGATACCTGTGGTTTCTACTCATTAATCTGTCCCTTAAAAGCATTCCATTGTTGGATTTTGTGTCCTTTTTATTTTTTATTAATGAGCTTTAACTTGAAAACATGCCCTGGAATGCTCTTAAAAATAACAGTTTGCTTTGTCAGCGTGTTAAGTCACAGTAGAGTGGATATCCTTTGGAAGGCCAGCAATAGATGCAGAAGGATTATGAGGGTGTTGCTCCCTATAAAATGATTATCTTTACTTAAATTGCCATGGGAAGGCTTTTAGCAGTTTCTGCTGCCCAGACATATGTAATTGTTGGGAAAACCTGCAATTAATTTGTATCTCCAGAGAATTGGGACACTTTGTAGACTGTTTAATTAAAATCTATTTTAGAGCATTGACAGATAGTGTAACTTTTATAAGTAATTTTGGCACATAAAAATTAGATTTAATAAATGATTCTGCAAGGCTATTTGGATCAAAATAGACAAATGAAAAGTCAGGGTATAGAAAGGCTTTAGTAACTCTTTTAGTGTAAACTTGTCATATAAACAAAAAGGGAGGCCCGGAGTATTCCCAGAGGTATAAATGGAGGGCCGGCATGACAGGGGTTAATGGGGCTTGGCACAGGGAGTAAGTGAAAGGGGGAAGGCTTAGGAGGCAGAGCTGTGCAGGTGGCTAGGTGGAGTGGGGTGGAGCTGTGGAAGGAAGTGAACCGAACAGGAAGGGGAGGGCTCAGGGCTACGAGGGAGAGAGAGGGTAAGCAACTTCCCACCCACCCTACAATTTGGTGGGCACTTTGTGTTTGTATGGTGGGGTATTAAGTGACTATAGGGGTTAGTTGTGGCATTTGGCGGGGTGCAAGGTCCTTTTAGGTCATATGGGCACATCAAATGGCATGGTGTAGGGACCCGTCTGAGGTACGGCTCCCAGGTGGTATATGGGTACCTGCTAGTTGTCTCCGAGTCAGTGGTTTCGCGACTGGAGGCCTGAGAAGTGACTAGCAGGTATAGAGTTCTGGTTTTGATGCTTATTGGGATCTTGTGCTCCATTTTAGCGAATAACTGGATATTATGGTTGAAAAGGTTATTATGTTAATTATTATGGTAATTATTTGATATTTATATTTGGTTAATAAAACGGCTGCGGTGGCCAATTTACTCCATTTCAGTGTTGTGTGGTTATTAGAGGGGGGATGGGGTTATTGGTGCAGCAGGTAACAAGCCATAGTTAATACCATAGTCATGTAACTGCATATACCCTCAGCTTTCTTCCTCAGCACACCAACATGTAAGAGGGACTACGACTGGGCGGATATTGGTACCAAACTATGCAAGTTCACGTCCTGCTTCTTCTTTGATAGGACAGCTACCCACCTGTAGTTGGACCACCTTCTGCAATATTGTGTCATGCTGCTCACTATAGGCTGAGTCACAACATCCCTGGATGTAGGTCTTAATATTTATGAATAAAGGAATGTCCACACATAAAATGCATTTTCCGCACTTTACTATATCTTCACGAAAATTGCTGTGCCATCTGACATCCCATTTGACATACTATGCGAATTCTTCAGTGCAAAATGTCACACACAGGAGTAGATACTCTGTAGCTGTCATTTCTGTGCCGAACGCAAGCACATAATCCATTAGCCATCTTCCCTTAGCACCTGCTCCCAGTGGAGGACCACAGAGTGCTCTGTGGAGGACCACAGAGTTGAGACCACTTCCACCATAAGTCCACAGCATTCAGCTTCCTTCACCAAGTAGGGTCAAAGTGCCCTCATTAGTATACCAATCTCTTCCAATGTCCCTTCCATAGCACTGCTCAGCCAGGCATGCTCCCAGATGTTCCACTCTGCCCTGTTCTCCAAGGCTTTATGCACCCCACTACAGGACCCGCAGAAGAAAATCAGTGTAGACAAGGTGAATACAGCTGCTCTTACTGAGTACTGTACCATCTCACCTGGGACTTCAGCCATGCAAAGGGCTCTTTAGGATAATAGCCGACTACCTGACAGCTCTTTATCTGTCTGTGTGTTTCTCACTGTTGTTAAATACTTATCCCATTTAAGGACCAATAATAGGATGTGCCACATCTTGGACTTCAGTTTTCATAAATGATGTACTTATGCTTCAGCAATTTATGGTAGTGCCAATCCCTCTTCCCTTGCCTTCTACCATTGCCCATTGCCCATTAAGGCAGCCCATCATTGTAATAGACTAATATGAAAGTTTGGGGATGGGAGACAGTAGGCAAGATCTTAAAACAACTCCATTGCCTGAAAACAATTAAACATGTACCCTGGTGGAGTTTGTCCATATGCGAGAAGCCCAGGACAATACCCTTAAGGCCCAGACCTCCAAAATACTATGGTTTCTCTCGGTGGGCATAGCCTCCCCCACAAAATCTTAGCCCTCTACGCTGCACCGTATGCCAGAGTCCATTTTGGGTTGCTCTGTATTCCCCTAATATTCATGCTCTTAATTGAACACCTTGACAATGCTTTACGGAATATCCACTTTATCTCCTGCATTTGGGTGGGTTGTCAACATATTATGCTCTCCTTATTTGCTGATAACGTCTTCATGTCTGCGGCAAACACCCATATATCTATGCCATCCATAGTCCAGAAATGTAAACAATTTGGCATATACAACAATTTCAAAGTTAATTATTCTAAGTTCTAAATCTTGATTACATGTCTTTGTCCTTCCCAGGTTACTCTCCTTCATCAAAAGTTTCCCTTCAAACCAGGGACTCACTAGGGATGCTTTGGCCACTTCACATTATTTTTTTTTGTGTTGCATGCATCATTCTGTGCTGCAGCATTATGCAATACAAAAGAAAAATGTCAGAGAGCCACTACTTTATGGTAACTTTTTTCTCTGTTTTCCATCTGCCGACTCCCATTGTAACTACTTATTCATCTTTATTTGTTTCTTGAACCTGTGATTGCTTGTCTTATTGTGTTTTCTTAAAAAAAAGCTAATGAAATTATATTGAACTAAAACATGTATATAGAAAAAGTTCTCATGACAAGTGTCATTGAAAAAAGTAGTTACTATTATGGAACATAAGGAACTTAACACACAAAAATTCTTATGAAAAACTAATTTTATTACAAAATTTATTTAAAAAAAAACTTTTTGTTATATCAAAATTGAATAACAACTTCACCCTCCACCAAAATAAACACATGACAACGTGGTCACGACACCTTTTAGGGACCGCTCACAGCCAATCTACATGTTATATATTAGATCATAGCATCTCTAATACTGTTGTAGCAATAACTCACGGTGGAGCTGCTGATTTAAAGCGGGCTGTTACCGTCACCTTTGTTACCTCAATTTCACCAGAACCGGGTCTAGGGTCCTGTTGAGTTTAATACCAGGCAGTGTAGACACCAGACACTTGAGTATCTTTTCCAATGCTTTAATAAAGGGTAACTGAAGGAAGTAGCAAGAAAGAGGTAGAAGGAAAGCTGCAGGGAAGTTCAAATACCTTTTCTTGATGTAATATTAGGAATTGAAATCTTGTAGATGAATGTACTCTCCTTTTAGAGTTGAATCTTTGCCCGCCTGGATAGGTTTCTCTCGCTAACCTAGCAACGGGCACGCAGCACGAACAAAAGTCTCTGCCACAGATTTGAATGGAATAGAAACCCGTATGATCCTCTGCCACAGGATGTAATGGTTTACGATGTATAGCAAACACAGCACTAGAACCTTCAAGCCGACCCGGCAGTACTATGCGGTAGGTTAACTTTAGGATGCGTCCTCCAACTGAGTCACCAGGCCCCTCTCCAGACCAGCACTCTGCATGATCCTTCCATGACGGGTCCTCCCCTGGGATCTTCTCCATTGTCCAGCTTCTTCCCATAGGACAGACAGCCCAGGACCATTCCCTCGCCGCTGTGGTAGGCCCCAGACATGCTTCCGGGCCCACCCACACGCTGCAGCAACATGGTCCTCCCGGTCGGAGGACCACGCGGTAGTACTCCTAACACATACCTGTCGGCCAGGAGGGCCAGCAGGTGGAACGAAAACGAACCCTAAAACATGGCGTCTGTCCCATAAATACCCTCTCCCAGAATGCAACTCGGAGGACCACCTCCACTGAGTTATCTCCGGGACAAAAGAGCACCCATACGTTTTAGCGCGTTGCCTTTCCAACACCGACCTATGGCGACAACGGCACCCACAGGCACAGTGTGAAACTACATGCAACACAGCCAAACTGGAACAGAGGCAAATCTGACTATGTATGAACAGATAAACCCACTAAATTTACCTATAAGTGGTAGATAAAAATCTACCAGCGCTACACTGTGAATCAATATATATGTATATGCACTTCTTGGTTTACATAATCTAAAAGTTGGTCAGAAAGCAGCAAAAAAATCCCAGCACCATCAATTTACACAGCGCTTTACATATATATTGTACATTCATATCAGTCTCTGTCCTCAAGAAGCTTACAATCTAAGATCCCTAACTCACATTCATACACAGACTAATTTAGACAGGAGCCAATGAACCTACCAGCATGTCTTTGCAGTGAGGGAGGAAACCAGAGTACCTAGAGGAAACCCATGCAAGCACAGGGAGAACATGCAAACTCTGCGCAGGTAGTGTAGTGGTTGGGATTTGAAACAGCAGACATGCTAACCACTTAGCCACTGTGCTGTCCACTGCTTCCTCATAGCCAACTATGTTCTGTTAAGACCTAACATGAGGGCAATAGCATATTAATTGACTTGAGCAAAGAATAATAAATAACTATAGCAGCAGTAATGCACAAAGCAGCAAGCAGTCGAAATAAAGATGAATATGCTCAATTACTGAAAAGTAAAGCAATCAGCTGACCAAGCTAATTCAGAACGACTGATAAGTATTCAATACTGCTGGTATTAATCAGAGATGTGCAACCTCTTCAGTCTTCATTTTCGCTCAAATCTTTTAAAAATTAATGATAAATATCTGTGATGATCATATAATTTCCTCTTCACTGAGGTGGGTATACAGCACACAGATGTATAATGAATATAGCAAAATTTCGAGCTTGTTGACCACTTACTTCAATGTCTAAAGTGACTGTTCAATTCACCTAGTCTATCATATATGCAACAGGCAAGCATGGCTAAGCAGAAGAGCACAAATAGGAAAGTGCTGGCAGTGAACTCAGAGATGGTGCAATGAAAACTTTTTAGCTGCCTTCTTCCATTACTCTCAAATGTGTGTACACTGAGTAACTTCTGTGCCTTAAAGCGGAGTTCCACACAAAAATGGAACCCTCCCCCCCTCCGGTGTCACATTTGGTACCTTTCAGGGGGGAGGGGGGTGCAGATACCTGTCTAAGACAGGTATTTGCACCCACTTCCGGCATAGACTCCCATGGGAGTCTACACCTCTTCCCGTCCCCACCGCGCTGTCTGCTGGGAACACACAGCTCCCAGGAGAGAGCAGGGACCCCTTGGGATGCACAGTGCGACTTGCGCATGCGCAGTAGGGAACCGAGAAGTGAAGTCGCAACGCTTCACTTCCTGATTCCCTCACCTAGGATGGCGGCGGCAGCTGCCGAGAACCAAGCGGGTTCTCGGCGTCGCCTGCTGACATCGCTGGACCCTGGGACAGGTAAGTGGCCATGTATTAAAAGTCAGCAGCTGCAGTATTTGTAGCTGCTGGCTTTTAATATTTTTTTTTTTGGCGGTGTTGGTGGACCCCCGCTTTAACTGTCCAACAACAAGAGTTACTTAAAATAATCTTTATATATGCTGCTATATGATATGTAGTAAAACATGTACCCTGCAAATACAAATAAAAGCATATTTAAACCCCTAAACAAAAATAGAATGTGTTGCAGCTTATTAGTCTTTATGCCGCGTACACACGACCGGACTTTACGGCAGACTTTGCCCGGCGGACGGGATTTCGTCGGACAAGTCGATCGTGTGTGGGCTCCAGCGGACTTTGTTTTCTCAAAAGTTGGACGGACTTAGATTTGAAACATGTTTTAAATCTATCCGTCGAACTCGAGTCCGGTCAAAAAGTCCGCTCGTCTGTATGCTAGTTCGACGGACAAAAAGCCACGCTAGGGCAGCTATTGGCTACTGGCTATGAACATCCTTGTTTTAGTCCGGTCGTACGTCATCACGTACGAATTCGACGGACTTTGGTGGATTGTGTGTAGGCAAGTCCATTCATTCGGAAAGTCCGTCATAAAGTCCGTCGAAAAGTCCGCCGAGCAAAGTCTGCCGTAAAGTCCGCTCGTGTGTACGCGGCATTAGAATTGGTGGTTGCATCCTTTTTTATTTATTTCACTTTATTATTCAGCAAGGAACAACTTTCCTGTCCTAGGATGACAGCACTTACTTTCCTTACTGTGTAAAGACTACAGAGACAATCTTTTAACTGATGTGACTACTGTGAGCTGGAATCTGATTGGTCTGATTGGTTGCTATTGGCTTATGCACTTTGCACATCATCATCATTACTTCTGAAAAAGCCAGATAAAGCAACAAAATCAAAATTTCATAATGGTGTTAAGTAGGGATGAGCCGAACACCCCCCAGTTCGGTTCGCACCAGAACATGTGAACAGGCAAAAAATTCAGAAGAACACACGAACACCGTTAAAGTCTATGGGATGCCAACATGAAAAATAAAAAGTGCTCATTTTGAAGGCTTATATGCAAGTTATTGTCATAAAAAGTGTTTGGGGGACCTAGGTCTTGCCCCAGGGCACATGTATCAATGCAAACATTTTTTTTAAAAACGGCAGTTTTTTTCGGGAGCAGTGATTTTAATGCTTAAAGTGAAACAATAAAAATAAAATATTCCCTTAAATATTGGGCCTGGGGGATGTCTATAGTATGCCTGTAAAGTGGTGTATTTTTCCCGCGTTTAGAACAGTACCACAGCAAAATGAAATTTCTAAAGGGAAAATTGTCATTTAAAACTAATCGCAGCTGTAATGAATTGTCGGGTCTCGGCAATGTAGATAAAACTCATTGAAAAAAGGAGCATTGGGGGTCCCCCCCAGGCTATTACCAGGCCCTGGGTCTGGTATGGATATTAAGGGAACCTCGAACCAAAATTTAAAAAAAATGGCGTAGGGGTCCCCCCAAAATCCATACCAGACCCTTGTCCAAGCACGCAACCTGGCAGGCCGCAGGAAAAGAGGGGGAAAGAGAGAGTGCCCCCCCTCCTGAACCATACCAGGCCACATACCCTCAACATAGGGAGGGTGCTTTGGGTCTGACTACAAAGCACCTTGTCCCATGTTGATGGGGACAAGGGCCTTATCCCCACAACCCTTGCCCGGTGGTTGTGGGGGTATGCAGGCGGGGGGCTTATCGGCATCTGGAAACCCCCTTTAACAAGGGGACCCCCAGATCCCGGCCTCCCCCCTATGTGAATTGGTAATGGGGTACATTATACCCCTACCATTTCATGAAAAACGTGTCAAAAATGGTAAAAAAGACAAGAGACAGCTTGTCCTTTATGCAAAAAATAAAAATGTTCCGCAATGTAAATTTACGCCGCTTGACGGACCAAAAAAGAAAAAAAAAAGCCGCAACCGTTCCGCTTCCATGGAAGGCTCCCACTGACTGACGCTTCTTCTCTGTGACAGTTCTTACATAGCTGAGGGTGGGTCCACCCGGTGACATAAACGGGTGACCCCCGCCCCCTCTGGGGGGGCGGGGTCACCCGTTTATGTCACTGGGTCAGACCCCAAAGCAACCTTCCCATGTTAAGGGCATGTGGCCTGGTACGGTCCAGGAGGGGGGCGCTCTCTCGCCCCCTCTTTTCCTGCGGCCTGCCAGGTTGCGTGCTCGGATAAGGGTCTGGTATGGATTTTGGGGGGACCCTTACGCTTTTTTTTTAAAATTTGGCGCAGGGTTCCCCTTAATTTCCATATCAGACCTGAAGGGCCTGGTATGGATTTTAGGGGGACCTCCACGCAATTTTTTAAAAAAAATATTGGTTCGGGGTTCCCCTTAATGTTCATACCAGACCCAAAGGGCCTGATAATGGACTTGGGAGGGGGGGAACCTATGCTCTTTTTTTAATGAATTTTACCTATATTGCCGAGACCCGACAATTCATTACAGCCGCAATCAGTTTTAAATGACAATTTTTCCTTTAGAAATGTCATTTTGCTGTGGTACTGTTCTAAACACGGGAAAAATGTGCCACTTTACAGGCATACTATAAACACCCCCCCAGGAAAGATATTTAAAGGAATATTTCATTTTTATTGTTTCACTTTAAGCATTAAAAAAATCACTGAAAAAAATGGGCGTTTAAAAATTTTTTTTTGCATTGATAGGACCCAGGTCCCCAAACACTTTTTATGACAATAACTTGCATATAAGCCTTTAAAATGAGCACTTTTGATTTTTCATGTTAGTGTCCCATAGACTTTAATGGTGTTCCAGCGGCTTTCGAATTTGCCGCCACCAACGCATATTGTTCGCTGTTTGGCGAACAGGCGAACACCCGATGTTCGATGTTTGAGTGGAACTTACGTTCCACTCGAACATCGGGCTCATCCCTAGTGTTAAACCATGAAAATAGTAGGTGCGAATAAACTACACTGAAATAATAGCAATTTAGTATAGGGAAATGAGATCTCTATAAACTTCACACCTTTTTATTTTATATTGCATTTCATTTCGTTTTAAATTTTGTTGCATAACTAAAGTCATTTGCGATGATTAATCACAATTAACTAAAACAAAGATTATATAGACAAAGTAGTAGCTATGCAGATGTACTTTATTGTGGGTGAGGTGCATATTTGCAAAGAGGTGAGGTACCATATAACTTTGTTGGGTGAAATGAAGATTACAATGCCATAACAACAAAACATTTTTTGTCTTAGGTGCCAGCTTTATTATAATACAAGCTGGTAAGTGAAGCATATAGGACATTTCCTGTACTGTAATGCAATATGCTGCTTCCAAGATGTATTTATTATTTATTCAAATGTCTTTAATTTTGTCCTCCTATATTAGATGGACTTGGTTCAAAGATATTTCATTAATTTCACACACAGAAATTAAAGGTGTGCATTAAAATAGGTCATTATGATCTTAATTAATGACCTTGGTTAAACAGTGTTAAATTGCTGTACTTTTCAGTGCTGATCTCCAGGCTTCATTCACACATCATACAAGGTTCAGACATGAAACTCTTGGAGTTAGAATCACATTTGGTTGCAGATAGCTGTGACTGGGAAACCTGTACAAACGAAAGATTGGCTGACAGGTACTTCAACTGTGTGTGGCTATCCACCAATGTTCTCATGTAGCTTGTCTGTCAGCCCGCTATGGATATGTACAGGCTTCCGGACCACAGCTGGACAGGGAGGAAGTTCCTTTCTGGACCTTATAGGACATGTGAATGAAGCCTTAATATAAGCCACAGTTTTAAGTGTCCATGGCACTCTACAGGGTTTCTCAAAAGTTGCCATACATAGGGAAAATGGAAAATTGTAGCTAAATGTACTGTAGCGGGGTGCCTGTGAAATGGATTAAAATGACAGGAAAATTTTTTGATGGGATATATGTTCCTCAACGGATTCTTAGATTTTCAATCTAAGATAATACCAGCAAAAACTTCAGAGTGAAGGATAGTTCTTTACCCTGTATTGGTAAAGACCATTTCGGGGCTGGTTTTAATGAGAGTCTGATAGAGCTCTGGGTGGGACAGACTCCCAAGTCCGTGGACCGCAGTTTAATATTTTCTTTCTAGGTCTTGATTAAGGCAGCTGGTCCTAGCTCTTAGTGAGAGTGTGTGTGTCTCCATGTGAGGAGGCAACTAGGAGCATGGGTGCTTATCCCTGATCGTGGATACAATTATTTGTGTTTCTAAAGGACACTTACCTTAAACAGAAGAGTGCTCAGACTACGGACACAGTAAGGCTCAGTAGAGCAGAAGTTTACTTTCATTTGATTGATGGCAATTAGCCTATTTTATCTGTTTGTAAAATATCCTGTGGATTAAACATGATGTTTTCCTAAAGAAACTGAGTTTGTCCCTGCATTGAGGCTTATCCCCTACAGTACCTTTACAAAATATTTATAAAATATACTCTACATGTTGGCCATCTCTTTCTACACACACACAAAATATATATAAAATATAATATGAGTTTGCTCATTTTTCCTATGTATGGAGACTTTAGGGACACCTATATTTAACTTATGTATGAGGTGGTATCAAACAGTTTTGAGATTAGCTCTGTTTACAAGAAAGTACAGCAATACAGAGCTCCCAGCATTCCTGCCACTTCTGGAACGTGTCCTGGAAGTCTTCTTTTCAAACCATGCCAAGCACCTTCTGTGATTCACTCTGGATTTCTGCAGTAGTGTCAACATGGCGACCTTTGATCTGAATCTTCATCTTTGGAACGAGGAAGAAGTCGGCAGAAGCCAAATCTGGTGTGTAGGATGGATACGGAAGCGAGAGCATGTTGTTTCCAGCGAGAAACTCACGTTTGTTCTAACTTGCTGTCCATGATGAAATAGCAGACGTGGTAACACATGTGGTCAGAATAACACCCGTTGCACAGCTCCCGATGTACACAGGATGATGTCTTTTGGCACACTGACTTTTGAATGTTTGTGTTCCCTGTGACTGTGTGTGCAGCCTTGAGCTTCCATTTGTTGGCGTGTTACAAAACTAGTTTCGAAACATTTTGATACCACCTCATAATTGGAAACAGTATAGACAAATGTTATGTTGTGTTACAGTTTAGAGCAAGGCTAATTTCTTATATCTAAGGCTGGCCATAGATGTTTCATTTTGTTCAGCAGGCTGGTTGATCAAAAGAAAAACAAACAGATTCATCCATCCACACATTAGGTGGATGGATGAATCCTCCCCACTGTGTTATTGTATTCTGACAGCAGGGACTCCTTCACTCTCAGAATACACTGTTCATTGCTGCAGCCGATTGGCTGCAGTGCTGAATGAACAGAAACTTTCCAACATTCCCGTTTGAGAAGACTTGATCAGTCGACTCCTCTTGAACAGGAACGGCCATAAATGGATCAAAATTTAGCTGGTCTCTGCTGATCCAGCCGAAATTCAATCCATCTATGGGCAGCTTAAAGTATAACCAAAGGCAAAACTTTTCTTTTAAGTTTTGAATAGAGTGGAGATGGCTTAAAACCTCTATCAGTTTGTATGGCTCTCTGTGCCCTCATTAAGGAGATTCATTGTCTCTATTTGTCCTGTTTACCATTATCATTGAAAGTGAAAGTAAAAGAAAATCCCAAATTCTGAGTTGTTCCCAGAAAAGTAATAGAGGGAAATCTTCCAATGGAGACACTAGTCCTGGTGACTTGGGGGGCTATAGTTCTACTTTAATCACTTGCCGCCCGCCCTATTGTGGATTGAGGTCCGCAAGGTAGCTCAGTTTTCCTGACTGGGCATCATATGATGTCCAGCAGGATAAGCCCCCCATGCATGCCCCCAGGGGCGTGCAGCACGGCGATCGGGGGTGCTGTATGTCACTTCGATGCACCGCACCCCCGATCGTGGTAAAGGGCCTATGACATAGTCTCTTAAACCACGTGATCAGCTGTGGCCAATCACAGCTGATCACAGCGATAACTAGGAAGATAGGAAGATAACTACGAACTCGGCTTTCCTCGGTTTGTGCTGACAGGGAGAGCTGATCTATGGCTCACCTGACAGGGGGGAGGTCTGTGCTGATAATCAGCACACATCTGTGCCCACCACAGATTCTAATCAGTGCCCATCAGATGCCAATCACTGCCATTTTAAAATGCCAATCAGTGCCCATCAGTAATGCCTGTCAGTGCCCTTCACAGATGCCAGTCAGTGCCCATCAGTAATGACGGTCAGTGCCACCCATCAGTGCCGCCTATCAGTGCCTATCAAGGTCTATATTTGCATCTGTGAGCTTTTTTACCCCTCACATTAGGTGAAGATCATCCATAGGGGATCATTAGTGAAACCAAGCCAATGATAAAGCCACAGGATAGCCACGGAGGCCGATCCAACCATTGATCATACAAGAATAGTAAAACTCATTGCGCAGCGTCCAAGTTAAAATGGGCAGTTTATTAAAAAAACTACTTACAACATATCAGTAATCACAGGCATAGGGAATAAAAATTGTCCTAACACTCTCACGAGCGTGATGACGTCACCGCTATTCCTGCCCTGCCGACGTACATTTCGTCTGAATAGACATTTTCTGTGAGGCATTAGTCTCTCGTTCTGGAACGACACTACATGACGTCACCCCAGTCTCAATGCTCTCACGACCCCGATCTCGGTAAAGAGCCGATGACATGGCTCTTTACCCATATGATCAGCTGTGTCCAATCACAGCCGATCACATGTAAACATGGAAGTGCTGGTAATCGGCTCTCTTCGCCTCACACTGACAGACTGTGAGGCAAGGAGAGCCGATCAGTGAAATTTCCTCACAGGGTTGACCTGTACCGGTAATCAGGGCACTGATCATCAGTGCAGCCCCAGCAGTGCCCAGCAGTGATGCCAGTCAGTACCAATCTGTGCCCATCAGTGGTGCCTGCCAGTGCTGCCTTTCAGTGCTGTCAGTGCCTGTTAATCAGTGGCGCCCATCAGTGTGGCCTATCTGTGCCAACTATCATTGCCCATGAGTGCCACCTATCAGTGCAGCATATTAGTGCCTCCTCATCAGTGCCACCTCATCAATGCCCTTCAGTGCCGTCTCATTAGTGTAGCCTATCAGTGCCCATCAGTGCTGCCTCATCAGCTCACACTAGTGAAAAAACGTACTTATTTACAAATTTTTCTGACAGAAACTAAGAAAAACTTTTAATTTAAAAAATTTCATTTTTTTTGTTTTTTTTTTTTAGTCAAAAAAATAAAAAAAACAGCGGTGATTAAATATCACCAAAAAAAATCTCTATTTGTGTGAAAAAAATGATAAAAATTTGGATACAGATTTGGATGACCACGCAGTTGTCATTCAAAGTGTGACAGCGCTGAAAGCTGAAAATTGCCCTGGGAAGGAAGTTGTTAAAGTAAGATTTTTTTACATATGTCTTTTATGTCTTCATTGCAGTAGAAACTTGGATAGGGTGAGGGAAAGCATCAGATACTGCGGTGAGCATTGAATAACAAGAGGGCACTTCTCCTTCTTTAACACAGTCTTTGGTCACAAAGACAAGAAAGGTAACAGAGGTTATCTTATCATAAAAGCCACTCTTGACTGAACAATAACATGGGGCCTTTTGAAGAAAGAGGGAAACTACACAGTCACTAGGACTCTGAGTTCTGGTTGGTACTTACAATGCCACAGGAACACAGGCTGCCTCCTTCTGATATCCACCAGGCACTCTTCGGTGAGGGAGAAACAAGGCTCACAATGCTACAGGACAGCTGAACACCTCCTTCTAGCTTCTACCAGACACCCTCCAGTGAGCTCTTTAAACCAGGACTCTTTACAAAACCCTTCCAATAGGCCTCCAGCTGGGCCTCAGCTTGGATCTCATTGAACATACAGCAGTATTTTAGTGCACTGCCCTAAGGAGCAGAGCCCCCTCAGACAAGATACTCCTCCTGCAGGACTGGACCCAGGACCAACTCAACTTCTGCTCTAAGCTTCAGACTATTTATGAGCGCTCCAACCACCAACTGGGTACACCCCGCAGGGATTGGCTGGATCCCAATAAATATTTAGTCTACCCATCTGCCTTTCTCTCCCACTGTGATTCCAGAACCCTCTAGAATAATCATACCAGCAGCCTGTAAAACACTTAGCAGGCTGGAACAATCAAAACTGCTCCACTGATTACATGGGAGCCAAATTAAATTTACCTAGCACTGTATACTAGCTAGGAGGGTGCTACAAATCATATATCTCCTCATATTATTGCAGTTAATGATATTTTGTATCATTCATAGACCATGCTAGGAAGTCCTTACATTACAAGGTAAATCCATTATAAAGATCATCTAGCACTACAGTATGATTGTGGCTAAAGGCACACATCCCAAGTTTAGTGTAGACCCTTTCAGAAAGGGTAGAAAGGGGAGTTTTTTTTAGTCCTAATAAAGGTGTGTTTTTTATTTTATTTATGTTTACTTTTTATAAACTTTTTTTAATAATTACTTTTTTTCTGAAATTTACCCTTGGTTTGTTTAGATGTCTTGCACAATGACAGTAGTGTTGTACAACCTAGCTGCCTAGTTGCAAAATGTGCAGCTGTAGAGAAGTTCCAAGTAGTAGCTCTGAAATACATGAATGTTCCAACAATAAAGGGGCAAGAAGCTGCAGTCCTCACAGTAAGATCTATTTCTTAATATGTTGGTAACGCCAACTTTGTAACTGTATTCAAAAATATTAACATTTATATATTAACATTTCCACAGTGCTTAACCTCCTGTTCTTTCATCCTACATAGTGCCATAACTATAGTCAAAATGTACAATGCTGCAAGTTCACACAATTCAGACCCCAATTTACTTTACCATCAAATACCCATCCTGTGAATAGGAAACTTCATTATTATAGTGTACAAAGTACTGAATCTGTGCTTATTTCTGTGGGGTATGCCGCAAAGGTTTGAGGGTGAACAAGAAAGCATATGTATGCAAACTGGTTAATGATTAAGCCCTAGTGGGGAGCAAAATGTGCCAGAAGGAGGACATGCGTGTCTATGTAAAAGTTTTGTAAGTAAGGAATCAGTGTTAGAATTTAGTTTAAGTTGCAAGTAGCTATTAAACTTAAACATAATATTTGGGTAGATCGGGCCATTACATGGCATCCAAACATTATATTTTTTATTGTGGATAGAAACGCATAGGCTTTGTGAGCTCTATATTTTGGATACTCTAACAGCCACACTTCCTTGTCATAAATTGCAAATCCTGTGTTACAGCACCTTGTGATCTATTCTCCCAAAAAAATAAAATAAGAGAGGGTAGGAACCCCTCTCAGCAGGTATGCAAACCCAAAATGTCTCACCAATAGAGTTTCCAAGAAATATAAAAAAATGTCAGGTGCTCACCAGCATCTACAAAAAAAACTAAAACATCAGTATTGCATGGACTGGCCCTTTAGGCTATAACTTTTATTCACATTTTACAGCATGCTTTTGGAAATAATCCATGTTTTGTTTAGTCGCCATATAGTTTATTTTTTTTCCCAATAAATTTGACAGTAAAAACTAACAATTATAGTCTTCAGCTTATAAAACAAAATTTTACTGCTGTATTTTATTTAATGACTATTTAAGCAACTACAGTACTCTATAGTAAACAATAGCATTTACAGGTAGACTTGTCTCACAAGTTGTGTGTTTAAGCGCTCTTAAAATATTATACTGTGCCCTTGGGTTGTCAGTGGTGATGGCTGCACATTACATTCCCCCCCCTTCAGGGCTGGACTGGGATAAAAATTTGGCCCTGGACTTCATCCAGACCGTCCCACTTTATTTGTGCAAACAAGCACAAAAACAGTATATAAACTATACGCCATTGTGCAAAAAAACATAAGTAGCATAACATAAGGAGTCCTCACTAACCTCTTTTACTATTTCACTTATTCTCCTCTGTATTTTTCTCATCTTTCTCACATCACTGTGTGAAGTTGAGGGCGAACCAAGAAAGCCATTACTTTGACAGGCCCACTGAGCCATCGGCCCACCGGGAAACTCCCTGTAGTCCCGATGGCCAGTACAGGCCTGCCCCCCTTCCCCCCAACCAGCTTCACAAGTTGGATGCCGGCAGGTTTGTCTGTTGTTTACAGAATGCAGATACACCTCTGTGCTTGAATTTGGAGTAAATCTCCTATCCCCTTCTGCTAAAGCTCACTCACACCCAACATTAGGCTTCAAAACTCACACTTCACAAGCTGAGCGAGCACTCTTCATTGCTTTCTTTCTCTCTTTACCCCACTCCAGTTTTACCTCACTTGCTTCTTTATATCCTCCCTTAGCCAGTTCCCCTTCCCTTGGTGACCCAGAGCCCCTTTCTTCTCTCTACACCCTAACCACTCCACCCAAGTCAACTGTAAACCTTCAATCACAACTCCATCCCCTTTCCCCCCTCCTAATAATAATAATAATAATAATAATAAACTTTATTTTATATAGCACCTGTAAAGGTAACTTCTCAAAGAACTTTACAAGGAAAACACAAGAAATACACAGGGTAACATAAAAGTTAAAATGGACAATTAAATGTAAGCTTGTCTAAAGAAAAAAGTTTTTATATTTGATTTGAATGAGTTTAGAGAAGATGACTCTCTGATGTTCTTAGGAAGTGAATTCCATGGTTTTGGAGCATAGCAGGAGAAGGCTCTGTCTCCCATCGAGTTTAGGTGAGTAAGGAGGAAGCACAGCAAATCAGAATTTGAGGAGCGGAGGTTCCGAGGTAAGTTGACAAAAGTTCAGAGAGATAATGGGGTGCCAAGCCATGAAGAGCCTTAAAGGTGAGCAAGAGGATTTTAAAGTCTATGCGAAACCTGACAGGTAGACAGTGCAAGGACTCCAGGATAGGGGTAATATGATCACTTGTACCGGACCTAGTCAGGATTCTGGCTGCAGAATTTTGAACATATTGAAGTTAATTAATAGTAATTTAGGTACACCAGCGAGTAGAGCATTGCAGTAGTCAAGTCAGGAGAACACAAATGTATGGATCAGCTTTTCAGCTACAGTGTATGATATCATAGGACGCAGCTGAAGAAATGTTTCTCAAGTGGAGAAAAGATGTTCTGACAACGTTTTGTACCCTTCCTATCTGCTCTCTGCAGGACTATCCATAACCATCATGCAACAAAGGATCCTAAAACATTCACTTCTCTGAATATTAAGGGAAATAACATTGCTGAAAATCACCAACCTCCCTATTGGATCTGAAACACATGCAAGCACATGGGGAGGTTGATTTACTAAAGGCAAATATACTGTGCACTTCAAGTGCATTTGCTCTAGATCTGAGGGAAAGTTCTGAATAGAGGGGAAGCTCTACTTATTTTCTATCATCCAGTCATGTACAAGAAAAAATGCTTTTTTTTTAATTTCCCTTGCATGTGATTGAGTATTCTTTGCAAAGTGAAGCTTTACCTCATTTACTAAGCTCTGGAGCAAGTGCACTTGCAGTGCACAGTATACAGTATTTGCCTTTAGTAAATAAACCTCATAGTCTACTTTCAAGAAACATATTTCATGCATTTCCCAGTGGCCTATCACTGCTCATCTACCCTATCTAAATCCAAAGGCATGAACCTTCTTATTCCAGAATTGGTCCTGTAAACCTTTATTGACCAGAAGCAGAATGAACAGGGATGCTATCTATTCATAAAAGGAAGAATTGATTTGATACCAGTAACATTAGTCAATGACTATTTCCTCAACAACTCATTACAAAGACTACACCTTTTTATTCTCTTGTCCTTAAACAGATTCTCATTTATGCAACACAAGTACCTCCCACCATCCTGTCAGCAACACCTTAATCTCTTATTATGCCCCAATCAGTGGCGGCTGGTGCTAAAATTTTTTGGGGGGGGCCGCAAACAAACCGAAAAATTCTGAAAATAAAACCTAACAACTGCAGCCTCACTGTGCCCATCAATTGCCGCCATTGTGCCTGTCAAACGCAGCCACTGTGCCCATCAAATGCCGCCACTGTGCCCATCAAATGTCACCACTGTGCCAATCAAATGTCACCACTGTGCCAATCAAATGCCGCCACTGTGCCCATCAAACGCCGCCATTGTGCCCATCAAAAGCTGCCACTGTGCCATCAAATGCCACCACTGTGCCCATCAAATGCTGCCACTGTGCCATCAAATGCCGCCACTGTGCCCATCAAACACAGCCACTGTGCCCATCAAACGCAGCCACTGTGCCCATCAAACGCAGCCACTGTGCCATCAAATGCTCCCACTGTGCCCATTGAATGCAGCCATTATCCATCAAATGCTCCCACTGTGCCCATCGAATGCAGCCACTGTGCCCATCGAATGCTGCCACTGTGTCCATCAAATTCTGCCACTGTGCCCATCAAACACTGCCACTGTGCCATCAAATGCTCCCACTGTGCCCATTGAAAGCAGCCATTGTGCCATCAAATACTCCCACTGTGCCCAACGAATGCAGCCACTGTGCCCATTGAATGCTGCCACTGTGCCCCCCCCCGCCCGCCTGGCACTTTCCCTGTCTCAGTGGGGCAGCGGGTGACGGCGGCAGGCTGTGTCCTCCATGCTCCTCCATGTACTTGATGTCTTCTCCCGTCCTCTCCTCCTGTCCTCTCCTCCCATCCTCCCCTATGATTGGATACCTGATAGGTATCCAATCACAGCGCCTGTTGTTTCAGACCAGATCAGGTGACGGGTAACAGACCCGAGCACCTGATTGGCGAAGAGGCGGTTCAGTGTTAGGAAAGCAAATATTCATTCTCTTTTCTAACACACCTGGGTGAACTGCAAACGCCAAGCATGGTGCTCGCAGGTCAAATTTTTTGAAGCCTATTAGAGCCTATGGCTCTAATCAGGTGCTTCAAAAACCCCCCCCGCCGCTGTAATTCAGGCACCCGGCGCCCGAAAAGAGGCCGGGTGCCTGAATAGGGAATGGCAGTGGCAGCCGTGGATAGATTCATGCAATGCATGATTCTATCTATTGGTGATAGAGGGGGTGGCTGGAGAGAGGGGGCAGCGCCCGTGTGCCCTCATGGACGCACCGCCACTGGTCCCAATCATCTTTGTGGGGTCCTTATCAAACATGGGGCTCAGGCGAAAACTGGACAGTGGATGTAAGTATGACATGTTTGTTATTTAAAAAAAATAAAAAATGATCCTTTACAATCACTTTAACAGACCCAAATGCCCTTGTATATATTAGGGGGGATCGGGGTTGGGTTAAAATCGTGCAGCTGCAATGTAGATTTGTAAGTTTTCTCTAAATATATCTTTGAAGCAGCATTTTGGATACATGCTACAGATGCACCACTTTACAGGCAGAGTAAGCCCCCCCCCCCAAGTTACTAGCTTTTATGCAATTTTGCATTTTTAATGGCACATCTCCTCGTTTTGTTTTTGGGATTGTCCAAATTGGTGACATTGATATATGTCCCTCAGGGTGGGGCCTGCGCCCCCATACCCATTTTAAGGCCAATAGATAGAATATAAGCCAGCCAAGTGGGGACTCGCAAAATTAACAAATCAGTTCCCATAGACTGCAATGGTATTTGTTGTATAACTTTTGCCCATGTTTGGCTCATTGTTTGCCCCCCTTTGGTTTTTTGCTGTGGCTTTTGGTGTGTGAAATGAATTTGTGTTGGTCTGGGCATGCACAGGGACTTTGTTTTTTTTTTTGGTGTTTTTTGTGTGTGAACACAGTGTGTATGTGTCAGGAGATAACATTGGATGTCCTTATACAGTTTGTAACACATGTATTTTCTTTTTGTATTTTGTTTGTTATGTATTTTTTTACTTTTGTTTGTTTTGGGGGGGATATATTGATGTTGTCAATGTTTGTTGTTTGTAGGTTGTTAGTTTCCCTTTGATTTAATTGTCTGTGCTGCATTATTTTGCAAAATCTTCCTCAAGCTGTTGTGACTACTAAATGTTTAAATCCTTAAGAGACTGTCCGTTTGTGGGCGCAGTTCTTTTAACTCCTGTTCATTTCATCTGCAAAATGGTCATACCTCAAAACCATATTCTGTTATGCCCTGTACACACGATCGGACATTGATCGGACATTCCGACAACAAAATTCATTGGATTTTTTCTGACGGATGTTAGCTCAAACTTGTCTTGCATACACACGGTCGCACAAAGTTGTCGGAATTTCTAAACGTCAAGAACGCGGTGACGTACAACACGTACGACGGGACTATAAAAGGGCAGTTCAATACCAAGCGCGCCACCCTTTGGGCTCCTTTTGCTAATCTCATGTTAGTAAAAGTTTGGTGAGAGACAATTTGCGCTTTTTCAGACTCGTGGTTTTCAGATCGTTTTTCTGCTGTTCAGTTTGTGCTTGTGGGTTTGTATCTGGTCTTTAGTGCGTGCAGTGAGTTCCCATTGGTTTATTCAGTGTGTTCTTGTCTGCTCGTTACTGATTTTCAGGTCGCTCTTCAAGGCCTTGCTGTTCTTCAGTGTGTTCTGTTACTTCATTCTGACCAGCCAACCGTTTTGAAGCCATGTTGCAGGTACGTACTCATCGTAGAGTTTGTGCTGTGTGGGGGCCTGGTGTTGGGGTTCTTACTTTGACACAAGCCCAGTCCATGAACAGGCTGGGGAGGGAGTCATGGACCAAGAATTGGGTGCTCCAGCGTGACTAATTCTGTCACATGCCTTTGCTCCGTGAGATCCGTGAGAATAATCCTGATGGTTTCAGAAACTTTTTCAGGATGAGGGACCCCGTTTTTCACCGTTTGTTGGCTTTGATGACCCCTTATATCAGCAGGCAGGATACCTGCATGCGGCAAGCCATCACTCCGGAGCACATCATCATTCCCTAATTACCATGATTGTAATATGCTGTGAATGTCCCCTTTGTCCTCATGCATGCTGGAATTTTTAAACTTTTTTTTGTCCTTCATGCATATTTGCCTTCACTTACCTCCCCAGCATGCTCTCCTGGGCCCATGTCCACCTTGCCTACTCACTTAACAATGTATTTTGTCAGCTCCATTGTAGCGATTTACCCTAAACACCCCCTAAAATGTGTAAAAATGTTACTTGTGTCCTTAAATTCTTGCAGAGTGCCAGAGGCTTTTTTTTGGCTCCCAAACTCATTTGGAACCCTCCCTCCAACCACTAAGTCAACCCATACCAATCCTCTATCTGCTGACTTTGCCAAACCCATACACACTATACCTACCTCTTTTGTGGTCAGATTTCTGTATGAATTCCCCAAAGCATGTAGTGGAAGGGCCTACCTGAATACTTTCAAATGGTACAGTTTAATGTTTTTGTATCCTATTATTATCTTTATAGGTAATTGCAGAATGTTAAAATTGTGCTCCAATTTGGACAGCGTGTATTTGTATTTTTGTATTATGACACTTCTTACCTGTCCAGTGGGCTGTCAATAGTGTAAGTAAGGAGGGGCTGGCGAAAGTACCACACATTATGTATGCATTCATCTCTCAATGAAGTGGAGAGGGTTACCTATCCAAAACATCCCCCCTTAAAATTTTTACAATGGGCCATCAGAGGGGGTGATGAATCTGATAAGTGGACCTTATATTTTTGTCTTTAAATACTCCCTAAAATAAATTTTATACTGATGTTGACCAAGAATGTTTGTGTCTAATCTGCTTTCAATGTTTATGTGCAAAATGACTAATTTATTTTTTCTGGTTTGACTCCACAGTTTCCTTCCACGCCACAGGAATGGCAGACTGTGGCCTCCCACTTTGCCCAGTGGGACTTTCCCAACTGCAGAGGGGCAATTGATGGGAAACACGTCCACATAGTCCCACCCCCCAACTCGGGGTCATACTATTACAACTACAAGGGGTTCAATACTATTGTGATGTTGGCGGTGGTGTCGGCTACTTAGGAGTTCCTGTATGTGGACGTGGGGAAGAATGGCCAGATGTCGGATGGTGGAGTCATCGCCCAGACGGAGTTCTACAGGCATCTCCAGAATGGCAGCTTGGGCTTGCCACCTCCAGAAGACAATGCGGAAGGACTCCCATTCGTCTTCATTGCGGATAAAGCGTTTGTGCTGGGGGACCATCTTATGCGGCCATTCCCTATGAGGACCCTCACCCGGGACCAGAGGGTTTTTAATTACCGGCTGCCCAGAGCCAGAAGAGTGGTGGAGAATACGTTCTGAATAATGGCCAGGCGGTTCCACCTATTTCTTACACCAATACACATGGCGGAATATAAACTCAATCACATCATCCTGTCTTGCTGTGTTCTCCACAACTTTTTAAGGAGAAATTCTTTCAACTATGCTGCCTCAGTTGGGCCTGAGGCCGGAAATCAGAATGAACCAACCCTGACGGCGCTTGAAAGTGGCCGTCCTGGCTTGCCCCCCCCAGAGTGCCCGCGAGGTCCATATAAGATACATGGAATACTTTGCGAGTAGGGGGGCCATCGATATGTTAGACAATGTCTGAGACATTTTTTAAATAAAAATATATTTGAAACTGAACAAATATTTGCTTTGATTTACTGCTTGGCTTTCTTTTAGCTGTCTCCTCAGTTATCTTTTATTAATGTTATTTTTTTTGGCCTTTTTCTTCAACAGTGCAAATGAAATTTCATTGACACATAAGGTGACAATCTCTTCTTCGGCTAACTATTATTATTATGTTGTGGGTCTGCAAGATACACACCTTGCTTTTGTTGTTAATGTATGTAATGCATTCCTGACAAAAATATTAATATTTTTCAGCACCGTGACCGAAATTTGGGGAGTCATGAAAATGGCGTGATTGTGTAAAATTAGAAAGCACTGTTGGGTGTTATTTACTAAATGAAAATCCACTTTGCACTACAAGTGCACTTGAGACTGCACTGAAACTGCACTTGTAGTGCAAAGTGGATTTGCCTTTAGTAAATAACCCCCATTGCCACTGAAAACACCAACTTTACTCCAAAAAAATGCTTTTGAGCATTGAAAGAAGAAGCCACACATTGTTGATTATCAATCTTTTTAATCAAAGCACAATCACATGTGCGTTTATAAAAGGGTTTTTGAACAAACCAACATGTTTGTTGTATAACATTTTTTTAGGTCACATTAAGTAGAAATCTCCTTTTAAGGTAAAACAGGCATGTTTAAAACCATAAAAAAATACACAACTCTGGAACTTACAAAGTTCAGCTTTTATAAAGTGAAGGCAATATCAGACATGAGTATGTACAAACTGTGTTTGATATTGCGTTCAGCAGATGGGGTGAAGTTACCCCTGTAAAAGCCAAATTTAGAAGATGCACACAAATTGCCTAATGTCAACATGTGCTAGCTGCCATCATGGGGGATCAATTGAGGTGTTTTGTGGGTGCAACCCCTTCCTCTCAGCTACTTTATTATCGAGGAAGGGGTTGCACCCACAAAATGCGCACAATGATCTCCCGTGATGGCAGGTAGCACATGTTGACACACTGTGTGCATCTTCTAAATTTGGCTTTTAACATACGTAAAAAATTTTAGTCCAAAAAAAAAAAAAACAGAAAAAATGTAGGGATTTCTGGGTGTTTTAGATTCTCCCTAAAACATCAATGATGTTCTTCATTTTGTTTTGAACATCATTGATGTTTTGCTTTATGTTTTCTAAATCTCGATTACACCCTATTATCTCCCCGATGAGGAATTGGGCACTTTCACTGGTGAAATGACATTCCTCTTCTACAACATCCCGATCACCTACAAAAAAAACAAAAAAAACACACCATGTATTATAAATATGCAGGCATCCATCTCTTACCTGAAGCTGTGATCGCAGACACTCACCTGTTGTGGTGATAATTTCTACAACGTCTCCCTCCTCCTCCTCTGGTTGGGTTTGGGTGATTTCCCCTTCTTCCTGAGGTGAGGGGTCCCTGGTCTCCTCTGATGAGTGGTGTCCTCCGAGTCTTTTCTCCCCTATGTGAACAAAAATAGGTATACTTAGCACACAGATATTTGATGTCAGAAATTGGAATATGAAGCATTGCTTGGAAGTGGGGTACAATTGTCTGTTTTGGCAGAGTTCCAAGCTGAAGAATTTTTTTGTCCTTTGTAAAGCTTGAATACTTACCTGTTTTGTGCAAGCTTCACAGATGGAGACACCCATATATTATTCACTGGTGCACCTGTGTGGTCCCCCTAATAAAAAGGGTGTTCTGGTGTCCCACACTAGTGCTCCAGCGTCCAGATGTGTAAACAGCTGCTGAGTGTCCTCTCTTTACACAGAATCTAGTTTGCATTTCATTCTAGTTACAAACCCATCTAGTCAACAAACTTTTTTTAATAGAAGTAGGCCAGAAAAATGGTATTGAACTGCATCTGGCCAAAACATCGTAAATTAATGGCCGAACGGACAATGTTTCCTACGAACGGTTAATGAACATGAAAGTTGCCATTTTAAACTGTACAACAGTAAAGAAAAGCACATGGAGCAGCACGAACGTAATAAAAAGAAAGAATAGGAACACAGGACAGCTACTTACTTTTTTGCAGCACTCTCCTGATCCTTCTATACTGATCGTGCTCCCTTAATTTGAGGTCCGACCACCGTTTCCTCAGTTGATCCTTGGATACCCCAAAATTTCTGTGCAGACTCTTTACAACTTTAGCCATGATCTTGGTCTTTCTGACATTTGGGTTTGGGTAAGGTCCATGCTTCCTTTCATAGTCGTCCCTCTTCAATATGTCCACCATCTCCACCATCTCAACAAAGGCCATATTTGATGCCCTAAATCTTCTCCTCTGGGATCGTGACGTTTCTGGCTCCAGGTTTCCCTCCCCCTCGTTGCTGGAATTATCACGCACCTGTTGTCTCTCCGCCATGTGCTCTCCCCCACTGCACCGAAAGAGAAGGGGTGGGGAATAGACTAGAAAGAACGTCAGGGGCGGGCGGAGTTTCACGCATGCGCAGTGTATATAAAGCGTAACACGCGTGCGACGTACATTACGATCTTTGAGCGGAGGAAGGAGTATCGGAAGCGCCGATCGTGATAACGAAGGTACCATTTTAACTTGGGCCTATACTGCTTATAGATTGAGGCCTATATTGGGACAAGATTAGGAGAGTTTAGCCTGACATTTGGGTTTGTCTTGTGTTGTGTCTTGCAGAGAAAATGGATCTAGTCAATGATCATGACTTTATGCCAATAATCATAGATATGTTCAGGGACTTGCCTTGTCTGTGGCAGGTAAACCACCCCGATTATAAGAATCAAACAAAGAGGAAGGCAGCGCTGGATCAATTGGTGGAATTTGTGAAGCCGGTGATCCCCACGGCAGACATCCCCTATTTGAAGGCCCTAATTGGTGGCATGAGGAGCACTTATCTTAGGGAGTACAAGAAGGTCCAGGATTCCTAGAGATCAGTAACTACAGCAGATGACATTTATCTCCCCAGGCTGTGGTACTATGACAGACTGCATTTTCTGGCAGGCCAGACTGAACCCAGGCCAGCACTCACCAGTCTTCCTTCCACACTTCCTCCCCCCCAGCTGAGGCTTCAGACACCCAACCTGGGCCTTCCAGGCAGCAAAATGTGGAGGAGCTCAGCTTGAGCCAGGTATAGAATTCTTCTAAATATTTCTGGTTGTCAAATTAATGATGTAAAATATATGTTAGTTTTGATAACTAATTTCTGATTTCACAAAGTGTTTTACATATCAATAGACATTAGTGGCTACAAATGATTGTGACAAGAATGAAAAATGCTGGGGTGAGAATGATAGTCTTTTCTATTTATTGACATTCAATTTGTAGTCATGAGCTGAAAATTGTGTGTGATTGATGAACCAAAAACTAAAACGATGTCCCTTTTTCATACACAGGAAAGTCTCAGCCAGGAGGTGGCGGGGGTAAGTGGCAGCCAGGAGGTGGCAGGGGTAAGTGGCAGCCAGGAGGTGGCCAGGCCCAGTAGCCTGCCCGATACCCATGTCCCTCCCCTCCGCCTTCCACAAAAAAGTGTCAAGAAGAGGAGTAACCTGGAGGAGGCAGCAATTGGCCTATTTTGGAAGGCTTCTGCGGCCCTCAGAACCCCCCACAGTCTACAAGAGGACTTTGCCTATATTACAGCCTGCAAAATGCTGGAAATAGAGGAGGGCCAACGCCTAATATGTGAGTATCTCATCTTACAAGCCCTAAAAAAGGGGTTGAGGGCCAACTCACAAGCCAAAGCCACGTTTGTGAGTTCGACCATGGTCCTTCTCCTTCAGGTCCTCCTCCTCCACCCCCTGCCACACCTCCATCACATCTGGTCTGACAAAAGATGCAGGCTGTGGTATGACCACAGCCTGGGGACATAGATGTCATCTGCTGCTGCTCCTGATCTCTTGTAGTCCTGGATCGGATTGTGCTCACTATTATAAGAACTCCTCAGGCCACCAATTTTGACTGTAAAATTATTGATGTGTGCCCTGGGGTACAAAGGCTTCGCTAAGTTCACCAGTTTATCCAGCGTTGCCTTCCTCCTTATTTTGTTATGACCCAGAATAAATGGCTATTTATTTTTCACAAATACTTGCCTATGTGTTTTACTTCAAAAAGGACAGTTTGTTTGTGAGTAGGCAGGTACATTTCAAACATACACTGTCAAATTAACAAGGGACACCAACACCAACCAATCTCCTTGAGATTCTAAAATCCAATATAATAATGGTGTTGTGGTAACCTGACACACAAAACCCACAAAAATAATTATGGAGATCGCCAAAAAAAAACAAAAAAAAAAACAAAACAAAAACAGGAGATCTTGATTAAAAAAACAACAAATTATCAAAAATATAAAAACATAAACCCCCCCCAAAAAATCGGTATATCTGACGAATACAAATATTATATTCATGAAATCACAAGAAATAATAAAGAAAGAAATTTGTGAGAAGTCTGTGTGAATATGAGCAGCAAAACAACTTCATTCTTCTAGCATTATAAAGAAGAAGAGAGTGCCCTGCATTCAATAATTTAAAACATTACAGCATGACAAAAGTGCTATACCCATTATGAACGCTTTTGGCCAGGGCTTTTCCCTTTAGTTTTTAATTTGCCTTTTCTGTCACTTTTTAAATAGCTTTTTTTTTTTTTCCCTCTGGTTCCTTCAGCCTATCAATTAAGGGGGGTGGTTAATTGCTCACAGGTGCCTATTTAACTGGGTGTAGAACTCAGTCTGAGCGTGCTCAGTCTGAGGAACTTTGTGTAAGTGGAACTTGGTATAAGTGGGAGTTAAAACCAGAGTTTAAAACAGGAGGTTATAACAGGGGTCATAGTACCTGTGTAGTGTGAGTATCTGAGTGTTGTCTGAGTAGTGTGTGTGGATCGTTAGTACTTGTGTATTGTGTACTGTATTCTTGTGTATTGCGAGTGCACGTAGGTCTGTGAGTACCTGTGTATTGTCTTGTTGTGTACCTGTGTATTGTCTTGAGTATTAGTGCCAGGAAGCTAGCTGTTAGGTAATTTGGACAGGGTAAAATCCCTAAATCCTCACTAAATTTAATAGGTACGATGCCCAGCGGGTGTGGAGAGGCGACTCTTTGTACATCTTGCCGCATGTATGCGTTCCTTGATCATCCGATCGAGGGTGAATACTGCTCTGCAAAATGTAAGCACATTGTTTCCCTGGAAGCCCAGGTTCTGAATCTAGGGAAGCAACTGTCGGCACTGAGAAGTCCCTCCATACTAGAGGTGTGCCAGGAATGTACACGGCAGGTGCCGGCAGGGGCCAGCACAGAGGCGGGTGGAGACAAAGAGGTGCAGGCACTAGCAAAGAGTAGATGGGTGACAGTCAGGAGGGGTAGAGGGGGAAGTGCCAGAGAGGCCTATCCAGGACTGGAGCATCCCAATAAGTACGCTCCATTGAGTGTCATTGGTGAAACCAGTCAGGGACCAGCACTGCTGGAGCTGAGGGACTCTCCTAGCTGCCATGGGAAGAACTCCTCCAGTGAGAGTGGGGGGGGCAGCAAAGGGAAAGGAAAGACAGATTCTGGTGGTAGGGGACTCAATTCTTAGAAGGGCTGGGGAAGACCCGGCTGTCATGGTGCACGTTGGCACCAATGACAAAGTCAGAGGCAGATGGAGTGTCCTAAAGAACGATTTTAGGGACTTAGGTGCTAAATTGAGGAAAAGGACCTCCAAGGTAGTATTCTCAGGAATACTACCGGTACATCGAGCCACACCAGAAAGGCAGAGGGAGATTAGGGAAGTAAACAAGTGGCTGAAGAGCTGGTGTAGTAAGGAGGGGTTTGGGTTCCTGGAGGACTGGGCTGACTTCTCAGTCGGTAACCGGTACTATAGAAGGGACGGACTGCACCTAAATGAGGAGGGTGCAGATCTGCTGGGAATGAAGATGGCCAAAAAGTTAGAGGGGTTTTTAAACTAGGCGATGGGGGGGAGGGTCCAGAGACAGTGATAGCCAGCGCGGATGATATTCCAGAGGGTAGTGTTGGGGGCATTAGTGGTAGGTTAACCAAAGCACAAAAACACAAGGTGAGTATAGTAGCAAGTCCTAGTTGCAATTTTGAAACACCCAATACGAGGACAATATGCGACCGGTCTAAACTATGTGGCATGTTCACCAATGCCAGGAGCATGGCAGACAAGATGGGTGAACTAGAGATACTGTTGTACAAGGAGGATTTGGATTTTGTGGGAATTTCAGAGACCTGGTTCAACAGCTCTCATGATTGGCTGGCAAACATTCAAGGGTATACCCTATACCGCAAGGATAGAGAGGGTAAAAAAGGGGGAGAGGTATGCCTATATATCAAGAATAATGTACAAGCAAATGTGAGAGATGACATCACTGAGGGAGCTAGAGAGGATGTGGAATCCTTATGGGTAGAGCTCCAAAGGGATGAAGCTAAGGGGAAAATAATACTGGGAGTATGCTATAGGCCCCCTAACCTGAAGGAGGAAGTGGAGACGGATCTCCTATCACAAATTGGATTAGCACCAAGGATGGGAAGTGTTATCATAATGGGGGATTTTAATTATCCAGACATAGACGGGGCGGAGGGAACCGCGCATTCATTTAAGGCTCGCCAGTTCCTTAATGTCTTGCAGGACAATTTTATGGGTCAGATGGTTGACGCACCAACTAGAAATAAAACAATACTGGATATACTGATTACCAACAATACAGACCTGATCACAGATGTGGAAATACGGGGCAATTTAGGTAACAGCGATCACAGGTCAATTAGTTTCAGTATAAATCACACAAATAGGAAACATGAAGGGAATACAAAGACACTGAATTTCAAAAGAGCCAACTTCCCTAAACTACAAACCTTGCTAAAAGGCATAAATTGGGATAAAATATTAGGAACAAAGAATACGGAGGAGAGATGGGTTTGCTTTAAGAGCATATTAAATAAGGGCATTAGCCAATGTATCCCATTGGGTAATAAATTTAAAAGAGCGAACAAAAATCCTGGATGGCTTAACTCCAATGTAAAAATGCATATAAAAGCAAAGGAGAAGGCCTTCAAAAAAGGTTGAGGGATCATCCTCAGCATTCAGACTTTATAAAGAATGCAATAAGAAATGTAAGGGTGCAATTAGGACGGCTAAGATAGAACATGAAAGACACATAGCGGAGGAGAGCAAAAAAAATCCCAAGAAATTCTTTAAGTATGTAAACAGTAAAAAAGGGAGGACAGACCATATTGGCCCCATAAAGAATGAGGAAGGACATCTGGTTACAAAGGATGGGGAGATGGCAAAGGTATTGAATTTATTCTTCTCCTCAGTCTTCACGAGTGAATCGGGGGGCTTCAGTAACCAAAACTGCAGTGTTTATCCTCATGACACAACACAGGAAGCACCTCCATGGTTAACAGAGGACGGAATTAAAATTAGACTTGAGAAACTTAACATTAATAAATCACCGGGACCAGATGGCTTGCATCCGAGGGTACTTAGGGAACTCAGTCAGGTGATTGCCAGACCGTTGTTCCTAATTTTTACAGACAGTCTATTGACTGGAATGGTACCAGCTGATTGGAGAAAAGCCAATGTAGCACCAATATTTAGAAAGGGCCCAAAAAACATCCCTGGGAATTACAGACCAGTTAGCCTAACATCAATAGTATGTAAAATCTTGGAGGGGATGATAAGGGACTATATACAAGATTTTAGTAATAAGAACGATATCATTAGCAGTAATCAGCATGGATTCATGAAGAATCGTTCTTGCCAAACCAATCTATTAACCTTCTATGAGGAGGTGAGTTGCCATCTAGATAAAGGAAAGCCCGTAGACGTGGTGTATCTGGATTTTGCAAAAGCATTTGACACAGTTCCCCATAAACGTTTACTGTACAAAAAAAGGTGCGTTGGCATGGACCATAGGGTGAGTACCTGGATTGAAAACTGGCTACAAGGGCGTGTTCAGAGGGTGGTGATAAATGGGGAGCACTCAGAATGGTCAGGGGTGGGTAGTGGGGTTCCCCAGGGTTCTGTGCTGGGACCAATCCTATTTAATTTGTTTATAAACGATCTGGAGGATGGGATAAACAGTTCAATCTCTGTATTTGCAAACGATACTAAGCTAAGCAGGGCAATAACTTCTTCGCAGGATGTGGAAACCTTGCAAAAAGACCTGAACAAATTAATGGGGTGGGCGACTATGCCAAGCTGCTGCTAATAAGGCAAACAGAATATTGGCATGTATTAAAAGGGGGATCAACTCCAGAGATAAAACGATAATTCTCCCGCTCTACAAGACTCTGGTCCGGCCGCACCTGGAGTATGCTGTCCAGTTCTGGGCACCAGTCCTCAGGAAGGATGTACTGGAAATGGAGCGAGTACAAAGAAGGGCAACAAAGCTAATAAAGGGTCTGGAGGATCTTAGTTATGAGGAAAGGTTGCGAGCGTTGAACTTATTCTCTCTGGAGAAGAGACGCTTGAGAGGGGATTTGATTTCAATTTATAAATACTGTACTGGTGACCCCACAATAGGGATAAAACTTTTTCGCAGAAGAGAGTTTAATAAGACTCGGGGCCACTCATTACAATTAGAAGAAAAGAGGTTTAACCTTAAACTACGTAGAGGGTTCTTTACTGTAAGAGCGGTAAGGATGTGGAATTCCCTTCCACAGGCGGTGGTCTCAGCGGGGAGCATTGATAGCTTCAAGAAACTATTAGATAAGCACCTGAACGACCGCAACATACAGGGATATGTAAGGTAATACTGACACATAATCACACACATAGGTTGGACTTGATGGACTTGTGTCTTTTTTCAACCTCACCTACTATGTAACTATGTAACGCTAATTTTACCAGACCAAGCAGTTCAGTCTCAGAATTTATTCTGAGCATGCGTGGCACTTTGTGCGTCAGAATTGTCCAGACACGGTCGGAATTTACATGAACGGATTTTTTGTCGGAAAATTTTATAGCCAGCTCTTAAACTTTGTGTGTCGGAAATTCCGATGGAAAAAGTCGGATGGAGCCCACACACGGTCGGAATTTCCGACAACAAGCTCCCCCCTAAGTAATTTTCATGCAACAGATTTCCCAGCTGCATCTTAACCACTTCCCGCCCGCCGTATACAGAATGACGTCCGGTAAGTGGTTCTGTTATCCTGACTGGGCATCATATGACATCCAGCAGGATCACATGCCAGGGCGCACCCGTGAGAGCACGATACGCGTCGATCGCTAGTGCGGGGTGTCACTCTGACACCCCGCATCTCTGATCGTGATAAGAAGCCTCTGTCAGAGCAAAATACTAGAGTGCAATTTACCTAATGAGGAAACTACTTAGATTGACCTGTGTGTCCCCAAGGAAAGACATGGGTAGGGTTTTACACCGTTTACACTTCCTCTTTGGCTATGTGACAGGAAGTGAATAAATTTGAAGGAGAAACTGGCAAAATTTGGGAGGTGTCTTCACCCTATCAGGGGTGTAGACATCCCCAAAAACTGAAAAGATTTCTAATCCCTCTGTACTCAAAATAAGAAAGGATTTCATTTAGCTTAACTTTGCAAAGACACATCCCTAAGTCCAACTGTGATGCATGTCGATGGTCCATTTAGACCTTGTTTAACCGCTTGCTATCCGCGCTATAGCCGAATGACGGCTACAGCGCGGACCTGCATTCCCGGGAGGCCGTCATATGACGGCCTCCCCTGTGCACGTGCCCTGCGCGCGCCCTGCAGGGCGCGCGTGGAGCGCGCTGTGATCACCGAGTCACTGAGACTCGGGTGATCACCGATCTGTGTAAGGGGCCGGTCCCGGCCCCTTACCATGTGATCAGCTGTCAGCCAATGACAGCTGATCACATGATCAAAACAAAAGCTCTGTGATCGGTTTTTTTTTTCTCCTCGCGCTGACAGTGCGAGGAGAGAAAAAAGCCGATCACCGGCTCAGCTGCAAGGGACATCGGTCCCGAAGAGGAGGAGGCAATAATGCCTCAATAGTGCCTTAATTATGCCACCAGTACCCCCTGCCAGTGCACCCAGACATTACAACATCACAGTGCCCACAGTGCCCACCAGTGCCACGTATCAATGCCCATAAGTGCCACCTATCAATGCCTACAGGTGCCACCTATCAATGCCCACCATTGCCACCTAACAATGCCCACCAGTGATGCCAATCAGTGCCACCTAACAGTGTACAAGATCAGTGCCCATTATTGCCACCAATCAGTGCCCATCACTGCCACCCATCAGTGCCCATCATTGCCACCTATCAGTGCCCATTGGTGCCGCCTCATCAGCGTACATCAATGAAGGAGAAAAATTACCCTTTTAAAAAATTTTATAACAAAATATAAAAAAAAAAATTTTTTTTTTTTAAAAATTCGGTCTTTTTAAATTTTTTTAACAAAAAATAAAAATCGCAGAGGTGATCAAATACTACCAAAAGAAAGCTCTATTTGTGGGGAAAAAAAGATAAAAATTTAATTTGGGTAAAGTGTTGTATGACCGCGCAATTGTCATTCAAAGTGCGTCAGCGCTGAAAGCTAAAAATTGGTCTGGATAGGAGGGGGGTTTAAGTGCCCGGTAAGCAAGTGGTTAATAGAAAACACCAGTTGCCTTTCACTGTAAACACTTTTTAGTCCAGTCTTAGAAATCTGCATCTGCTTTATTATTAATTTCCATAAAAATTGGGTTCCTGCAGCTAGATGCGCCAAATGCATCTAGATGCGTGACCGCTGTGTATGTGAGATGCGCAACTGCTGTGTGCATGGAGGTATGTCCCTGTGGCGCATATCTGGTTCCTGGAAGCGGTGGCCAGCACACAGGAATGACATCACGCCCCTCCAGGAAGTTGCTTGTACTGCTGCTAATTTCTTCCCACCACCATGCCCCGCTGACTGTTCTCTGAGGAAGAGATGATCCTTATTTGCAAATTAAGATAATTTTATATTTATTTTTACATAGGGTGGTGTTTGTGTGGGCCATGTGTGTATGTCTAAATGATTTGGCCTCAAAACACACCTACTTCCTGTGTACAGATTCACTTCCAGGCCAATGTATATTGCTTCCTGCTTCAGTATGTATATATATATTTATATATAGATGCGGGTTCTTTTGTCCACCAGCAGAGAGAAGTTGGGTAGATGCCACACTCCCAATTCTGGAGGCATAATAATGGTCTAGCACAGGGGTCTTCAAACTACGGCCCTTAAGTTGTTCAGAAACTACAATTCCCACCATGCCTAGTCATGTCTGTGAATGTCAGAGTTTTACAATGCCTTGTGGCATGTGTAGTTCCTCAACAGCTGGAGAGCCGTAGTTTGATGATTCCTGATCACTCTAGCATGTCGTGAAAAAAGGTGGTTTCTCATGTGCCTTGTATAATGCCCAAGAACAATTGTTTGGAAAATACAAGTGGGTCATGGCACATCTACATTCCAAATTTGACATTTAGGATGGTCATGAACTATGCAATCTGATTGGCCAATCTCTGTACAACTCGATATTTAGGCAAAATAGGTAATAGGAAGATACACTTGAACAATAATTCACATTATAGGAAATCAAACAGGCTCTTGCACTAAATCTAATTTATTTAAGATCTAACTGATTGCAGCGTATGGTCACCTTTTAAAGATCAAGATATAAAAAAATTAATTTATTAGGTTTAGAAACTATTCTCTGTTCTTTGTAATGTATTGAAAGATTTGGGTAAAAAAAGAAAAAACAAATTTCAAAGATATATTAGAAGTGATAGGAATGAGATTAGCATCAAAAGGGTTAATTTACTGAGAACACCTACTAATTGCCTAACCAGACACATCCAATGAGATGAAATTACCCAATTGTATTGGGCATGCGCTATTATCAATGAGAAAACCACAGTTACCCTAGCGACAGTTGCAGTTTACATATGCGAGTATTTATTATCACTATTTGCGCTTCAATGTGCGCCGGTTTGCACGTTCAATTAATGACTTTTCCTGCGCACCAATTAATATATGAACTGGTGCAGTGCCTTCTTCTTAGTAAATCACCCCCCATGGTCTAAGTACTTTGCTATCTTCAGTTGGGCCAGACAAGGGATCCATTTTACCCCTGCATATTTATATTCATCCTAAATCACTTTTTGTGTTTGATTAGAGCACATTAGGGATTAGATTTAATTAGAGAACATTGCTGGCCTTGTCAAATCATCTGGGGAACAAAAAAATTCCTGCGTATGCAGATTACCTGATCTTTTTCATTTTATGCCCAATAATTTCCCTACCTAACTGACTAAAAGCTGCTTTATCAACCTTCAAAATCTACCTCACCAAATCAGGTGCCCTTTACATATTGTATTTGTTTGCACTAAAATAAATTTAGTTTATTTTTGCCCAAAAATATGTGTTTGATAAAATAAATCCACAAATTTTGTGTGGCATAAAAAAAATTGCAACTACCACCATTTTATTCTCCAGGGTTTCTGCCTTCAGAAAATATACTGTATACTTTTCTGGAGGGGTTACAATAATTTAAAGGGTACTGTGTTGCCTTCTATCACCTTAAGATTACAAATACTCTTCCTTTAGACAATGAGTGTTCTTTTCAGTAACCTCAAGGACCCAAACATTGTCAGATTCTGAACTTTATCTCGCTGGCCAGTGGTTAGGTAGGGCATCTCTGCAGTAGGTAGGCTGAATCATTGATGCCAAAATTATTTGTACTGCTGTACAATGGGGACAATTGTTGTTTTTGCATTACGTGCCAGTGTTGTTCTCTCGTGACAGCTTAGCTCGCGCTTTCACCTGGTTGCTTTGCAAGAGACCGGAAGATTGTCACTGGTTAAATATTGAAAAATCTGTAAACCAATAGGAATGGGAATGAGAGGTGGAAGGTAAGTGCTGACTCCTTATGGTTTTTTGTGTAAAGAGAATCTGGTTTTCTAGACAGAGAAAACACAGTAGGTTATGTTGTGCGGTCATGGTGTTCTTGTTTTTTTTGTTTTTGTTTTAGTTTTTTTTATTTACTGGCTTTTGTCCTGCTGAAACCATCAGTACACTTTTCCTCTGATAAATTGCTTATCTCAGCAGAAACTTGCCTTCAAATATTCTCATCTAAGCATTTTAGCTTCTGGTTCTCAGAAGATGTAATCAAGTTTCATATTACCTCCCATAGAATAATAAATGCTAATAAGATGCAGCTAGGGAACATAATTCTTAATTAGTCAGGGACATGTGTACTCTGAGATATTGGCAGCTAGAAGTAAACATACAGGTCTTCCTGCAATAAGAAAGGTGTGTGTAGTAGTGCTACATACTGTACACACACACTAATACGATCTCCATGGTTTCCGTGGCCTGGGTATATCAGCCAGGACCCTAAATCAGGACTCTAATCTGCATGTCCAATCTTCACAAACTGGTTAAGCACTAGACATGTGCATTTTGTTTTGATTCGTTTTGTGATTAAATATTCATTTTCTGAGATTTGGATGTATAGTATACTATGTATAGTAGTTCGGGCTCATTTAATTAATTGAGTTTTTAAATTTGTTCAGTAATTTGGATTTGGATAATGAATGGATCGAAGTTCGTTCCATTCCTTATTTCGGATGTACATGACGCCAGTCAAATCAGTCCATGCCATTTCTCTTGGTGGGTTGATCCTGCCTTGATGGGTTGAACTAGCTTCCGAAAATATAAAATCCTTCTGCTTCAAATCCGTCCGATTCGATAATATATTGAATATAGCAATCTTACAGAAAAACTGCAAAATGTTTCCATTCCATCCAGACAAATATTCCAAAAACGAAGCGGGTCAACATAACAACTATGACAAAACGAAATCCTTCGATGAACGGATGCATCTGAAGCAAAACAAAAAGAACATTTCTAAAATGCACATGTCTATTGACCACTTCAATACCAGGCACTTAGACACCTTCCCGCCCAAGCCAATTTTCACCTTTCAGTGCTGTCGCAATTTGAATGACAATTGCTCGGTCATGCTACACTGTACCCAAACAATTTTTTTTATCATTTTGTTCCCACAAATAGAGCTTTCTTTTGGTGGTATTTGATCACCTCTGCGGTTTTTAGACAGAAAATTTTATAAAAAAAACAAGTTTTTCTTTGTTTCTGTTAAATTTTTTTGTAAATAAGTACGCTTTCTCCTTCAATGATGGGCACTGATATGGCTGCACTGATGGGCACTGATACAGTGGCACTGATGGGCACCGATAAGGTGGCACCAATGAGGTGGCACTGACGAGGTGGCACTAACGGGCACTGATGATGGGCACTGATAGAGGGCACTGATGGGCACTGATAGGTGGCACTGATGGGCACTGATAGGTGGCACTGGTATGCGGCACTGATGGGCACTCATAGGTGGCACCGATGGGCACTCATAGGCGGCACTGATGGGCACTTGTAGGTGGCATTGATTGGTACATATGGGTGGGCACTGATGGGCACAGATGGGCACAGATGGGCACTGACAGGTGGCACCGATGGGCAATGACAGGTGGCACCGATGGGCAATGACAGGTGGCACTGATAAAACATTGCTGGGCTGATCTGAGCATTGCTGGGCAGATCAGTGACATAATGGTGCCAATCAGTGCCCATTTGTGGGCACTGATTGGCACAGATTGGGCACATGTGGATGGCCATGGGGTACGTACCTGGCCCAGGCCTGTGCTGGCCATCGGGACTACCGGGAGATTCCCGGTGGGCCGATTGGCAGCGGGCCACTACACCAATGACTCTCTCTCTGACTGTGTCACTGTCTCTCTCCGTCCGAGCGTCGCGGGGCGGCCCCGCTCCTGCACTCGGTGGGCGGGCCGGCCGCCGGCGTCACAAAAGAACAGGCATTGACACTCCCCCAGGCACTCCCCCTAACAGCTATCAATATAGCCATTTGGGCGGCCTCTTTGTCCCGGCGCCGTGACGTCACTCACGGACGGAGGGTGGAGGCGGCCCGGGGACATAGGAGGAGGCGGAGCCAGGGCGATGTCACAAGCAAATGGAGATGGACAAGAAAAGAGGAGGAGGAGGGGCCGCCGGGGGGAGCAGCAGCAGCGTGACATGAGAAAGAACTTACTACGGAGGCTGCCTGTGCTACTCTGCATGTGAAGAAAACAACAAGTAAACGCTGTGCCCTGATTGTACCCCATGTGCCCTGATTGTACCCCATGTGCCCTGAATGTGCCCTGATGTTCCCTGAATGTGCCCTGATTGTAGCCCATGTGCCCTGAATGTACCCCATGTGCCCTCATGTGCCCTGATGTTCCCTGAATGTGCCCTGATGTACCCCATGTGCCTGATGTGCCCCATGTGCCCTGATGTTCCCTGAATGTACCCCATGTGCCCTGATGTTCCCTGAATGTGCCCTGATGTGCCCTGAATATGCCCTGATGTACCCTGATGTGCCTGATGTGCCTGATGTGCCCTGAATGTGCCCTGATGTGCCCCATGTGCCCTGATGTTCCCGGAATGTGCCCTGATGTGCCCTGAATATGCCCTGATGTACCCTATGTGCCTGATGTGCCTGATGTGCCCTGAATGTACCCTGATGTTCCCTGAATGTGCCCTGATGTGCCCCATGTGCCCTGATGTTCCCGGAATGTGCCCCATGTGCCCTGATGTTCCCTGAATGTGCCCTGATGTGCCCTGAATATGCCCTGATGTACCCTATGTGCCTGATGTGCCCTGATGTGCCCTGAATGTGCCCTGATGTGCCCCATGTGCCCGAATGTGCCCTGAATCTGCTCTGATGTGCCCTGCATGTGCCCTGATGTGCCCCATGTGCCCTGATGTGCCCCATGTGCCCTATGTACCCTCATGTGCCCCATGTACCCTCATGTGCCCCATGTACCCTGATGCGCTGTACCCTGATCTTTGCTGTGTTGTGTTGCCCCGAAGTGCGCTGTGCCCCGATGTGTGATGTACCCTGATGTGCTGTGCCCTGATGTGCTGTGTTGTGTTGCCCCGAAGTGCGCTGTGCCCCGATGTGCGATGTACCCTGATGTGCACTGTGCCCTGATGTGCTGTGACCTGGGCCATTCTGGATAAAGTCCAGGGCCACATTTTTGTCCCAGTCCAGCCCTGACCTGGCCATCCACGTTGCCCCTTCCCTGGTGGTCCTAGTGGCATCCCTGGTGGTCCAGTGTGGTGATCTGAGGGGGGGCTGTGCTGATAAACAATCAGTGCAGACCCCCCCTGCCAGGAGAGCCGCCGATCGGCTCTCCTCTACTCGCGTCTGTCAGACGCGAGTGAGGAAGAGCCGATCAACGGCTCTTCCCATTGACAGCGTGATCAGCCGTGATTGGACACGGCTGATCATGTGGTAAAGAGCCTCCGCCGGAGGCTCTTTACCAAGATCGGTGTAGCGCTGTGTCAGGCTGACACACCGCTCCACCGATCGCCACGATGCGCACCCCCGGGGGCACGCTGCGGCATGTTATCCTGCTGGACGTCATATGACGCCCAGTCAGGATAACAGAACCACTTCCCGGACGTCAATCCGCTATAGGGCGGGCGGGAAGTGGTTAAACACTGATAATGTTGGTTGTGTCTGTCTAATCATGTGTCTGTGTTGAGCTTATCTTTTGTTTATCCAATGACAACATGGATACAAATCTGATCAGCATGTCCCTAGGCCTGTGGTCTTGTTTTAGATTGTGGATGATTATCAGTGTACTAACTAGTCGATCGTTGATCTATTGCATCTTAATCTTTAAATAGGGACCATAACTTTGCATTGCTTTTTATTTGGTGGATAGAATATGTGAACTTCTCATACAAAATATTCCAGGTTCAGGGCCCCACACAATATATGAAATGCATAATGCAATATTAACGCTTTAACAGCAATCTTTGATTTCTCTATTCCCAGAATGGACAAAATTACCAAAGTGATAATAATCCCAGTGAAGTTTTGATAATGGTGCCTTGATGCTTACATAAAAAAAAACAGTTAATGAATGCTTACAGTGGAACTGTATATGCTGCTGGCCTCTAGAGTTCTTGCCCTTTTTTGCACATTATGGCATACTTACCTCTAGTAAACTAGGGTGAACAGATTTTCAAAATTAAATCCGGGGATACCCTCCTGACCACGTGATATTATAATGTGACATCATCAACAACCCCGGACACAGCTGGGAACAGAAACATTCCTCCCCTCTCTCCTCCTGCATCAAGCCAATCACAGAAAAGCTGCACAGAAATCAGGGACACATTCTTTTAACCATAGACAAAAGTAGGGACACATATTTTCTGGGGACAGCCCCCTAAAATCAAGGAGTCTCCCCTAAAACTGGGGACCATCTGCAAGGTCCATAGTCCCCATCAATTTGTCACCGCAGCAGTTAGCTTCTACTTATCTTCTTCTGTCTTCAGTGGACAGCCACTGGTGATGTAACACCAGTGTATATGCACAGGAGTTACAATGCCCTTACTCTCTCGGCATTGTACAGATGATTAAATAGGCCAGAACAAGACAGAAAGGGAGAGAAAATCTAGACAGTTGCCACTGGAACAGGTGTCGTCACTGAAAGATCTCTCTTCTATTTTTGTTACTATGATAATAGTTACATTTACTTTCTCTCACCGTGACAATGATCACCAAGACAGATAGAAAGAGCACAGACAGCAATGAAAACCTGACAGAGGTTCTAACTGTTTTTCCAAAATGAAAAAAAAAAAGGTTTTGGCTTTCAACATCAAACTTTCAAAATCAGTTTTGTTATGCTTTGATGGTAACAGTAATGGAGGTTACTGGACAACAATTCCTGAAAGGATAAAATAGAGTTCATTCGGGTAGCCGGTCATTGCTTCCTGACTGGTGACTCAAATGAGCACTATATTATCTTTTCACATCAACACATTTTTATTGGTAAGCTCCTTAATACAGAGCCATGTTTATTTTAAATAATGATATCATTTACATTGTGTTTCAATGATACACACAGTAGTTTTTTCTGTACTGTTTTCTGGAAGAATTTAAATGTCGTTTTGTTCATTTTATTGTCACAGTGGTGTTAACCCATTTAAACAATGTTCTGGTCCTCAAGTTGTCAAAAAAGGCCTATTTTATATTTTCACTATGATATTATTAGTTGCAATGACACCACAAATCATTTAAAGAGACTTTTTCACCTTGACAATTAAGGAAAAAGTGGTAAAGTCTCTTATCAGCCCATCCTACTAATTTACTTATGTTCTCATTTGCACTGATCCCCCGCCACTCTTTTTCTCTATTGGAGAATGTGCAAACAACCAGTGCCTCCTGGTGTGGGGATGGGGTGGGGGGGAGAAAAGTGGCCTCCTCCTATGATGTAGTGCTCAGGTCTGAACAGCCATTTGCCTGGCCCAAACATCCTTATGGGAATAATGATGAAATCAACCCTGTGATGGGACCGATGTCACCCAACAGAATTGTTTACAGGATTCGACTCCTGGGTCCAACAAGGGAATGGAATGGCAGGGGAGTGCAGGGAAGGTTATCATAAATGGGTGGGAGGATGTAGGCTTTTAAGATACTCTGCATGGGCTAAGTGAAAATGTGTTGTTAAATTAATTTCCAAAGCAGAATATTCATTTACATCACCAGTATTTGTAAAGTATGTAAAACTAATAGAACTGATTTTGTCTAGGGCATGTCCAGGCGACCCTACAGCTTCACACACCTAGCGTCATCCCGGGACTCATCGAGGTGGGCGGTACGTCAGCACTCCGACCAGCGGTGAGCAGACGTAATGGATGTGACAGGCTCATTTTAACTGTGATTATTGTAAACATATTTCTTGATGGGGGGACACTTGTTTGCTAATAAACAATATTGCACTATGGAGAGTCTCCCCTATTGTTTTTCATGATGCCTTGGTGCTAAGTGAATGACCTGGAGTATAACGGAGTACGATCAGCAGCGGTACCAGAGCGACCCATAAGAACTAAGGAGATCATAGGCTTTAATAAATCCAGATTTCTGGTAAGCATTTATACTAATGGGACTGATCACGAGGTGATACAGTGGAGGTATATCATCCTAAAGGACAGTACATTGAATTCAATATAGAAGCCTTTTCCTGCTATCATCATCTCACTCATGCATGGGACAAATCACTTTTTGATGTGCATCCTATATGCTGCACATTTTCTGGGCACCTGGAATTGCTTATTTTTCATTTGAATTTCATTTGGCTTTGAACTTTCAACTGTTATACTCTTATGCCCCGTACACACGGTCGGATCTTCCGACGGAAAATGTGTGATGGTACCTTGTTGTCGGAAATTCTGACCGTGTGTAGGCTCCATCACACATTTTCCATTGGATTTTCTGACACACAAAGTTTGAGAGCAGGATATAAAATTTTCCGACAACAAAATCCGTTGTCGGAATTTCCGATCGTGTGTACACAAATCCGACGGACAAAGTGCCACTCATGCTCAGAATAAATAAAGAGATGAAAGCTATTGGCCACTGCCCCGTTTTAGTCCTGATGTACGTGTTTTACGTCACCGCGTTTAGAATGATCGGATTTTCCGACAACTTTGTGTGACCGTGTGTATGCAAGACAAGTTTGAGCCAACATCCGTTGGAAAAAATCCTAGGATTTTGTTGTCGGAATGTCCGAACAAAGTCCGACCGTGTGTACGGGGCATTACAGCTTTATTTATTTATTTATTGTATTTTTATTTTATTGTTTATCCTTTATTATTGCCAAAAATCCGTTCAAGAATTAAGGTTTCCCATTGTCTTATACTACAGTCCCCAGGAGGATAGGTTGACTGCATTAGTATAATATTTTAAATCAACAAGGGAAAGTTATAGCACTTAATGATTAATTATCAGCATGAATGAACATTCATCGCAAGCGCTGTTAATACTATTCTATTTTTAGAAAGTATACAATCATTAATTTTGTCAAGTATTGTGTACTGATAACATCATTAAATTCTAATTCAATTCAAATCTTAAACAAAATAAATTAATTTTAAAAAGGCAAAATTATTTTATGCCTATTATTTCATAAATACACTACAACAATCAGGTTTATCAACTAAAAATCACAAGCCCATATGTATACTTAATGCAAACATATATTAACTATTATTTCTCCTGTATTTTAAGATTACACATCAAAAATGGATACAGCATAATATTTGTAAGAAATCCCCAAAGGTTTATCGTTTTAATAAAGTACAGTGGAAAAATAAAGGACATAACTTAATTTATACACTGTAACTCTTGATCTATTAACATCTCAAGCAGGTACACTGATGTAGATTAAATAAACTGAGGATTGCAAACGAAACAATATTTCCCATAGGTGTGATCAGTTTAACAGATTGATGGGTGGCTGCCAGCTTTGCCAAACCCACTATTGCATTAAGCTGGCCTCCAGACACCTATGCAACCAAGCCCAACTTTTTCAAACAGATAAAAAGGGAATGCTTTGGTCTCTCAGTGCAAAGGGGCCCAGTCTCCTTCGTCTTATCTGTTTCTTTTGTTTCCTTCAAACTTCATCTTTTTAAACGCCAATATGAACAACTTTAGGCAAAAGCAAAGTGTTGGTGGTGGAGGTAGCAGGGGCTTTAGTGTGTGTTCCCTTAGTGGAGGAAGATCAGGTGGCTCTTATTCTGCAGGTGCATCATCACAAAGTCTCCATAACCTTGGTGGAAGAAGGAAAACTGCAGTCGCTTCATCTGTTCGTGTTGTGTCAAGCTATGGTGGAGGAGCATTTGGTGGTGCAGGAGGATATGGCGGTGGTGCAGGAGGATATGGCGGTGGTGCAGGAGGATATGGCGGTGGTGCAGGAGGACATAGCGGTGGTGGAGGAGGATATGGCGGTGGTGCTGGAGGATATGGCGGTGGTGCTGGAGGATATGGCGGTGGTGCAGGAGGATTTGGTGGTGGTGGCGGAGGAGGTGGCGCAGGAGGCTTTGGTGGAGGTTCAGGGATGTTTGGTGGAGGTGCAGGCGGACATGGAGGACATGGAGGTGGTCCCGGCTTCCCTGTGTGTCCTCCTGGTGGCATCCAGGAAGTGAGCATAAATCAAAGCCTTTTGAAACCACTTAATGTTGAAATAGATCCAAGCATTCCAAAAATTAAAACTGAGGAAAGGGAACAGATCAAAACTTTGAACAACAAATTTGCAAGTTTCATTGACAAGGTAAGAGTTGTAAATAATTTATTATTTCCTGTTTTGAATTGATCTTTTGTTAATCTTAGTGGGCTTGGGCAAAGGAAACTAACAGTACTGTCCTTTCTGATTACAGGTTAGGTTCCTGGAACAGCAAAACACAGTGCTAGAGACAAAATGGGAACTTTTACAAGAGCAGGGGCACAAAGGTGGCTCAAAAAAGCCTAGCTTAGAACCAATTTTTGAGGCTTTCATTAGCCTGCTTTCTAGGCAGCATGAAAGTCTATTAAGTGATAAAGGCCGAATGGAGAATGAACTAAAGAATATGCAAGATATGGTAGAAGACTACAAGAAAAGGTATGTATGCCTTGTCATTTGTCGGTCCATATTTCTAGATTTAATGCTTAAAAATGTATATTATAATAAGGAAGATAGAGGGTTTTTTTAGACTGTCAACTTATTTTGTCTATGCAGATATGAAGACGAAATTAATAAGCGTACAGCAGCAGAAAATGAATTTGTGGTGCTTAAAAAGGTAAAACATATTTGCTAACATCCTATTGATTACACAGTAATATTATCCAAGATAAAAACGGGAAAAAACTCTACATATACCCCACTAAAATCAGTATTCTTGGTGAGCTGAGTTCAGACCAGTTCTAGAAGTTCCCCAGTTAGATTTAGATACATTCTAGCTATGTTTACGCTCCAGATATAGATCAGAAAAAGCTATGCTCTACATGAACCCAGCATGTCTTTGTGGTTTGAATCTGCCATGCAAAGCAAGACGTTTTTGTGTTCTTTTTCAGGATGTGGATGCTGCATTCATGATCAAAACGGATTTAGAAGTCAAGGTTGACTTGAGCACAGAGGAATTGAACTTCTTGAGGATGCTATATGATACAGTAAGAATGCTTACTTTATATTTAAACATGCTTAAAGCAAATGTATAGCCAAATACGTTTTGTTTGCTTTCTATTGAGTGGAAAAAGGTAAAATCCCAGCTAGTTTATTTTTGCTTTCTGTGTACCATTGGGGAAATTCCACTTCGCTGTCTGTGTCAGAGATGCAACAGAAAGAGGAAATCCCCCAAAGTAAGGAGAATAAAGAGTTGTCCCTAGATTTATCTAATTTGATCCATGATTTGTATTTGTAATTTACAGGAGCTTCAAAGTGCACAAGGAGGAACAAGTGACACCTCTGTCATTCTATCTATGAACAATAACCGGGACCTGTCTCTTGATGGAATACTGAGAGATGTAAAGAAACAATATGAAGCTGTTGCAGAGAGAAGCAAAGCTGAAACACAAGGCTTACTTGACCTTAAAGTAAGTTAATTTTATCTACTTCTGCACATACACTGAAACTCACAACAAGTAATTAGACCACACCCCTTAGCCTGAGCCTGTGTGGATAACTTGCCGATGCAAGTTCAGACTTAGGAAACTAATTAAGAAAGATTGTTATGTATAAAATGTAAATTGATGATCATATACTCCTTTACTATATTGTTATTAGAAGCTGTTGCCTGGAACTATATATATATATATATATATATATATACATATATATATATATATATATATATAACATTTGAATTTCTAAATGATAGGCTAACATGTAGACAGATAGGTATGTAGATGTAGGTATGCATGTAATAAAGGATGGCAAATGTAGGGAACCAGAAGTTTGCATCTACAGGCTCCACAGATGTTTATTGTAGTATTTTACTTGCAACCCCTTAGCTCATACTTCATTATTCTTTTCATTTAAAACTTTACTGTTACATTTGTTACATTTTTAACACTAGTAATCTTGGAGCTGCTTTTCTTCATTATAGTATCAGCAACTACAGGCTACAGCTGGAAAACAGGGAGACAACCTGAAGAGCACCAAGAGTGAGATTGCAGAAATTAACCGTATGATCCAGAGGCTGAGATCCGAGATTGAGAATGTCAAAAAACAGGTATCTTGTTAATTTTTATTATTTTCTTTGCAAGGCTTAAGTCTCATTATACAACAATGTTTTATAAACCGTGTTGCAAAAAGAGCCAGAAAATTGTATTCAAATTAAGCAAAATAAAGATCATTCAGTCTAAACTAAGACACTAAAATTACAGTAATATTCTGCAGATTACAGCTATTCAGACCTCCATTTCTGAGGCAGAGCAACGTGGAGACCTCGCACTGAAGGATGCCCAGAAGAAGTTGGCTGACCTTGAGGCTGCTATGCAGAAAGCCAAAGAAGACCTAGCCCGTCAAGTACGTGATTACCAAGAACTACTAAGTGTCAAGATTGCCCTTGATGTGGAAATTTGCACATACAGACTCCTGCTTGAAGGAGAAGAGGACAGGTGAGTTCAAGATGATCTACCTGAAATATAAAGAGCAGGTACAGGTTTCCCATAGGACTATCAAATGTTGTGAGCAGCAGGATAAGTCTTTAACTCATATCTGCTTTGTGCAGCTAGCAGGAGACTCACAGGTGTTGTAAGCAGACAGTTTCTTAGGGTTAGACCCAATGTTTTGAGCCTTACAGAAAACAGGGTGAAAAAGGTTATGGCCATTAAAAAGTAGTATCTCATGTTTTTACAGTCAAAAACAACTGACATTTTATGAAATAGTAATTACTCTGAAAAAGCCATAGGATAAAAAAAAACTAAAAATATATTTGCTTTATTGCCTCTAGGGTGGTTGAAAGTCTACATTAAATGTATTTTTATATTAGTCCACTAAGGTTTATGTACAGCTTATATCTGTTTCCTTTAAACTCTACCATCCCTGCCACTGATGATGTTATATAATGATCTAATCCATGCCCCCAAGCTATTGCATTGTAAGGGTTAGCAAATCTTAGCAGAATAGATATCAGAAATTTGTAATTAAATAAAGAGTATCCTATTTATAACAACAGAAGCAGTACAATTTCACCCCATGGTGAAAACTTGACTAGACATTGACTAGAATGATGAAGTGTCTTACATTTGCAAAGCTGTTATTGTAGATGGTAATCAAAGACATATTAGATTAGATGCATAAAGAGATAGGTCACTTAAATTAATTTAATTATTCAGATTTGGTGCATGCTAAGGTGTTAAACCATTCAACACATTCTTATCGCTCTCAGTGACCCTGGAGGTCTTTGTTCACAAGCCAACAAACTACTGAGGCCTTTATCAGGGGTGTGTCACTCTCCCAGTTGGAACAGAAACAGAAATAACAGCAAGAAGATTATATTGCAACATTCCAAAAGGGACTAATAAGACTAGTTGGTAACAAACCCAAAAAAGCAATTATTTGCCTCAAAAAGGGAAAGGTTAATGGAGAACAAGAGTCAGTGAGAATTACATTGACAATGCATTTTACATTGGATAAGATACCCATTTCAGCCTAATAATTTGCAATAAAACATTGGTTTGCCTTTGCAGAATGTCTGGACATGTACAGAACAATGTGAGCGTTTGTAAGTATAGATTGGTTCTCTGACTACAGCTATTCTTGCTCTGTTATCTAAAACAAGAGAAAACAAAACTCTTATTTTTCTTTCCAGCTGTGGTTGGTGGAGGTTCCTCAAGTATGTCTGGCGGAGGAGCTGGATATGGTTCTGGCGGAGGAGCTGGATATGGTTCAGGCGGAGGAGCTGGATATGGTGCTGGCGGAGGAGCTGCATTTGGTTCTGGCGGAGGAGCTGGATATGGTGCTGGCGGAGCAGGCAGTGGATATGGTGCTGGCGGAGCAGGCAGTGGATATGGTGCTGGCGGAGCAGGCAGTGGATATGGTGTTGGAGGAGGCAGTGGATATGGTGTTGCAGGAGGAGGTGGATATGGTGTTGGAGGAGGATACAGCAGTGGTGGCGGCCAAGCAAGCAGCGGTTACAGCCAATCATCTACTTCAAGATCCTCAGTGGCTGTGTCAAAAACAACATCAGGCTCAGTCAAAAAATAGTAATATTATTATTAAGATGCCCCACTATCATAGCACTCGTTTCCACCCTTCCAAGCCAAACTTTACTATACCTTTGTCAGTCTGCTCAAATGAGAGGAGCTTCCATAGTCATCTTCGGTTGTATCAGTCTTGTCCTGTCCTCTTATGTTTTTCAGGATATGGCTGATTGTTTAAATTACAATCTATGCTTCCCCATCACAGCAACCCGTAAACTGGTTATATGCAGAACGATTTTGATTGGCTAATTGCACTAAGGTTATTAACAAACTTAACAGAAGGACCATTCTTAAACATCCCATTTGGTAAAATCTAGTAGGATGGCCCTCATATTGCATTGATGCTAGTAAAAAAATGGTTATATAATGGCTCAAAATGTTACTTTGTATGTCCAGTTGCATAGTTCTCATTGATGGGTTAATTAACAAAAAAGTAATAAAGAACAGGTTTCTAGCATGAAAGGAAAACTGCACTACAGCACACACCAAGCAGAATATTGAACCAGATATCATGTGCCAAGGGTATCATGTAAGAATGTAATTGCACTTGAATGTTTCCCTGTAAGTAAGTAAAACTTCTACACTAGGTGTTGGCTGTAGCCAGTCCTATATATACCTGCTTTTCTTTGTTTTGTGAAGTAATGGATGGTATCACGTCTGGGTGTTTGTTGTATATAAAATCCTTTATAATGCATTACTGGATTATCCAATACCAGGCTCGCATTTCTTGTCTTTTCTTTATATCTTCAATAAACTGCATGTGGATTTCAAATCTGATGTGTTTCAATTGTTTTTTTTTGTTTTTAGAGATTTCCAAACCCTTTTTAAGAAGCCCTAATAATATATAGTATAGTAGTATTGGTGAATTACACTATCATTTGATAAACCTAGGATCAGTGTACAACAAAAGCCCTTTTGTAATCAAACTCAAATTTAATTTGTTTTCAATGCATTAAAGAGTATCTAAGTCCAAGAACAACACATGTAATATATTGGAGTGTACCACTCCTTAGATATTTGTAGCTGAATTTGTTTTTTATTTTCAGTTTTTTTTTCATTATTTTCACCTGGTGATCCTGCCAGTAACACACTTCCTACAATAGAGTGACAACATTCACTCAACATAACACTAGCTTAAAAAATGGCAGTGCAGACAGAGTGCACAAAAAGTAATCCATTGACAACATTTCTAGCATGATCAACACAACTTTTTTGCAGATATAACAAAACACTTTTGATGGAATAGTTAACAGACTAAAAGGGATAAAATAAAAAAAGTTAATTGTTTGGATTTACATACACTTTAATGCACTTTGACCACACTCACTACTTTTTGTACTGCTATATTAAGTCCAAAGGTATAAGGATATAAAAGAAATAATTTATATATCATCACTTCAAAAAATAATAGTAATAGTTAATGGAGAATATAGGAGAGAAAATGAAATATTCCTTTGTGCTCATGTGACCAACTATGGATACAAGACTATTGGTTTAAAGGCAACAATTCAGCCTAAAACATTTATTCAGTAATCTAATTTGGAAGGGGGATTTCTGCAAAGCATAAGGTCCCATTCCAAAATTGTGATGTCTCCCAACAACATGGTCTTTTAGCTACCTTTAGCCACAGCCCATACTGTATGTGCTTTGACAGGTGCTTTACCCCTTTAAGACAGGTGGCAAGTGGTTTATACTAAAACAAGGATGTTGCTTAGATTGTGAAATATATGGAACGCCCACTGGCACATAACTGACAGGAATTCTGTCATACATAAATGGTGGGTGTGGCTAGATTATGCTGCACAGTGGTAGTGACTTACTCCTAAAATAGTGCCTTACTATGCCATAAATGACAGTTTTCCAGATATGCATAAACCTCAAACATGATAATTTTTAGGAAATAAAACTCTTACATTACTTATTTCTTTTCTGCACACAAAATATATTCATAAATCTATAATTTTGGCCTACCTTAAAGAAAAATGCCATTAAAGCAACTACTAACTGTTGAGGCAATTAACGCTTTTCAGGAGCAATGGTGGACACTCCATTAGGGGCACAGGGGCGCCGCACCCATAATCCATGCACCAGACCCCTACTCCCCACGCAGGGTACCGGACTCATGGATTTCAATGTTTTTGTTTTTTTTTAAGCACGTGAATAGAGCCTGTGGCTCTAATTGGCTTCAAAAAAAGGGTGGACTTGGGGCGCAGAGTACTGCGCCCTGAGCCCACCCACTTGTGTGACATTAGCAAATTATATTCACTAATGTCTTCCTCTTCCTGTGGACTCCCGGGCCAATCGGGTCTCAGGACCCACTTCCTGTTCAGCTTAGGGAGGAGAAGCAGCGCTTGTTCGTCCGGGAGTCTGAAGTGAGGAGCAGCCTCCTAAAGTTAAGTCCAGACTGATCGTCACCTTCCCGTCCGATTGCCACCTTCCCGTCCATCTCCCGCAGGGGATGAGGGTGGCGGTTGTGTGAGTGAGGGGGGGCAGGTTTGTTTACCGCCCCTCAAAATATTGAGCACCAGCCACCACTGGTCAGAATATGTAATGTATAACACCCTAAGCTTTAATGACTCTCAAGATACTACCCCTAATAATGTTTCAAAAATGTGACCCTTTGAGCACCATTCAGGGTAGGGTATAAATGAGATGGGAGCTATCGGTAAAGAACATGACACAATAACTGAGAATAAAAAGCCTGATTTAGCTAAACCTTCTTATATGTAGAAATGTGTTTATAAATTGATTCAACTCACTGTATACACTAGAAAAATATTTAAAAATATATCATATTGAATATATATTGAAAAAACTGGATATAAAACTGGTACCAAATCACGCAATAAACACTCATGCTAATAAAAGGCCAAATGTCCACCTCATAGGCATGTGCATGACCGCAAACAATGAGTAAATTGGTTAAACCCTGCCTTATGGCAGGGAATATGTGCAGGGTTCAGTTGTACTGGACTGATGGTCCTACAAAGGAGCAATCCCATATGATCAGGGCTGGACAAAAATTTGGCCCTGGACCTCATCCAGACCAGCCCACCTTAATTTTGAGTGTCCCCATCAGCACCCCCCTTACATCAGAGTGTCCCCAACAGCATCCCCCTTACATCAGAGTGTCCCCGACAGCGTCCTCCTTACATCAGAGTGTCCCAACAGTGCCCTCCTTATATCAGAGTGTCCCCTACAATGCCCCCCTTACATCAGATTGTCCCCAACTGTTCCCCTTACATCAGAGTGTCTCCATCAGCAGCCCCCTTACATCAGAGTATCCCCATCAGAAGCCTCTTACATCAGTGTGGTCCTATCAGCAGCCCCCTTACATCAGAGTGGTTCCATCAGCACCCCCTTACATCAGAGTGTCCCCATCAGCACACCCTTACATCAGAGTAGTCCTATCAGCAGCCCCCTTACATCAGAGTGGTCCTACCAGCACCCCCTTACATCAGAGTGTCCCCACCAGCACACCCTTACATCAGAGTGGTCCCATCAGTGCCCCCTTACATCAGAGTGTCCCCATAAGCACCCCCTTTCATCAGAGTGGTCCCATCAGCACCCCCTTCACATTAGAGTGTCCCCCATCAGCAGCCCCTTCACATCAGAGTGTCCCCATCATCACCCCCTTTACATCAGAGTGTCCCCCCTCTCCTCCCCCTCCCAAGTGTACTCACAGTTCTGAAGGCAGCTTCTCGTTCCTCTCTCCAGTCATGTGATAAGTGACAAGTGATAAGGGGAGAGAAGAAGGAAAGTCTGCTGGCTGTCTATCTCCCCCTGCAGGCTGGAGGGAGCAGAAAGCCTAATCCTCTCTCCAGCAAGTGTCGACAGCTGCTCCTTGGTGACAGGAGTAAAATCACGAAACACTCAGTGTCAGAGCGGAGCGGCTCCAGGACTGCGCCTGACCAGACCACTGAGCCATGGGCCCACCGGGAAACTCCCGGTAGTCCCGATGGCCAGTACATGCCTGCATATTAACAGGATGTCTAATTGTCAAAGCAACAATTCTTGCATATGATCAATATGAAAGGATCACACAGTTCATACTGAATAAGAAGAATGCAGATGAATGATGGTAATATATAATGTATCCAAACAACATTGGCTTTACATGGCTGCCAAAGCATGCTCCCCGCGCTGTCACGTGTGGGCCAGTCGCGACCACACATGTGCCGCTACGCCACCACACACACAATGCATCGATGTCACTGCGCACGCGCCACTTGATGCAAATAGCGGCAGTAAAGGCGACTACACACTGCGTGAGTGTTTATTGTGTGACGTGGTACCAGTTTTATATTCAGTTTTTTCATTGCTTGACTTAATAAAATATTTTTCTAGTGGATACAGTGAGTTGAATCAATTTATAAACACATTTCTACATATGAGAAGGTTGAGCTAAATCAGGCTTTTTATTCTCAGTTATTGAGTATGTAATGTGCAGTTGTTAGGATTATTTGATGTACAGCACAGGAGAGTGTTCTGGGTATGCACAGTACAGACAGGGTGGGGTCTTCAGTGGAAGACTTCCCATCATCTCCTGTTCCAGAGATCATACTACCTGACCCTTAACTTCACACTTAATGTAACTGATAAGGCGGTAAGGGTGAAGTTAGGGGTCAAGTAGCATGGTCAGCTTGTGTGTTAAAGGTAATGGAATGTTGGGCGCTCCGGATAACAGGACTGGCCAGAGATGGAAATCCGCAAAGTAGGATAAGGTGCAGATCAGGCAAACAGGTGTCCTAGACAGCACCCAAGCAGCACTCCAAGAGGGAATTCTCTGGTAATGATAAAACAAACAGAAGGCGCTTCTAATGCCGCGTACACACGGTCGGACTTTCTATCCTACTTGGTCCGGCACACTTTCCGACGGACTTTGTCCGCCAGGTGCGCCGGACTTTAAAACGGACGGACTTGCCCACACACGCCGGGACTTTCCGGCGGGCTAAGTCCGCCCGTCTTTCCGACGGACTTTCGCCGGAGTTCCGGCGGACTTTCAGAATGAACGGACTTGCCCACACACGGTCGACCACGCCCCCTAAAACGTCACAGTCCCAGCATGCCCAGGGACTGTGACATCATATGGGGGCGGGGTCTCCGCCTATATAAGTCACAACGCAGCCCTCAGAGACCAGTCCAGCTGGAGAGAGCGTCGTGTCAACATCTGGGGGAAGAGAAGAGAAGAGAAGCCAAGAAGCCAAGAAGCCAAGAAGCCCAGAAGTCCGGATCTCCGCTGGCAATAGAGCTACATGAAGACAGCGGAGGGGCCGGCCGAAGACCTGCGACACCGGGAGAAGAGGCCGGAGAGCGGAGAAGAACCAACCGGACGCCGGGAGAAGATGAAGCGGAGGGACCCCCGAAGCCGGAAGAAGACCCCCGAAGCCGGAGGAAGATCCCCCCCCCCCGGAGCTGTTTAATAAAATATTTTAAAAACCTGTGTAGTGTGTTTTATTACTTACCCCATACTCATTTACATAGGGTGGGGGGCTGGGATCTGGGGGCCCCCTTATTAAAGGGGGCTCCCAGATTCCGATAAGCCCCCGCCCGCAGACCCCGACAACCAACGGCCAGGGTTGTCGGGAAGAGGCCCTTGTCCTCATCAACATGGGGACAAGGTGCTTGGGGGGGGGGGCGCAGGGCGCCCCCCTCCCCCAAAGCACCCACCCCCCATGTTGAGGGCATGCGGCCTGGTACGGTTCAGGAGGGGGGGGGGCGCTCGCTCGTCCCCACCCCCTTTCCTGACCGGCCAGGCTGCGTGCTCGGATCGGGGTCTGGTATGGATTTTAGGGGGGCCCCACGCCGTTTTTTCGGCGTAGGGGTTCCCCTTTATAATCCATACCAGACCTAAGGGCCTGGTATGCCCCGCGCTCGCCGCAATAGGAAGATTTGTTTTTCCTATTGCAGCGAGCGCGAGATGCAATACCCTGCCCTCGTGTCGTATTTGGTCTGTCGGACCAGCCTACACACGAGCGGGCTTTCCGTCGGACCAGCACACACACGAGCGGACTTTCCGCCCGAAACTGAGTCCGACGGAAAGATTTGAAACTTTCTTCAAATCTAGGTCCGGCGGGCTTTTGGGAAGAAGTCCGCCAGAAAAGTCCGCCGCCGCCCACACACGGGCGGATTGTCCGGCACACTCTGGTCCGCCAGACCAAGTATGCCGGAAAGTCCGACCGTGTGTACGCGGCATAAGTGCAGTAAACACAAGACTTCACATAGCACTTACTAGAGAAAAAAAGGAGATAATATAAAAATACTGCGCTATACACATAAATAAACAAGTACTAACACTACAATCTTAACAAAAATTGTGTGAATAAATAAAGTGAAACCAGTACAGCGCTAAGAATCAAATGTTGAGTAATGACATATCAACATACTGTGATATACAAAATAAATTGTGATTAGCATATACAAAAAAATCTAACACCATCATCTGATAGTGTCTCTAAATAAAGTGCACTTTGCAAATTGTAAATCAACATTGGTAGTATAGTCCCATTGGTGATTAAAACATTAATCCATTAGTATATATTGATGGGAAAGAATCCAGGAGTGTAGAACTAATGGAGTCACCGCTGTGTGTGCACCCACCACCCAATTGGGAAGAAGATTAAATACACTTACCAGAAGATAGCATCAATCAGGCATGTGAGATCAAAGCTCTGGATAGTGAGTGGTGCAATTCCTCCTCCTCAGCTGAGCCACCTCAGGCAACCTCGACCGGCCATGTGAGAATATGGATCAGAATGGCAATGTCCCAGATGGTAAAAAACCTTCTTCCACCACAAAACCGTTTGGTAGGTTTATGGTTAACAGCATCCATAAAAAAACAACAGAAAGCCTCCACATAGTGAAAAACTGTATGGTTACGGGTTTATTTAGAATAAAAAGGCTTTACATAGATTCCAAGATGTATTGCATCAAGTAAAAAATCTCCTCTGTGATCACAAAAGCATAAAATTCAAAAAGGCGCAATGACATGGAATGGACTCATCAAACCCAACGGGTTTCGTCTACAAAGACTTCAACTGGGGTATGTCAGTTTACAAAATACTACCGACACTTTCTCCCCCCACTTTACTCAATGGGAGAATCACGACATGCACCCGCAAAGGATCATTGTCTTAGTGGTGTAATCAAAAAAGCTGGAGCAGAACAGGCCAGTGGATGTTTTGCTGCAGCTTTGCACATGAACAAAGACCAACAGAATAACAAAAGGTAGGAAACTGCAACAAAGTTTGTTAAAGAGTAACTCCACTTTTGTTGAGAAAAAAAAAACATCCCCCCGGGTGATCTATGTCCATTGCAAAGATTTTAACAAACTTTGTTGCAGATTCCTACCTTTTGTTATTTGTTAAGAAATCCCTGTGTGTTCCTCTGTCGTCATGTGGTAAGTGAATCTAATGGGAGTGCTTTCATAGTTCTCAATCAGCTGCTGCATTTGCAAGGCTCTAATGAGGAAAATTCCAGAGTTTGCATCCCTTTACACGTGATTTCCTATTGGGAGTATCTCACCAAAAATGTCATCTGTCTTGTATCTTGGTGTATACTTCTGTGAAAATCAGTGATCCAATCACACTAGCAGCAAATTATGTTTCTAGGGGGCATTTTGTACACATTCTGTGTATAGAAAACCTCCAGGTCCAGGTAGCCATATTGCATTGCATTTTACATAAAATTACAGTGCTGCAGACTGAACAGGAAATGTCGTTTTTAATAACATTTCATTACAATATGACTCGAGTCGCAATTGTATATGCTATATTATTTATTTTTTAATTTTTATTTGCTATTTTTTTTCCCCATGAAAGTGGAGTTACCCTTTAACCACTTCCAGACCACCCACCATCGATGTACATTGGCCCTTTGATGTTAAATACCGTTGTTATGGCAGCAGATAGCTGCCATAACCCTGGTATTTTCTTCAATGGCGGGTGGTCCACTTTAAGATAAAAGTGGTCTCCACGGCGGATTCGCAGCAAAATATCTCTTTTATCGGCAGCGGGATAGGTGCCCACTCACCTCTCGCTGATCCTTTTCCCTGCGTGGCACTAAGTCGAGTCAGGGAATGATGGTCCCCACTCAACTCTATTCCATATTGCAATTTTGAAGCATGACATGTTGGGTATCAATTTACTCCGCGTAACCTCATCTTTCACAACATAGAAAAAAATTGTGAAAAAAGAAAACTAAAGCGCTGATGTGGATTCTCTATAAAATAGCAAAACACCAAAAAGAAATGTGTAAGCTGCAACCAACCAATTAGTGCTGTGACACCTGTTGCTATAAATCAATATAAAATATGTCGGTGCGCTTATCAAACTATCCCCATCTGTTGGAGTGGTGTTTATATAAAAAATCCTGAACCATAAAAACACCCTGATATAATCAGTAAGGCGAATAAATGCAAATAAATAATCAATCAATAAAGTGAATAAATGCAAAAAAAATGCATCAAAAAACATATACACTGATATCACAATCAGTAAAGTGAATAGGTGCAAATAAATATATCAATGAATAAAGTGAATAAATGCAAATAGATGCATCAAAAGCATATAAGGGAACACACATCCCTAGATATATGAAGATGAAAAAAAAACAAAAAAGCAACAAACAGTGTCTGTTTGTGTTAATCCAGCTGAGGTCTAAATGTTCAATCACTTGCCTTTGATGAACTTGCTTGTATTTCAATTCTCACAGATCACAGTTGCATGATGAATCACATTTGAAAGGTGATGATTCACATAAAGATAAAAGAAAACCATCATTGCGCAGTGTTTTAAATGCTACAAGACGGGGCAAACAATGTAATCCACTCACACATTTGCTGTAGCTGAATCGCTTTTGTTATAATGGTCAGACAGCTTCACCGCTCATACAGCTATCGCTGTGTTTGCCGAACACTATGCGAAGACGTCACTGACTCCTTCTCCCCACGTGTATCATCACACGTCACGTGACTTTCTCAAGGGACCCTGTGAGAAACACAGCGATAGCTGTATGAGCGGTGAAGCTGTCTGACCATTATAACAAAAGTGATTCAGCTACTGCAAATGTGTGAGTGGATTACATTGTTTGCCCAGTCTTGTAGCATTTAAAACACAGCGGTTTTCTTTTATCTTTATGTGAATCATCACCTTTCAAATGTAATTCATCATGCAACTGTGATCTGTGAGAATTGAAATACAAGCAAGTTCATCAAAGGCAAGTGATTGGACATTTAGACCTCAGCTGGATTAACACAAACAGACACTATTTATTGATTTTGTTTTTTTCATTTTCATATATCTAGGGATTTGTGTTCCCTTATATGTTTTTGATGCATCTATTTGCATTATTCACTTTATTGATTGATATATTTATTTGCACCTATTCACTTTACTGATTGTGGTATCAGGGTATATGTTTTTGATGCATTTTTTTGCATTTATTCACTTTATTGATTGATTTTTTATTTGCACTTATTCACTTTACTGATTATATCAGGGTGTTTTTATGGCTCAGGATTTTTTATATAAACACCACTCCAACAGATGGGGATAGTTTGATAAGCGCATCAACATATTTTATATTGATTTATAGAAAAAAATTGGGCTAACTTTACTGTGTTCTTATTTTTTTATTCAAAAAAGTGTATTTTTTTCCAAAAAATTGTGTCTGTAAGACCGTTGATCAAATACAGTGTGGCAGAAAGTATTGTAACAACTGCCATTTTATTCTCTAGGGCAGGGGTAGGCAACCTCGACCCCCCAGCTGTTTTGGGGTGTCTGAAAAAAATGTTTGGGGGTTCTCAGTAATTTGTTAGCAAAAAAATCTGGTGTCAAAAATAGGCCTGGTCCTAAGTGGTTAAAATCCCTGCAATGCACTTGGATTACCCAGAGGAATGCTTGTTTCTCAACAAAAGTGTAGTTACTCTTTAAGATTCAGAGCTAGGTTGAAGGTTAAAGGAAACCAGTCATGGGAAGAACATGGAGGCTAGGATTGTTCACCTCACCTATTGAACAAATGTGTTGTCTGTCTGAGCAGGCGGATGACAGCTCCGTGTCCAATCCGCTGGGCAAGGCGGGCACAGAAAGACAAAACCAGAGAAAATTTCAGGCTCAACTCACCAACCAGTCTGCTTACCAACTGAATTAACCTGTCCAATAGTATGCGTTAAAAACAGGGGTTTAGTTAGCACACATTTGCAAACGCATGCGTAAGCTGCAAGGCCTCCTCACGGCTCCCTGTATTACTTGCAGTCCTAACCTTCTACATTTATGAGGGTCTCCACAGTCCCAATCCCCTAACCATAATCCCTGTCCCACTAGTGCCAATCCCCTAACCCTAATCCCAGTCCTACCAGTCCCAATCCCCTAACCCTAATCCCAGACCCACGTCTCACAATTCCCCCAACCCTAATCCCATGTCTGGATAGGATTATGGTTAGCATATTGTAAATGTTTGGAAATGGTTAGCACAAAGTTATGGTTAGCATAGAGTTTGGGTTAGCCTAGGCTTAGGGTTAAGTTAGGATTAGCATATGGTTAGTGGTTTGGGTTAGCATAGGTGTTAGGGTTAGCATAGGCTGTGTTAGGATTAGCATAGGGTTAGGGTTAGCATAGGCAGGTTGAGTTAGGCTTAGCATAGGTTTATGGTTGATTTAGGATTAGTATAGGGTTCCGGTTAACACAGGGTTAGGGTTGGGTTATGGTTAGCAGAGGGTTGGTTTTTAAAACTTTTTTCGCATTGATACATGTCCCCTGGGGCAGGACCCAGGTCCCCAAAAACTTTTTATGACAATACCATGCATATAAGCCTTTAAAATTAGCACTTTTGATTCCTACCATAGACTTTTAAAGGATGTTCCACGGCTTTTGAATTTGCCGCGAACACCCCAAATTGTTTGCTATTCTGCGAACAGGTATGTTCGAGTCGAACTCATGTTCGACCTGAACATAAAGCTCATCCCTAATGTTGACCCAGCAGCAGGTGGGTATGGTTTTGATCGATGATCATATGAGGTTCCAGGTATCACGGTGCCGTCATACCTCCCAGAAAATTGATTGGGAATGGGGACATCATATGGTGGTTCTCTATTGGGTGCAGAACGTTGTTGGTAACAATTGATTACATGCATGAGTTCCATGCTCATCTCAGACTGGTACTCTGATGAAACTTTTGCCATCTGAGGACCCAAGCTTCGTGCGAAGGATTCTATTTCTCCCTTTTCTTTTTGCTGCTTGCTGAATGTTTTTTAACTACCGTACGTCTAAAAAATCCTCAGACAGCTGCTGCTTGTTTGGTTTCCTTCTCTTCTCCTTGTTCTTGGCCAACGGTGGCTCAGATGTTTCAGGTTCAGTTTAGTTTATTTGAGGATCATCTACAGGATCAACTTCCTCATTCATGTCAGTCTCCTCAGGGTCCTCATCTGTGTCAGACTCCATGTTGCTTTTAGGTCTCAAAAAATTGAATAATTTGACAAATGAAAAAAATTATCTAAACATGTTGTTATACCTTGCAGTTCTAAAAAAATTAAATAAAAAATTAGACAATTTAATATAATTAAACATTTTTCAAAACATGTTGTTATACTTACGGTCTCATCTCTATGATGGGCTTCAGGAACTGGGGCTCCTCGCAGTGATAGTCAATAGGACCCTTTGTCTTCCCACCAGAACCATTTTATATCTTAATTGTTTTTTATGTTCTCTTCTAAAATTATCTCTCATGGTCGTCCACCTTATTTTTAGAAGCCTTACTGAAAGAAGTAAAATTAATTGTTCTTTTTTAATTACAGATATCTTACCACAGAAAATACCTATACATCACTACAATATGAATTCCGAACAGAAATATCAACAATTGGTGAAATTGTAAAGCTAACTTGTGATGCTATCTGGGATCTAAAAAATACATTCATGCCTATTCCAAATAAAAAGAAATTGAATGATGTTGCCCAGCAGTTCTGGAGCAAAACCAACTTTCCAAACTGCCTAGGAGCAATTGATGGAAAACACATTAGGCTAATAAAACCCTGTCACAGTGGTAGCCGATATTATTACTACAAGAAGTATTTTTTTGTTGTGCTGTTGTATGGCAGTGGTTGATGCAGACTATAAATTCCTCTTTATTGATGTAGGAGCATTTGGGAGTTCTGCAGACTCTACTTTTTTCCAGAATTCTAAATTCGGAAAGTGTCTTGTAGCTAATCGACTCGACTTGCCGGAAAACTGACCATTATCCGGAACAGAAAGTCCAGATATGCCGTTTGTTTTCCTGGCTGATGAGGCATTCGCTATCAATGAACATCTAATGAAGCCGTACTCACAGAGGAATCTTGACACCCGGAAGAGAATCTTCAATTACCGTCTCTGTCAGGCATGTAGGCTAGTTGATTGTTCCTTTGGCATTCTTGCCAACAAATGGCAAATTTTTCTTAAACCTATCAACCTAAAAGTCAAAAATGCATGCAAATTAATCAAGGCAACATGTGTGTTGCATAATGTGGTACGGGATAGAGATGGCGTCAATTTTAAGGACACATTGGTACACAATTTGGAACCTGCTGAGTGAGTTTCAGAATTAGGGATGAGTTGGCGGACTATTTTATGAGCCCTGCTGGTGCAGTAAGTTGGCAAGGAGAATGTGAATTAACACTTGCACATATCAAATAAAAAGAATCATTGCTATGTTTCACTGACCATTTTCTCTTGTAGTTTTCATGCATATACTTTGACTAATAATTGCATATTGTTACCAATTCTGGATATTTTTTTTACTTGCTGTTTTGATTAAAGACATTAGATAACTGTTTACATTTGATTTTCTGTCTTTATTTGAGGTTATAATAATAATAATATTAATAATAATAATAATAATTACAAAGATTAGGGTTTGGGGGGGTTGGGACTAGTGGGACTGGTATTATGGTTAGGTTTGGGGAATTGGAACTAGTTTGACTGGGATTAAGATTAGGGTTAGGGGATTGGGACCAGTGGGACTGGGATTAGGATTAGGGGATCGGGACTAATTTAACTGGGGTTAGGGGGTTGGGACTAGTGGGATTAGGGTTAAGGTTAGGGGATTGGGACTAGTGGGACTGTGATTATGGTTAGGGTATTGGGACTGAAAGGCATGGGATTAGGGTTAGAGGATTGGAGCTAGTTTGACTGGGATTAGGGTTAGGGTTAGGGAATTGGGACTAGTGGGACTGGGATTATGGTTAGGGTTTGGGAATTTGGACTAGTTTGACTGGGATTATGGTTAGTGTTACGTTATTGGGACTAGTGGGACTGGGATTATGGTTAGGGCTAGGGAATTGGGACTAGTTTGACTGGGATTATGGTTAGGGTTAGGTTATTGGGAATAGTGGGACTGGGATTAGGGTTAGGTTTAGGGGATTGGGACTAGTTTGACTGGGATTAGGGTTAGGGGATTGGGACTAGTTTGACTGGAATTAGGGTTAGGGGATTGGAACTAGTTTGACTGGAATTAGGGTTAGGGGATTGGGAATAGTGAGACTGGGATTATGGTTAGAGTTAGGGGATTGGAAATAGTTTGACTGGGGTTAGGGGATTGGGACTAGTGGGAGTGGGATTAGGGTTAGGGTTAGGGGATTGGGACTAGTGGGATTGGGATTATGGTTAGGGCCCGCATTGAGTGAATAAACTCCTCTGGTTTGATTGCTGGTGCATTGGATTTAGATGGTCTTGCCACTAGTTCAGCACTGGCCTGAATTTCTGGGTTGTCTGGAGCATCCATGCTTTCCACTGTCTTCTCCACCTCTCTACATGATTTCCTGTATCCCAGCATGCTACACTGCACTGAGGTCATGTGATCTTTCCATAGCTTCAGGGCGGTTTTCAGGTGCGTTTAAGGCGCTTTTAAAGCGCTTCCCATTCATTTCAATGGAGAGGGGCATTTTTGAAGCGCTTTTTAAAGCGCCCCAAACATGCTCCAAAAATGCTTCTTGTGGGACTTTGCTCAACGCCCCCCCCAATGCACCACCCCAGTGTAAAAGCATTCATTGAGATGCATGGGAAGCGCTTTGGAAGAGCTTTTCATGCGCAATTTTTAGTGCTAAAACACCTGTAAAGCGCCTCAGTGTGAAAGTGGCCTACTTGTTCCAGAGTAGTATAGCATTAGGCTTAATGTACATGGGACTTTTTACAACCTATTCTATACAATTTAACTTGACAGATAGTAACTGACGTTTAAAAACGTCAGTTTTGTCACATTTACATGCCATGTTTAGCTGCGTTTAGCCACGTATCTGTTTAGAAGTGTTTTTTTTTTTAAATAGTCAAAAATTAAAAACGCTTGTAAACGAAACGTGGCTAAACGCGAGTTACTGCATTTACAAGCTGTTACAGGCATTTGACGTTTCAAATGCCTCTGAACATCTGTCCTGAATGCATTTTTTTGCATTCCAAAAAATTCTTCTAAACTCAACTGCCTAGAAACTACTATAAACTACCCAGTGTACATGTACTGATAAGATAACATAGAGGAGAGTTCAAGGGCAGCTGAAAAAAACACCGAACTGCTCATAAACATCCGTTTACCAACAGCAGTGTACATGAAGCCTTATAGCAGAATAGCCATAGTTAAAGGGCAAGTTCACCTTTGTTCACTTTTTTTTACCTAAATTCCAGCTCCCCTATGTACCATTATAGCATTCATGTACTTTTTTTTGCAAAAATATCAACGCTTTCCATTAAATCTACATACACTTACTTTACTTGCACTCATCCATGTTTCCAGACGTATCCATTAGTAATGTCTTACTTCCTGGTCAGACTTTAGGTCATGACACAGAAAGGAGTTGACCAGCTGACATCATTAGCACACACCCTGCATCACCCACCCTCCCACTCCCAGCTGCACGTTTTTTAAATGAAATGCAATCAATCAGTGATCACCCTTGGCCATATACAAGTACATAGAAGGGAGTGGACAGAAACCCTTAGCTGTCAAGTCCCGTTCACATCTCTGCATAGCAAGAACTCGCAATTCCACATGTGTTTTTTGTTTTTTTTAGCGAGGTGGAGAGGCGTTTTGGAGCATTTTCACTCATCACACATAGGGCAGCCCACCCACCTGAATGGACTGCCCTACACACAGCAATCGCCCCAAAGAAGCTTCAGAACTTTTTTTTAGAGCAGAGCTTGGTGCGTTTTTTTACCGTGATTTTTGCTGCAGCGCATTTCTGAAATACAAGGAAACACACAGATGTGAATGGAGCCTCATTGTTCTTGTGTTATCGGACCAATTTCACTTTCAGGCCCCATTCACATCTAGCATAGTGGGACCACACATTTTGTGGCTCATTTTTTTCTGTGACACGCATAGGGCAGCCTGTTAATTTCAATGGGTTGCACTACATGTGGTTAATGGGACATTTTGGCGTTTTGTGGGTTGGGTGGTTTTTACTGTGTGTTTTGCAGCATTTGCCCCTCGTTTTTTCACATGGTAAAACTTGTGTTTGTTTCTGTGTTTGGTGTGCCAGTAACAATTAATGGCACTGAAAGTGCAACTAGTAATTTTAGGTGTATAAACATGGCCATACACTATACAATCTGATTTTATAATCTCCTTTAGATTTACCAAATTTATATAATAGGAGGAAACACCTTTCTAGCCAAACACTCTGTATCCAATCAAGCAGGACTAATGCCCCGTACACCCGGTCAGATTTTCCGATGGAAAATGTGTGATAGGACCTTGTTGTCGGAAATTCCGACCGTGTGTAGGCTCCATCACACATTTTCCATCGGATTTTCCGACACACAAAGTTTGAGAGCAGGCTATAAAATTTTCCGACAACAAAATCCGTTGTCGGAATTTCCGATCGTGTGTACACAAATCCGACGCACAAAGTGCCACGCATGCTCAGTATAAATAAAGAGATGAAAGCTATTGGCTACTGCCCCGTTTATAGTCCCAACGTACGTGTTTTACGTCACCGCGTTCAGAATGATCGGATTTTCTGACAACTTTGTGTGATCGTGTGTATGCAAGACAAGTTTGAGCCAACATCCGTCGGAAAAAATCCTAGGATTTTGTTGTCGGAATGTCCAATCAATGTCCGACCGTGTGTACGGGGCATTACACTACATAGTTGATGGTAGCTTCAAAGGAGATTGTACAATTAGATTGTACAGTGTATGGTGAACTCTACAGAACGCAGGAGACCCTTTTCCGGTTTTCAATACTACAGTTCTATCCACATAGGCTGTTATCTCATCTCCTGCACACTTCAAAATGCCAAATGAATGATTTATGCAAGATTAAACTTAAAAGGCTAAGTTCCCCTTTGTTCATCTTTTTTTCTAAATTCCAGCTCCCCTATGTACCAATTTAGCATTAATGTGCTTCTTTTGCAAAAATAGCAACGCTTTCCATTAATTCTACAGATACTTACTTCACTGTCCTCATGGATGTTTGTACAATCAGATTGTACAGTGTATGGCGATAATTACACACCTAAAATTACGAGTTGTGCTTTCAGTGCCAATAATTGCAAACATAGATTAATTGCATGAATTGGATTAATTAATTAATTAATTAATTGGATTAATTGCAAACATGCAAACATGGATGAGGACAAGTAAAGTAAGTGACTGTAGATTTATTGGAAAGCGTTGATATTTTTGCACACAGATCCATGTCCTGTCAGGGGAGAGGAAACAGATTGTGTGTTCATACCTAGTATAAACACCGATCGGTCTCCTCCCCAAGTCAGTCCCCTCCCCCCACAGTTAGAATCACTCCCTAGGTAGCATATTTAACCCCTTGATCACCCCCTAGTGTTAACTCCTTCCCTGCCAGTGACATTTATACAGTAATCAGTGCATTTTTATAGCATTGATCGCTGTGTAAATGTGAATGGTCCCAAAATAGGGTCAAAAGTGTCTGAAAATGGCATAAGTCTATCCCTTATTTTGTTTGCGCAAACCAATCAATATACGCTTATTGCAGATTTTTTTACCAAAAATATGTAGAAGAATACATAACGGCCTGCCTAAAGTGAGAACATTTTTTTTTTTTTAAAGGGATATTTATTATAGCAAAAAGGAAAAATGTTGTTTTTTTTTTCAAACTTGTCGCTCTTCTTTTGTTTATAGGGCAAAAAATTAAAACAGCAGAGGTGATCAAATACCACCAAAAGAAAGCTCTATTTGTGGGAAAAAAATTATAGAAATTCATATGGGTACAGTGTTGCATGACCGCGCAATTGTCATTCAAAATGTTACGGCGCTGAAAACTGAAAATTGGCCTGAGCAGGAAGAGGGTGAAAATGCCCTGTATTGAAGTGGTTAAAATGTCCGTTCTAACAAAATGTATTATTACATGTTATTTTATACATTGATAAGAAAGGTGTGGTGTGAGATGTTATTAAAAACTAAAAAATAGAAATGTTATTAAAAGCTAGTAAATAGAACAATTGCAAAAGTAAAACCTTGAGCGTGGAGGGGGGAGTAAAGATAGAGAGAGCTTCTAACAGAAGTTATGTCTGTGTGTTAAGTGAAGGTTACAGAACACATTTCAACAGTGTTAACAAGATGGAGTCTCTTGTGCTTAAATGAACAATACAGTAAAAGTCCATGTCATATATCCATATGTACACAATATTGTTAAAAGTATTGGGACACCTGCATTTACACGCACGTGAACTTTAATGTCATCCCAGTCTTAGTCTGTACGGTTCAATATTTAGTTGGCCCACCCTTAGCAGCTATAATAGCTTCAACTCTTCTGGGAAGGCTGTCCACAAGGTTTAGGAGTGTGTCTATGGGAATGTTTGACCATACTTCCAGAAGCGCATTTGTGAGCTCAGACACTGATGTTGGACGAGAAGGCATGGCTCACTGTTTCACTGCTAGTTCATCCCAAAGGTCAGGTTGAGGTCAGGACTCTGTGCAGGCCAGCCAAGTTCCTCCTTCTCAAACTCGCTCATTCATGTCTTTATGGACCTTGTTTATGTACTGGTGCGTAGTCATGTTGAAACAGGAAGGGACCATCCCCAAACTGTTCCCACAAAGTAGGGATCATGAAATTGTCCAGAATGTCTTGGTATGCTGATGCCTTATGAGTTCCCTTCACTGGTACTAAGGGGCCAAGCCTAACCCCTGAAAAGCAACCCCACACCATAATCTCCCCTCCTCCCAATGATTGGGACCAGTGCACAAAGCAAGGTCCATAAAGACATGGATGAGTGAGTTTGGGGTGGAGGAACTTGACTGGCCTGCACAGAGTCCTGACCTCAACCCAATAGAACACCTTTGGGATGTATTAAAGAAGAGACTGCGAGCCAGGCCTTATTGTGTAACATCAGTGCCTGACCTCACAAATGTGCTTCTGGAGGAATGGTCAAACATTCCTATAGACACACTCTTAAACCTTGTGGACAGCCTTCCCAGAAGAGTTGAAGCTGTTATAGCTGCAAAGGGTGGGCCAACTCAATATTGAACCCTAAGGACTAAGACTGGGATACCATTAAAGGCGTACTTCCCAATGCTTTTGAAAATATAGTGTATATGCATGCGTAGCAATGGCCCAACCCCTAAAGGCCTAACAGAGACCTCCAGAGCCATAGAGAGCTGATATCCTTTTGTGTAGAGTAGGTTAAAAGGCATGGTGGGTGTAATCCAAATGGAGTGATGGGAGCCAGACACTTTTTGGATGAAAAAGAGATTTATTGTCTCTTAACAGAACTGTGGGAGAGAGGGTTAGGGCCAGGGCACCCTTAAGTAGATGGAATGATATTTGTCAGACTCCGAGACTTCTATAGGTATACAGCTATACAGGGAAAGGCCTCCAGCTGGATACCACTTCTGTATTGGTAGGACCGCTGTCTCCTATGGCAACAAATCTTGTAACAGTCACTAAGGGTGGTTGTACTTCAACTATTAACAACACAGAGTAGTTCTTCTCTTACACTACAGTCTACAACTGTAGAGTTGCACGAACTGAGCTCCCAGTCTCTCACTAGACTTTCAGATCTCATAGCCACTGAATCTCCTGAGCTCTTCCACAGCTAACGAGCTGTATACTCCTCAAGAGTCACCCCTGCTATCCTGCTGGGTCCCTGGCTTGGCACTTGCTGAAACTTTCCCACTTCTTCACCGTCCCCGGCTGGTGAGAAGACTGCTCTGGTACTTGCTCCTGCTTACTCACTGTAGTCCCTGGTAGCAAGGTGGATGGTCCCTTTGTGGCGACAACTTCACCTTTTACCTCCGACCACAACTGGTTCCGAGCCGGCGGAACCTTTATCCTTGGTTGGACTCCAATCCTGCAGTCCCAACCCTACACTGCTTCTCCTGCTCCTGGATAGGCCTCAGGCAGCCTAGCAGCCAGGTGTGCCCAGATAGGCCTCGGGGCTTCCAGCCTAGCAACCTGGGCGACATAACACACGTCCGCCCAGACAGCCATCCAGGTGGCACAGAACACAGATCACCTGACTCCACCCAAATAAATAGGCTCTTCCAGCAAGCAAAGAACCAAAAAGACCCCTGCCTATTGGCTGAGACTCCCCATCCATTAATGATCTGACCTTGCTAAGCCCTTGTCACTCTAATGTCACCAGCTACAGCACCACCTAGTGACAGAAGAGAAAAGGTGCAGCAATTCCAGAGTTAGAGAGGAATCAGTGGATCTTCTAACAATTAACCAGGACAAATACTACCTAACAAACTAAATTTAATAGCAACCCTGCCTAAACACCAGGGTGCTACACATGTAATGTCAGTCTTCACCACCCAGATCAGCCTACCTTTTTTGTGCATATGGTCAGGGCATGGGTGTGTGTGTACCCATGGATGGTCAGGAAGGGACTGACCAAGCTGTTTGTTTGCTCTATTTAAAGGCCAGACAGGGAGGAGTTGCTTGGCAAGAAGCTGGGCACTGCATGAATAGTGGTTGCCATAATGTTAATACAGAGCCATGTTTATTTCAATCAACCACTTCAGCCCCGGAAGGGTTTACTGATTTTCCTGACCAAGCCCTTTTTTGCGGTACGGCATTGCATCGCTTTGACTGACAATTGCGCGGTCGTGCGACGCTGTACCCTAATAAAATTGACGTCCTTTTTTTCCCTCAAATAGAGCTTTCTTTTGGTGGTATTTGATCACCTCTGCGGTTTTTATTTTTTGCGCAACAAACAAAAAAAGAGCGAACAGTTTAAAAAAAAGCAATATTTTTTACTTTTTGCTATAATAAATATCCCCCAAAAATATATAAAAAAACAAATTTCTTCCTCAGTTTAGGCCGATATGTATTCTTCTACATATTTTTGGTAAATAAAAATCGCAATAAGCGTATATTGATTGGTTTGCGTAAAAGTTATCGCGTCTACAAAATAGGGGATAGATGTATGGCATTTTTATTATAATTTTTTTTTATTAGTAATGGCAGCGATCTGTGATTTTTATCATGACGCGGACAGATCGGACACTTTTGACACTATTTTGGGACCATTGGCATTTATACAGCGATCAGTGCTATAAAAATGCACTGATTACTGTGTAAATGTCACTGGCATTTAAGGGGTTAAACACTAGGGGGCGATCAAGGGGTTAAGTGTGTTCTCTGGGCATGTTCTAACTGTAGGGGGAATGAGCCAGAACGGGGAGATGCCTATATGACAGAACATGACAGAGATCACTGCGCCTGATCACTTGGAGCAGTAGAGCCCTGTCATGTTGCTAGGCAGAACAGGGAAATGCTTATATAGGCATCTCCCCGTTCTGGCTCTCCATGTTACGATCGCGGGCCACCAGCGAACATTGAGTTCGTGGGACCCACGGGTACGCTCCCACAGCGGGCTCGCGCACCGGCGCCCACGTGCCCGCTAGCCGCTGATGACGCAGCGACGGACGGGTACGTTGTTTTGCACACCCGTGCCACTTTGCCAACGTATATCGGCGTGAGCCAGTCGGCAAGTGGTTAAAAAATGATATACTGTTTCAATGATACACACAGTAGTGGCAATAACTTGCAGTCTAAAACTATTTTCTGGAAGAATTTAAATTTTGTTTTGTTCTTTTTATTTTCACAGTGGTGTTAACCTATTTAAATGTTCTGGTCCTCAAGTTGTCAAAAAAGGCCTATTTTATACTTTCTCTATGATACTATTAAAGTTGGAATGACACCACAAATCATTTGAAGAGACTTTATCACCTTGACATCTAAGGAAAAAGTGGCAAAATCTCTTATCAGCCCATCTTACCAATTCACTTATGTTTGCAGTGATACTCCACCACTCTTTTGCTTTATTGGAGACTCTGCAAATTACCAGTGCTTCCGGGTATAGGGGGGGGGGGGGGCAGTGGCCTCCTCCCATGATGTAGTGCTCAGGTCTGAGCAGCCATTTGCCAGGCCCAGACATTCTTATGAGTATAATGATGAAATTAACCCTGTGAAGGAACCGATGTCACCCAACAGGATTGTTTACGGTATTTGACTCTCGGCTCCCACAAGGGAATGCAGGGAAGGTTATCATAAATGGGTGGATGGATGTGGGCTTTTAAGATACTCTGCATGGGCTAAGTGACAGTGTGTTGTTAAATTTATTCTCGAAGGGCAGGGGGCGTGGCCGACCGGAGAAGGGGATGGACGCTTAAGCTCACAGCCCATCAGGAAACAATCCAGCGACACAGGCCGCCATCACAACCCCATCTGCAGCCATCCTTGCTCCAGGACCGCAGGAGATCAAGATGCACACGTCCAGAAAAAGATTTACGGACCACAAACCCCAAAATTCACCTACAAGACAGCGAACAGTGACTTCCAAGATGGCGCCGGCCCGGCCGCGCTACGGGACTCTTACACAGACCTCCCTGATGCCATCTCAGAGGAACAGCCAGATACAGGTACCCCTGCTGTGCTCTCCTACCCCCCGGAGTGCGACCCTCTCCCTGGCAGCCCAGCAAAAGCTAAAATACGGCTTGACAAGCCACCGCAGGGGACACAGCGCCCGCAAATTGAGGCCCAGGCTCCTAATCCCTTCTTCCTCAACCAGGCCTTACACTCCTCCATGGCCTCCTTCCCCACCTCAGGCCAGCCAGTTATGGATAGTACCCTGAACACCCCCAAATCAGCTCCGCATGACAGAGGATCTAATGCATCCCGGAGAAATTTAGATCACAAGTACACCTGAGTAACACACGTCTATGTGACGAGCTTGGCCAAAAAGCGTCATTACAGCTCCCCTGAGCTCTGACAACCTGCTACCCCTGTACTCACCCTCCCGCGTTAATAACTTTTTTTACCCCCACCTAGAGGCTATCGCGGTGCTCAGCACCCCCTCTACGAACCTTTTCGTTGTATCAATCTCACCAGCTGCATCAAACCTTCCACTAACGATTTGCTCTACCAGTTTCTTTTTTTATTTTCTCTTTTTTGGTTCTCACTGTTTTTGTGTTAAAATATTGCTCTATTCGCAGCTTCCTAGTCCACCCTACTTACAGACCTTTGGACTGCCACAAGCCTGCTACTGAGTCTCGCTCCCAGGTAAGTGCTGTTGCATAACACCCACCAACCCCACACCCACAAGATGCTGCTTACTATGCTCTCACTGAACACCAACAGGCTAAACCACCCGGCCAAATGCCACTCACTCTGGAAAACCACCACGGCTCTCCACAGTGACATTCTCTGCGTCCAGGAAACCCACCTACTATCATCAAGCTCCTCCCTTTGTAGAAACCGACAGTTCCCTCATATTTTCCACGCATCCCACTCTACTAAAACCAGAGGGGTCATGATTGCAATCAAAGATACGGTAGACTTCCACTTACTGGATGTCGTGTCGGACTCTGAAGGTCGCTTTATAATCCTTATCTGCACCATCAACCGGGTATCCTACACTATCATCAATATTTATGCCCCGAATTTCCACCAAATGAAGTTTCTACACAGAGTGCTACGCACCGCCAGACCCATTCAGAAAGGCCACCTAATACTTTGTGGAGACTTCAACCTGGTCCCAGACTTGTCCATGGACTCCACGTCAGCAGCAAAAAGGCGAGACTCACCTCTGAAAAACTTCATCTCCTCTCAAGACGTTTCTCATGACGTTTGGCGTTGCCACCATGGATCCGAACGAGACTTCACCTTTTTTTCCTCCAGGCACCGCTCGTATTGGAGAATAGACTTGTTTTTAACTGACAAATGGATTTTACAGAAAATCTCTAGCTCTGCGATCCACACCACGACATGGTCGGACCATGCTCCAAACCTCCTACAGCTACAATACCCATTCGTGTGGGCTAGTAATGACATATCCTACCTAGGCATCTAACTACCGAGAAAGACCAAAAACCTCTACTCATGTAATTTCCTGCCACTCCTTCAGAACATCCAATTGACTTCACAACAAATAGCAAAACATGAACTTTCCTGGACAGGAAGACTTGCGGCCTTCAAAATGATATGCCTCCCTCAAATATTGTATTTCTTCAGGACTCTACCCATCCCAATACCCGCCACATTTTTCAGGTCTCTTCAAACAATATTTAACAAATATCTTTGGAATAGTAAAAGACCTAGATATGCCCATCTAAAACTGATTAAACATAAACTGGCGGGAGGCACGGGATCCATAGACTTCAAGGATTATTACTTGGCAGCTATCCGAGCTCAACTACCCAGTTGGTTCCAACCCCTCCCGATCACATTACGGGGACAAATAGAGAATTCCTCACTCACCCGGCCCAACCTGAAAAACTGGTTTCTAAGCACCCCTCTCTGCGCCTCAGTCCCAACATCTATATCTCCTACCATGAAGGCCACAGACCATGCCTGGAAGAAAATGATTACCCTCCTGGCATACACCCCCATCACCCCACAATTCAATATTCCTTTAGACACCCTTCTGCACTTGACACCTGACCTCCCACTATAATCATGGACGCTCAAAGGAATCCACTCCCTACAAGACTTGGTACAAGGCAACCGCGTTAAGCCCTTCTCCCAACTACAATCTGAATATACCCTTCCTACATCAGAATACTTTACATATTTACGCATACATCATTGTCTGTGCAATATATCCCTTCCCCTCTACCTACAGAAATACTGGGAAGACATCTTTAAGCTAATATCAACCATAACTAAAATCGCGATCCCCCCTCACCTGCACTTGCAATCCTAAACCTAACCATTGACAACATTCCCCACCCACTCAGACTCGTAATAACCCATATACTCCTGGCAGCTAGACTCAACATAACCAGACAATGGAAGTCTGACAAACCTCCGACCATGTCCCAAGTCATCGACTTAGTAGCCCTCCACTTCAGTTATGAAACCACAACAGCCGCCAGCAATGGCCAGGGTGGAAAAACACACACAAACTGGCAACCATGGACTGATTGGACTAACACTGCGACTGTCACCTAAAGTTACTGAAACACAGACCTCTCTTTCTTGACCGAGCAATACCAGTTACCTTCTTAACAGTTATGTGTTACATGCTCTAGCAAGTTACTACTGGGAAATGTCAGTCATCGTGTGGATTATGACAACGGGGTCCTCTCCACTCCTGTGGCACTAAAGCTCCCATTTGGGGTGCCACACTAGTGGAGTGGATTGATCATACCTCTAGGAATTTTCATAGCTATACGTTTACAATTTGTTATATCTGTAACCTGTTAGTGGATACAAGTTAATACGTTGAACTATTTACACCGACGTCGTTGCACGACATACAATACCTAATTGTACAATGTATGTCATATGAAAAATTAATAAAATATATGGAATTAAAAAAAAATATATTCTCGAAGGCAGAATACTCATTTACATCACCAGTATTTGTAAAGTATCTAAAACTAATAAAACTAATTTTGTAAAGTATTGTCTATTGTGTACTGATAACATCATTAAATTCTAATTCAATCCAATTCTTAAACAAAATTATTAATTAAAAAATTATTGCATAAATACACTACAGCAATCAGGTTTGTCAACTAAAAATCAAATATGCATATTTAATGCACATATATTAACTATTATTTCTCCACATCAAAAGTGAATACGGCATAATAATTGTGAGAACATTTCAATAAATCCCCAAAGGCTTTATTGTGGAAATGACACAATTTAATTTATACACGGTAACTCTTGATCTATTACCATCTCAAGCAGGTACACTGATGTAGATTAAATAAACTGAGCATTGCAAACAAAACAATATTTCCCATAGGTGTGATCAGTTTAGCAGATTGATGGGTGGCTGCCAGTTTTGCCAAACCCACTATTGCATTAATCTGGCCTCCAGACACCTATGCAACCAAGCCCAACTTTTTCAAACAGATATAAAGGATTGCTTTGGTCTCTCAGTGCAAAGGGGCCCAGTCTCCTTCGTCTTATCTGTTTCTTTTATTTCCTTCAAACTTGATCTTTTGAAACGCCATTATGAACAACTTTAGGCAAATGCAAAGTGTTGGTGGTGGAGGTAACAGGAGCTTTAGTGTGTGTTCCCTTGGTGGAGGAAGATCAGGTGGCTCTTATTCTGCAGGTGTATCATCACAAAGTCTCTATAACCTTGGTGGAAAAAGGAAAACAGCAGTCGCTTCATCTGTTCGTGTTGGGTCAAGCCATAGTGGAGGAGCATTTGGTGGTGGTGCTGGAGGATATGGTGGTGGTGCAGGAGGATATGGTGGTGGTGCAGGAGGATATGGTGGTGGTGCAGGAGGATATGGTGGTGGTGCAGGAGGATATGGTAGTGGTGCAGGAGGATATGGTGGTGGTGCAGGAGCATTTGGCAGTGGTGCAGGAGGATATGGCGGTGGTGTAGGAGGATATGGCGGTGGTGCAGGAGGCTTTGGTGGAGGTGCAGGAGGACATGGAGGACATGGAGGACATGGAGGACATGGAGGACATGGAGGAGGTCCCGGCTTCCCTGTGTGTCCTCCTGGTGGCATCCAGGAAGTGAGCATAAATCAAAGCCTTTTGAAACCACTTAATGTTGAATTTGATCCAAGCATTCAAAAATTGAAAACTGAGGAAAGGGAACAGATCAAAACTTTAAACAACAAATTTGCAAGTTTCATTGACAAGGTAAGTGTTGTTTTAATTTATTGTTTCCTGTTTTGAATTGATCCTTTTTTATTCTTAGTGGACTTGGGCATAGGAAGCTAACAGTACTGTCCTTTATGGTTACAGGTTAGGTTTCTGGAACAGCAAAACAAAGTACTAGAGACAAAATGGGAACTTTTACAAGAGCAGGGGCACAAAGGTGGCTCAAAAAAGCCTAGCTTAGAACCAATTTTTGAGGCTTTCATAAGCCATCTTTCTAGGCAGCTTGAAAGTCTATTAGGTGATAAAGGCCGTCTGGAGAATGAACAAAAGAATATGCAAGAAATGGTAGAAGACTACAAGAAAAAGTATGTATGCCTTGTCATTTGTCGGTCCATATTTCTAGTTTTACTGTTTAAAAATGCATTTTAAAATAAGGAAGATAGACAATTTTTTTAGACTGTCAACATATTTTGTCTATGCAGATATGAAGACGAAATTAATAAGCGTACAAAAGCAGAAAATGACTTTGTGGTGCTTAAAAAGGTAAAACATATTTTCTAACTAACATCCTATTGATTACACAGTAATGTTAACCAAGATAAAAAAAGAAAAAAAAATCTGAATATACCCCACTAAAATCAGTATTCTTGGTGAGCTGAGTTCAGACCAGTTCTAGAAGTTCCCCAGTAAGATTTAGATACATTCTAGCTATGTTTACGCTCCAGATATAGATCAGGAAAATCTATGCTCTACATGAACCCAGCATGTCTTTGTGGTGTGAATCTGCCATGCAAAGCAAGACGTTTTTGTGTTCTTTTTCAGGATGTGGATGCTGCATTCATGATCAAAACGGATTTGGAAGTCAAGGTTGACTTAAGCACAGAGGAGTTGAACTTCTTGAGAATGCTATATGAGGCAGTAAGAATGCTTAATTTTTTTATTTAAACATGCTTAAAGCAAATGTATAGCCAAACACTTTTTTTTTAGCTTTCTATTGAGTGGGAAAAAAGTTAAATCGCTGCTAGTTTATTTTTACTATCTGTGTACCATTGGGGAAACCCTACTTCCCTTTCTGTCTCAGAGATGCAACAGAAAGAGGAAATCCCCCAAAGTAAGGAGAATAAAGAGTTGTCCCTGGATTTGTCTAACTTTATCCATGATTTGTATTTGTAATTTACAGGAGCTTCAAAGTGCACAAGGAGGAACAAGTGACACCTCTGTCATTCTATCTATGAACAATAACCGGGACCTGTCTCTTGATGGAATACTGAGAGACGTAAAGAAACAATATGAAGCTGTCGCAGAGAGAAGCAAAGCTGAAACACAAGGCTTATTTGACCTTAAAGTAAGTTCATTTTATCTACTTTTGCACATACATGCGGTCCCCTAGTTACAAACATCCGACTTACAAACAACTCCTACTTACAAATGGAGGGAGACAACAGGAAGTGAGAGGAAATCTACCCCTAGGAAGAAAAATTCACTCCTGTAAGAGTTATCATGGGAAAAAGGTACCTCCACTGATGCTTTATCACCAAGGCTTTTTCCCACAACAACCCAAAATTTTCAAAATCCAATTCTCATTGGGACAGAAAGTGAGGTGAAATCTTCTGAACAGGGGCACAGACAGCAAAACAAATGTTACAGGGGTGTTAACCCTTCCCTATGTTATCCAAAAAGCTTAAAAATCATTTTTGTTGGCTGGAGCTACACTTAAAAAATGGACCTGTTCGACTTACAAACAGATTCAACTTAAGAACAAACCTACAAACCCTATCTTGTTTGTAACTTGGGGACCGCCTGTACATTGAAACTCACAACAAGTAATTAGACCACACCCCTTAGCCTGTGTGGATAACTTGCCAATGCAAGTTCAGACTTAGGAAACCAGTTATGAAATATTAATTACGAAAGATTGATATGTATGAAATGTAAATTGATGATCATATACACCTTTACTATATTGTTATTATAGGCTGTTGCCTTGAATTAAATATGTATATAATGTATATATATATATATATATATATACAAACCTTTTGAATTTTTTCATGATAGGCTAACATGTAGACAGATAGGTATGTAGATGTAGGTATGCATGTAGTTAAGGATTACAAATGTAGGGAAACCAGGAATTATGCAACTAAAGGCTCCACAAATGCTTATTGTCGTGTTTTACTCACAACCCCTTAGCTCATTCTTCATTATTCTTTTAATTTAAAACTTTACTGTTGTTAGATTTGTTAACAATAGTAACCTTGGAGCTGCTTTCCTTCATTTTAGTTTCAGCAACTACAGGCTACAGCTGGAAAACAGGGAGACAACCTTAAGAACACCAAGAGTGAGATTGCAGAAATTAACCGTATGATCCAGAGGCTGAAATCCGAGATTGAGAATTGCAAAAAACAGGTATCTTGTTGATTTGTTGTATTTTCTTTGGAAGGCTTAAAGGAGTTAAGGCAGAAAGTTTTTTATCTTAATGCATTCTATGCATTGAAATAAAAAAATCTTTTGTGTGTAGCAGCCCCCCCAGCACCCCCCTAATTACCTACCTGAGCCCCTTCTCTCTTCAGCGATGTCCACAATCCCTTCAGCCATCCAGGACACTCCTGGCTGAGACAGAGCAGTGGCTGTCAATCAAAGTCAGTCAGCCAATCAGGGGAGAGAGGGGTGGGGCCAGGTCAGGGCTCCGTGTCTGAATGGATACACGGAGCTCTAACTCGGCTTGGGTGCCCCCTGTAGCAAGCTGCTGGCTGAGGGGCACTCAAATGAGGGAGGGGTTAGGAACAGCAAAGAAGGACCTGAGAAGAGCAGGATCTGGGCTGCTCTGTGCAAAACCAACTGCACAGAGGAGGTAAGTATAACATGTTTTTTATTTAAAAAAAAACAAGCCTTTACAATCACTTTAAGTCTCATTACACAAGCAATTTATTTTAAACTGTGTTGCAGAAAGATCTAAATAACCTTTTTCAAATTAAGGAAAATAAAGATCATTCAGTCTAAACTAAGACACTAAAATTACAGTAATATTCTGCAGATTACAGCTATTCAGACCTCCATTTCTGAGGCAGAGCAACGTGGAGACCTCGCACTGAAGGATGCCCAGAAGAAGTTGGCTGACCTTGAGGCTGCTATGCAGAAAGCCAAAGAAGACCTAGCCCGTCAAGTACGTGATTACCAAGAGCTACTAAGTGTCAAGATTGCCCTTGATGTGGAAATTTGCACATACAGAGTCCTGCTGGAAGGAGAAGAGGACAGGTGAGTTCAAGATGATCTACCTAAAATGTAAACAGCAGGTACAAGTTTCCCATAGGACTATCAAATGTTGTGAGCAGCAGGATAAGTCTTTAACTCATATGTGCTTCATGCAGCTAGCAGGAGACTCACAGGTGTTATAAGCAGGCAGTTTCCTAGGGTTAGACCCAATGTGTTGAGCCTTACAGAAAACAGGGTGAGAAAGGTTATGGCCATTAGAAAGCAGTGTCTCATGTCTTCATAGTCAAAAATAACTGAAATAATATTAAATGGTAATTGCTCTGAAAAAACCATAAGATACAAAAAAGTTAAAAATGTATTTGCTTTATTGCCTCTAGGGTGGGTGAAAGGCTACTTTAAATGTGTTTATATTAAAAAGCTAACTTTTACGTACAGCTTATGTCTGTTTCCTTTAAGCTCTAGCTGTTTCCATCATAGTAGTCATAATAATCCCATGCGTGCCACCAATGATGTTATATAATTTGATATAGTCCGTGAGCGCAAACTATTGTATTGTGAGGGTTACCAAATCTTAGTAAGATAAACACTCACCAGCCACTTTATTAGGTGCACATTGCTAGTACTGAGTTGGACCCCATTTTGCCTTCAGAACTGCCTTAATTCTTCATGGCATAGATTCAACAAGGTGTTGGAAACATTCCTCAGAGATTTTGGTCCATATTGAGTTGCAGTTGCTGCAAATTTGTTGGCTGCACATTCATGATGCGAATCTCCCGGTACGTCACATCCCAAAGGCGCTCTATTGGATTGAGATCTGGTGACTGTGGAGGCCATTGAAGTACAGTGACCTCATTGTTATGTTCAAGAAACCAATGGTGAGATGATTTGAGCTTTGTGACATGATGCATTATCCTGCTGGAAGGAGCTATCAGAAGATGGGAACACTGTAGTCATAAAGGGATGGACATGGTCAGCAACAATACTCAGGTAGGCTGTGACGTTTAAACAATGCTCAATTGGTACTAAGGGACCCAAAGTGTGCCAAGAAGAGATCCCCCACACTATTACACCACCACCACCAGCCTGAACCTTTGATACAAAGCAGGATAGATCCATGCTTTCATGTTGTTTACGCCAAATTCTGACCCTACCATCTTAATGTAACAGCTAAAATTGAGACTCATCAGAACAGGCAACGTTTTTCCAATCTTCTATTGTCAAATTTTGGTGAGTTTGTGCGAATTGTAGCCTCAGTTTCCTGTTCTTAGCTGACAGGAGTGGCATTGGTGTTATCTTCCACTGCTGTAGCCCATCTGCTTCAAGGTTCAATGTGTTGTGCATTCAGAGATGGTATTCTGCAAACTTTGGTTGTAACGAGTGGTTATTTGAGTTACTGTTGCCTTTCTATCATCTCAAACTAGTCTACCCATTCTCCTCTGACATCAACAAGGCATTTTCCTCTACACAACTTCCGCTCTCTGGATATTTTCTCTTTTTCAGACCATTCTCTGTAATCCCAGAGATGGTTGTGCGTGAAAATCCCAGTAGATCAGCAGTTTTTGAAATACTCAGACCAGCCCATCTGGCAGCAACAACCATGCCACGTTCAAAGTCACTAAATCCCCATTCTTCCCCATTCTGATGCTTGGTTTGAACTTCAGCAAGTCGTCTTCACCACGTCTAGATGCCTAAATGCATTGAGTTGCTGCAATTGGCTAATTAGCAATTTGTGTTACCAAGCAATTGAACAGGTGTACTAATAAAGTGTCTGGAGAGTGTATATAAGAGATTTGTAATGAAATAGAGAGTATCCTATTTATAATAACAGAAGCAGTAACATTTCACCCCATGGTGAACTTTTAACGCATCCATACTAATATCTTCACTAGAATGATGAAGTGTCTTACATTGACAAAAATGTTATTACTTGTAGATGGAAATCAAAGACATGTTGGATTAGATACATAAAGAGATAGGTCACCTAAAACAAATTATTCAGATTTGGTGCATGCTAAGATGTTAAACCATTTAACAAATTCTTATCGCTCTGAGTGACTCTGGAGGTCTTTGTTCACAAGCCAACAGACTACTCAGGCCTTTATTGGGGGTGTGTCACTCTAGTTTGGTGACCCAACCCCAAAAGCAATTATTTGCCTCAGAAAGGGAAGGGTTAATGGAGAACAAATCTCTGAGTGTGGATACTTTTCAATAGAGCTGGTTGGAGTTTAGGCAGAATGAGAGAAATGCCCCGTACACACAAGCGGAATTTCCGTCGGAAAAATCTTGGATGGTTTTTCCGACGGAATTCCGCTTAAGCTTGGCTTGCATACACACGGTCACACAAAAGTTCTCTGAACTTTCGACCATCAAGAACGCGGTGATGAACAACAATACGACGAGCCGAGAAAATGAAGTTCATTGCTTCCGAGCATGCGTCGAATTGTTTCCGAGCATGCGTGATTTTTTGCGCGTCGGAATTGCATACTGACGATGGAATTTTCAAATAGGAACTTTTTCCAACTGAAAAATTGAAAATCATGCTCTCAATCTTTTGCTGGCTGGAATTCCGCCAGCAAAAGTCCGATGGAGCATACACACAATCGCATTTTCCGACCAAAAGCTCTCATCGGAATTTTGCTGGCAGCATTTCCAATCGTGTTTACGGGGGCATAAGACTACATTTTTCTAATTTTAAATTTGTTGAAAATTACATTGACAATGCAAATTACAAAAGATAAGATAACCATTTCAGTCTAATAATTTGCAATAAAACATCGGTTTGCCTTTGCAGAATGTCTGGACATGTACAGAACAATGTGAGCGTTTGTAAGTATAGATTGGTTCTCTTACTACAGCTATTCTTGCTCTGTTATCTAAAGCAATGGAAAAAAAAAAACCTCTTATTTTTCTTTCCAGCTGTGGTTGGTGGAGGTTCCTCAAGTATGTCTGGCGGAGGAGCTGGATATGGATCTGGCGGAGGAGCTGGATATGGTGCTGGCGGAGGAGCTGGATATGGTGCTGGCGGAGGAGCTGGATATGGTGCTGGCGGAGGAGCTGGATATGGTTCTGGTGGAGGAACTGGATATGGTGCTGGCGGAGCAGGCAGTGGATATGGTGCTGGCGGAGCAGGCAGTGGATATGGTGCTGGAGGAGGCAGTGGATATGGTGTTGCAGGAGGAGGTGGATATGGTGTTGGAGGAGGATACAGCAGTGGTGGTGGCCAAGCAAGCAGCGGCTACAGCCAATCATCTTCTTCAAGATCCACAGTGGCTGTGTCAAAAACAACAACCTCCGTCAAAAAATATTAATATTATTATTAAGATGCCCCACTGTCATAGCACTCGTTTCCACCCTTCCAAGTCAAACTTTACTATACCTTTTCAGTCTGCTCAAATGAGAGAAGCTTCCCTAGTCATCTTCAGTTGTATTAGCCCTGTCCTGTCCTTTTTTGTTCTCCAGGAAAGGGCTGATTATAATTTAAACATTTTATGCTTCCCCATCACAGCAACCCATAAACTGGTTAGATGCTATTCGATTTTGATTGGCCCACTGCACTAGGGTTACTGAAAAATTTAACAGATGGACGATTCTTAAACAACCCATTTGGTTAAATCCAGTAGAATGGCCCTCATCCTGCACAGGTGCTGGTAAAATAAATTGTTAAATAATGGCTCAAAATGTTACTTTGTATGACCAGTTGCAAAGTTCTCATTGATGGGTTCATTAACTAAAACGTAATAAAAAACATACTTTAAAACATGAAAGGAAAACTGCACTACAGCACACACCAAGAAGAATATTGAACTAGATATGTGCCAAGGGTATCACGTAAGAATGTAACTGCACTTGAACGTTTCCCTGTAAGTAAGTGAAACACTAGGTGTTGGCTGTAGCCAGTCCTATACATACCTGCTTTTCTTTGTTTTGTGAAGTAATGGATTTTATCACTTCTGGGTGTTTGTTGTATATAAAATCCTTTATAATGCATTACTGGATTATCCAATACCAGGCTTGCATCCCTTGTCTTTTCTTTTTTTCTTCAATAAACTGCATGTGAATTTCAAATTTTATGAATTTATGTGTTTTTATTGCTTTCTTTTTTTTCTTTTTTTGCTGTTAGAGATTTCCAAACTTTCACTTAAAATTTTAGGAGCCCTAATAATATAAAGTAAATGGCGGCAAACTACACTTTCATTTGATAAACCTAAGATCAGTATACAGCAAGAACTTTTCTGTAATCATAAAAACTCACATTTATTTTGTTTTCAATGCATTAAAGAGTATCTAAGCCCAAGAAAAACAAATGTAATATATTGCAGTGTAACAGTCCTTAAATATGGTAACTGCATTTGTTTTCTATTTTCAGGCTTTTTTCTTTAGTTTTATCTGTTGATCCTGCCAGTAATGCAATTCCTGTCATAGGGTGATAAGATTCGCTCAACATTTTCACCCCAGGACAGTATTACAAATACCGCCCACTCTTCTCTTCTCCATAACATAATCAAGGGGTTCTGTAGTATTTAGAGATAACTAAGAATACTGAATGAAAAGAGGGCAGTGCAGGCAGAGTGCACACAAATTAATCAGTAAAAATTAATCAGCTGACAACATTTCTGTCAGGATCAGATAAAACAAAACACTTTTGATGAAACATTCACTGTTATGCCCTGTACACACGATAGGATTTTCCGACAACAAAATCTATGTTTTTTTTCCGACTGATGTTGGCTCAAACTTGTCTTGCATACACACGGTCACACAAATCTTGTTGGAAATGAACGCGGTGATGTACAACACGTATGACGAGCCGAGGAAAATTAAGTTTGATAGCCAGTGCGGCTCTTCTGCTTGATTCCGAGCATGTGTGGAACTTTGTGCGTCGGAATTGTGTACACACGATCGGAATTTACAACAATGGATTTTGTGGTCGGAAAATTTGAGATCCAGATCTCAAATTTTGTTTGTCAGAAATTGTGATGGAAAAAGTCCTATGGGGCCTACACACGGTTGGTATTTCCGACAACAAGCTCCGATCGCACATTTGTCGTCGGAAAGTCTGCCCATGTGTACGGGGCATTAGGGTTTAAAAACACTTTAATTCACTTTGACCACCCTCAGTTCTCTTTGTACTGCTATATTAAGTCCAAAGGTATAAGGGTATAAAAGAAGTAATTTATATATCATCACATCCAATAATAAGAGTAATAGTTCATGGAGACTATAGTAGGAGGGAAAAATACATATTCCTTTATGCTCTTCTGACCAACTATGGATATATGATGCAATGCTTCAGCCTAAATCATAGATTCAGTAGTCTAGTTTGAAAGGGGGGTAAATGCAATTCCAAATTTGTGATGGTTCCCCCATAACTTGGTCTGTTAGCTACCTTTAGCCTAATAGCCCCCTTTAAGACAGGTGGCAAGTGGTCTATACTAAAACAAGGGTGTTGCTTATATTGGGAAACACCCATGTTTACATAAATGACAGGAATTTTGTCATACATAACTGTTGGGTGTGGCTTATGCTGCACAGTGGTAGTAACTTAAAAGGAGTTGAATAAATACACATTTTCTACAGTTCTTATACTCATAAAATGTGCCTAACTATGCCATGAATGACATTTTCCCAGACATGCATAAACCTCAAACATGATGATTTTTAGGAAATAAAACTTACATTACATATGCTTTTTTGCACACAAAATATATGCATAGATCTATAATTTCGGCCCACTATAAAGAAGAATGCCATTAAACCAATCGCCTTGGTCAGGAGTATATAATGTGCGGCTGTTAGGAGTATTTAGTGTACAGTGCAGTTTAAAGAGTACAACAGTCCGGAGAGTGTCTGGGTATGCTCAGTGCAGACAAGGGGTATTCATTGGAAGACTTCCCCTCATCTCCTGTTCCAGAGACCATACTACCTGACTCTTAACTCCACACACAGGCCAAATGTCGGACGGCATCGGCTGGCTCAAAACAAACCAGCCAACATTTGGCCTGTGTGTACTGCAGGCAGTCCGACAGAAGCCGACGATTCAGCTGGCTTCTGTCGAAGGGGCATGACCGAAAAAGGTCTGCCGAACGCCTTCTGATCGGAGCCCTGGAGGAGGGCTCTGGTGACTATCAGGAAGGAGTATTACATGGTGGAATCGTTTGCCTAAGATATATACCAGAGGACAGTGGCGGCTGGTGAAGTTTTAGGATGGGGGGGCGCCAGACCCCGCCCTTTTTTGACCCCTCCCACTTGGTGGAAATGGGCGTGGTTTCAGCGAAATAGTGGGCGTGGCTCTAAGGTGGTGTGGTTACCGTCTGAGATGAACAGGGATGGAGGGAGAGGGCGAGAGAGAAATGGACAGCAGGCCTAGATCCTACACAACAAAAGAAATGTGTATTCTACAAAGTTTAACAATCAGCAGATAAAGATACTCCAAACACCTGGTGTTAGCGCTTCAATCATCCCGGCACCATGTTTGTTATGGTGTCAGGATGATTGAAGCTCATTATTACTATTATTACATTGTAATAAAAAATGAAATCATTCAACTCACCATAATGCAGAATCAGTGGGAGCCCCGAGTGTGTCACTAGCCACGTCGCCTGTCACCAGATGCCATCAGGTGTCCCCAGCAGTCCCTTCTTACATGCAGCCCGTGTCACATCAAATGCAGCCTCTGTCCCCTTACATCAGAGTTGCCATCAGTGTCTCCCCACAGCAGGTGTCCCCATCAGAGCCCCCCACAGCAGGTGTCCCCATCAGAGCCCCCCACAGCAGGTGTCCCCATCAGAGCCCCCCACAGCAGGTGTCCCCATCAGAGCCCCCCACAGCAGGTGTCCCCATCAGAGCCCCCCACAGCAGGTGTCCCCCACAGCAGGGTGTCCCCATCAGAGTCCCCCCACAGCAGGTGTCCCCATCAGAGCCCCCCACAGCAGGTGTCCCCCACAGCAGGGTGTCCCCATCAGAGTCCCCCCACAGCAGGTGTCCCCATCAGAGTCCCCCCACAGCAGGGTGTCCCCATCAGAGTCCCCCCACAGCAGGTGTCCCCATCAGAGCCCCCCACAGCAGGGTGTCCCCATCAGAGTCCACCCACAGCAGGGTGTCCCCATCAGAGTCCACCCACAGCAGGGTGTCCCCATCAGAGTCCACCCACAGCAGGGTGTCCCCATCAGAGTCCCCCCACAGCAGGGTGTCCCCATCAGAGTCCACCCACAGCAGGGTGTCCCCATCAGAGTCCACCCACAGCAGGGTGTCCCCATCAGAGTCCACCCACAGCAGGGTGTCCCCATCAGAGTCCCCCCACAGCAGGTGTCCCCATCAGAGTCCCCCCACAGCAGGTGTCCCCATCAGAGTCCCCCCACAGCAGGTGTCTCCATCAGAGTCCCCCCACAGCAGGTGTCTCCATCAGAGTCCCCCCACAGCAGGTGTCTCCATCAGAGTCCCCCCACAGCAGGTGTCTCCATCAGAGTCCCCCCACAGCAGGTGTCTCCATCAGAGTCCCCCCACAGCAGGTGTCCCCATCAGAGTCCCCCCACAGCAGGTGTCCACATCAGAGTCCCCCCACAGCAGGTGTCCCCATCAGAGTCCCCCCACAGCAGGTGTCCCCATCAGAGTCCCCCCACAGCAGGTGTCCCCATCAGAGTCCCCCCACAGCAGGTGTCCCCATCAGAGTCCCCCCACAGCAGGTGTCTCCATCAGAGTCCCCCCACAGCAGGTGTCTCCATCAGAGTCCCCCCACAGCAAGTGTCTCCATCAGAGTTCCCCCCACAGCAAGTGTCTCCATCAGAGTCCCCCCCACAGCAGGTGTCTCCATCAGAGTCCCCCCATCCCCCCACAGCAAGTGTCTCCATCAAAGTCCCCCCCACAGCAGGTGTCTCCATCAGAGTCCCCCCACAGCAAGTGTCTCCATCAGAGTCCCCCCCACAGCAAGTGTCTCCATCAGAGTCCCCCCCACAGCAGGTGTCTCCATCAGAGTCCCCCCATCCCCCCACAGCAGGTGTCTCCATCAGAGTCCCCCCACAGCAGGTGTCTCCATCAGAGTCCCCCCACAGCAGGTGTCTCCATCAGAGCCCCCCACAGCAGGTGTCCCCCATCAAAGCCCCCCACAGCAGGTGTCCCCCATCGAAGCCCCCCACAGCAGGTGTCCCCCATCAGAGTCCCCCCACAGCAGGTGTCTCCATCAGAGTCCCCCCACAGCAGGTGTCCCCATCAGAGTCCCCCCACAGCAGGTGTCCCCCATCAGAGCCCCCCACAGCAGGTGTCCCCCATCAGAGTCCCCCCACAGCAGGTGTCCCCCATCAGAGCCCCCCACAGCAGGTGTCCCCACAGCAGGGTGTCCCCCATCAGAGTCCCCCCCCACAGCAGGGTGTCCCCCATCAGAGTCCCCCCCCACAGCAGGGTGTCCCCCATCAGAGTCCCCCCCACAGCAGGGTGTCCCCCATCAGAGTCCCCCCCCACAGCAGGTGTCCCCATCAGAGTCCCCCCCCACAGCAGGTGTCCCCATCAGAGTCCCCCCACAGCAGGTGTCCCCATCAGAGTCCCCCCACAGCAGGTGTCTCCATCAGAGTCCCCCCACAGCAGGTGTCTCCATCAGAGTCCCCCCACAGCAGGTGTCTCCATCAGAGTCCCCCCACAGCAGGTGTCTCCATCAGAGTCCCCCCACAGCAGGTGTCCCCCATCAGAGTCCCCCCCACAGCAGGTGTCCCCCATCAGAGTCCCCCCCCACAGCAGGTGTCCCCCATCAGAGTCCCCCCCACAGCAGGTGTCTCCATCAGAGTCCCCCCACAGCAGGTGTCCCCCATCAGAGTCCCCCCCACAGCAGGTGTCCCCCATCAGAGTCCCCCCCACAGCAGGGTGTCCCCCATCAGAGTCCCCCCCCACAGCAGGGTGTCCCCCATCAGAGTCCCCCCCCACAGCAGGGTGTCCCCCATCAGAGTCCCCCCCCACAGCAGGGTGTCCCCCCCCACAGCAGGGTGTCCCCCATCAGAGTCCCCCCCCCAGCAGGGTGTCCCCCATCAGAGTCCCCCCCCCAGCAGGGTGTCCCCCATCAGAGTCCCCCCCACAGCAGGTGTCCCCCATCAGAGTCCCCCCCACAGCAGGTGTCCCCCATCAGAGTCCCCCCTACAGCAGGTGTCCCCCATCAAAGTCCCCCCCACAGCAGGTGTCCCCCATCAGAGTCCCCCCCACAGCAGATGTCCCCCATCAGAGTCCCCCCCACAGCAGGGTGTCCCCCATCAGAGTCCCCCCCCACAGCAGGGTGTCCCCCATCAGAGTCCCCCCCCAGCAGGGTGTCCCCCATCAGAGTCCCCCCCCCACAGCAGGGTGTCCCCCATCAGAGTCCCCCCCCACAGCAGGGTGTCCCCCATCAGAGTCCCCCCCCACAGCAGGGTGTCCCCCATCAGAGTCCCCCCCCCCCACAGCAGGGTGTCCCCCATCAGAGTCCCCCCCCACAGCAGGGTGTCCCCCATCAGAGTCCCCCCCCCACAGCAGGGTGTCCCCCATCAGAGTCCCCCCCCACAGCAGGGTGTCCCCCCCACAGCAGGGTGTCCCCCATCAGAGTCCCCCCCCCAGCAGGGTGTCCCCCATCAGAGTCCCCCCCCCAGCAGGGTGTCCCCCATCAGAGTCCCCCCCCCACAGCAGGGTGTCCCCCATCAGAGTCCCCCCCTACAGCAGGGTGTCCCCCATCAGAGTCCCCCCCCCACAGCAGGGTGTCCCCCATCAGAGTCCCCCCCCCCACAGCAGGGTGTCCCCCATCAGAGTCCCCCCCCCACAGCAGGGTGTCCCCCATCAGAGTCCCCCCCACAGCAGGGTGTCCCCCATCAGAGTCCCCCCCCCCACAGCAGGGTGTCCCCCATCAGAGTCCCCCCCCCACAGCAGGGTGTCCCCCATCAGAGTCCCCCCCCACAGCAGGGTGTCCCCCATCAGAGTCCCCCCCACAGCAGGGTGTCCCCCATCAGAGTCCCCCCCCCCCACAGCAGGGTGTCCCCCATCAGAGTCCCCCCCCACAGCAGGGTGTCCCCCATCAGAGTCCCCCCCCACAGCAGGGTGTCCCCCATCAGAGTCCCCCCCACAGCAGGGTGTCCCCCATCAGAGTCCCCCCCCCCCAGCAGGGTGTCCCCCATCAGAGTCCCACCCCCCACAGCAGGGTGTCCCCCATCAGAGTCCCCCCCCACAGCAGGGTGTCCCCCATCAGAGTCCCCCCCCAGCAGGGTGTCCCCCATCAGAGTCCCCCCCCCCACAGCAGGGTGTCCCCATCAGAGTCCCCCCCCCCACAGCAGGGTGTCCCCCATCAGAGTCCCCCCCCCACAGCAGGGTGTCCCCCATCAGAGTCCCCCCCCCACAGCAGGGTGTCCCCCATCAGAGTCCCCCCCCCACAGCAGGGTGTCCCCCATCAGAATCCCCCCCCCCACAGCAGGGTGTCCCCCATCAGAGTCCCCCCCCACAGCAGGGTGTCCCCCATCAGAGTCCCCCCCCCCCACAGCAGGGTGTCCCCCATCAGAGTCCCCCCCCCACAGCAGGGTGTCCCCCATCAGAGTCCCCCCCCCACAGCAGGGTGTCCCCCATCAGAGTCCCCCCCACAGCGGGTGTCCCCATCAGAGCCCCCCACCAGAGCCCCCCTCAGCAGGTGTCCCCCCGATTCTCCACACAACGGTACTTACCTTCAGTCTCCTGCGGTGTCCTCCTCCTCACACTGGCAGCAGCATTCTTCCTGCTTCCTCTCTCGGGCGCAATGAGAGAGAGAACCAGGAAGTGACATCTGCCTCAGGGCAGATGTCAATCAAATCTGCAGTGCCAAGTAGCTTCCGCCCGGCGCCTGTAGTATGTATTGCTATGGCCGAGCGGAAGCTTCTCGGCGCTTCAGAAAACGCCCCAAGGCGGGCTAAACGCCCGCAAATGCAGCGCCACGTCTGCAATCTCGTGATTGCATAGACGTGGCGCTTCCTATAAGTGCACTGTGTCCGGCGTCGCACTGTATCCGGCGTCCGAACACAGTGCACTTAAGGACCTTTTTTTTCCTTTTTTTTTTTTTTTTTAAAGGGCCGGTATTAAAAATTTTTTTTTTTTTTTTTGACTTTTTTTTTTTTTGTTTTGTTTTGTTTTTTTTTGCTGCCTGGAGGTGGGGGGGCGGCGCCCAGGCGCCCCCTATGGACGGGCCGCCACTGCCAGAGGAAGGAGGAACAAATAAGAGGAATACCCCAGAGAAGTAACCACGGTCACATGTGTTTTTATTATGCCTCAAGGTAAGGGCACATCCGGTGAAGGGTCGCACAAAAGTGATTTGTCACATGCACAGTGGTGGATCAAAGTGAAGAGCTTTGGTCTGTAGCATCTCACCTTTTCACATACCTTGGACTATTTTATTGGTTATATTCACTATAGATTGGACTATTCGTTTATAAGAACGTTGTTTCATTATCACATTGATTATTCATATTTATTTATATCACTTCTTTTATTTATTTGCTGGTTATGATTGGGAATCCATGTGGTGTTTTTGAGCACTTGCACTTTACTGAGGATCGGGAGATTGTATTGAGCACTGTACACTACTGACCATCCACAATAGGAAGGTCACATATCACACTTATCGATTATTCATGTTCACTTAGCACTGCACTTATTTGGTATTCGCGTTTGCATTATCACATAAATAGGACGTGTGGGAGTCCTGGCAGCTTTTTATTTATTTATTTATTTGTTGGCTTTGCGTAGCAGCTCACGAGGTTCTAACACACAACCATTTCTCCCACTGACACCAACAATGGGACACTATTCCTCCCAATGATACCACCGATGGGGCACTATTCTTCCACTTTATATCAAATGTGATGATTTTTACTCCTACTGACGTCAGGACAATTTCCACTCTCGCTGGCCAAAGTCTGGCCCCCCTAAAGTCTGAAGGACAATAAACTGGCCCTTTGTTTAGAAAGTTTGGAGACCCCTGTTTTAGATCAAAGGGATGAACTTCGGTCTGCAAATGAGGACAGTTTAACCACCTAAAAACTAAACCTTTTTCTGACATTTGTTGCCTGCAAGTTAAAATCAGTATTTTTTGCTAGAAAATTACTTAGAACCCCCAAACATTATTTATTGTATATTTTTTTTTAGCAGAGACCCTAGCAAATAAAATGGCAGTCGTTGCAATATTTTATGTCACACTGTATTTGCGCATTGGTCTTTCAAAAGCAATTTTTGGGGAAAAAATACATTTCAATGAATAAAAAAAAAAAAAAAAATCTAAACAGTAAAATTAGCCCAATTTTTTGTATATTGTGAAAGATGATGTTACGCAGAGAATCATGAGAGAATCAGGATCTTCTAAGCAAAAAAAATTGTGATTTTAATTTTATTCAGAGTCGTGCAGCTCTAGTATGCATGGTCTATGAAGGAATGGTAGGGTACTATATTCAAGAATTTGCTTTCTAAAATGGTATTATATAAGTAACAAAAGCATAGATTCATGAAGGATCCCTCTTGAACATTACAGTGAGTGAGTGTTGTCACTCTAGGACATGAAGCGTGTTATTGGCTACATCACAAGGTGAAATTAAAGGAAAAAAGTCTGCAAAATAAAAACTAACTTAGTCAAAACATCTAATGCCCCATACACACGGTCGGATTTTCCGATGGAAAATGTCCGATCGGAGCGTGTTGTCGGAAATTCCGACCGTGTGTGGGCTCCATCGGACATTTTCCATCGGATTTTCCGACACACAAATTTGGAGAGCAGGAGATAAAATTTTCCGACAACAAAATCCGTTGTCGAAAATTCCGATCGTGTGTACACAAATCCGACGGACAAAGTGCCACGCATGCTCAGAATAAATAAAGAGATGAAAGCTTATTGGCTACTGCCCCATTTATAGTCCCGACGTACGTGTTTTACGTCACCGCGTTCAGAACGATCGGATTTTCCGACAACTTTGTGTGACCGTGTGTATGCAAGACAAGTTTGAGCCAACATCCATCGGAAAAAATTCTAGGATTTTGTTGTCGGAATGTCCGAACAAAGTCAGACCGTGTGTACGCCCTATAAGACTTGGTAATATAACATACATTCTGTAGCATGAATAAGTACAGTGATTATTTCTTATTGTATCTAACAAAATGTTACAATAATGTTAGGGTATATCTGTGAGTATATCAAAGCCCCTGGTCACAGTAGCAACATTTTTAACTAACTATTCCTCTAGCATGCAATTTATTTAAGTGAACTGATAAATATCTACACACAGAATGACACAAGTCATATAATATGACCCCTAAGCAGCTCATTGCTGCCCAAAGGTCAGTCACACTTACCTCTGTGAATTGGTAAATGCCTTTATTAGCCAGGATGTGAGTCCAGTGACTGAAAGGTGTGTTTTTTGGGGGGAAAAAACTCTAGCAATGCCCATGGCAGCCTCCCATATTTAATTCTGTGAACTGTTTTTAGATCATGATGCAAAAAATGCAATATGATTGATTTCTTTGAGCTGGGCAAATTAATAATTGGTCTGAGTTAGGCCATTTGTGAGGATCTGGATGTCTGTGACGATTGGTCCAAGTCACGTTGATCTTATTTACATCTGTTTTTTATACTGTGCTTATTTTAGTTGCTGCTTTTTTTAAATGTTGTACCGTACACAATGAGATTCAGTGTTTACAAAGTATGCTATAAGAACAAAAAATAGATACATGAATAAACTGAGGGAAAGGTAATGTATAATGTGTAGTTAGATAGAACTGAACTGTAACACAATGCAACATACACACATCAGTTCCTGCATCAAAAAGTATTATATAAAATGTCCATAAAGGGGTTGTAAAGGTTCATGTTTTTTCACCTTAATGCATCCTATGCATTAAGGTGAAAAAAACACCTGTCCGTGACCACCCCCCCAGCCCCCCCCCCCCCGTTTTACTTACCTGAACCCTCAAACTGGTCCCACGGGGACGCGCTCTCTCTCTGCAGGTAGTTCTCGGCTCTTGATTGGATAGATTGATAGCAGCGCAGCCATTGGCTCCCGCTGCTGTCAATCAAATCCAATGACGCGGGCGCTGGGGGCGGGGCTGAGTCCTGCATTCGGCATCTTTCGACGCCGAATGCTGGACTCAGGAGCGCGCCTGCAAGGTAACCCCCCGGGAGAGCGCTTCTCCCAGGGGGTTATCTGATGTGGGGAGGAGCCGTGAGCCGTGAGAGCCGCTGAGGGACCCCAGAAGACAAGGTTCAGGGCCACTCTGTGCAAAACGAGCTGCACAGTGGAGGTAAGTATGACATGTTTGTTATTAAAAAAAAAAAAAACTCTGAACCTTTAGTGTTATTATTATTATTATTATTATTATTATACAGGATTTATATAGCGCGACAGTTTACGCAGCGCTTTACAACATTGGGGCAGACAGTACAAGTACAATACAATTCAATACAGGAGGAATCAGAGGGCCCTGCTCGTTAGAGCTTACAATCTAGGAGGGAGGGTCAAGTTATACAAAAGGGTAATAGCTGTGGGGGATGAGCTAATGGAGAAAATAGTGCAGTTGTTAGATGGAGGCAGGATAGGCTTCTCTGAAGAGGAAAGTTTTCAGGGATCGCCTAAAAGTGGATAAATTTAGAGACAGTATGACAGATTGGGGTAGGGAATTCCAGAGGATGGGCAAGGCTCGGGAGAAGTCCTGGAGGCGGATGTGGGAGGAGGTGATGAAGGAGCTAGAGAGCAAGAGATCTTGGGAGGAATGGAGATGGCGTTTAGGTTGGTATTTTGAGACTAGGTTAGTGATGTAGCTGGGGGCACAGTTGTGGATGGCTTTGTAACTTATTGTTAGTATTTTGAATTTAATTCGTTGGGCGAGTGGTAGCCAATGGAGGGATTGGCAGAGAGGGGTAGCAGACACTGAGCGGTTTGTAAGGTGGATGAGTCTGGCAGCAGCATTCATGATGGACTGAAGGGGGGATAGTCTATTTAAAGGTAAGCCAATGAGGAGTGAGTTGCAGTAGTCAAGGCGAGAGATAACCAGGGAGTGAATCAGGAGCTTTGTGGTTTCACTGGTTAGAAAGGGACGTAGTTTAGAGATGTTGCGGAGGTTGAGGCGGCAAGCTTTGGAAAGTGATTGGATGTGGGGCTGAAAGGAGAGTTCAGAATCTAGGATAACACCTAGCACCCTGACATGTGGGGACGGGTGGATGGTTTTGCCATTGCTCTTCACAGAGAAGTCAGGGGAAGAGGCACGTGGGGGAGGAAATATTATAAGCTCGGTTTTGGACAAGTTGAGTTTGAGGAAGTGGTGTGACATCCATACAGATATGTCGGTTAGTAAGTTAGTGATGCGTGAGGAGTGAGTTGAGGGGTGGCGAGATAGATTTGTGTGTCATCAGCATAGAAATGATATTGAAAGCCGTGAGAGGCTATCAGCTGACCCAGGGAAGAGGTGTAGATTGAAAATAAAAGAGGTCCAAGAACAGAACCTTGGGGGACCCCGACAGAGAAGGGAAGAGGAGTAGAGGAAGTAGAATTGTAAGTGACACTGAAGGTGCGTTGGGATAGGTAGGATGAGAGCCACTGAAGAGCACAGTCACGGAGACCGAGGGAGTAAAGTTTTTCGAGGAGGAGGGGGTGGTCAACCGTGTCAAAGGCAGCTGAAAGATCCAGAAGTAGGAGTACAGAATAGTGTCCGTTGGTTTTTGCAGTTAGTAGGTCATTTGTGAGTTTTAAAAGAGCAGTTTCTGTGGAGTGTTGAGGGCGAAATCCAGATTGAAGGGGATCAAGAAGGTTGTTTTTAATGAGATGGTCACTCAGTTGGTTGTAAACCAGGCGTTCAAGAAGTTTAGAGGAAAAGGGGAGCAAGGAGATAGGGAGTAGGTTGTTAAGATTGGTAGGGTCCAGGGATGGTTTTTTGAGTATGGGAGTGACCAGTGCATGTTTTAGAGCATCGGGGAAGACGCCAGAGGTGAGGGAGAGATTGAAGATGTGGGTTAGAGAGTGTAGAATGGGGTCAGAGGGTGACCGTAGCATTTGAGAGGGAATAGGGTCCAGGGGAGGTGGTTAGGTGGGCGATAGAAAGGAGTTTAGCAACTTTGTCTGGAGTAGCAGATTTGAATAGGGGGAGTGTCAGTTGTATCTGTTGACATGGGGTCTTAGCTGGGGGAGATACCTGTAGAGTGGAGATTTCATCACGGATTGTATCAATCTTGTTTTTGAAGTGATTAGCTATTTCCTGGGTAGTGAGTAAGTCAGTGGGGTGAGGCGGTGGAGGACAAAGTAGAGAGTTGAAGGTAGAGAAGAGTTTACGGGGATTGGATGAGAAGGTGTTAATAAGAGTTGTAAAATAGGTTTGCTTGGCAGTGTGGAGGAAAGAATAGTATTTTTGGAGGGCAGATTTGTATTGGTTGAAGTCTTTGAGAGACTTAGTCTTGTGCCACAGACGCTCAAGAGTCTACGTTTTTTGAGAATTTTAGTTTCATCTGTTTGCCAGGGTTGTAGGGGTCGAGGCCTGATTCTGCGTGTAGTGAGGGGAGTAAGCTTGTCCAGGGTGGAGGACAGAGATTTATTGTAGATGGATATGGCTTGGTTGGGGCAGGACAGGGGAGAGATTTTGTCATAGAGGTGGTCGGTAGCAGAATAGAGGAGAGAGGAGTTGAAGTTGTGAAAGTTTCTACGGGTGATGGTTAGGCGATTGGAGGGAAAGGTGGTGGAAGACAGGGGGAGAGAGAAACTAATAAGGTGGTGGTCGGAGAGAGGAAAAGGATTGTTTGAGAAGTTGCATGGAGTGCATAGGTAAGAGAATACAAGGTCAAGGGTGTTGCCATCAGAGTGAGTAGAAGCCTGTACCCATTGCTTCAGGTCAAATGAAGAGGTTAGACTAAGAAGTTTACAAGTAGCAGGAGTGTTTGTATTAGCAGGGATGTTGAAATCACCGAGAAGGATTGTGGGAATTTCCGAAGAGAGAAAGTAGGGTAGCCAGGCAGAGAACTCATCAAGGAAAGTCGATAATGGTCCAGGGTGCCGGTAGATCACAGCAATTCTTAGGGAAGTAGGAGAGAATAGACGTATACAGTGGGCTTCTGATGATGAGAGTGAAAAAGAGGGAGGAGGGTGAATAACCTGGAAGGTGCTCTGGGGGGATAGGAGGAATCCCACTCCACCTCCCTTGCGTCCATTAGGCCTAGGGGAGTGAGTCCAGTGAAGGCCACCCTGGGAAAGGGAAGCAGGAGAAGGGGTTTCATATTCATGGAGCCAGGTTTCTGTGAGAGCAAGTAGATTAAAGGAATTAGTGACAAAGAGGTCATGAACAGCAGTGAGTTTGTTGCAGACAGAGCGGGCGTTCCAGAGGGCGCAGGAGAGAGGGAGGCTGGTGTTGGCAAGAAGAGGAATGGAGACTAGATTGTGTAGATTGCGACTACTGCCAGAGGGTGTAGGGTGATGGGTGTGTTGGGCACAGTTAAATAAAGGGGGCCCAGGGTTTGGGGAAATATCTCCAGCGATTAGGAGAAGCAGAAGAGTGAGGGAGGTAATATGTGTCACTTTAAAGTGGAAGTAAACTCCCATACATGAATTTTACCTATAGGTAAGCCTATAATAATAATAGCCTATAATACTTGTGAGCTGATAACTTCTTGTGCTCTAAGAAGTGCTGACACCTTGTGCTTAGGAATATAAAGCTATGTTGTTCTGTCAAAGAGTAAAGTATTTATTTTTCTGTACTTCCAGCATGTTTAAAATCACAATAAATGGGGGAATGTGCATTAATTTCAGGGGTGCGGTAAATGTTTTTGTTTTTTTAACTTTGCCTTGGCATACAATTAAAGATGAGTTATCACAGCTACCGTTGCATGGGTCACTTGACACTGATTGTTTGCTACATTCATGGATTCACTCACTGTCTGTCACCAGCCTTCGCTCCCCGGAGTATCCACCACTATCGCTGTGTACCTTTATCTATTTTGGGTCCACTATCAACATTCTACAGCAAGAGTATAAAGTTCTGTGTATAAGTCATTGGGATAACATAGTACCAGTAGGCCTGCTAGGCTTAAGGGGAAGAGGTTGGTTAAGGTGAAGCTGTATCTGGACCCTACATTACACCTGCATCTGGACCTTACAAAATGACCACATCATTGCGAGTATCCTGCTCAGACACAGCTATTTTCTTGTGGACTCGAAAATCTTGCCTATCAGGTTCAAGATATCACTTACAGCGTCTCACACCAAGAAGTGGCTCCAGCTCCCAAACAGTCTTCCCAGCTAGGATCAGAACTGAAGGTTCACCTTCAAGATCATTTAGATTTTTAGCTTCAGCCTCTTTCCTCAGGAACTGTGTCCCAAAGGGACAGGATTATAATTTCTGTGTTCCAAGGTGACCCAAGAGCCTGGGCTTTGGTTTTACTGACCTCTTTTCCAGCCTTACTGACTGTTAATGCCTTCTTAAATGCTCTGGACCTGTTTTGTGATGAACCAAACCTGGTAAAACCCTGAAACACATCTCAGGGCTGTTCGCCAGGGTAAACATTTGGCTGAACAATATGCCTCTGAAGTCTGGCTTTGGTCACCAGATTTGTAGATGGAATGACTGAGTCTTTCATTGCCATTTCAGGCTGGGTTTTGCAGACAGTATAATGGTCTCAAAAGCTCATTACCCTGCTCTTGCCATCTTAGAGATGACCATGACCTCGCTATACACAATAGCTGTCTCCAACAGGAGAGGCTTTCTACATTTATGGCTACAGTTCCTCCTTCACCCTTCACCAGGGAGTGCTGCTACTAGTACTGAAGAGCCCCTGCAAATTGGAGCCACTGGTTGTTGCTCTGAGGAAAGACTCCACTCAGGTATTCTCAACCTCTGGCTGTATTGTGGAGCCCAGGGACATCATGTGGCCAACTGCCCCCTAAAACCAGGAAAAGCCAGGTTATAGGGTGAACTGAAACTGACCATACACTGATCAAAATTTAGCCAGTTCAGCAGGGGCCAGATGAATTTCAATCAGTGTGTGGGCATCCCCACTCAACAGAGGTTGATCACTGGACTGGCTTCTGTATGAGAGACGTGTTGGTAATTTTTTTCTCGATCAATTGCAGTTGCAGTTTCCTTTTAGTCTACTCAGCATGACTTATTTGCCTTCTTGGAATCTGGCAGGGCCAGTAATTGTATGAGACAAATAGGCTGTTCATTTTGCAAGGGAATTTCCACTTTGCAAAGGAATTTTCTTAGCTTAGTTAATGTGGTATACATCCACTTTGCAAAGAATATCCAATCACATGTGTAGCACTACCCCCGTAGGGGCTGCAAGTGACAGGGTCCCCCACTGCTGCACAGCCAGGCACATAACAATTTCAGCATTCATCCAAACACAGGGATCAGTCAGCTTTGCTTTTGTTTTTTTATTGACGGATGCTAACTTGGATGGGGATAGGAATTATAGGGAGGCCCAACATAAAAGTGACAAACCAGGGACAAATCCCTCCCTATGTACAACTCTAAATGATTCTTTTGTGCAGCTTCATTTGATTCCTCTCTTTAGCTCCAATCGATTCCTCTTTACAGGTTAACAGTCTCTGTTAGATTTAGCAATAGCCCCTTACAGGCTAGGAACTCTCAGTCCCTTTATTAAGTAGCACAATGTGGTGTGAACTGTATATTGGAGCACCTCTGTTCCCTTGTAGACACTGGTCACAGCTCTACCTCTGCAGGAAATGCTAGCCCACCTGGCTGCCTCGTTACTAGCCCACCTGACTGCTTCTCTTCACCAGTCTACTCGACTGGCACTCTGGAAATCTCCCAGGGCAAGGCTATAGAAGACTTAAGCACACCACTGTATTCAAGAGAGACCTGCTGCATGTAACAGTCTCCCTGCTTGTAAGTACCTGCACTGTGCTGCTGTACTCACATTGTCCTCCTTGCTCCCACTGCCTTTAAAGGAAGCCTCCTTCTAACTTCTCTTGTGGTAGGATCCCCCAGACTAGGGGGCTCACCTCAAGGGCCACCGACAGCCTCCCCAGCATCTCCATTCTCTACCCGACTCCCCTGCCAGCTTGACTCTTCAATATTTAGGGCTCACTTAGTCCCCTGCCAGCCCCACTTCCTGGGGATTGGCTAAGGGCTCCTAAATATGCAGAACAGCCCCTCCTAGCCTTCTCCCTCCAGATTCCAGAACATTCTCCAACATTCTAGAACCAGGGGGAGGCACCAGAGAGCTGTCTGTATGAGTCATGCTGCCCTGAACTCTAATAACCTGACCCAATTCAAAACTCCCAGGCTTAAACATGTGTCAGGAATAGGATATAGTTTGCCTACTCTCACACTAGTAGCACACTAGAGGGTGCTACACATGTAAGGAAAGTAAAAAAAACACAGTATTTTTGTTTGCACGTGTATGAATAATCCAAGTCAAACGTCCCTTGCAAAGTCAGCAGCCTATTTGCCCAATGGATCTAACCTGATCTCCCCTCCAGTAGAGACTTCATTGAATGGGACAACTCCCAGTTGTCATCTGGGTCACTTACCCAGGAGCCAATACCTCACCCTAAGAATCGGGGCCTTGCATCAGAAAAAGATTTTCTTTTACATTATCTCGTATCACACATGACTACACTATCTCTTGACCCTGAGCTACCCATGGCTTTAATGCTTCAATCCTCAAATTGACAGGGCACTCAGAGAAATCAACTTGTGGTCCAAGCCCTTTTTTAAAACTTGCCTGCAACAACACACCCTTGTCCCATCTGTGAGTACCACTAATCCCTCTTCCTGTCATTCTAATAATACAGATCTTTTCAGTAAGGGAGAGCTGCTGCTTCCCCTGTGGAAACAGAATTCTTCTTGTGCAGAGGAAAGCTCAATACCTTATGTCCCGGCATAGAATACAGAGGCTTGAACAAAATAACTATTCCCAATAAATATTCTTTATCATTGATCAGATAACTGCTCATCTGTAGCCAAGGTGCTTGAGTCTTCTCCAAACTGGACCTGAGTGGAGCTTACAACCTAATTCGTATCTATCCACTTGGATGATGGTGGAAGACAGCTTTGAATGCTCTTGAGGGTCATTATGAGTACTTGGTAATGCTCTTTGGTCTTAGAAATGCTCCTGCCATGTTTCAAGGGTTTGCAGTGATGTCTCTCCAGGGGCACTCTCTCTATGCAAAACTATCTAAATGCCTTTTTCACCAAACTCAAGTCTCCTTTCCTGGATACATAATTTCAGACATTGGAATCTCCATGGATCATGACAAAGGCCAAGTGATCCTTTGTTGGGCTTTACCCTAAGATTTGAAAGTGATAGAGCACTTCATTTACTTTGACAACTTCACAGAAAGTTCACAGGAGCGCTCACACCAGCGCGAACAGGAATGCGCGTGCCAGTGTGCACCGGCGCACACCACGGCGAGCACACCACCTCCACCAAGGTAACCTCTCTGACAGTGCCCCCTCCTCAAGGGCAGCCTCCGGATGCCCAGTTGGGCCAATCTGGTTACATGGGAATTTTTGAATGCTTGTAACAGTTCCTTGGCATGAAGGTTGCTCTCGAGCTCCCAGGAGTTATCCTTGGAACCATACCATTTCCACTTATAAGATATTGGGTTTGGTTGCGCCTCTTTCTGCAATCCAGAATTGCTTCAACTTCGAATTCTTCCTCATTGTTGATCATGACAGGTTCGGGTAGGCCAGTACTACAGCCAGTAAAGGGGTTAGGGGCAACCGGTTTCAGTAGAGACACATGAAAGACTGGATGCACTTTTAGAGAGCCAGGCAAATCAAGTTCATACGTAACATTATTAACCTTCCTCCTCACTGGAAAAGAACCCATGAATTTAGGCCCTAGTTTCCTAGAGGGGCAGGCCATTCTCAGGCTGCGGACAACCACACTTGGTTGCCGGGTTCCAAGATGAGTTCCCCACGTTTCTTTTTGTCAAACATCATTTTGTAATATGCCTGGGACTTGGCCATGGTTTCTTGCAGAAGTTTGTTATTAACGGAGAAGAAATCCATAGTTTCAGAAACTGCAGGGACGGTGCAGGGATGGTGCACTCAGGTATTGAACTGGGCAAAAAGGATGGGTGAAAACCATAGTTGGCAAAGAATGGCACTTGATTGATGGCAGAATGCAGAGAGTTATTATAAGAGTACTCAGCAACAGGTAACAGAGAGGCCCAGTCATCCTGAGAGAAGGCAGAGAAACAACGGAGATATTGCTCCAAAGTCTGATTGGTTCTCTCAGTTTGGCCATTCGTTTAGGGGTGGTAAGCCTAAGAGAATGCCAGTTCAATTTCAAGGGAGCCACACAGAGCCTTCCAAAACCTGAAGGCAAACTGGACACTGCGATCAGAGACAATATTTGCTGGAACCCCATGCAACCTTACGATCTCTTTAATTAATATCTTTGCCATCTCCATGGCTAAGGGTGTACCCCTCATAGGAAGAAAATGTGCCATTTTGGACAGTCTGTCCACTACGACAAAGATGGTAGAAAAACCTTCTGATGGGGGGAGTTCCACGATGAAGTCCATCAAGATCATTTTCCACGGTCTCTCGGGAACGGGTAGGGGTTTTTACAGACTCCACGCTCTTGTCCGGCTGCTTTTACTTCGGGCACAGATATGACATGAATCCACGTAGTTTTTGCAACCATTGACCAGTTGTGGCCACCAGAAAGTACGCTGTACCAGCTCGGCCATCTTCAGGGCACCAAAATGTCCTGCCAGCTTATGGTCATGGCAAAGCTCCAGTACCGGTACCCTTATGTCCTCAGGAACCACAATCTTGCCCTTGTGCCAAAACAAGCCGTCCTTCATGTTGGTTTCAGCAGACTGGGGTATTCCCGTAGAGGCCTGTCTTATCCTAGAGATAAGATCCCCTTGGAGGAGCAAAGAATTTCCAGCAGGAAGGATGGTATCCGGGGGTACAGTCTTCACAGAGTCATGAAACATGTGAGAAAGTGCATCTGGCTTGATGTTTTTAGAGCCGGGTCTGTAAGTAATATGTAATTGAAATCGGGAAAAGAAGAGTGCCCATCTAGCTTGTTGTGGTCTTAGTCTCTTGGCAGATCTCAGGTACTCCAAATTTTTGTGGTCGGTGTAAATTAGAATGGGATGTGCAGCACCCATCAGTAGATAACACCACTCCTCCAGAGCGCCTTGATGGCCAGAAGTTCCCGGTCCCCCCACATCATAGTTTCTTTCGAACATAGAAAGCTTGCCTGAGAAGAAGGCTATTTGAAATAGGAGAGCCTTGGCGCCTTGTCGTTTGGGAGAGCACTGCTCCTACTGCAATTTCTGAGGCATCAACCTCCAAAATGAATGGCAGGGCAGGATTAGGGTGTTTCAAAATGGAGGCCGAGGTAAACAGTTCTTTAAGTTTCTCAAAGGCCGACTGCGCCCTTGGAGTCCAGCAGAATCGGGTTCCTTGCCTAGTCAGTTCAGTAATAGGAGCGATGATTTTAGAAAAGTGTTTGATGAACTTCCGATAAAAGTTGGAAAAACCAATAAAGCGCTGAACCCCCTTTTTGTCTGTGGGTGCAGGCCAGTTCAGGATAGCATACACCTTTTTAGGGTCCATTTTGATGCCCTCGACTGAAATTGACAAAAATTGAATACATTGGAGTTCGAACTCGCATTTTTCGGGTTTACCATACAGTACATGTTGCTTGAGCCGAGTAAGGACATTCCGAATGTGCTTGTGATGGTCAGTCAACGAAGAGGAAAAGATGAGGATATCGTCAAGGTAGATAATAACATACAGGTCCAAGTAATCACGGAAGACATCATTGACGAAGTGTTGGAATGTCGCTGGTGCATTCCAAAGACCGAGGGGCATAACGAGATACTCGAAATGCCCCAAGCGAGTACGGAAAGCGGTCTTCCATTCATCCCCTTCTCAGATACGGATTAAATTATAAGCTCCGCAGAGATCCAATTTTGTGAAGACAGTTGCGGTTCCCAGTTTTTGGAACAGTTCAGATACAAGAGGTAGCGGGTAACGTTTTTTAATCGTTATTTTGTTCAACTCCCGGTAATCAATGCACGGACGAAGGGAGTGGTCCTTCTTTTCCACAAAAAAGATGCCGGCACCAGCCGGGGAGGTGGACGGGCGGATGAACCCTTTCTCCAGATTCTCATCAATATAATTCTTCAATGTGTCTAACTCCTGCTCAGTTAATGGGAAGATTCTCCCAAAAGGCACTTCTGTTCTGGGTAAAAGTTCTATTGGGCAGTCATAAGGTCTGTGCGGGGAAGGGTCTCTGCTCCCTTTTTGCTAATTGCATCCAAGAAGTCCTGGTAAGGTTCTGGCATAGACCGACGTAGTTCCGTATCTGAATCTAAACAAAGGAGTTGAGAAGTTTTACTGATCATCCCCCACAGGCAATGCTGCTGGCAGTATTCAGAAAGGAACTCAGTTTTCCCCGTGGCCCAGTTAATACTGGGATTATGAGCTTGTAGCCAAGGCATTCCCAGGATGATAGGAAAGAGAGGAAAAGAGATGGCATCCAGGCAGAGAAGTTCTTGATGATGAGAACCCATGGTAGCTAGTAAAGAGGCGGTCTCCTATATGACAGGACCGGAACTAATGGTGGAACCATCTGCGAGGTATACAGCAAGCCCTTGGACTTTGGGTTGGAGTGGAATGACGTGGTTGGCTGCAAAGACCAGGTCAACAAAGCAGCTGCATGTTCCGGAGTCAATGATGACTGATGCTGGGATAGTCCTTCCTGGAAGCTGCAATGTGATAGAGAGAGCAAGGTGAGTACTGGGTTTAGGCACGACAGCTGCACACATATGGGAAGTAAGATGGCACTTAGGTGCCTTGTTGGGGCAGGCTCCTGCCTAATGCCCGGATTCCCCGCAGTACAGGCACAAGTTGTGAGCACGTCTGCGTAACTTCTCTTCAGGGGTAAGGGAATGGCGAAGTAAGCCAAGCTGCATGGGTTCCGGAGCATCTAGGACTGGAGCAGATGATGTAGAGGGAGGCCGACTGGAGGGACTGGGAACTTTAGGGAACATCCAGGTGGGCGGAAGACACTAGTAGACCTTTCGGTGTATCTCTTCCTCAGGCGACGATCAATTTGCATGGAGAGATTGATGAGCTCGTCCAAGGACTGAGGTACTCCGACCCGTGCCAGCTCATCCTTAAGTGGGTCAGATAACCCAATCCGAAACTGGTCACGCAAGGCAGCGTCGTTCCAGTCCATGTCAGAACTCCAGCGCCTGAACTCAACCACATAATCTTCAGCCGCCCTGCGGCCTAGTTGGAGGGAATGCAGTGCAGCTTCAGCAGTCGCAGTCAGCTGGGGGTCCTCGTAAAGCTGGGACATAGCCAAAAAGAAAGTGTCAAGACTGTCCAAGGATTCCGATTTTTGCTCCAGGAGGCAGTGAGCCCAAGTTTGAGGCTCACTGGACAACAGAGATATGACAAAGCCCACCTTGGTTGCTTCCAGTGAGAAGGTAGGGGGTTGCAAGGCAAAGTAGAGCTCGCAAGCATTTCGGAAAGCACAGTATTTGCTACGTACTCCGGTAAACCTTTCAGGTATGGGTACTCTGGGCTCTGGAGGGAGCATCACTACTGAGGGTGCAGGTGGTAATCTGGCAGACGAAGCCCCCTAGGGATTGGTGGGTTAGGACAGAGCCTGGACTTGTTCCTACAATCTTGAATAGCCTTCCTTGTAGGCTTTTCACCACTTGGGTAGATGTCTGCAGAGTTCCTCCATGGGGGAGGCCCCCTGCCCGGACTCGGTCATGGCTGCCTGATACTATCAGACTTCTACGTACCTGACAAGTGAGTCCATTTGGGCAGAGGGTAGACTCCCTTACGTGTCCGACTCGTGGCCCCTGGTAGAGTATACAGGAAGCACAGGAGTGCGGAGTGGTATGAGAGCCTGGTAATAGAGTCCAGATGCTGGTAGGTAGGCAGTCCTTAAGCAGCAAGGTGTAAACTGGAACACAGGCAAACAGGAGCTGAGCAGGAGCAGAGCAGGATGGTCAGGATACTAGCTGGGTTCAGCAACAGGCGGGCAACAAGGTACAGTGGAGCAGGTAGAAGCGGAGTCAAACAAGCCAGAGGTCAGGTGCGGGCCAGAGGAGTCCAAGAAACAAGCCGGGTTTGTCAGGAGATCCAGAACACTGATACAGGAAACAGGAACAAGGCACGGAGGAGCTGTTGATCAGGCAGCACCGAGCAGAGTGTGCAGCTAACCTAAATAGGCAGATTGGCGCAAAACAGCGGCGCGCACACCGGCACCCACAGGATGATGCGAACCAGCGTCCATAGGAACGCATGCGCACGCCTCCGAACACCAGCGCGCACACCAGGGCCAACTGTATTGTGCACACCAGTGCCCACAGGAGCGCGCACACCAGCGCGAACAGGAACACGCGTGCCAGCGTGCACCGGCGCACCCCGGCACACACCACGGCGAGCAACACCACGTCCACCAAGGTAACCTCTCTGACAGGTATGTCAAACTTTTCGCGGAGGGAATCAAAAGAATGAAACCTACGGGAGATTGGGTGAACCAAGTTTCGGAGCTGAAATAGGGAATTGTTTATCCAAGGGAGAATACATCCCAAGGACAAACTATCAGGAATAGATGGGTTAAATAACACATTCGTAAGAGGAGAACACGGGGAAGATAGAGAAAAATTCTTTAGGCATTTACGCCATATGGTTATTGTGAAATTCATTGGAGCCGTACATTGGCGTCTAAAAATGGGGTCTATATAGGGCATATGAGACCAGACTAGGGAGCATGGATGAACTGGATACAACACCCCCTTCTTAATGTCAGCCCAGTGGCTAAAAGCCTGTAGGTTGGACCAGGAGGCAATGGCCCTTAAATGTGAGTCGTAATAGTATTTAGCAATATCCGGCGATCCCAGGTCCCCCCTAGATCTCCCAGCAAGGACCACTGAACTTGCAATGCGATGTGCCTTACCATTCCAAATAAATTTCTGAAAATTTCTCTGAATAGCCTTAAGTTGGGAAAGGGGGATAGCAACTGGTAAGGTTTCAAAATAGTGTAAGAGTCTAGGTAAGATGGACATTTTCAGTACATTGATCTTGCCAAGAAGGGAGAGGGGGTACCTAGTTCAACTTTGCAGAGACTTATTGATATCTGCAATCAAGGGAGGATAGTTTACCGAGTAGAGGGAGGAATAGGTGGGGGTAAAATGAATTTGCAAATATTTAAGAGATGTGGAGCACCATCTATAGCGATAGGATTCTTTGAGTTGAGATAGAAGGTACGGTGGTATGTGTATAGGAAGGACTTCAGTTTTTGTAGTGTTAACCTTATAACCAGAAATGACACCGAATGAGGACAGGAGTTTGCGTAGTGAAGGTAGAGACAACAACGGATTTGTGATAGTTAGCAAGATGTCATCTGCAAACAATGATAGCTTATACTCCCTTTGTCGCATCACCACCCCACAAATATCAGTATGGATACGAATGGACTCGGCAAGAGGTTCCAGACACAGGATAAAAAGTAGTGGGGATAAGGGACACCCCTGCCGAGTGCCATTAGTCATGGGAAGGCTAGGCGACAAAAAGGATGACATCTGAACTTGAGTCGTGACTTGTAAATACAGGGCCTCTAAAGCTTTGAAAAAAGGGCCTTTTAGTCCGTACGCACGTAAGGTGGAGAACATATAGGGCCAGCTTAGCCTGTCAAAAGCCTTTTGAGCATCCAGGTTCAGAAAAGGAGCCTGGCGGGGAGATCTGTTCAATAGATCAATCAGATTTATAGTGCGGCGAGTGTTGTCCCCAGCGTGCCTATTTGAGATGAAACCCACTTGATCCCTATTAATTCATTTAGGAATATGTTTGGAGAGTCTAGACACCAGAATTTTTGTGAATATTTTGTAATCTGAGTGGTCTTTACCAGATTTATGGATAACTGAGATATATGAATGTGAAAACTGGGGATGTGGGGATTGTCCTTTGAGTAGGGTGCTATATAGAGTTAGCATGTGGGGAGAAACTATCCAAGAAGGTCTTATAATAGAAATAGGGCAGTCCATCTGGGCCTGGTGATTTATGAAGTGGGAGATCCTTAATTGTATTTTGAAGTTCCTCTGCAGTCATAGCTGAATTTAGATTGGTCAGATCTGATGAGGACAGTTTTGGAAGTTTAAGAGCAGAAAAAAAATTGTCAAATTTTGCTTGGGTAAAGTTAAAATGGTTATCAGGGGTAAGGCAATTATACAACTGGCGATAGAAGCTGCCAAAAATCCTGGTCATCTCCATGGGGCAATGTGTTCTAGACCCATCCGCCCGAAGAAGATAGTCAGGAAAAGAGTTGAAGGGGCGTGGATGCAGTTTATTAACCAGCATCCTGTGTGGCTTATTAGAAAATTCATAGAATTTTTGTTTAATCCAGAGTATGGATTTACCAAAGTGTAAGGACTTTATCTGTTCCCTGAGGGAGGTGACCCTACGCAGTTTTGACACTGTGGTTTCACGCAGCAGCCAGAGCTCAGCTTTCTGCAGAGCATCCGTCAAGGACTATAGAAGTCTATTTCTATCTTTTTTTATGCGGAAACCCTCCGCGATACAAGCACCACGGAAGACTAACTTATGCGCCTCCCACAGCGTGGAGAAATCTGAGACAGACCCCAGGTTGAATTGAAAAAACTCCTTTAGGTCCGTAGCCAATTTTGTGCATGAAATCTCGGATTGTAGAATATGGTCACTAAGGCGCCAGTGACATGTCCTGGTGGGGGTCTGAGATAGTATATCATCCAGTACAATAGGGGCATGGTCTGACCATGTAATGGGGAGTATGTCGGAATCTACAATGCAAGATATGAGTGGGGCAGAAATAAGAAAGTGATCTAGGGGGGAATACATTTTTTGGGCCATGGAGTACAAAGTATATTGTTTAGCAATGGGGTGTTTAATCCTCCAGGAGTCAAAAAGTTGGTGTAACCTAATGCATTTGCGAAAAGAGTTGGCCTGGGAGATGACCTTCCGTGAGGGGACATCTCTAGTTATGTCTTGTCTGTCTCTAGAGGGGGGAATGATCAGGTTGAAATCTCCCCCAACAATCATAAAGCTTTGAGAGCGATATTGAGGCGAGTCAAAAACCTTGTTGAGAAAATCAACCTGTCCAGTATTAGGAGCATATAAATTAACTAGGGTGAAAGAAGAGGCCATGTAGCCACACTCCAGGATAAGATACCTCCCATGGGGGTCTGCATGTACTTTTTGGACCCTAATCGGGCAGAATTTTTTAATTAAAATTGCCACCCCAACTTTTCCTGTGTAATGCGAGGCTAAGAAGGAGGTGGGAAAAAATCTGGAAGCAAATTTCAACGTACCTCCCGCTCGAAAGTGGGTCTCCTGGAGCATGACCACATCCGCACCCGAGGATCTGAACTCCTTCAGAGCCATCCAACGCTTACGAATTGAGCCCAGACCCTTTACATTATACGACATGATTCTCAACGCCATGAGGACAAATTGTCAGTGGTAGCTAACATTGGCATGTAGACCCTGTGGAGAAACAAAACGTAAAAAGCATGATAACTATTAAATGAGCAATTATGAGCATAGTAAAGGGAACTAGCCCTATGGTTTCTGTGAAGGAACGTATCGATCTCTTGAATGGAAACCCTTAGCAATGGGGATAAAAAAGTCTTGCGACCTCAACCTACAAAGGTGGCATATAGGCATGGACATGTTGGAAAAAAAAGAAAACAAAAAGAAAAATATAAATGAAAACAAAAATAGAAGTGAAAAAATATCTAGATGAAAAAAAAAAAAGAAAATCTAAATTTGGAAACCTGGGATCCATTGGCATCTCAGGAGGTCTCGCACTGTGGCAAAGACCATGTAGGGGCACAAGGGGGTCTCCAGCAAGGAGGGTCCAGGAGAAAGGGAGAGGGGACCGCCCGCTCTCCTTAAGAACTTGGCAGTCTTGGTAACAAACTGGTAAAGTTAGCCCTTCAGAAACCAGTCATCAACAAGCAACAGAACAATAACAGTAACTTTACCTGTAATACCCCACGGGCATGGAAAAGGAGAGCCCCTGAAACAAATTTTTGGGGAAGCTTAAAATACCTGAAGTCCAGCACTCAGCATTGTGCATCCTGTGAATAGAGGAGTAGAAAAAACAAAAAGGAGCCAAAAGATCCGGCCAGAAGGATCAAGGAGGTTATTTGGAGAATCGTGAGCGTTGAGGAGTAGAGGCTTACTTCCTTGATTGACCCCTTACAGGGGTCCAGACACGGCTGAGGGTAGTAGGAAAAGGACGGGTCTGTCCAGGAGGAAGTAGCAAATCTTCTTCAGGCAATGGGGGGAGATTTAAAATTTTCACAAAAGCATCACCTTCCTGAAGAGACTGTGTTGAACCCCATCTCTGGACACGATGAGACGAAAGGGGAATCCCCAGTAGTACTGGACCCAGTGATGTTGCAGATGTGCTGTTATTGGTCACGGGTTTCTCAGTTTCGCTAATGTGATGGGGGAGAGATCATTGAATATCTGCAGCTTAGCCCCCTGGTACGTGATCTGGGATTTGTTGCGTGTGGCCAATGTCAGGGCTTCCTTGTTGTCATAAAAGTGAAATCTCACAATTACATCCCTGGGCCTAGCTCTAGCCGGGGGTTTCGGACCCAGAGAACGATGAGCCCTGTCTAGGTGCCAATCCACATCCACCACTGAGGGAGCAAAGGTGTTAAAGAGCCCCAGGAGATAGGGCCGTAAGGCCGAGTCACCCACCTTTTCAGGGATACCAGGGAAACATAGGTTTTGTCTTCTTTCCCTGTTCTCTAAGTCCTTCTGCTGTAACTGTAGCTGGGAGACTGAGTGTTTAAGGCTGGAGTTCTCATCTTCTATGGCCTGCACATAATTCACCATTTAGTCGGATTTATGTTCCAGCATGTCCGTACGTTCCCCAATTTGAGTGATTTCCCCCCTCAGTTCTGCAGATATTTTGCTTACAGCAGCCACGATAGATTGGGTAATTGGCTGGAGCAGAAGCTGCAGTTTAACGTCCAATTTGACATCCAGGACGTCTGGGGTTAAAACTGCTGGTGTAGCAGAAGGTATGAGGCCTGGGGCCTGTATTGCAGCCTGTATAGCAGGGGGATTCCCTGCATCCTCCGTCCCCAGCAAGGGATCCATCACTGCGAACGGATCGGCGGGGGAACTCGAGGCCGAGGATTGCGGCCTAGTAACATAACGGTCCATGTCGGATCCCTGGTGCAGCCCAAATAGAGGATTATAGCAGTGTCGCTGCTGGCCAATCTTTCCCATGGGGTGCCTGAGGAGAAGAGCGTATGGTCAGGCTTACCCCCAATGCTTTTAGTTGCTAATTGCACTGCACGGATTTTACGGAGAGCGGATGGAGCCCGGAGCTCACTCAGAAGACGTCCGCCATGATCGAGAGCCGCGCATGCGCCACCTTCTTCTGGTGCTTTTCATGAACCCCTTCCCGACCAGCTGCCGCAGTTATACTGTGGCAGGTTGGCTCCCCTGGGCGAGCCATCGTAGCTGTACGTCGGCTCTTTAAGACGCTGTAGAAGGTGCGCACGCGTCTGCAGCGTGTCCCCAGAGCTGGTGCACGTGCCCGGTGGGCGCGATGACTGCCGGGCACCCATGATCGCTCATGACAGAGCGAGAACCAGGATCTGTGCGTGTAAACACACAAATCCTGGTTCTGTCAGGGTAGAGGAGGCAGATTGTGTGTTCCTACTAAGTAGGAACACAATCTGTTTCCTCCTCTAGTCAGCCGTTCTAGAGAACACAGTTAACCCCTTGATCGCCCCCTAGTGTTAACTCCTTCCAATAGCATCGTTAAGGGGTGGCTATTGAGGCTGAAGCCCCGAATCTGTGCCCCATAGCCCCCAGTCCAGGGCCGGCCCTACAGTGAGAGTGTCCTGAGCTGTCTGACACAGCGCTTCCTGCACAGCCGCGGCACTCTCACTGAGTACTTTGCACTCTGTGGTTCACTAACAGCCAGAGAAGGGAGATCAGTTTGAGAGGGAGTCTCCTCCCTTGCTCCGCCCATATCATAGAGCCGGGAGGAACGTTCTCACACAGAGCTCCTGAGCAGGTGAGTGCAGACCGAGGGGGAAGGGGGAAACTCTGTACCCAGCCTCTCCCCTCTCTGTATACCCAGCATCTCCCCTTTCTGTATACCCAGCCTCTTCCCTCTCTGTATACCCAGCCTCTCCCCTCTCTGTATACCCAGCATCTTCCTTCTCTGTATACTCTAGCCTCTCTGTATACCTAGCCACCCCCTTCTCTGTATTCCCAGCCTCTCTGTATACACTAGTCTGTCTTCTATATACACTAGCCTCTCTGTATGTAACAATCTGCATTTTGTGGCAAGACAAGCTCTCTGGTGACCCTGATGTAGGCGGGGCCTTCTAGGGACCCTGATGTAATGAGAGGGGCTTTGGGTACCCTGATTTAATGATAATATATAATGTTACACACACACATTATATACATGTGTATGCCTGCCCAAGCATATGACTTTCTTTACTTCGCTGCTATTGGCTCTAGCCTCAAATCTTTTGTAGACCTAGCAACGCCCCTGACCCCTTCCCTGCCAATGACATTTATACAGTAATCAGTGGCTATTTTTAGCTATGATCGCTGTATAAATGTCAATGATCCCAAAAAAGTGTTAAAAGTGTCCGATCTGTCTGCCGCAATGTCGCAGTCCCAATAAAAATCGCAGATCACCGCCATTACTAGTAAAAAAATGTATAATAAAAATGCCATTAATCTATTCCCTATTTTGTAGACGCTATAACTTTTGCGCAAACAATATACGCTTATTGTGATTTTTTTTTTACCAAAAATATATAGAAGAATACATATCCGCCTAAACTGAGAAAAAAATGTGTTTAAAAAAAAAAAATTGGGGGATATTTATTATAGCAAAAAGTAAAAAATTTAGTTTTTTTTTTTCAAAAATTGTCGCTTTTTTTTGTTTATAGCGCAAATAATAAAAATCGCAGAGGTGATCAAATATCACCAAACAAAATTTGTGGGAAAAAAATATTTGATTTTGTACAACATCGCACAACCGTGCAATTGTCAGTTAAACTGACACAGTGCCGTATCGCAAAAAATTGTCTGGTCATTAAGGGGCCAAATCTTCTGGGGCTGAAGTGGTTAATTCACTCACTGTTTGCCCGCAGTCCTTGCATCCACCAACGTTTCTACCACCTTATTTTCTCCATTGCTGTACAGAACATCCAGATTTATCTATCTTGGGTCCATTAGTGACATTCTAGAGCCAGAGCATATTGTTTTGTGTATTAACTTCTGGGAGCAATCCAGTACCAGTGCCAGTAGGCCTGTCTGCCCACAGGGAAGGGCTGCTGCTAAAGCTGAAACTACATTCCTATACAGATTTAAATATCAAATACAGACTGAAATGTGAGTTTGACAATGTCAAAATACAAGCAAGTATCAAAAATTTAGCTGTCTGGTAGGTGTGGCCGAGATCTGAGACAGGACGGATGTGTGACTCCAGAGCTCTGTGATAATCCAATCCTATTACCCTGATTGCAGACCCCATCAAGAGGTATAGCCGCTCCCCCAAGCCTCCAGGACCCCGCGCAGCAATGATTATGTCAGCAAAAGGCAGAGGGAAGGATTACAAGGACCCAAAATCCCAGCGCTCGGGGAAGGCGCAGGGGGCATGTTCACCAGGCGCCATCTTAGCTTTTGCTTCCGGAGCACGGAGTGGGCAAGGAACGGCGCAGAGCCCGGGAGTGTCTGTGTTACCTTCGGCCATAGCATCCTCCTCTTCTAAACAGGAGAATGCTCTCTCTCCTACACTACTGGAAGCGGCTCAGAACGCAATCACTAAGCCGATCCTGGCGGCCTTAGAGGGCTTTAAAGCAATGATGATGGTCTGCATCGATCATTTGGCGTCTAAATGCACTCTGATCCGCCATGATCTGGACAAAATGAGAGGGAGGATTACAGAGGCTGAGGACCGGATCTGCATGGTCGAGGATCAATAGAGCTCACACACCTCACAAATTGCAGAGCTGCAATCGCTGGTGAGTTCCCTTGTGAATAAAGTGAATGATGCAGAGAACAGGCAGAGACGTAATAACATTTGTGTAGTGGGCCTGCCTGAGAGAGTGGAGGGCTCATGCCCTACTATATTTGCTGAAACCTTGTTTAAACAACCGCTGAGCTGGCCTGATATGCCACCTACATATGTTGTTGAAAGGGCACACAGGGTGCCTACTGGAAAACGCCCAGAGGGTGCACCTCCTAGACCATTTCTGGTCCAGGTCTTGAATTTCCGGGATAGGGATATGATTTTGGCGGAAGCACGGAAGCATCCTAAATTGCCATATGAAAACACCAGGTTGATGGTTTTCCTGGATTTCTCGGCAGATTTCCAAAAGCGCCACAGATCCTTCAATGAAGTGAGACTCAGACTTTGTGACAAAAACTTCAAGTATAGCATGCTTTATACCAGCCGGCTGGTGGTACCCCACAGGGGCACGGTCCGATTCTTTGACACACCTATGGAGGCCAGTGAGTAGATCAATAGCCTGCGAGCCAGAGGCTGAGTCTCGCTTGTCTTAGCGACTTGGGGGATCCTAATTTCTGTGGCTTTGGTGATGGTGTTCCTATTGGGGGCTAACAGTGCACTTTGACTCCCCACCTTCTGAATCTTCCTTGACTGTGTTGCTAGCAGGCCCAGAACTTGCCAGAGCGCACATGCAGTGTACTCTACCTGCTGGATACATTTGATTATTGGCGTACAGAGAAACCATTATTCCTAAGAAAATATGGGTGGAGGGTTTGCTATTACCCTTCTGTGGAGCACGAAATGGAGATTGCACAGGAACGTATATATTTTGTTGGACCGTCTTTCACCAGGGGAAATTTTTTGTGGGTTTTTTTATTTTTTCTATAATGTTTTAGACCTATTTTTTTCGGTCACGCTTTTTAGAAAATGTTTTGACAAGTTTTGGGACTACGCTGCGTGTATTTGTTGTTCCCGTGTTATACACAGCAGCAAGGTGTTACATGGGACTGGGAATAATTTTGAGTTGGTCTGTGCAATGATTCATACTATACCCTTGGTCGCATGTGGGCTGTAAACTACCTGAGGCCCTAAGAGGTCATTGGTCGCTCAAATCTCTAATGATGTTATGTTATTCGATATATATTTCTATAATGTATACATATGGTGGGATCCACATTTAATTTGGTGTCTTGGAACGTTAAAGGCTTAAATGATAAATTCCACCGAGCCTTGATGTTCCAATAACTGAAGCCACTTAAGCCCCATATAGTCTTCTTACAGGAGACACATCTAGATGGAAATAGGGTTCTGACTTTACGACGCTCCTGGATCCAACGTGCTTTGCATGCTACGTATTCCAGGTATGCCAGGGGGTAGCCATTTTGATCAGTAAAGCTGTCCCATTGTACCAATCATCAGGTCATAACAGATCCATGGGGCCGTTATGTGATTATTGTTGCTGATATATAAATGTATAAAATGGTGCTGGTTAACCTTTATGTGCCTCCCCCATTTCAGATACAGGTACTGTATGATTTATTAAGTAAGTTGGTTCCCCTCATGCATTTTCCTCTCATTATAGCGGGTGATTTTAACGCCATTTTGAGCGCCACCTTAGACTCTTCTAATTCAAGGAGAGCTGCGTCTGTGGAATTGTCAACCTGGGCGGAGACAGCTTCCTTGACTGAGCTGTGGCAATGGAACAATCCCACCACTAGGGGTTTTTCACATTTATCTAAAACTCATAGGTCCTCCTCACGGATTGATCTAGCCTTTACACATGCTCCAATGATGCAGCTGGTGAGGGGAGCTAATTATCTTGCAGGCATGTCAGATCACACACCTCTGTCGGTACATGATGGTATACCTTTACAGATCGGGGGGGTGCATGGCGGTTGAACCCAGGTTGGTTAGAGGTGGAATCGGTGTCTTCCCAGGTGGCACCAGTCTTTTCCAGCTACTGGGAGGACAACCTACCATCGGCTTCTTTGCCTATAGTTTGGGGTGCCTTTAAGGCAAATATGCAAGGTCAGTATATTTCAGCCATTAAGAGAGCACGTAAAGAATTTAATGTCTTGCCACAGAAACTCCAGGATAGGGAAAGAGCATGTGAGCTGGCTCATGCAACCAATCAGTCGGATGTTACTTATGTCGAACTGCTGGAAGCACGCTGTCTTTTGCGTTGCATTACACTGAGCTGACACACACCTCTTGGACGAGGAGGGCTGAATCCCTTTTTGAATAAGGAGATAAAAATGGAAAGTTGCTGGCTATTCTGGTTGCAGAACAGAAAATTCAGACTAATATCACTTGCATTGCTAACTCCCAAGGGGCCTTGATCACTGACCCAAATTACATTCTGGACACCTTTGTGGGAAATTTTAAAGCACTTTATGCGCCTATCCTGGCTTATAATGAGCATGACTTGGAAACCCTACTTTCCTCCCTAAATATTCCAGTTCTCTCTGAGACAGACAAAAACAGCTTAGAGGTTGAGACCACAGAGAAGGAAATTGAAACTGCTATTAGAACATTACCTCCCCATAAATCCCCAGGTCCAGAGGGGTTCTGCAAGAGCTCTTGTTCCGAGACTTAGGGCTTTGTTCCATTTCTGTTTAGAAAATAATATTCTCTCAAGGAGGTTCAGGTGATTCTGCTGCCCAAACCAGGCAACAGATTATTCCATTTTGGTGCGATTCCAGACCCGATAATATGGGCCCGGGTGGGCATCAAACAATTAAAGAACATAGTGGGGGGATAAAGACTGCTCACCTTTGATAAACTGAAAGATAGATACAGCCTCCCGAACTGGTACCTTTTTCGTTATCTTCAGCTGAGGCATGCATTTGTAACACAGTTTGGTGCTGTCACATTGGAGCCTCAATCTTCTCCTCTGGAACAGTTGCTTTGTGATGAATCCATGCAAAAGACGCTGTCAGAAGTTTATTAAGAATCGTTTGTTGAAAGGACAAAGGCACTCAGCAAGTGTAGGGATAAATGGAGCTCATTAGTACCAAATTTTCAGGGGGATGACTGGGATGATATGTGGGATCACTCATTTGGGGCTTTGGTGTTGGTTCGTGACTGTTATATTCAATTAAAGATACTCCAAAGGGTTTATTACACCCCAGCAAGAATAGCCAGTATATATGGTTTGGGTGATGCGGCCTGTTGGCACTTTACCACTACTCCTGCTGATTTGCATCACATATTCTGGCATTGCCAGCCGATACGGGAGTTCTGGGTGGGTGTCACTAAAACCATTCAAGACCTGCTTTCTCTACCTGTCCCCTTAATGCAGTGGCGTTGTTAGGTGGGTGCGGGGGGTGTGGTCCGCACCCGGGTGACACCCGCCAGAGGGGTGACACCCGTAGGTAGCGGCACGCACCGCTAACACTGCCCGCTGCCCTGATCTGCTCCACGGGACTTGCGCTGTGTCCCTCAGCACAGCGGACTGAAGCCACCTCCCCCTCCTCTCTGTTTACATTCACACAGGAGGAGGAGGAGCCCGAGGGACACACAAGGCTGTGACTGCTGTGTGTATCATGTGTGTATACAATACAGTATGAGGGTGGACATGTGCAGGGGGGATTCTATACTAATGGGGGGCTCTGTACTGAGGGGATTCTATACTAATGGGGGGCTCTGCACTGGGGGGATTCTATACTAATGGGGGCTCTGCACTGGGGGGATTCTATACTAATGGGGGCTCTGCACTGGGGGATTCTATACTAATGTTGGGCTCTGCACTGGGGGGATTCTATACTAATGGGGGCTCTGCACTGGGGGATTCTATACTAATGGGGGGGCTCTGCACTGGGGGGATTCTATACTAATGGGGGCTCTGCACTGAGGGGGATTCTATACTAATGGGGGGCTCTGCACTGGGGGGATTCTATACTAATGGGGGGCTCTGCACTGGGGGGATTTTACACTAATGGGGGGCTCTGCACTGGGGGGATTCTATACTAATGGGTGGCTCTGCACTGGGGGGATTCTATACTAATGGGGGGCTCTGCACTGGGGGGATTCTATACTAATGGGGGGCTCTACACTGGGGGGTGTCTATACTAATGGGGGGCTCTGCACTGGGGGGATTCTATACTAATGGGGGGCTCTTCACTGGGGGGATTCTATACTAATGGGGGGCTCTGCACTGAGGGGGATTCTATACTAATGGGGGCTCTGCACTGAGGGGGATTCTATACTAATGGGGGCTCTGCACTGGGGGGGATTCTATACTAATGGGGCCTCTGCACTGGGGGGATTCTATACTAATGGGGGTTCTGCACTGGGGGATTCTATACTAATGGGGGCTCTGCACTGGGGGTATTCTATACTAATGGGAGCTCTGCACTGGGGGGATTCTATACTAATGGGGGATCTGCACTGGGGGATTCTCTACTAATGGGGGCTCTGCACTGGGGGGATTCTATACTAATGGGAGACTTTGCACTGAGGGGGATTCTATACTAATGGGGGCTCTGCACTGGGGGATTCTATACTAATGGGGGCTCTGCACTGAGGGGGGATTCTATACTAATGGGAGGCTCTGCACTGAGGGGGATTCTATACTAATGGGGCCTCTGCACTGGGGGGATTCTATACTAATGGCTCTGCACTGAAGGGATTCTATACTAATGGGGGATCTGCACTGAGGGGATTCTATACTAATGGGGGCTCTGCACTGAGTGGGGATTCTATACTGATGGGAGTCAGCACTGAGGGGGGTGTATGTACTGATGGGGCGGTCTGCACTGAGGTGGGAGGTTGATACTGATGGAGGGGGGTCTGCAGACTCTGCACTGAGGGAGGGTTTCTGTACTGATGGGGGGGGTCTGTACTGAGGGAGGGGGTCAGTACTTAGTGGGGGGGTCTATACTGAGGAAAGGGGGTCTGCACTGAGCGGGGGTCTGTACTGATGGAGGGGGTCTGTACTGAGGGAGGGGAGTCTGTACTTAGTGGGGGGTCTATATTGATGGAAGGGGGTCTGTACTGAGGGAGGGGGGCTATATTGATGGACTGGGGTCTGTAGTTAGTGGAGGGGGGTCTGTACTGAGGTAGTTGGTGGAGGGGGGTGACACCAATTTTTTCGGCACCGGGTGACACCAACCCTAGTGACGCCACTGCCTTAATGATCTCAGTCTGTCTGCTAGGCCTGGTGGAAGAGGTGGCACCGCGCAGGGCTCAAAGGACCCTGCAATCTCTTTCCTTGTTCTATGCACGTAAGGCTATCTTGCTATGCTGGAAAAAGCCTGAGGCTCCCTCTTTAGCTTATTGGAAGGGCATAGTTAATAAGGCACTGCCTTTCTATAAGGCTACGTATTTGAGTAGGGGTTGCCCCAAAAAGTTTGAAAAAGTATGGCAATGCTGGCTTTCAGCCAATGAGACTCTGCAATAAGTGGTTTGGGTAATGCATGAGTGAATATTCACATATTTGAGTAGAATAACATGCTTGAATGCGACCAAATGATTACTAGTCTATTCTAACATCTGGTTTACAGTGTTCTAGTTATTGAAATTTTGCTGAAAGGGTGACAAGTCCTGCTGGGCTACCTGTAATCTAGGGGACATTGCACTGCGGGGAAGAGGGGGGGGGATATGGACGGTTGGTGTTTTTGTATTTTTGTGTATTGTTTATAAAAATGTGGAATAAAGATAATTTACCAAAAAAAATTAAAAATGTAGCTGTCCCCATAACACTCAGCATACAGTACATGAAAACATTTGTACTATATATTTTTTTTTTTTATTATTATACAGTATTTATATAGCGCCAACAGTTTACTTTTATTTACTGTATTTCTTTGATTCAACAGTAACACAGTTCATATAAAATGCCAAGCTTCATCTGTGCATCAACAAAAGTAAACATCCCCTTTAATTTCAGTGATAGTAATGGAAATCAATAGAGCATAAATCATTAATTTTGATTTTTGAAGACCCCTACTTGCTATAACAAAACACTTCAGGAATGATTTACTAAAGGCAAATAGGCAGTTAACTTTGCAAGGGAAGTTGCACTTTTCAAGGAGATTTGTCCCAGAGGTTAGTAAATTACATCCTATACGCACAGTTGATCCAGAGGAAGGCACAAAACCCCAGCAAAGCATGATCCAATTTGCTCCAGCAGGGGAAAAAATCCTTCCCGATCCCCCAAGAGGCACGGATATTCCCTGGATCAACTTTACCTATAAATCTTAATATCTGGTTACAGGTGTGGACTGACCGTTCGGGCAGTTTGGCCGTGGAAGGGGGCCCGCTGGCGCCGCCTGCTGAAACTCTCAGGGGTCCAGCCAGGGAAAGCAAACTTGCCGTTGCAGGCCTGCAGCGACAGTGGCATACCAGCGGGGGGCGGGGGTGTGTGTCAGTCCTGCCACCCCGTCTCTCCTGGCCCTAGGACAGCCCTGCCAGAGTACTCTACAGTTAAGAAAAAATCACAGCCAGCCCCTTTTCATAGATCCTTCCTATATTGTGTCAGTGTTATTGTATACCGATTCTGTAAGTATCTTATTAGCTCCGCTAATAGACAGTAGACTGTGGATCTCCTGGGAGTGCAGGGGGGCTGTGCAATGTAAAGGGGAGCTGTATAATGGGGGGCTGTGTAATGTAAAGGGGGCTGTGCAATGTATGGAGGGGCTGCATAATGTATAGGGGGGTGTCTAATGTGCACGGGGGCTACTTAATGTAAAGGGGTTCTGTGTAATGTAAAGGGGTCTGTGTAACGTAAAGGGGGCTGTAGAATGTAAAGGTGGATGTATAACATGCAGGCGGGGGGGGGGCTGTGGAGTGTGCAGGGAGGCTGTAGAGTGTGCAGGGGGCTGTTTAATATGTAGGGGGCTGCATAATGTGCAGGGGGCTGTATAATGTAAAGGGGGCTGTTTAATGCACAGGGGGGCTGTGTAATGCGCAGGGGGCTGCAGAATGTAAAGGGGGCTGTGTAATGTAAAAGGGCACTGCAGAATGTGCAGGGGGGGTGTATAATGTAAAGGGGGCTGTGGAATCTGCAGGGGGGCTGTGTAATATAAAGGGGTTGTGTAATGCGCAGGTGGGCTGTGTAATGTAAAGTGGGCTGTGCCATTTAGTATTTACTGTTCTAAATAAACACTATTGTTGTCTGCTGTGTTCAGACTTTGCAACATGCAGAGAGTTTGTTTTTATTTAAGAGCAGACAAAATTAAAAAATGTAGTTCTTCTGACTGCTTGGGCTTTTTGATGAAAACCATGGGCAGTAATCGTGATGCATCGCGGAATCAAATTGTTGACAGGATAATCGTATCATGAGACCAGTGAAGATTCACACTTCTTGTATCTGCAGGGGCAGTGGCCGCCCTTACAAAATATGGCTGCACGCTAACTTTAACTGTAGGCTGGGCTCGGGCAGGCTCATCGGGCAAGACTCGGGAGTTTAGCAGGCTTAACAAGGGCTTGGACAGAAGGCGGGGCACGGAGTGACGTCATGGAGTGGTGGGACTCAGGAGTCACAGCGCGGGCTGATCTACCAAAGGGCTAACTGAGTAACTTACCTTCCTACACACTTACTGGAGCCTGTACTGGGTAAGCCACAAATGATACAGCAGAGTGTTCAGCAGCTTTGCCCTGGGCCCTGTCATACTGACCTTGAAAACCAACATCTGTGACACGGACTGGGTCGGAGTTAGGAAAATATCACATGTATATGTTTGCAAAAATTCTTCTAAATCAGAATTGATCTACAGGTGTTCTCTTTTTTGTGAGTTGAAACCTAATAATCCATCGTAAGATTAGAGTGATCTTCTGTGAGAGGCAGCCTGGAAAGGCAATCTCTGACCATCTGTCAGGAAATGTTCTATCCGCTGGTAAGACCTGTTATTTGGCATGCAGTACTGAGGTCCACCAGCAGGTGTCTCCTGGCAGTTTGGAACTGTCAGGAGAGCTTTTCCCTGTTAATAGTATATCATCTTTGGGCCGCAGTACTGGCGTCCACCAGCGGATGGATCCCAGCAGTGTGGAGCAGACAGTACCTCCTACAATCAGGTGTCACTTGAGGCCAATCACAGGCCTATAAATACCCGGCAAACATTCACATGTTTGCCTTGATTTCTTCATTGCCTCCTGACCTGCTAGCAATCTGATCCTGTGCCCTGAACCTGATCCTGTCTCCCTGTCTCGGACTCTATCCTGTCCCACCTGTTACCTTGCATCTCTGCCTGCAGTCTGACCCATCCATCCTCTCCCTGTCCTGTGTTCCATACCCCATCAGCTGATCTCCCTGTGTATGACCTTGGCCTGGCTTACGTTTATGTCTCTAGAACATCCCCTGTCCATCTGCTGATCTGCTGTGTATGACCCTGGCCTGGCTATTGTTTATGAACCTGGTATTTCCCATTTATTGCACTTATCTGTCTGTTGTTATTTGTGGGTCTCTGTCTGTCTTTGGTTATTGCACTGTGTCATATTGGAGTTGGTTGTATTATATAACTCACTTTCTTTAATAAATTATTATATTTTCACTTATATACGTTTGGGTGTCCTCTGTCGCAGATCACACGGTTCTGGTCACACCTGTTCATGACACCATCTCTTCACAGTCTCTGACCATCTCCTCTATCATGTACTCAATCTCTGATCATTTCCTGTATCATGTCCTCAGTCTCTGACATCTCCTGTATCATGTCCTCAGTCTCTGACATCTCCTGTATCATGTCCTCAATCTCTGACCATCTCCTGTATCATGTCTTCAGTCTCTGACCATCTCTTGTATCATGTCCTCAGTCTCTGATCATTTCCTGTATTATGTCGGCATTCTCTGATACTCGTCTGTATTACGTCCACAGTCTCTTGCAATGTGCTGTATCATGTCCACAGTATAATATTCTTGAAAACATTACACATTTTTGTAGGTGTTTTTACTTTTTAAAGTGGGGGTGCCAGATATAGGATCCGCCCCGGGTGACAAATGCTCCAGGTATGCCTCTGCACATCATTACATGTTGCACCATGCACCTCTGCATACTGGGCCTGCTGCAATCCTCCTAGATCCACCCGGATAAGGCAAAGCCGCCACCGCTTCCCTTAAGAGTCCCTCCCTTGCCTCAGCAAATAGGCCCCATAATGGTGGAAGAGGAGATGACACACCAGCCAGCCACAGCAGGGCCAAGATGCCAGCCAGCCACCCACGGTCGATGGCCCACCCACAACAGGGCCAGGGTGCCAACCAGCCACCCACAGTGACCCACCCACAGCAGGGTCAGGGTGCCAGCCAACCATGATGACTCACCCACAGCAGGGCCAGGGTGCCAGCCAGCCACCCACGGTGACTCACCCACAGCAGGGCCAGGGTGCCAGCCAGCAAGCCACCTGTCAGAAACCATGAATCGGACTGAGACAGAAGTACAGTAAATCACACTTGTTTAATAATAATTAAAAAAAAGGTAAACAGAGTAAATGTAGTCAAAACATAGCCAGAGTTCAGGACCTGCAACGGATAATCAGACAAGCCAAAATGTCAGGGAGCCAGAGGTGAGCGTAATAGAACAGCAAGCAGGATCTGGAGCCAGAAGAAATGTCAGCCAAGCAAGTCCTTAACCACTGACCGAGCCTCTTTTTGAAATGTGTCGTTTACAAGTTAAAAACAGTTTTTTTGCTAGAAAATTCCTTAGAACCCCCAAACATTATACATTTTTTTCTTAACACCCTAGAGAATAAAATGGCGGTCGTTGCAATACTTTCTGTCACACCGTATTTGCGCAGCGGTCTTACAAGCGCACTGTTTTGGAAAAAATACACTTTTTTGAATAAAAAAATAAGACAACAGTGAAGTTAGCCCAATTTTTCTTTATATTGTGAAAGATAACATTACGCTGAATAAATTCCATGTCACGCCATGCCCATTCCATGTCACGCTCGTGGAATGGGAACAAATTTTTACCCTTAAAAATCTCCATAGGCGACGTTTAAAAATTCTACAGGTTGCATGTTTTAAGTTACAGAGGAGGTCTAGGGTTAGAATTATTGCTCTCGCTCTACCGATCGCAGTGATACTTCACATGTGTGGTTTGAACACCGTTTTCAAGTATGTGTTCGCTTCTGCGTGCGAGCTCGTCAGGACGGTGTGCGTTTAAAAATTTTTTTTTATATATTTTACCTTTTATTTTTTATTTTTACAGTGTTTTTAAAAAAAAAAAAAAATTGTGTCACTTTTATTCCTATTACAAGGAATGTAAACATCCCTTAATCCCTAAGAGCCCTTGCACACTGGGGCGGGGGGCGGCGTCGGCGGTAAAACGCCGCTATTATTAGCAGCATTTTACCGTCGGTATGTGGCCGCTAGCGGGGCAGTTTTACCCCCCGCTAGCGGCCGAGAAAGGGTTAAATACCGCCACAAAGCGCCTCTGCAGAGGCGCATTGCCGGCGGTATAGCCGTGCCGTCCCATTGATTTCAATGGGCAGGAGCGGTAAAGGAGCGGTATACACACCGCTCCTTCACCGCTCCGAAGATGCTGCTGGCAGGACTTTTTTTACCGTCCTGCCAGCGCATCGCTCCAGTGTGCAAGCCCTTGGGGCTTTCACACTGGGATGACAGCAGCGGCACTTTCAGGGCGGTTTGCAGGCGCTATTATTAGCGCAATAGCGCCTGCAAACCGCCCCAGTGTGCAAGGGCTCTAATAGAAAAAAAGCATGACAAAACATCTGAATTATGAGATCTGGGGTCAAAAAGACCTCAGATCTCATATTTACACTAAAATGCAATAATAAAAAAAAAAATGTTGTCATTAAAAAAAAAAAAAAAATGTCCCTTAAAGAGCTATTGGCGGAAGTGACGTTTTGACATCGCTTCCACCCTGTAAGAGTCCCTGCTCTCCAGGGACTTGGAAAATATGAGAATATCATTGAGATAAACCACCACACATAACTGCAACATATCTCGGAGGACATCTTTAATAAATTCCTGGAAAACTGCCGGGGCGTTACAAAGGCCAAAAGGCATTACGAGGTACTCATAATGACCTGTTCTGGTATTAAATGCAGTTTTCCACTCGTCGCCCTCCTTAACCCTCAGGAGATTGTATGCCCCTCTCAAATCAAGCTTTGTGAAAACCGTTGCTCCCTTGAGGCCGTCAAATAACTTCATAATCAATAGAATCGGATAGGCATTCTTAATCGTGAAACGATTGAGACACCTAAAATCAATACAAGGTCTCAGTTCACCACTCTTCTTCTTCACAAAGAAGAAACCAGCACCAGCAGAAGACGAGATTTGCGGATGAAACCTCGAGAAAGTGCGTCTGCAACATACTCCTCCATGGTCTTATCCTCCAAGACCGACAAAGGGTAAACCAGGCCACGATGGGGTATGGCACCAGGTTAAAGGCCAATTGGGCAATCATACAACTGATGTGGAGGCAAAGCACCAGCTTGACCATTGTCAAAGACATCGCTAAAATCGTGGTACTTCTCTGGCAGGGAGGGGAGTGAAGAGGTACACAGGACCTTGGCTATCTTCTGGAAGCATATCTTACTGCATTGTGGTGACCAGTAGAGAACCTCAGCATGGAGCCAATCAACAGAGTGGTTGTGCCTCTGTAACCAAGGATAACCAATAACCAGCGGAAACTTAGGTGAGGAAATAACTTTGAATTGGATTATCTCATGGTGAAGAGCCCCTACGGCCATGGACAACGGAACAGTCTCATGAGTCACATGGGCAGGCTGTAGACGTCTCCCATCAAGAGCCTCAATGGCAAATGGAGTGTCACGCAGCTGCAGCGGAATCAAGTGCTTTGATACAAAGGCAGCATCAATGAACAGGCATGCAGCCCCAGAACCAATTAGAGCCTGTATCTCGACAGACGACTCAGCCCAAGAAAGGGTAACCAAAACCAGGGGCTTATCCTTCTGGATAACTGGGGACGAAACAACGCCACCTAAGGTCTGTCCATGACAGGACCTCAAGGTACGGGCGTTACCTAGATGGGTAGGACAAGACTTCAAAAAATGACCTGCCTGCCACAATAAAGGCACAGTCTCTCCCTCCGCCTAAGGGTTCTCTCATGCGCAGAGAGACGCGTGAAGCTCAAATGCATGGGTTCATCTTCACAGACCGACCCAGTACCAGGAGGCATGGGAGGTGAGGGAGGGAAGGGTGGGTCTGCAAAGTTCGGAGACAAATGTACAGGAGACTTCCGCAAGCGCTCCTTAAAATTAAGTCTTTTTTTGAGTCTGGAGTCAATGAGGATTGCAAACATGATCAACTTCTCCAGCTCAGTGGGTATATCTTGGGCTTATTTCTCATCATTGATGGTATCCGAGAGACCATGAGAAAAAGCAGCCATGAGGGGCTTATTCCTCCAAACAACCTCTGCTGCCAGAGTACAGAATTCAATGGCTTAGTCAGCAACAGTTCTCATACTCTGTTTGATGGACATGAGGCACTTGCCAGCAGAAGCAGAGCATGCGGGAACGTCAAATACCCTTTTAAAAGAAAACACAAACTCAGGGTATCTCAAGACAACAGGTTTTTGCGTCTCCCATAGAGGGTTTTCCCAGGCTAAGGCTCTCTCAGAAAGCAAAGATATCACGAAACCTACTTTGCTTCTGTCCGTGGGAAACGCCTGGGACAGCATCTCAAAGTATATCTCAACCTGGTTGAGAAACCCTCTGCATTGCACTGGATCACCCCCAAATTGCTGGGGAAGCAGAGCAGAACCAGACATACCTCTTATATAGGTAATACTCGAGGCAGGTGCCTGCACAGAGACTGGAGCAGCAGAAGGGATGGCCTACAACACAGGTTGTACCGGAGCAGCCACAGTGAGAGATTCCAGGTGAGCCGTGCGACTCAGAAGCGTTTGTAATGTCATGGCAAACTGATCCATGCAGTGATCCTGCTCATCCAATCTGGATAAAATATATTCAAAAAGTGGATTGACTGCATCTTCTGAATTTATGGCCTTCGCCTACTGTCAGAAACCATGCATCAGATTAAGACAGAAGTAGAGTTAAATCACACTTGTTTAATAATAATAAAAAAAAGGTAAATAGAGTAAATGTAGTCAAAACATAGCCAGAGTTCAGGAACCTGAACGGATAGTCAGACAAGCCAAAACGTCAGGGAGCCAGAGATGAGCGTAGTAGAACAACAAGCAGGATCTTCAGCCAGAAGGAATGTCAGCCAAGCAAGCCTTTAACAGGAACACAGGAGAGCGTTTCTAGAGATGTGACCAGGGCGAAGGCAGAGATCATCTGGGCTGGACGGCTTAAGTAGGTAGAACTGATGAGCAGGATATCATCAACAGGTGAGTCACTGTGGAGAGATAGGAGCTGGCAATTAGCCAGCTTAGAGAAGGAAGGGCTAAGTACAGCCCTGACACCACCCACAGCAGGGAGCCAGCCATCCACAACAGTAAGCCACCCACCCACAGCAGGAATCAAGCCAGCCAGCCACAGAGGTCACAGGAGACAGCCACAGTACCCATAGTTAGGATTCGAGGAGCGCTACACAGTGTCAATTTTATTTCTAAATTTTGGTTGAGGCAGGGGTGAGAGTCATGGCATGGGAAGGGGGTCCCGTGAGAACCAGAGTGAATTAAGGTGTTCCCTGTACATTCTGTTAGAAAGAGGCCCCCTCCAGGTCCCATTAGACTTTTTTGTAGTCTCTCATGGGGCCTGGAGGGGGCTCTTTCTAACAGAGACTCTAATGGACACTGAAAGGGGCACCTCTGTTAGAGAGACCCCCCCTCCATGTCCCATTAGACTCTGTAGTTTCCACTAGGATCTGAAGGGGATGCTTTCTAACAGACTCTCTAATGGACACAGAGAGGGCCTCTGTTAGAGAGAGACCCCCCCTCCAGTTACCATTAGACTCTGTAGTCTCTAATTGGGCCTGGAGGGGATGCTTTCTAACAGAATTTCTGTTAGGAGGGCGGTATCTCTCTGTTAGAGAGATACCGCCCTCCCAGTCCCATTATACTCCTTTGTAGTCTCTAATGGGACCTGGAGGGGGGTCTCTTTCTAACAGAGACTCTCTAATGGTCACTGAGAGGGCCTATGTTAGAGGGAAACCCCCTCCAGGTCCCATTAAAGTTGCCCGCTTCAGGGGGCATGGCCAAGACCGGCATGTGAGAGGACGCACTTCTCACAGCTCCTGCCTGATCCGTCCATTGATCCTTCCCCGGCACCTCTGATCCTGCTTCCTTCGGCCCCCCAGCTGGCTACCGAGTCCCAGTACCTCCCGGACCTACCGCCAGCCCTCTGCACAAGAGGGAAAACCCGCCGAGGTCCATTGGAGATGGCGGGACCGGACTCCCAAGATGGCGCCGCGGCGCCCGCAGCCCTGGCTCAGCGCACACCTCAGACGACAGACAAGCTGAAAGACGGCAGCAGCAGGAAAAACCTGAAGCCACCGGGTAAGGAGCAGTATAGAGACATCCTATACTATACCCAGAAACTACAGGGTCCTGGAGCTGTGGATGCGGGGGGGGTCTGTTCATGGAGGGGGAGAGGCCGACATGCCAGCACAGGCGGACTGGGAGATGGACACAGTCAGCACTCCTAACCTCTTCATGGAGGATGGAGTTCGCCCTCCCTCTCCCCCCCTTCAGAAGATATATCAGAGACTATAGAGCAATCAACATTAGCTGAAATTTTGAAAGCGGTTCATATGTGCACAGCTACAGTTATTGTCATGAAAGACCAGTTGGGGGGCATTAGAGAAGAGATGTCCTTTCTCAGACAAGACCTGCAAAAGGTCAGGGAAAGGGCCACGGCAGTGGAAAGCAGAGTGAGTGACATAGAAGACAGAATACCTCCTCTTGCACAAGAAGCCAGAGCAGCACACCGCATGGCCCAAGACACATATAATAGAGCTGAGGACACTGAAAATCGTTTACGCAGGAATAACGTTTGCATTGTGGGGCTCCCCGAAAAATCCGAGGGTAAAGATCCCACTACCTTCGTGGAAAATTGGCTTATTGAAATCTTTGGCCGGGATGCATTTTCCCCCTTCTTTACAGTGGAGAGAGCTCACAGGGTCCCTGGCCGGCCTCCAACGCAGGGGGCTCCTCCCACATCACTGCTGGCCAAGCTACTACACTATCGGGACAGGGAAGCAGTATTATGCTGCGTCCGTGAGGCAAATATTAAGTTCAATGGCTCAGAGCCACACCTGGCTGAGGAGGGAGCGCTGGAGGTGGCGAGGACACACAGGACGGAGCCCAGGGGAGCCTGGAGTGGGTCTTTGATTTCTGAAGAGTAGAAGATTTGATGTGGCGAAGTGCCCAACCACTGCCTAGAAGACCCATGGTGGAGAGACACATTGGGATCCCTCCTTATCAAAGACCCGAGGCTGGGGTAGATAGCCACACGCCTGTATGATCTCTGTAACAAGAGATCATAGGCGCTGGTAAGGGACAGTATTTTTATTGGTGGAGGAACCCTTCTGTCACCACGTTCTTCTGGGTGCTATGGTCGTATGACTTACATCGCATGGATGCTTGTCTCACCTACCTTTGAAGGAGTGTTCTGCCAGTGAACTTTTTCTTTCCCTTCATGCTTTTGGAATGGACTGAATTTACCCATATATCCATGTTTTATTTATTTTGTTTGATGTAATTTAAATATTTTTCTCACTGCTTGTCACTATATTATGGGTGTATAACCCTCACATTGAGAGGAGATTGAATTGTTTCATTTTCATTTATCATTTAAGTTTTATATCGCAGCTACTTTTGTTTTTTGTATATCATAGTGTGGGTGTCTCACATTCTATAGTTGCGGCTTTGTGTCATTCGATTTTTCATACACTGTACACTTTATTGTATACAGGTTTCATGGGGATAGCGCAGTAATTTTTTACCTGTTTTATACATGTTACATAATTCCCCTGTAGTGATCCCACTGAAGACTTTCAGGATAGTTATTGCTATATTCCGTGAATTAATTTGGAAGAATAGACCCCCCAGGATAAAGTTAGAGCATATGCAACGCCCTAAAGATGATGGGGGCCTTGCACTCCCGAATCCATGGTTGTACTATCTAGCATCACAGTTGCAACACTTAATAGGCACCATGGTTCCAGAGGGTGACTCAGCAGATAGATCCCCTAGTGCTTCCGAAAGTATTATGCTCCATACCGTAGGTGGGAAATCAACTGCTCTGGAGGCATTGGCTTTTGGTAAACTCCCCCAAAAAAGTTTCCCCATGTATAGCCTCATACAGAAAGTATGGAACAAAATCAGTTATTTACAAGGGGCAACAGGTTTGATTGAATTCAGCCCTATTTGCGCAAATGAGTCCTACCCTGAACTGGCCAAACTGCGGCATGCGGAAAGGTGGAAGAGACATGGCATTTTTTACTTGATTCAAGTTACTAGTAACGGGAAATTATTGTCTTTTGAAACTTTGAGAGAGAAATATGGGTTACCACAGCATATGCAATTTTACTACATGCAGCTCAGACATGCTTTCACAGCCCAGTCAAGGACCTCTGAGTGGCATGTAGACTCTACTCCCATTCTGTCTCAACTTAAGACTGTGGAGATATCTAAAGGATTCATCCCCCAGTGTTATTGCACACTTCTGAGCAAGTACCTCTTAAAGCACCCTCTTGCAGTTAAAAGAAAGTGGGAGGAGGCCCTACAATCAGTTGCTATCTGTTCTCCTATAATGCAGGAATGCTCTGAGGAACAAATGAGTCAGGCAACATGGATGGTTGGAAACCATAATTCACCATAAACGGAGACAATGGGGAAGCGGTATTAACGGCACTATTGTGAGCAAACTCCACCCAAGGTAAGAGGTCTGACCAGTTGTTATGGTGGTCAGAAATATAGCAAAGTAGAAACTGCTCCAAGGACTGGTTGGCTCGTTCTGCGGCCCTATTAGCCTGCGGGTGATACACAGAAGACAAGGAAAGCTGAATTCCCAACTGTGCATACAAGGCTCGCCAAAACCTGGATACAAACTGGCTACCCCTGTCCGAGACGATAACCTTGGGTAACCCATGTAATCAAAGATCTCTCGAGCAAAAATGGATGCCAGTTCTTTGGATGTGGGCAACTTATTAAGTGGCATTCAATGTGACATTTTCAAGAACTGGTTAACCACCAGAAAGATAACTGTGTTGCCCTGGGAGTTGGGTAACTCCACAATAAAATCCATAGACAGGTGGGTCCAAGGCCTCTTTCTATTGGGTATGGGTTATAGGAGGCCCACTGGAAGGTGTCGTGGTTGTCAGGGCTGGCTCAGCCCTTCCTTCTCTGAGCTGGCCGCTCAGCTGTCGGCTAATTGCCAGCTCTCTTCTCTCTCCACAGTTAACCAGCTGTTGTGGATCTGTTCGTCAGTCAAAGACGTCCAGCTCACTTCTTTCCTGCCTTCGCCTTGGTCACATCACAAGAAACCATCTCCTGCATTCCTGTTTAAAGACTGGCTTGATGACATCCCTTCTGGTTCCTTATCTTTTTTTTTTTTTTTAAACAATAGATTTTTATTGAATTTCACTTTGTACATTACAGAGCATTCAATATATGCATTTCTCAAATTATACAAGGTGATTATGCCTATACAACACTTACTACATATATAATCAGGAAAATACATCATGTGTTCAAGCTACTGATTGGATTGTATGCTTGACCTCCGTAAGAGGTACAGCCCGTCACCCCCTTTGGGTTCACACTGTGACCAGGCTTATTGCTGGGTACCTGCATAGTAGCTTGCCGTGGGTCCTATGAAGGATCCACGGGAAGGTAGGCTGTGAGCAGTAAGTGCTATCAATTCGGGGTTATAAAACACAAACAAAGATATATAGTTGTCGTAAATGCAGAGTGCAGAGTTATCCCCACACACCCAACACACCACCATTAGTTGCTCTTTGGTAAGTATCCAACCTATGCAGGTTGAAAGATTCTATTAGTATACCACCGCACCAGAGGCATTCATGTGCTTTAGCGTATCAGTAAGAGGATTTCATGAATGTGAGGAGGCGTATTTTGAGGATCTCCAAATTTCCAACTGTTTATGGAAATTCGGGGATCCTCCTTTAGTGTAGGCAAGAGCTCTTTCCATTGTATATTGGGCGTTTACCCTAGAGATAACTTCTTCTATTTTAGGGGGTGCTAGTGGAAGCCATTCTTTTGCTATTGTAATACGTGCCGCAAATAATATATGGATTACTACTTTCCTCATTAGGGGGGGATAGGCTTCAATACCCAGGCTCAGCAGCGTTAGCGCTGGTTCAAGTTTGAGATGGATATTGGTAACATTGTAGATGAGGGATTGGACCTCCTCCCAGAATGGTTGGATGTTTTTACAGCTCCAAAATATGTGGAGAAGATTGCCTGTTGATTGGCACTCTCTCCAGCATAGTGCTGAGATGGAGGGTTTCATCTTGTTCAGTCGGGAGGGTGTGAGGTACCACCTATGTAGTAATTTTTGCGCGTTATCCCAGTGGTCTATGCAAGAGGAAGATTTGCTGTTGTGTTTTATAGCTATGTGCCATTGATGCAGGGCATATTCCCTTTGAAGGTCCCGCTCCCACTTATGCATATTAGGTAATTTAGCCTGTAGATAGGTAGGGCAAGCGAATGTGTAAAACAAGGAGATGCCTTTGCGAGTAGGGGGGGATTTATTGAGCAGGAATTCCCATAGGATCTGTGGGATTATGATCGGACGGGTCAGATTGGAGTATGAGTAGTGGTTTAGTTGGAACAGTTTGTATTTATCAAGTTCATCTGTTGTATAAAGGTCATTATTATAGAAGTGTACTCCCTGTTTCTTCCAGCTGTAGGCTGAGAAGTTCGGTATTAGGTACTCATATGCTGCTAGTGGTATTCTTAATGTGCAGGTTGGAATGTCCGTGAATTTAGTATTCACTAGGGAGGACCATGCATGAACAGTAGATTGTATGGCTGGGTATGAGGGAACGTTGGGTTTGTGATGGAGGCTAGCGGCTATAGCTAGTGCTGGTAGATCGTGACCAGGGGTCACTGTACGTTCAATATCTGACCATTTATTGTCCGTTTGACATGAGAACCAGTAGCGCATCTGGTCCATTAGTGCAGCTTTATAGTATAGTTGAGCATTGGGGAGGCCAACTCCGCCTAGGTGTTTGGGTTTATAAAGCTGTGCTAATGCGATCCTCGGTTTTTTTCTGGCCCATATAAATTTTTTAAGTAGTTTATCTATGTGTGTAAAGAATTGCTGGGGGATAGGGATGGGTACGTTCCTGAAGACATAGAGCAGTTTGGGCATTACTTGCATTTGATATGCAGCTATCCTCCCCAGCCACGTAAGTGGAAGTTTACTTATTTGGTTTAGTTCTGCTTCCACTTTGAGCAAGAGTGGAGGGAAATTGCAAGAGTAGATGTTGGTGGAGGAGGAGGACAGCTGCACACCCAGATATGTAATTGAAGGCGGGTCCCAGGTGCATGGAAAAATTTCCTTTAGTCTGGGCTTTGTTTTTTCAGGTATGTTGATGGTTAATGCAAAGCATTTATTAGTGTTGACCTTGTAGTAGGAAGCATTTCCAAACTTATGTAAGAGGGAGTTAATAGCAGGTAAGGATTTAATCGGATTAGTTAATGTTAAGATAATGTCATCAGCGAAGAGTCCTATTTTGTGGGATTCGTGACCAGTGTCGATGCCCTCTATCGCAGCATCACCTCTTACATATTCTGCTAGTGGCTCTATAATTAGGGAGAAGATTATTGGCGAGAGTGGGCATCCCTGCCGGGTACCATTAGATAATCTGAAGGGGTCTGAGAGCAACGTGGAAGTATAGATTTGTGCTGTGGGGTTCGTGTATAAAGACATGATGGCTGAGTGGATCAGGCCCTAGATGCCAAATTTGTGCAAGGTCCTAGACAGGTAACCCCAGTGGACCCTGTCGAAGGCCTTTTCCGCATCTAAGGCCAGGAATATGCTAGGTACCTTTTTGGTTTCAGCCATTCTCAGGAGGTTCAACATACGTCTGGTTCCGTCCGGCGCCTGCCTGCTTTTGACAAAGCCGACCTGATCCAGTCCTATAAGGGAAGGGGTGATGTCTTTCAATCTATTTGCTAGGATTTTAGCATAGATTTTGAGGTCCGAATTCAAGAGGGATATGGGTCTAAAGTTTTGGGGGTTTGATGTGTCCTTGCCATTTTTCGGTATTGTGACTATAACAGCTTGTAGCATCTCTCTGGGGAAGCTGCCTGATGTGGCCGCTATGTTGAAAACCTTAACTAGTGCAGGGGTGAGAGTCTGGGTGAGTGCCTTGTAGTACTCGGTGGAAAATCCATCCGCACCTGGTGATTTATGCATGGGTAGAGCTGCGATTACTGTTTCTACTTCTTGGTGTGTAATGGGGGAGTTTAGTTTTTGTAGAGACGCTTTGTCCACCGAAGGTAGGCGAATTCCGTTAAGGAACTCGTCTATCTCCGCGTTTGTGGGCTGGTGCGTTGCGGGGTCATTGCTAAGATTGTACAGGGATTCATAGTATTCTTTAAATACGTTAGCTATGTCCTTGGGGTTTTGGAATACAGTGTCGTTGATGTGATGCCTAATTTGAGCGATATTCAAGCGTGCTTGTTTTTTCTTTAGTTGGGCTGCTAATAATTTTCCCGAGCGGTTATTCTGGGAGTAGTAAGTAAGTTTTAGTTTTTTAAAGTACGTTTCGTAATCTGCTCGAAGTTCCTGCCTCAGTTCCTCCCGGCAGGTGGTAAGCCGGGAAAGAACCTAGTTGGTTCTGGTACTGGGATTTTTGTGTTTCAGCTCTAGATCTGCTATAGTGTCATGGAGTTGTGACATATGGTTCATTTTTTTTTTCCTCTCTCTAGAAGCAATCTGAATGAGGACACCTCGAGCAAAAGCCTTATGAGCACACCATATTGTCATTGGGGAGCATTCCTCAGTATCGTTAAAGTTAAAATACTCATTCACTTTTTTTGCTATTTCATCCCTAATTTTGGGTTGCGATAGGAGATATGTGTTATTGCGCCACAGTGGTTTTTGAGTGGTCTTGCTGCCATCCACAACCTCAATTGTCACAGGAGCGTGGTCAGACCAGGTGATGTTATGGATGTCAGCGGTCTGGACCTTCTGTAGCGTGTGCATATCCGTAAAGAAAAAATCTATTCTAGAGTAGCTGTTATGGACTGCCGAGAAGTGCGTACAATCTCTTTCGGTGGATCTCAGGCAGCGCCAGGGATCAAAAAGCCTTTCCTCATGACAGAGGGCTCCCAAAGAAGGCCTCTGCCTAAGAGCCACAGAAGAAGTGTCCCACTCTGCATTCATAACCATATTAAAATCGCCACAGACAATTAAGCTACCTTTCTGCATTTTTTTTGCCATTGTGAGTACTTTACGAATAAATTTTAGAGATCTCACATTCGGTGCATACAGATTTACCAGGGTATAGGTGACATGGTCCATTTCAGCCACTAGGATGATAAAGCGGCCTCGAGGGTCAACATGAACCTGCAAGAGAGAAAAGGTTAATCTGTCCCTGATAGCTATTAGGACTCCATTCTTCTTAGTGTTGTTGTTGGCTGTGATTACTTGCTGAAATTTGGGATGTGAGCATTTTGGTGGTTTCGTGCTGGAAAAGTGAGTCTCTTGAGCACATAGGATGTCGCAGTTCGCTTCCATGGCAGTTTTCCAAAGGGCTTTTCTTGTGTAGGGACTGTTCAGGCCTCTCACATTGAAGGTCATCAGTTTAAGATTCATGTAGGTGGTAGAAGGTGCAACTATGCCATCTGGTGGTGGAGATGGGCGTTGAAGGTGACGTAGGTGGCGTGTCCAGCGCGCAGGGAGCCCCCCGCACCCCTGCCTCATGCTGAGCAGAGAAACTTGTGGTATCAGGAACCATAAAAACTTGGTGAGATCCTATAACGTATAGATCGCATCAAACACGGAGAACATGTTACGGACAACATCTCGTAACTTGAGTTGGGGTACTAGAGTAGAAGGTCAAAAAGAAGAATAAAAAATAAAAGAAAACAGTCGAACGGGCGGTTGTTCTGTGAGCATTACACTTGCTGTGCAGGGTGAAGGCACAAAGATTAGGGTATATCTGGTATACCGAGTACTTTAAGAGTAGGTTGGAGGCTTGTGAGAGGTGGTTCTTCTTTGCCGGTTGAGGGTGCTGTGCCTCCCGTGTAGAGGGTCAGGGTCTGCTAGTTCACCATTCTCAGGCAGCAATTTCCATTTTCGGAGGAGCTCCAGGCCTTTATCAAGTGATGTGATCGCATGCGATTCGTTATGCATATCCACGATTAGCTTGGCTGGGAAGCCCCACTTATAGATGACTTTATGGTTACATAGAATTTTGGTAATTGGTACCAGGTTGTGCCGTGCTGTAAGAGTCGCTTGTGACAGGTCAGCATGCAATGCAATCCCGGTAAACGGGTCAGGAAGAGCAGGGTGTTGTCTGGCGTACCTCATCAGTTGATCTTTGATATGGTAGAAGTGGATGCGTGCGATAACATCCCTGGGGATCTGGGCAGGCAGGAAGGATGGCTTCGGAAGTCTGTGGGCCCTGTCAATTGTTAAGTCCGCAGATCCTAGTGCAGGGAGGGCCGTTATCATGAGCTTTTGAAGGTAAGCCGTAAGTTCAGCCGGCTTGACCGACTCAGGGACACCTCTGAATTTGATGTTGTTCCTGCGGGCCCTGTCTTCAATGTCGGCCATTTTAAGTCGCATGGTTTGATCTCTTCCTCAACATCAAAGTGTGCATCCACTAGCTCGTTATGTGCCAAAGTGAATTCTTCCATTTTCTTCTCCACATGTGTTACTCTGGTAGAGACTGCTGCCACTTCACGTTTGGTGGTATGCATAAACGCTGCCATATCGCACAGGAGGGCCCCTCTTAGTGTTTGTAACATCTCCTTCATGGTGGTGTCTAATATGGGCTTTCCTGAGGTGGGGAAGGCATCTAGCTGCTGCGTATAAGCAGAGGATTCCTCCATATCTTCCCCCTCCAGCCCTGAGCTATCCCGGGTCTCATCCTCTTCCCCAATCCTCCTTTTTTGCTTGGCAGGGCTGCTAAATGGGGAGGATGGCAGCGGATGGTCACTGGCATTTGACTCACCCGAGGATGGCACTGGATGGCTGTGTGGCTGTGCTGTGGAGGCTGATGAGCGGCTCTCCGCGCCGGCGCCATCTTGGAAATCCCGGGCCATGCTGAGGGGATAGAAATCCGTCAGTTTTCTTGGTCCTTCTCTGTCCTTACGTTTGGACATCGCTGCCGCTGTGTGCCCCACGTCCTAAGGAGTCGATAGATGTGTGTTAGGGGTGTTGTAATGCGCTGTGAGCCGCTTAATGTCGCCCGTTGTAGCAGAGCTTAGGTGTCACACATCCATCAGCTCTGGCTGCCGGCTCCGCCCCCCCCCGGTTCCTTATCTTGCTTGCTGTTCCTCCACTTGGATCCCTGACTTCTGGCCTGGCTAATTACCCGATCTGGTTACTGAACTCTGGCTTGGCTGACTACCCCATCCGGTTACTGGACTCTGGCTATGTTTTGACTACGCTTACTCTATTTACCTATTTATTTTTATTGATAAACAAGTGTGATTTAACTGTACTTCTGTCTCGGTGTTGTTCATGGTTTCTGACAGTAGGCAAAGGCCATGAATTCAGAAGATACAGTCAATCCACTTGTTGGTAATATTTTTAGCCAGATTGGATGAGCAAGATCACCGCATGGATGATCGCACCTGGAATCCCCCACTGTGGCTGCTCCGGTACAACCTGAGTTGCAGGCCGTCCCTGCTGCTGCTCAAGTCTCTGTGCAGGCACCCGCCTTGAGTATTACCTCTATTAGAGGTATGTCTGGTTCCGCCCTGCTTCCCCAGCGATTTGGGGGCGATCCAGTTCAATGCAGAGGGTTTCTCAACCAAGTTGAGATATACTTTAAGATGCTGCCCCAGGCGTGTCCCACGGACAGAAGCAAAGTAGGGTTCGTGATATCTTTGCTTTCTGAGAGAGCCTTGGCCTGGGCTAACCCTCTATGGGAGACGCAAAAACCTGTTGTCTTGAGTTACCCTGAGTTTGTGGCCTCCTTTAAAAGGGTATTTGATGCCCTCCTCAACCTCTTTCCACAAGACTATACCAGATCACAACTCCGACTTCTCCTACAATTATTCACAGCAGCCAAACAGACAATAGCTAAGGCCTGGAAAACCCCCACTCTTAACATAGCCGAAACAAAGAATAGGATTACCCAAGCAATGATACATAGCAAAACAGAGGCAAAAATCCTAGATAAGGCCACCCAACACAACAGAGTCTGGCGACCCTGGGTGGAACACTTTTTACCAACAGATATCGACGAGGACCTGGTAACGCTTTAAGCAGACCTGGATGTCATCCCGAGACTCTATTTTGGCACCTGCACCCGCGCAGGCTAGCCGGCACCCCCCTCTTCCCCCTTCTCCTACTTACTACTTTCCCGCTTACACCCCCTCTTTACTTCCCCTCTTTTCTTATAATTTCACCTCTCCATTCCACCCTACCCTCCAAAACTGAAAATGAATAATATACTCTGTTACTAGCAATACTTTTTAGGGCCCCCCCACCACTGTTATTGGGGATTGACCCGGATTTATAGTGTTAAAAAAGGGATCATACCTCCCTTTCATCTCTCAAATATATACGTACTTAGTTCCAACATGCCGCACAACTTAGAATTATACATGTTATTCTAGTACTTAGTTTCCATTAAGCCAAAATTTCATGCATTATTTTTATGTTCACTGTCATATATTCAATTGAAACTATGTATGGAACTTAATGTAACAGCTGTATGTGAATTTTCCAATAAAATATTTGAAAAGAAAAGGGTATTTGATGTTCCCACGCGCTCCGCTTCTGCTGCTAAGTGTCTCATGTCCATCAAACAGAGTACGAGAACTTTTGCCGACTACGCCATTGATTTCCGTACTCTGGAACAATGAGGCCCTCGTGGCTGCTTTTTCTCATGTTCTCTCGGATTCCATCAAGGGTGAGATAGCAGCCTGAGATATACCCACTGAGCTGGAGAGACTCAGAGAAAGACTTTCTTTTAAGGAGCGCTTGCGGAAGCCTCCTGTACATTTGCCTCCGAGCTTTGCAGTCCCACCTGTGCCTCCCTCACCTCCCATGTCCCCTGGTACCAAGTCGGTCAGTGAAGATGAACCTATGCACTTGGGCTTCATATGTCTCTCTGCGGATGAGAGAGCCTTTAGGAGGAGGGAGAGGTTGTGCCTTTATTATGGCCAGGCAGGTCACCTTTTGAAGTCTTGTCTTACCCATCCTGGGAACACTCGAACCTTGAGGTCCTGTCATGGACAGACCTTAGGTGGTGTTGTGTCGTCCACAGTTATCCAGAAGGAAAAGCCCCTGGTTTCGGTCACCCTTTCTTTAGCTAAGTCGTCTATCGAGATACAGGCTCTAATCGACTCTAGGGAGCAGGCCTGTTCATTGATGCTGCCTTTGTATCAAAGCACTTGATTCCACTGCAGCTGCGTGACACTCCACTTGCCATTGAGGCTCTTGACAGGAGACCTCTACTGCTTGCTCATGTGACTCATGAGATGGTTCCATTGTCCATGACCGTAGGGGCTCTTCACCATGAGATAATCCAATTCCAATTGATTTCCTCTCCTAAGTTTCCGCTGGTTATTGGTTATCCTTGGTTACAGAGGCACAACCCCTCTTTTGCTTGGCCCTGTGCTGAGGTTCTCTCCTGGTCACCACAATGCAGTGAAGCTTCCGGAACGTAGCCAAGGTACTGTGTACCTCTTCACTCCCCTCCCTGCCAGAGGAGTATCATGATTTTGGCCATGTCTTTGACAAAGGTCAAACGGGTAGTTTACCTCCACACCGGCCGTATGATTGCGCAATTGACCTTCAACCTGCTGCCACTCCCCCTCATGGTCGGGTTTACCTGTTGTTGGTCTTGGAGGATAAAGCCATGGAGGAGTATGTTGCAGACGCACTATCTCGAGGTTTCATCCGCAAATCTCGTCTCCTGCTGGTGCTGGTTTCTTCTTTGTGAGGAAGAAGAGCGGTGATCTGAGATCTTGCATTGATTATAGGGGTCTCAATCGTTTCACGATTAAGAATGCCTACCCGATCCCGTTGATTACAGAGTTATTTTAAGGGAGCAACGGTTTTCACTAAGCTTGATCTGAGAGGGGCTTACAATCTCCTGAGGATTAAGGAGGACGACGAGTGGAAAACTGCGTTTGATACCAGAACAGGCCATGATGAGTACCTCGTAATGCCTTTTGGCCTTTGTAACGCCAACGGCAGTTTTCCAGGAATTTATTAATGATGTCCTCCGAGATTTGTTGCAGTTATGTGCGGTGGCTTATCTCGATGATATATTCACATTTTCCAAGTCCCTGGAGAGCCACCACACAGATGTTTGTCATGTGCTTCAGAAATTAGGAGAGAACAATCTCTATTGTAAACTGGAGAAGTATGAGTTCCATCGGGAACAGGTTAAATTCCTGGGCTATGTCATTTCCACTGTAGGTTTTTCGATGGACCCAGAGAAACTTTCGGCAGTCCTACAGTGACATCGACCCCTGGGGTTACGTCCTCTGCAGCGTTTCCTGGGTTTTGCCAACTATTATCGGAAGTTTATTCGTAACTTCTCGTCTCTGGTAAAAACCCTGACCGATATGACCAGAAAGAACGGTAACCCACAGAGTTGGTCTCCGGAGTCCATTCAGGCCTTTTAAAATCTCAAGGCTGCCTTTGTTTCTGCTCCTGTGTTGGCACATCCTGATCCTACGTTACCGTTTATCCTTGAAGTTGATGCTTCTGAGACTGGTGTTGGGGCCCTTCTGTCTCAACGTCCTACCTCTGAGAGTGCTATGAATCCTTGTGGCTACTTTTCCAAGAAATTGTCACCTGTGGAGTGCAATTACAAGATTGGTGACAGAGAGCTGTTGGTGATCATTTTAGCCCTGAAAGAATGGAGTCCTCTCCTCGAAGGTACCACTGTGCCGGTTCTCATTCTTACTGACCATAAGAATGTCACAATCTTTTCTGAGGCTAAACGCCTCTCTCCCAGAAGGGCGCGTTGGGCTCTTTTCTTTTCAAGTTTCAATTACATTGTCTCATTCTTACCCGGTACTAAGAATATAAGGGCTGACGCCTTGTCACGACAATTTTCCTCCACTTCCAAGTTGGAGTCGGTTCTGGTTCCTATGATTCCTCCTGATCGTATTTTGGCTACGGTTCACACCAGTCTTACTTCTCCTTTGGGTGACAAAATTCTTGTTGCTCAGGTCGATGCTCCTCCTGAGAAACCTTGTGACCGCTGCTTTGTCCCAGAGTGTCTCCCTACTGCCGTTCTCCAGACTTACCATTCTCGCAAGGCAGCTGGCCACCCTGGGAAGAATCAACTCATTTGGGCACAAGTCCAGGAGGCTTTGCATCATGCTAATGATAGGTACAAATTCCATGCTGACCGCAGACGCCTACCTGCGCCTTCCTACCAGATTGGGGACAGGGTCTGGCTGTCATCTTGCAACCTTCGACTTCGTGTTCCCTCACTGAAGTTTGCACCTCGGTTTATTGGGCCTTTCCGTATCCTTCGCAGGATTAACCCAGTGGCTTACGTGTTGGACCTTCCTCCTAGTATGTGCATCCCCAATGTGTTTCATGTCTCCTTATTGAAACCGTTGGTCTGAAACCGCTTTACCACCTTGGTGCCATGTCCTCATCCTATACAGGTTAAGAACCATGAGGAGCATGAGGTACAATCCATTGTTGACTCCCGTAGGTTCCATGGGTGCATACAGTACCTGGTGCATTGGAAGGGGTACGGTCCGGAGGAACACTCCTGGGTCTCATCCTCGGACATACATGTCCCTGCCCTCCTCCGTGATTTCCATAGATGTTTTCCCCTCAAGCCCGGTGGTCCTCCGAGGGGAAGGGGTAGTTGAGGAGGGGGTACTGTCAGGAATGGCTCAGCCCTTCCTTCTCTGAGCTTGCCGCTCAGCTGTCGGCTAATTGCCAGCTCTCTTCTCACTCCACAGTTAACTAGCTGTTGTGGAGCTGCTCGTTAGTCCCGCCTACTTGAAGATGTCCAGGTCACTTCTTTCCTGCCTTCGCCTTGTCACATCACAAGAAACCATCTCCTGCGTTCCTGTTTAAAGACTGGCTTGCTGACATCCCTTCTGGCTCCTTATCCTGCTTGCTCTTCCTCCACTTGGATCCCTGAATTCTGGCCTGGCTGATTACCCGATCTGGTTACTGAACTCTGGCTATGCTTTGACTACGCTTATTCTATTTACCTCTTTGTTTTTATTAATAAACAAGTGTGATTTAACTGTACTTTTGTCTCGGTCTGGTTCATGGTTTCTGACAGTGGTGTCTTACTCATAGCACACATGGAACAGGCAGCTACGAAGGCGGCTACATCAGCATGGAGATTGGGCCACCAGAATTGTTGGGAAATAGCCCTAATTAGTTTATTCTTCCCTGGGTGGCCAGGAGCCTTGGGAGAATCGTAAGTCTGGAGCACAGTGGTACGAAGACTCTCAGGGACAAAACAGCAATCACAAGGTTTTTCAGGAGGAGATTGGATCTGAGCGGCAAGAATTTTGTCCCCCAAAGTTGAAGTGAGACTGGTACAAACCGTAGCCAGAATACGATTGGTAGGTATCACAGGAACAGAAACCAACTCCATCTTGGAAGCGAAGGAAAACTGTTAGGACAATGCATCAGCCCTTACTTTCTTAGTATCGGGAAGAAATGAGACTATATAATTGAAGCTTGACAAGAAAAGAGCCCATCGCACCCTTCTGGGAGAGAGGCGTTTAGCCTCAGACAAGAACGTGAGATTCTTATGGTCAGTCAGAATGAGAACCGGCACAGTGGTACCTTCGAGGAGATGCCTCCATTCTTTAAGGGCTAAAATGATCGCTAACAACTCTCTGTCCCCAATCTCATAATTGCATTCTGCAGAAGACAATTTCTTGGAAAAGTAACCACAAGGATGCATAGCGCTCTCAAGGTAAGACGTTGAGACAAAAGGGCACCAACTCCAGTCTCAGATGCATTAACATCAAGGTTGAATGGTAACGTGGGATCAGGATGTGCCAACACAGGAGCAGAAACAAAGGCAGCCTTGAGAGACTCAAAGGCTTTAATGGAATATGGAGACCAATTCTGTGAGTTACCGTCCTTTCTGGTCATATCAGTCAAGGGTTTGACCAGAGACGAGAAGTTATGAATAAACTTCCGATAATAATTGGCAAAGCCAAGAAAACTTTGTAGTGGACGTAAAACCACGGGTCAAGGCCACTGTAGAACTGCCAGTAGTTTTTTTTGGATCCATTGAAAAACAAGCAGTGGAAATTACATAAACCAGTAATTTAACCTGTTCATGATGGAACTCGCACTTCTCCAATTTACAGTACAGGTTATTATCTCTCAGTGGCTGAAGCACATGTCAGACATCTGTGTGGTGGCTCTCTAGGAACTTGGAATATATGAGGATATCATCGAGATAAACCACCACACATTGCAACAAATCTCAAAGGACATCGTTAATGAATTCCTGAAAAACTGCCAGAGCATTGCAAAGACCAAACGGCATTTTGAGGTATTCGCAATGGCTTGTCCTGGTATTAATCACAGTTTTCCATTCATCGTCCTCCTTGATCCTCATGAGATTATATGCCCCTCTCAGATCAAGCTTTGTGAAAACTGTTGCTCCATGGAGGCGGTCAAATAACTACATAATCAACGGAATTGGATGGGCATTCACAGGTCTCAGTTCGCCACTTTTCTTTTTCACAAAGAAGAAACCAGCACCAGCAGGAGACGAGAATTTGTGGATGAATCCTCAAGAAAGTGCATCGGCAACATACTCCTTCATGGCTTTGTCCTCCGAGACAGACAAAGGGTAAACCTGGCCACGGGGGGTATGGCACCAGGTTGAAGACCAATTGTGCAATCATACGACCGGTGTGGAAGCAAACTACCGGCTTGACCTTTGTCAAAGACATCGCTAAAATCGCGGTACTCCTCCAGCAAGGAGGAGAGTGAAGAGGTGCACAAGACCTTAGCCACTTTCTGAAAACATGTATTCTTGCATTGTGGCGACCAGCTAAGAACCTCAGCATGAAGCCAATCAAAAGAGGAGTTGTGCCTCTGTAACCAAGGATAACCGATAATGACCAGAACATGAGGTGAGGAAATGACTTGGAATTGGATTATCTCATGGTGAAGAGCCCCAATGGCCATGGTCAATGGAACAGTCTCATGACTCACATGGGCAGGCTGTAGAGGTCTCCCATCAATAGCCTCAATGGCAAGTGGAGTGGCATGAAGCTGCCACGGAATCAAGTGCTTAGACACAAAGGCACCATATATGAAAAGGCCTGCAGCCCCAGAGTCGATTAGAGTCTGTATCTCGATGGACAACTCAGACCAAGAAAGGTTAACCGGAACCAGGGGCTTATCCTTCTGGATAACTGGGGACGAAACTGGGGACAAAACAATGCCACTTAAGGACCTCAAGGTGCGGGCGTTTCCTGGGCGGGTAGGACAAGACTTCAGGAAGTGACCTGCCTGGCCACAATAAAGGCACAATCTCTCCCTCCTCTTAAAGGCCCTCTCATCCGCAGAGATATGTGTGAAGCCTAACTGCATGGGTTCTACCTCACTGGCAGACTCGGTACCAGGAGGTATGGGAGGGAGACAAGGGTGGGACTCCAAAGCTCAGAGACAAACGTACAGGAGGCTTTCGCAAGTGCTCCTTAAAGGAAGGTCTCTCTCGGAGTTTGGAGTCAATGAGAATGGCAAAAGTGATTAATTTCTCCATCTTAGTGGGAATGTCTCAGGCTGCTATCTCATCTTTGAGGTTATCCAAGAGACCACGAGAAAAATCAGCCACGAGTGCCTCATTGTTCCAAGCAACCTCTGCTGCCAGAGTACGGAATTCAATGGCATAATTGGCAACAGTTCTTGTACCCTGTTTGACGGACATGAGGCCTTTGGCAGCAGAAGTGGAGCGTGTGGGAACGTCAAATACCCTTTTAAAGGAAGCCACAAACTCTGGGTAACTCAGGACAATGAGTTTTTGTGTCTCCCATAGAGGGTTTGCCCAGGCCAAGGCTCTCCCAGAAAGCAAAGATATAATGAAGCCTACTTTGCTTCTGTGAGTGGGAAACGCCTGGGGCAGCATCTCAAAATATATCCCAACCTGGTTGAGAAACCCCCTACATTGAGCTGGATCACCCCCAAATCACAGGGGAATAATCGAGGCAGGTGCCTGCACAGGGACTGGAGAAGCAGCAGAGATGGCCTGCAACACAGGCTGAACCGGAACAGCCACAGTGGGAGGATGCAAGTGAGCAGTGCGAATCAGGAGCGTCTGTAAAGCTATGGCAAACTGATCCATGCGGTGATCCTGCTCATCCAATCTGGAAAAATATCACCTGCAAGTGGATTACCTGCATCTCCTGAATTCATGGCCTTCACCTACTGTCAGGAGCCATGGATCAGACTGAGACAGAAGTGCAGTAAAAATCACGCTTTAATAAAATGGTAAAATGGTACAAATAATGTAGTCAAAGCATAGCCAGGGTTTGGTCACCAAAGCAGGTAGTCAGAACAAGCCAGTAGAACAGGTGTCCAGAGATCAGCGTAGTCAGAGGCAGCAAACAGGAATCAGGAACCAGAAGGGAAGTCAGCCAAGCAAAAGTCTTAAACAGGAAAACACAGCAGAAAGTATCCGAATATATTGACCAGCGAAAGCACAGGAGATCTAATCAAGGGAGTTTAAGTAGCCAGCAGAGCTGGCTGACGAGCAGGATATGATCATCAGGTGAGTCACTGTGGAATGATGAGTGCTGGCAATTAACCGACAGCTGAGCAGCCTGAGCTCTGAGAAGGGAGGGCTGAGCTCAGCCCTGACACATACAAACAGACTTCAGCTTCTAGATTAAATGTCTATGGGGAACTGTATCGAATGCTTTTGCAAAATCCAGATACACCACATCCACAGGCCTCCCCCTATCTAGATGGCAGCTCACTTCCTCCTAGAATGTTAACAGATTGGTCTGGCAAGAACGACCCTTCATTAACCCATGCTGGTTACTACTAATGATACTGTTATCTTCTGCACATTCTTGGATATAGTTGCTTATGATTCCCTCCATTAAGTTACCTACTATTGATGTTAGGCTGACTGGCCTGTTGTTTCCACGAATGTGTCTCTGCCCTTTTTTGAATATTGGTACCACATTAGCTTTTCTCCATTCAACTGGTAACAAATCTTGTCAGTATGCTGTCCAGAAAGATTAGGTATAATGGTCTAGCTATAACCTGGCTGAGTTCTTTGAGGACTCTCAGGTGTAAGCCATCTGATCCTGGTGATTTATTTTTGTTAAGCTTATCTAGTCTTTCCTTGACTCCGGCCTCTGTTAGCCTTATATTTTATTTTCATGACACATTCAGACATTGGAGAGTGAAAATCCGCAGTTAAGATATGAATGATGTTTTCTGGCATGTCATACAAAAACACAGAAAGAATACTGAAATGCACCCTTAAAAATGTTTGCAACAAATAGTCTATATTGATTGATATAACCAAGTTCAAACAGATGCACGATACTTCCTATGTACCTTCTCCCGGTTATTGTCTATTAATGTTTGTGCTTGGATCTCATCTTGGTATAAACATACGCAGTAAGATTTTCAGAATTATCAGTATTGCATGTATTGTATAGAAATTTGCACTCATGTGTACACTATAAATTGTACCACCTGTGTAAAATATTTCTTCCACATACCAGACAAAGTAGCTTGTGTCTAGTGTTGCACAAATGCCAGTCAACATATTAAAATAATATAGCTTGGTGAAACAGGATGATTGTCTGCAGTAATGATGGAAGTCTAACATTTATTACAATAGGAATGAGAAAATGCCAAAAATTCATTATACACTAAAATCTTCCCTACAGGGTAGATTTTGTGTAGGGAAAGGTGCAAAGCTACATCCCCTTATAATTACAATCTCTGCTTAATAGTTTCATAATTAAACATTTTATACCAGCTTTAATTTCTGTCACAAGAAAGCTAATGATTTGTGAGGCAACCCTTATTTGAAAACGTATGAGCTTGCGAGCCAATTTTCCTACATTTTATTTTGTGGGACAAATATTAATAAAATTGTCTTAAAAACATTCTCTTTGAAACTGAGGCATCGTTTATAACTTCATAAAAATAGACAAAGTGTTTGTTTGAAATTAATTTGCAACTTTTATTCAGAAACTTTAGTGGCCAAATTTAAAGATAACAGTCTAAATTACATTAAAGATAACAATCTAAATTACATTAAAGTGGATCATATAAACAAAGCAATTTATATGTTCACAATCTCATTAAGAGATTTTAATTTATACATATATTTATTCTAAAAATATAGACTGCCCGGTGTCAGATGTGCCAAACCCAAAACCAAGCCCATGACTGTGGCTAAGTTATAAAGATTTTCTTGAGAACCAAGCCCTTATTAAAAAATATAAAAAGCTGATTTTGGTCCTTCACAGGACTTAAGTTTAGTCTTCTCTTCCATCTGCTTCTGATCTTACATGCTATCATCTGCAAGAACCACAATGAGCCAAAGCCAACAGTCATGTGCGACCAAGCCTGGAAAGGCTCCTTGTGGAACTCGGAGCTTTAGTAGTTGCTCAACTGGTGGTGGGTATGGCAGAGTCAACTTCTCTTCATCTTCTCTGATACGATCTGGAGGGCCTCAGAGTTACTCTGTGCACCTTGGTGGTGGAAGTGGTAAATATGGCACCAACAGTCTTTACTGCTTAGGAGGAAGCAAACGAATTTCCATAGCTACTGGCACCAATAAGGGAATAAGCACAGTGGGCAAAGGATTAAGCTTCAGTGATGAAAGATATCCTACTTGTCCACCTGGAGGTATCCAAAATGTTACTGTCAACCAAATCCTGCTTCATCCACTAAAAGCTGATATTGATCCAAACATCCAGAGATGCAAAACAGAAGAAAGGGAGCAAATGAAATCTCTCAACAACAAATTTGCATGCTTCATAGACAAGGTAAGTTAAATGCACTCAAATGTTTTTTAAAATTATTGCCTAAAAATGTTATATAGTTTTCCTCACCTTACTGACTGTTTAGTCCTTACAACTGTTTTAGGTCAGATTCCTTGAGCAACAGAATAAAATTCTGGAAACAAAATGGAAGTTTTTGCAAGAAAGAAGTAAAAAACTGGCCAACATGAAAGACAAGATCAAACCATTATTTGAGGTGTACATTAGCAGCCTTCAAAGACAACTGGATACCACTAAGAATGAAAAATGTCGTCTTGAAGGAGATCTGAAAAACATGCAGGATGTTGTCGAAGATTTTAAGGCTAAGTAGGTGAAACTAAATTCATGTTTCTTATCCTGCATCAGTAAATAATATTATTTACCATCTATCCTGAATAGAATCAACTACAATATTAATACAAATTGACATATTTTTTCGGGTTTTAAAAAAATATGCTCTGAAATATCTTGAGTCCTGTATGTGTCAGATAGTTCAATATGGTAATTACTAAGAAATTATGTTTACCTTTGTTTACAGATATGAAGAAGAGATTAACAAACGTGCCTGTGCTGAAAATGAATTTGTATCTTTGAAAAAGGTATATTACATAACAGTGGCTGAATTCTAATGTAACATGTTCCTTATTATTGTATCTTAAATATTGGGGTTTTATTTATTTAATTTTTCTAATTTTACTAACCTAAAAGAAATCCTACTATTTTGTACTGAATTATTTTGGGTTGATTATAAAAGTACATGAACTGTTTGTATTTTATTGAGAAGTACAACAACATGGTAATCAAATTCTCTCTGAAGAAGATCAATTTGTCTAACTGGAAATGTACCTGACAGCAAAAATACATTTATTTTATCAATCCAGCTAAATTAAGTTTTTTTTCCTCCCATTAATTTAATGTGTGAAAAATCCTTCTCAATGCTGTGTTCAGTTGGATTATTTTACATGAAAGTGTAATATTTAAGTATACAGCACAAAAACTGTTTGCAGTCTCCCTCCTGATGTACTGCTAGTTTAGTTTAATTTTAAACATTAAAGTCAAACTCTTGGTGAATGACTAGACATAGAAACACGGATTAAATACTCATATGGGAGATATGTTTTCTGCCATAGGACTTGTGTTTCTGTCAATCCAATAGAGGCCTGATTTTTCTGTGCTACATTTAAAGTGTATGTTACCCCTAACATTTCATATTCCTGATATGTGCCTGTTGTACCATGTAATTGCATGAAATAGTTCCTGCTTATTTTGCATCGCCTCCTTTGTGAATCACCTATTGATCCTGTCAGTCCCCCTGCTTTCCTATTTCAAACTGACCAGGGAGCGCATCCATTCCAACATGGTCAGTTTTCTTCTTTGCATTCTACTTGGGAGCACAGTCTACCTGCACTCCAATGGTCAGACTTCTATGGTTTGCATATACTTTAAGTTACACTTACAGATCTTGTCCCTCCATCAACCAGTTATTGGACAATGAAAGGAGAAGCAGCAGACTAATGTGCTTGTTTCTCTGCCACTTTGCTATCTCATCCTATCAGCATGTCTATTGTTAGGAAATAAGCATTACAGAACACTTGTTTGGCTCCATGTGCTACTTCTTCCAGCCCCAGTCTGAGCTCTGTTGTACAGAGGATTGCAAGAAAGAGAGCAAATTCAGATGTTTCCACTGCTTAGAATAATATAATAAGGATAGCTAAACCCAATAACAAAAAATGTAATATATTGCAATGTATGATCCTTAGATGTAGTGGTTTCATTAAAGGGTAAGTTCACCTTTACAGAAAATCTGTAAGGTGAACTTACAAAGGACCCCCTCCCCATCCCCCCTGGTCCCGCTGTACCTGAAGCCGGGGATCACGCGCTAGGAGACATCGGATCGCCACTTCACCGGTCCAGGGATTTGAAATCCCCCGTGGCTTAATCTCCTAAACGTACCTCGTAAAGGTACGCATAGGAGGCATCCTAGTTGGTCCATGTGACAGAGCCATTTTAATGAATAAAGTGCTGCAATAATATATGTCCTTTATATCTTCCTGGAATTCAGTTTCAATGTTTCCTAGAAATATACCGTAACGTGTAGGAATGGATTCAGTTCAATTCAATTAGTGCATTTGAAGCTTTTTCCAAATCATTGTCGTTCACAAACTGAATCTAGATGATTGGTTTGTAGGTGTTCTAAACAGCATTCAAAACACAACTCCAGCTCAAGTTTGTTTTATAGTTCTGGATATAGTAGTGAAGAGTTAAAATTGCTGGCAAGTCTCTATTTTTGTGATCCCTTTGGGGAGATTTTCCCTCACTTTCTGCCCCTGTAATACCTATGCGATAGTTAGTTGAGGTTGTCACCAGGACAAGAAGTCAAAAACAGCAATTATAACATTGTCAGGTTTCCAAACCCTTTGTAACTCTACTAAAAATGTGGTTAGATTTCTGTCTGAGCTCTCGGTGGAGAAATTTCCCTTCACTCTGTTCTATTTTAATGCCAGCCCCACCAACTAAGCCCTTGACTTTGCTTCCCCTATACTACATTGTTGACTTACAGCTTACATAGGGTTGAAGAGTTTCTCTCCACCCTCATGTGATAGTACTGAGAGCATGAGCTCCAAACACCAGTGCTATCATGTGAAATGGGATTATTGAGCAGTTTTCTTGAATACCATTATCTGCATAGAGTGGCAAAGTGCTAAAATTAAGTGGAGTATGTGCTGCTAATAGGGTTGCATTTAAAGGAAGCTGTTACTTTGCCCTGCAAAACCAAACACAGAGTTGCTCCAAAGTAGACCTACCCTGAGAGATCTATGGAGACTGTCAATGTTAACCTCTTGGTTTGAATGCTAGCAGCCCAGACATCTGTTACTTTTTAAGCAAACCAACCTGGAACAAGCATGTAGGTTAGAAAGTCAGAGTGAACTGAGAACTACTGACTTGCATGACAGTGGAATATGGCATTGTTACAAATTCCATGTTGTCTCTGTACAGAATTCCTTTCATAAACCATGACAATGTTTTTTCATATAGTTTTATGGAATGTGCTTTTCTGTTATATATATATATATATATATATATATATATATATATATATATATATATACACATATATATATACATATATATAAAAAACCAACAGTTAGGTGCTTTAGTATAGGACTATTCATTTTCAATACCTTTAACATGCTTTCATACTTTTTTTAAGGATGTTGATGTCCTGTACATGCAAAAGACTGATCTGGATTGCAAGCAAGATGCCTTGGTGGATGAGCTAAATTTCCTGAAGACTTTGTTTGATGCGGTATTAAACCCATTATTTAAATTATTAACTGCTATTAAAGTGCTGATTTATCAATAGGTGGGCTGGATTGGATACAAGAAGAGATAAAACCCTTTTTCAGTGCTTACACAACAACTGCATTGTGTTTGCTTGTCAAATTTTACGATAGCAATTAATTGTAGGGTGTATGATATGTTTGTGTAATCCCTTAAACCAGGGCTCAAAATTTCAAGTCCTGAGCTACTAGCCAGGTCTCAAGGGTTACTTGCCACGAATTGCCCCACTCAACCCTTACCCTGCCCTGCCCCTAATCACGCCATCACAAATTATCTCATGACACTTAAATGTTTTATGCAGAATTAAGTTACAAAAATACATTTTAACAACAACTTTATCGGTTCCCCTCAACACAGCCTCACCATCAATGCAGGCTCACCTGTGTCCATCAATGCAGCGTGACCTGTGCCCATCATTGCAGCCTCACCGTGCCCCACATTGCAGCCTCACCGTGCCCCACATTGTAGCCTCACCTTGCCCCACTTTGTAGCCTCACTGTGCCCCACATTGTAGCCTCACCATGCCCCACATTACAGCCTCACTGTGCCCCACATTGCAGCCTCACTTTGCCCCCATTTCAGCCTCACTGTGCCCCACATTGCAGCCCCACTGTGCCCCCATTGCAGCCTGACTGTGCCCCACATTGCAGCCTGACTGTGCCCCACATTGCAGCCTCAATGTGCCCCACATTGCAGCCTCACCGTGTCCCACATTGCAACCTAGTAGCACAGAAGGGGGAGCGTCAGGGAGCAGGGGAAATCAGCACTGTACAGGCACACCTGGCACACCCTGTGTGCACACCTATGAAAACCAGAAAAAACTATATACTACAGCTTATGAGTCTCTAGATGTGATAACAGCTATGTGCATTTTCTTCAAGTACAGACAAATATCTGTTGGTTCTGTCAGAAATCCAGTATTCTTGTTACTGTGTTCTGTGAGATACAAATCAAAATTAATCTACATATAATGTAGATTTTATAAGTAGAAGAGTGGGAGTGGTTTATTGGCCTTATCAGCAGAGTAGCCTAGGGCAGTGTTTCTCAACTCCAGTCCTCAAGGCGCACCAACAGGTCTTGTTTTCAGGATTTCCCTCAGATGAAACGGCTGTGGTAATTACTAAGGCAGTGATACTGATTAAATCACCTGTGCAGAATAATGGTTAGCATGAAAACATGACCTGTTGGGGCGCCTTGAGGACTGGAGTTGAGAAACACTGGCCTAGGGTGACAATGCTGATCGTCCATACAGACAATGAGCGTTGTTACCCTAAGATAGGAAAGTGTGTCTATGGCAGAATTGCCAGGTGAATATAAAGGAAAAACAACCTGAAAAAAGGAAACTAGTGCAGCCACCACACCTAGGTGGTAAGCTGCAATATATATCCTTTTTCTTTTTGGATTTATGTATGCTTTAAGAGGCCTCTAACACATGACAAGTGCTTGTATCAGTTATCAGTTCAAGTACCTCTATTGTGTGTGCCCATTGCAGTTAGTAGGTCCGGTTTTTCTATCATGTGTCCAGTAGTAAGGGATATTTTGAGAAATGATAGACTGTTGGGGGACATTGTTACCCAGTGCATTAAGCTAGGTCTTTTTTACATATTGTTACACTTGCTCATTACAGGAAGTGGCTGATATGGAAGAACGAATTTCCAACACCAATGTCATCTTGACTATGGACAACAACCGAGACCTGGATTTGGATGGAGTCATTGCTGAGGCTAAAGCTCAGTATGAGGAAATTGCAGCCAAGAGCAGAGCGGAAGCCGAAGCCAACTATGCTAGACAAGTAAGTGATCAGCAACGAATATGCCCATGCCTATGTTGGGAAACAACAACTGTGCAACAACTGTACTACACATATTAGACATCACACGCATGCCAGAGTGATAGCAATAATTCTAGGGCCATTGTTCATGGTTAGCATATAAATATATGACCTGTAAATGCTTTTAAAAGTCACCTTTTGACAATTTTGGGTACCGAAGTTTGTCGCTATTTCTTGATTTCTATATACTTGACACAATGCCATATTTTATATTTTACCAAAAGATACAGGAGTTGATTTACTAAAGGCCAATAAACTGGCCAATAGACTGTGCACTTTGCAAAGTGCAATTGCAGTTTGCAGGGCAGTTACATAGTTACAAAGTAGGCGAGGTCGAAAAAAGACACAAGTCCATTAAGTCCAACCTATGTGTGTGATTATATGTCAGTATTATATTGTATATCCCTGTATGTTGTGGTCGTTCAGGTGCCTATCTAATAGTTTTTTGAAATTATCGATGCTCCCCGTTGAGAACACTGCCTGTGGAAGAGAATTCCACATCCTAACCGCTCTTACAGTATAGAACCCCTAATTTTAGTGAATGGCAGCATGTCTTATTAAATTCCCTTTTGCGGAAAAGCTTTATCCCTATTGTGGGGTCACCAGTACGGTATTTGAAATCATATCCCCTCTCAAGCGTCTCTTCTCCAGAGAGAATAAGTTCCCGTGCTCGTAACCTTTCCTCATAACTAAGGTCCTCCAGTCCCTTTATTTGTTTTGTTGCCCTTCTCTGGACTCTCTCCAGTTCCAGCACATCTTTCCTGAGGACTGGTGCCCAGAACTGGACAGCATACTCCAGGCGCGGCCGGACCAGAGTCTTGTAGAGTGGGAGAATTATTGTTTTACCTCTAGAGTTAATATTCTGTTTGCTTTGCTTGCAGCAGCTTGGCATTACATGCAATTGCTGAGCCTGTCATCTACTAGGACCCCCAGGTCCTTTTCCATCCTAGATCCCCCCAGAGGATCTGCCCCAATGAGTAGATTGCATTCATATTTTTGCCACCCGAATGCATTATTTTACATTTTTCTACATTAAACCTCATTTGCCGTGTAGTTGCCCACCCCATTAATTTGTTCAGATCTTCTTGCGAAATGTAAACATCCTGCAGAAAAGTTTTTGCCCTGTTTAGCTTAGTATCATCTGCAAATACAGAGATTGAGCTGTTTATTCCATCCTCCAGGTCGTTTATGAATAAATTAAATAGGATTGCTCCCAGGACAGAACCTTGGGGGCCCCCACTTTCCACCTCAGACCATTCCAAGTAATAACCATTTATCACTACCCTCTGAACTCGCCCCTGTAGCCAGTTTTCAATCCATGTACTCACCCTTTAGTCCATGCCAACGGACCTTACTTGGACACTTACTGGACATGCTTTTGCAAAATCCAGATACACCACATCTATGGGCCTTCCTTTATCTAGATGGCAACTTACCTCCTCATAGAAGGTTAATAGATTGGTTTGGCAAGAACGATTCTTCATGAATCCATGCTGATTACTGCTAATGATACCGCTGTCATTACTAAAATCTTGTATATAGACCCCTATCATTCCCTCCAAGAGCTTGCATACAATTGATGTTAGGATAACTGGTCTGTAATTACCAGGGATGTATCTTGGCCCTTTTTTAAATATTGGTGCTACATTGGCTTTTCTCCAATCAGCTGGTACCATTCCAGTCAGGAGACTGATTGAAAAAATAAGGAACAATGGTCTGGCAATTACTTGACTGAGTTGCTGAAGGACCCTCGGGTGCAAGCCATCTGGTCCCGGTGACTTATTAATGTTAAGTTTTAAGTCTACTTCTAAGTCTCTCCTCTGTTAGCCATGAGGTTGCTTCCTGTGACATGTCATGAGGATAAACATTGCAGTTTCTGTTACTGAAGCCCCCCATTTCCCTCGTGGAGACTGAGGAGAAGAATAAATTCAATACCTTCGCCAACTCTCCATCCTTAGTAACCAGGGTCCCTTTATCATTCTTTATGGCACCAATATGATCTGCCCTCCCTTTCTTACTATTTATGTACAATACCTATAGGTAAAAATCATGCATGGGAGTCTGCTCCCACTTTAACATGTGTGCAAAAATGCTGTTTTACTGTATAATAGGAGTATGTAAAACTAGTCTATAGTCTGGGCATAGTTGCTTTTTAATATCTGTTCAGTCACTGGAAACGCAGCATTACATTATTTCTAGTATTTTCTCAGATAAAAATAATCATTCTATTTGTTGGATTGATCATTGACTGATTTCTCTTTGGATCATACTTTTAGCGACCAGTATTGTTTTATTACTTTCCATATTACAGTTGTAATACTTATTGTTTACATACCTCATCAGCTTTCAAAACATTTAAAGGAAACAAAACCAAGATTTTTTATTTTTTTTCATTTTGGTAGTTTTTTTTCCCATTTTCAGATGTTATCAGTGCACCCATATGAATGATTTCCCATGACATTCTGCCCCAATGACTATACAGGTAGAATACACAGAAGAAATATGCCCCAAAGAAAAATCTTACAGAGGCCTTAACCCTCCCCTACTCTACTAAGAAAGATCTTTTTTTCCTGTCCGTACGCCCTCACTTCCTGTCTCAGTGTGCGCCGTCACCGGAGCAGGAAGTTAGGAGGTGGTCTGGGTAATCAAACACACAACAATAAAGTCCTGACAAACATTATAAACTTTTTCCACTCTATCCCAAACAAACTAAAAAGTTTAGGCTGCAGTTCCATTTAACATTTAATTGATGCAGTAGAATAATTTGTGTTGTGACTGTTAATTGTATGATCTATAATACAACATTTTAATTTTTGCTGGGTTAATGATAAATATTACACAAATACCAAATAATCTGCACATCCCTGACAGTACCAGCTGCTCAAAGACACAGCAGGGCTACATGGGGACAATCTGCGTAATCAGAGGAATGAGATCCAGGATCTGAACAGCATGGTGAAGAGACTGCATGGAGAAATCGACTGTGTAAAGAAACAGGTAAGACCTTTCCTACTGTACACAGTATGTTCTCATCTTGGTTCCTGTTACTGATGATAGGGCCCTTACAGGGGAGGGGGCAATCTTGGGTATGCATCTATTGTTAGATCAGCCATGTCTGTATCATTTAATTAGGAAATAATTACCATAGTTTAATTTCACATCCCAGGCTGCTTAACTAAACTTCAAGCGGATATAAAATATAGTTTAATTTGATGTGTAATGGTTAAAAATTGCAAATGAAAACTAGCTTAGGAACCTGAAACTGCCTTTGCAGCAGTCTCCAACAATCCCCCTCAAAGCAGCATTCACATCCCTATGAGCCATCTGTGTCTTAAAGGCTAAGTTCACTTTTGTTCAACTTTTTTTTTAATTCCAGCTCCCCTATGTACCAATATAACATTAATGTACTTCTTTTGCAATAATAAAACAGCTTTCCATTTATTCTACCCATGGTTAACTCACTCTGTTCATTGCTGTTTAAAAATCCTGCTGCATTACTTCTGCCTTACTTCCTGAATAGACTTTAGGTCATGTTACAGGAAGGAGTTGACCAGCTGATCTCATTAGCACACACCATGCATCATCTACCCTCCGCTGGTCAACTCCTTCCTGTGTCATGACCTAAACTCTATTCCAGAAGTAAGGCAGAAGTAAAGGAGCAGGGGTTTTTTTTTCAACACACATCAGTGTGCTCCTACTTCTTCAATGTTTAGGCATAGGTTGCTGTGACGGTTCTTGGGCTCGATTCTATATCTGTAATGTATTTTGCAGGTAGCTCCAAAACTTGGCTGTGCTTTCTAACAGGGGGCCCTAAGGGTCTCTGAATCCCAAGACTGAATGGCTGAATAGGATATGCAGCTTACCCTAAGTTTAGAGAATTTTTAAATTTAGCACATGTTTTTTTTTTTTTAACAGCTTCAGAGCTATGCTCACTCTTTAATGTATCATTTTATTCCTGCAGATTTGTGCACTAGAGACAGCAATTACTGATGCTGAACAGCGTGGGGATATTGCTTTGAAAGATGCCAAAAATAAATTATGTGAACTGGAAGCTGCTCTGCAGAAAGCCAAAGAAGATCTTGCAGTTCAGCTACGTGAATACCAGGAACTGCTTAATGTAAAAATGGCCCTGGATCTTGAGATTGCGACCTACAGGACTCTTCTAGAGGGTGAAGAAAGCAGGTAGGGGTTATAAAATAAGTGGCCAAAAAAAAAAAAAAAAGCATCATATATCTAAAAGCAAATGTATCCTGTACTACTTAAGCAAGCTTTATTAGTGTAATATTTTCAATATGAGTCTAATTTACTAGTGTCTTTAAAGCAGACCATTAAAGTATATGTAAACCCCCACATTGTAAAACAACCCAATCAGTTTAAAATAGAAATAAAAAGGCAAAACATTTGTTTTTATAAGTGATCACATAACCTCTGTTCTCAGCTCCATAAGGATCTTAGAGAGCTGAGGAAGGAGAAGCAGCAGCACTCTGATCTTCCCTCTGAATGGGTGCGCGGGGGGGGGACATGTAAGTACCAGTCTGCTCATTGGAGGAGAGCAGGCTGAGTTTCCAGCACAACCAGCAGACTGACTACATTGTGCTCTCAGGACTAGTGTGGTCAGTTTTTAATAGGTAAGCAGAGGGACTGCCAGGCTCACCAGGTATTTCACACAAAAGAATCCATACAATGAGAACATGATGCTTTTTCATACAAGTACATGGTACAGCAGGCACATATCAGAAATATGAAATTCTGGGTTGACATATTCTTTAAGGAAATCTCCTTAAGGTTCATTTCAAATTATAATATGAAGCCATAGATGGTATTTTGCTATGTATTCTTATTCTAAATGGGTAAAAGAAGTGGGAGGTGTCACTTTTTTACCTTAAATTTTGGTGAAAGTAAGGGATTGCAGCTCTTTTTGCCCTATACGTATGGTTTTCCTATAGCATGCCACCCTTAAGTGTGCCTTCACCATTTCTCTATCTTCAGTACTTCCTCTCTGTACTGTGCCTCACCTCCACATGCAGTGCCCACTTGTTTCATCTCCAAGTAATGTGATCCTTTATGTTCTATACCTCACCTCCAGCACCCCTATGCTACTGTTTTTCTCCACCTCCAGCATCCCCCTCCCCCTCATACTTTGGTTTGGGCATTATAGTCTTTGCTCTGATTAAACATTTCTCTGAGCTGCAGTTACAGCTAATGCCAGGGTACTAGGTATAATTCTAGATCCTGTCCTTTCAGCCTCAAATCCAATCACTGTCCAAATTTTGCAAACTTCACCCCCATAATATTTCCAAAATATGCCGCTACTTAACCAATGAAACCACCAAGTTACTTCCTTGTCCCTTTTGCCTTGACTATTGCAACTCCCTCCTCATTGGCCTACATCTACACAGGCTATCCCCATCTTTATTTTATCACGAAAGCCCAATAAACACAAATCAAAACCCAAGCAACAACATACAAATCTATTTACAACTCTGCCCTGAGCCAGTCACCAATCTTCACTAACCACTCTCAAAATATCATCCAAATCTTCTCTGCTCCTCCCAAGACCTCCTTCTCTATAGTTCCCATGTCTGCTTCTCCCATGTTTGCATTCAGGACTTGTCCAGTGCCTCTTCCATCCATCGGAACTCTTTACCCCAATCTACTTGGCTATCGCCTACTCTGTCCATCTTTAGGCGATCCCTGAAAACCTAAAAATGTAAATGTTAATTTTGCCATCAGTTCATCTCTACCAGTTAATACCTTTTTATACCCCTTGTCCATTCCTATTAGATAGTAAGCTTTCATGAGCAGGGCCTTCTCAACCCAATATATTAAATTGTATTATTTCCCTTTATTTTGTAAACCACTGCACAAACTGTTGGTGTTATATAAATGCTGAAAAATAATAACAGTAATAATAGTAATAATAAATGAGGGCTTGTTCCTATTTTATTTCAGTATGCACGGGGCTGGGTAGGGTGGGACCATTTTATAATTTTCACTCTTAGAGCTGTATTTCCAAAATAGCCCTGCATCCACTGTTATCTTTTATTGCACAAAAGTTGCAATAATGATAATTTGCAAAAGCTTGTTGTTAACAAAAACCTATTTTGTTCATGAATTATCTCTAGTGGAGACTTCATTGTAATCTATAGTACTAACGCTGTTTTTTTTTTTTATTTGCAGGATTCATGGCGAAGTTGACAACAACGTTACAATCTGTAAGTTTTACTTTAAAACAAAAATATACTTTACAATCCTTAAAGCCAAACTCCAGGCACAAACATTTTAGTTTATATATATTTATCAATAGCCACAATATATATAAATCCACTATGTGTGCTCCAAACCTCTTTGTATACCCTGAGGTTATAATTTAAAGGTAGCAGTGACATCATCATTGTGCTGCATTTAACCTGTTCAGAGAGCAGAGCTGTGGGAGGGATCCAGCAAGTCTTACCCACTACAGGCTGCTTCCAGAGAATTATAAGAGGGGGGTGGTTACAAGACCAGTCACGTTGTAGAAGTAGAGAGAACAGCAGTGATTGGTCTTTTTTGAGGGAAGCTCCTGCACAAAGGCAACGTTTCATGCTTTATTACTGCACTGATCTCAAATAAATACATAAAGCATGTCAAGATCCAAGTAGAAAATACTCAGTCTTTGTATTTAGACAATATTTGCTTATCCCAGAGATTAGCTTAAAGCCTAAACTTTTAAAAATGTATTTTTGGATTGAATGTAAGGGGTTAAAATGGTCTATATTGTTGTGTGTGTATCACTGATGGGAAGTTCCAGTATCTCTATGTGTCCTGGTGTCCACTGTCACTGGTACAGAAAGTAGGATAATCCAAAATTTTACATTACTACAAGAAAAAGAGGGGAAATCTTCCAATGTACACACTTGCTCCCATGATAACTGTTCAGAAGGGGATTACCCTTACTTTGAAGAGCTTTCTTTTTACTTCCCATTATGTCTACAAGACCTTCTTTCAGATAGTCTTTTTGTCACAAGATAAGTGAAACTCCATAATAGCGAGGACAAACCAAGGATCTCCAGTGGGAAGTACCCGTCAGCAGAATCTATAATCTAGGAAGAAATTCCATTCTCCTTGATTTGCTTGCATTTGTTTATTTTATCTCAACTACAAATATTCAATCAGGAAACTTTTTTTGATTACCATATTTCCAGTTAAAAATGCCTTTAAACTTCATTATCTTAAGATTGTTGTGAAATATGAACTTTTTTTAACATTGGGTCTGATTTTGCTTTGCAGCTGTCTTTAACAGTGCTGGAAAGGTGACCAGTTCTGGTTTGAGCTGTGGGACAGGATCCTGCAGTTTCCCGAGGAGCAGTGCAGCAGGAGGTAGGAATGCAGCGTGATCTGCTGTAATATTTTTTACCACTTTAATTTCTGCCACTTTTATCTGTCTGTATTTTTCACTATTTGTATCTTAACAGCTGTATATAACAACATCGTGAAGGTGCGCAATTCTGATGCTTCTGCGTGTGGAACAGGAAAATGCAACACCAACAGCAAAGCAGCTAGTACCACCGGAGGGATTGCAGTACTTGCTTCAACTGCTTTCAGCAAGAACTATTAAGGAAATATAAAAACCTTTAGTAGCAGTGCCAATATTTTACACTGAATGCTATTTTCTTACTGAAAACGACTTTGCATAAAGCTTTGATAATAACTAGGGGGATATTTGTATTTGGTATCGTTTTCTGTTCTTTAGCCTTGGCAACCTAAAACAACATAATAATCACTTAGAGGATTAGCATGTCCTTCGTCTTGCACTATTTAAAAATCCTGTACTGGTATGTACTGTATCTTGTAACTGTGTATCTATAATTCAATAAACTGCATGTTAAATTCATTACGTTATTTTCTTTTTAAATGTAAATACAATTACAGTATGTTGGGTTGTTAACAGTGTTCTCTAGGTTTTATAGATAGTCAACTCCTATCCTCATATTGATTAGTGGTTCCCAAATAATAGTAACTACTGCAGTAGGGAACAGACACAAAAAAATATATTCAGCATCTTTGCAAAATACCTGTTCTGTTTTATTTGACTCAATTGAAGGTTTTTATACACATGATTATGTAGGTATCACATTAACCACTTCCTGCCCAGGCCAATTTTCAGCACTGTAACATTTTGAATGACAATTGTGTGGTCATGCAACACTGTACCCATATGAACTTTTTATCATTTTTTCCCCACAAATAGAGCTTTCTTTTGGTGGTATTTGATCACCTCTGCGGTTTTTATTTTTTGCGCTATAAGCAAAAGAAAAGCAACAAGTTTGAAAAAGACACAATATTTTTTACTTTTTACTATAATAAATATCCCATTTAAAAAAAAAAACACATTTTATGTCATATGTATTCTTCTACATATTTTTGGTAAAAAAATCGCAATAAGCGTATATTGATTGGTTTGCGCAAAAGTTATAGTGCCTACAAAATAGGGGATAGATTTATGGCATTTTTATTATTATTATTATTTTTTACTAGTAATGGAGGCGATCTGCGATTTTTTTTATCGTGCCTTTGACATTGCGGTAGACATATTAGACACTTTTGACACTTTGGGACCATTTACATTTACACAGTGATCAATGCTATAAAAATGCACTGATTACTGTATAAATGTCACTTTCAGGGAAGGAGTTAACACTTGGAGGCGATCAAGGGTTTAAATGTGTTACCTAGGGAGTGATACTAACTGTGAGGGGACTGGCTTGGGGATGAGACCGATCGGTGTCCCTATATACAAGAAACACACGATCAGTCTCCTCTCAGCCGACAGGACGTGGATCTGTGTGTTTACACACACAGATCCACAGTCCTGCTGTGTAACGAGTGATCGCGAGTGCCTGGCGGTCATCGCGGCTGCCAGGCATGCACATCGGCTCCTTGGAGACGCGGTGCGCATGCGCGCTCCCCTAATACCGCCGGGAAGCCGAGGACGTTATATGACGCCCGCCCAGGATGGGAGATCCCATCTGCTGATGTCATATGTCTATGGGCGGGTAGGGAAGTGGTTAATATTACAATTGTACTTTTAAGGTAACAAGGGGCGAAACGTAGGCAGGCTAATTCTAATCAGGACTCGAAAGAATACAAACATGTACTGAAAAAGTGATTAGTACAGTGTACACAGTGTGTGCAGTGTGCAATACATACAAAATAAAATACAATAATATACAGAATTTACAAATTTCCTTTACAATATCACCTCTTTTGATCAATATTTTGATCATTAACTATACCAGCTATCACCTTTAACCTGGAACCTCCACATGCTTAGGTGGAGGTAGTCCTGGCCAAAGAGGCAAACTCCACTGTGGAGAATATAATAGCTGAGAGCAGCATTTTGACTGCAAAATTACTTTTCATTGTGAAAAACAAATGATTTAAAAAAATATATATATTTACAGAGCAATTGGCTGTACACTCCTGTGACCAGAATGGCCTTGTAACTTAATTGTGGACATGCTGACTTATCAGAATAGTTAAACACAGACAGTAATACATAAAATGGAAGACATATAAAATACAATATGACTTCAACATGGCTGAACTACTTTTCAAATCACATTTTATATATATATATATATATATATATATATATATATATATATATTATACACACACACAGTATCTCATAAAAGTGATTACACCCCTCACATTTTTTATAAATATTTTATTATATCTTTTCATTTGACAACACTGAAGAAGTGACACTTTGCTACAATGTAAAGTAATGAGTGTACAGCTTGTGTAACAGTGAAAATTTGCTGTCCCCTCAAAATAACTCAACACACAGCAATCAATGTCTAAACCTCTGGCAACAAAAATTAGTACGCCCCTAAGTGAAAATGTCCAAATTGGGCCCAGTTAGCCATTTTACCTCCCCAGTGTCATGTGACTCGTTAGTGTTACAAGGTCTCAGGTGTGAATGGGGAGCAGGTGTGTTAAATTTGGTGTTATCGCTCTCACTCTCTCATACTGGTCACTGGAAGTTCAACATGGCACCTCATGGCAAAGAACTCTCTAAAGATCTGAAAAAAAAATGTTGTTGCTCTAACTAAAGATAGCCTAGGCTATAAGAAGATTTCCAAGACCCTGAAACTGAGCTTCAGCACGGTGGCCAAGACCATACAGCGGTTTAACAGGACAGGTTCCACTCAGAACAGGCCTCGCCATGGTCAACCAAAGAAGTTGAGTGCACGTCCTCAGCCTCATAACCAGAGGTTGTCTTTGGGAAATAGATGTATGAGTGCTACCAGCATTGCTGCAGAGGTTGAAGCCTGTCAGTGCTCAGACCATACGCCGCACGCTGCATCAAATTGGTCTGCATGGCTGTGGTCCCAGAAGGAGGCCTCTTCTAAAGATGATGCACAAGAAAGCCCGCAAACAGTTTGCTGAAGACAAGCAGACTAAGGACATGGATTACTGGAACCATGTCCTGTGGTCTGATGAGACCAAGATAAACTTATTTGGTTCAGATGGTGTCAAGCGTGTGTGATGGCGACCAGGTGAGGAGTACAAAGACAAGTGTGTCTTGGCTACAGTCAAGCATGTTGGTGGAAGTATCATGGTCTGGGGCTGCATGAGTGCTGCCGGCACTGGGGAGCTACAGTTCATTGAGGTAACCATAAATGCCAACATGTACTTTGACATACTGAAGCAGAGCATGATCTCCTCCCTTCAGAGACTGGGCCGCAGGGCGATAGTCCAACATGATAACGACCCCAAACACACCTCTAAGACGACCACTGCTTTGCTAAAGAAGCTAAGGGTAAAGGTGATGGACTGGCCAAGCATGTCTCCAGATCTAAACCCTATTAAGCATCTGTGGGGCATCCTCAAACAGAAGGTGGAGGAGCGCAATATCTCTAACATCCAACAGCTCCGTGATGTCATCATGGAGGAGTGGAACCTGTGAAGCTCTGGTGAACTCCATGCCCAAGAGGATTAAGGCAGTGCTGGAAAATAATGGTGGCCACACAAAATATTGACACTTTGGGCTAAATTTGGACATTTTCACTTAGGGGTGTACTCACTTTTGTTGCCAGCGGTTTAGACATTAATGGCTGTGTGTTGAGTTATTTTGAGGGGACAGCAAATTTAGACTGTTATACAAGCTGTACACTCACTACTTTACATTGTAGCAAAGTGTCCTTTCTTCAGTGTTGTCACATGAAAAGATATAATAAAATATTTACAAAAATGTGAGGGGTGTACTCACTTTTGTGAGATACTGCATTTATACTGTATATATATATATATATATATATATATATATATATATATATATATATATACATATACGCACACGCACAGTATATATGACACTTTGCTACAATGTAAAGTAGTGAGTGTACAGCTTGTATAACAGTGTAAATTTTCTGTCCCCTCAAAATAACTCAGCACACAGTCATTAATGTCTAAAACGCTGGCAACAAAAGTGAGTACACCCCTAAGTGAAAATATTCAAATTCCCTTCCCAGTGTCATGTGACTCGTTAGTGTTACAAGGTCTCAGGTGTGAATGGGGAGCAGGTGTGTAAAATTTGGTGTTATCCCTTTCACTCTCTCATACTGGTCACTGGAAGTTCAGCATGGCACCTCATGGGAAATAACTCTCTGAGGAGCTGAAAAAAGAATTGTTGCTCTACATAAAGATGGTCTAGGCTATAAGAAGATTGCTAAGACCCTAAAACTGAGTTGCAGCACGGTGGCTAAGACCATACAGCAGTTTAACAGGACAGGTTCTACTCAGAACAGGCCTCGCCATGGTCGACCAAAGAAGTTGAGTGCACATGCTCAGCGTCATATATAGAGGTTGTCTTTGGGAAATAGATGTATGAATGCTGCCAGCGTTGCTGTAGAGGTTGAAGGGGTGGGGGGTCAGCCTGTCATTGCTCAGACCATACCCCGCACACTGCATCAAATTGGTCTGCATGTCTGGTGTCCCAGAAGGAAGCCTCTTCTAAAGATGATGAACAAGAAGGCCCGCAAACAGTTTGCTGAAGACAAGCAGACTAAGGACATGGATTACTGGAACCATGTCCTGTGGTCTGATGAGACCAAGATAAACTTATTTGGTTCAGATGGTGTCAAGTGTGTGTGGCGGCAACCAGGTGAGGAGTACAAAGACAAGTGTGTCTTGTCTACAGTCCAGCATGTTGGTAGAAGTGTCATGGTCTGGGGCTGCATGAGTGCTGCCGACACTGGTGAGCTACAGTTCATTGAAGGAGCCATGAATGCCAACATGTACTGTGACATACTGAAGCAGAGCATAATCCCCTCCCTTTGGAGACTGGGCCGCAGGGAAGTATTCCAACATGATAACGACCCCTAACACACCTCCAAGGTGACAACTGCCTTTCTAAAGAAACTGAGGGTAAAGATGATGGACTGGCCAAGCATGTCTCCAGACCTAAACCCTATTGAGCATCTGTGGGGTATCCTCAAATGGAAGGTGGAGGAGCGCAAGATCACTAACATCTACCAGCTCCGTGATGTTGTCATGGAGGAGTCAAAGAAAGAGGACTCTAGTGGCAACCTGTGAAGCTCTGGTGAACTCCATGCCCAAGAGGGTTAAGGCAGTGCTGGAAAATAATGGTGACCACACAAAATATTGACACTTTGGGCCCAATTTGGACATACTCACATTTTTATAGCAGCGGTTTAGACATTAATGGCTGTGTGTTGAGTTATTTTGAGGGGACAGCAAATTTACAATGTTATACAATCTGTACAATCACTACTTTACATTGCAGCAAAGTGTAATTCCTTCAGTGTTGTCACATGTCACATGTCACATGAAAAGATATAAAAAAATATTTACAAAAATGTGAGGGTTTTCACTTGAATGGACTGCCCTACATTTGACAAATGCACCATAGAAGCTCTGCAAGTTTGCCATATTACAACACGCAAGACTGCTAACTGCATTTGGGGTGCAAAAAACAAATAATGGCACCGCAAGCACTATACAAGTTTTGAAAACCGGAGATAACCAGGTGCAAATTACGCCACCCCTGACCTGTATTACCACCTCCACGCTATGTTAATAAATGTCAAAACCCTACCAAAGCTGCCACTTAACAATAAAATGTATATAAACCGAATTCACCAAAGGAAAATTATAGATGAAATAGTGGCGCTTATCCCCAGGTGGGGAGATGCCAGACACTCTTATCCAGCCAGTGAGCTGAATATATACGTGACTAGAGAAAAAGTGAAAAAACATATATTGCTAAATATCCCAAAAAGTAAAAATTAATAATAAATAAAATAAATTATTCAATAAATTCAATATGAGCTAATATAAATTATAACACTCAGTGAAAGTGATATACAAATATATAAATCTAAGAAAAAATATATAATAAAAATTGAACACAGTAAATATCTATAAAGTCCAGAAACCAATCAATCGTGAAAAATAATCGTGAAAAATTTTTGAAGAAAGTCCAAAAAAAGAGTAAGGATGACTCCAAAACTGCTCAGCTTTTCAAACATCCACCACACCTCTGTGATGTGAATCCACTCCACTCCACTTTCATCTATAATTTTCCTTTGGTGAATTCGGTTTATATACACTATACAAGTTTGCAGTACATTTCTAATATCTACTGTAAGGCATGCATTTCCCGTGCACTTTGTCACATGTTTAGGAAATACAAAGTGTGAATGCGACCTAAGGACTCTTTCACATGTGCGGTTGAGCCATGGATTTACCGCTATCCCTGTCTGTGCATCCAAATCCTAACAATACAGTCAGACAGGGCTGTATACATGCTGTGGCTGCAATGTTTTACTGCACAGCATTTTTAACGCAGGCTGCAGAGTTTCACAGGCAGCACCACCTAACAAACTCCCTGTTGAGTTCAATTGGAACGTTCTGCAACTGCAAGCCAAACACTTGGCTCACAGTTGCAGCGCGGTGTCACAATGTAAAAAAAAGTATAACAAAAAGATATAATTTCTGCCATGGCTGCAAAACAGCACTGCCACCTTCGCATTTTAGCAAAAATGTAATTTAATATTTTTGGGGGGGCCCTGTCAGGTAGGCTGTATGGGGCCCCATCTTTTCCAACAGCAGCCCTGCCAGTGCATGTGCCCACACAGGTCTCCAAGCAAAGCCAGATCTCCGAGCAAAGCCATAAGTCCAACTTCCTGACACAGAAATTAAAAACCTGTCTGAAATTGTAAGCTTTCCCTACTTTTCCCAAAAAATTGACGATGATGTTGAATTTTAAGTTTTAAATCACACGCAGCTTTGACATGCATGTTTTTGTGTTAGTACTTGGTGACTGGAAACATGATAGTATTACTGGTAGAAATAAACAGGGTGTTCAGCATGGTTTAGCATTAGTCAGCTAGAAAACTATGAAAGTTCATTACCTAGGCTAAAATGTTCATAGATATGTGATTTGGAAGTCTTCTTTGACAATTCTTGAAGGAATACAGATTCTCCTGCTTTGTGATCAGCAAAGATTAGGCTGCTGGAAGGATGAGTCCACACCTTTTACTGATATGCCCAAAAGTTTAGACTCCACGCAGTGGCGGCCCATCCCTAGGGTGCCGCCCCCCTCCAGGCAGTCACAAAAAAACATTTTTTTTAAAAAACTGGCCCTTTAAAAAAAAAATAGAAAAAAAGTTCCTTAAGTGCACTATGTTCGGACGGCGGACACAGTGCACTATGGGAAGCGCCACATCTATGCAATCACGAGATTGCAGATGCGGCGCTTCATTTGCTGGCTTTTGTCCCGCCTTGCGGCCCTTTCCGAATCGCTGAGTAGCTTCCACCCAGCGCTCATATTATCTATTACTACGGCCGGGTGGTTTGATTGGCATCCAAGTTTGATGACACTTCCTGTTTTCTCTCTCCCATTGCGCCAGAGAGGGAGAAAACTGGAAGTATGAGGAGTGGACTCCTCCATCGCCGCTGCCAGTGCCCACACAGCAGAGGACATCACACAGCAAGGTAAGTGCAGCACCAATCCTCCTCTCGTCTCTCCTCCTGTCGTCTAGCAGTGTTTTTAACTATATTGTCAGGGGGGTGCTTTAACTCACTGCTCAGGGTTCATCCCCGCCTCCACTCTAGATCCTTCAGCCTCCCCTTTGTGCAGAGCCCAGGATCAGATCGGCTGCCCAGGTACAGTGAAGGAAGCTAGGGTGGTTTTGGCAGCGTAGAGAACAGATCCAGCAGTGACAGTCACCTCACACACAGACATCGGAACTGTGTGGGATTTCTTCCACCTTCTCTGCTACTGTGATCCTCCCCCTCCACCTCTGCACTGTGACCGGGGCTGCTGTGTGTGTGTGTATGTGTGTATGGCTCACAGGTAGCAATCCCTAGGTAGCTCACTATCTTTAGACAGCACAGTGCAATTCAGGTCAGATTGCTCAAGCACTCTCTGGCAGCAGAGGAAACTGGAACCAAGTGCATAGGCTACCAGCCACACTCTCCCTTACAGGAGCTGGACATAGATTCTCCATCTCTCAGCTGCAGCACACAGTAACAATATGTCTCCAGCTACTGACTCCCCACGTATGTCTCTTCCCCCATGGGCCCTTAAAGGATCACTAAAGATATATATATATATATATTTTTTTTTTAAATAACAAACATGTTATACTTACCTCCACTGTGCAGCTCGTTTTGCACAGAGTGGCATTACCTGTAGGTAAAATTAATATCTCCTAAACTTGTACGGTTTAGAAGATATTTACTTTGCATGCAGTCGCTGATGAAGGCCCGGCTGAAGGTCCGGCAGAACTGCCAGACCTTGCCGGGAAAAAGACTTGCGGCTTCGGCCACTCACAACGCCGGGGGGCCACGATACCCAGAAGACACGCCGAGGCAACATGTCAGCTCCCTCGGCGTGGATCGGGATCAGATGTCGAGGCCTCATTCTAAGGTGAGTATTTCATAATAAGCTAGTATGTGCTGCATACTAGCTCATTATGCCTTTGCCTTGCAGGTTTTTTGGTTTAAAAAAAAAAAAAAAAAAGGTGCGGGTATACAACTGCTTTAATACCGTCTCTTCCTCTGCCTGCTCTCCCTTTATATCCTGGGATTTGATGTGACACAGGCTGCATTTAATGGGACACAGGCTGCATTTTATGTGACACAGGCTGCATTTTATGTGACACAAGCTGCATTTTATGTGACACAGGCTGCATTTTATGTGACACAGGCTGAATTTTATGTGACACAGGCTGCATTTAATGGGACACAGGCTGCATTTTATGTGACACAGGCTGCATTTTATGTGACACAAGCTGCATTTTATGTGGCACAGGCTGCATTTTATGTGACACAGGCTGAATTTTATGTGACACAGGCTGAATTTAATGGGACACAGGCTGCATTTTATGTGACACAGGCTGCATTTGATGTGACACAGGCTGCATTTAATGGGACATAGGCTGCATTTTATGTGACACAGGCTGCATTTTATGTGACACAAGCTGCATTTCATAGGACACTGGCTGCATTTAAAGGGACGCAGGCTGCATTTAATGGGACAGGGGCTGCATTTAATGGGACACAGGCTGCATTTGATGTGACACAGTCTGCATTTGATGTGACACAGGCTGCATTTGATGTGACACAAGCTGCATTTGATGTGACACAGGCTGCAATTGATGGGACACAGGCTGCATGTAAGGAGGGACTCCACTGTGGGCACCTGATGTAAGGACGGACTCCGTTGGGGACACCTGATGGCATCTGGTGGCAGGCGACCTGGATAGTGACACGCTCAGGGCTCCCACTGATTCTGCATTATGGTGAGTTGAATGATTTCATTTTATATTACAATGCAATAATAGAAATAATGTGCTTCAATCATCCTGACACCATAACAACCATGGTGCTGGGATGATTTAAGTGCTAACACCAGGTGTTTGGAGTATCTTTATCTGCTTATGGTTAAACTTTCTAGAATACACATATTTCTATTCTGTAGGATTTGGGCCCGCTGTCCCTCCATCCCTCTCTCCCTCTCCCTCCATCCCTCGTTCATCTCAGACGCTAACCATACCACCTTAGAGCCACGCCCCCTATTTTGCTGAAACCACGCCCATTTTCACCAAGTGGGAGGGGTCAAAAAGGAAGGGCGGGGTCTGGCGCCCCCCATCCTAAAACTTCACCAGCCGCCACTGAAAGACAGCATCCATGAACAGGCCTGCAGCCCCAGAGTCGATTAGAGCCTATATCTCAACGGACGACTGAGCCCAAGAAGGGGTAACCAAAACCAGGGGCTTATCCTTCTGGATAACTGGGGACGAAACAATGCCACCTAAGGTCTGTCCATGGCAGGACCCTGAAGGTTCGGGCGTTCCCTGGATGGGTAGGACGAGACTTCAAAAAGTGACCTGCCTGCCACAATAAAGGCACAATCTCTCCCTCCTCCTAAGGGTTCTCTCATGCGCAGAGAGACGCGTGAAGCCCAAGTGCATGGGTTCATCTTCACAGACCGACCCAGTACCAGCAGGCATGGGAGGTGATGGAGGCAAGGGTGGGACTGCAAAGTTCAGAGACAAATGTACATGAGAGTTCCGCAAGCGCTCCTTAAAATGAAGTCTTTCTCTGAGTCTGGAGGCAATAAGGATCGCAAACGTGATCAACTTCTCCAGCTCAGTGGGTATATCTCGGGCTTATTTCTCATCATTGATGGTATCCGAGAGACCATGAGAAAAAGCAGCCACGAGGGCCTCATTGTTCCAAGCAACCTCTGCTGCCAGAGTACGGAATTCAATGGCGTAGTCAGCAACAGTTCTCATACTCTGTTTGATGGACATGAGGCACTTGCCAGCAGAAGCAGAGCATGCGGGAACGTCAAATACCCTTTTAAATGAAGCCATAAACTCAGGGTAACTCAAGACAACAGGTTTTTGCGTCTCCCATAGAGGGTTTGCCCAGGCCAAGGCTCTCTCCTGTCATTTCTCTGGAGATTACTTATACACTCAGCTTCAGTTTCTGGCTGTTGCTTAATCTGCAATTTCAGTTTAATTTTTAGTGATGTTTGGCTTTAGAAATCCCACAAAAACTGTCAATTGCTATACCTGCTAGAGTTGCTTTTAAACATTGACTTTTGGGCTGCTAAGAAGTGAATATTGAAGTGATTCATCCATTCATGGGGAAAAAGTTAGTTCATAGTATACAAGACATAGTTACATAGTTTCATAGTAGGTAAGGTTGAATAAGGACAATAGTCCATCCCGTTCAATCTGTGTTGGTGTATGTGTGTCTGTGTTAATAGTCATTTCCCATATCCCTGTATATTGTGTTCACTAAGATACACCTTTAGGAGTCTTTTAAAATTATTAATACTCCCTGCGGATACCACCAATTGTGGAAGAGAGTTCCACCTCTGTATAGCCCTGACAGTGAAATACCCCCTGCGCAGCTTTAGGTTAAATCTCTTCTCCGCCAATCTCATTGTGTGGCCCCGTGTCCTCTTACACTCCCTGAGACTAAATCCTTTTTTCCTATGCTGGGATCACCATTAAGGTATTTGTAAATCGCTATCACAACCTCTTCTCAAGCGTCTCTTCTAGTGCTTATAGTCGTTCCTTGTAATTGAGGTCCTTCAATCCCCGTATTACTTTAGTTGAACTTATTTGGACTCTCTCCAGTTCCATCATATCCCTTCTGAGGACTGGTGACCAGAAATGGACGGAGTACTCCAGATGTGACCTAACCAGAGTTTTATAAAGTGGCAGGATTATAGTTTGATCTCTGGAGTATATCCCCTTTTTTATGCATGCTAATATTCTGCCGGCTTTGGTAGCTGCAGCTTGACATTGCATGCTATTGCTCAGTCTGTCTTCTACTAGGACCCCCAGATCTTTCTCCATCCTTGATTCTCCCAGAGGTTCTCCTCCTAGTGAGTAGTTTGCATTTGTGTTTTTTGCCCCCAAGTGCATTACATTTCTCCACATTAAACCTCATTTGCCATGTAGTTGCCCACTCCATTATTTTGTTCTGGTCTTTCTGTAAAATTTCTATATCCTGATGTGAAGTTATTGCCCTGCTTATTTTTGTATCATCCGCAAAAACTGTGATTTTATTTATCCTATCTCTATATCATTTATGAATATATTAAACAGAATTGGTCCCAAGACAGAGCCTTGGGGTATCCCACTTACCACTCCAGATCAGGCTAAGTACACAATATTTATCTCTACCTTTTAAACACCCCCCTGTAAACAGTCTTCTATCCAAGAACAAACCTTATGTTCCATGTTGTCAGGAACCATGAATCAGACTGAGAAATAAGTTCTGAAAAAAATCACACCTTAAGACCCCTTTCACACCCCTTTCACACTGAGGTGTTTTTCAGGAGCTAAAGGGCTAAAAATAGCCACTGTAAAGCGCCTGAAAAATGCCTCCCCTGCCACCCCAATGTGAAAGCTTGAGCACTTTCACACTGGGGCGCTGCGCTGGCAGGACGTTAAAAAAAGTCCTGCAAGCTGCATCTTTGGGGTGGTGCAAGAGCAGTGTATACACCGCTCCTCCACAGCCCCTGTCCATTGAAATGAATGGGCACCGCTCCCGAAGTGCCTCCAAAGCGCTTTGGCAGCGATGCTACACTGGCACATTTAACCCTTTCTTCGGCTGCTAGCTGGGGTTAAAAGCGCCTGCTAGCGGTCAAATAGCGCCGCTAAAACAGCAGTAAAGCGCCACTAAAACTAGTGGTGCTTTACCGCTAACACTGCCCACGGCTCAGTGTGAAAGGGCTCTAATAAAATAGTAAAATGGTAAAATGGTACAAATGTAGTCAAAACATAGCCAGGGTTTGGTAACAAGAGCAGGTAGCCAGTAAAACAGGAGTCCAGTGTCAGGACTGAGTTCCCCTGCTGGTGGCACTGTGGTTCTCTGGGCCGATGGCTGCAGTTCCAGTGTCCGCCAGCAGGTGTCTCCCAGAAGCCAGCAGGTTCTGATCAGACACACTTGACTCCAGCTGCCAGGTGGATATTTAAGGCTGCTCCTCCCTTCCCCCAGCACGTCACTATCCTGTCGATAGCCCCCTTGCTACCAGATCTTTGTGCCTCCTGTATCTCAAGCCATCCTGAACCCCTCTGCCTTGCTCTTGCACCCAGTCGTGTTTCCCTTCCTTGCATCCCTGTTACCTTTATTGTAGATATTTCATATAGATAGCAGTTAGGTTCATTTGTTATTTTGTCTTTTGGGTTTGTTTTTGCTGTGTTCACTGGTTGCTGTGTATTTCACTATAAATAAATATCACTGTAATGATATATACGTTGTTTGGTCTCAGTTTTCTTGTGTAGCTACGTGTCTAGTCTCCTTAGCCGCTGATCCCTGACATAATAGTGACGCCCACTACGTCCAGATCTGCTACACTTGGGAGCTAGGAGCCAGTTACTTGAGTTTTTTGCCTTTTTCAGAATGTGGAGAGTGAAGGTTATTTGCCGTGTACAACTGGCACTAGAGGATAAGGATTTTTTGGCAGGATCTCACTGAGGAGGAGCTGCTGGGAATCATTCTGACTGTACATACCTTAGCTGTTGAGGGCAGATTTTCCCTTAGTGAAGTACAACCTTTTATTCAGGTCTGTTCAGAGCTGCTATTTCAATGTATCTCTCAGGGCCATGATGTTTTCACCCCCCCCCCCCATTTACTATGTGTTAGGCTGGATTTTTGGGATGGTTACTGAAACATTGTGCAGGTTCTTTTTTTCCAGCAGTATTCAGCTTATTCACAACAGGTGTTGTTGGCTTGTATTGCTTCTGTGCACTGTTTAATTGAGCAATGTGAGCAAGGGAGAGACAAACTGACTTTAGTTCACCCTCTGCTACAAGCTTGGTCAGAGATCATATCCCCAGTGCAAGATGAAGCACATAAAATCAGATCTGCTGCTAAAAATCAAGAATCTGTTCCTCTGTTACCCTAAGCAACCTCTGCTGCTACTGAGTGTTCCTTACCTTCTGTAGATCAGTACCCTGCCACCAGTAATCACACTTCCTCTGTATGCAATCCATTGAAAGCTCCCCCTGCAGTACTGTTGTCCATAGCAACGTCTCAGGCCTCTTCCTGTACTTCTGCTACTCTTCCCTCTATTCTCCCCAGTACTGTTACTATCTTTCCATCAGCAGTACACTCTGGTCAGCACAATGCAACATCATGCAGGACTCCAGTATCCAAGCCCAAAAAGAAACAAAACTTTTCTCCTGCTCTTACAACTCTGCCACTATCCATGTTGCCTGCTGATGGTGCCCAGTCCTCCCCCATGCTGATGACTGCTGTTGATGTGATCCAGTCCCCCTCTATGCTGATGACTGCTGCTGATGCGATCCAGTCCTTCTCCATGCTGATGACTGCTGCCAATGCGATCCAGTCCTCCTCCATGTTGATGACTGCTGCCGATGAGATCCAGTCCCCCTCCATGCTGATGACTGCTGCTGATGGGGTCCATGCCTCTTCCATGCTGATGTGGCCTGCTGATGGGGTCCATGCCTCCTCCATGCTGCCACCTGCTGATGGGGCCCATGCCTCCTCCATGCTGCCACCTGCTGATGGGGTCCATGCCTCCTCCATGCTGCCGCCTGCTGATGGGGTCCATGCCTCCTCCAGGCTGCCGCCTGCTGATGGTGTCCAAGCCTACTCCATGCTGCCACTTGCCGATGGTGTCCATTCCTCCTCCATGCAGCCGCTTGCCAATGGTGTCCATCCTCCTCCATGCTGCCGCTTACTGATGGTGTCTAGTCCTCCTCCATGCATGCTGCCTGCTGATGGTGTTCATTCCTTGTCCATGCTGCCGAATGCCTATGGGGTCCATTCCTCAACCATACTGCTGACTGCCATGGGTGACCTACCATCTGCTGCCAAGTCTGCCGCCCAGCTGGACTATGCTTGTTCCAAGGCTGCTGCCCAGCCGCACTATGCTGATTCTGGGGCTGCTGCCCAGCTGGACTATGCCGATAGCTGTACCGCTGCCCACGTGCCTCTGCCTGCTGCCCAGCCTGCTGATCCAGTGCCTGCTTCCCAGCCTGCCTCTGGATGTCCTGTGCCCAACAACCTGCCTGCCTCTGAGGATCTGACCAGCAGAAAACCCAGCCAGTTGTGGGACCCCGGTGGCGGGGTTCTTATTAAGCCTTTGGACATTGGCAGTGGGGTACTCAGTCGGCTTGCAGACCCCGGTGGTAGGGCCCTATGGAGCGTCCAGAGGCCGCTCCTTAAGGGGGGAGAATCTGTCAGGACTGAGTTCACCTGCTGGTGGCACTGTGGCTCTCTGGGCCGATGGCTGCAGTTCCAGTGTCCACCAGCAGGTGTCTCCCAGAAGCCAGCAGGTTCTGATCAGCCACACCTGTGTTCACTGGTTGCTGTGTATGTTTATTGGTGTGTGTTTCACTGTAAATAAATATCATTGAAAAAAAATATCACTGTTGTACTTTGGTCTCAGTTCCCTTGTGTAGCTGTCAGGAAAGATGTCTGCATTGTACAGCTGCCGTTCCCAGACACACACATGTGCGCAGACGCCGTCAAGGAATGAGCAGAACAGAAGTAGATGCTTCTGAGAACGCAGTCGGGGGGGGTGCTGTCCCAGCGTCAAGGTCTCAGGAATTTTATTCACCCGGTAGCTTTCTTCTCAAGGAAACTTCCCCCTGCTGAGAGGAATTATGATGTTGGAAATCGTGAGCTTCTTGCCATAAAAACCACCCTTGAAGAATGGAGGTATCTGCTAGAAGGGGCAGCTCATCCAATATTGATCTATACAGATCACAAGAACCTTGAATATTTAACCACTTGCCGACCACCTCAAGCAGATATGCTGCGGCAGAATGGCACGGGTAGTCAAAGTAATGTATGGGTACGTTACTTGCCTCCCGCGGGCGGGGGGTCCGATCGCACCCCCCGGTGCCCAAGGCGGTCGGCTTCTGTCCGGGAGCGATGAGAGGTGAGGGGGAGGCCATCCATTCGTGGCCACCCCCTCACGATCGCTCCCAGCCAATGACATTCTTCCTCTGCTGCTGTAATGTAAACAGCGGCAGAGGAAGTGATGTCATCTCTCCTCGAGCCGGTCTTTTTGTTCCGGCGCCGAGGAGAGAAGACATCAAGTAAGTGCACCAAACACTACACTAACAGTAGAACAAACTAGGCACACATTTCACCCCCCGATCACCCCCCGATCACCCCCCTGTACCCCCTATCACAATGACACCAATAGCAGTTTTTTCTTTTTGCATTGGTGTCAGTTTGTGACAGTTATAAGTGGTAGGGCAGTTAGTATTAGCCCCCTTTAGGTCTAGGATACCCCCCTAACCCCCCCTAATAAAGGGTAACCCCTTGATCACCCCCCGTTGCCAGTGTCACTAAGCGATCATTTTTCTGATCGCTGTATTAGTGACACAGGTGCCGCTAGTTAGGGAGGTAAGTATATAGGTTCGCCGCCAGTGTTTTATAGCGACAGGGACTCCCATATACTACCTAGTAAAGGTTTTAACCCCCTGATTGCCCCCTAGTTAACCCTTTCACCAGTGATCACCGTATAACTATTACTGGTGACGCTGGTTAGTTAGTTTGTTTATTATAGTTTCAGGGCACCCGCCGTTTATTACCTTATAAAGGTTTAACCCCCTAATCGCCCGGCGGTGATATAAGTTAAGTTTTAGGGTCAGATATAGTCTGCGTCACCCCAGGCAGCGTCAGGTTAGCGCCAGTACCACTAACACCCACGCATGCAGCATACACCTCCCTTAGTGCTATAGTATCTGAACGGATCAATATCTGATCCGATCAGATCTATACTAGCATCCCCAGCAGTTTAGGGTTCCCATAAACACAGTGTTAGCGGGATCAGCCCAGATACCTGCTATCACCTGCGTTTTGCCCCTCGGCCCAGCCCTGCCCAGCCCACCCAAGTGCAGTATCGATCGATCACTGTCACTTACAAAACACTAAACACACATAACTGCAGCATTCGCAGAGTCAGGCCTGATCCCTGCGATCGCTAACAGTTTTTGTTGGTAGCGTTTTGATACAGTCGCTAACAGTCAGGAGCTTTTTTGCCTGTGAGTCTCACTAGTGTACCACTAAATTTACAGCCCAAAATGGCAAATCGAAGGTACACTAGTGAAGAGGCCTACACGCTTCTGAGCATGAAAGATAGTGAAGAGGAAGTCACTCATCTGTCAGATTCAGGCTCAGAATACGATCCTGTAGAGGACAGTGGCTCCATGACAGATAGCACTGACGACGGAGTTGTGGTTCCTGCTAAGGTCAGACGTACCAGACCCCAAACTTCTTCTTCTGTCCTTGATGTGCAAGAACCGCAGGTCCCTCATATGGAGCAGAGCAGTACTAGCGCCGCTATTCCTGCTGGTGAACTGGCAAGCACCAGCGGCCTAGTACACCCTGGTCGTACATCCAGCCCTGCAGTAACACTTGGTGACGTGGCGAGTCAAATAAGTGCAGTTCAAGCTGGCGAGGTGGCAAGCACAAGTAGTGTCCCGCTGCCACCAAGAAGATGAACACAGGCCCGTCGTGCCCATAGTGCCCTTCCTGCTGCATTCACCAATGCGAATTGGGAACCCACCACTTCTGCAGCACCCGTACTTCCCCCATTCACTGGCCAACCCGGCATTCATGTGGAAACAGATGATTTTACGCCACTGGATTTTTATTCCCTGTTTTTCATCAAAGATCTCTATAGATCTATTGTGGACCAAAGCACTTTATACGCTGGTCAACACATAGCCACTATTCCCCAGTCCTCCCTTGCCAGAGTTTGGAGACCAATTACGGTCTCCGAATTTAAGCTCTTTCTGGGCCTTTCCCTCAACATGGGCATAACTAAAAAGAGTGAGTTGCAGTCATATTGGTCCACTGACCCAATTCACCATATGCCCTTGTTCTCTGCCTCCATGACCAGGGTACGATACGAGCAGGTTTTACGGTTCATGCACTTCAACAACAATGAACTCTGTCATCCTCATAGAGACCATGAACACGATCGGCTCTACAAAATTCGGCCCCTCATAAACCACTTCAACCAATGTTTTGCAGACTTGTTTACTCCCCATCAAGTTGTCTGCGTTGATGAGTCCCTGATTAACTTTTCTGGACGCTTGTCATTCAAACAGTACCTTCCCAGCAAGCATGCTAGATACGGGGTCAAGATGTATAAGCTCTGTGACAGGGCCACAGGCTATACATGTAGTTTTATGGTTTACGAGGGCAAAGATAGTCACGTAGAGCCGACAAACTGCCCTGACTACATAGGAAGCGCTGGCAAGATTGTGTGGGACTTGGTGTCACCCTTATTCGGAAAGGGGTACCACTTGTACGTGGACAATTATTACACGGGCGTGCCACTTTTTAGTCACCTTTTTGATCAACAGATTGGAACATGCGGCACCGTGCGACCTAATTGCCAGGGCTTTCCCCAGCGGCTTGTAGATTTCCATCTTAGGCTGGGGGAGAGAGCCTGCTTCAAGTGTAATAACTTGCTCACTATGAAGTGGAGGGATAATAAGAATGTTTTCGTTCTTACCTCCCTTCATGCAGACAGGACGGTCCAAATTACTACGGCGACTGGTGTTGTGGAGAAACCCCTCTGTGTCCACGAATATAACCAAAATATGGGAGGGGTGGACCTCAACGACCAGTTGTTGGCGCCATACCTAGTTGCCCGTAAGGCCAGATGCTGGTACAAGAAAGTGTCTGTTTATTTATTTCAATTGGCTTTGCTGAACGCTCATGTGCTATACAGAGCTTCAGGATGGACTGGATCCTTTCTTAAATTCCAGGAAGAGATCGTCAGAGCCCTTCTGTCCTCACCTTCTTAATCCAAATGCAGTAAGCTGGCTGCATGAGAGGCATTTTCTTTATGTCCTCCTGAGTACCCCTACCCAACGAGCCCCCCAAAGAAGATGTCGTGTCTGCAGCAAGCGCGGATATAGGCGTGACACCTGGTATTTTTGTCCCTCCTGTCCTGACAATCCTGGTCTATGCATTGGTGAATGTTTTGAATGCTACCATTCACTAGTTGAGTATTAGCGTAGGGTACAGCACTGCACAGACTAGGCAGACTAACACAGGGTCTCCCAAGATGCCATCGCATTTTGAGAGACCCGAACCTGGTACCAGTTACAAAAGTTATAGTTGCAAAAAAAGTGTAAAAAAAAAAAATAGTTGTCGTTTTATTGTTCTCTCTCTCTCTATTCTCTCTCTATTGTTCTGCTCTTTTTTACTGTATTCTATTCTGCAATGTTTTATTGTTATTATGTTTTATCTTGTTTGCTTTTCAGATATGCAATTTTTTTATACTTTACTGTTTACTGTGTTTTATTGGTAACCATTTTTTTGTTTTCAGGTACGCCATTCAGCTGCAGAGCAGATTTATCCATCTTGACAGCAACAGCGTTTGCTCCCACGATACATAAAGCCGTGACTCCAGCGCTTTATTGGTAACCATTTTTTTGTTTTCAGGTATGCCATTCAGCTGCAGAGCAGATTTATCCATCTTGACAGCAACAGCGTTTGCTCCAACGATACATAAAGCCGTGACTCCAGCGCTGTCAGGGGTGATTTCACCACCACAGTTACATACTTCAGCATATATGCCGAAGCGTGGGGGCAGCAGTGGATGGAGGAGCGATTTGCTCCTACCTTTTGCGGGAGGATGTCCCCATGCTTCGGCATATATATATATTTTAGGCACAGGTTGCATTAAATGTTTTATTTTTTGCTATGTTTTTTTTGTATTTGCTTTGCAGGTATGATAAGTCTTACTGTTATACTGTAATGTTACTTTGTTTTATTGTTAACCATCATTTGCTTGGCAGGTACGCCATTCAGTTGCAGCGCAGATTTATCTATCTTGACAGCAACAGCGTTTGCTCCCACGATACATAAAGCCGTGACTCCAGCGCTGTCGGAGGTGATTTCACCACCACAGTTACATCTTTCAGCATATATGCCGAAGCGTGGGGGCAGCAGAGAGCGGAGGAGTGATTTGCTCCTAACTTTTGCAGGAGGATGCCCCCATGCTTCGGCATACATATACGGTGCATGTATGCCCATCATTAGAAGTGGGTGGATGAAGGGAGGTATTCTAATGGTGGGCATACCCATCGATCAATCTCTTTTCTTCGTTCAGCCCACAGGCTGCATGAAAAAAATGTTTACAATATATGCCCAACAAGGACCAGCAACGTACTGGTATGTTGCCGGACTTTGAGTGGTTATACCAGAATGATGCCTGCAGGTTTAGATATCATCTTGGTATCATTCTTTTCAGCCAGCGGTCGGCTTTCATGTAAAAGCAATCCTAGCGACTAATTAACCTCTAGACTGCTTTTACAAGAAGTGGGAGGGAATGCCCCCCCCACCGTCTTCCATGTTTTTCCCTGGCTCTCCTGTCCCAACAGGGAACCTGAGAATACAGCTGGTAATTCAGCCAGCTGACCATAGAGCTGATCAGAGACCAGAGTGGCTCCAAACATCTCCATGGCCTAAGAAACCGGAAGCTATAAGCATTTCATGACTTAGATTTCGCCGGATGTAAACAGCGCCATTGGGAAATTGGAAAGCATTTTATCATACCGATCTTGGTGTGGTCAGATGCTTTGAGGGCAGAGGAGAGATCTAGGGTCTAATAGACCCCAGTTTTTTCAAAAAAGAGTACCTGTCCCTACCTATTGCTATTATAGGGGATATTTACATTCCCTGAGATAACAATAAAAATGATTTAAAAAAAATGAAAGGAACCATTTAAAAATAAGATAAAAAAGCAAAAAAAAAAAAAAAAGAAAAAAAAAAAAACCTCTGTCCCCCCCTGCTCTCGCGCAAAGGCGAACGCAAGCGTCGGTCTAGCGTCAAATGTAAACAGCAATTGCACTATGCATGTGAGGTATCACCGCGAAGGTCAGATCAAGGGCAGTAATTTTAGCAGTAGACCTCCTCTGTAAATCTAAAGTGGTAACCTGTAAAGGCTTTTGAAAGCTTTTAAAAATGTATTTAGTTTGTCGCCACTGCACGTTTGTGCGCAATTTTAAAGCATGTCATGTTTGGTATCCATGTACTCGGCCTAAGATCATCTTTTTTATTTCATCAAACATTTGGGCAACATAATGTGTTTTAGTGCATTAAAATTTAGAAAAGTGTGTTTTTTCCCAAAAAAATGCATTTGAAAAATGGCTGCGCAAATACTGTGTGAATAAAAAATTAATCACCCACCATTTTAATCTGTAGGGCATTTGCTTTAAAAAAAATCTATAATGTTTCGGGTTCAAAGTAATTTTCTATAAAATATTCCATGGACTCAACATGCCTCTCAACAAATAGTTTGGGGTGTCTACTTTCCAAAATGGGGTCATTTTGGGGGGTTTTGTGCCATCTTGGCATTTTATGGCCTTCAAAACTGTGATAGGTAGTGAGGAGTGAAATAAAAAATTTACGCCCTTAGAAATCCTGAAGGCGGTGCTTGGTTTTCGGGGCCCCGTACGCGGCTAGGCTCCCAAAAAGTCCCACACATGTGGTATCCCCATACTCAGGAGAAACAGCTAAATGTATTTTGGGGTGCAATTCCACATATGCCCATGGCCTGTGTGAGCAATATATCATTTAGTAACAACTTTTTGTAATTTTTTTTTTTTTTGTCATTATTCAATCACTTGGGACAAAAAAAATTAATATTCAATGGGCTCAACATGCCTTTCGGAAATTTCCTTGGGGTGTCTACTTTCCAAAATGGGGTCATTTTGGGGGGTTTTGTACTGCCCTGCCATTTTAGCACCTCAAGAAATGACATAGGCAGTCATAAACTAAAAGCTGTGTAAATTCCAGAAAATGTACCCTAGTTTGTAGACACTATAACATTTGCGCAAACCAATAAATATACGCTTATTGACATTTTTTTTACCAAAGACATGTGGCCGAATACATTTTGGCCTAAATGTATGACTAAAATTGAGTTTATTGGATTTTTTTATAAAAAGTAGAAAATATCACTTTTTTTCAAAATTTTTGTTTTTTTTCCGTTTATAGCGCAAAAAATAAAAACCGCAGAGGTGGTCAAATACCGTCAAAAGAAAGCTCTATTTGTGGGAAGAAAAGGATGCAAATTTCGTTTGGGTACAGCATTGCAATTAGCACATAAAGCGATACAGTGCCAAATTGTAAAAAGTGCTCTGGTCAGGAAGGGGGTAAATCCTTCCGGGGCTGAAGTGGTTAAGGACCGCTAAATGACTGAAACCTCGCCAGGCCCGATGAGCACTTTTCTTTTCAAGGTTTTTATTTCATATTACCTACAGACCCGGGTCAAAGAATGTCCAGCCTGATGCGTTGTCGTGCATGTTCGAGGATCCTAAGGACTTGCCAGTATCAGATACTATCCTGCCAGCAGGGAACTTCCTGTTGCTACAGACTGATCTTGTGTCAGGCAGCAGTTACCCCTGCCTGAAGCAGGCATCTGCAGTTACCCCTGGTCCTATCAGGGATACCTTACAGGCAAGAGAGGGACTTCTTTGGAGAGGGGATCGAGTCTTTGTCCCAGAAAAGGTTAGAATATCAGTTCTGGGGTTCTGTCATGACCACCCCTTAGCAGGACACTTCAGAATACGCAAGATAGTGGAATTGGTGCAACACACGTTTTGGTGGTCTGATCTGGAAAAAGACTGTAAAAGCTACATAAATGCATATATTACCTGTACCTGAAGTAAGAGCACCCAAAACAAGGCCTGGGGCTTGCTCAGACCTCTGCCTGTGCCCGACAGGTCATGTACCATGATCTCCATTTACTTTATAGTGGAACTACCACCCTATGAGGACTGTACAGCCATCTTTGTCATAGTCGATCGGCTGTCTAAAATGGCCCACTTCCTACCCCTGAAAGTTACACCATCTGCTGTGGAGACTGCTCGAGTATTTATAAAGGAGGTCGTTGGACTCCATGGGGTGCCGATAGACATTGTCTCAGATTGAGGGGTTCAATTTACATCAAGATTCTGGAGAGCACTATGTGAAACCCTGAAGATCCAACTTTCTATGTCTTCTGCATACCACCCGCAGTCTAACGGGCAAAACGAATGGACTAATCAGACGTTGGAACAATACATCCGTTGCTTTATGTCATTTGTCCAGGACGACTGGGTATCACTCCTAACGTTAGCAGAATTCACTTATAATAACTCCTGTCATGCAGCCACCAAGCAGTCTCCATTTTTCGCAAATTATGGCTTCCACCCCAGATTTCTGCCTCACCTTATCCCTATCCCTGAGTCTTCGGTTCCAGCCATCCAAAGTACCTTGGATTTCTTCAGTCGTAACAACAAACTGTTACAAGAGGCCATGACCAAACCACAGGAACATAACAAAAGGGCTTTTGACAGAAGAAGATGGGGGAGCTGATCCTGCACCCAGGGGACCAGGTTTAGTTTGCTACAACCAATCTGAGACTGGCATGTCCTTAAAAAAAGCTAGCTCCTAAATTTGTGGGGCCATTTCCAGTGAGAAGGAAAATGAATGATGTTTCCTATGAACTGTCATTACCGGAATCTTTCAGGATACACCCAGTGTTCCATGTGTCATTATTGAAGCCCACGGTGCCAGATCCTTTTCCAAATCGGAAGACTTGACCACCTGAACCTGTAATCGTCAATGGGGATGAGGAGTTTGAGGTTGAGGCTATTGTGGAATACAGAAGGAGAAGAGGTCAAGTACAATACTTGTTTAAACGGAAGGGTTATGGGCCAGAGAAAAACACCTGGAAGCTAGAGCAGAATGTACACGCTATGGACTTGGTTCATGCCTTCTTCCGCAGTCATCCCCAGAAAAAGAACCAATTGGGCATCCGGAGGCTGCCTGTAAGGAGGGGGCAATGTCAGGAAAGATGTCTGCATTGTACAGCTGCCATTCCCAGACACACACATGTGCGCAGGCATTGACAAGGAATGAGTAAAACAGCCACATATGCGAATGTGCGGCCTTGGCTGTGTGTTCGCGTGCCTGTCACCAGGACTGGCGACAAACGGCCTAATTTAAATGGAGCTTCAGCGCTGTCTAATTGCTGCTTGGTCTATAGCTTTTATGTGAATCCTGATTCCTGTGTTTGACTTCTGATACTGATCTGGCTTGCTCCTGACTGCCCTTGTCTGCTTCCTGTTCTGACCCCTGGCTTAACTACAGACTCTGTCTCTGCCTGCTGCTCCTGTTTACCCTTCACCTGTTGCCAACCCTGCCTGTGACCCGACTACGCTTCTGCCTGCCGTTTATGTCATCTGCCAATCTGTTACTGACCTGGCTCACCTGACCCTGCTTCCAGCTCCTCCAGCCTGCTACAGTTCCTTCAGTCCAGCTCAACACCTCCAGGTTTCTGCTTCCTGTTGTGCATCCACAGTCTTTCATCAGCCCAGTCTGCCAGCCTGTCTGCTGCCTCATCTGCCTGCTACTAGCCAAGTCAGGCTTCCTGCCTGTGAGTTCCGGCTACTATCTGCACAGACTTCTGGACTGATCCTAGGCACTCTTACCCCGACGTGCTCCAGTGGCTGCTGTCTCACTATCAGTGGTCCTCGAGCCGGAGCTGTACGAGAGGCCTTCCTCTTCACATTAGGCTCACGACCAGGTACGTGACAGTAGCTACGTGTCTGGTCTCCTTAGCTGCTGATCCCTGACATCTGGAGATCAGCGTTGTAAGGGACAGCAAACAGGAATCAGGAACCAGAAGGGAAGTCAGCCAAGCAAAAGTCTTGAACAGGAAAACACAGCAGAGAGTATGCGAATATGTTGACCAGTGAAGGCACAGGAGATCTAATCCAGGGAGTTTAAGTAGCCAGCAGAGCTGGCTGACAAGTAGGAAATGATCATCAGGTGAGTCAATGTGGAATGATGAGTGCTGACAATTAACCGATAGCTGGGCAGCCTGAGCTCTGAGAAGGGAGGGCTGAGCCCAGCCCTGACAGTACCCCCTCCTCAACGACCCCTCCCCCTCAGGGGGCAACCAGGTTTGAGGGGAACATTTTTATGGAAAGCACAGAGGAGGACAGGGGCATGTACCTGCGGACCGTACCCTTTCCAATGAACCAGGTACTGTATTGATTCCCACAGAACCCACGGGAGTCAATGATGGATTGTACTTCATACTCCTCAAGGTTCTTAGCCTTTACTGGGTGAGGACGTGGTGGTGAAGCGGTTGCACACCAAAGGTTTTAATAAGGAGACATGGAATACATTAGAGTTACGCATATTAGAAGGAAGGTCTAAAGCATAAGCCACTGGGTTATTCTGCGGAGAATACGGAAAGGCCCAATAGACCGTGCCAATTTCAGTGAGGAAACCCAGAGTCGGAGGTTGCGAGATGACAGCCAGATCCTCTCTCCAACTTGGTAGGAGGGCAAAGGTAGGTATCTGCGGTCAGCATGAAGTCTGTACCTGTCATTGGCACGTTGCAAGAACTCTTGGACCTGTATCCAAGTGGAACGAAGACCACAGAGATGCTCCTCTAATGCAGGAATGCTCTGAGGAACAAATGAGTCAGGCAACATGGATGGTTGGAAACCATAATTCGCCATAAATGGAGACAATCGGGAAGCGGTATTAACGGCACTATTGTGAGCAAACTCCGCCCAAGGTAAGAGGTCTGACCAGTTGTTATGTTGGTCAGAAATATAGCAACGTAGAAAATGCTCCAAGGACTGGTTGGCTCATTCTTCGGCCCTATTAGACTGCGGGTGACACACAAAAGACAAGGAAAGCTGAAATCATAACTGTGCACAAAAGGCTCGCCAAAACCTGGATACAAACTGGCTACCCCTGTCCGAGACGATAACCTTGGGTAACCCATGTAATCAAAAGATCTCCCGAGCAAAAAATGGATACCAGTTCTTTGGATGTGGGCAACTTCTTAAGTGGAATGCAATGTGACATTTTCAAGAACCGGTCAACCACTATAATGGATAACTGTGTTGCCCTGGGAGTTGGGTAACTCCACAATAAAATCCATAGACAGGTGGGTCCAAGGCCTCTCTTTATTGGGTATAGGTTATAGGAGGCCCATTGGAAGGTGTTGTGGTGTCTTACTCATAGCACACACGGAGGAGGCAGCTACGAAGGCGGCTACATCAGCATGGAGATTAGGCCACCAGAATTGTTGGGAAATAGCCCAAATTAATTTATTCTTTCCTGGGTGACCAGCAGCCTTGGGAGAATGGTAAGTCTGGAGCACAGCGGTTGAAGACTCTCAGGGACAAAACAGCGATCACAAGGTTTTTCAGGAGGAGAATGGATCTGAGCAGCAAGAATTTGTCCCCCAAAGTTGAAGTGAGACTGGTACGAACCGTAGCCAGAATACGATCGGGAGGTATAACAGGAACAGAAACTGACTCCATCTTGGAAATGGAGGAAAACTGTTGGGACAATGCATCAGCCCTTACATTCTTATTACTGGGAAGTAATGAGACTATATAATTGAAGCTTGACAAGAAAAGAGCCCATCGTGCCCTTCTGGGAGAGAGGCGTTTAGCCTCAGACAAGAATGTGACATTCTTATGGTCAGTCAGAATGAGAACTGGCACAATGGTACTTTCGAGGAGATGCCTCCATTCTTTAAAGGCTAAAATGATCGCTAACAACTCTCTGTCCCCAATCTCATAATTGCATTCTGCAGAAGACAATTTCTTGGAAAAGTAACCACAAGGATGCATAGCGCTCTCAAGGTAGAACGTTGAGACAAAAGGGAACCAACTCCATTTTCAGATGCATCAACTTCAAGGTTGAATGGTAAGGTGGGATCAGGATGTGTCAATACAGGAGCAGAAACAAAGGCAGCCTTGAGAGACTCAAAGGTTTTAATGGAATCTGGGGACCAATTCTGTGAGTTACTGTCCTTTCTTGTCATATCAGTCAGGGGTTTGACCGAAGATGAGAAGTTATAAATAAACTTCTGATAATAATTGGCAAAGCCAAGAAAACTTTGTAGTGGACTTGAACCCACAGGTCAAGGCCACTGTAGAACTGCCAATAGTTTCTCTGGATCCATTGAAAAGCCAGTAGTGGAAATTAAATAACCCAGTAATTTAACCTGTTCATGATGGAACTCGCATTTCTCCAATTTACAGTACAGGTTATTATCTCTCAGTGGCTGAAGCACACATCAGACATCTGTGTTATGGCTCTCTGGGACTTGGAATATATGAGGATATCATCAAGATAAACCACCACACATTACAACAAACCTCAAAGGACATTGTTAATGAATTCCTGAAAAACTGCCAGAGAGTTGCAAAGACCAAATGGTATTTTGAGGTATTCGCAATGGCCTGTCCTGGTATTAATCACAGTTTTCCATTCATCGCCCTCCTTGATCCTCATGAGATTATATGCCCCTCTTAGATCCAGCTTTGTGACAACCGTTGCTCCATGGAGGTGGTCAAATAATTCCATAATCAACGGAATCAGACTGAGACCCCTATAATCAATACAAGGTCTCAGTTCGCCACTTTTCTTTTTCACGAAGAAGAAACCAGCACCAGCAGGAGATGAGGATTTGTGGATGAATCCTCAAGAAAGTGCATCGGCAACATACTCCTCCATGGCTTTGTCCTCCGAGACAGACACGAGGACAAAGCCACGAGGGGGTATGGTTGAAGACCAATTGCGCAATCATAGGACCGGTGTGGAAGCAAACTACCGGCTTGACGTTTGTCAAAGACATCGCTAAAATCGCGGTACTCTTCCAGCAGGGAGGAGAGTGAAGAGGTGCACAAGACCTTAGCCACTTTCTGAAAACATGTATTACTGCATTGTGGCGACCAGGAAAGGACCTCAGCACGAAGCCAATCAAAAGAGGAGTTGTGCCTCTGTAACCAAGGATAACCAATTACGGCCAAAAAATGAGGTGAGGAAATTACTTTGAATTGGATTATCTGATAGTGAAGAGCCCCTATGGCCATGGTCAATGGAACAGTCTTATGAGTCGCATGGGCAGGCTGTAGAGGTCTCCCATCAATAGCCTCAATGGCCAGTGGAGTGGCACAAAGCTGCAGTGGAATTGAGTGCTTAGACACAAAGGCACCATCTATGAACAGGCCTGCAGCCCCAGAGTCGATTAGAGCCTGTATCTCGATGGACGACTCAGACCAAGAAAGGGTAACCAGAACCAGGGGCTTATCCTTCTAGGTTACTGGGGACGAAACTGGGGACAAAACAATGCCACCTAAAGACCTCAAGGTGCGGGCGTTTCCTGGACGGGTAGGACAAGACTTCAGGAAGTGACCTGCCTGGCCACAAAAAAGGCACACTCTCTCCCTCCTCTTAAAGGCCCTCTCATCCGCAGAGATATGTGTGAAGCCCAACTGCATGGGTTCTACCTCACTGGCAGACTCAGTACCAGGAGATATGGGAGGGGAGGGAGGCAAGGGTGGGACTCCAAAGCTCAGAGCCAAACGTATAGGAGGCTTCCGCAAGTGCTCCTTAAAGGAAGGTCTCTCTCGGAGTCCGGAGTCAGTGAGAATGGCAAAAGTGATTAATTTCTTCAGCTTAGTGGGAATGTCTCAGGCTGCTCTCTCATCTTTGAGGTTATCAGAGAGACCATGAGAAAAATCAGCCACGAGTGCCTCATTGTCCCAAGCAACCTGCTGCCAGTGTACAGAATTCAATGGCATAATCGGCAACAGTTCTCCTACCATGTTTGATGGACATGAGGCCTTTGGCAGTAGAGGTGGAGCATGCGGGAACGTCAAATACCCTTTTAAAGTAAGCCACAAACTCTGGGTAACTCAGGACAACAAGTTTTTGTGTCTCCCATAGAGGGTTTGCCCACTCTAAGGCTCTCTCAGAAAGCAAAGATATCATGAAGCCTACTTTTCTTCTGTGAGTGGGAAACGCCTGGGGCAGCATCTCAAAATATATCCCAACCTGGTTGAGAAACCCTCTGCATTGAACTGGATCACCCCAAATCGCTGGGGAATATTCAAGGCAGGTGCCTGCACAGCAATGCCAAGCTGCGAATAATAGCATGCAATGCCAAGTTGTGGTTTCCAAAGCGAGCAAAGTCCTTTCTTGTATTAAGAGAGGTATGGACTCTAGAGAGAGAGATATAATTTTGCCCCTGTTCAAATCATTAGTAAAACCTCATCTGGAATATGCAGTTCAGTTTTGGGCTCCAGTTCTCAAAAAGGATATGAGGGAACTGGAGAAAGTGCAGAGAAGGGCAACCAAACTGATAAGAGGCATGGAGGAGCTCAGCTATGAGGAAAGATTAGAGGAACTGAATTTATTCACTCTTGAGAAGAGGAGAATAAGGGGGATATGATCAACATGTTCAAATATATAAGGGGTCCATATAGTGAACTTGGTGTTGAGTTATTCTCTTTATGGTCAACCCAGAGGACACGGTGGCACTCTTTACGTCTAGAGGAAAAGAGATTTCATCTCCAAATACGCAAAGGTTTCTTCACAGTAAGAGCTGTGAAAATGTGGAATAGACTCCCGCCAGAGGTGGTTCTGGCCAGCTCAGTAGATTGTATTAGGAAAGGCCTGGATACTTTCCTAAATGTACATAATATAACTGGGTAATAACATTTATAGGTAAAGTTGATCCAGGGAAAATCCGATTGCCTCTTGGGGGATCAGGAAGGAATTTTTTTCCCCTGCTGTAGCAAATTGGAGCATGCTCTGTTGGGGTTTTTTGCCTTCCTCTGGATCAATTGAGGGTATAAAATAGGTATATTGGATTGTACGATATTTTTTATTTTATTTTTGTTTTTAAGGTTAAACTGGATGGACTTGTGTCTTTTTTCAACCTGACTAACTATGTAACTATGTAACTATGAGAATGGAGCAGCACCAGAGACGGCCTGCAACACAGGTTGAACCGGAACAGCCACAGTGGGAGGATCCAGGTGAGCAGTGTGAATCAGGAGCGTCTGTAAAGCTATGGCAAACTGATCCATGCTGTGATCCTGCTCATTCAATCTGAAAAAGGGATCACCAGCAAGTGGATTACCTGCATCTTCTGAATTCATGGCCTTCGCCTACTGTCAGGAACTATGAATCAGACTGAGACAGAAGTGCAGTAAAAATCACACTTTAATAAAATGCTAAAATGGTACAAATAATGTAGTCAAAACATAGCCAGAGTTTGGTAACCAGAGCAGGTAGTCAGAACAAGCCTGTAAAACAAGAGTCCAGGGAACGTGGCCTGGAGAGCAATGGAGTAGGTCGCAGGCTGTGTGAGCTCTGCTGACCCATACTCCGATTTTAATATCCTGCAGCCATCCTACCCATCGGACACCCTAAAATATACCTGGGCACAAATCTTGTCTTCTCCGCTTCTCCAATACTGTTGGAGCCTGCTGAGTCGCCAAAACACCGCCCGAGACCTCCGGACCGGTACTAGCCCTAGGAAAGGACGTGGCCTCGACCTAGTCTCCGGAGCGGCGGCCATCTTGCTCCACCCGGCGGCTCCCTGGTGAGTTTTCCTGGCCTTACTGGTTATCCCACGACCGACCCCCTTCCGGAGGGATCTTCGGGCTGCCTCCTCTCTCTGATGAGGGACACCCACAGCCCGCACCCTCCGTAAAAATGAAACGCAGCTCCGGCCTAATCTGCGAAGCAGCGACCATCTTGCTGCGCCTGAAGAAGAACTGGTGATAGGTATATCGGAGCAGCGAGTGATCATGTCCCCGCCGAAAAGGAACTCTGAAGCGGTGGATAAACTGGCGAAGTTCCGCCATCAGGATCAAGACCCGCAAGCCAAAGATGGAGACGGCACATGCACAGCAACGGTCCATCAGAGCGCGGATAAAGCCAAAGTCTTGGATGCCATTGCAACGCTGCAGGGTACATTCACTGCCAAAATAGATGAGGTCAAGATTGACATCTCCCTGCTATGACAAGACTTATCCAAGTTAAAAGACAGGGTAACTGAAGCCGAGACACACATTGGAGCGGCAGAGGACATCCTGCACCCCCTGAGCCACACTATGGAGGACCTGCAACGCCAGATCCATCAATTACACGCACATCAGGATAATATGGAGAATCGTTTGAGGGGATGTAACCTCCGGTTCATTGGTTTACCTGAAAAGGTGGAAGGTACCAACCCTGCAGATTACTTGGAATCCCTTTTGATTCAACATTATGGAAGAGAAGCCTTTTCCGTCATGTTCGCAGTGGAACGGGCGCACCGCATCCAAGCTAAACCTCCACCTGTGGGAACCCCCCCAGGACCTTTATTGCCAAATTTCTTAACTTTAAAGACAGAGATAAAATCCTGCGGCTGACCAGAGAGAAAGGCAACATCACCCTGGGCAACGGTCATGTTGCAGTGTTCCCTGATTTCTCTAATGAAGTCCAAAGAAAGTGTGCACAGTCCAAAGATGTTAAGAGACGGCTCAGAATGGTACACCTTAAATATGCCATGTTGTTTCCGGCCAGACTGAGAGTGGAGGAGGATGGCAAAGTCCTATTTTTTGAGGACCCAAGGGCGGCAGCACAGTGGTTGGATCAACGCGGACATCCGGAAGGATAATTGAACACACGGCGAGTTACCGTGAGTACTGTTGACATTGGCAGAGGATGGCGGGCCCCACCAGTTCTCAATCTGTAACTTCCACTGTGGGGAGGTAGTCTCATCTCACCATTCATTTTTTCGCACAAAGGCCTTACCCCCTCACCCCCCCTTTTTTCTCTGCTATTGTTTTTTGCCTCCCCCCTCATTTATAGAACCCATGCATTACTAAATATGAATTATATATAAAGGTGCAGCGCTAAATTCTTAAAAATGAAAATATACATTAGGTGAAAACCATACTAAAACCAGAAAACTAAAGCAGTCAATAATAAATTGTGCTAATAATAAAAAAATATATAAATGTAAGTGTTCAAGGTTCAAAATTGCTGATAAAACAAAAAGAGTGATCGTGAAGGTGTGATCGATGCGCGTTTCATCACTAGCGGACGTCGTCTGGGGATTGGCTGCAGCCTTGTGATTCTGTGTTTTGTATTGTAGACTCCTTGTGTGGGCTGCTCATTTCTGCTTATTTATAATTTAATCAATAAGTACAATTTTTAGCGCAGCGTTTGGCCTATTTGGCCTTTATCCATTACTAAATATGAGACCGGACTCTCCCCCATTTTGGGGACAGGGGGCCCATTTCCTAGGTTGTACCCCTTGGGAGGGAGGGGGACCACAGCTTGTTGGTACCCCTGGTTACGTGGCTTTGAGCCTGAGGCTGATTGACCCACAGAGTTTACAACCCTGAGTAGTATACTACCCCCACAGCACAGTCGATAAGACCTTTATAGGGCTGAGGCCCCATAACACTAATACACCAGGATGACTGTGTATCCTTGCAGCGAGAGTCTCACCTAGACAGAGAAAGAGACACCTCAGACTTGCCTCGTGTCCTTTCCATGCTTCACACAGTGGAAAATCGTCCCCAACATGTTTGCAACCCTTATTTTTTCTCCTTTTTTTCCTTATTATTCTGATCCTTACAGCTCAACAAATTCAAAGCTCTGTACCTCCAGCTAACATTGATGGCTGGAAGCTGATTTATATACAGGTTGCAAGGGAATGTATGCTTCCACCAAGTTGGGGGGGTGAGAAGCTGGGAGGGAAGGAAAATGTCAGATGCCTTGATCTGAGCATTGGGAATGTTAGCACCATTGTGCAATGGTTACTTACTTGGAATGTTTATGAACAAGCACTTATTACATATGCAATATACCTATTGGGTTACGAAATGGCTGTATTGTCGTGGGTGTTGGGGGGAGGGCTGCCCTGCCGATACGCATGCAATCTGTATGCAAGCGAACACCGTGGCGGACATTAAATTTATGATGTGGAATGTGCGGGGCATGCGAAATAAGATTAAAAGGACAGCAGTACTACAGTATCTAAAAGGTCAGAAAGTAGTAGGTGACCCTAAAGCGTCCTTGGGTGGGGTGGGCTTACCATAGCACCCACACAAATATGACTAGAGGGGTAACGGTGCTGGTGGCAAAATCTACACCCTTTGAGCTGGTGTCAGATCGGCAGAGCAGGTACCTCTTTTTACATGCACTTGTGGGAGGAGAACCCTTGTTGATACTGGCTAGCTATATCCCATCTCCATACAGGTCGGATGTGGTTGCAGAAGGCCCTGCATTTATAACGCTGTACCCATTCATACCAGTAGTGTGGTTAGGGGACTTCAATCACACAATGACTCCATCCCTGGACAGACCAGCACAGGCTGAACTCAGACTAGGCGAACCACTGCACACTAGGCTATACCATACACTGACCGAATTTGCCCTTATTGACGTCTGGAGACATGCAAATCCCATGAACAAAACATACACCTGCCACTCAGTAAGTCATAATACTATGTCCAGGATAGGCTACATACTTGTTTCTAGGGCCCTTCTGCCTAAGGTTACGGGCTCAGGATTTGCTCCCACGATCCTGTCAGACCACTCTCTGTGCTGGATTACAGCATCCTTGCGGACAGCCTCTCCCGTCAGGCGGTGGCGACTAAACCCCCACTGGTTATTACTTCTTTCAGACCATGACTTCATTTCCAGGGAGCTGCTCTTCTTTTTGGAAAGGACACAGGGGCCTCCTGCCCTTAACATACACTGGGACGATTTTAAAAATCATGCTTGTAGAATTTTGTCCTCCAGAATAAACAGGCTAAAAAGAGAGTCTAACACTATACTTAAACTCACATCTGACAAACCAGAAATAGAGGAGGCATATGGCTCTAGCCCATCCCTCGAAAATTTGGAAAGAGTGAAGCTGCAGACGCGCCTAGTCACACAACTACACATAGAGAAGGCAAAACAGTGTGTCTTTTTCTGCAGGCAGAGGGTGTGTGAACAGGCAGAAAGGGCTGGGAGACTGTTGGCGTATTTGGCCCACATGGACGATAAGCCCCCAGTTGTGGTGTCGCTTGTTAACCCAGATGGGTGAAATATAACAGACCCAAGATGGGTGGCGGCTCAATTTAGACAATTTTATGAAAACCTATACAAGTCTCAGAGCACATACACACAAAGGGAGATTCTTTCGTACTTATCCTCCATACAGTTCCTCCAGCTGAACTGAGAGCAAGTTGAGCTTCTGGATCCACCTATTACAGAACATGACATCACAGAAGCAATTGCACAGCTAGCCAAATCTAAAGCTCCGGGGATGGATGGCCTACCGCTGGAATTTTATGTAACATACTCAGATATCTTGGTCCCCAAGCTGAAAGCCTTATACCAGCCCATTTTTGATCAGAACTCACTCCCTGAATCTATGCAGGAAGCCCAAATCATAGTTCTCCCCAAACCGGGAAAAGACCCGCACTTCCCTGAGTCCTACAGGCCCATATCACTCCTGCAGGTAGATATCAAAATCTTAGCTAAAATCCTAGCCTCTAGGTTAAACACTGCTATCTTAACTTTAATTCATATGGACCAAACAGGCTTTATGCCGGGGAAAACACAGCTATGAATATCAGGCGACTCTATATGAATATTTAAGCCCGACACGATAACTCAGGAACGAGGGTGGTGGTGGCGTTAGACACCGCTAAGGCCTTTGATTCTGTAGAATGGCCATATCTGTGGGAATCTTTACGGAACAGAACGGGAACGGTTTCAGGTCACGCTTCATTAAATGGGTACAGGTCCTATATCAGTCACCCAGGGCAAGAATCTTAGTGAATGGATGGCTCTCGGAGCAGTTTCCACTAGAGAGGGGTACCCGACTCCTTTACTATATGCGCTGGCAGCTGAACAGCTGGCCATTTGCATCAGAGCACACCCTGATATTAAGGGTCTGCGCTGGGGCCCCACAGCCGATAAAATAGGAATGTATGCCGACGACACCATATTATACCTTGCGGACCAGGGACCATCTCTCCAAGCTGCGTTAAAACTCATTGAACAAATGGGGGGATACTCGGGTCTGCGAATAAATTGGGACAAGTCCCAGATTCTTCCTATAGATGTGTTCCCTCCTCCCTTCACGTCCCCTCCATTACCACTAGCTAGGGTATCCAAGATTAACTACTTGGGTGTGGAGATGACTAGGGATCTGGTGGACTATACTCCTCTAAATGTAGCTCTCTTGTTTAACCACTTGAGGTCCGGGCCATAGCCGAATGACGGCTACAGCGCGGACCTCAATTTCCGGGAGGCCGTCATAGGATATCCTTCCCTGTGCACACGCACCGCGCGCACCCTGCAGTGCGTGCGGTGTGCACGCTGTGATCACCGAGTCACAGAGACTCGGATGATCACAGATCCGAGTAAGGAGCCGGTCCCAGCCCCTTACCATGTGATCAGCTGTCAGCCAATGACAGCTGATCACATGATATAAACAAAACCTCGGTGATCGGTTTCGTTTTCTCCTCACGCTGACAGCGTGAGGAGGAAAAACAAGCCGATCACCAGCTTATGTCAAAGGGACATCGCTCCCGAAGAGAAAGGAGGCACATATGCCTCATCTGTGCCAACAGGTGCCATCTATTATTGCCACCTGCCAGTGCCCACAGTGCCCACAAGTTCCACCTGTCAATGCCCACAAGTGCCACCTGTCAATGCCCACAAGTGCCACCTGTCAATGCCCACAAGTGCCACCTATCAATGCCCTCCAGTGGTGCCAATCAGTGCCACCTAGCAGTGCTGCCATCAATCAATGCCCATCACCGCCACCCATCAGTGCCCATCACCGCCACACATCAGTGTCCATCAGTGCCGCCTCATCAGCGTACATCAACGAAGGAGAAAAATTTTATAACAAAATATAAAAATTTTTTTTTTTTTTTTTTTTAAATTCTGTCTTTTTAATTTTTTTTAACAAAAACTAAAAACTGCAGAGGTGATCAAATACCATCAAAAGAAATCTCTATTTGTAGGAAAAAAATTATAAAAATTTCATTTGTGTACAGTGTTGTATGACCGCGCAATTGTCATCCAAAGTGCGACAGCGCTAAAAGCTGAAAATTGGTCTGGACAGGAGGGGGGTTTAAGTGCCCAGTAAGCAAGTGGTTAATCTACTGAAAAGTAAAATGCAAACATGGTCCAGATTGCCATTGGGGGTGATGGGGTGTGTAAATTTAATTAAAATGAGTATAGTGCCTAAGATCTTATATCTGGTGTGGCATGCCCCCCTATACATCACCTTAAAACTATTTAAGCAGATGGAAGCTATTTTAAATTCATTTGTCTGGGGGAATAGTAGACACAAACTAGCTTGGCAAACCTTAAAAAACCTCACAGATATGGGGGGTGTATCCCTCCCGGATCTACATGATTATTACCTAGCCTCAGAACTATCCCATGTGTACCATTTTCACACATCGGAAATGCAGCAATACAGTTCTCTGGTTTGTGACAAACCGGGACACCCGACGTATACACCTGTTCAGGCCATTCTACGTGGGGAAAAAGCACCAGGTCCCACTGCGCGATACAATTCGGGCATGTTGATACATCCCCAAAGAATATGGGAAATTGCTCTTAAAAAGCAAAATATGGGGAAATTTCATTCACATACCCCATTGTGGCTCAATAGTCAGATGCCGGAACTGGAAACAATTCCAGATTCAATAGTCTGGGCTAGACATGGAATATTATATCTCCATCAGGTCCTATCCACTTCTGGGCTTAAGCAGTTTCAGACCCTTAAAGAGGAGTTCTCCCTTCCATACGAACTAACATTCAAATACTTGCAGCTCCGTCACGCACTTAGAACTCAGTTACCGAATTTGGATCTAGGGATGGAGCCTCCCCCTATGCTGGGTATAGTTTTGGGAGACGACCCCTCCAAGCTGATATCACACCTGTACTACGCAATTAGACAACAGGGAGTAGCAGCTGTGTCACACAAAGCTAAGACAGTATGGGAACAGGACATGGGGCCCATAGGTTGTCCGTTTCCTCCATGACAATATTGGGTCCCCTGTGGTGCTAGACCCTAAGTTATGTATTTTGGAGCTTCTGCAAGACGTAGAGGTGGATAAGTATCACACAATATTCATTTCTGAAACATTATATTTAGCACGTAAAGTGATAGCACAGAGATGGATGCAGAGTGTACCCCCATGATACAGATATGGAAAAAAGCAGTAAATGATACCCTACCATTCAAGAAACTGATTTACGCACACAGGGGATCTTCACAAAAATATTCTAACTTCTGGGACAGATGGTTGGAGGACGGGGAGACTTGTGTATAGCTGTGTCATTTCCAGTGCGGCACTCCCCTGCACCCGTGGCACACATTGTTTATAGGATGGATTAATGTACCATTCGATTCACTACACCTGCGAATATATGTATACACCCTGCAACACTTTTGTATACTTAATTTCGTTGTCATAATGTGTAATTGACCTTCTATGAATATATGTACCCGAATGACTTGTAAAATGTGTTTCTATATCAATAAAGTTGTTTTCTTCCAAGTAAAAAAAAAACAGGAGTCCAGAGATCAGCGTAGTCAGAGGCAGCAAACAGGAATCAGGAACCAGAAGGGTAGTCAGCCAAGCAAAAGTCTTGAACAGGAAAACACAGCAGAGAGTATCCAGATATGTTGACCAGCAAAGGCACAGGAGATCTAATCAAGGGAGTTTAAGTAGCCAGCAGAGCTGGCTGGTGAGCAGGATATGATCATCAGGTGAGTCACTGTGGAATGATAAGTGCTGGCAATTAACTGACAGCTGAGCAGCCTGAGCTCTGAGAAGGGAGGGCTGAGCCCAGCCCTGACACATACAAACAGACTTCAGCTTCTAGATTAAATGTCTATGGGGAACTGTATCGAATGCTTTTGCAAAATCCAGATACACCACATCCACAGGCCTCCCCCTATCTAGATGGCAGCTCACTTCCTTCTAGAATGTAAACAGATTGGTCTGGCAAGAACGACCCTTCGTTAACCCATGCTGGTTACTACTAATGATACTGTTATCTTCAGCAAATTCTTGGATATAGTCACTTATCATCCCCTTCATTAAGTTACCTACTATTGAAATTAGGCTGACTGGCCTGTAGTTTCCAACGAATATGTGTCTGCCCTTTTTGAATACTGGTACCACATTGGCTTTTCTCCAATCAGCTGGTACCAATCCTGTCAGTATGCTGTCCAGAAAGATTAGGTATAATGGTCTGGCTATAACCTGACTAAGTTCTTTGAGGACTCTCGGGTGTAAGCCATCTGGTCCCGGTGATTTATCTGTGTTAAGCTTATCTAGTCTTTCCTTGACTCTGGCGTCTGTTATGCCGCGTACACACGAGCGGACTTTACGGCGGTCTTTGCCCGGCGGACTGGATTTCGTCGGACAATTCGATGTGTGTGGGCTCCAGCGGACTTTGTTTTCTCAAAAGTTGGACGGACTTAGATTTGAAACTTGTTTCAAATTTATCCGTTGAAATCGAGTCCGGTCGAAAAGTCCGCCGTCTGTATGCTAGTTCGACGGACAAAAAAGCCACGCTAGGGCAGCTATTGGCTACTGGCTATGAACTTCCTTGTTTTAGTCCGGTCGTACGTCATCACGTACGAATTCGACTGACTTTGGTGGATTGTGTGTAGGCAAGTCCGTTCATTCAGAAAGTCCGTCGGAAAGTACGTCGAAAAGTCCGCCGGGCAAAGTCCGCCGTAAAGTCCGCTCGTGTGTACGCGGCATTAGCCTTATATTTCATTTTCATGACATATTCAGATATTGGAGAGTGAAAATTCGCAGTTAAGATATGAATGATGTTTTCTGGCATGTCATACAATAACACAGAAATAATACTGAAATGCACCTTTAAAAATGTTTGCAACAATTAGTCTATATTAATTGATATAGCCAAGTTCAAACAGATGCACGATACTTCCTATGTACCTTCTCCCTGTTATTGTCTATTGATGTTTGTGCTTGGATCTCATCTTGGTATGAACATACGCAGTAAGATTTTCAGAATTATCATTATTGCATATATTGTATAGAAAGTTGCACTCATGTGTACACTATAAATTGTGCCACCTGTGTAAAATATTTCTTTCACATACCAGACAAAGTAGCTTGTGTTTAGTGTTGCACAAATGCCAGTCAACATATTAAAATAATATAGCTTGGTGGAACAGGATGATTGTCTGCAGTAATGATGGAAGTCTAACATTTATTACAATAGGAATCAGGAAATGCCAAAAAATCATTATACACTAAAATCTTCCCTACAGGGTAGATTTTGTGTAGAGAATGGTGCAAGCTACACCCTCTTATAATTACAACCTCTGCTTAATAGTTTCATAATTAAAATTTTTATACCAGCTTTAATTTCTGTCACAAGAAAGCTAATGATTTGTGGGGCAACCCTTATTTGAAAACGTATGAGCTTGCGAGTCAGTTTTTCTATATTTTACTTTGTGAGACAAATATTAATAAAATTGTCTTAAAAACATTCTCTTTTAAATTAAGGCATCGTTTATACCTTCATAAAAATAGACAAAGTGTTTGTTTGAAATTAATTTGCAACTTTTATTCAGAAACTTTAGTGGTTTAATTTAAAGATAACAGTCTAAATTACATTAAAGATAACAATCTAAATTACATTAAAGTGGATCATATAAACAAAGCAATTTATATGTTCACAATCTCATTAAGAGATTTTAATTTATACATATATTTATTCTAAAAATATAGACTGCCTGGTATCAGATGTGCCAAGCCCAAAGCCAAGCCCATGACTGTGGCTAAGTTATAAAGATTTTCTCAAGAACCAAGCCCTTATTAAAAAATATAAAAAGCTGATTTTGGTCCTTCACAGGACTTAAGTTTAGCCTTCTCTTCTATCTGCTTCTGATCTTACATGCTGTCATCTGCAAGAACCACAATGAGCCAAAGCCAACAGTCATGTGCGACAAGGCCTGGAAAGGCTCCTTGTGGAACTCGGAGCTTTAGTAGTTGCTCAACTGGTGGTGGGTATGGCAGAGTCAACTTCTCTTCATCTTCTCTGATACGATCTGGAGGGCCTCAGAGTTACTCTGTGCACCTTGGTGGTGGAAGTGGTAAATATGGCACCAACAGTCTTTACTGCTTAGGAGGAAGCAAACGGATTTCCATAGCTACTGGCACCAATAAGGGAATAAGCACAGTGGGCAAAGGATTAAGCTTCAGTGATGAAAGTTATCCTACTTGTCCACCTGGAGGTATCCAAAATGTTACTGTCAACCAAATCCTCCTTCATCCACTAAAAGTTGATATTGATCCAAACATCCAGAAATGCAAAACAGAAGAAAGGGAGCAAATTAAATCTCTCAACAACAAATTTGCATGCTTCATAGACAAGGTAATTTTAATGCGCTCAAATGTTCTGTAAAATTATTGTCTAAAAATGTTATATAGTTTTCCTCACCTTACTGACTGTTTAGTCCTTACAACTGTTTTAGGTCAGATTCCTTGAGCAACAGAATAAAATTCTGGAAACAAAATGGAAGTTTTTGCAAGAACGTAGTAAAAAACTGGCCAACATGAAAGACAGGATCAAACCATTATTTGAGGTGTACATTAGCAGCCTTCAAAGACAACTGGATACCACTAAGAATGAAAAATGTCGTCTTGAAGGAGATCTGAAAAACATGCAGGATGTTGTCGAAGATTTTAAGGCTAAGTAGGCGAAACTAAATTCATGTTTCTTATCCTGCATCAGTAAATAATATTATTTACCATCTATTCTGAATAGAATCAGCTACAATATTAATACAAACTGACAAAATTTTTGGGGTTTTAAAAAAACATGCTCTGAAATATCTTGAGTCCTGTATGTGTCAAATAGTTCAAAATGGTAATTACTAAGAACTTATGTTTACCTTTGTTTACAGATATGAAGAAGAGATTAACAAACGTGCCTGTGCTGAAAATGAATTTGTATCTTTGAAAAAGGTATATTACATAACAGTGGCTGAATTCTAATGTAACGTATCCCTTATTATTGTATCTTAAATATTGGGTTTTAATTTACTTCATTTTTCTAATTTTACTAACCTAAAAGAAATCCTACTATTTTGTAGTCAATTATTTTGGGTTGATTCCAAAAGTACATGAACTGTTTGTATTTTATTGAGAAGTACAACAACATGGCAATCAAATTCTCTCTGAAGAAGATCAATTTGTCTAAGTAGAAATGTACCTGACAGCAAAAATACATTTATTTTATCAATCCAGCTAAATTAAGTTTTTTTCCTCCCATTAATTTAATGTGTGAAAAATCCTTCTCAATGCTGTGTTCAGTTGGATTATTTTACATGAAAGTGTAATATTTAAGTATACAGCACAAAAACTGTTTGCAGTCTCCCTCCTGATGTACTGCTAGTTTAGTTTAATTTTAAACATTAAAGTCAAACTCTTGGTGAATGACTAGACATAGACACACAGATTAAATACTCATATGGGAGATATGTTTTCTGCCATAGGACTTGTGTTTCTGTCAATCCAATAGAGGCCTGATTTTTCTGTGCTACATTTAAAGTGTATGTTACCCCTAACATTTCATATTCCTGATATGTGCCTGTTGTACCATGTAATTGCATGAAATAGTTCCTGCTTATTTTGCATTGCTTCCTTTGTGAATCACCTATTGATCCTGTCAGTCCCCCCTGCTTTCCTATTTCAAACTGACCAGGGAGCGCATCCATCCCAACATGGTCAGTTTTCTTCTTTGCATTCTACTTGGGAGCACAGTCTACCTGCACTCCAATGGTCAGACTTCTATGGTTTGCATATACTTTAAGTTACGCTTACAGATCTTGTCCCTCCATCAACCAGTTATTGGACAATGAAAGGAGAAGCAGCAGACTAATGTGCTTGTCTCTCTACCACTTTGCTATCTCATCCTATCAGCATGTCTATTGTTAGGAAATAAGCATTACAGAACACTTGTTTGGCTCCATGTGCTACTTCTTCCTGCCCCAGCCTGAGCTCTGTTGTACAGAGGATTGCAAGAAAGAGAGCAAATTCAGATGTTTCCACTGCTTACAATAATATAGTAAGGATAGCTAAACCCAATAACAAAAAATGTAATATATTGCAATATATGATCCTTAGATGTAGTGGTTTCATAAAGGGTAAGTTCACCTTTAAAGAAAATCTGTAAGGTGAACCTACAAAGGACCCCCTCCCCATCCCCCCTGGTCCCGCTTTACCTGAAGCCGGCGATCACCCGCTAGGAGACATCGGATCTCTACTTCACCGATCCAGGGATTTGAAATCCCCCGTGGCTTAATCTCCTAAACATACCTCGTAAAGGTACGCATAGGAGGCATCCTAATTGGTCCATGTGACAGAGCCATTTTAATGAATAAAGTGCTGCAATAATATATGTCCTTTATATCTTCCTGGGATTCAGTTTCAATGTTTCCTATAAATATACCATAAAGTGTAGGAATGGATTCAGTTCAATTCAATTAGTGCATTTGAAGCTTTTTACAAATCATTGTCATTCACAAACTGAATCTAGAAGATTGGTTTGTAGGTGTTCTAAATAGCATTCAAAACACAACTCCAGCTCAAGTTTGTTTTATAGTTCTGGATATAGTAGTGAAGAGTTAAAATTGCTGGCAAGGCTCTATTTTTGTAATTCCTTTGGGGAGATTTTCCCTCACTTTCTGCCCCTGTAATACCTATGCAATAGTTAGTTGAGGTTGTCACTAGGACAAGAAGTAAAAAACAGCAATTACAACATTGTCAGATTTCCAAACCCTTTGTAACTCTACTAAAAATGTGGTTAGATTTCTGTCTGAGCTCTCGGTGGAGAAATTTCCCTTCACTCTGTTCTATTTTATTGCCAGCCCCACCAACTAAGCCCTTGACTTTGCTCCCCCTATACTACATTGTTGACTTACAGCTTACATAGGGTTGAAGAGTCTCTCTCCACCCTCATGTGATAGTACTGAGAGCATGAGCTCCAAACACCAGTGCTATCATGTGAAATGGGATTATTGGACAGTTTTCTTGAATACCATTATCTGCATAGAGTGGCAAAGTGCTAAAATTAAGGGGAGTATGTGCTGCTAATAGGGTTGCATTTAAAGGAAGCTGTTATTTTTCCCTGCAAAACCAAACACAGAGTTGCTCTAAAGTAAACCTACACTGAGAGATCTGTGGAGACTGTCAATGTTGACCTCTTGTTTTGAATGCTAGCAGCCCAGACATCTGTGACTATTTAAGCAAACCAACCCGGAACAAGCATGTAGGTCAGAAAGTCAGAGTGAACTGAGAACTACTGACTTGCATGACATTGGACTATGGCATTGTTACAAATTCCATGTTGTCTCTGTACAGAATTCCTTTCATAAACCATGACAGTGTTTTTTCATATAGTTTTTATGGAATTTTCCCATTATGCCTGCATATGTGCTTTTCTGTTATATATAGGTTATCAGTCAGGTTCTATAGTATAGGACTATCCGTTTTAAATACCCTTAACATGCTTTCATGCTTTTTTTTAAGGATGTTGATGTCCTGTACATGCAAAAGACTGATCTGGATTGCAAGCAAGATGCCTTGGTGGATGAGCTAAATTTCCTGAAGACTTTGTTTGATGCGGTATTAAACCTATTATTTAAATTATTAACTGCTATTAAAATGCTGATTTATCAATGGGTGGGCTGGATTGGCTACGAGAATAGATAAAACCCTTTTCAGTGCTTACACAAGAATTGCATTGTGTTTGTTTGTCAAATTTTACGATAGCAATTAATTGTAGGGTCTATGATATGTTTGTGTAATCCCTTAAACCAGGGCTCAAAATTTAAAGTCCTGAGCTACTAGCCAGGTCTCAAGGGTCACTCGCCACCAGTTGTCCCACCCAACCCTTACCCTGCCCCTAATCACGCCATCATAAATCTCATGACACCTAAATGTTTTATGCAGTATTAAGTTACAAAAATAAATTTTAACAACAACTTTATCAGTTCCCCTCAGCACAGCCTCACCAGTGCCCATCAATGCAGGCTCATCTGTGTCCATCAATGCAGCATGACCTCTGCCCATCATTGCAGCTTCACCGTGCCCCACATTGCAGCCTCACCGTGCCCCACATTGCAGCCTTACCATGCCCCACATTGTAGCCTCACCTTGCCCCACATTGTAGCCTCACCGTACTCCACTTGCAGCCTCACTTTGCCCTCATTGCAGCCTCACTTTGCCCCATTGCAGCCTCACTGTGCCCCACATTGTAGCCTCACCGTGCCCCACATTGCAGCCTGACTGTGCCCCACATTGCAGCCTGACTGTGCCCCCATTGCAGCCTGACTGTGCCCCCATTGCAGCCTGACTTTGCCCCACATTGCAGCCTCACTGTGCCCCACATTGCAGCCTCACCATGCTCCACATTGCAGCCTCACCATGCCCCACATTGTAGCCTCACCATGCCCCACATTGTAGCCTCACCATGCCCCCATTGCAGCCTTACTGTGCCCCCCTTTGCAGCCTTACCATGCCCCCCATTGCAGCCTTACTGTGCCCCCCATTGCAGCCTTACCATGCCCCCCATTGCAGCCTTACCGTGCCCCACATTGCAGCCTTACAGTGCCCCCATTGTAGCCTTACATTGCAGCCTTACATTGCCCCCATTGCTGCCTTACAGTGCCCCCATTGCAGCCTTACAGTGCCCCCATTGCAGCCCTACATTGCCCCCATTGCAGCCTTGCCAGGCGGAGAAAGTGAGAGGGGTGGCCGGAGGAGAGCCGCAGGATTACCGAATGGTAAAACACGCTGTAACAGCTTACATTGAGGTTCCATGCACACTGGCCTTAAAAAAACGTTGATTCTACAGGCGTTTGACATTTTTCACCTACCTCTAGAAGCACCTCTATTGTGTTCTATGTGTCTTTGCACATTATGACTACTACAGGCGTTTTCTGTCAGGGACGTCCGGAGGCAGGAAAAAAAACCCTTCTCTATCGCGTTTTCTGGAGAAGTTTAGGAGCTGTAAAAACGTCAGTCTCTATTAAACTTCTCTCATCTCTTCTGAACGTCAAGTTTCAATGTAAAAAAATAGGTGTGTTGTCACTGTACATCATTTCCTGGCTTTTGCAGAGGGTCGTGTAGTGCAAAAAATGCCTATAAACGAAATGCTCTTAAACTCTCATAGACTCGCCTAAACTTTGTACAATATGCTTTCAATTTGCGTCTTTTATGCCATGTTTTTAAGCTAAAAACATTGGCATTTTTTCTGCTCCTGGAGTGCATGGAGCCTAAAAGTGTCTCCACTCTGCTCACTTTCACACAGCCCCGCCTCCTCCTAACCCCACACCTGTAATAGACAGAATGCATCCCAGCATTGGACCCGCGTTCTGTCTATTACAGGCGCGGGATTGGGAGGAGGCGGGGCTGTGTGAGCGTGAGCAGAGCGGAGACAGTTTCAATGTAAGCTGTTACAGCATATTTTACTGCACGGTGATCCTGCAGCTCTCCTCTAACTCCATGCAATCTTCCACCGGTAGAACGACTCCCAGTCAACCCCGCCCGCCGGCGCCGCTCGCCCCCCCACCCACTCCCAGGCAGCCCAGCTCCTCGCCAGCCCTCATTTTCCACTTGCAAAATGCTAGTAGGTGAGTGGAAAATTTGAGGGCACAATAGAGAGCATCTTAAATCATCTGCATTGTTTAAGAGAAGATGCTTGTTGTCTGCCTTCATGTTGTAAAGCGCTGCGCAAATTGTTGGCGCTATATAAATCCTGCATAATAATAATAATATAACAGCAAATTGTTTGCCCAAGACTGTTGCAGATTGGAAGAGTCTGTCCTTTTAGAGAGCTAAAAAAGAGAAAGAAGACATACAGATAATCTAAAGAGAGAATGTTATTAAGCAAGAAATTGCAGTGTTAAAGCAGTCTTAAATGATATCTAAAATCAGCATTGGCGTGTGCAGCCTATTGCATTAGGATGTGCACCCCAAAGCACACATGCGTGTACAGTATTTCAGCAGAGCAGTGGATGGGGTCAGTAGAGCAGAGATTGGTTTCAGTAGTTTTTATTTTTATAGGTTTTTTTTACAATTTTGTTGTTTTAATTATTTTTTACAATATTATTTTTTTTTATTTTCTCTTTAGGAGCCCCGTTGGGGGTCCTTGGTGAAATATCAAGGGTCTAAACATACCCCTTATTTCTCACTTTTGAGACAGAGCTTCCCCAGTCCCTTTCTCTACAGCCTCAGCTGCACTGGACAGTGAACTAACGAGAAGTGCTCTGTGCTGAGAGGCATCCTGTTCATTCAATAACTGTGTTTTTTCAGAAAAGTATGAGGCTGGTAAATGAAATAGTTACCATCCCCTTCCCTGTTCTCCATCCTGAAACATCCCACAAAGCAGCTGGCAGGAGAGGAAGGAAGCTGGTAGCACCCAAGGGGGGGGGGTCAGGAAGCAGGGGAAATCGGCACTGTACAGGGTGATTAGGGTGTGCCCAGGCACACCTGGCACACCCTGTGCACACACCTATGAAAACCAGAAAAAATTATATAATACAGCTTATGAGTCCCTAGATGTGATAGCTGCTTCAATTTTTTACAGCTAGGTACATTTTCTTCAAGTACAGACAAATACCTGTTGATTCTGTCAGAAATCCAGTATTCTTGTTACTTTTTGTACACTGAACTGAGATCCCAAACATTATCAGCTTTCCCAGCTATATTTTGTGAGATACAAATCAAAATTCATCTACATATACTGTAGATTTTATAAGTAGAAGAGTGGGACTGGTTTATTGGCCTTATCAGCAAAGTAGCCTAGGGTGACAATACTGAACGCCCATACACACAGTGAGGGTTGTTACCCTAAGATAGGAAAGTGTGTCTTTGTTTGGCAAAATTGCGGGGTGAACATAAAGGAAAAACAGCTTGAAAAAAGCAAACTAATGCAGCCACCACACCTAGGTGGTAAGCTGCAATCTATATCCTTTTTCTTTTTGAATTTATGTATGCTTTAAGAGGCCTCTAACACATTATGAGTGCTTCTATCAGTTATCAGTTCAAGTACCTCTATTATGTGTGCCCATTGCAGTTAGTAGGTCCGGTTTCTCTATCATGTGTCCAGTACTAATGTATATTTTGAGAAATGATAGACTGTTGGGGGACATTGTTACCCAGAGCATTAAGCTAGGTCTTTTTTACATGTTGTTACACTTGCTCATTACAGGAATTGGCTGATATGGAAGAACGAATTTCCAACACCAATGTTATCTTGACTATGGACAACAACCGAGACCTGGATTTGGATGGAGTCATTGCTGAGGCTAAAGCACAGTATGAGGAAATTGCAGCCAAGAGCAGAGCGGAGGCTGAAGCCAACTATGCTAGACAAGTAAGTGATCAGCAACGAATATGCCCATGCCTATGTTGGGAAACACCACCTGTGCTACACATATTAGATATCACAATGTATGCCAGAGTGATAGCAATAATCCTAGGGTTATCGTTCATGGTTAGCATATAAATATATGACCTGTAAATGCTTTTTAAAAGTCGCCTTTTGACAATTTTGGGTACCGAAGTTTGTCGTTATTTCTTCGTTTCTATTTACTTGACACAATGCCGTATTTTATATTTTACCAAAAGATACAGAAGTTGATTTACTAAAGGCCAATAGACTGTGCAATTTGCAAAGTGCAATTGCACTCTGCAGGGCAGTTACATAGTTACAAAGTAGGCGAGGTTGAAAAAAGACACAAGTCCATTAAGTCCAACCTATGTGTGTGATTATATGTCAGTATTACATTGTATATCCCTGTATGTTGTGGTCGTTCAGGTGCCTATCTAATAGTTTTAGATGCTTCCCGCTGAGACCACTGCCTGTGGAAGAGAATTCCACATCCTAACTGCTCTTGCAGTACAGAACACGCTAATTTTAGTGAATGGCCGCGTGTCTTATTAAATTCCCTTTCGCGGAAAAGCTTTATCCCTATTGTGGAGTCACCAGTACGGTATTTGTACATTGATATCATATCCCCTCTCAAGCGTCTCTTCTCCAGAGTGAATAAGTTCCCGTGCTCGTAACATTTCCTCATAACTAAGGTCCTCCAGTCCCTTTATTCATTTTGTTGCCCTTCTCTGGACTCTCTCCAGTTCCAGCACATCTTTCCTGAGGACTGGTGCCCAGAACTGGACAGCATATTCCAGGTGCGGCCGGACCAGAGTCTTGTAGAATGGGAGAATTATTGTTTTGCCTCTAGAGTTAATCCCCTTTTTAATGCATGCCAATATTCTGTTTGCTTTGCTTGCAGCAGCTTGGCATTACATGCCATTGCTGAGCCTGTCATCTACTAGGACCCCCAGGTCCTTTTCCATCCTAGATCCCCCAGAGGATCTCCCCCTAGTGAGTAGATTGCATTCATATTTTTTCCACCCAAATGCATTATTTTACATTTTTCTACACTAAACCTCATTTGCCTTGTAGTTGCCCACCCCATTAATTTGTTCAGATCTTCTTGCAAAATTTCCACATCCTGCGGAGAAGTTTTTGCCCTGCTTAGCTAAGTATCATTCGCAAATACAGAGATTGAGCTGTTTATTCCATCCTCCAGGTCGTTTATGAATAAATTAAATAGGATTGCTCCCAGGACAGAACCCTGGGGGACCCCACTTTCCACCTCAGACCATTCCAAGTACTCCCCATTTATCACTACCCTCTGAACTCGCCCCTGTAGCCAGTTTTCAATCCATGTACTCACCCTTTGGTCCATGCCAACGGACCTTACTTTGTACAGTAAAAGTTTATGGGGAACTGTATCAAATGCTTTTGCAAAATCCAGATACACCACGTCTACATGCCTTCCTTTATCTAGATGGCAGCTCACCTCCTCATAGAAGGTTAATAGATTGGTTTGGCAAGAAAGATTCTTCATGAATCCATGCTGATTATTGCTAATGATACCGTTGTCATTACTAAAATCTTGTATACAGACCCCTACCATTCCCTCCAAGAGCTTGCATACAATTGATGTCAGGCTAACTGGTCTGTAATCCCCAGGGATGTATCTTGGCCCTTTTTTAAATATTGGTGCTACATTGGCTTTTCTCCAATCAGCTGGTACCATTCCAGTCAGGAGACTGTTCAAAAAAATAAGGAACAATGGTCTGGCAATTACTTGACTGAGTTCCTTAAGGACTCTCGGGTGCAATCCATCTGGTCCCGGTCACTTATTAATGTTAAGTTTTTTTAAGTCTATTTCTAATTCTCTCCTCTGTTAGCCATGAGGATGTTCACAAGGGAATTTCCTGTGACATGTCACGAGGATAAACATTGCAGTTTTGGTTACTGAAGCCCCCCAATTCCCTTGTGAAGACTGAGAAGAAGAATAAATTTAATACCTTCGCCGTCTCTCCATCCTTAGTAACCAGATTCCCTTCATCATTCTTTATGGCACCAATATGATCTGCCCTCCCTTTCTTACTATTTATGTACTTAAAGAATTTCTTGGGATTTTTTTTACTCTCCTCCGCTATGTGCCTTTCGTGTTCTATCTTAGCTGCCCTGATTGCACTCTTACATTTCTTGTTGCATTCTTTGTAAAGTTGGAATGCTGATGATGATCCCTCAACCTTATATTTTTTGAAGGCTTCTCCTTTTCTTGTATATGCATTTTTACTATGGAGTTAAGCCACCCAGGACTTTTATTAGCTCTTTTAAATGTATTTTCCATTGGGATGCACTGGATAATGCCCTTATTTAATATGCTCTTAAAGCATACTCATTTTTCCACCGTGTTGCTCCAGAGCTTAGTAAGTGGGGTAAAGCTTCACTTTGCAAAGAATACCCAATCACATACAAGGAAATAAAAAAAACTGAATCCTTACTTGCACATTATTGGATGATGGAAGTTAGCAAAGCTTCTGCTCATTCACTAAGCTCTGGAGCAACTGCTCTTGCTGAGTGCAACTGCACTTTGCAAAGTGCGCAGTCTTTTTGTCTTTAGTAAATCAACCCCACTGTGCTTTCATGCACTAAAAGTAATTTTAGTGTATTTTTTACTGAAAAATAAGCATTTGATAAATGTGTGCTTATGTCATGGGACCTAAAATATTGCAACTACCAACATTTCATTGCCCAGGGTCTCTGCTTTCAGAAAATATTAAATTTGTCAGTCTTAATTAATCTTCAGCCCTAAAATGTGCATTTTAAAGCGGTAGTAAACCGCTTTTTTTTTGTTTTTCTTTTAACCTGCAATGCAATGTCATAATGTGCTAGTATGCATCGCATACTAGCATATTATGTAAAACTTACCTTAGAACAAAGCCCTCCAGCAGCGCGCTGTAACCACTGAAGGTGCTTCCATCTTCACCCGGTCTTCCTTCTGGGTTCGCAGACTACGGTTGTGTGAGTGGCCAGAGCTGTGATGACATCACTCCCACGCATGCGTGCAGGAGCCACCGTTTACGGCACAGGACTCTGAATGAACAGCACGGGTTCCTCCGTTTCCTCCGAGCACAGGTGCTGGTGATGTCCCTGGCTGCATGTACAGTAAACATCTCCTAAACAGTGCACGTTTAGGAGATATTAACAGAACCTATAAGTAAAAATCATGCATGGGAGCTTGCTCCCACTTTAACATGTGTGCAAAAATGCTGTTTTACTGTATAATAGGAGTATGTAAAAAACTTTATTGTCTATAGTCTGGGCACAGTTGCTTTTTAATATCTGTTCAGTCACTGGAAACACAGCATTACATTATTTTTAGTATTTTCTCAGATTAAAATAATCATTCTATTTGTTGGCTTGATCATTGACTGATTTCTCTATAGATCATACTTTTGGTGACCAGTATTGTTTTATTACTTTCCATATTACAGTTGTAATACTTATTGTTTACATACCTCATCAGCTTTCAAAACTTTTAAAGGAAACAAAAGCAACATTTTTTTTTTTTTTTCATTTTGGTAGTTTTTTTCCAATGTTCAGATGTTATCAGTGCACCCATATGGATGATTTCCCATTACATTCTGCCCCAATGACTATACAGGTACATTAAACAGAAGAAATATGCCCCAAAGAAAAAAGAAAAATCTTACAGAGGCCTTAACCCTCCCCTTCTCTACTAAGAAAGATCTTTTTTTCCTGTCCGTGCGCCCTCACTTCCTGTCTCATTGTGCGCCGTCACTGGAGCAGGAAGTTAGGAGGTGGTCTGGGTAATCAAACACGCAACAATAAAGTCCTGATGAACATTATAAACTTTTTCCACTCTATCCCAAACAAACAAACAAAAAACTTTAGGCTGCAGTTCCATTTTACATTTAATTAATGCAGTAGAATAATTTGTGTTGTGACAGGTTAATTGTATGGTCTATAATACAACATTTGAGTTTTTGCTGTGTTAATGATAAATATTACACACATACCAAATAATCTGCACATCCCTGACAGTACCAGCTGCTCAAAGACACAGCGGGGCTACATGGGGACAATCTGCGCAATCAGAGGAATGAGATCCAGGATCTGAACAGCATGGTGAAGAGACTGCATGGAGAAATCGACTGTGTAAAGAAACAGGTAAGACCTTTCCTACTGTACACAGTATGTTCTCATCTTGGTTCCTGTTACTGATGATAGGGCCCTTACAGGGAAGGGGCAGTCTTGGGTATGCATCTATTGTTAGATCAGCCATGTCTGTCTGTATCATTTAATTAGGTAATAATTACCATAGTTTAATTTCACATCCCAGGCTGTTTAACTAAACTTCAAGCGGATATAAATTATAGTTTAATGATGTGTATTGTTTAAAAATTTCAAATAAAAACTTGCTTAGGAACCTGAATCTGCCTTTGCATCAGTCTCCAAGAATCCCCCCTCAAAGCAGCATTCACATCCCTATGAGCTATCTGTGGCTTAAAGGCTAAGTTCATTTATGTTCACCTTTTTTTTTTTTATTCCAGCTCCCCTATGTACCAATATAACATTAGTACTTCTTTTGCAAAAATAAAACAGCTTTCCATTTATTCTACCCACGGTTAACTCACTCTGTTCATGGCTGTTTAAAAATCCTGCTGCATTACTTCTGCCTTACTTCCTGAATAGACTTTAGGTCATGTTACAGTAAGGAGTTGACCAGCTGATCTCATTAGCACACACCATGCATCATCTACCCTCCGCTGGTCAACTCCTTCCTGTGTCATGACCTAAACTCTATTCCAGAAGTAAGGCAGAAGTAAAGGAGCAGGGTTTTTTTTTCAACACACATCAGTGTGCTCTTACTTCTTCAAAGTCTAGCATAGGTTGCTGTGGCGGGTCTTGGGCTGGATTCTATATCTGTAATGTATTTTGCAGCTAGCTCCAGAACTTGGCTGTGCTTTCTAACAGGGGGCCCTAAGGGTCCCTGAATCCCAAGACTGAATGGCTAAATAGGTTAAGCAGCTTACCCTAGGTTTAGAGAGTTTTTAAACTTGGCAATTTTTTTTTTCTAACAGCTTTAATGCTATGCTCACTCTTTAATGTATCATTTTATTCCTGCAGATTTGTGCACTAGAGACAGCAATTACTGATGCTGAACAGCGTGGGGATTTTGCTTTGAAAGATGCCAAAAATAAATTATGTGAACTGGAAGCTGCTCTGCAGAAAGCCAAAGAAGATCTTGCAGTTCAGTTACGTGACTACCAGGAACTGCTTAATGTAAAAATGGCCCTGGATCTTGAGATTGCCACCTACAGGACTCTTCTGGAGGGTGAAGAAAGCAGGTAGGTGTTATAAAATAAGTGGCCAAAAAAAAGCATCATATATCTAAAAGCAAATGTATCCTGTACTACTTAAGCAAGCTTTATTAGTGTAATATTTTCAATATGAGTCTAATTTAATAGTGTCTTTAAAGCAGACCATTGAAGTATATGTAAACCCTCACCTTGTAAAACAACCCAATCAGTTTAAAATAGAAATAAAAAGGCCAAACATTTGTTTTTATAAGTGATCACATAACCTCTGTTCTCAGCTCCATAAGGATCTTAGAGAGCTGAGGAAGGAGAAGCAGCAGCACACTGATCTTCCCTCTGAATGGGTGTGCAGGGGAGGTTGATGTGTAAGCACCAGTCTGCTCATTGGAGGAGAGCAGGCTGAGTTTCCAGCACAACCAGCAGACTGACTACATTGTACTCTCAGGACTAGTGTGGTCAGTTTTTAATAGGTAAGCAGAGGGACTGGCAGGCTCACCAGGTATTTCACACAAAACAATCAATACAATGAGAACATGATGCTTTTTCATACAAGTACATGGTACAGCAGGCACATATCAGAAATATGAAATTCTGGGTTGACATATTCTTTAAGGAAATCTGCTTAAGATTAATTTCAAATTATAATATGAAGCCATGGATGGTATTTTGCTATGTATTCTTATTCTAAATGGGAGATGTCACTTTTTTTACCTTAAATTTAGGTGAAAGTAAGGGATTGCAGCTCTTTTCCCACTATTCGTATGGTCTTCCTATAGCATGCCACCCTTAAGTATGCCTTCACCATTTCTCTATCTTCAGTACTTCATCTCTGTACTGTGCCTCACCTCCACATGCAGTGGCCACTTGTTTCATCTCCCAGTAATGTGATCCTTTATGTTCTATAACTCACCTCCAGCACCCCTATGCTACTGTTTTTCTCCACCTCCAGCATCCCCCTCCCCCTCATACTTTGGTTTGGGCATTATAGTCTTTGCTCTGATTAAACATTTCTCTGAGCTGCAGTTATAGCTAATGCCAGGGTACTAGGTATAATTCTAGATCCTGTCCTTTCAGCCTCAAATCCAATCGCTGTCTAAATCTTGCAAACCACCCCCATAATATTTCCAAAATATGCCACTACGTAACCAATTAAACCACCAAGTTACTTCCTTGTCCCTTTTGCCTTGACTATTGCAACTCCCTCCTCATTGGCCTATATCTACACAGGCTACCCCCTCTTCATTTTATCATGAAAATCCAATAAACACAAATCAAAACCCAAGCAACAACATACAAAGCTATTTACATCTCTGCCCCGAGCCAGTCACCAATCTTCACTAACCACTCTCAAAATATCATACAAATCCTCTCTGCTCCTCCCAAGACCTCCTTCTCTATAGTTCCCATGTCTGCTTCTCACATGTTTGCATTCAGGACTTGTCCAGTCCCTCTTCCATCCATCGGAACTCTTTATCCCAATCTACTTGGCTATCGCCTACTCTGTCCATCTTTAGGCGATCCCTGAAAACTCATCTCTTCCCCTAAAAATTTAAATGTTACTTTTGCCATCAGTTCATCTCTACCAGTTAATACCTTTTTTATCCCTTGTCCATTCCTGTTAGATAGTAAGCTTTCACGAGCAGGGCCTTCTCAACCCTCTTGTATTAAATTGTATTTTTTTCCTTTATTTTGTAAACCACTGCACAAACTGTTGGTGCTATATAAATGCTGAATAATAATAACAGTAATAATAAATGAGGGCTTTTTCCTATTTTATTTCAGTATGCACGGGGCTGGGTAGGGTGGGATCATTTTATAATTTTCACTCTTAGAGCTGTATTTCCAAAATAGCCCTGCATCCACTGTTATCTTTTATTGCACACGAGTTGCAATAATGATAATTTGCAAAAGCTTGTTGTTAACAAAAACCTATTTTATTAATGAATTATCTCTAGTGAAGACTTCATTGTAATTTATAGTACTAACGCTGTTTTTTTTTTTTTATTTGCAGGATTCATGGCGAAGTTGACAACAACGTTACAATCTGTAAGTTTTACTTTAAAACAAAAATATACTCTACAATCCTTAAAGCCAAACTCCAGGGACAAAAATTTTAATTCATATATATTTATCAATTGCCACATTGGATATAAATCCACTATGTGTGCTCCAAACCACTTTGCATACCCCGAGGTTATAATTTAAAGGTAGCAGTGACATCATCATTGTGCTGCATTTAACCTGTGCAGAGAGCAGGGCTGTGGGAGGGATCCAGCAAACCTTACCCACTACAGGCTGCCTCCAGAGAATTATAAGAGGGGGGTGGTTACAAGACCAGTCACCTTGCAGAAGTAGAGAGAACAGCAGTGATTGGTCTTTTTTGAGGGAAGCTCCTGCACAAAGGCAACGTTTCATGCTTGATTACTGCACTGATCTCAAATAAATACATAAAGCATGTCAAGATCCAAATAGAAAATACTCAGTCCTCTTGTATTTAGACAATATTTGCTTATCCCGGAGATTAGCTTAAAGCCTACACTTTTAAAAATGTATTTTTGGATTGAATGTAAGGGGTTAAAACCTCTTTCTGGTCTATATTGTTGTGTGTGTGTATCACTGATGGGAAGTTCCAGTCTCTCTATGTGTCCTGGTGTCCACTGTCACTGGTACAGAAAGTAGGATAATCCAAAATTTTACATTACCACAAGAAAAAGAGGGGAAATCTTCCAATGTACACACTTGCTCCCATGATAACTGTTCAGAAGGGGATTACCCTTACTTTGAAGAGCTTTCCTTTTACTTCCCATTATGTCTACAAGACCTTCTTTCAGAGTTTTTTTGTCACAAGATAAGTGAAACTCCATAATAGCGAGGACAAACCAAGGATCTCCAGTGGGAAGTACCCGTCAGCAGAATCTATATGTTAATCTAGGAAGAAATTCCATTCTCCTTGATTTTCTTGCATTTGTCTATTTTATCTACTTTTTACTACAAATATTGAATCAGGAAACTTTTTTTGATTACCATATTTCCAGTTAAAAAGGCCTTTAAACTTCATTATCTTAAGATTGTTGTGAAATATGAACTTTTCATTAACATTGGGTCTGATTTTGCTTTGCAGCTGTCTTTAACAGTGCTGGAAAGGTGACCAGTTCTGGTTTGAGCTGTGGGACAGGATCCTGCAGTTTCCCGAGGAGCAGTGCAGCAGGAGGTAGGAATGCAGCGTGATCTGTAACCTTTTTTACCACTTTAATTTCTGCCACTTTTATCTGTCTGTATTTTTCACTATTTGTATCATAACAGCTGTATATAACAACATCGTGAAGGTGCGCAATTCTGATGCTTCTGCGTGTGGAACAGGAAAATGCAACACCAACAGCAAAGCAGCTAGTACCACCGGAGGGATTGCAGTACTTGCTTCAACTGCTTTCAGCAAGAACTATTAAGGGAATATAAAAACCTTTAGTAGCAGTGCCAATATTTTACACTGAATGCTATTTTCTTACTGAAAACGACTTTGCATAAAGCTATGATAATAACTAAGGGGAATATTTGTATTTGGTATTGTTTTCTGTTCTTTAGCCTTGGCAAACTAAAACAACATAATAATCACTTAGAGGATTAGCATGTCCTTCGTCTTGCACTATTTAAACATCCTGTACTGGTATGTACTGTATCTTGTAACTGTGTATCTATAATTCAATAAACTGCATGTTAAATTCATTACGTTATTTTCTTTTTAAATGTAAATACAACTACAGTATGTTGGGTTGTTAACAGTGTTCTGGAGATTTTCTAGATAGGCAACTCCTATCCTCATATTGATTAGTGGTTCCCAATTAATAATAACTACTGAAGTAGGGAACAGACACAAAAAAATATATTCAGCATCTTCGCAAATACCTGTTCTGTTTTATTTGATGCAATTGAAGGTTTTTATACACATTCATTTTTTCCCCCACAAATAGAGCTTTCTTTTGGTGGTATTTGATCACCTCTGCGGTTTTTATTTTTTGCGCTATAAACAAAAGAAAAGCGACAAGTTTGAAAAAGACACAGTATTTTTTATTTTTTACTATAATAAATATCCCATTACAAAAAAAACACATTTTATGTGATATGTATTCTTCTACATATTTTTGGTAAAAAAATTGCAATAAGCGTATATTGATTTGTTTGCTCAAAAGTTATAGTGCCTACAAAATAAGGGATAGATTTATAGTATTTTTATTAATATTATTTTTTTACTAGTAATGGTGGCGATCTGTGATTTTTATCGTGACTTTGATATTGCGGCGGACATATTAGACACTTTTGACAAAAAATGCACTGAATACTGTATAAATGTCACTGGCAGGGAAGGAGTTAACACTAGGGAGCGATCAAGGGGTTAAATGTGTTACCTAGGGAGTGATACTAACTGTGAGGGGAGGAGACTGGCTTGGGGAGGAGACCGATCGGTTTCCCTATATACAAGACATACAAGACACAATACACACGATCAGTCTCCTCTCCCCTGACAGGATGTGGATCTGTGTGTTTACACACACAGATCCACTGTCCTGCTGTGTAATGAGCGATCGCGAGTGCCCGGCGGTCATCGCTGCCGCCGTGCACGCGCATCGGCTCCTCGGGGACGCGGCGCGCGCATTCCCCTAATACCCCCAGGAAGCCGAGAACATTATATGAGGGAAGTGGTTAATATTACAATTGTACTTTTAAGGTAACAAGGGGCGAAACATAGGCAGGCTGATTCTAATCAGGACTCGAAAGAATGCAAACATGTACTGAAAAAATGATTAGTACAGTGTACAGAGTGAGTGCAGTGTGCAATACATACAAAATAAAATACAATAATATACAGAATTTACAAATTTCCTTTTCAATATCACCTCTTTTGATCAATATTTTGATCAATAACTATACCTACTATCACCTTTAACCTGGAACCTCCACATGCTTAGGTGGAGGTACTCCTGGCCAAAGAGGCAAACTCCATTGTGGAGAATATAATAGCTGAGAGCAGCTTTTTCACTGCAAAATTATTATTATTTCATTGTGAAAAACAAATGATTTAAAAAAAAATAGATATTTACAGAGCATTTGGCTGTACACTCCTGTGACCAGAAGGGCCTTGTAACTTAACTGTGGACATGCTGACTTATCAGAATACCCGTATTTATCGGCGTATAACATGCACCCCAAGTTTAGGAGGGAATTTTAAGGAAAAAAACTTTTAGGAGGGAAGTTTAAGGAAAAAAACTTACATTTAAATGCCCATCAATGCAGCCTTATCAGTGTCCATCTGCAGCCCTCCCCGGTGTCTTTGCAGCCCTGTGTCATTATTGCAGCCTTCCCAGTGTCTTTGCGGCCTTGTGTCATTATTGCAGCCTTCCCTGTGTCATTGCAGCCTGTGTCATTGCAGCCTTGTGTCTTTTAAATAAAAGGAGCCGAGTCCATATGCCAATAAATACAGTTAAACACAGACAGTTCTACATAAAATGGAAGACGTATAAAATACAATATGACTTCAACATGGCTGAACTACTTTTCAAATCACAAAATTGGGTCCAGTTAGCCATTTTACCTCCCCAGTGTCATGTGACTCATTAGTATTACAAGGTCTCAGGTGTGAATGGGGAGCAGGTGTGTTAAACGTGATGTTATCGCTCTCACTCTCTCATACTGGTCACTGGAAGTTCAACATGGCACCTCATGGCAAAGAACTCTCTAAAGATCTGAATAAAAGAGTTGTTGCTCTAACTAAAGATGGCCTAGGCTATAAGAAGATTGCCAAGACCCTGAAACTGAGCTTCAGCATGGTGGCCAAGACCATACAGCGGTTTAACAGGACAGGTTCCACTCAGAATAGGCCTCAACATGGTCGACCAAAGAAGTTGAGTGCACGTCCTCAGCGTCATATCCAGAGGTTGTCTTAAGTTCCTTAAGTGCACTATGTTTGGACGCCGGACACAGTGCACTATGGGAAGCGCCACATCTATGCAATCATGAGATTGCAGACGCGGCGCTTCATTTGCAGGCTTTTGTCCCGCCTTGCGGCGCTTTTCGAAGCACCAAGTAGCTTCCGGCCGGCGCTCGTAGTATCTATTACTACGGCCAGGCGGTTTGATTGGCATCCGAGTTTGATGTCACTTCCTGTTTTCTCTCTCCCATTGCACCCGAGAGAGAGAAAACCGGAAGTATGAGGAGTGGACTCCTCCATCGCCGCTGCCAGTGCCCACACAGCAGAGGACATCACACAGCAAGGTAAGTGCAGCACCAATCCTCCTCTCGTCTCCCCTCCTGTCGGCTAGCAGTGTTTTTAACTATATTGTCAGGAGGGCACTTTAACTCACTGCTCAGGGTTCATCCCTGCCTCCACTCTAGATCCTCCAGCCTCCCCTTTTGTGCAGAGCCCAGGATTGGATCGGCTGTCCAGGTACAGTGAAGGAAGCTAGGGTGGTTTTGGCAGCGTGGAGAACAGATCCAGCAGTGACAGTCACCTCACACACAGACATCGGAACTGTGTGGGATTTCTTCCACCTTCTCTGCTACTGTTTGACTCCCCCTCAAACTCTGCACTGTGACCGGGGCTGCTATGTGTGTGTGTGTATGTGTGTATGGCTCACAGGTAGCAATCCCTAGGTAGCTCACTATCTTTAGACAGCACAGTGCAATTCAGATCAGATTGCCCAAGTACTCTCTGGCAGCAGAGGAAACTGGAACCAAGTGCATAGGCTACCAGCCACACTCTCCCTTACAGGAGCTGGACATAGATTCTCCATCTCTCAGCTGCAGCACACAGTAACAATATGTCTCCAGCTACTGACTCCCCACATATGTCTCTTCCCCCATGGGCCCTTAAAGGATCACTAAAGATATTTTTTTTTTTAAATAACAAACATGTTATACTTACCTCCACTGTGCAGCTCGTTTTGCACAGAGTGGCCCCGAATCTGGTCTTCTGGGGTCCCTCGGCGGCTGTCTTGGCTCTCCCCCACAAGGATTCAACATCTTCATGCAAGCTCCCTCCCATGGTGTTGAGTGCTTGCAAGCACGCTCCCGTGATGCAGCTGGCGGCCATAGCCGCTCACTGTATCACTCAGCCCCGTCCCCCGGCGCACCGCGTCATTGGATGTGTTTGATAGCAGCGCGAGCCAATGGCTGCGAGGGGTCAGGTAAATAAAACGGGGGGGGGGGCTGGGGGGCGGTATTGTCGGATGTTTTTTCACCTTAATGCATAGAATGCATTAAGGTGAAAAAACTTTTACCTTTACAACCCCTACAGGTAAGCCTATAATAAGGCTTACCTGTAGGTAAAATTAATATCTCCTAAACCTGTACGGTTTAGGAGATATTTACTTTGCATGCAGCCGCTGATGAAGGCCCGCTGAAGGTCCAGTAGAACTGCCAAACCTTGCCAGAAAAAAGACTTGCGGCTTCGGCCACTCACAACGCCGGGGGGCCACGATACCCTGAAGACACGCCGAGGCAACATGTCAGCTCCCTCTGCGTGGATCGGGATCAGATGTCGAGGCCTCGTTCTAAGGTGAGTATTTCATAATAAGCTAGTATGTGCTGCATACTAGCTCATTATGCCCTTGCCTTGCAGGTTTTTTGATTTAGAAAAAAAAAGTGCAGGTATACAACCGCTTTAATACCGTCTCTTTCTCTGCCTGCTCTCCCTTGATATCCTGGGATTTGATGTGACACAGGCTGCATTTAATGGGACACAGGCTGCATTTTATGTGACACAGGCTGCATTTTATGTGACACAAGCTGCATTTTATGTGACACAGGCTGCATTTTATGTGTCACAGGCTGCATTTTATGTGACCCAGGCTGCATTTAATGGGACACAGGCTGCATTTTATGTGACACAGGCTGCATTTGATGTGACACAGGCTGCATTTAATGGGACACAGGCTGCATTTTATGTGACACAGGCTGCATTTGATGTGACACACGCTGCATTTCATGGGACACAGGCTTCATTTAATAGGACACAGGCTGCATTTAATAGGACACATGCTGCATTTAATGGGACACAGGCTGCATTTAATGGGACACAGGCTGCATTTGATGTGACACAAGCTGCATTTGATGTGACACAGGCTGCATTTGATGGGACACAGGCTGCATTTGATGGGACACAGGCTGCATGTAAGGAGGGACTCCGCTGGGGACACCTGATGGCATCTGGTGGCAGGCGACGTGGCTAGTGACACGCTCAGGGCTCCCACTGATTCTGCATTATGGTGGGTTGAATGATTTCATTTTATATTAAAATGTAATAATAGAAATAATGCGCTTCAATCATCCTCACACCATAACAACCATGGTGCTGGGATGATTGAAGTGCTAACACCAGGTGTTTGGAGTATCTTTATCTGCTGATTGTTAAACTTTCTCGAATACACATATTTCTATTGTTGTGTAGGATCTGGGCCTACTGTCCCTCCATCCCTCTCCCTCCATCCCTTGTTCATCTCAGACGCTAACCACACCACCTTAGAGCCACGCCCACTATTTCACTGAAACCGTGCCCATTTTCACCAAGTGGGAGAGGTCAAAAAAGGAAGTGCGGGGTCTGGCACCCCCTCATCCTAAAACTTCACCAGCCGCCACTGAAAGGCAGCATCAATGAACAAGCCTGCAGCCCCAGAGTCGATTAGAGCCTGTATCTCGACGAACGACTCAGCCCAAAAAAGGGTAACCAAAACCAGGGGCTTTTTCTTCTGGATAACTGGGAACGAAACAATGCTCCCTAAGGTCTGTTCATGACAGGACCCTGAAGGTTCAGGCATTCCCTGGATGGGTAGGACAAGACTTCAAAAAGTGACCTGCCTGCCACAATAAAGGCACAATCTCTCCCTCCTCCTAAGGGTTCTCTCATGCGCAGAGAGACGCGTGAAGCCCAAGTGCATGGGTTCATCTTCACAGACCGACCCAGTACCAGGAGGCATAGAAGGTGAGGGAGGCAAGAGTGGGACTGCAAAGTTCGGAAACAAATGTACATGAGACTTCCGCAAGCGCTCCTTAAAATGAAGTCCTTCTCTAAGTCTGAAGTCAATAAGGATTGCAAACATGATCAACTTCTCCAGCTCAGTTTGTATATCTCGGGCTGTTTTCTAATCATTGATGGTATCCAAGAGACCATGAGAAAAAGCAGCCACGAGGGCCTCATTGTTTCAAGCAACCTCTGATGCCAGAGTATGGAATTCAATGGCGTGGTCAGAAACAGTTCTCATACTCTGTTTGATGCACATGAGGCACTTGTCAGCAGAAGCAGAGCGTGCGGGAAAGTCAACCACCCTTTTAAAAGAAGCCACAAACTCAGGGTAACTCAAGACAACAGGTTTTTGCATCTCCCATAGAGGGTTTGCCCAGGCCAAGGCTCTCTCACGAAACCTACTTTGCTTCTGTCCCTGGGGCAGCATCTCAAAGTATATCTCAACTTGCTTGAGAAACCATCTGCATTGGACTGGATCGCCCCCAAATCGCTGGGGAAGCAGAGCAGAACCAGACATACCTCTTATAGAGGTAATACTCGAGGCAGGTGCCTGCGCAGAGACTGGAGCAGCAGAAGGGATGGCCTACAATGCAGGTTGTACTGGAGCAACCACAGTGGGAGATTCCAGGTGAGCTGTGTGACTCAGGAGTGTTTGTAATGCCATGGCAAACTGATCCATGCAGTGATCCTGCTCATCCAATCTGGAAAAAATATTACCAACAAGTGGATTGACTGCATCTTCTGAATTCATGGCCTTCGCCTACTGTCAGAAACCATGAATCAGATTGAGACAGAAGTAGAGTTAAATCACACTTGTTTAATAATAATAAAAAAAGGTAAACAGAGTAAATGTAGTCAAAACATAGCCAAAGTTCAGGAACCGGAACAGATAGTCAGACAAGCCAAAACGTCAGGGAGCCAGAGATAGGCGTAGTAGAACAACAAGCAGGATCTGGAGCCAGAAGGAATGTCAGCCAAGCAAGCCTTTAACAGGAACACAGGAGAGCGTTTCTAGAGATGTGACCAAGGCGAAGGCAGAGATCATCTGGGCTGGACGGCATAAGTAGGCAGAACTGACGAGCAGGATATCATCAACAGGTGAGTCACTGTGGAGAGATAGGAGCTGGCAATTAGCCAACAGCTGAGCGGCCAGCTTAGAGAAGGAAGGGCTAAGTACAGCCCTGACACCACCCACAGCAGGGAGCCAGCCATCCACAACAGGGAGCCAGCCATCCACAACAGGGAGCCAGCCACCCACAGCAGGAATCCAGCCAGCCACCCACCCACAGGAGCCAGCACAGAGGATGCAGGAGCCAGCCACAGTACCCATAGTTAGGATAGGAGGAGCACTACACAGTGTCAATTTTATTTATAAATTTTGGTTGGGGCAGGGGTGAGAATCATGGCATAGGGAGGGGGTCCCATGAGGACCAGAGTGAATGAAGGTGTTCCCTGTACACTCTGTTAGAAAGAGGCCCCCTCCAGGTCCCATTAGACTTTTTTGTAGTCTCTCATGGGCCCTGGAGGGGGCTCTTTCTAACAGAGACTCTAATGGACACTGAAAGGGGCACCTCTGTTAGAGAGAGACCCCCCTCCATGTCCCATTAGACTCTGTAGTTTCCACCAGGGCCTGGAAGAGATGCTTTCTAACAGACTCTCTAATGGACACAGAGAGGGCCTCTGTTAGAGAGAGACCCCGCTCCAGGTCCCATTAGACTCTGTAGTCTCTAATGGTGCCTGGAGGAGACGCTTTCTAACAGAATTTCTAATAGACACAGAGAGAGCCTCTGTTAGAGAGAGACCGCCCTCCCAGTCCCATTATACTCCTTTGTAGTCTCTAATGGGACCTGGAGGGGGGTCTCTCTCTAACAGAGACTCTCTAATGGTCACTGAGAGGGCCTCTGTTGGAGGGAAACCCCCTCCAGGTCCCATTAAAGTTGCCCACTTTACTTCCTGTATTTTGATTATTGTTGAATGTGAAGAGATTCTGTTATTAAACAGTGTTTAAAAAAAAGACAGAAGTTGTACTTTGTGCAAAATGTAGGGGCGGGGCTAGGGGCAGACCCTGGTGGGTCATGGGGGGGTCTGACAGGGGGCCCTTGCTTTATCTGGACCGGGGGCCCCGAGTGTTATCAGTCCGCCCCTGTCTGATTATATATACAGAACCAGCTCTTCAGGGAGTTTATTCCACATTTTCACAGATCTTGAAGAATCCTTTCTGTATTTGGAGATTGAATCTCTTTTCATCCAGACATAAAGCGTGCCCCTTTGTCCTCTGATGACCTTAAAGTGAATAACTCAACACCATGTTGATCATATCCCCCTTATCCTCCTCTTTTTAATATGTGTAGAATACACATATTTCTATTGTTGTGTAGGATCTGGGCCTGCTGTCCCTCCATCCCTCTCTCCCTCTTCCTCCATCCCTCGTTCACCTCAGACGCTAACCACACCACCTTAGAGCTGTTTGAAGAGAATAAATTCAGTTCATCTCATTTTTCCTCATAGCTGAGCTCATCCATGCCTCGTTTCAGTTTGGTTGCCCTTCTCTGCACTTTGGTGAAACTCTGCTGACTTCTATCATCCAATCATTGCAAGCAAAATGTATTTTTTTAAATGTTTGCTTGCAATGATTTGGTATTCTATACAAAGTGAAATTTCACATTCACTAAGCACCAGGGCCAATTCCCTTGCAAAACGCAAATGCCTATGCAAAGTGAACAGCCTAATTGCTTTAGGTAAATCAAATGCTTTGTCCGAAGGTATACATTTTGCCCCCTAGATAGGTGAAAGATTTTAGGGGCTCGGTCTTGTAATTTAGTTTAGATATATCCCTTATTTTAATTTTCTTTTTATTTCTGCGTACAGCAGTTAAAATATGTAAGTTAGGCATGAACACAATGCACAGACAGGGAATGTAGAAAATACATTCAAGAAAATATTTTATCTAAGCCAGTCCTTGTCTCTTGCCTTCATTTCTTTATAACAATGTATTATGTTCTATCTGTGGTCCTTGCACTACCTCCTGAAAAATTTCTGGGTTTTAAAGCGGTAGTCTGCTTTGTGATTTTTACCTACAGGTAAACCTATAATAAGGCTTACCTATAGGTAAAATGAATATCTCCTAAATGTGCACTGTTTAGGAGATATTCACCCTGGATGCAGCTGGTAACATCATTGGCGCATGCACTCTGAAGGTCCAGCATAACTTAGGGCACCTGCACCCATGCGCAGTAGTGACGTCATTGCGGCTCCAGCCACTCACACAGCAGGGGTCAACGAACTTGGAAGGAAGACTGAGGGAAGATGGAAGCCCTCTCAATGGTGACAGCACGCCACTGGAGGGCTTTGTTTTATGCATACTAGCACATTATACCATAATTTTGCAACGATTTACTACTGTTTTAACTGTTTTTTAAACTAAGGATGGCCGTATACATTTTTTAAGATAGGCAAACAGAGTGGTAAGACATCTGACAATCTTGACAATTTTACTAGTTGCATTATTCTCTGTAAATGATACAGTGCTGTGTAGAGGCATATAAATGAAGGATGAAATAAAAAAGTTAGAAAATCTGTGTAAACTATATCAATTGCATCCTAGGGATGCCACAAGCAGTCTTTGAATCATGGAAGAATATGCCATGTGTGGTCACAGAAAAGATGTTTTCTGTCACATTATATTATGATGCCTAATGAGCCTTTGTGCACTTTATAACATTTAAGCACCAACCCTGGAGCACTATTTCAGCCTTTATTAAAAAAAAAAAACTGTATGCTTACATTTTAACAGAGGTCTTTGGCTGGGTCCTTTTCACCTGCGTCTTCCTCCAGTTGTGGGTAGATTCCTAATGCTGCAGACAATAGCACCACATCATTATATGTAATACTCCAATACACCACCAGTATGCTGCTGTGCTGCAGCGCACGGAAGCATCACAAGCATGTTGCACCAGCTGCATAAAAAAAATGCAACATGTACTAAGTTTTTGTGCATTCAGGTGCCTTATAGCCCAGTAATTTCAAACAGGCTGCTTGAGACAATGGGGGTTATTTACTAAAGGCAAAACCACTTTGCACTGCAAGTGCACTTGAAAGTGCACTTGGAAGTGCAGTTGCTCAAAATCTAAGGGGTAGATCTGAAATGAGGGGAAGCTCTGCTGATTTTATCATCCAATCATGTGCAAGCTAAAATGCTGTTTTTTATTTTCCTTGTATGTCCCCCTCAGATCTACGGTGACTTTACTTCCAAGTGCACTTTCAAGTGCACTTGCAGTGCAAAGTGGATTTGCCTTTAGTAAATAACCCCCAATGCATCACAATGTGCAACAAAACTGGTGAGCTACAGCACAGTGCATTATGGTGTTGACCTGTCATAAATCATAAGGTTTGCAATTCATGACCCATTATAGATTTTCGCCAAGAAGGAGCAAACCACACTTCTGAGTTTTCTTGAATGGTGGATAGTCCCACATGGTGTCATTTCTCTGGAACTTAATTATACACTGAGCTTCAGTTTCTGGCTGTTGCTAAATCTGCCATTTCAAATTAATTTTTAATGATTTTTGGCTTTAGAAATGCCACAAAAACTGTCAACTGCTATACCTGCTAGAGTTGCTTTTAAACATTGACTTTTGGGCTGCTAATAAGTGAATATTGAAGTGATTCATCCATTCATGGGGAAAAAGATAGTTCATAGTATACAAGACATAGGGGGTTATTTACTAAAGGCAAATCCACTTTGCACTACAAGTGCACTCTCAGTGCACTTGAAAGTGCACTGACAGTGCACATGGAAATGCAGTTGCTGTAAATCCGAGGGGGACATGCAAGGAAAATAAAAAACAGCATTTTAGCTTGCGCATGATTGGATGATAAAATCAGCAGAGCTTCCCCTCATTTCATATCTTCCCCTCAGATCTACAGCGACTGCACTTCCAAGTGCACTTTCAGTGCACTTTAAAGTGCACTTGCAGTGCACTGGTAGTGCAAAGTGGATTTGCCTTTAGTAAATCAACCCCATAGTTACATAGTTCTATAGTAGGTAAGGTTGAATAAAGACAATAGTCCATCCCGTTCAATCTGTGTTGGTGTATGTGTGTCAGTGACAATAATCATTTCCCATATCCCTGTATATTATGTTCACTAGGATTCACATTTAGGAGTCTTTTAAAATTATTATTACTCCCTGCGGACACCACCAATTGTGGAAGAAAGTTCCACCTCCTTATAGCCCTGACAGTGAAATACCCCCTGCGCAGCTTTAGGTTAAACCTCTTCTCCTCCAATCTCATTGTGTGGCCCTGTGTCTTCTTACACTCCCTGAGACTAAATCATTTTTTCCTATGCTGGGATCACCATTAAGGTATTTGTAAATCGCTATAACAACCTCTTCTCAAGCGCCTCTTCTCCAGCGAGAATAAATTTAGTGCTTATAGTCGTTCCTTGTAATTGAGGTCCTCCAATCCCCGTATTAATTTAGTTGAACTTATTTGGACTCTCTCCAGTTCCATCATATCCCTTCTGAGGACCGGTTACCAGAACTGGACGGAGTACTCCAGATGTGATCTAACCAGAGTTTTATAAAGTGGCAGGATTATAGTTTGATCTCTGGAGTATATCCCCTTTTTTATGCATGCTAATATTCTGCTGGCTTTGGTACCTGCAGCTTGACATTGCATGCTAATGCTCAGTCTATCTTCTACTAGGACCCCCAGATCTTTCTCCATCCTTGATTCTCCCAGAGGTTCTCCTCCTAGTGAGTAGTTCGCGTTTGTGTTTTTTGCCCCCAAGTGCATTACATTTCTCCACATTAAACCTCATTTGCCATGTAGCTGCCCACTCCATTATTTTGTTCAGGTCTTTCTGTAAAATTTCTATATCCTGATGTGAAGTTATTGCCCTGCTTATTTTTGTGTCATCCGCAAAAACTGTGATTTTATTTATCCCATCTCTATATCATTTATGAATATATTAAACAGAATTGGTCCCAAGACATAGCCTTGGGGTACCCCACTTACCACTCCAGATCCAATATTTATCTCTACCTTTTGGATACTCCCCTGTAAACAGTTTTCTATCCAAGAACAAACCTTATGGTGCCGAATAGCGCCGCTAAAACAGCAGTAAAGTGCCACTAAAACTAGTGGTGCTTTACCGCTAACACTGCCCACGGCTCAGTGTGAAAGGGCTCTAATAAAATGGTAAAATGGTACAAACATAGCCAAAACAAAGCCAGGGTTCGGTAACCAGAGCAGGTAGTCAGAACAAGCCATTAAAACAGGAGTCCAGTGTCAGGACTGAGTTCACTTGCTGGTGGCACTGTGGTTCTCTGGGTCGATGGCTGCAGTTCCAGTGTCCACCAGCAGGTGTCTCCCAGAAACCAGCAGGTTCTGATCAGCCACACCTGGCTCCAGCTGCCAGGTGGATATTTAAGGCTACTCCTCCCTTCCCCAGCACGTCACTATCCTGTCGATTGCCCCCTTGCTACCAGATCCTTGTGCCTCCTGTATCTTGAGCCATCCTGCACCCCTCTGCCTTGCTCTTGCACCCAGTCATGTTTCCCTTCCTCGCATCCCTGTTACCTTTATTGTAGATATTTCATATAGATAGTAGTTAGGTTCATTTGTTATTTTTGCTTTTGGGGTTTGTTTTTGCTGTGTTCACTGGTTACTGTGTATTTCACTGTAAATAAATATCACTGTAATGATATATACTTTGTTTGGTCTCAGTTTCCTTGTGTAGCTATGTGTCTGGTCTCCTTAGCCGCTAATCCCTGACATAACAGTGACGCCAACTACGACCAGATCTGCTACACTTGGGAGCTGGGAGCCAGTTACTTGAGTTTTTTGCCTTTTTCAGAATGCAGAGAGTGAAGGGTATTTGCCGTGTGCAACTGGCACTAGAGGATAAGGATTTTTGTCATTCACTTTGGCAGGATCTCACTGAGGAGGAGCTGCTGGGAAGCATTCTGACTGCACATACCTTAGCTGCTGAGGGCAAATTTTCCCTTAGTGAAGTACAACCTTTTATTCAGGTCTGTTCTGAGCTGCTATTTCAGTGTATCTCTCAGGGCCATGATGTTTTCACCCCCCCCCCCCCATTTACTATGTGTTAGGCTGAATTTTTGGGATGGTTGCTGAAACATTGTGCAGGTTCTTTTTTCCAGCAGTATTCAGCTTATTCACAACAGGTCTTGTTGGATTGTATTGCTTCTATGCACTGTTTAATTGAGCAATGTGACCAAGGGAGAGACAAACTGACTTTAGTTCACCCTCTGCTACAAGCTTGGTCAGAGATCATATCCCCAGTGCAAGATGAAGCACATAAAATCAGATCTGCTGCTAAAAATCAAGAATCTGTTCCTCTATTACCCTAAGCAACCTCTGCTGCTACTGAGTGTTCTTTACCTTCTGTAGATCAGTACCCTGCCACCAGTAATCACACTTCCTCTGTATGCAATCCATTGGAAGCTCCCCCTGCAGTACCGTTGTCCATAGCAACGTCTCAGGCCTCTTCCTGTACTTCTGCTACTCTTCCCTCTATTCTCCCCAGTACTGTTACTATCTTTCCATCAGGAGAACACTCTGTTCAGCACAATGCAACAACATGCAGGACCCCAGTATCCAAGCCCAAAAAGAAACAAAACTTTCTCCTGCTCTTAGAACTCTGCCACTATCCTTGTTGCCTGCTGATGGTGCCAAGTCTTCCTCCATGCTGATGACTGCTGTTGATGTGATCCAGTCCCCCTCTATGCTGATGACTGCTGCCAATGCGATCCAGTCCTTCTGCATGCTGATGACTGCTGCCAATACTATCCAGTCCTCCTCCATGCTGATGACTGCTGCCAATGCGATCCAGTCCTCCTCTATGCTGATGACTGCTGCCGATGTGGTCCATGCCTCCTCCATGCTGATGCGGCCTGCTGATGGAGTCCATGCCTCCTCCATGCTGCTGCCTGCTGATGGGGTCCGTGCCTCCTCCATGCTGCCACCTTCTGATGGGGCCCAGGCCTCCTCCATGCTGCTGCCTGCTGATGGGGTCCATGCCTCCTCCAAGCTGCCACCTGCCGATGGAGTCTATGCCTCCTTCTTGCTGCCGCCTGCTGATGGGGTCCATGCCTCCTCCAAGCTGCCGCCTGCCGTTGGGGTCCATGCCTCCTCCATGCTGCCGCCTGCTGATGGTGTTCGGGCCTACTCCATGCTCCCGCTTGCCGATGGTGTCCATTCCTCCTCCATGCAGCCGCTTGCCCATGGTGTCCATTCCTCCTCCATGCTGCCGCTTGCTGATGGTGTTCATTCCTCGTCCATGCTGCTGCCTGCCGATGGGGTCCATTCCTCAACCATACTGATGACTGCCGTGGGTGACCTACCATCTGCTGGTTCCAAGGCTGCTGCCCAGCCGCACTATGCTGATTCTGTGGCTGCTGCCCAGCTGGACTGTGCCGATACCTGTACCGCCGCCCATGTGCCTCTGCCTGCTGCCCAGTCTGCTGATCCAGTGCCTGCTTCCCAGCCTGCCTCTGGATGTCCTGTGCCCAACAACCTGCCTGCCTCTGAGGATCTGACCAGCAGAAAACCCAGCCAGTTTTGGGACCCCAGTGGCGGGGTTCTTACTAAGCCTTCGGACATTGGCGGTGGGGTACTCAGTCGGCTTGCAAACACCCGTGGTAGGGCTCTATGGAGCATCCAGAGGCCACTCCTTAAGGGGGGGGGTCTGTCAGGACTGAGTTCACCCGCTGGTGGCACTGTAGCTCTCTGGGCCGATGGCTTCAGTTCCAGTGTCCACCAGCAGGTGTCTCCCAGAAGCCAGCAGGTTCTGATCAGCCACACCTGTGTTCACTGGTTGCTGTGTATGTTTATCGGTGTGTTTCACTGTAAATAAATATCACTGAAAATAAATATCACTGTTGCAACTTGTTTGGTCTCAGTTCTCTTGTGTAGCTGTCAGGAAAGACGTCTGCATTGTACAGCTGCCATTCCCAGACACACACATGTGCACAGACGCCATGAAGGAATGAGCAGAACAGAAGTAGATGCTTCTGAGAGTGCAATCGGGGTGGGGGGGTTAGGTGGTGTCCCAGCATCAAGGTCTCAGGAATTTTATTCACCCGGTAGCTTTTTTCTCAAGGAAACTTGCCCCTGCTGAGAGGAATTATGATGTTGGAAATCATGAGCTTCTTGCCATAAAAACCACCCTTGAAGAATGGAGGTATCTGCTAGAAGGGGCAGCTCATCCAATATTGATCTATACAGATCACAAGAACATTGAATATTTAAGGACTGCTAAATGACTGAAACCTCACCAGGCCCGATGGGCACTTTTCTTTTCAATATTACCTACAGACCCGGGTCAAGGAATGTCCAGCCTGATGCGTTGTCACACATGTTCGAGGATCCTAAGGACTTGCCGGTATCAGATACTATTCTGCCAGCAGGGAACTTCCTGTTGCTACAGACTGATCTTGTGTCAGGCAGCAGTTACCCTGCCTGCAGCAGGCATCTGCAGTTACCCCTGGTCCTATCAAGGATACCTTACAGGCAAGAGAGGGACTTCTTTTGAGAGGGGGGATCGAGTCTTTGTCACAGAAAAGGTTAGAATATCAGTTCTGAGGTTCGGTCATGACAACCCCTTAGCAGGACACTTCAGAATACGCACGTTTTGGTGGTCTGATCTGGTAAAAGACAGTAAGAGCTATATAAATGCATGTATTACCTGTACCCGAAGTAAGAGCACCCGAAACAAGGCCTGGGGCTTGCTCAGACCTCTGCCTGTGCCCCACAGGCCATGGACCATGATCTCCATTGACTTTATAGTGGAACTACAACCCTCTGAGGACTGTACAGCCATCTTTGTCATAGTAGATCAGCTGTCTAAAATGTCCCACTTACTACCACTGAAAGGTACACCATCTGCTGTGGAGACTGCTCGAGTATTTATAAAGGAGGTCGTTAGACTCCATGGGGTGCCAATAGACATTGTCTCAGATCGAGGGGTTCAATTTACATCAAGATTCTGGAGAGCACTATGTGAAACCCTGGAGATCCAACTTTCTATGTCTTCTGCATACCACCCGCAGTCTAACGGGAAAATCGAATGGACTAATCAGATGTTGGAACAATACATCCGTTGCTTCATGTCATTTGTCCAGGACGACTGGGTATCACTCTTAACATTAGCAGAATTCACTTATAATAACTCCTGTCATGCAGCCACCAAGCAGTCTCCATTTTTCACAAATTATGACCTTTCTGCCTGACCTTATCCCTATCCCTGAGTCGTCGGTGCTAGCCGTCCAAAGTACCTTGGATTTCTTCAGTCGTAACAACAAACTGTTACAAGGAGCCGTGACCAAAGCACAGTAAGATAACAAAAGGGCTTTTGACAGAAGAAGATGGGGGGAGCTTATCCTGCAGCCAGGGGACCAGGTTTGATTGTCCACAACCAATCTGAGACTGTCATGTCCTTCAAAAAAGCTAGCTCCTAAATTTGTGGGGCCATTTCCAGTTAGAAGGAAAATTAATGATGTTTCCTATGAACTGTCATTACTGGAATCTTTTAGGATACACCCAGTGTTCCATGTGTCATTATTGAAGCCCACGGTGCCAGATCCTTTTCCAAATCGGAAGACTGGACCACCTGAACCTATGATCATCAATGGTGACGAGGAGTTTGAGGTTGACGCAATTGTGGACTGTGGAAGGAGAAGAGGTCAAGTACAATACCTGTTTAACTGGAAGGGTTATGGGCCAGAGAAAAACACCTGGAAGCTAGTGCAGAATGTACACGTTATGGACTTGGTTCATGCCTTCTTCCGCAGTCACCCCCAGAAGAAGAACCAATTGGGCATCCAGAGGTTCTGTAAGGAGGGAGCAATGTCAGGAAAGATGTCTGCATTGTACAGCTGCCATTCCCAGACACACACATGTGCGCAGGCGCCGACAAGAAACAAGTAGAACAGCCACATATGTAAACGCGAATGCGCGGCCGCGGCTGTGTGTTCACGTGCCTGTCACCAGGACTGGTGCCAAACGGCCTAATTTAAACGGAGCTTCAGCGCTGTCTAATTGCTGCTTGGTCTATAGCGTTTATGTGAATCCTGATTCCTGTGTTTGACTTCTGATACTGATCCGGCTTGCTCCCAACTGCCCTTGTCTGCTTCCTGCTCTGACCCCTGGCTTAACTACGGACTCTGTCTCTGCCTGCTGCTCCTGTTTACCCTTCACCTGTTGCCAACCCTGCCTGTGACCCGACTACGCTTCTGCCTGCCGTTTATGTCTGATCTGCCAATCTGTTACTGACCCGGCTCACCTGACCCTGCTTCCAGCTCCTCCAGCCTGCTACAGTTCCTTCAGTCCCGCTGAGCACCTCCAGGTTCCTGCTTTCTGTTGTGCATCCACAGTCTGTCATCAGATAAGTCTGCCAGCCTCTCTGCTGCCTAATCTGCCTGCTACTAGCCAAGTCCGGCTTCCTGCCTGTGAGTTCCCGGCTACTATCTGCTCAGACTTCTGGACTGATCCTAGGCACTCTTACCCCGCCGTGCTCCAGTGGCTGCTGTCTCACTATTAGTGGTCCTCGAGCCGGAGCTGTATGAGAGGCCTTCCTCTACACGTCAGGCTCACAACCAGGTACGTGACTGTAGCTATGTTTCTGGTCTCCTTAGCTGCTGATCCCTGACATCCAGAGATCAGCGTTGTCATAGACAGCAAACAGGAATCAGGAACCAGAAGGGAAGTCAGCCAAGCAAAAGTCTTGAACAGGAAAACACAGCAGAGGGTATCCGAATATGTTGACCAGTGAAGGCACAGGAGATCTAATCCAGGGAGTTTAAGTAGCCAGCAGAGCTGGCTGACAAGCAGAAAATGATCATCAGGTGAGTCAATGTGGAATGATGAGTGCTGACAATTAACTGATAAATAGTGCTAAAATCTTGTGAGCCACAAATGGGTTAATGCCTTCAGTGTGAATAAATGAACCTAATTCAGCTGCACACACTAACCACGTTCCATACCGTGTCTATGCCAAAAATAAATAAATATATGTGTATGCGCTAAAGGCTATAAATACGGGAACAAAGAATAAAATAAATCTATACAATATTAAAAATTATTATAAATTATAAACAGTGTCACACACCTGTGAAGAAAGTGACTATAATCCACAACTGAATATATGAAAAATGGTAACATGCACCATGCAAAAAAATGTGAGAAAAAAAAAAATAAAAAAAAATCCTTTAAATGATTAAAAAAAAAAAATATATATATATATATAAGTGCTACTTGATAAAGTGTCCGAAACCAATTCATACAAATGAATATATCTCAGTCCAAGCCATTCATAAGAGTATATAAATCAAAGTGCACAATAGTGTCCAAACAAATAGCAGGCAATCCTCATGCTGTTTTTTTTGAAAAAGTGCTAAATATTCCTCATGCTCTTCTTATGAGATGTGCACATTAAGGCATGCTGCAGTGCTCTCCAGTGACCCCCAATGGATAATGCGCTCACCTTAGAGCGTGTGACACAGTAGCTAAACAGTGTCAAAACACGCATTAGAGCCACTCCAGGGCTCACACAGGGTCCGCTGGTGATGATCTGTACCTCGCTCAAATGGTGACATATATGAAAGAAAGGAGACTCATAGCATAATACCGCCAGGAATTTATTTGAAAAGCCCTAAAAACAATCCCTCCAGGAGGGTACTCACAATGCTTGGGTGCGTCAGTCCACCATCCTATCCAAAACATGCAATACAGATGAATCCTGTGGCGTGCGGTGTTCAATCCTCTGCCTGTCTGTGTGTAGAAAGCTCCGTCCTGCCCCTCCCCTACGCGTCTTCGGCACAGGGTATACGTGCCTTCATCTGGGGGATGACAGGGTATACGTGCCTTCATCTGATCCCCCAGATGAAGGCACGTATACCCTGTGCAGAAGACGCGTAGGGGAGGGGCAGGACGGAGCTTTCTACACACAGACAGGCAGAGGATTGAACACCGCACCGCACGCCACAGGATTCATCTGTATTGCATGTTTTGGATAGGATGGTGCACTGACGCACCCAAGCATTGTGAGTACCCTCCTGGAGGGATTGTTTTTAGGGCTTTTCAAATAAATTCCTGGCGGTATTATGCTATGAGTCTCCTTTCTTTCATATATGTCACCATTTGAGCGAGATACAGATCATCACCAGCATACCCTGTGTGAGCCCTGGAGTGGCTCTAATGCGTGTTTTGACACTGTTTAGCTACTGTGTCACACGCTCTAAGGTGAGCGCATTATCCATTGGGGGTCACTGGAGAGCACTGCAGCATGCCTTAATGTGCACATCTCATAAGAAGAGCATGAGGAATATTTAGCACTTTTTCAAAAAAAACAGCATGAGGATTGCCTGCTATTTGTTTGGACACTATTGTGCACTTTGATTTGTATACTCTTATGAATGGCTTGGACTGAGATATATTCATTTGTATGAATTGGTTTCGGACACTTTATCAAGTAGCACTTATATATATATATATTTTTTTTTTTTTAATCATTTAAAGGATTTTTTTTTTTTTCTCACATTTTTTTGCATGGTGCATGTTACCATTTTTCATATATTCAATTGTGGATTATAGTCACTTTCTTCACAGGTGTGTGACACTGTTTATAATTTATAATAATTTTTAATATTGTATAGACAATTAACCGATAGCTGGGCAGCCTGAGCTCTGAGAAGGGAGGGCTGAGCCCAGCCCTGACAGTACCCCCTCCTCATCGACCCCTCCCCCTCAGAGGGCAACCAGGTTTGAGGGGAAAATTTATATGGAAAGCACGGAGGAGGACAGAGGCATGTACGTCCGAGTATGAGACCCAAGGGAGCTCCTGCGGACCGTGCCCTTTCCAATGAACCAGTTACTGTATATGTCCACAGAACCTACGGGAGTCAATGATGGATTGTACTTCATACTTCTCATGGTTCTCAGCCTTTACTGGGTGGGGATGTGGTGAAGCGGTTGCACACCAAAAGTTTTAATAAGGAGACATGGAATACATTAGAGATACTCATATTAGAAGGAAGGTCTAAAGCGTAAGCCACTGGGTTAATTCTGCGGAGAATACAGAAAGGCCCAATAGACCATGGTGCCAATTTCAGTGAGGAAACCCGGAGTCGGAGGTTGCGAGAGGACAGGCAGACCCTCTCCCCAACTTGACTGGAGGGCAAAGGTAGGTGTCTGCGGTCAGCATGAAGTCTGTACCTATCATTGGCACGTTGCAAGAACTCTTGGACCTGTATCCAAGTGGAACGAAGACCACAGAGATGCTCCTCTAATGCAGGAATGCTCTGAGGATCAAATGAGTCAGGCAACATGGATGGTTGGAAACCATAATTCGCCATAAACTGAGACAATCGGGAAGCGGTATTAACGGCACTATTGTGAGCAAACTCCGACCAAGGTAAGAGGTCTGACCAGTTGTTGTGGTGGTCAGAAATATAGCAACGTAGAAAATGCTCCAAGGACTGGTTGGCTCATTCTGCAGCCCTATTAGACTGCGGGTGATACACAGAAGACAAGGAAAAGCTGAATTCCAAACTGTGCACAAAAGGCTTGCCAAAACCTGGATACAAACTGGCTACCCCTGTCCGAGACGATAACCTTGGGTAATCAAAAGATCTCCCGAGCAAAAAATGGATGCCAGTTCTTTGGATGTGGGCAACTTCTTAAGTGGAATGCAATGTGACATTTTCAAGAACCGGTCAACCACTATAAAGGATAAGTGTGTTGCTCTGGGAGTTGGGTAACTCCACAATAAAATCCATAGACAGGTGGGTCCAAGGCCTCTCTCTATTGGGTATAGGTTATAGTAGGCCCACTGGAAGGTGTCGTTGTGTCATTTATAGCACACACGGAACAGGAAGCTACGAAGGCGGCTATATCAGCATGGAGACTAGGCCACTAGAATTGTTGGGAAATAGCCCAAATTAGTTTATTCTTCCCTGGGTGGTCAGCAGCCTTGGGAGAATGGTAAGTCTGGAGCACAGTGGTTGAAGACTCTCAGGGACAAAACAGCGATCACATGGTTTTTCAGGAGGAGAATGGATCTGAGCGGCACGAATTTTGTCCCCCAAAGTTGAAGTGAGACTGGTACGAACCGTAGCCAGTAAATGATCGGGAGGTATCACAGGAACAGAAACTGACTCCAACTTGGAAGCGGAGGAAAACTGTTGGGACAATGCATCAGCCCTTGCATTCTTAGTACCGGGAAGGAATGAGACTATAATTGAAGCTTGACAAGAAAAGAGCCCATCACGCCCTTCTGTGAGAGAGGCGTTTAGCCTCAGACAAGAATGTGAGATTCTTATGGTCAGTCAGAATGAGAACCGGCACAGTGGTACTTTCAAGGAGATGCCTCCATTCTTTAAGGGCTAAAATGATCGCTAACGACACTCTGTCCCCAATCTCGTAATTGCATTCTGCAGAAGAATTTGTTAGAAAAGTAACCACAAGGATGCATAGCGCTCTCAAGGTAGGATGTTGAGACAAAAGGGCACCAACTCCAGTCTCAGATGCATCAACTTCAAGGTTGAATGGTAACGTGGGATCAGGATGTGTCAACACAGGAGCAGAAACAAAGACAGCCTTGAGAGACTCAAAGGCTTTAATGGAATCTGGAGACCAATTCTGGGAGTTACCGTCCTTTCTGGTCATATCAGTCAAGGGTTTGACCAGAGACGAGAAGTTATGAATAAACTTCCGATAATAATTGGCAAAGCCAAGAAAACTTTGTAGTGGACTTAAACCCATGGTTCAAGGCTAGAACTGCCAATAGTTTCTCTGGATCCATTGAAAAACCAGTAGTGGAAATTACATAACCCAGTAATTTAACCTGTTCATGATGGAACTCGCACTTCTCCAATTTACAGTACAGGTTATTATCTCTCAGCGGCTGAAGCACATGTCAGACATCTGTGTGATGGCTCTCTGGGGACTTGGAATATATGAGGATATCATTGAGATAAACCACCACACATTGCAACAAACCTCGAAGGACATCGTTAATGAATTCCTGAAAAACTGCCAGAGCATTGCAAAGACCAAATGGCATTTCGAGGTATTCGCAATGGCCTGTCCTGGTATTAATCGCAGTTTTCCATTCATCGCCCTCCTTGATCCTCATGAGATTATATTCCCCTCTCAGATCAAGCTTTGTGAAAACCACTGCTCCGTGGGGGTGGTCAAATAATTCCGTAATCAACGGAATCGGATAGGCATTCATAATCGTGAAGCGATTGAGACCCCTATAATCAATACAAGGTCTCAGTTTGCCACTTTTCTTTTTCACAAAGAAGAAACCAGCACCAGCAGGAGATGAGAATTTGTGGATGAATCCTCAAGAAAGTGCATCGGCAACATACTCCTCCATGGCTTTGTCCTCCGAGACAGACAAAAGGTAAACCCAGCCACGAGGGGGTATGGCACCAGGTTGAAGACCAATTGCGCAATCATACGACCGGTGTGGAAGCAAACTACCAGTTTGACCTTTGTCAAAGACATCAGTAAAATTGCGGTACTCCTCCAGCAGAGAGGAGAGTGAAGAGGTGCACAAGACCTTAGCCACTTTCTGAAAACATGTATTACTGCATTGTGGAGACCAGGAAAGAATCTTAGCATGAAGCCAATCAAAAGAGGATGTGTGCCTCTGTAACCAAGGATAACCAAAAACAACCAGAAAATGAGGTGAGGAAATGATTGGAATTGGATTATCTCATTGTGAAGAGACCCTATGGCCATGGTCAACTGAACAGTCTCATGAGTCACATGGGCAGGCTGTAGAGGTCTCCCATCAATAGCCTCAATGGCAATGTTGAGTGGCACGAAGCTGCTGCGGAATCGAGTGCTTAGACACAAAGGCACCATCTATGAACAGGCCTGCAGCCCCAGAGTCGATTAGAGCCTGTATCTCGATGGACCAAGAAAGGGTAACCGGAACCAGGGGCTTATCCTTCTGGATAACTGGGGACGAAACTGGGGACAAAACAATGCCACCTAAGAACCTCAAGGACCTAACCCCAGGTGTTTCCCGGACGGGTAGGACAAGACTTCAGGAAGTGACCTGCCTTGCCACAAAAAAGGCACAATCTCTCCCTCCTCTTTTAGGCCCTCTCATCCGCAGAGATATGTGTGAAGCCCAACTGCATGGGTTCTACCTCACTGGCAGACTCGGTACCAGGAGATATGGGAGGGAGGCAAGGGTGGGACTCCAAAGCTCAGAGCCAAACGTATAGGAGGCTTCCGCAAGTACTCCTTAAAGGAAGGTCTCTCTTGGAGTCTGGAGTCAATGAGAATGGCAAAAGTGATTAATTTCTCCAGCTTAGTGGAAATGTCTCAGGCTGCTCTCTCATCTTTGAGGTTATCAGAGAGACCATGAGAAAAATCAGCCATGAGTGCCTCATTGTTCCAAGCAACCTCTGCTGCCAGAGTACAGAATTCAATGGCATAATCGGCAACAGTTCTCGTACCCTGACGGACATGAGGCCTTTGGCAGTAGAAGTGGAGCATGCGGGAACGTCAAATACCCTTTTAAAGGCAGCCACAAACTCTGGGTAACTCAGGACAACGAGTTTTTGTGTCTCCCATAGTGGGTTTACCCAGGCCAAGGCTCTCTCAGAAAGCAAAGATATCATGAAGCCTACTTTGCTTCTGTGAGTGGGAAAAGCCTGGGGCAGCATCTCAAAATATATCCCAAACTGGTTGAGAAACCCTCTACATTGAACTGGATCGCCCCCAAATCGCTGGAGAATATTCAAGGCAGGTGCATGCACATAGACTGGAGCAGCAGCAGAGACGGCCTGCAACACAGGTTGAACCGGAACAGCCACAGTGGGAGGATCCAGGTGAGCAGTGTGAATCAGGAGCGTCTGTAAAGCTATGGCAAACTGGTCCATGCGGTGATCCTGCTCATTCAATCTGGAAAAGATATCACCAGCAAGTGAATTACCTGCATCTTCTGAATTCATGGCCTTCGACTACTTTCAGGAACCATGAATCAAACTGAGACAGAAGTGCAGTAAAAATCACACTTTAATAAAATGGTACAAATAATGTAGTCAAAACATAGCCAGAGTTTGGTAACCAGAGCAGGTAGTCAGAACAAGCCAGTAAAACAGGAATCCAGGGGGCGTGGCCTGGAGAGCAATGGAGTAGGTCGCAGGCTGTGTGAGCTCCGCTGACCCATACTCAGATTTTAATATCCTGCAGCCATCCTACCCATCGGACACCCTAAAATATACCTGGGGACAAATCCTGTCTTCTTCAATACTGTTGGAGCCTGCTGAGTCGCCAAAACACCGCCGGAGACCTCTCGACCAGTACTAGCCCTAGGAAAGGCTGCGGCTTCGGCCTAGTCTCCGAAGCGGCGGCCATCTTGCTCCACCCGCCGGCGACCTGGGCAAGTTTTTTGGGTCCCCCTGACTGCCAGAAGCTGTCCCCTCTCCTGGAACCACATCTGGAATGCCCGAGGCCGCTGGCACAGTACACCCATGGCCAAAATCTACCTTAGGACAGACCGTGGCGCCGGCCTGCTCTCCGGAGCGGTGGCCATCTTGCTCCACCTGGTGGCTCACTGGTGAGTTTTCCTGGCCTTACTGGTTATCCCACGACCTTCGGGAGGGATCTTCGGGCTGCCTCCTCTCGCTGATGAGGGACACCTACAGCCCGCACCCACCGTGAAAAAGGAATGCGGCTCCAGCCTAATCTGCAGACCAGCGACCATCTTGCTGCACCTGAAGAAGACCTGGTGATAGGTATATCAGAGCAGCGTTCTGCCATCAGGATCAAGACCCGTAAGCCAAAGATGGAGATGGCGCGTGCACAGCGACGGTCCATCAGAGCGCGGACACAGCCAAGGTCTTGGATGTCATTGCAACGCTGCAGGAAACACTCACTGCCAAAATAGATGAGGTCAAGATTGACATCTCCCTGATATGACAAAGACTTATCCAACGTAAAAGGCAGGGTAACCGAAGCCAAGACATGCATTGGAGCGGCAGAGGATATCCTGCACCCCCTGAGCCACACTACGGAGGAACTGCCACACCAGATCCATCAATTGCACGCACACCAGGATGATATGGAGAATCGTTTGAGGTGATGTAACCTCCGGATCATTGGTTTACCTGAAAAGGTGGAAGGTACCAACCCTGCAGAATACTTGGAATCCCTTTTGATTCAATATTTTGGAAGAGAAGCTTTTCCGTCATGTTCGCGCCGCATCCCAGCTAAACCCCCACCTGTGGGAGCCCCCCAGGACATTTATTGCCAAGTTTCTTAACTTTTTAAGACAGAGATAAAATCCTGCGGCTGACCAGAGAGAAAGGCAACATCACCCTGGGCAATGGTCATGTTGCAGTGTTCCCTGATTTTTCTAATGAAGTCCAAAAAAAGTCCAAAGAAAGCGTGCAAGTTGTTAAGAGACGGCTCAGAATGGTACACCTTAAATATGCCATGTTGTTTCCGGCCAGACTGAGAGTGGAGGAGGATGGCAAAGTCCTATTTTTTGAGGACCCGAGGGCGGCAACACATTGGTTGGATCAACGCGGACATGCGGACGGATAATCGAACACATGGCCAGTTACCGTGAGTACTGTTGACATTGGCAGAGGATGGCGGGCCCCACCATTTCTCAATCTGTAACTTGCGCTGTGGGGAGGTAGTCTCAACTCACCATTCATTTTTTCGCACAAAGGCTTTACCCCCCCCTTCTTCCTTCTGCTATTGTTTTTTGCCTCCCCCCTCATTTATACAACTCATGCATTACTAAATATGAGACTGGACTCTCCCCATTTTGAGGACAGGGGGCCCATTTCCTAGGTTGTACCCCTTGGGAGGGAGGGGGAACCACAGCTTGTTTATACCCCTGGTTACGTGGCTTTGAGCCTGAGGCTGCTTGATCCACAGAGTTTACAACCCTGAGTAGTATACTACCCCCACAGCACAGTTGAGGAGACCTTTATAGGGCTGAGGCCCCATAACACTAATACACCAGGATGACTGTGTATCCTTGCAGTGAGAGTCTCACCTAGACAGAGAGAGAGATACATCAGACTTGCCTTGTGTCCTTTCCATGCTTAACACAGTGGAAAATCGTCCCCGACATGTTTGCAACCCTTATTTTTTTCTCCTTTTTTCCTTATTATGCCCCGTACACACGGTCGGATTTTCCGATGGACAATGTCCGATCGGAGCGTGTTGTCGGAAATTCCGACCGTGTGTGGGCGCCATCGGACATTTTCCATCGGATTTTCCGACACACAAAGTTGGACAGCAGGAGATAACATTTTCCGACAACAAAATCCGATCGCGTCAATTCCGACCGTGTGTGGCCTGTTCCGACACACAAAGTGCCACGCATGCTCAGAAGAAATTCCGACACGGGACAGCTCGTTCTGGTAAACTTAGCGTTCGTAATGGATAAAGCACTTTCGTCACGCTGCAATGTTCAAAATGGTTTAATACAGCGCACTCTCTTCTTCTTTATAATGTGACAAGAATTAAGTAGTTTTGCTGCTCATATTCACACACACTTCTCACAAAGTTTTATTTGTGTTTTTTTAGTGGGATTCCCTCAATATATTGTTATTAGTTGTCACATCTGACAGTTTTATATTTTTTATGTTTTTTTTTTTGTTTTTAAGCCTTTTTTTTTCTTTAATGTTTGGATTTTTTCCAAGGCTGATCTTTGTTCAATGTTATTTTTATTTTTACTCCAGAATATTTTTGTGTGTGTTTTGTGTGGCAAGTTACCCCAACACCATTGATATCTTTTATTATTTAATCTCCATGAGATTTTTTGTTGTTGGTGTCCCTTGTTCATTTCACATTGTATATTTGCAATGTACCTGAATCCTCACAAACAAACCATCATTTTTGAAGTAAAACACATAGGAGAGTATAATTCAAAACAAAAATTCCTTTATTAAGGGATCAGAACCAAACAAAGAGGAAGGCAACACTGGATCAACAGGAGAAATTAGTGAAGCCTGGGACCCCCACGGCAGACATCAATTCTTAAACCTCAAAATTGGTGGCCTGAGGAGTCCATATATAAGGGAGGGCAGTCTGGTCCGGGATTCACAGAGATCCGGATAGCAGCAGATGACATCAGTGTCCCCAGGCTGTGGTACCACAAGAGGCTGCATCTTTTGGCCGACCAGACTGGATCCAGGGTCCTCACTGTCTGGTCTTCCTTTCACACTTCCTTCCGGGCTGTGGCTGTGCAGTTGGAGATGTGGCAGGAGGAGGAGTAGGACCTGGAGGAGGAGTAGGACCTGCAGGAGGAGGAGGAGGACCATCCCAAAGCTGTGTGTGAGGTGTAATTTGGCCCCTCATACCTTTCGCCAGAGCCTCTGATATGAGGGCTTCACACATGGCTTTTTGGCCCTCCTCCATCCTCTGCATTTTATAGGCTATGAATGCAGCAATGTTCTCCTGCCTGGTGTGTGGTGCTCCCAGGACCTCTGTAGCCCTACAAAAAAATCTGATAGCTGCCTCCTCTAGGGTACTCCTCCTACTGCCACTTTCTGTTTCCAGGGGGGGTGGAGGGACCTGCAGATCAGCCAGCCGGCTCGGCCTGGCCACCTCCTGGCTGAGACTTCCCTGTGTATGAAAAAGGGACATGGTTGTAATGTTTTGCATCATCAATCACAATCATAAATTAGTACTCCCAACTAACATCTAGTTAACATCATTGATTGGACAAGCAGAAATATTTAGAGGAATGCTATACCTGGCTCAATCTGGGCTCCTCCACATGTGGCCTGGAAGGCCCAGGTTGGGTGTCAGAAGCCTCAGCCAGGGGGGAAGGAAGCGTGGAAGGAAGACTTGAGAGGGATGGCCTGGGTTCAGTCTGGCCTGCCAGAAAGTGCAGCCTGTCATAGTACAACATCCTGGGGACATAGATGTCATCGGCTGCTCCGAATCTCTGTGAATCCAGGACTTTACTGCGCTCCCTCAGATATGTGCTCCTCAGGCCACCAATGAAGATCTTTAAATAAGTGATGTCTGCCGTGGGGATCACCTGCTTCACAATTTCACACAATTGCTCCAGTGCTGCCTTCCTCTTTGTTTGGTTCTTGTAATGGGGGTGTTTAATCTCCCACAGACAGGGCAGCTCCCTTAGCATCTCTATGAAGACTGAAATGAAGTCCTGATCTTTCAGTACCATATCCATGTTCACTGCAAGACACAACACAAGACAAAGCCTAATGTCACACCAAACTCTCCTAATCTTGTTACAATATAGGCCTCAATCTATAGAAGCAGTATAGGCCCAAGTTTGTCTCTTACCTTCGTTCTTACGATCGCCGCGTTCAATGCTCCTTCCTCCGCTCACAGATCAAACGTAATACGCACGCGTGTTACGCTTTATATACACTGCGCATGCGTGTAACTCCGCCCGCCCCTGACGTTCTTTCTAGTGTATTCCCCGCCCCTTTTCGTTCGGCGCAGTGGGGGAAGAGCATGATGGCGGAGTTACAACAGGTGCGTGATAATTCGAACAACGAGGAGGAGGAGGAGGAAAGCCCGGATCCAGGCACGTCCCGATCCAGAAGGAGACGTTTTAAAGCCACAAATATGTCGTTTGGGGAGATGTTGGAGATGGTAGACATCATGAGGAAGTCCGACTATGACGGAAAATATGGGCCTTACCCCCACCCCAACATCCGAAAGGCCAAAATCATTGGTAAAGTGGTCCGGAGTCTAGAGCGGAATTTCGGGGTACGAAGGTCTAAAGATCAGCTCAGGAAGCGGTGGTTGGACCTGAAGTTGAGAGAGCCAGAGCAGTACCGAAAGATCCGGAGAGTGCTGCAAAAAAGTAAGTAGTTGTGCTGTGTTCCTATTATTTCTGTCTTTATTACGTTCGTTCTGCTCCATATGCTTTGATTAGTTGTAACGTTTCCAAAGGTCAACTTTAATGTTCATGGGCACATTATTCGTTCGTATCAAACATTTTTCTTTCGGCCTCTAGAACACCATTGTTTAGGCCATATGCATTTTCACACATTTTTGGGGGCCTACTTGGATGCCAAATATTTGTTTGTGTAGATGGGTTTGTTACTAGAATGAAATGCAAACTAGATTGTGTGTAAGGAGAGGACACTGAGCAGCTGTTTTCACATCTGGACACTGGAGCACTAGTGTGGGACACAAGAACACCATTTTTATTAGGGGGCCACACAGGTGCTCCAGTGTATACTATAGGGGGGTCTCCATCTGTGAAGCTTGTACCAAACAGGTAAACTATTGCAGCTTGACAAAGGGCAATAAAAAATATACATCTTGGAACTCGGCTAAAATAGACAATTGTACCCCACTTCCAAGCAATGTTTCCTATTTCTATAGTTCTGCCATCAAATATCTGTGTGCTAAGTATACCATTTTTGTTTTACATAGGGGAGAAAAGACTCGGACACCCCTCATCCCAGGAGACCAGAGACCCCCCCTCTCTGGAAGAAGGGGAAATACCGCAAACCCAAGAAGCTGAGCAGGAGGAAGAAGAAGACGTGGTGAAGATTGGCACCACAACAGGTGAGTATCTGCGACCACAGACTCAGGTAAAAGAGATGGCTGGTGGCAGATTTTTGAGACCTTTTTTTTTGTTCTTTATCTCTTTTTAGGTGATCGTGATGTGAAGGATCCAGAATGCTTTACATCTGAAAGTGCCCAGATACTGATAGGGGAGATCATGGGGTGTAATCTCCAATTGCAAAACATCCAGCAACAAATCAGTGATGTTATTAAAAAAAATAATAACATCATTGATGTTTTGGGGCGAATTTAAACCCCACAAAATCACCTGTTTTATCGTACCAAACTTTTTTCAATGTTTAGAAAAGCCAAATTTGGAGGATGCACACAGTGTGCCAACATGTGCTATCTGCCATCACGGGAGATCAATGGACGCGTTTTGGGGGGGCAACCCCTTCCTCAATTATAAAGTAGCGTTGAGGAAGGGCTTGCTCCCCCCAAACACGTCCCTTGATCCCCCATGATGGCAGATAGCACATGTGGACATTTGTAAATTGGTGTGCATCTTCCAAATTTGGCTTTTCCAGGGGTGATTTCCCCCCATCTGAACGCTATATCAAACCCAGTTCCTATATACTGATGTCTGATATAGCCTTCAGGTTTTACCTAATGTGAACTTTGTAAGTTCAAGTTTTTTGGCTTTCTTGTTGGTTTTACACAGGCCTGTTTTATCTGAAATGGATATTTTGATTTTTCATAATGCTACTGCAAACATTTTATACAACAAACATGTTGGTTTGTTTTAAAAACCTTTGGTAAATGGGCATGTGATTGTGCAGGTATAAAAAAGTGCCTTACTCAAGAATGTGTGGATTATTGTCTCAACACTACAACACTTTTGGGGTGATGTAATTGTTGTTTTATGCACAAATGGGGGTTATTTCCTAAGGGCAAATCCTCTTTGCACTACAAGTGCAGGTTCAGTGCAGTTGCAAGTGCACTTGTAGTGAAATGTGTTTTTGCATTTAGGAAGTACCAGCCAACACTGTTTTTTATAAGGTTACCCAATCACGACATTTTCTGCACTCAACACATTTCTGTCAGGGTCAGCTAAAGCAAACACAAGCAGTAAATGTCCACCAAGAATTTCTTTTGGTTGTTTTTTATTTGAAAAAGGTGTCACATATTGTCTGGTATATTGATAGCTCCCCTACCCGCAAAGAACTCCAGGTATCGTAACCGGACATCACGGGCATTCAGGGAGGGCAAGCCAGGACGGCCGCTTTCAAGTGCCGTCATTGTTGATGTATTTGGGATTCCGGCCTCAGGCCCAACTGAGCCAGCATAGTTGGCTGAATGTTTTCGTAGAAAATTATGGAGAACACAGCAGGCAAGTATTATATGGTTCAGTTTATACTCCGCCATATGGATGGGTGTCATAAATAATCGGAACCGGCTGGCCAGGATTCCAAATGTGTTCTCCACCACTCTTCGGGCTCTGGCCAACCGGTAATTAAAAACCCTCTGTTCCGGGGTGAGGGTCCTCATCGGGAATGGCCGCATCAGGTGGTCCCCCAGCGCAACTGCTTCATCAGCAACGAACACAAATGGGAGACCTTCAACATTGTCCTCTGGAGGTGGCAAGTCCAAGCTGCCATTCTGGAGACGCCTGTAGAACTCCGTCTGGGCGATCACTCCACCATCGGACATCCGGCCATTCTTCCCCACGTCCACATACACGAAGTCGTAATTAGCCGACACCACCGCCAACATCACTATACTATTAAACCCCTTGTAATTATAATAGTAAGACCCCGAGTTGGGTGGTGGGACGATCTGGACGTGTTTCCCATCAATTGCCCCTCCGCAGTTAGGAAAGTCCCACCGCTGGGCAAAGTGGGAGGCCACAGTCTGCCATTCCTGTGGCGTGGAAGGAAACTGTTGAGGAAAAAACAATAAACATTACTATTTTTTCACAGAAACCTGGCAAGCAGATTAGACACAAACATTATGGGTCAACCTCCAGATAGCATTTATTAAGGGGAATTTAACAACAACAAAGTATAAGGTACACCTATCATATTCCCCCCCACTCTCATGGGCCATTTCTAACATTATAGGGGGGGGGAACTCTTGGACAGGTAACCCTCTTCACTTCATTGAGAGATGAATGCCTAAATACAGGGTATTACTTGGAACAGCCCCTCCTTAGTTACACTATTGGCAGCCCACTGGACAGGTAAGAAGTGTCATAATACAAAGATATAAATACACACTGTACACATTTGAGCACATTTGGACATTGTGCTATTACCTATCAAGATCATAATAGGATACAAGAACTTTAAACAGTACCATTGGAAAATATACAGGCAGGCCCTTGCACTACATGCTTTGGGGAATTCATCCATAAATCTGAGCACTAAAGAGGTGGGTATAGTGTGTATGGGTTTGGCAAAGTCAGCAGATAGATGATTGAGGATAGAGAATTGGGATCAGCTGACTTAGCAGTTGGGGGAGGGAGGGTTACAAAAAATTTGGGGACACCACAAAAAAAAGCCTCTGGCCCTCTGCCTGAATTTAAATCAAAAATAACGTTTCAAAACATTTTAGGGGGTGTTTGGGGTAAAGCACTACTATGGAGCTGATAAAATACATTGTTAAGTAACTACATGAGGTGAATATAGGGCAGGAGACACCATGCTGGGGAGGTTATTGAAGGGCAAATATGTATGAAGGACCTAAAATAATAATTACATAAAAATCCAGCATGCATGAGGACAAAGGGGACATTCACAGCATATTACAATCATGGTAATTAGGGAATGAGGAAAGAAATACAATATATTATCAAACATTCAATACAATAAAATGTGATATAAAAGGATAAAAATCTTACCTTCATATACTCCTTCTGTAGGACCTGGATGATGGCAGAACAGGTCTCTGGGATAATGATCCCCAGAGCCTGGGGGGAGATGCCTGTCGAGAACTTGAGGTCCTGCAGACTTCTCCCTGTGGCCAAATACCGCAAGGTAGCGACCAACCTCTGCTTCGGAGTGATGGCTTGCCTCATGCAGGTATCCTGCCTGCTAATATAGGGGGTCAGCGAAGCCAACAGACGGTGAAACACGGGGTCCGTCATCCTGAGAAAGTTCCTGAAATCATCAGGATTATTCTCACGGATCTCACGGAGCAAAGGCATATGACAGAACTGGTCACGCTGAAGCAACCAATTCTTGGTCCATGAACTCCTCCCCACCCTGTTCATGGACTGGACTTGTGTCAAGGTCAGGACCCCAACACCAAGCCCCCGCACAGCACGAACTCTACGAGGAGTACCCATACGCAAAATGGCTAGAAAACGGTCGGCTGCTCAGAACGAAGTAACAGAACGCACTGAAGAACAGCAAGGCCTGTGAAGAGCGACCTGAAAAACAGCAACGAGCGGACAAGATCGCACAGAAAACTCCAATACGAACTGACTGCACGCACTGAAGAGCAGATACAAACCCACAAGCACAAACTGAACGGCAGAAAACGATCTGAAAGCCACGAGTCTGAAAAAGCGCGAATCGTCTCTCACCAAACTTTTACTAACACGAGATTAGCAAAAGGAGCCCAAAGGGTGCCTCGCTTGGTTCTGAACTGGCCTTTTCTAGTCTCGTCGTACGTGCTTGACGTCACCGCGTTCTTGGCGATCGGAAATTCCGACAACTTTGTGCGACCGTGTGTAGGCAAAACAAGTTTGAGCCAACATCCGTCGGAAAAATTCCGAGGATTTTGTTGTCGGAATGTCCGAACAAAGTCCGACCGTGTGTACGGGGCATTATTCTTAACCTTACAGCTCAACAAATTCATAGCTCTGTACCTCCAGCTAACGTTGATGGCTGGAAGCTGATTTATATACAGGTTGCAAGGGAATGTATGCTTCCACCAAGCTGGGGGGTTGAGAAGCTGGGAGGAAAGGAAAATGCCAGATGCCTTGATCTGAGCACTGGGAATGTTAGCACCGTTGTGCAATGACTTGGAATGTTTATGAACAAGCACTTATTACCAATATACCTATTGGGTTACGAAATGGCTGTATTGTCGCGGGTGTTGGAGGGAGGAATGCCCTGCAGATACGCATGCAATCTGCATGCAAACGAACACCATGGCGGACATTACATTTATGATGTGGAATGTGCGGGGCATGCAAGATAAGATTAAAAGAACAGCAGTACTACAGTATCTGAAAGGTCAGAAAATAGATATTGTTGTGCTGGTGAAAACGCATGTCACAGGCCACTTACAGGCGGCCCTAAAGCATCCTTGGGTGGGGTGGGCTTACCATAGCACCCACACAAATATGTCTAGAGGGGTAGTGGTGCTGGTGGCGAAATCTTCACCCTTTGAGCTGGTCTCCATGGTGTCGGATCGGCAGGGTAGGCACCTCTTTTTACATGCACTTGTGGGAGGAGAGCCCTTGTTGATACTGGCTAGCTATATCCCCCCTCCATACAGGTCGGATGTGGTTGCAGAAGGCCTTGCATTTATAATGCTGTACCCATCCATACCAGTAGTGTGGTTAGGGGACTTCAATCACACAATGACTCCATCCCTGGACAGACCAGCACAGGCTGAACCCAGATGGGACGAACCACTGCACACTAGGCTATACCGTACACTGAGCGAATTTGCCCTTACTGACGTCTGGAAACATGCAAATCCCACAACTAAAACATACACCTGCCACTCAATAAGTCATAATACTATGTCCAGGATAGACTACATACTTGTTTCTAGGGCCCTTCTGCCTAAGGTTATGGGCTCAGGATTTGCTCCAAGGATCCTGTCAGACCACTCTCCGTGCTGGATGACAGCATCCTTGCGGACAGCCTCTCCCGTCAGGCGGTGGTGACTAAACCCCCACTGGTTATCCCTTCTTTTGGACCATGACTCCATTGCCAGGGAGCTGCTCTTCTTTTTGGAAAGGACACAGGTTCCTCCTGCCCTTAACATACACTGGGACGATTTTAAAAATCATGCTCATAGAATTTTGTCCTCCAGAATAAACAGGCTAAAAAGAGAGTCTAACACTAAACTTCAACTCACATCTGACAAACTATGGGAAATAGAGGAGGCATATGGCTCTAGCCCATCCCTCGAAAATTTGGAAAGAGTGAAGCTGCAGACGCGCCTAGTCACACAACTACACACACATAGAGAAGGCAAAACAGCATGTCTTTTTCTGTAGGCAGAGGGTGTACGAACAGGGAGAAAGGGCTAGGAGACTCTTGGCATATTTGGCCCACATGGACGATAAGCCCCCAGTTGTGGTGTCGCTTGCTGACCCAGACGGGTGAAATATAACAGACCCAGGACAGGTGGCGACTCAATTTAGACAATTTTATGAAAACCTATACAAGTCTCAGACCACATACACACAAAGGGAGATTCGTTCATACTTATCCTCCATACAGTTCCCCCAGCTGAACCGAGAGCAAGTTGAGCTTCTGGATGCTTCTGGATGCACCTATTACAGAACATGACATCACAGAAGCAATCACACAGCTAGCCAAATTGAAAGCTCCAGGGATGGATGGCCTACCGCTGGAATTTTATGTAACATACTCAGATATCTTACACCAGTCCATTTCTGATCAGAACTCCCTGAATCTATGCAGGAAACCCAAATCATAGTTCTCCCCAAACTGGGAAAAGACCTACATTTCCCCGAGTCCTACAGGCCCATATCACTCCTGCAGGTAGATATCAAAATCTTAGCTAAAATCCTGGCCTCTAGGTTAAACACTGCTATCTTAACTTTAATTCATACGGACCAAATGGGCTTTATGCCGGGGAAAAACACAGCTATGAATATCAGGCAACTCTATATGAATATTCAAGCCCAACACGATAACTCAGGAATGAGGGTGGTGGTGGCATTAGACACCGCTAAAGCCTTTGATTGCATAGAATGGCCATATCTGTGGGAATGTTTACACAATTACAGTTTTGGGTCACACTTCATTAAATGGGTACAGCTCCTATATCAGTCACCCAGGGCAAGAATCTTTGTGAATGGATGGCTCTCGGAGCAGTTTCCACTAGAGAGGGGTACTAAACAGGGGTGTCCCCTCTCTCCTTTACTATATGCGCTGGCAGCTGAACCGCTGGCCATTGCCATCAGAGCACACCCTGATATTCAGGGTCTGTGCCGGGGCCCCACAGTCGATAAAATAGGAATGTATACCGACGACACCATATTATACCTTGCGGACCAGGGACAATCACTCCAAGCTGCGTTAAAACTCATTGAACAAATGAGGGGGTACTCGGGTCTGCAAAAAAATTGGGACAAGTCCCAGATTCTTCCTATAGATGTGTTCCCTCCTCCTTTCATGTCCCCTCCATTACCACTAGCTAGGGTATCCAAGATTAAATAATTGAGTGTGGAGGTGACTATGGATCTGGTGGACTATACTTCTCTAAATGTAGCTCCCTTGTTTAATCTACTGAAAAGTAAAACGCAGACATGGTCCAGATTGCCATTGGGGGTGATGGGTCCTGTAAATTTAATTAAAATGATTATACTGCCTAAGATCTTATATCTGGTGTGGCATGCCCCTCTATACATCCCCTTAAAACTATTTAGGCAGATGAAGCTATTTTAAATTCATTTGTCTGGGGGAATAGTAGACACAAACTAGCTTGGCAAACCTTAAAAAAACCCACAGATATGGGGGGTGTATCCCTCCCGGATCTACATGATTATTACCTAGCCTCACAACTATCCCATATGTACCATTTTCACATGTTGGAAATACAGCAATACAGATCTCTGGTTTGTGACAAACCGGGACACCCGACGTATACACCTGTTCAGGCCATTCTACGTGGGAAAAAAGCACCAGGTCCCACTGCGCGGTACAATTCGGGTATGTTGATACATCACCAAAGAATATGGGAAATTGCTCCCAAAAAGCAAAATGTGGGGAAATTTCATTCACATACCCCATTGTGGCTCAATAGTCAGATGCCGGAACTGGAAACAATTCCAGATTCAATAGTCTGGGCTAGACATGGAATATTATATCTCCATCAGGTCCTATCCACTTCTGGGCTTAAGCAGTTTCAGACCCTTAAAGAGGAGTTCTCCCTTCCATACCAACTAACATTCAAATACTTGCAGCTCCGTCATGCACTTAGAACTCAGATACCGAATTTGGATATAGGGATGGAGCCTCCCACTGTGCTGGGTATAGTTTTGGGAGACGACCCCTCCAAGCTGATATCACACCTGTACTACGCAATTAGACAATTGTTATAAGGAGTAGCAGCTGTGTCACACAAAGCTAAGACAGTATGGGAACAGGAAATGGGGCCCATAGAAGACGCTGACTGGAACGAGTTTTTAAAGGGAACCAAGACAGTATCTCCCAAGATGTCGGATGGACTGACACAAACATATATAGTTCATAAAGCCTATCTGACACCGATGAGATTGGCGAAGTTTCAGCACACGCCGGATCCAATGTGTCACTTGTGCAGGGCTGACCCAGGCTCGTTTTACCATCTTATATGGAGCTGCCCTCATGTCCAGACATATTGGGCACAGGTTGTTTGTTTCCTCCATGACAATATGGGGTCCCCTGTGGTGCTAGACCCTAAGTTATGTATTTTGGGACTTCTGCCAGATGTAGAGGTGGATAATATTATTTCTGAAACATTATATTTAGCACGTAAAGTGATAGCACAGAGATGGATGCAGAATGTACCCCCCACGATACAGATATGGAAAAAAGCAGTAAATGATACCCTACCATTCAAGAAACTGATTTACGCACACGAGATCTTCACAAACATATTCTAAGATCTGGGACAGATGGTTGGAGGACGGGGAGACTTGTGTATAGTTGTGTCATTCCCAGTGCGGCACTCCCCTGCATCCGTGGCACACATTGTTTATAGGATGGATTAATGTACCATTTGATTCACTACACCTACGAATATATTTATACACCCTGCAACACTTTTGTATACTTAATTTCATTGTCATAATATGTAATTGAACTCCTATGAATATATGTACTCGAATGACTTGTAAAATGTGTTTTTATAGCAATAAAGCTGTTTTTTTCCAAGTAAAAAAAAAACAGGAGTCCAGAGATCAGCGTAGTCAGAGGCAGCAAACAGGAATCAGGAAGCAGAAGGGAAGTCAGCCAAGCAAAAGTCTTGAACAGGAAAATACAGCAGAGAGTATCCGGATATGTTGACCAGCGAAGGCACAGGAGATCTAATCAAGGGAGTTTAAGTAGCCAGCAGAGCTGGCTGACGAGCAGGATATGATTATCAGGTGAGTCACTGTAATGATGAGTGCTGGCAATTAACCGACAGCTGAGCAGTCTGAGCTCTGAGAAGGGAGAGTGGAGCCCAGCCCTGACACATACAAACAGACTTCAGCTTCTACATTAAATGTCTATGGGGGACTGTATCGAATGCTTTTACAAAATGCAGATACACCACATCCACAGGCCTCCCCCTATCTAGATGGCAGCTCACTTCCTCCTAGAATGTTAACAGATTGGTCTGGCAAGAACGACCCTTCGTTAACCCATGCTGGTTACTACTAATGATACTGTTATCTTCAGCAAATTCTTGGATATAGTCACTTATCATCCCCTTCATTAGGTTACCTACTATTGATATTAGGCTGTCTGGCCTCTAGTTTCCACGAATATGTCTCTGCCCTTTTTTGAATATTGGTACCACATTGGCTTTTCTCCAATCAGCTGGTACCAATCCTGTCAGTATGCTGTCCAGAAAGATTAGGTATAATGGTCTGGCTTCAACCTGACGGAGTTCTTTGAGGACTCTCGGGTGTAAGCCATCTAGTCCCGGTGGTTTATTTGCGTTAAGCTTATCTAGTCTTTCCTTGACTCCGGCCTCTGTTAGCCTTATATTTCATTTTCATGACACATTCAGACATTGGAGAGTAAAAATTCGCAGTTAAGATATGAATGATGTTTTCTGGCATGTCATACAAAAACACAGAACTAATACTGAAATGCACCTTTAAAAATGTTTGCAACAATTAGTCTATATTGATTGATATAGCCAAGTTCAAACAGATGCACGATACTTCCTATGTACCTTCTCCCTGTTATTGTCTATTAATGTTTGGATCTCATCGTGTTATAAACATATGCAGCAAGATTTTCAGAATTATCAGTATTGCATGTAATGTATGGAAATTTGCACTCATGTGTACACTATAAATTGTGCCACCTGTGCAAAATATTTCTTCCACATGCCAGACAAAGTAGCTTATGTCTAGTGTTGCACAAATGCCAATCAACATATTAAAAAAATAAAGCTTGGTGGAACAGGATGATTGTCTGCAGTAATGATGGAAGTCTAACATTTATTACAATAGGAATGAGGAAATGCCAAAAATTCATTATACACTAAAATCTTCCCTACAGGGTAGATTTTGTGTAGGGAATGGTGCAAGCTACACCCTCTTATAATTACAACCTCTGCTTAATAGTTTCATAATTAAAATTTTTATACCAGCTTTAATTTCTGTCTCAAGAAAGGTAATGATTTGTGAGGCAACCCTTATTTGAAAACTTATGAGCTTGCAAGTCAATTTTCCTACATTTTACTTTGTGAGACAAATATTAATAAAATTGTCTTAAAAACATTCTCGTTTAAATTAAGACATCGTTTATAACTTCATAAAAATAGACAAAGTGTTTGTTTGAAATTCATTTGCAACTTTTATTCAGAAACTTTAGTGGTTTAATTTAAAGATAACAGTCTAAATTACATTAAAGATAACAATCTAAATTACATTAAAGTGGATCACATAAACAAAGCAATTTATGTGTTCACAATCTCATTAAGAGATTTTAATTTATACATATATTTATTCTAAAAATATAGACTGCCCAGTGTCAGATGTGACAAGCCCAAAACCAAGCCCATGACTGTGGCTAAGTTATAAAAATTTTTCTCAAGAACCAAGCCCTTATTAAAAAATATAAAAAGCTGATTTTGGTCCTTCACAGGACTTAAGTTTAGCCTTCTCTTCCACCTGCTTCTGATCTTACATGCTGTCATCTGCAAGAACCACAATGAGCCAATGCCAACAGTCATGTGCGACCAAGCTTGGAAAGGCTCCTTGTGGAGCTCGGAGCTTTAGTAGTTGCTCAACTGGTGGTGGGTATGGCAGAGTCAACTTCTCTTCATCTTCTCTGATACGATCTGGAGGGCCTCAGAATTACTCTGTGCACCTTGGTGGTGGAAGTGGTAAATATGGCACCAACAGTCTTTACTGCTTAGGAGGAAGCAAACGGATGTCCATAGCTACTGGCACCAATAAGGGAATAAGCACAGTGGGCAAAGGATTAAGCTTCAGTGATGAAAGTTATCCTACTTGTCCACCTGGAGGTATCCAAAATGTTACTGTCAACCAAATCCTCCTTCATCCACTAAAAGTTGATATTGATCCAAACATCCAGAGATGCAAAACAGAAGAAAGGGAGCAAATTAAATCTCTCAACAACAAATTTGCATGCTTCATAGACAAGGTAAGTTAAATGCGCTCAAATGTTCTGTAAAATTATTGCCTAAAAATGTTATACTTTTCCTAACCTTACTGACTGTTTAGTCCTTACAACTGTTTTAGGTCAGATTCCTTGAGCAACAGAATAAAATTCTGGAAACAAAATGGAAGTTTTTGCAAGAACGTAGTAAAAAACTGGCCAACATGAAAGACAAGATCAAACCATTATTTGAGGTGTACATTAGCAGCCTTCAAAGACAACTGGATACCACTAAGAATGAAAAATGTCGTCTTGAAGGAGATCTGAAAAACATGCAGGATGTTGTCGAAGATTTTAAGGCTAAGTAGGTGAAACTAAATTCATGTTCTTTATCCCGCATCAGTAAATAATATTATTTACCATCTATCCTGAATAGAATCAACTACAATATTAATACAAATTGACATAATTATTGGGGTTTTAAAAAAATATGCTCTGAAATATCTTGAGTCCTGTATGTGTCAGATAGTTCAAAATGGTAATTACTAAGAACTTATGTTTACCTTTGTTTACAGATATGAAGAAGAGATTAACAAACGTGCCTGTGCTGAAAATGACTTTGTATCTTTGAAAAAGGTATATTTCATAACAGTGGCTGAATTCTAATGTAACGTATCCCTTATTATTGTATCTTAAATATTCGGTTTTAATTTATTTCATTTTTCTAATTTTACTAACCTAAAAGAAATCCTACTATTTTGTACTCAATTATTTTGGGTTGATTCTAAAAGTACATGAACTGTTTGTATTTTATTGAGAAGTACAACAACATGGTAATCAAATTCTCTCTGAAGAAGATCAATTTGTCTAAGTAGAAATGTACCTGACAGCAAAAATACATTTATTTTATCAATCCAGCTAAATTAAGTTTTTTTTTTTTCTCCCATTAATTTAATGTGTGAAAAATCCTTCTTAATGCTGTGTTCAGTTGGATTATTTTACATGAAAGTGTAATATTTAAGTATACAGCACCAAAACTGTTTGCAGTCTCCCTCCTGATGTACTGCTAGTTTAGTTTAATTTTAAACATTAAAGTCAAACTCTTGGTGAATGACTAGACATAGAAACACGGATTAAATACTCATATGGGAGATATGTTTTCTGCCATAGGACTTGTGTTTCTGTCAATCCAATAGAGGCCTGATTTTTCTGTGCTACATTTAAAGTGGATGTTTCCCCTAACATTTCATATTCCTGATATGTGCCTGTTGTACCATGTAATAATAGTTCCTGCTTATTTTGCATTGCCTCCTTTGTGAATCACCTATTGATCCTGTCAGTCCCCCTGCTTTCCTATTTCAAACTGACCAGGGAGCGCATCCATTCCAACATGGTCAGTTTTCTTCTTTGCGTTCTACTTGAGAGCACAGTCTACCTGCACTCCAATGGTCAGACTTCTATGGTTTGCATATACTTTAAGTTACACTTACAGATCTTGTCCCTCCATCAACCAGTTATTGGACAATGAAAGGAGAAGCAGCAGACTAATGTGCTTGTTTCTCTACCACTTTGCTATCTCATCCTATCAGCATGTCTATTGTTAGGAAATAAGCATTACAGAACACTTGTTTGGCTCCATGTGCTACTTCTTCCTGCCCCAGTCTGAGCTCTGTTGTACAGAGGATTGCAAGAAAGAGAGCAAATTAGAATAATATAGTAAGGATAGCTAAACCCGATAACAAAAAATGTAAATATATTGCAATGTATGATCCTTAGATGTAGTGGCTTCTTTAAAGGGTAAGTTCACCTTTACAGAAAATCTGTAAGGTGAACTTACAAAGGACCCCCTCCCCATCCCCCCTGGTCCCGCTGTACATTAAGCTGGGGATCACCCGCTAGGAGACATCGGATCGCCACTTCACCGGTCCGGGGATTTGAAATCCCCCACGGCTTAATCTCCTAAACATACCTCGTAATGGTACACATAGGAGGCATCCTAATTGGTCCATGTGACAGAACCATTTTAATGAATAAAGTGCTGCAATAATATATGTCCTTTATATCTTCCTGGGATTCAGTTTCAATTTTTCCTTGAAATATACCATAAACTGTAGGAAAGGATTCCGTTCAATTCAATATTTAGTGCATTTGAAGCTTTTTCCAAATCATTGTTATTCACAAACTGAATCTAGATGATTGGTTTGTGGGTGTTCTAAACAGCATTCAAAACACAACTCCAGCTCAAGTTTGTTTTATAGTTCTGGATATAGTAGTGAAGAGAGTTATAATTGCTGGCAAGTCTCTATATTTGTGATCCCTTTGGGGAGATTTTCCCTCACTTTCTGCCCCTGTAATACCTATGCGATAGTTAGTTGAGGTTGTCACCAGGACAAGAAGTCAAAAACAGCAACTACAACATTGTCAGATTTCCAAACCCTTTGTAACTCTACTAAAAATGTGGTTAGATTTCTGTCTGAGCTCTCGGTGGAGAAATTTCCCTTCACTCTGTTCTATTTTATTGCCAGCCCCACCAACTAAGCCCTTGACTTTGCTCCCCCTATACTACATTGTTGACTTACAGCTTACATAGGGTTGAAGAGTCTCTCTCCACCCTCATGTGATAGTACTGAGAGCATGAGCTCCAAACACCAGTGCTATCATGTGAAATGGGATTATTGGACAGTTTTCTTGAATACCATTATCTGCATAGAATGGCAAAGTGCTAAAATTAAGGGGAGTATGTGCTGCTAATAGGGTTGTATTTAAAGGAAGCTGTTATTTTTCCCTGCAAAACCAAACACAGAGTTGCTCTAAAGTAAACCTACACTGAGAGATCTGTGGAGACTGTCAATGTTGACCTCTTGGTTTGAATGCTAGCAGCCCAGACATCTGTGACGTTTTAAGCAAACCAACCTGGAACAAGCATGTAGGTTAGAAAGTCAGAGTGAACTGAAAACTACTGACTTGCATGACAGTGGACTATGGCATTGTTACAAATTCCATGTTATCTCTGTACAGAATTCCTTTCATAAACCATGACAATGTTTTTTCATATAGTTTTATGGAATTTTCCCATTATGCCTGCATATGTGCTTTTCTGTTATATGAAAAAAAACAGTTAGGTGCTTTAGTATAGGACTATTCGTTTTAAAAACCTTTAACATGCTTTCATGCTTTTTTTTAAGGATGTTGATGTCCTGTACATGCAAAAGACTGATCTGGATTGCAAGCAAGATGCCTTGGTGGATGAGCTAAGTTTCCTGAAGACTTTGTTTGATGCGGTATTAAACCCATTATTTAAATTATGAACTGCTATTAAAGTGCTGATTTATCAATGGGTGGGCTGGATTGGCTACGAGAAGAGATAAAACCCTTTTTCAGTGCTTACACAACAATTGCATTGTGTTTGCTTGTCAAATTTTACGATAGCAATTAATTGCAGGGTGTATGATATGTTTGTGTAATCCCTTAAACCATTTGCATGTAAGCCCATGAAAAATAAAAACTTTAGGCAAATAGAAAATGATGCAATAGAAAATGCTGTCATTGTAGCATATAGGTCAAGATAGCATTGTGGGAAGCTAATAATAATTGTTTAGGACATCATTTTATATTCCACAAATTTCCCAATGCAAACTACAGACTGCCCATATAGGACAATGTATACACATTGTTATAAAAGGTGAACAAATTTTTGGGTCATTTTCATTTATGGCATCTATATTATTGCCCCTGCCCTTTTGGAGCTTTCTAGAAAGTTTGTAGAAAGGATCCTCTATTGGTAGGCAAATTCTTGTCTTCCTCTTTAAATCCTCTGGTCCAGTTTGCTGGGTTTTATGTATTAATGAGTCTCTTTGCCAGTTGGGCACACAATATTGCTCTCCCTGGCAGATTGTTAATCTTTAATTTCAGTTCACGTTCAGAAGCCTGTAGCTGGTCATATGTTTTTTTTTTCTGTCATGTCACAATAGACAGCATCTTGAATCATCTGCATAGTTTGAGAGAAAGATGCTTGTTGTCTGCCTTCACATTGTAAAGCGCTGTGCAAATTGTTGGCGCTATATAAATCCTGCATAATAATAAATAATAATAATAATATTACAGCAAATTGTTTGCCCAAGACTGTTGCAGATTGGAAGAGTCTGTCCTTTTAGAGAGCTAAAAAAGAGAAAGAAGACATACAGATAATCTAAAGAGAAAATGTTATTAAGCAAGAAATTGCAGTGTTAAAGCAGTCTTAAATTATATCTAAAACCAGCATTGGTGTGTGCAGCCTATTGCATTAGGATGTGCACCCCAAAGCACACATGCATGTACAGTATTTCAGCAGAGCAGTGGATGGGGTCAGTAGAGAGCAGAGATTGGTGTCAGTAGTTTTTATTTTTATAGTTTTTTTTTACAATTTTGTTGTTTTAATTATTTTTTACAATATTATTTTTTTTCAATTTCTCTTTAGGAGCCCCGTTGGGGGTCCTTGGTGAAGTATCAAGGGTCTAAACAGACACCTTATTTCTCACTTTTGAGACAGAGCTTCCCCAGTCCCTTTCTCTACAGCCTCAGCTGCACTGGACAGTGAACTAACGAGAAGTGCTCTGTGCTGAGAGGCATTCTGTTCATTCAATAACTGTGTTATTTCAGAAAAGGATGGGGCTGGTAAATAAAATTTTTACCGTCCCCTTCCCTGTTCTCCATCCTGAAACATTCCACAAAGTAGCTGGCAGGAGAGGAAGGAAGCTGGTAGCACCGAAGGGGGGGGTGTCAGGAAGCAGGGGAAATCAGCACTGTACAGGGTGATTAGGGTGTGCCCAGGCACACCTGGCACACCCTGTGCACACACCTATGAAAACCAGAAAAAATTATATATTACAGCTTATGAGTCCCTAGATGTGATAGCTGCTTTTTACAGCTATGTACATTTTCTTCAAGTACAGACAAATACCTGTTGATTCTGTCAAAAATCCAGTGTTCTTGTTACTTTTTGCACACTGAACTGATATCCCAGACATTATCAGCTTTCCCAGCTATATTCTGTGAGCTACAAATCAAAATTCATCTACATATAATTTAGATTTAATATGTAGAAGAGTGGGAGTGGTTTATTGGCCTTATTAGCAGAGTAGCCTAGGGTGACAATGCTGATCGTCCATACACACAGTGAGCGTTGTTACCCTAAGAAATTGCCAGGTGAACATAAAGGAAAAACAGCTTGAAAAAAGCAAACTAATGCAGCCACCACACCTAGGTGGTAAGCTGCAATCTATATCCTTTTTCTTTTTGAATTTATGTATGCTTTAAGAGGCCTCTAACACATTATGAGTGCTTCTATCAGTTATCAGTTCAAGTACCTCTATTATGTGTGCCCATTGCAGTTAGTAGGTCCGGTTTCTCTATCATGTGTCCAGTAGTAAGGGATATTTTGAGAAATGATAGACTGTTGGGGGACATTGTTACCCAGAGCATTAAGCTAGGTCTTTTTTACATGTTGTTACACTTGCTCATTACAGGAAGTGGCTGATATGGAAGAACGAATTTCCAACACCAATGTTATCTTGACTATGGACAACAACCGAGACCTGGATTTGGATGGAGTCATTGCTGAGGCTAAAGCTCAGTATGAGGAAATTGCAGCCAAGAGCAGAGCGGAGGCTGAAGCCAACTATGCTAGACAAGTAAGTGATCAGCAACGAATATGCCCATGCCTATGTTGGGAAACAACAACTGTGCTACACATATTCGATATCACAACGCATGCCAGAGTGATAGCAATAATTCTAGGGCCATCGTTCATGGTTAGCATATAAATATATGACCTGTAAATGCTTTTAAAAGTCGCCTTTTGACAATTTTGGGTACCAAAGTTTGTCGCTATTTCTTGGTTTCTATTTACTTGACACAACTCCATATTTTATATTTTACCAAAAAGATACAGAAGTTGATTTACTAAAGGCTAATAGACTGTGCACTTTGCAAAGTTTAATTGCAGTCTGCAGGGCAGTTACAAAGTAGGTGAGGTTGAAAAAAGACACAAGTCTATTAAGTCCAACCTATGTGTGTGATTATATGTCAGTATTAAATTGTATATCCCTGTATGTTGTGGTCGTTCAGGTGCCTATCTAATAGTTTTTTGAAATTATCGATGCTCCCCGCTGAGACCACTGCCTGTGGAAGGGAATTCCACATCCTAACCGCTTACAGTAAAGAACCCTCTACAAAGGTTAAACCTCTTTTCTTCTAATTTTAGTGAATGGCCGCGTGTCTTATTAAATTCCCTTTCGTGGAAAAGCTTTATCCCTATTGTGGGGTCACCAGTAGGGTATTTGTGCATTGAAATCATATCCCCTCTCATGCGTTTCTTCTCCAGAGAGAATAAGTTCCCGTGCTCGTAACCTTTCCTCATAACTAAGGTCCTCCAGTCCCTTTATTCTTTTGTTGCCCTTCTCTGGACTCTCTCCAGTTCCAGCACATCTTTCCTGAGGACTGGTACCCAGAACTGGACAGCATACTCCAGGTGCGGCCGGACCAGAGTCTTGTAGAGTGGGAGTATTATTGTTTTACCTCTGGAGTTAATCCCCTTTTTAATGCATGCCAAAATTCTGTTTGCTTTGCTTGCAGCAGTTTGGCATTGCATGCCATTGCTGAGCCTGTCATCTACTAGGACCCCCAGCTCCTTTTCCATCCTACATTCCCCCAGAGGATCTCCCCCTAGTGCGTAGATTTCATTCATATTTTTGCGACCCAAATGCATTATTTTACATTTTTATACATTAAATCTCATTTCCCATGTAGTTGCCCACCCCATTAATTTGTTCAGTTCTTCTTGCAAAGTTTCCACACCCTGCAGAGAAGTTTTTGCCCCGCTGAGCTTAGTATCGTCCACAAATAGAGACTGAGCTGTTTATTCCATCCTCCAGGTCGTTTATGAATCAATTAAATAGGATTGCTACCAGGACATAACCCTGGGGGACCCCACTTTTCACCTCAGACCATTCTAAGTACTCCCCATTTATCACTACCCTCTGAACTCACCCCTGTAGCCAGTTTTCAATCCATGTACTCACCCTTTGGTCCATGCCAATGGACCTTACTTTATACAGTAAACGTTTATGGGGAACTGTATTAAATGCTTTTGCAAAATCCAGATACACCCCGTCTACGGGCCTTCCTTTATCTAGATGGCAGCTCACCTTCTCATAGAAGGTTAATAGATTGGTTTGACGAGAACGATTCTTCATGAATCCATGCTGATTATTGCTAATGATACTGTTGTCATTACTAAAATCTTGTATATAGACCCCTATCATTCCCTCCAAGAGCTTGCATACAATTGATGTTAGGCTAACTGGTCTGTAATTCCCAGGGATGTATTTTGGTCCTATTTTAAATATTGGTGCTACATTGGCTTTTCTCCAATCAGCTGGTACCATTCCAGTTAGGAGACTGTTCAAAAAAATAAGGAACAATGGTCTGGCAATTACTTGACTGACTTTTTTAAGGACCTTCGGGTGCAAGCTATCTGGTCCCGGTGACTTATTAATGTTAAGTTTTTCAAGTCTATTTCTAATTCTCTCCTCTGTTAGCCATGAGGGGGCTTCCTGTGACATGTCATGAGGATAAACATTGCAGTTTTGGTTACTGAAGCCCCCAATTCCCTCATGAAGACTGAGAAGAAGAATAAATTCAATACCTTCACCATCTCTCCATCCTTAGTAACCAGATTCCCTTCATCATTCTTTATGGAACCAATATGATCTGCCCTCCCTTTCTTACTGTTTATGTACTTAAAGAGTTTCTTGGGATTTTCTTTACTCTCCTCCGCTATGTGCCCTTCGTGTTCTATCTTAGCTGCCCTGATTGCACTCTTACATTTCTTGTTGCATTCTTTGTAAAGTTGGAATGCTGATGATGATCCCTCAGCCTTGTATTTTTTGAAGGCCTTCTCCATTGCTTTTATATGCATTTTTACTTTGGAGTTAAGCCACCCAGGACTTTTATTAGCTCTTTTAAATGTATTTCCTATTGGGATGCACTGGCTAATGCCCTTATTTAATATGCTCTTAAAGCATACTCATTTTTCCTCCGTGTTGCTCCAGAGCTTAGTAAGTGAGGTAAAGCTTCACTTTGCAAAGAATACCCAATCACATACAAGAAAATAAAAAAATGCATCTTTGCTTGTACATGATTCGATGATGGAGGTTAGCAGAGCTTCTGCTCATTTACTAAGCTCTGGAGCAACTGCTCTTGCAGAGTGCAACTGCACTTTGCAAAGTGCACAGTCTTTTTGTCTTTAGTAAATCAACCCCATTGTGTTTGCATGCACTAAGAGTAATTTTTAGTATATTTTTTACTGAAAAATAAGTGTTTGACAAATGTGTGCTTATGTCATGGGACCTAAAATATTGCAACTACCAACATTTCATTGACCAGGGTCTCTGCTTTCAGAAAATATTATATTTGGCAGTCTTAATTAATCTGCAGCCCTAAAATGTGCATTTTAAAGCAGTAGTAAACCGCTGTTTTTTTGTTTTTCTTTTAACCTGCAAGGCAATGTCATAATGTGCTAGTATGCATTGCATACTAGCACAATATATGAAACTTACCTTAGAAAAAAGCCCTCCAGCAGTGCGCTGTCACCACTGAAGGTGCTTCCATCTTCACCGGTCTTCCTTCTGGGTTTGCAGACTCCGGCTGTGTGAGTGGCCCACGCATGCATGCAGGAGCCACCATTTACGGCACAGGACTCTGAATGAACAGCACGGGTATGCCGTTTCTTCCGAGCACAGGTGCTGGTGATGTCACCGTCTGCATGTACAGTACACATCTCCTAAACAGTGCACATTTAGGAGATATTTACAGTACCTATAGGTAAAAATCATGCATGGGAGTTTGCTCCCACTTTAACATGTGTGCAAAAATGCTGTTTTACTGTATAATAGGAGTATGTAAAAAACGTTATTGTCTATAGTCTGGGCACAGTTGCTTTTTAATATCTGTTCAGTCACTGGAAACACAGCATTACATTATTTTTAGTATTTTCTCAGATTAAAATAATCATTCTATTTGTTGGATTGATCATTGACTGATTTCTCTATAGATCATACTTTTAGCGACCAGTATTGTTTTATTACTTTCCATATTACAGTTTTAATACTTATTGTTTACATACCTCATCAGCTTTCAAAACTTTTAAAGGAAACAAAACCAACATTTTTTTTTTTTTTTTATTTTGGTATTTTTTTTTACCATGTTCAGATGTTATCAGTGCACCCATATGGATGATTTCCCATGACATTCTGCCCCAATGACTATACAGGTAGAATACACAGAAGAAATATGCCCCAAAGAAAAAATAAAACTCTTACAGAGGCCTTAACCCTCCCCTTCTCTACTAAGAAAGATCTTTTTTTCCTGTCCATGCGCCCTCACTTCCTGTCTCAGTGTGCGCCGTCAGCGGAGCAGGAAGTTAGGAGGTGGTCTGGGTAATGAAACACACAACAATAAAGTCCTGACAAACATTATAAACTTTTTCCACTCTATCCCAAACAAACAAAAAAGTTTAGGCTGCAGTTCCATTTAACATTTAAGAATAATTTGTGTTGTGACTGTTAATTGTATGATCTATAATACAACGTTTGAATTTTTGCTGGGTTAATGATAAATATTACACAAATACCAAATAATCTGCACATCCCTGACAGTACCAGCTGCTCAAAGACACAGCGGGGCTACATGGGGACAATCTGCGTAATCAGAGGAATGAGATCCAGGATCTGAACAGCATGGTGAAGAGACTGCATGGAGAAATCGACTGTGTAAAGAAACAGGTAAGACCTTTTCTACTGTGCACAGTATGTTCTCATCTTGGTTCCTGTTACTGATGATAGGGCCCTTACAGGGGAGGGGCAGTCTTGGGTATGCATCTATTGTTAGATCAGCCATGTCTGTATCTTTTAATTAGGTAATAATTAGTTTAATTTCAGATCCCACATGGCTGCTTAACTAAACTTAAAGCGGATATAAAATATAGTTTAATTTGATGTGTATTGGTTAAAAATTGCAAATGAAAACTTGCTTAGGAACCTAAATCTGCCTTTGCATCAGTCTCCAGCAATCCCTCCTCAAAGCAGCATTCACATCCCTCTGAGCCATCTGTGGCTTAAAGGCTAAGTTCACTTTTGTTCACCTTTTTTTTTTTTATTTCAGCTCCCCTATGTACCAATATAACATTAATGTACTTCTTTTGCAAAAATAAAACAGCTTTCCATTTATTCTACCCACGGTTAACTCACTCTGTTCATGGCTGTTTAAAAATCCTGCTGCATTACTTCTGCCTTACTTCCTGAATAGACTTTAGGTCATGTTACAGGAAGGAGTTGCAAAACAGAAGAAAACAAATAGTGTAGCGCTAAAAATTGACGTGGCACATAGGCCAAAATAAAGGCAGTGAACCCAAATAACACTCAAAATGAAATGAAGCAAAAAATAATATATAAGTGCTAAGAAAAAAAAAATATATGAACTATGTGTTGAACATTGCTAGTTTTTGCTTCTTTTTTGGATATCCATTTCACATTTTTTTTTCTTAACACTTATATATTATTTTTTGTTTCATTTCATTTTGAGTGTTATTTGCTTTCACTGCCTTTATTTTGGCCTATGTGCCACGTCAATTTTTAGCGCTACACTATTTGTTTTCTTCTGTTTTGTTATTTATCCAATTTGCTGTGTTAGCTGCTATCTTTAAGGGCAGCACTTAATTATTTGCTACACTTTTTACAGGAAGGAGTTGACCAGCTGATCTCATTAGCACACACCCTGCATCATCCACCCTCCGCTGGTCAACTCCTTCCTGTGTCATGACCTAAACTCTATTCAAGCATGCTTACCCTAGATTTAGAGAATTTTTAAACTTAGCATGTTTTTTTTTCTAACAGTTTTAAAGTATCATTTTATTCCTGCAGATTTGTGCACTAGAGACAGCAATTAATGATGCTGAACAGCGTGGGGATATTGCTTTGAAAGATGCCAAAAATAAATTATGTGAACTGGAAGCTGCTCTGCAGAAAGCCAAAGAAGATCTTGCAGTTCAGCTACGTGACTACCAGGAACTACTTAATGTAAAAATGGCCCTGGATCTTGAGATTGCAACCTACAGGACTCTTCTGGAGGGTGAAGAAAGCAGGTAGGTGTTATAAAATAAGTGGCCAAAAAAAACATCATATATCTAAAAGCAAATGTATCCTGTACTACTTATGCAAGCTTTATTAGTGTAATATTTTCAATATGAGTCTAATTTAGTAGTGTCTTTAAAGCAGACCTTCCATTAAAGTATATGTAAACCCTCACCTTGTAAAACAACCCAATCAGTTTAAAATAGGAATAAAAAGGCCAAACATTTGTTTTTATAAGTGATCACATAACCTCTGTTCTCAGCTCCATAAGTATCTTAGAGAGCTGAGGAGGGAGAAGCAGCAGCAGACTGATCTTCCCTCTGAATGGGTGTGCAGGGGGAGTATATATCAGCACCAGTCTGCTCATTGGAGGAGAGCGTGCTGAGTTTCCAGCACAACCAGCAGACTGACAACATTGTGCTCTCAAGACTAGTGTGGTCAGTTTTTAATAGGTAAGCAGAGGGACTGGCAGGCTCACCAGGTATTTCACACAAAAGAATCAATACAATGAGAACAGGATATTTTCAGACAAGTACATGGTACAGCAGGCACATATCAGAAATATGAAATTCTGGGTTGACATATTCTTTAAGGAAATCTCCTTAAGATTAATTTCAAAATATAATATGAAGCCATGGATGGTATTTTGCTATGTATTCTTATTCTAAATGGGTAAAAGAAGTGGGAAGTGTCACTTTTTTCACCTTAAATTTAGGTGAAAGTAAGGGATTGCAGCTCTGTTTCCCCTATTCGTATGGTTTTCCTATAGCATGCCATCCTTAGGTGTGCCTTCACCATTTCTCTATCTTCAGTACTTCATCTCTGTACTGTGCCTCACCTCCACATGCAGTGCCCACTTTTTTCATCTCCCAGTAATGTAATCGTTTATGTTCTATACCTCACCTCCAGCACCCCTATGCTACTGTTTTTCTCCACCTCCAGCATCCCCCTCCCCCTCATACTTTGGTTTTGGCATTATAGTCTTTGCTCTGATTAAACATTTCTCTGAGCTGCAGTTATAGCTAATGCCAGGGTACTAGGTATAATTCTAGATCCTGTCCTTTCAGCCTCAAATCCAATCGCTGTCTAAATTTTGCAAAATTCACCCCCATAATATTTTCAAAATATGCCGCTACTTAACCAATGAAACCACCAAGTTACTTCCTTATCCCTTTTGCCTTGACTATTGCAACTCCCTCCTCATTGGCCTACATCTACACAGGCTACCCCCTCTTCATTTTATCATGAAAATCCAATAAACACAAATCAAAACCCAAGCAACAACATACAAAGCTATTTACAACTCTGCCCTGAGCCAATCACCAATCTTCACTAACCACTCTCAAAATATCATCCAAATCTTCCTCTCTGCTCTTCCCAAGACCTCCTTCTCTATAGCTCCCATGTTTGCATCCAGGACTTGTCCAGTCCCTCTTCCATCCATCGGAACACTTTACCCCAATCTACTTGGCTATCTCCTACTCTGTCCATCTTTAGGCGATCCCTGAAAACTCATCTCTTCCCCTCCTCCCCTAAAAATGTAATTGTTCATTTTGCCATCAGCTCATCTCTACCAGTTAATACCTTTTTTACCCCTTGTCCTTTCCTATTAGATAGTAAGTTTTTATGAGCAGGGCCTTCTCAACCCTCTTGTATTAAATTGTATTATTTCCCTTTATTTTGTAAACCACTGCACAAACTGTTGGTGCTATATAAATGCCGAATAATAATAACAGTAATAATAGTAATAATAAATGAGGGCTTGTTCCTATTTTATTTCAGTATGCACGGGGCTGGGTAGGGTGGGACCATTTTATAATTTTCACTCTCAGAGCTGTATTTCCAAAATAGTCCTGCATCCACTGTTATCTTTTATTGCACAAGAGTTGCAATAATGATAATTTGCAAAACCTTGTTAACAAAAACCCATTTTATTCATGAATTATCTCTAGTGGAGACATAGATACATAGTTAGTAAGGTTGAATAAAGACACCAGTCCATCCAGTTCAACCTGAGTGAGTGTGGGTATGTGTGTCTACAATTATCCCTATTTTTATTTTAAGGTACTACCCATATAGCGCTGTCAATTTACGTAGCGCTCCACAAATACATAGCACACTCACATTGGTCCCGACCCTCAAGGAGCCCACAATCCAAGGTTCCCAACTCACATTCATATACTAGGGCCAATTTTGGACAGAAGCCAGTTAACCTACTAGCATGTCTTTGGAGTGTGGGAAGAAACCGGAGTACCCGGAGGAAACCCACGCAGGCACAGGGAGAACATGCAAAATCCAGGCAGGTAGTGTTGTGGTTGGGATTCGAACCAGAGACCCTTTTTACTGCTAGGCAAGAGTGCTAACCACTACACCACTGTGCCGCCCCACTGAGACTTCATTGTAATCTATAGTACTAACGCTGTTTTGTTTTTTTTTATTTGCAGGATTCATGGCGAAGTTGACAACAATGTTACAATCTGTAAGTTTCACTTTAAAACAAAAATATACTTTACAATCCTTAAAGCCAAACTCCAGACACAAACATTTTAATTTATATGTATTTATCAATAGCCACATTGGATATAAATCCACTATGTGTGCTCCAAACCCCTTTGCATACCCCGAGGTTATAATTTAAAGGTAGCAGTGACATCATCATTGTGCTGCATTTAACCTGTGCAGAGAGCAGAGCTGTGGGAGGGATCCAGCAAACCTTACCCACTATAGGCTGCCTCCAGAGAATTATAAGAGGGGGTGGTTACAAGACCAGTCACCTTGCAGAAGTAGAGAGAACAGCAGTGATTGGTCTTTTTTGAGGGAAGCTCCTGCACAAAGGCAACGTTTTATGCTTGATTACTGCACTGATCTCAAATAAATACATAAAGCATGTCAAGATCCAAGTAGAAAATACTCAGTCTTTGTATTTAGACAATATTTGATTATCCCGGAGATTAGCTTAATCACTTGCCACCCGCCATATAGCAAAATAACGGCGGCAAAGTGGTTGCGATATCCTAACCGGACGTAATATGATGGCGCCAGGATATCAAGCCGCTGCGCTCCCCCGGGGGCACGCATCACGGCGATCGTTGTTGCGGTGTGTCAGTCTGACACACCGCAACACCGATCTAGGTAAAGAGTCTCTGATGGAGACTCTTTACCACGTGATCAGCCGTGTCCAATCACAGCCGATCACAGTGTAAACAGGAAGAGCCGTTGATCAGCTTTTCCTCACTTGATGTCTGTCAGACGCGAGTAGGGGAGAGCCGATCGGCTGCTCCTCTGACAGGGGGGGTCTGTGCTGATTGATTTTTTGATTATCGGCGCAGTCCCCCCCCGGGATGCCCACACTGGACCACCAGGGATGCCACCAGGACCACAAGTGACACCTCAACAGTGCCCATCAGTGCCCGTTAGGGCAGCTCCATCAGTGCCCACCAGTGAAGGAGAAAACGTATTTATTTGCAAAGTTTTGTAACAGAAACAAAAAAAAAACCTTTTTTTTCAAAAGTTTCGGTCTTTTTTGTATTTGTTTAGCAGAAAATAAAAATCCCAGAGGTGATCAAATACCACCAAAAGAAAGCTCTATTTGTGGAAACAAAATGATAAAAATTTAGTTTGGATACAATGTAACATGACCGCGCAATTGTCATTCAAACTGCGACAGCGCTGAAAGCTGAAAATTGGTCTGGGCAGGAAGGTGTATAAGTGCCCTGTATTGAAGTGGTTAAAGCTTAAACTTTTAAAAATGTATTTTTGGATAGAATGTAAGGGGTTAAAACCTCTTTCTGGTCTTTATTGTTGTGTGTTTCACTGATGGTAAGTTCCAGTCTCTCTATGTGTCCTGGTGTCCACTGTCACTGGTACAGAAAGTAGGATAATCCAAAATGTTACATTACTACAAAAACAAGAGGGGAAATCTTCCAATGTACACACTTGCTCCCATGATAACTGTTCAGGAGGGGATTACCCTTACTTTGAAGAGCTTTCCTTTATGTCTACAAGACCTTCTTTCAGATAGTGTTTTTGTCACAAGATAAGTGAAACTCCATTATAGCGAGGACAAACTAAGGATCTCCAGTGGGAAGTACCCGTCAGCAGAATCTATATGATAATCTAGGAAGAAATTCCATTCTCCTTGATTTGCTTGCGCTTGTTTATTTTATCTCAACTACAAATATTGAATCAGGAAACATTTTTTGATCACCATATTTCCAGTTAAAAATGCGCTTAGGCCCCTTCCACACATGGAGGATCCGCTCAGTGGGAGATCTCTCCGTTGATCTCTCCACTGAGCCGACGGATGACAGCATGTCCGTTTTCATCAGATCTTATCCGATCCGACCTGCCAGGATGGATGGCGAACGTATGGCCATACGTCTGATTTTAGCAGATTGGATGTCAGCGGACAAGTCACTGCTGACATCCCTCGCTCCATAGACCTGCATGGAGCATCCGCTCAGGTCTGCCTAAAACACTAACCTGAACGGTTCGCCCACATGAAATGGGTCTTAAACTTCATTATCTTAAGATTATTGTGAAATATGAACTTTTCATTAACATTGGGTGTGATTTTGCTTTGCAGCTGTCTTTAACAGTGCTGGAAAGGTGACCAGTTCTGGTTTGAGCTGTGGGACAGGATCCTGCAGTTTCCCGAGGAGCAGTGCAGCAGGAGGTAGGAATGCAGCATGATCTGTAACCTTTTTTACCACTTTAATTTCTGCCACTTTTATCTCTCTGTATTTTTCACTATTTGTATCATAACAGCTGTATATAACAACATCGTGAAGGTGCGCAATTCTGAGGCTTCTGCGTGTGGAACAGGAAAATGCAACACATACAGCAAAGCAGCTAGTACCACCGGAGGGATTGCAGTACTTGCTTCAACTGCTTTCAGCAAGAAGAACTATTAAGGGAATATAAAAACCTTTAGTAGCAGTGCCAATATCTTACACTGAATGCAATTTTCTTACTGAAAACGACTTTGCATAAAGCTTTCATAATAACTAAGGGGGATATTTGTATTTGGTATTGTTTTCTGTTCTTTAGCCTTGACAAACTAAAACAACATAATAATCACTTATAGGATTAGCATGTCCTTCGTCTTGCACTATTTAAACATCCTGTACTGGTATGTACTGTATCTTGTAACTGTGTATCTATAATTCAATAAACTGCATGTTAAATTCATTACGTTATTTTCTTTTTAAATGTAAATACAACTACAGTATGTTGGGTTGTTAACAGTTTTCTGGAGATTTTCTAGATAGGCAACTCCTATCCTCATATTGATTAGTGGTTCCCAATTAATAATAACTACTGAAGTAGGAAACAGACACAAAAAAATACATTCGGCATCTTTCCAAAATACCTGTTCTGTTTTATTTGATGCAATTGAAGGTTTTTATACACATGATTATGTAGGTATCTCATTAACCACTTCAATACCGGGCATTTTGCACCCCCTTCCTGCCCAGGCCAATTTTTAGTTTTCAGCGCTGTAATATTTTGAATGACAATTGCGCAGTCATGCAACACTGCACCCATATGACATTTTTATAATTTCTTTACCCCAAAATAGAGCTTTCTTTTGGTGATATTTGATCACCTCTGTGGTTCTTATTTTTTGCGCTATAACCAAAAGAAGAGCGACAAGTTTGAAAAAGACACAATATTTTTTACTTTTTTGCTATAATAAATATCTAAATTTTAAAAAAACAAAAACAATTTTTTCTCAGTTTGGGCCAATATGTATTCTTCTACGTATTTTTGATAAAAAAATTGCAATAAGCGTATATTGATTGGTTTGGGCAAAAGTTATAGTGACTACAAAATAGGGGATAGATTTATGGCATTTTTATTATTATTATTTTTTAACTATTAATGGCGGCGACCTGCGATTTTTATTGTGACTTTGACATTGCGCTGGACATATTGGAAACTTTTGACACTATTTTGGGACCATTCACATTTACACAGCGATCAGTGCTATAAAAATGCACTGATTACTGTATAAATGTCACTGGCAGGGAAGGAGTTAACGCTAGGGGGCGATCAAGGGGTTAAATGTGTTCCATAGGGAGTAATTCTAACTGTGGGGGGAAGGGACTGACTATATACAAGGAACACATGATCAGTCTCCTGTCCCCACACAGATGCTCTGTAATGAGCGATTACGAGTGCCCGGCGGTGATTGCGGCTGCTCAGCACGCACAATTGCTCGTTGTGACACGGCGCACGCCCCCAATACCGCCAGGAAGCCCAGAAATCATATGACGCCCACCCAGGATGGATGATCCCATCTGCGGACGTCATATGTCTATGGGCAGGTAGGGAAGTAGTTAATATTACAATTGTACTTTTAAGGTAACAAGGGGCGTAAAGTAGACAGGCTAATTCTAATCAGGACTCGAAAGAATACAAACATGTACTGAAAAAATTATTAGTGCCCTGTGCAATACATACAAAATATAATATAATATTATACAGAATTTACAAATTTCCTTTACAATATCACCTCTTTTGATCAATGTTTTGATCATTAACTATACCAGCTATCACCTTTAACCTGGAACCTCCACACCATAGGTGTGCGCACAGGGTGTGCCAGGTGTGCCCAGGTGTACACCCTAATCACCCTGTGCAGCACAAATTACCCCTACTGCCCTGCCCCCCCTTCTCCCCACAGTGCTTCTGGCTTCCTCCTCTCCTCCCCTGCTGACTGATGCTGCGGGGATGAGGGGGGGAAGTGGCCGGTAAACATGTAATTTACTGGCCCCTTCTCTTTTTGAGTGAACATCGTGAGTGATCGATAGTGTGTGTTTGAGTTAATGCAATAGGCTGCACACACCTATGCTCCGCACGCTTAGGTGGAGGTAGTCCCAGCCAAAGAGGCAAACTCCATTGTGGAGAATATAATAGCTGAGAGCAGCTTTTTCACTGCAAAATTACTTTTCATTGTGAAAAACAAATGATTTAAAAAAATAGATATTTACAGAGCAATTGGCTGTACACCCCTGTGACCAGAAGGGCATTGTAACTTCATTGTGGACATGCTGACTTATCAGCATAGTTAAACACAGACAGATCTACATAAAATGGAAGACGTATAAAATACAATATGACTTCAACATGGCTGAACTACTTTTCAAATCTCATACAATATATATATATATATATATATATATATATATAATAAAATACACACGCACAGTATCCCATAAAAGTGAGTACACCCCTCACATTTTATAAATACTTTATTATAACTTTTCATGCGACAACACTGAAGAAGTGACACTTTGCTACAATGTAAAGTAGTGAGTGTATAGCTTGTGTAACAGTGAAAATTTGCTGTCCACTTAAAATAACTCAACACACAGCCATTAATGTCTAAACTGCTGTCAACAAAAATGAGTACACCCCTAAGTGAAAAAGTCCAAATTGGGCCCAATTAGCCATTTTCCCTCCCCGGTGTCATGTTAATCCTTAGTGTTACAAGGTCTCAGGTGTGAATGAGGAGCAGGTGTGTTAAATTTGGTGTTATCACTCTCACTCTCTCATACTGGTCACTGGAAAATCAACTTGGCACCTCATGGCAAAGAACTCTCTAAAGATCTGTAAAAAAGAGTTGTTGCTCTAAATAAAGATGGCCTAGGCCAGGGGTCTTCAAACTGCGGCCCTCCAGGTGTTCAGGAACTACAATTCCCATCATGCCTAGTCATGTCTGTGAATGTCAGAGTTTTACAATGCCTCATGTGTAGTTCTGCAACAGCTGAAGGGCCGTAGTTTGAGGATCCCTGGCCTAGGCTATAAGAAGATTGCCAAGTCCCTGAAATTGAGCTCCAGCACTGTGGCCAAGACCATACAGCAGTTTAAAAGGACAGGTTCCACTCAGAACAGGCCTCGCCATGGTCGACCAAAGGAGTTGAGTGCACGTGCTGAGCGTCATATCTAGAGGTTGTCTTTGGGAAATAGACGTATGAGTGCTGTCAGCATTGCTGCAAAGGTTGAAGCCCGTCAGTGCTCAGACCAAGCGCCGCACACTGCATCAAATTGGTCTGCATGGCTGTGGTTCCAGAAGGAAGCCTCTTCTAAAGATGATGCACAAGAAAGCCCGCAAACTGTTTGCTGAAGACAAGCAGACTAAGGACATGGATTACTGAAACCATGTCCTGTGGTCTGATGAGATCAAGATAAACTTATTTCGTTCAGATGGTGTCAAGCGTGTGTGACGGCGACCAGGTGAGGAGTACAAAGATAAGTGTGTCTTGGCTACAGTCAAGGATGGTGGTGGGAGTGTCATGGTCTGGGGCTGCATGAGTGCTGTCAGCACTGGGGAGCTACAGGTCATTGAAGGAACCATGAATGCCAACATGTACTGTGACATACTGAAGCAGAGCATGATCCCCTCCCTTCGGAGACTGGGCCGCAGGGCAGTATTTCAACACGAGAACGACCCCAAGCACACCTCTAAGACGACCACTGCTTTGCTAAAGAAGCTGAGGGTAAAGGTGATCGACTGGCTAAGCATGTCTCCAGACTTAAACCCTATTAAGCCTCTGTGGGGCATCCTCAAACAGAAGGTGGAGGAGCGCAAGATCTTTAGCATCCAACAGCTTTGTGATGTCATCATGGAGGAGTGAAAGAGGACTCCAGTGGCAACCTATGAAGCTATATATATATATATATATATATATATATACATACAGTGGGGACGGAAAGTATTCAGACCCCCTTGAATTTTTTCACTTTATTATATTGCAGCCATTTGCTAAATTCATTTAAGTTCATTTTTTTTCTTCATTAATGTACACACAGCACCCCATATTGCCAGAAAAACACAAAATTGTGGACATCTTGCAGATTTATTAAAAAAGAAAAACTGAAATATCACATGGTCCTAAGTATTCAGACCCTTTGCTGTGACACTCATATATTTAACTCAGGTGCTGTCCATTTCTTCTGATCATCCTTGAGATGGTTCTACACCTACATTTGAGTCCAGCTGTGTTTGATTATACTGATTGGACTTGATTAGGAAAGCCACACACCTGTGTATATAAGACCTTACAGCTCACAGTGCATGTCAGAGTAAATGAGAATCATGAGGTCAAAGGAACTGCCTGAAGAGCTCAGAGACAGAATTGTGGCAAGGCACAGATCTGGCCAAGGTTACAAAAAGTTTTCTGCTGCACTTAAGGTTCCTAAGAGTACAGTGGCCTCCATAATCCTTAAATGGAAGATGTTTGGGACGACCAGAACCCTTTCTGGAGCTGGCCGTCCGGCCAAACTGAGCTATTGGGGGAGAAGAGCCTTGGTGAGAAAGGTAAAGAAGAACCCAAAGATCACTGTGGCTGAGCTCCAGAGATGCAGTCGGGAGATGGGAGAAAGTTGTAGAAAGTCATCCATCACTGCAGCCCTCTACCAGTCGGGGCCTTATGGCAGAGTGGCCCGACGGAAGCCTCTCCTCAGTGCAAGACACATGAAAGCCTGATGAGAACAAAATAGAACTTTTTGGCAATAATTCTAAGCGGTATGTGTGGAGAAAGCCAGGCACTGCTCATCACCTGTCCAATACAGTCCCAACAGTGAAGCATGGTGGTGGCAGCATCATGCTGTGGGGGTGTTTTTCAGCTGCAGGGACAGGATGACTGGTTGCAATCGAGGGAAAGATGAATGCGGCCAAGTATAGGGATATCCTGGACGAAAACCTTCTCCAGAGTGCTCAGGACCTCAGACTGGGCCGAAGGTGTACCTTCCAACAAGACAATGACCCTAAGCACACAGCTAAAATAATGAAGGAGTGGCTTCACAACATCTTCGTGACTGTTCTTGAATGGCCCAGCCAGAGCCCTGACTTGAACCCAATTGATCAACTCTGGAGAGACCTAAAAATGGCTGTCCACCAACATTTACCATCCAACCTGACAGAACTGGAGAGGATCTGCAAGGAGGAATGGCAGAGGATCCCCAAATGCAGGTGTGAAAAACTTGTTGCATCTTTCCCAAAAAGTCTCATGGCTGTATTAGATCAAAAGGGTGCTTCTACTTAATACTGAGCAAAGAGTCTGAATACTTAGGACCATGTGATATTTCAGTTTTTCTTTTTTAATAAATCTGCAAAAATGGCAACTATTCTGTGTTTTTCTGTCAATATGGGGTGCTGTGTGTACATTAATGAGGGAAAAAAATGAACTTAAATGATTTTAGAAAATGGCTGCAATAACAAAGTGAAAAAATTCAAGGGGGTCTGAATACTTTCCGTCCCCACTGTATATACACACACAGTATATATGACACTTTGCTACAATGTAAAGTAGTGAGTGGGTTGATGAAGGCACTTATAGCTTTTGGTCAGAAAATAACAACCGAATGTGTTATTTATGCAGATGGCACTATAAACTTCTGTTTTTGTTATTATTACTAGCATATAATATACAGAACAACAGTTTCTGAAATCTCCTACTACAATAGTTTACTTCTCTTTAGGGCATAATGTCTATAATGACAACCCATTCACAAACAGACCTGTGCATCCTGGCAGCTGTGTGTTTTATCATTTCATTTTCTCCTATCCTGTTAAACAGTTGATATACCTGTGTTTGAAGTTAAAAAACAGTAATGCCCTGTACACACGGGCGGACTTTTCGGCAACAAAGGTCCAACAGTCTTTCTGACGGACTTTTGACGGACTTTTGACGGACTTCCGACTGACTTTCTAACAAACGGACTTGCCTACACACGATCACACCAAAGCCCAACGGATTCATACGTGATGACGTACGACCGGACTAAAATAAGGAAGTTCATAGCCAGTAGCCAATAGTTGCCCTAGCGTCGGTTTTTGTCCGTCGGACTAGCATACAGACAAGCGGATTTTTCGATAGGAACTGGGTCCGGCAGAGTTCCGACATAAAAAAGATTTGAAACATGTTCCAAATCTAAAGTCCGTCAGATTTTCGACAGAAACAGTCTGCTGAAGGTCCGATGAAACCCACACATGGTCGGATTGTCCGCCGGATTCGGTCCGTCGGACCAGTCCTGTCGAAAAGTCCGCTTGTGTGTACAGGGCATAGGTTATGTGAACAGATGGACTTCCATGGTGTGATAATATTCATTAGGCATGTAGCTCAAAGACAACTTGGGTGATATATGAATGTAGAAAAACATGGTGTGGTGTAATCTAATGAATGAACGTATCGGGGCTGCTCTGTGCAAAACCATTGCCCGTGTTTGTGGCATCCTCATCCAGTGTAAAGGATGAGGATGCCACAAGTCTATAAATTGTAAAGTAAAATGTGTTAATTTGAAACACATTGGCTGTACCTACTGACTAGTTATCAGGAATAATACATTGGACCATTTATAGACTTGTGGATCTCTCATCCTTAACAATTTTGTTGTACACTGGAATAGCCGTCATACTAAATTTCAATAGGAAATGGAGCTATATGTGAAATCTGGAATTATAGCTCCTATTGCTGATAAATATAGAAAGCCAAATGATAAGAGGGAAGTTTTCTGAGTTACTCATTAACATCAGAAGTAAACAATCACTATTGTGAAAAAAAATATATAGTCTGGTAACCGTATTTGACTAATATTTGTAATCATAGTATATTTTGTGTACGAGTTCCTGTTTTAATTTCACGTCTTTATATTTTTTTCATTTAAATTTGTGTCCAAGCAATTCCGCAAAGGTAAATGATATCAGGGGTTGGGACAAACCATATAACTGCTTGTGGCGCGTAAAAGAGTCAGATTTTATTCATATGGTTTAAGGCGTCTTTGTACCTGTCTAATGCATTGCTGCACATACGTAACATGTTTTTTTAAAGCACCTCAATGCTCCAAAAGGAGCCTTTTTTCGATGCAGGTCACCAAAAGACATATATGGTTCCCATTTGAGCATTGTGGTGCATGCATGTGCATGGAGGGGCATTTGCAAGGTGTGTTGGGGTCAGTTGCGGTCTGTCCATTAAGGATGCCGCCCCCTCTCTCCAGGCCACCCCCTATATGGTAATGGATAGATTCATGCATAGCATGAATCTATCCATGGCTGCCGCGGCCCCCCCTATTCATGTGTCCGGCCCCTTTCAGAGCACCGGGCGCATGAATTACAGTGGCAGGAGATTTTTTTGGAGAACCTGATTAGAGCCAGAGGCTACAATAGGCTTCAAAATCAGGTGGGCTCCGGTCGAAGAGCATGCGACCGGAGCCCACCCAGGTGTATTAAAACAGCGAATGAAAATTTGCTGTTGAAACACTGATCCTCAATCCGGCCAAACTGAAGCGGCTGTGAGACCCATTTTCAGATTGGCCGATAGGAGAAGACTCCTGATTGGCCGCAGAGGAGGAAACGGAGGCCGCCGCCGGTGATGGAAAGCAGAACGGGATGCCGCCACCGCCAAGCAGGGGGAATCTGCTGGTGACGGGGTAAGTGCTACCACCAACAAGGGGGGTGACATACTGTTTGCCGCCCCCCAAATTTTTTTCCACCAGCTACCACTGGTTGGGGTGCAATTTAAATCTAATTGCACCGCACTGCCAACTGTGCATTACTCTACTTTGCAAAGACCTACCTTTTTTCCAAAAGAGGAAAAAAATGGATGCAGTAATTGTTAAAATGTGTTGACCAGAGCTAAAGTTTATTGTCTTATTTACCTAAAGTGGATTTTAAAGTATGTGGTTGTTTTACAAAGACTGGAGAGTGCAAAATCTGGTGCAGCTCTGCAAGGTAGCCAATCAGCTTCTAACTTCAGCTTTTTCAATTAAGCTTTGACAAAAAAACCTGGAAGCTGATTGGTTTCTATGCAGAACCTCACCAGATAGATTTTGCACTCTCCAGTTTTAGTAAATCAACCCCTATGTGTCACCGAATTGTGTTGTATGGAATCTTCAACCAGTGTTATCTTGTGATGACAGAAAAAAACAGCACTGCACACACAGCTGGACAGGTAAGTTTTTTTTTTTAAGGACTTCAACCGCTTGCCGACCAGCTGCCATAGTTTTATTGCGGCAGGTCAGCACGATCCCACGAACCGTCGTAGCTATACGCCGGCTCGCGGGATCGGGATAGCAGGCACGCGCCCGATGCAATGCGGGGGTGCCGATGCTTGTAGCCGAGGGTTGCGATGACCGCCGACCACGAGCAATCGCGAGTACGAGAGGCAGAACACGGAAGTGTGTGTGTGTAAACACAAATTCGTGTTCTGTTCTGAGAGATGTGAAAGATTGTGTGTTCCTATTAGCTAGGAACCATGATCCATCACTTCCTCTAGTCAGTCCCCTCCCCCTTCAGTTAGAATCACCTGCCAGGGAACAGAATTAACCCCTTGATCGCCCCCTAGTGTTAACCCCTTCACTGCCAGTGACATTTTTACAGTAATCAACGCATTTTTATAGCACTGATCGCTGTATAAATGCCAATGGTCCCAAAAATGTGTCAAAATTGTCCGATGTGTCCGCCATAATGTCGCAGTCCCGATAAAAATCGCAGATCGCCGCCATTACTAGTAAAAAAAAAATAATAATAATAAAAATGTTATAAATCTATCCCCTATTTTGTAGACGCTATAACTTTTGCGCAAACCAATCAATATGCGCTTATTGTGATTTTTTTTTTTTTTAAACAAAAATATGTAGAAGAATACATATCGGCCTAAACTTAGAAAAAATTAGCTTTTTTTAAAAAATGGGGATATATATTATAGCAAAAAGTACAAAATATTGTGTTTTTTTCAAAATTGTTGCTGTTTTTTTGTTTATAGCGCAAAAAATAAAAACCACAGAGGCAATCAAATACTACCAAAAGAAAGCTCTATTTGTGGGAAAATAAGGACGTCAATTTTGTTTGGGTGCTTTGTCGCACGACCGCGCAATTGTCAGTTAAAGCGACGCAGTGCCGAATTGCAAAAAATGGTCCGGTCATTCAGCAGCCAAATCTTCCAGGGCTGAAGTGGTTAAATACCATATGGGAACAAATTTTATAACATTAATTTGCATGCAGTTATATACACTAAGCAGATCACAATCATGTACATATCTGAAGAAAAAATGATTTCCCAATAAGACTAGCTACACTTTGCTGCATGCGTGAAAGCTGAGGGAAATGAGTTATATTTGTGTATCTCATAGATAGAATAAAATCAATTTAATTCACACATACCAAGATTTCACCAATATTATGTTTATTAACTTAATGCAAAGGTTTTACAGATGTATACATGTCACACTCATATATATATCTTTCAATTTGTTCACCTCTCATTAAATCAGGCACTCAATTTCCCTATCATAGTGTTATTAGTTTAGTGCTGTTTTTGGCTTACACATATTAACTCTGTTGCTTGGCATTCTCAAAATTCTAATAAAAAAAGTATTCTATTCTACAATCATACAACAAATATTTTCCTGGCAGGCTAAATCATGTAGCTACAAGATTTAGTCTCAGTAAATCAGACCCTTGCTATCATTCATAGTGTCAGGAAAAAAATATGTATATAATATATATGTGTGCGTGTGTATCAAGAAGGCAATCAGCACATTGTTGTGCTGGTAAAAGTTCATGTACACACACATACACAAGTGTATTCCTTGTAATCACCATCAAACCAACAAAAGAAGGACAAAAGAAGGAGGGGTTGCAGCACAATGAGCTAATTGTATTACTCAGTTACTATAAGGGCAAACAGCAGCAGTTTCAGGCTACCTGGCCTTTATCAAGCTTGATAAGGGGCATGGATGCTTGAACCTATTAATATTTACAAGGAGGCCATCAGCATACAGTGGGGATGGAAAGTATTCAGACCCCCTTACATTTTTCACTCTTTGTTATATTGCAGCCATTTGCTAAAATCATTTAAGTTCATTTTTTTCCTTATTATTGTACACACAGCACCCCATATTGACAGAAAAACACAGAATCATTGACATTTTGGCAGATTTATTAAAAAAGAAAAACTGAAATATCACACGGTCCTAAGTATTCAGACCCTTTGCTCGATATTTAGTAGAAGCACCCTTTTGATCTAATACAGCCATGAGTCTTTTTGGGAAAGATGCAACAAGTTTTTCACCCCTGGATTTGGGGATCCTCTGCCATTCCTCCTCTGAGGTCCTGAGCACCCTGGAGAAGGTTTTTGTCCAGGATATCCCTGTACTTGGCCGCATTCAGCTTTCCCTCGATTGCAACCAGTCGTCCTGTGCCTGCAGCTGAAAAACACCCCCACAACATGATGCTGCCACCACCATGCTTCACTGTTGGGACTGTATTGGACAGGTGATGAGCAGCGCGTGGTTTTCTCCACACATACCGCTTAGAATTAAGGCCAAAAAGTTCTATCTTGGTCTCTGCCATAAAGCCCCGACTGGTGAAGGGCTGCAGTGATGGTTGACTTTCTACAACTGTCTACCATCTCCCAACTGCATCTCTGGAGCTCAGCCACAGTGATCTTTGGGTTCTTCTTTACCTCTCTCACCAAGGCTCTTCTCCCCCCGATAGCTCAGTTTGGCCAGACAGCCAGCTCTAGGAAGGGTTCTGGTCATCCCAAACATCTTCCATTTAAGGATTATGGAGACCCCTGTGCTCCTAGGAACCTTAAGTGCAGCAGAAATTTTTTGTAACCTTGGCTAGATCTGTGCCTTTCGTTGTGTTTGCCTAGACACAGATGGTGTGGTCTATTCTTAGATAAAAGGCAAATTCTATGGTCTTGCAGCCCTCTTCAGAACATTGGGTGTTCATACAACTAAAGAAAAAATGAAAAAAAGGGAGGGCGCACTGACCTAGTGCATTACCAAAAATATGGATTTATTAAAAGTATAAAAACAAAGATACTACTCACAAGCGAGCATTAAAAACAGGCTTTTCTTAACGGTAGCAGCTATATCCTTCGCTGCTCGTCATCAGGCAGCAAAGGATATAGCTGCTACCATTAAGAAAAGTCTGTTTTTAACGCTCGCTTGTGAGTAGTATCTTTGTTTTTTTACTTTTAATAAATCCTTTTTTTGGTAATGCACTAGGTTGGTGCACCCTCTCCTTTTTTCATTTTTTCTTTAGATCTGTGCCTTGCCACAATTCTGTCTCTGAGCTCTTCAGGCAGTTCCTTTGACCTCATGATTCTTATTTGCTCTGACATGCACGGTGAGCTGTAAGGTCTTATATAGACAGGTGTGTGGCTTTCCTAATCAAGTCCAATCAGTATAAACAAACACAGCTGGACTCAAATGAAGGTATATAACCATCTCAAGGATGATCAGAAGAAATGGACAGCACCTAAGTTAAATATATGAGTGTCACAGCAAAGGGTTTGAATACTTAGGACCATGTGATATTTCAGTTTTTCTTTTTTAATAAATCTGCAAAAATATCAATTCTGTGTTTTTCTGTCAATATGGGGTGCTGTGTGTAAATTTATGAGGAAAAAAATGAACTTAAATGCTTTTAGCAAGAAAGAAAGAAAGAAAGAAAGAAGGGATTGAAGCACAATGAGCTAATTTTATTGCTCAGTTAGTCAACTTTCAAACAGTTTCAAGCTTATCAAGCCCTTTCAGGCTACCTGCCCTTTATGTTGTTGTCCAACAAATAGAAGTATTCTGTTTTAGAAAGTCCGTTCACCACTACTCAAATGCATGAACATCTATTAGATGGATGGACAACAATGATGAATGAGATACAGTGTATATGAACTGAACAATTTTCCAGGGTGCCTATTTACACAGACTGTGCTGGCCACAACACATTATCCTCTTTTTGGATAACTTTACTCTGTCAGCTAGGTGCGTAGAATTATTTGTGAAGTTTGTGCCAAGATATGGCATGCATCCTTTGTGTTCTCCAGCCCTGGTTTAAATGCAGATATCTCCCTTGATCCATGAAAACACCTGCTCACCCAGGGTTGTTGATCATGATTGAAAATCTTGCAGATATATTGCTTTAGGTTTTATTACAATGAACTTTAAAAAATTTAGCTCCATGCATGGTTTTTGTCCATTGTGGAGGTCCTGCGAAACTGTCAAAATAAAATTGTAAGCTACTCTAATATTCCTAGCAATCTTATTCATTAGCTGTATCAGTGTACTATACAAAATGTGCTCCATTCAAAAAAAAGGGGTTAACGTGTGTCAGAATTCAGAATGGAACATTTATCATTTGGTTTGTAAGAGCAGACCAAAGTTGGAGATGTTTACTCATTTCCATCCATAGCAACCAATCTGATACTATCTTTTTCAGTTTGGAAAAATGACACCTGGAATCTGGAATCTTGCTGTGGGCAACAAAGAAACCTTCCTCCAACACAAGACAAGTGCCATGAGTTCTTTAGCAGGAGTCTGAAGCTAGGAAGTAGATTAAAATCTAAGTGATCCAATGACACGTGCACAGTTCTTTATAAGGAACTGCATTTAAAAAATTAGCATTGTAAACTGCACCACTAAAGGCATCAGAACAACACGAAATAAAGATAGACATTAACACGGCTTACTGTAAAAGTTGTTCTGATTTATGAAGTGTATGTGTATGATCTGGATGCTTATCTCAATTACAAACTGTTCAGTGCAAAACAGGTATTAAGTCAAGATTACATCAGAATAGTTTATATTGCTGTCCATCATTGCATTTATGCATATACGGTATCTTAGTCATCAGCAAAGGACTAGACTACTTGTTATCAGCCCCCTGAAGACACAATAACCATGGAACATGTTAGCTCTATATAGTAGAAAAAGGTTGGTATGAACAGAAGAAAACTGCTAAGCATATAAAGTAGACATGAGCTTTAAATTATTTTTTGTTTGCTGTTTAGCACCTGTTCCTGAACACTAGAACTCATTAACGTCTAATTTACACCAAGACTTTTGTTCTGATGTCATACAAGTTTAGGAACAGCTTGTAATACTTAATTATTCTTAGCAGTATTTGTGAGGGAAAAAAAACCTGTAGCCTTATGCCCTGTACACATGGTCGGACATTGATCGGACATTCAGACAACAAAATCCATGGATTTTTTCCGACGAATGTTGGCTCAAACTTGTCTTGCATACACACAGTTGCACAAAGTTGTCGGAAAATCCGATCGTGCTGAACGCCGTGACGTAAAACACGTACGTCGGGACTATAAACGGGGCAGTAGCCAATAGGTTTCATCTCTTAATTTATTCCGAGCGAGGATTTGTGTACACACGATCGAAATTTCCGACAACGGATTTTGTTGTCGGAAAATTTTATAGCAAGCTCTCAAACTTTGTGTGTCGGAAATTCCTATGGAAAATGTGTGATGGTCGGAATTTCCGACAACAAGGTCCTATCACACATTTTCCATCGGAAAATCTTATCGTGTGTACAGGGCATTATAGTTTACGTAGATTTTACTAAAGCTTTGATACAGTACCCCACAAATGCTTTAATTAGAAAGTAGTCCATCAAGTCTGGCCATTTTTTTTTTCATTTTTCCCAAGCATGTTTGAAGCCATTTACTGTTGACTGTCTCACTACCTCTGGTGGAAGTTTATTCCAAGCATCAACTACCCTTTCAGTAAAATAATACTTTCTAAATTTTGTTTCGAACTTTCCTCCAGTTAGTTTGAGGTCATGACCCCTTGTTCTTGATTTTGAAAAAAATGCCCTCCTGAACCCTATTCACCCCCTTGGTGTATTTAAAGGTTTCAATCATGTCTCCCCTTTCCCTTCTTTCCTCCAGACTGTACATATTAAGTTCCTGAAGTTGCTCTCGATATGATTCATCCCTCAGACCTTTCACCGTTTTTGTTACCCATCTCTGGATTTGTTCTATTTTATCAGTGATATTTGACCCAAGTGCTTAAACATAGACTGTGATAACTAACATAAAAGTACATGAGTTGTAGAAAAAAATGTCCATCTGATTACATAGAAAGTGCTCAAAGCCTTAAACCAATGTGGATAATCTTCAGATACACTGATTAAATAAATCCTCCACCGCAACCACAGTGATGACACCACACAGAATGCTCGCTTACCCCAAGACAAGCTCTATAAGCCTGCGACCTGTTACCCGGCCAGGGCCTTTATCCAGAAGAAAATCAGGGGGGCAATATTCCAGCAAACCCTATGAAGGTGGTCAGATCTCGCCAAACACGGGTCACAAAGGCAGCCAGTTTACATAGCATTCAGATGCTCCCAAAAATGAAAGGATTCAACATCCTTTCAGCTGCTTTGCTTTTATACTTCTGAAATATTGTAAGTGTTACTCTAAATTTTTAATAAAAGGTGGTTATCAGTATTACACTATGTTTGAATGCTATGTAATCTGGCACCACGCCGGTTTTTTCATTTAAAATTTGGCGCGGTGTTCCCGCCTCAGGATTCATACTAGACAGCTGTCAGCGCTGCCTGTCACTCATCGCGGAAGGAAAACAATGTTTTCCTTTCCCGATGAGTGAGCCATCTCGGCGCTGGCTCCTGCGACGGGGCTCGTAGGTGTCAAATCTCGCCGAGAAGTGCGGCGAGATTGACACAATATCGCGGTCACCTACTGTATGTTTAAGTTCAGCTCAAAACCCTGTTAGGGCTCATTTACACTGTTATGCCCTGTACACACGATAGGATTTTCCGATGGAAAATGTGTGATAGGACCTTGTTGTCGGAAATTCCGACCGTGTGCAGGCTCCATCACACATTTTCCATAGGAATTTCCGACACACAAAGTTTGAGAGCAGGCTATAAAATTTTCCGACAACAAAATCTGTTGTCGGAAATTCCGATCGTGTGTACACAAATCCGATGCACAAAGTGCCACGCATGCTCAGAATAAATTAAGAGAGGAAAGCTATTGGCTACTGCCCCGTTTATAGCCCCGACGTACGTGTTTTACATCACCGCGTTCAGAACGATCCTATTTTCTGACAACTTTGTGTGACCTTGTGTATGCAAGACAAGTTTGAGCCAACATCCGTCGGAAAAAATCCATAGATTTTGTTGTCGGAATGTCCGATCAATGTCCGACCGTGTGTACGGGGCATTACATTGTGGCGCTGCAAAACAGGATTTTCCAGCAGATCTTATGATCCATAAAACACATTTAAATATTATACGTCCAAATGAGAATGCCCTTTTTGCTTAGACTGACATGTTTAATCATATTAACATTTAATAAGTGTGTTCTGAACTATAGTGCCAAGAGGTTTAACGTTAATATTGGGTTTTAAGCACTAGTAAGCAGGTTGTTACTATGAGTGTCTATGAGTAATTGATCTGTAATAGTGAGGAATTATTATGAGTAAAGCTCTGATACTGCTGATCTATGCACTCTCCCACAGATAAAGTGCATTTGTAATGTAATTTATACAAGACAGTGTGTAATGCTGAGCAGATTTATAGGAGAGTAATCAGTCCCCACAAGGTATCGTACAAAAGCATAATTTGTACCCTAAACCATAATTAATATTAAAAAAATATTAAAGGTTTTCTTAGGACATATAATCCACGTTAATGTGCTTGCACTAAAATATTGCAATGAAACAGCATAGTGTACAGGGGGCCTTATTGGGGCCCAGTGACATCCTGGTAAAACTAGAACCTAGACCTAGATTGTAGCAGACCAACAACAATCCATAACCACAAACATTAAAGTGACTTTGGTTGGCATAGCAAAAATCTGATTTAACAAGCTGTAGCTCAAAACCATGACATAGTTTTGCAATGGAATGTATTGATGTACTTTGCAGCATGGAGCATCAACATCAAATTCTGGACACCAAAAAAGAGCCTTGTTCTATAGTGTACTTCCTATGCAAAACTACTATTCATGACACACATTACATTATCTTGTACTTTTGTTTAACTTTCTTGTTGCTTTCAAATTAAAACGGAGTTCCAACTGTATAAAATTATTATGTTTTTGGATTAATATTGTTCGTTTGTTTATTTATAGTACTTACGTTTTAGGGATCTATCGCCGCTCGATTTCCGATTTCCTACGTGTAAGATATCTTATATTCTTCTCTCCTGGCATTTTCCATAGTGCTTGTGGGCATGTGAAGCCCACAAGCACTATCTTCTGGGATACAGTGCATCTGAGCGACCAGCATGCACCACCTGTTCTCGCGCATGCGCAGTAGGTACGGCTCGCAGCGCCATACACTTCTGACGTTGCCATCACAACGGGCGTCGTCGTCGGAAGTGCCTGCTCCGTTATGATGGCAGCGATGAAATCTCGCGATGCTGAGCGGCGGCGATCCACACTGATCTCTGGGAATTATGACACCAAGCTCCCAGGAGACAGTGAGCCACCGGGAAATGACGTCACTAGCCGTGGGTGGGAGAAGGAGGAAGTGCAATAGATCAGCTTATAAACAAGGTAAGGAGACGAAAAAAAAAAAAAATAACCGATCAATGAGTAAATTATTAGCATTAATAGATTGATTAAGAAAAAGTAAAAAAGTGGGTGGAACTCCGCTTTAAGTCTATTACTAATAATCTCCCTGGCGGTATGATTATGTCAGATTTTTTATGCTGAAAGCGGTACTTTGTTTTGCATAGAAATTTGGCGTTTCATATTGTAGGCCTGTAATTCTTAGTAATAACACACTTAAATCTGTCCAAACAAGAGTCTAGTAGACAACCCAGGTATGATAAAGTTTGAAACACGAAAACATAAATTATAATATAATAAATATCTATAAATAATTATAACAAATAATAATATAATAATAATAAAAATTATTCAATAATGTAATCAAAAACACTGAAATTCTCTCAGTTGCAGAATTGTCGCTGTCATTACTTTCAGTGTTTGATGAATGATCTCCCCACAAATCACTATCGCTCAATTCTGCAAGTGATTCTAATTTATTATCGCTGTTTTCTAGCTGGTCTAAAACCACTTTTGATGTAAAGGGATGGTTTTGGTTGCCATGGACATTCTCAAGTTTCCAGGTAGAAAGAACAGTATTTATAATAAAACTACATGCAGGGCACTGGACAAACCACTAGGGACAAAAGGGAGGTGAAATTATTTGATACAGTAATGCAGGGGTGTCCAAACTTTTTTCAAAGAGGGCCAGATTTGATGAAGTGAACATGCTTGAGGGCCGACCATTTTGTCTGACATTCTTTAAACCATTAAAATTTGGTCTAAGTGTGTCTGTCCAAGCACTAATACACTGCCCAACAAGAATTATCTTGCCTTTGTGGCTGTATGTGGTGAAGAGGTGAGCTTGGGTGTGTTATTTGGATATATTGTATTTATCGGCTTATAACACGCACTTTAACTTTTAAAAAGGAAGTTTCAGGAAGAAATCTTACATTTTAAATTAAGAACTGTGAAGCAAAATAAGGGTCAGTGCCCATCAATGCAGCCTAATCAGTGCCCATCTGTAGCCTCAAAAGTGCCATGAATGCAGCACCCACCATATTGCCATGAATGCAGCACCCACCGTATTGCCATGAATGCTGCATCCACCCTATTGCCATGAATGCAGCACCCATTCCATTGCCATGAATGCAGCCCCCACTCCATTGCCATGAATGAAGCACCCACTCCATTGCCATGAATGCAGCACCCACTCCATTGCCATGAATGCAGCACCGCACTCCATTGCCATGAATGCAGCACCCACTCCATTACCATGAATGCAGCACCCACTCCATTGTCATTAATGCAGAACCCACTCCATTGTCATTAATGCAGCACCCACATTGACATGAATGCAGACTCACCATTGCCGTCAGTGCAGCCTGATTCATGTCCATCTGCAGCCTTGAAGGAGACAGGGAGGGGGCAGGACGAGCGCCAACAGACATACAGGAGAAACTCCTGTTTTCTCGGCTGCCTCTTTAATTGAATGTCCCGCCTCCTGTGATGGACAGAACAGTTGTCCAATGACAGCGCAGGAGACGGAACTTCCTTTTACACAGGACGCCGTGTAAACAGGAAATACTCCTGTATGTACGGTGCTCGTCCCCAGATGGATAGATTAGGGGACAGTCAGACAGATTGGGGTAGGTAGTTCCAAAGGATGGGAGAAGCTCTGGAGAAATCCTAGAGGCGAGCATGGGAGGAGGTGACAAGGGAGCTAGAGAGTAGAAGGTCTTGGGATGACAGAAGAGAGCGGCTTGGTTGGTATTTTGGGACTAGGTTAGTGATGAAGTTGGGGACAGAGTTATGGATGGCTTTGTAAATTATTGTTAGTACTTTTAATTTTTTTTGTTGGGTGAGTGGAAACCAGTGGAGGGATTGGCAGAGAGGGGTGGAGGACACTGAATGGTTGGTAAAGTGGATGAGTCTTGCAGCGGCATTTATTATGGACTGAAGGGGGGGGATAGTCTATGTAAAGGTAATCCAATGAGGAGGGAGTTGCAGTAATCGAGGTGAGAGATGACCAGGGAGTGAAGTAGAAGCTTGGTGGTGTCATTAGTTAAAAAGGGGCGTATTCTGGAAATGTTGCGGAGGATAAGGCGGTATGATTTGGACAGGGATTGTATGTGGGCCTGGAAGGACAGTTCAGAGTCTAAGGTTACCCCTAGCACCCTGGAATGTGGAGATGGACTGATAGATGTGCCATTGATCTTGACAGAGAAGTCAGGGGAAAGGGCATGTGGGGGAGGAAATAAGAGCTCAGTTTTGGATAGATTCAGCTTGAGGAAGTGGTTTGACATCCAGGTTGATATGTCTGTTAGTAGATCAGTGATGCGTGAGGAGATTGTTGGGGTGAGCTGAGGGGCAGAGAGATAGATTTGGGTGTCATCAGCATATAAATGGTAGTGGAAGCCATGGGAGGCTATCAGCTCATTTTACACTAAACTAAAGGTACAACAAGAACCTCTTGCAGAAATGGTATAGTAGTTCCCATTTCTTTCATCTCTGCCATCTTCTCATTTCCGTCAGTAGTTGCCTGGAGTCATAATGATCTGCCTTGCTGCAGAAAAAAAATCTGAGGCTGCATCCAATCCATGTCTAAATACACTCACCGGCCACTTTATTAGGTACACCTTACTAGTTCCGGGTTGGACTCCCTTTTGCCTTCAGTACTGCCTTAATTCTTCATGGCATGGATTCAACAAGGTGTTGGGAACATTCCTCAGAGATTTTGGTCCATATTGACATGATAACATCATGCATTTGCTGCAGATTTGTCGGCTGCACATCCATGATGCGAATCTCCTGTTCCACCACATCCCAAAGGTGCTCTATTGGAATGTGATTTGGTGACTGTGGAGGCCATTGGAGTACAGTGACCTCATTGTCATGTTCAAGAAACCAGTTTGAGATCATTTGAGCTTTGTGACATGGTGCATTATCCTGCTGGAAGTAGCCATCAGAAGAGGGATCATCATATAGGGATGGACATGGTCAGCAATAATACTCAGGTAGGCCATGGCATTTAAACGATGCTCAATTAGTACTAAGGGGCCCAAAGTGGGCCAAGAAAATATCCCCCACATCATTACACCAGCACCAACCTGAACCACTGATACAAGGCAGGATGGATCCATGCTTTCATGTTGTTATGCCAAATTCTGACCTTACCATCTGAATGTTGCAGCTAAAATCAAGACTCATCAGACCAGGCAACATTTTTCCAATCTTCTATTGTCCAATTTTGGTGAGCTTGTGTGAATTGTAGCCTCAGTTTCCTGTTCTTAGCTGACAGGAGTGGCACCCGGTGTGGTCTTCTGCTGCTGTAGCCCATCTGCTTTAAGTTTCGATGGGTTGTGCATTTAGAGATGGTATTCTGCATACCTTACATAGTTACATAGTTACATAGTAGGTGAAGTTGAAAAAAGACACAAGTCCATCAAGTCCAAACTATGTGTGTGATTATGTGTCAGTATTACATTGTATATTCCTTTATGTTGCGGTCATTCAGGTGCTTATCTAATAGTTTCTTGAAGCTATCAATGCTCCCCTCTGAGACCACCGCCTGTGAAAGGGAATTCCACATCCTTGCCGCTCTTACAATAAAGAACCCTCTACGTAGTTTAAGGTTAAACCTCTTTTCTTCTAAATGTAATGAGTGGCCACGAGTCTTATTAAACTCTCTTCTGCAAAAAAGTTTTATCCCTATTGTGGGGTCACCAGTACAGTATTTGTAAATTGAAATCATATCCCCTCTCAAGTGTCTCTTCTCCAGAGAGAATAAGTTCAGTGCTCGCAACCTTTCCTCATAACTAAGATCCTCCAGACCCTTTATTAGCTTTGTTGCCCTTCTTTGTACTCGCTCCATTTCCAGTACATCCTTCCTGAGGACTGGTGCTCAGAACTGGACAGCATACTCCAGGTGCAGCCGGACCAGAGTCTTGTAGAGTGGGAGAATTATCGTTTTATCTCTGGAGTTGATGCCCTTTTTAATGCATGCCAATATTCTGTTTGCTTTGTTAGCAGCAGCTTTGCATTGCATGCCATTGCTGAGCCTATCATCTACTAGGACCCCCAGGTCCTTCTCCATCCTAGATTCTCCCAGAGGTTCTTCCCCCAGTGTATAGATTGCATTCATATTTTTGCCACCCAAATGCATTATTTTACATTTTTCTACATTGAACCTCATTTGCCATGTAGTTGCCCACCCCATGAATTGGTTGTAATGAGTGGTAATTTGAGTTACTGTTGCCTTTCTATCATCTCAAACCAGTCTGCCCATTGTCCTCTGACCTCTGACATCAACAAGGCGTTTTCGTCCACACAACTGCCACTCACTGGATATTTTTTTCTCTTTTCGGACCATTCTCTGCAAACCAGAGAGATTGTTGTGTGTGAAAATCCCAGTAGATCAGCAGTTTTTTAAATGCTCAGACCAGCCGGTCTGGCACCAACAACCATACCACATTCAAAGTCACTTAAATCCCCTTTCTTTCTCATTCTGATGCTTGAACTTCAGAAAATCGTCTTCACCGTGTCTCTATGACTAAATGCATTGAGTTGCTTCCATGTGATTGACTGAATAGCAATTTGTATTACCAAGAAATTGAACAGGTGTACCTAATGAAGTGGTCAGTGAATGTAAATGGCATGCCTTTGAACCTACAGATAAACATATTGCCTGCATTCAACAAGCTGACATAAATAACTGCAGGATAAGCATTTATGCCCTGCTTAGAATTTTTTAATCCCTGATATTTTATCCATTTGTGTCATTATTCATTCTCTTTTCATCAGTTTATTATTCTGATGTTTCATCAGCTCTTGTGCAAAGTAGTATGGTATGTTCTGTCAAAATGCAGTTCAAAAATCATCTCTACAAAGTTAGAGGAATTTCCCTAATCTCTATTGGAAAATTTACCCTAACCTCCTTTTATGGTGACAACTCAAAATGTTGCATTCATTATCACTTTCTATCTCAGTGGTAATGGTTCAGAGGACAAATAGAGATGGGGAGTTTAGATAGCTACCTTGCTACTCTATTAAAAAATAAAAATGATTATGGGTATATTTACACTCTGAAGAGAATATGTAAGATATTTTTAAAGTCAGTCTAAGAGCTGGTGTTACAAGGTGTTGGCTATAATCAATGTTAGTACTAGAAACATCCTCTGATTCAGATTGCACTTTATTATCAAGAAAGCAACATCTATAATATGTTCTCATTTGACAGCAACAGAAGGGTATGGGGTTGAGCCTTGAAATCAGGTAAGTCAAGACCTTAGTAAAAAGCGACACCAGAATTCGTGAGTGCACAGAAGAAGCTTTTTTTTTTCTATAGTGTATGCTCTTTGGCGGGATTGGTCAAATTTTTAGAGTTCAGAGTCAAAGGTCCATTCTGCGTTTGAAGTGTAAACTTGTTTAAACATACTGTACAAATACTTTAGGTATATATTTTATATAATTTATTATATTTTCAGACTGAAAAAAATACTAAAACAATAGAGTCGTATATTATGAAAATGTCATCTAACAAGTCAGCTAGATAACTGTTAATTCGAACCTGTTTTAATTTGTTTAGGTTTATTTTTATTCTTAGTCTTAAAAAGATTTCCTGTGCAAAATATAAAACATAGGAAAATCTGCAACTCTAGGTGTTTTAGAATTATAGAAACACAATGATTTGATTGTTCACTATGCATGCTTTTGTTAATGTAATTTTTTATCTTGTATCTTGAATGGTGTCTTGTTTGTATTCATTTAGATTTCTAATTCTAAAGATACTCTTACACCTTTTGTGTTTTAATCACAGCGTAATTTGCATATTAATGTGCTGGCACAGAGGAAAGTATGCATTTGGATGACATAGTTAGGTGGGACATGGATAAAATTTATGCTTGTTCTGTACATTGATTACAAAATAAAAAAACAGTAGCCTGGAGAGCTTTTCTGGAATAGGTTCGCTAATTAATAGATAAAAGGATTTCATAACCCTAGAGCAATGAAGTGAAGTAATATCTCATACCATCATTTTTTTTTCTTGCGCTTCATTGAGAGGTGTGTCTAAATTTATCAATCCACTAAACAGCTAAATAAATGTTGTGCTGCCAGGCATGCCAAACTTGCCAAGCCCAGGATTACTGTAAATTGATCTTCTGGTTCCCAAGGCAGCCAAGCCCACTTATTAAAAGATATAAAAGGTGTCAGAAAGACTTTTGGGTTCAGAGGGGCTTAGACTTCTTCCCTCTGCTTTTTTGCTTCTGTGGTTCAACTTGTTAATTTCTTCCATAATCTGCCTCTCTACATTTGCTAAAATGAAGAGGGTCCAGTCAATGGGCAGTAAGTCTGTAACAGGCGGTAGAAGCTTTTCATCTGCCTCACTTGGTGCTGGAGGTGGTGGTGGTGGTGGTGGTGGAGTTAGGTCCAGTTTCAGTTCATTCTCTGTGGCTAGAGGTGGTGGTGGTGGTGGTGGTGGTGGTGGTGGTAGTGGCTATGGCTATTCACATTCTGGAGGTGGTGGTGGTATGACTTCCAGAAGCTATTATAACCTTGGAGGGTCTAAGAAAATAGCAATGTTCCATGGTAACCGTGGAAGCAGTGGTGGCTTTGGGACTGGTGGTGCAGGAGGAGGTGGAGCAGGCTTTGGAGCAGCTTTTGGTGGAGGAGTAGGTGCAGGATTTGGGGGTGGAGCGGGGGCTGGTGGAGGTGGAGGAGGATTTGGTGGACCTGGAGGATTTGGTGGACCTGGAGGATTTGGTGGACCTGGAGGATTCGGTGGACCCGGAGGATATGGTGGGGGAGGCTTTCCTGACAGTGGCCATGATTTTCCTGTGTGCCCACCTGGTGGAATTCAACAAGTTACCATTAACCAGAGTCTTCTAGCACCACTTAACCTGGAAATTGACCCTATTATTTCAAAACTGAAAACAGAAGAAAGGGAGCAGATCAAGACTCTCAACAACAAGTTTGCATCTTTCATTGATAAGGTAAAAAATACATACAAGAATTGCTAATTACCCTGATGTATGTTTTAGTTTGTATGACATTGTTACCTTTAACTGTATGTTGGAATTTTAGGTCAGGTTTTTGGAGCAGCAAAATCAGGTCCTCAAAACAAAGTGGAGCTTCCTGCAGGAGTATGGCCAAAAAGGGGGCACAAAAAGAAGCAACATTGAGCCCCTTTTTGAGACTTACATCAATAACCTTAGGCGACAAGTGGATGCAATAAATAATGACAGAAGCCGCCTGGAGTCAGAACTGAGAAGCAACCAAGACATGGTAGAAGATTTCAAAAACAAGTATGTTTTCTATTTTAGAAAATTGTCTGATTTATCATATTGAAACTATATCATGTTATCTCTCTATAGGGTTGATTTACTAAAGACAAATAGACTCTGCAAGGGAATTATCCCCAGTGCTTAGTGAATGAGGTGGAGCTCTGATGACTTCCATCAGCCAACCATGTGCAAGCAATAATGCTGTTTTTTTATTTTTCCTTGCACGTAATTGGATATTCGTTGCATAGTGAAGCTTCACCATATTAGCTAAGCTAAAGGAAAATGAAGAGTGCAATTTACCTTTCGTAAAACAACCCTTTGATTTTCTTGAGAACAGGGCTTTAGAATTGCTAAAATAACATATATTGTTTAGTGACTCAGGCTATTGTTGATAACTGGTTATAATTCCCATTTTTCTAAGGTCTTTGCTTTCCCATTTTTCTAAGGTCTTTGCTTTCTCTTCAAGGTAACAATATGCTTTTGTGCAATGGATTCAAAATTGTATTGGACTGTTACATAAACTATTGTATTATATAATTATATGAGTAATATAAGATCAGTTTAGAGAATATCTTTTTAGAATACTAGCTACTGTTTTTATAGTACATAAAGTTACATGTATATGGTCAAAACAGTTAGCTTTTATCCCCCTCTGCAATGAAACAATAGCTGTAAAATAACTGTAACGATAGAGCTTACTTATGCATATATAAAAACTTCAGACTGATGGATCGTATGTGTTTTTTGTGCTTGTACCAGGGCTGCTGGAAACATTTATCAGTGATGTCACTGATGCCCTGGAGCAAGCATACTTAACCACTTCAATATAGGGCATTTTCACCCCCTTCCTGCCCAGGCCAATTTTCAGTTTTCAGTGCTGTTGCACTTTAAATGACAATTGCGCAGTCATTCAACACTGTGCCCAAATGTATCATTCTTTTCCCCACAAATAGAGCTTTCCTTTGGTGGTATTTAATCCCCTCTGCGATTTTTATTTCTTGCGCTATAAACAAAAGAAGAGTGACAAGTTTGAAAAAAACACAATATTTTTTACTTTTTGCTATAATAAATATCCCAATTTAAAAAAAATAAATAAAATGTTTTCCTCAGTTTTTTTCCTCATGTATTCTTCTACATATTTTTGGTAAAAAAAATTGCGATAAGCTTATATTGATTGGTTTGCACAAAAGTTATAGCGTCTACAAAATAGAGAATAGATTTATGGCATTTTTTTTTTTTTACTAGTAATGGCAGCAATCTGCGATTTTTATCATGACTGTGACATTGCGGCAGACATATCGGACACTTTTGACACTATTTTGGGACCATTCGCATTTATACAGCGATCATTGCTATAAAAATGCACTGATTACTGTATAAATGTCACTGGCAGGGAAGGGGTTAACACTAGGGGGCGATCAAGGGGTTAAATGTGTTACCTAGGGAGTGATTCTAACTGTAGGGGGAGGGGACTCACAAGGGGAGGAGACTGATCGGTGTTCCTCTGTACTGGGAACACATGATCGGTCTCCTCTCCCCTGACAAGACGTGGATCTGTGTGTTTACACACACAGATCCATGCCCCTCCTCTGTATTGCCGGCAATCGCGGGTGCCCGCGGACATCGCGGCCGCCGTGCGCGCTCACCAGCTCCCGAGTGACGCAGCACGCACACGCCCCCTGGACGGCCAGGAAGCCAAGGATGTCATATGACGCTCGCCCAGGATGGGAGATCCCTCCTTCGGACGTCATTTGACTATGGGCGGTGAAGGAAGTGGTTAATAATTGTATAATTGTAAATAACGTTTGTAAAGCAAATGAGATGGATGTTCACTAGGATATAACTGATGTGTTAACTGCATAAAAATGATTTCATGTACTGTACATGTCCTAGAAGTTAAACCCCCATAGCTTTATTAAAAATAGTGTGTTAGATTCAAGGTAAAGTAAAGTGTAATTAGCAGATATCCATAGCAGTCGGTGAGATCTCTGTTTAATTGAATCAAAACAGATATCTATATTTAAAAAATGCATTAAAATCTGCACAGCCTTATCAAATAAGTCTTGATGTACTCATAGTAAAACCAGAAGTTGTGTCACATTCCATAGTAATCAGTTGCCTTTATTTTGCAAAGAAGCATTGGCTGACAAAGGTTGAAACGGCCAGATGCAAAGTAATAGGATTTTTGGTCTAGATATTGCGGTTGATTTATTAAAGGCAAAAAGGCCATTCACTTTGCAAGGGAATTTTCCCTTAGCTCACCGATTAAGGTGAAGCTCAGCTGACTTCCATCTTCCAACAGTGTGTGAGCAAAAATACAGTTTTTTATTATTTTCTTTGTAGGTGATTGGATATTATTTGCAAAGTGAGTTTTAACAACATTCACTAAGCTAAAGGAAATGGCAGATTAAAACTTCCTTAGCAACCGTCTATTTGCCTTTAGTAAATCAACCTCATTATTTTATGTGTTCTACAGTACTGTATAGAAGTTGAAAAACTTCCATACTTATTTAAAGGAGAGTTCCAGGAATTATCTCTGGAAAGGACAGCAAAAGCCAAGAGCCACTTATCTCCATGGTGTTCTTTCTGAGATAAAGCTCTTTGAAAACCAGGACCAGAGTACAAAGGTACAGTTAACTCAATGCTTGTGGTCCCCACTCTCTCTTTATCTGGTGCCCGCTGTTTTCTGAATAGTATTAGGCACTGAAGTAGTTACCCCATAGACTACTACTGCATGACCTATTTCAAGACCAGAAGTAGAAAGCACACACACTGGAAGCAATGAGCTAATGGTATCACTGCACTCTGGTCCCAGTTCTTGGAGTTGTGGTGGAGCTGTTGTGGTTATGTACTAAAACTGAAGGGTGCAAAATCGGGTGCAGCTCTGCATAGTATCAGCCTCCAGGTTTTATTGCCAAAGCTTAATTGAACAAGCTGAGGTTAGAAGCTGATTGGCCACCATGCACAGCTGAACCAGAATCTGAGCGCACTAATTTTAGTAAATCTCTCTATGTATCTTGAACAGACAGCACAGAGGCAACTTAATCAACCTTTTATACTTATCTCCCACTTGCCACTCTTTTTTTCAGATAGAATTCCTGCCGCTATCCTTAAACATGCCTATAGATTAGCAACATGTTTGCCATTTAATTACTGAAGACCATTGACTATTATTGTAACACTGAGCTTATTTTATAGCAAAGAACAGTAATGGTGTGTGGTAAGCCATTTTAACCTAAGGGGTATAGCACAGAGTTGTGTTTTTGTAAAAGTCACATTTTTTTTTACCAGGTTGGAAAATAAGCCCTTAGAAAACGTACTTTGCTATTTCAAATTATAAGATGCTCTGTGCAATTCCACAGCTTTGATCATTCTCATCCAGAGTAATTTCCTTTCCTATACTTTAATGCTTTTGTGTCTTCTACAGGTTAAAGTGTTATATTTTGTAGCTTATCAGCCCTTAGTTGTGGTGTCTGCATTCTTTTTTTTTCCCAAGTTTTTTTTTTTTTGCCAGTGACTTGGCCATTAACACACTTACAGATCTAGGATGACAAAACCCACCCTACTGTATCCGGGCAATGGAAACAGGATAGAATTAAGAACTCCACCCCTCTCCTCTTCTTTGTAACATAGATGGGTGTGGTCCTGTAGCCCTCAGAGATAGCTAAGAACATTGGGGTTGATTTACTAATACTGAAGAGTGCAAAATCTGGTGCTGCTCTGCATGGAAGCTTCCAATTTTTTTTTTTGTCAAAGCTTAATTGAACAAGCTGAAGTTAGAAGCTGATTATCTACCATGCACAGCTGCACCTGATTTTGCACTCTCCATTTTTGTTAAATCAACCCCAATGTAACTGATAAAAGTCAGCATGGGCAGAGAGCACAGGAAATGATCAACAAGATTTCTAGTAAGATCAACAGGAAATTTTAGCACTTATCAAACAAATATCATGAAAGGCTTTCAATGGTTTATTTACCAGACCAAAAGTGACCAAGTAAAAGAAGTTAGAAGTTCACAGTTAGGGTTTACATACCCTTTAAGGACTTTTGCTGCTTTACAATCTATTTTGTACATTTTAACTATGTCATACTTTCTGATAGGTATGAAGATGAAATAAACAAACGCACAACTGCAGAGAATGAATTTGTGGTATTAAAGAAGGTGAGTAATGCTAAGCTAGTAAAAAGATTATTGAAGAATAATACTGACACTTGCAAATATTACTTTATTTATTGTAGATCATAATAGCAATGCTATATGCCATGAAGATCATGTTGTAGAAACTACCTGTACAATGTCCTAATAAATTGACTCTTCTATAGGATGTGGATGCGGCATACATGAACAAAGTGGAATTGGACTGTAAAGTGGATCAGTTAACTGATGAGATTAACTTCCTGAGAACCCTTTATGAAATGGTACAGTTGTCCAACGTCTCCCATGAACTACCTTGTGTTTTATCCATATACAGTAATATACACTTCTTTGATATAAATGATACAAAAATCACAGCTAGTTGAATATTTTATGCAGGGTATCACCTGCATCTTAATCAGCCGAGAGAATGACACACCCAATTTAGGTATAAACATCTAGTAATTATTACTGTCCTCTAACAGAGCATGTTAAATGTGTGTTCAATACGATGTAGTTAGAAATGAATCATTACAGAGAACTGGTTACCAGTCTGCAAGCTTTTACAAGCTTCATGCACCCATGACCTCCAGGCAAACAGCTAACTACACAGATAAAACTCATACAGTAGATGTAAGCTGTTTTACTTGCTAAAGGATTTGCCCATTCAGTTCTGAGATTTACACAGCTTTGTCACACTGGACAGCCTAGTCAGACAGGGCAGGAGACCTGATTATTTTTTTGCTGTCAGAAAGTAACAATTACCAGTCTTGTTTTTCCCCCAGCCTGTCGGTGGACAGGGAAAGGAAAAGCTCATATCTCTGTTATTCTGCTCTCTCCCCCTATCAGCATGCTCCTGGTTAGCACATAAGCACTACGTCACAGCTGATTGTCTCCTTGTGCTGCTTCTCTCTCCAGCGTGAGCTAAGTTTTACAGTGGTCTGCAAGAAACCGATAGCAAGTAAAATCTATTGATTGCATTAATGTGTGTTTTTTATATATGCCTGAAGTTCTTCTTGAAAGTTAAACTCCAGGCAGTTAAAACACAGCTAGAATACATATACACTATATTACCAAAAATATGGGGACAACTGCCTTTACATACACATGAACTTTAATGGCATCCTAGTCTTAGTCTGTAGGGTTCAATATTGAGTTGGCCCAGTCAAATTCCTCCACCCCAAACTCGTTCATCCATGTCTTTATAGACCCTGTTTGTGCACTGATGTGCAGTCATGTTGGGACAGGAAGGAGCCATCCCCAAAGCATGAAATTGTCCAAAATGTCATGGTATTCTGACGCCTTAAGTGTTCTCTTGACTGGAACTAAGGGGCCAAGCCCAATCCCTGAAAAACATCCCCACACCATAATCCCCCTCCCCCCACCAACCAAATGATTTGGAAGGGTGGCCCAATACTTTTGGCAAAATACTGTAGTGTGGATGAGTGAGTTTGGGGTGGAGGAACTTGACTGGCCAGCACAGAGACCTGACCTCAACCCAATAGAACACCTTGATAAATGAGCAGAGACTGCGAGCCAGGCCTTCTTGTCCAACACCCGTGCCTGACCTCACAAATGCGCTTCTGGAAGAATGGTCAAACATTCCCATAGACACACTCCTAAACCTTGTGGACAGCCTTCCCAGAGGAGTTGAAGCTGTTATAGCTGCAAAGGGTGGGCCAACTCAATATTGAACCCTACGGACTAAGACTGGGATGCCATTAAAGTTCATGTGCGTGTAAAGATAGGGATCCCAAAACTTTTGGTAATATAGTGTATGTATGTTACTGTAGCAGCCAAAAGATTTGTAATTCTGTTTAGCCTGCCAAGTAATCTAGGCAACCTTGGCACATTACACAGCAAGGTCCTGACAATCTTGTGACACCCCTGCAAACGACACTGCAGTTGATCAATACAACCTGACCTAGGACTCGTCACAGCCTGTTGCTAAATAGTGAATAGGAAGTAGCTCATTAATTAGATGCCCCCCTTTTGCTCTCACCTCTTGCCTGGAGGCTCTCTGTGTTAGACTGAAAACACTGCAAAGCATTAGAGCTTGATTGGCTTAGGCCGGCCATACACGGAGCAAACTTCTTTCTTGCAACCACAGGTTGTGGGAAAGAAATTTTCTTGATTCCCCCATCAACACAGACAGTGTTGAAGCAGGAATCCCCCATGCCAGGCCATTGTCTTCTCCCGGCGGGGGCAGAAGACAGTGATTATCGCTAGCGGCTATAGCAGCCACTTGCAATAATCGTAAGAGAATCCGGCAGGCTGATTGTACTCAAGTTGATCAATTTGGTACATTCAGCCTGCCCATTAACAATTTGAATCTCGGCCGCTTGCTGCTGAATCAGCCGAGATTCGAACCGTGTATGGCCAGCTTTACAGTTCCTTTATCTGATGAAGCTATGTAGAGATTTAGGTACATTTACCACCTGTACTGTATGTACAAAATATATTTTTAATGAATCCTAGGTTAAACAGTTATTTTTAGATCTGTCTGAAATTCAGCTTCAATTTTTTAGAGCGGACACAACGATACTCATCCACCTCTGAATCCAGCTTCAGAATCCCACTGGATTCTTGCCGCAGCTGTCACTAAAATACCCTGTTAATGAATACCATGCCTTCACCAGACATAACCCCTATTATTCAGTCCTTCGTTAACAAATGAGCGCAACCACGCTGACCACCTTTGCAGCTCTCTACATAACATGAAAAAGCTGCAAATGAAGTCGGTGCTGGGAGACTTCCCCTCTGCCAATCACTGTGATTGTAGGTCTGGATAGAGGGAACATAGCTGCCCAACAGCTCCCACATACTGTAAATGCCAATCTGATTAAGGTCTAAGCCTAGGATCACACTAGTGCTGCTGCATAAACATGCATTTTTAGTGCATTTTATGTGCATTTTTAATGCTTTTTTTTTGTTTGTTAAGCACAAAACTATGCCAAAAAACACAACAAAATGCATTTTCATGTGCTTCCATTGAAGTCTTTGGGGCAAAAACACAGGATGCTGCACTAAAAGAAACACCTACACCTTTTAAAAAATCACACTGCGCCATGTTTCATTGATGTGAACGGGCACCATAGAGATGTGATTTCCATTGTCGTGTACTGCCGTGTGAGGACAGACGTAGGAGAAATTGCACTAGCGCAAATGGGGATTAGTGGGGGAGTATAACATATATGATTATTGGCCCTGGGGAAATTGCCTCACTTCTACTTTCAGCTTATTCTAACCCTGCTTACAGCTATAAGGCCAAAATGGATAATTTTCTAAATACTGTAGATAATTTAGTGTCAGCATGACTTAAGATTTTGAGCTGTATGAACCTGGAGTGTATCAATATTATTCACTATGCCCCCAATATAAGTAAAATGTTATTCCTGTAACAAAATAGTCCTCTAGCTAAAGGAAACTGACATGCATAAATGTATAGATGTAATTATGCCGCTTGCAGGTTTATATTGTTACCTTCTCTTTGAAGTTCCATGCACACTTGTGTATCAATTTCAGGAAATGAATGAACTTCAAGGACAGATTGCAGATACCTCTGTCATCTTGTCTATGGACAACAACAGAAGTCTGGATCTCCAAGGGATCATTAATGAGGTTAAAGGTCAATACGAGGAGATTGCCCATAGGAGCAAACTTGAGGCTGAAAGTGCTTATGCCATGAAGGTAGGTAAAAAACATGAACACCAGAATTACTCTAGGAGCTGCATGAATATCAATTGTACTGGCATCATCTAAGGTCTAATAATTAGTGCTCATGGTGTTCTGTAAAGTTGTGTTTGGTGGACGGACATACTATAGAAAGAGAAAATCCTTCTTCATCTGTGGCTGATTTTCCTTACAGCAGACCAAAACAAAAAAAAAACAAAAAAACCTCACTTTGTATCTACTTGTATTGAGAAAAATTGGAAGTGTTAGAAGTTTAGCACTTTAGTGATACTAGCAGAACGATTTTGGGTGTGGAGTAATAATTGAAGATACATCTGCTCTTTTTCCTGTAAGAAAGAAACGAAACTGCTACCAAGCTTGTACCTTTGATAGGAGCCTCTGGCCATATGACTGGGCTTAAAGAGATGTCTGGGGACATTAGTTCACAGCACGTATGTCAGCAATTTGCATAGTGATTACAAAGTTGCGAGAACATTGTCATATAATTTCCATAATAGACCTACAACCAGATCATTTTTCAGGTTGATAAAGTTGTGGCAAATCTGTCTGTCTTTGTTTATTCAAGTAGTTTACTCAAGAAAGATACGGTTGTATGTGCTTTCTTTTAAGTGGACCTTGCTTCAGAAAAATTGTGTGGCTCCATTGTAACATATTAACCAGTTCCCGTCTGGCCTATAGTCAAATTACGGCTGGGCGGGCCATTCGTTGTTCCGGGGGACATCATATGATATCCTCTCAATACGTCTCTTGTGTGCCGTGTTGCGGCACGATCTGTCACTGGCGACATGTCATTATACTGGGCTGCTGCCGGTACCATGTGATCGCTGTGACCCATCACAGCAGATCACATGACAATTGTAAACAATGAATGGCTTTGATTTATGCCATCCATTGTGTACAATTGTGTTGCTAGATGTGATTGATCACATGGTACAGACAGGGCCAATCACAGCCCATCTGTACCATGTTGATTAGCTGTCGCCAATCACAGCTAATCACAGCAATACACACTGAATGAATCTGTTTCATTCAGTAAAAATGGTTGCTTAAAGTACAGCTTTTTTTTTTTACTGAGTTAAATACAGTCCATTAATTGCAATGTGCCGATGCAAGCAAATGCTGCGCATTCTTCAGTAAAAACAAACAAACACTTTAGGTCAGTAATTTATGCCTCATGCACGATTGAAAGCAAAATGTGTGCAAATGTCCATTTACATATTGTGAATAGCAAAAAATGCGAGAATACGTTTTCGTGCACGAATTAGCAGGAAATTGCGCAAATGCATGTGCGCGAAATTGCACACAAATACATACAAGAAAAAAAGTCTGAAAAATTAGATGCTCAAACAGGAGTATCGTGTGCAAGAGGCCTAAAAAAAAAAATTCTGATCACTTCCCCAGAGTACTACAGTGTTACTATGGCCACAGTGTGTTAAAAAAATTGTAAAGAAAAAAAATTAATAAAGAAAGATAAAAAATTATTGTTGATTACTGATCACCGCCACACCAGTTATATGATGATGCTGTACTGCACTAGTGACAGTATGTAGAAAAACGAATTGATAAAAACAATTTTTTTTATATTTCTTGACTTCTATATTTCTTGATAAATCTGACAAAAAATTACAACTTCAAAAAATTTGCCATGCCTCTTACTATATACCTTGGAATGCCTGCTTTCCAAAAAGGGGTCATTTGAGGTTTATTTGTACTGTCCTGTCCTGGCGTTTTCAGGCCTCCAGAAATGAGACACTGTCAGTACATCAAGATTTATCAGCTTTCAGATATATACCATCGTTTGTGAACTTTCCTACAGACTAAATAATGTACACAGATTTGGGTTATTTTCTCCAAAGAAATGTAGCAGAATACAGTTTGGCCTACATTTATGAAGAAAGATTATTAATTTGCAAAATTGTATAACAGAAATTAAGAAAAATGCAGTTTTTTTTTGTCAACATTTTTAGACTGTTTTTATTTATTTAGCAAAAAATAAAAATCACAGTGGTGATTAAATACCATCAAAAGAAAGCTCTATTTATGTGAAAAAAAACGATAAAAATTTCATATGGGTACAGTGTTGCTTGATTGAGTAATTGTTATTCAAAATGCGACAGCACTGAAAGCTGAAAATGTGCCTGGGCAGGAAGGGGGTAAAAGTGCATGATATTGATTGGTTAAATTTAACTTTACAGTGTGGGAGAATATAAGGGGGGACTTAATGAGTTAGTAATGGGTAAAACATGTTATTTGAAGATATTTTGTCTTGGGCACTTTCACAAATTATGTTTATTTTTGTAGGCATTGTTGCTTTTGTATATGTGTGGTGTATCTAACCATATTTTCCACATGTTTTTGTTCAGTTCCAGCAGCTAAAAGAAACTGCAGGGCAACATGGCACTAGCCTAAAATCCAGTAAGACAGAGATAGCTGAGCTGACCCGAGCAATCCAGAGACTAAAAGCTGAAATTGAAAACTTGAAGAAACAGGTGAGCTATCACATAAATTACTTTGGTGAACCATTCACGAATCAGTCACTCAGAATAGCTTACCCATCATGTTATACTTTATAATTGATTGATCGCTCTGCTTTTGCTAGTGTGCCAGTATACAGACAAGTATCTCAGAAGCTGAAGAGCGAGGAGAGCATGCTGTAGCAGATGCCCAAAAGAAGCTTGATGAGCTCAATGCTGCACTCAAAAGGGCAAAGGAAGACCTGGCAAAGCAGTTGCGTGACTACCAAGAACTGATGAATGTGAAGCTGGCCCTGGATGTTGAGATTGCCACCTACAGAAAATTGCTGGAAGGAGAGGAGTGCAGGTGAGTTCTAGTTAAAAACCCTCAAAGGGATGACACAAATTGGAGAATTCCCCTCTGCAGCAGCATTAGTTGCAACAGAAATATGGGCTATTGATGAATATTTTTTGATGTCCCTCCACTTAATTAGGCATTGCTACCAGTACTAAAACTGTGTAGGTTTGATCAGCTAGCGATTTATGATAATGTTATGGTTGTAGTCTATTAGAAATGAAAAAAAAACACATTTTGTGTCTTTAAGATGGCCTATATTCTGAGAATCTATAATGTTTTGAAGTTGTGTATATATATATATATATATATATATATATATATATATATATATATATATATATATATATTGTGTTCCCATTTCATAGCTACTTATAACTACATTTCTTGTCCCTGTTAAATTACAGGATGTCTGGAGAGATTGTGGATCCTGTTAATATTTGTAAGTATACAGAAATTGATTTGTAAAAGTTTTTTTAAAGAGCAGTGCTTGAAAATATCCCCTAAAATGCTAATACCTCTCTCTACAGCTGTGGTGAGTGGCTCCACTTCATACAATATTGGAGGAGGAGGAGGAGGAGGAATGGCCATGGGAGGCGGTGGTGGAGGTGTATATGGAGCTGGTGGTGGAGGTGGATATGGAGCTGGTGGTGGAGGTGGATATGGATCTGGTGGTGGAGGCGGATATGGATCTGGTGGTGGAGGCGGATATGGATCTGGTGGTGGAGGCGGATATGGATCTGGTGGTGGAGGCGGATATGGATCTGGTGGTGGAGCTGGCGGTTCAGTATATGGTGCTGGAAGTTCAGGATATGGAGCAGGAAGTGGAGGATATGGATCAGGAGGTGGTGGATATGGAGGAGGTGCTTCAATGGGTTTTGGAAGCAGTGGAGGAGACTACAGTGCTGGAGGTGGCAGTTTCAGCTCTGGAAGTCGACAAGGCATGACCATCATCTCAAAAACATCTACTGGATCTTCAAGCAGAACATCATACTAAACGCAGCTTAAGCTAAATATCTTCAACACATGTTTCTTTCCTATCTGATAAAATAGCGACTTCTTCCATAATTCACCACCCTCTAACCACAGATCTACACAATCATATATGGTAACAGCAATAAACCTTTCAAAAATGGTTTCCAGGTTCCAGATTCCATTATGTTAAGCCGAAGTTGAATCTCATACTTTATGTGTTACGACACTGAATAAAGTTCTCACATTATATTCTAACTGCGTAATCCTTCTTCCACCATCACTGTATCTGAACACTTGTCAGGGTTCTGATAAAGTCTTATGAACATATAGACATTCACACAAAGAAGAAGACCAGCTGGACCCCCCTGTGCATATTCTGCCCACAGGAAGGGAGCGATGAAAAATACCTAAGATGTCACCCTACCACATATTTTTGTAGAAGAATTCAAGTTATTACTAGATGCCTACAATACTTCCATATAGCTCCAGTGCAAAAACAGGTGTTGTGTGAAAGTGTATCCTCCCTGCCCTGTCTGGTATAACAGGTGAAAGAGACAAACATACCACACCTCCTTCAAAATGAATTAATGTATTCAGCGGATAATGACCAAATTTCATAATACCATAGAGTTAAAACGAATAAACCAGATATTGTTTGTTATCTTTATAACTTGCAAAGGTGCATCCACATTAGCAAAAAACAGATAACGGTTGTTTGAAATCATTAAGTAATGGAAATCACACCACTGATGCATGAATAATAATAATTCCCTATGTTCCAGTATACATAACATTACATTAATATGGGAATTTGTATTTTAGCCATGAAAACTACATGTACTTTTCTCTGAATTGCTTACATCATGTCTACATTTCCATTTCTCTAGCAAGTTTTGTAAATCTAGAGCTAGCCATGAATATTCATAGATAATTGGCTCCATTCTGAATGGTAAAGACCATGAAATATTATATAATGTTTTTCTACATGTGCATAGTGAAAGTTCTGCTTATATCACTGTAACATTTTTAAGAAAAATATACTCAGTCTGTAAAAAAATGTTATTACCTTTGGACGTTGTTTAAACTTCAGAACTGTCTGTGCTGTTGTCTAATAAACTGCATTATTAACTCAAATTCAGTATGGTTTGATTATTAGTTGTTTTCACCTTATATTTGTATTTCTGGCCAATAATAATACAAATGCAACATGTGTGTTACCTAGGTTATGTAGACTGTGGTCGAGATGGGGGTAGGGCAGATGATAAAAAAAATGGAATAATAACATCAAATGGTTTAATGAGCCTCAGTTTCAGCTTTAATTGCCAAATATAGTTACATAATAAACACTAAAGATTCACCTTGCTTTTGAGACTTCAAACCTGAAGAAGGCATGGCTCTGGGAGGCAAAATGTCAAATGATATCTTACTTTAGCACATTTTATTTCTGTATAAGTGTGATTTTAACATAAAACTCATTTTCTTTTACTTTAAATGTTCTACATCAGGGGTAGGCGACCTCGGCCCTCCAGCTGTGGTGAAACTAAAATTCCCATGAGACATTGCAAGACCCTGATAATCATAGGCATGACTCCTAGAGGCAGAGGCATGATGGGATTTGTAGTTTCACCACAGCTGGAGGGCTGAAGTTGCCTACCCCTGTTCTACATGATACCCTCAAGCCACATTAAATTGCATAAGCCATCAATAATAATGTAAAGGAACACTCAATTGATCCTTGCCACACCAGCACTTCCTTAGACTTCTTACATTGTTTTCTTCATCAATGATGGCAGGAATAGGCATTGGTGTCCTTGGCTACACTCACCACTGTGTGCCAAAGTCACCATACATTCAACTACAAACAGGACACGTGCAGAAGGTCTTTTTAAAGAATAAATAACAACAAAACTTTTTTTAGATTTGCATAGAATGGTGAGGAGTTAGAGCCAATGTCACATGCAATAAATGTGTGGGTAAATCTAAAATTCTGTGTTGTCCCCAGCACTGGAATAGAGGGTAATCTTCTAAATGAGACACCTGTTCCCATGGCAACTGTCTAGAGAGGATTTCTATCACATTCAAAAGATGTGTTCTCCCTTCCTGTTGAGGCTACAGAACAGGGAGTGAAGGGAAATCTCCCTAGAGTGTGGAGGAACAGAGAGGGTGACCGGATCATTGTGGAGGAAGAGAGCTGGCTTGTTCACAGAGTGAACCGCCATCCTGACCCCACACCTGTGACAGACAGAACGCCGGTCCAATGCCATGGCGCCTTCTGTCTGTCACAGGTATGGGGTCAGGAGGGCGGGGCTGTGTGTGACCAACGGTGCGCGGACTGCAAATGTAATGTAAGCTGATACAGTGGGCAAACCCCACTCTGTGAACAAGCCGGTTCTCTTCCTCCACAATGATCCGGTCGCCCTCTCTGTTCCTCCACACTCTAGGGAGATTTGTGTGTGACGGCGCGCAGACTGCAAATGTAATGTGAGCTGATACAGCTGGCAAACACTGCTCTGTGAACAAGCCGGCTCTCCTCCACACTATAATGATCCGGCCATCCAATCTGCATTGGTGAAACTGCACGATGGACACGGGTGAGGCTGTATTGATGGGCATGGGTGATAAAGTTGTTGTTAATATTTATTTGTGTAACTTAATTCTGCATAAAACATTTAAGTGTCATTTCATGAGAATTTTTTGAGGTCGTGTATAGGGGCGGGATTAGGGACGGGGCATGGTAGGGGTTGGGTGGGGCAACTGGTGGCGAGTAACCCTTAAGGCCTGACTAGTAGCTCAGGACTTGAAATTTTGAGCTCTGTTGTACAGGATTGTGATAAGACAGACAAACAAACACTCATACACTCATAAAAATATATATAAAACCACTGCTCTACCCTTCCCATAGTGGCATTAGCTATTAATGCTGATATTCAGGCAAATATAAGACACACATTATAACTTAAAGTGGTAGTAAACTGGGGAAAAAAAGAAAAGCTTTTTTCCTGCAAGGCAATGCCATAATGTGCTAGTTTGCACTGCATACTACCACAAAATGAATCGCTTACCTTAAAGTAAAGCCCTCCAGTGATGTGTTGTCACCGCTGACAGGGCTTCCATCTTCACCTGGTTTTCCTTCTGGGTTCACGTGTTCCAGCTTCCTGACTGGCTGAGCCGCGATGACGTCATCATGGGTATGCCGTGGGTATGCCGCGATGAGGTCATTGTGGGTATGCTGTGGGTATGCCATGGGTATGCCGTGATGATGTAATTGTGGGTATGCCGTGGGTATGCCGCGATGATGTCATCGTGGGTATGCTGTGGGTATGCCGCAATGACGTCATTGTGGGTATACCGTGGGTATGCCGTGATGATGTCATAATGGGTATGCCGCAATGACACCATCATGGGTATGCTGTTCCTTCAGGGCGCATGAGCCTGTGATGTCACCGGCGTCTACAGAAGTAAATATCTCCAAAACATTCAAGAGATATTTACAGTAACTACAGGTAAGTCTTACAGGCTTACCTGTAGGTAAAAGTTAAACAGAAGACTTTACTACCACTTTAATGTTGCTATGCATTTATTAAAAATCATTGAATGAATTATTTTTAAATGCAGAAAGTGTAACTACTTCATTTTGACCTGCTATCAGCCTCTTGCAGTTCTCTGTACAGCAGATCTCAGACTGGGAAAGGGAGTAGAAAGGGAGCCAGTCAGCTGTGTTGTAGTGGTCATGTACTAACAATAAGCATGCAATTAGGGGGAGAAAGCAGAATGACAGAGATATTAGCTCATCAGTCTGCTGCTTTTCCTTTCACTGTCCTGTCATGGGCCTGAAAGACTTGAAAGGTTTACCTAAGTAAGCTCAAAGATGTGGGCGGGCAGCATTAGCCACATTGTGCAAGCATGCACAACATACTTGCACGCTGTGCCACACTTGCCTTGGGGTGTGCTATTCTCCAGCGACGTGAGGTTTAAGCTCTCCAAATCCACTCTGTCACCCCCATGTTCTCTTGTTCTGGGTCTGGCATCTTCTTGCTTTGCCCATTTGGCAGGCACTCATGATGATATGTCTCTACATGTGCGCTTCTCACTTGGCTACATTTTCCCATAATGAGCCAGGACTGTACACTGTACTGCATGTGCACTGTGGTCAGTTAAAGGAGAAGTCCCGCCTGAGCTTTTTAGGCTGGGCTTCTCCTCCACGTCACAGGAGTGCAATTTGTTTTGCTCTCCTGTGATCCTTTTTCAGCAGAGAGCGGTCTGAAGTCCGCTCTTCTCTGACAGCAGTGCAATCAGTCGAGGCAGCGTGTCACCCCGACTTCCCAAGTTTGGATTGGCCAGCTGCCTGGACTGATGGCAGTCTCAGCATCTCAGCGAGCCACTGAGAGCCTGAGACGGCCGCTCCCCTCCCTCCACAGCTCAGCGCTCCAATGAGCGTGCAGGATCAGAGCAGGAGAGATGCTGACTGACAGGCAGCAACTCTCTGCTCAGGTTGGGGAGAGAACCGAACCATCACCGGTGTTCGGTGGCTCGGTTCTCAGTGCAGAGACGCCGGGGGACAGCTGCAGCATGGGTCTGATGATCCATCCACCTAGGTAACTATGAATCTGAAAAAAAAAAAAACATGCTTCTCTTTTAACAGATTAAAATAATACTAGCAGACAGGTAAACAAGTCTACTGGTAGAAGTTTCTTCTACCAAAAGACTCTACCTGTTGTATATTAAAGGTTTAGTTCCACTTTACCTGTAGCCAGAGCTTTTTTTCTCCGAAAATAGGGGCAGGAACTCCTCCTTTCCGAGTCACCCCTGGACCCTGCCCCCTATCCACCTCCGAGTACCGTTCCTTGATTTAAACCCTTATACACCTCCCAGTACCACCCCTTTTAGAGAATTTAGAACCAAGTATCAGTTTGTGGTGCTAAGTATTTTGTATAGAAGTTGTTAATGATAACAAGAAAGGCAGTAAAAAAGATCTAGCAACAATAAACACCTAATGACAATAGATCCACCCCAGCAACAATGGACTCCCAACAGCCAGCATCAATAGACCCTCCAGCAACATTAGACCCCTCCCTCAACAGTAGATGCTTCCCAGCAATGATTGACCACCTGCAACATAAGACCCACCCCCAGCAACAATAGAGCACCCACCAGCAACAATAGACCTCTCCAGTAACAATAGACCCTCTGCAATAATAGATCCCCCCAGCAACAATACATTCTCCAGCAGTCAGCAACAAAGTCCCCTCCCTCAACAGTAGATCCCTCCCAGCAACATTTGACCCCAGTAGCATAAGACCCACCCCCAGCAACAATAGATCCCCTACAAGCAAGAGAAGAGCTCCCCTGTAGCAACAGACACCCTTCCTCTGCAAAAATAGATCCCTTCCAGCAACAATAGATTCCCCAGCAGCCAGAATCAATAGACTCTCCAGCACACCCCAGCACCCCATGCTATTACATAAATTCAGTTCTGGAGGTGCCGGAACTACGTTCCCCCATGTTCCTGCTGAAAAAAAAGCCCTGCCTGTAGGAAAGAAAAATATATCTTCTACTCTGCTAGACAAGGTTGTGCTGTGTCACAGAGCTAAATTTCAGGACTGGGTGGACAGAAATTCACATTTTTTACCAGGTAAAATAGCTTCTTATATGTCATATTGCATCTGCGTGTAGAGCTGTTTGCCTGGAATTTCACTTTCTAGATGCTCTAGTGGAGCTGTACAGGTAAAGGACATATTCCGATTGACCTGAGAGAAGCCTTAAAATATAAATTCACCTTTCCAGAAAAAATAATAAATGCACATATCTTTTCAGAAAAAAAATGCGCATTTATTATTTTTTCCTGCAGGACCTGGAAAGCATTGCACCCTTGATCATTGGATCAGGGGTGCAATGTCGGGCTTCTGCAGACAAACCCTGCAACATTCTGCTCATACCTTCATACATGTTGTCTGTTTGAAAGCTGCAGGGCTTGTGAATGAACTACAAGAGCGCACATAAGCACCCTCACAGTTCATTCAGAACTGCAAGCCATCAGCCACAGTAGATGATGGTACTTGTATTGCTTTTATTCACAGGAAACTGTGTGAGTGAAACCCCGCATGGCTACACTCTTTTCAAAAAGTGACAGCAGGACTGGAGAGAGGATCCCCAACCAGCTGTCACACTGAGTGGGGGATTGAGGGAACTTGTGGCAGGAGTTGGAACATATAACAAGTTCCACCCTAAATACTGGTGGAAGATGAAACATGTTCTAAAAGGTGAACTTTAACTTTGGCTCCTAGTGGAGTTTATGTGCCAGAAAAGGAAAGAGCACATGAGGATTTTGGAAGTTTTTTCCCCGCTATAATGTGTATAAGCATTGCCTGAATTCTTACAAATCTCTATATTTTACACTTCCGTAAGCTAACTTTTTGATACTTCACAGGATGCCTAGAAACACCTAACTGTTCCTATGACCCCCAGTGAATAAATAAGTACTGTCAATGATTTGGTGTTCTGGTTTGGCAAAGGATGTGCAATGCTTTAAAATAATACCTGGTTCGGCATTCACTTATAGTATTTCCATGTAACAAATCACATTTACCTAGAAGTCCTTTCACCTTTTAGAGATTATTTTTTTGCTATGCAATTTAGACACTCCTACGTAAAACACATAGTTAGAAAACTTTGCATAACTACCACACCACACCTTTTGCATTAATTTCTGAAATTGTTTGTCACTGTTGCCCTGAAGTGTGTCATGTCTGTTTGATGAATTGGTTGTTATTTTAAGGAGTAGCTAAAATTGCAAGGGCATTCTATTGAGCTTCTAAATGCTAGAAGAAGCCAGGCACAATGTGCAGCATTAGTGGCAGCCTACCTGGCCTGCCAAAGGGAACTGGCTGCTGTGGGTTAGTGTGCCTTCTGCTGTGCTCTTTACTCATCTCACTCCTTATTGAATAAGCCCACATACATAATAATTCTTCTTCTACGCAAATACAAAAGCAAAAATGTACGTAAAAGGCATAGTACATTGTGTAAATTTGAATCAAAAATGGCTGACTCCAAAGGGTAAGGATGACCTTTACAAATGGGTATATCCTCAGCATAAAACTCCCAAGGGGCGTTCTACTTTAAGACTTTATTTTATTATTTTCAGACTTTTAGACAAGTACCTGCATTGTAGGCTTTCAAATGGCGCGTACACACGATCGGACATTCCGACAACAAAATCCTGGATTTATTTCAGACGGATGTTGGCTCAAACTTGTCTTGCATACACACGGTCACACAAATGTTGTTGGAAATTCCGAACATCAAGAACGCGGTGACGTACAACACATACGACGAGCCGAGAAAAATTAAGTTCAATAGCCAGTGCGGCTCTTCTGCTTGATTCCGAGCATGGGTGGAATTTTGTGAGTCGGAATTGTGTACACACAATCAGAATTTCCGACAACAGATTTTGGTTGTAGGAATATTTGAGAACCAGCTCTCAAATTTTTGTTGTCGGAAATTCCGACAACAAATGTCCGATGGAGCTTACACAAGGTCGGAATTTCTGACAACAAGCTCACATCGAACACTTGTTGTCAGAAATTCTGACCGAGTGTACGCGGCATAAGTCTAGAAGGGAGAAACGTGCCAAGTATTATGCCCCGTACACACGGTCGGATTTTCCGATGGAAAATGTCCGATCGGAGCGTGTTGTCGGAAATTCCGACCGTGTGTAAGCTCCATCGGACATTTTCCATCGGATTTTCCGACACACAAAGTTTGAGAGCAGGCTATAAAATTTTCCGACAACAAAATCCGTTGTCAGAATTTCAAATTGTGTGTACACAAATCCAACGCACAAAGTGCCACACATGCTCAGAATAAATAAAGAGATGAAAGCTATTGGCTACTGCCCTGTTTATAGTCCCGACGTACGTGCTTTACATTTAGAACGATCGGATTTTCCGACAACTTTGTGTGACCGTGTGTATGCAAGACAAGTTTGAGCCAACATCCGTCGGAAAAAATCCTAGGATTTTGTTGTCGGAATGTGCGATCAATGTCCGACCGTGTGTACGGAGCATAAGAATCTGATCTAAACTACAGGGTGGAAGTACAAGGAGAAACTGACCAAATTACATCTGAAATGCATACTGGGAAATTCAATAAGGCGCTTACAACGAAAAAAAGATACTAATAAACGTATATTGACTGGTTTGCACAAAAGTTATAGCGTCTACAAACTATGGGATATTTTAATTTATTTATTTTTATTTTTCATTTTTTACTAGTGATCAGCGACCTTATAGCTGAACTGCAATATTGCGGCGGACAGTCCGGACACTAACTGACACTTTTGATATTTTTTTGGGACTAGTGACACTAATACAGTAATCAGTGCTAAAAACAAATGCACTGTCACTGTACTAATGACACTGGCTGGCAAGGGGTACTCACTGATCAGCTCCCGCTGTTTCTAATCACAGCGGGAACAGGCTGCCTGCAGCACGCATGCGCGCCTCAAACCCGGAAGTGCACGATCATGTACTAGGTACTTGATCCTGCAGCAGAGCTGCCTTGTCATTGTATATATACGGTATAAAATCAACAACCATTTAAACATGCAGAGACTGGGGTTGATTTACTCATGTTGCAAAGAATATCCAATTACATGCAAGTAAAAGAAAAAAAATGATTTTTATTTATACATGATTGGATGATGGAAGTCAACAGAACTTCCCCTTATTCCCTAAGCTAAGAGAAAATTCCCTTGCAAGGTGAACAGCATATTTGCCTTTATTAAATGTACCAAAAATCATTTTGTTGCTAGATAAAATGTTAATTTGTATAATTTTTCATGAGAATGAAGTTATATAACTTTACAACCCAGACAACCTGTAAGCCTTCCAGCAAAACAACATATTTTCCTCCAAGTATGTTTAGCAGGTTGACAACAAGAAATTGCTTTAAGGCACGGCAGGGACACAAATGTAAACTGATCACCTTTAAAAATGGCCAAGCCCATTATTTTATGAAGATAAAAGGATAAGAGCAGTAAAGAAAGTGCCCTTGCTCACTTATCTAACTTGCCCACAGTGCATCTCCTACTCTACTGCTGCAATCATGAGCTGGAACAACCAATTGGCATCCTCTAATGTATCATCTTCCAGAGGTTTTAGCTCAACCTCTGTAGGAGGAGGAGGCTCCAGCAGGGGCACTATCAGATCATCCTCTCAATTTGGTGGTCTCCGGGCTGCCCCAAGTTCTGGATTTGGCAGTAGAAGCCTCTTGAATGCAGGCTCTAACAAAAGAGTCTCATCACTAAGCAGTTCCCGGGAGTCTAGTTCTGGTGGTGGCTTTGGTGGTGGCTTTGGTGGTGGCTTTGGTGGTGGCTTTGGCGGTGGCCTTGGTGGTGGCTTTGGTGGTGGCTCTGGAGGAGGCTCTGGAGGTGGGTATGGAGGTAGCGGAGGTGGTTTTGCTAGCTTTGGGCCTCCATCTGCAGGTATTGTAAACGTCACTGTCAACAGACAACTCCTGACTCCACTATCCATGGAAATTGATCCAAACATTTCTGTAGTCAAGAAAGAAGAAAGGGAACAGATTAAGAACTTGAACAACAAGTTTGCTTCTTTCATAGACAAGGTACAGTGTTATGTGTCCGATTCTTGTCATGCTTTTAATATACTGTATTTAAATTTCTTCTATTCAGCCTTTCACTGAAATTCAAGTTCTAAATACATCAATAAAGCTTTATTTAATGACATGATGCAAAACACAGAGGTGTCTAGTGTCAAAACAATCGGATATCAGTTTTTATTGGGCTAATGCAGTTAGTCCAATGAAATATGATCTTTTATTGGTTACTATTAGAAATTGCTTATCAGTTAGCATATTTTTGTTGACTAAAACTCTGTAATATGCTTACTTGATTTTTCAATACAAAGGACAACATATAGCGCAGCAGAGCAACAAATCGGAACTCAGCTATAAGCTTTTCTTTGTTTAGAATATTTTTATATGACCTGTGATTGCTAAACTAAAATCAATTTGCTGGCTATGGGTTACTGTACTGTGGGGTTGATTTACTAAAGGCAAAATGTCTGTTCACTTGCAAGTTAATTTTTCCTTAGCGTAATAAATGTTGTGAAAATTCACTTTGCAAAGAATACCCAATCACGTGCAAGAAAAAAAAGAACAGTATTTTTGCTTGCACATAATTGGAAGATGGAGGTCATTAGAGCTTCACCTCATTCACAAAGCTAAGGTAAAATAGCTTTCAAAAGGTATAGCCTGTTTGCCTTTAGTAAATCAACTCCATTGTGTATCGATTTTACTCATTGCAATGTCTTCCTGATGAAACCTGTTAATGTGCCATTCGTATGTCATGATGATGATGTGCACAGAACAATGGTACTGTGTCAGTCATATCAGATTCAAGACCACTGTGGTCATATGAGTGAAAGATAAATGTCGGTTGGCTGTATGAAAGTACAGCGCTCTTTGCATGTCTACATGTCTTTGAATATGTAGAAATGTCTAAATATCTGCAGTCACTGGGTGTGAAGTGTGCTTATACTAGATCACAATGATGTTCCCTGTGGCTATCAGTGTCACTGGTCTATTACTTAAATAACATGTCTAAGGCTGGGTTCACACCATCACCACATCCGTCTCACAGCAGGGGTCTGGTGCGTCCTGGTTCACGGTTTCAGGTCCGATTTCAGACCAAATTTTGGGCTGGATTTGGACCTGAAATGGACCAAAAGACTCAAAACGCACCGGCTTCATAGAGAGCCGGTCAAAATCTCCTGCTATTGCGAATTGGATATGGGGAACCCGCATCCAATTCCCAATGGTGTGAACCCAGCCTTAAGAGAGCTTGACAATAATATGATATGTTTTTCTGATGACAATTTTTTTGATAGGTGAGATTCCTGGAACAGCAGAATAAAGTGCTTGAGACCAAATGGAACCTGCTGCAACAACAGGGTGGTGGACAATCAGGCCAAAAAAGTAACATTGAACCCCTTTTTCAAGCCTATATAAACAGTCTAAAGAAACAGCTAGATAGTTTTACAAGTGATAAAGGACGTCTGGAGTCAGAGCTTCGTAATGAGCAGGATCGCGTTGAGGAATTTAAGCGCAGGTACAAACTTATGATTCAGATGCCAGTCAAAGTTATAGTACAGTAAATTAGGATAATATGCTATAAATTGTATATATACACTCTATAAACATAACATCTACAGTGATGGTAAAGTCTTGTTTTTTTTTGTTTAAAAAAAACAAACATGTTATTTATCTGTGCAGTTGGTTTAGCACAGAGCAGCCCAGATCCTCCTCTACTCGGGTCCCTCTTCGGTGCTCCTGACCCCTCCCTCCTGCCGAGTGCCCCCACAGTAAGCAGCTTGCTATGGGAGCACTTAAACCAAGCTGCAGCTCCCTGTGTCCATTGAGACACGAAGCTGCGGTTGGGCCCCACCCCCTCTCTCTCCTTATTGGCTAACTGACTTGAGCCAATAGCGCCGCTGCTGTGTTTCAGCAAATCAGGAGGGAGAGTCCCGGATGGTGGAGGCACACGTGTACATCGCTGTATAGAGATGAGGCTCAGGTAAGTATTAGTGGGGCTGAAGGGGGGCTGCTGCACACAGAAGGCTTTTTATTTTAATGCATAGAATGCATTAAGATAAAAAAAAAACCTTCTGCCTTTACAACCACTTTAATAAAAGAGTGCTGAGTGAAATGATGATGTAAAAAATCATTCATAGAAATGATGTGTATTTTATTTCTGTAAGTTCAGTAAAATGAGCTACAGACTTTGCACATTACCTTTTATTCTCGGACACACCAGTGCAAAAATGGGTTGTCTGGTTTGTCATTCACATGCCTACGTTAGTGCAGTTTGACCTTATGTGGCGCTAAACAATATCCTTATTCTTCAAAAATAATCCAAAGACATCCACTATTCAATGGACATGTAAACTATTTTTCATTTGCTGCCTCCTTTTAACATGCTCTGTCAGCTCCCAAACCTCTCCTTTCCTCCCTCACTTCCATTTGTTTGCAATGAGAAATGCATGTTAATTTTTTCCTATGTGCATTGCTCTTTCCACACTACACATCCCATAGTCCATCTCAATAGTAAGCAACATTCCCGCATACAGTGGGATGATGGAGAGCAAATGTAGCCACCCTCTAACAGGAAGTCAAATCACAGCAACATAAAAAATATACATTTGAATATTTTGAAGGAGCAAGAGCCTTTTTTGAGATAAAGTAGAACTAAAGGCAAAACTTTTCTTTTTTTTTTTTTTTTGGATCATTTTTTTTTGGGGGGGGGGGGCTACCTTCACTTCCTGTCCCATAGCTAAAACAGGAAGTGAGAGGAAATCCCTGCAAATTAAAGGGAATCCATTGGGGTCCCCTAGGTCAGAGTAGAGTCCTCATTGGAAGACTTCCCATCCATTACTGTTCTGGGGACAACCCAAAATTTGGGATTTTCTTTTACTTTCACTTTACTTTTTGATGATAATAGTAAACAGGACAAATAGAAAGGGTGAATCTCCCAAATCTGGTCAGAGTGTTTTAATCTCACACAAATCAGTCCAAAACTAAAAAAAAAAGTTTTGCAAAAGTTGTGCCTTAAGTTACAGCATATTTTAATACATATTAAATTTTTTTTTTTCAACTACAGTTTAGTGTTACTTTAAGGGCTGGGTCACACAATATAATGCTCTGTGCATTCCTGTGTGATTCACATGCAATCCAGGTGCAGTGCAATTTCAGCCCATTCGTTTAAGTGGGTTGACTGCAACAAAAATAGTGCATACGCTACTTTAAAAACGCACAGCAACCGGATCACATAGTACTACTGTACCATGTGATCTGGTACAGGCAAACACACTGCATCTGCGACCTGTGTTCTGGGTGTCGCTAAGTAAACACTGACACCAGCTGCAGATTGGAAGTGCAGTGTGTTTTGAACACGATACAGGAAACCCGTGTTCTGTGTGCATTTCCTGTATCATGTTCTCGTGTGAACTAGCACTCAAGGGTAACTTCATTTTCGTGGAAAAAAATATTGCAAATAAAAAAAAAATTATATAGCGTATACAATTGCAACACAACCCATATTGTAATATTATTAATGTAATGTTATTACAAATTATCTTTTCATCTGCAGCACTATAATTTTATGTAAAATGCAATGCAATATGGCAACCTGGAGGCATTCTGTACACAGATGGTGTATAGAACGCCCCTCAGAAATGTAATTCATTTCCTGCTTGTGTGATTGGCTCACTGATTTTCCACTAAGATACTTATACGATTTTGGGTTTGTCTGCAACAAAAATTTCAGTTTTGGTGAGGGTTAATCATGTGTAAAGGGATGCAAACCCTGCCACTTTCCTCGATATAACCCTGCAAATGCAGCAGCTGATTGATAACTATAAAGTCACTCCCATTCACATGGATACAAACAAACAGCTATTTCTTGAGATCTACAAAAGGTAAGAATCAGCAACAAAATTTGGTAAAATCTGTGCAAAGATCACCCAGGTGGGAATGTTTTTTTCTTAATGAAAGTGGAGTTACTCTTTAGGTAAATAGAAAACACCGCGCTAACCAGTAAAATGAATGAAAGCTGCTGCATACAGTTTGACAAAAACAACAAAATAGGCATATGGAAAAATGCAGCGCATGTACAAATGAATATAGGTCTTTAAAATGGTGAAACAGTCAAGAAATAACTAATTGACCACAGGTGCCTTGAAACACAAACGTCCATAGATGGATGTAAATGTCCAACCGCACAGGAGGTATAAGTACTCCAAGGGGTGGTGATGGTCTGATGGTTGTCAGAAAACACCTGGCATCATACAGCAACTTCCCAACCGAGAAACCGGGTCCCAATGGGTCATTCAGAGAAAGTGCAAAAAAGCCTCTTACCAGATCCTGTGGATTCCCATGTCAGCGACAGGGAATCGCATGCGCAGTTTGTCACAAATGACGTGGAATGGGAGCTCAGGAATCGCCAATCTCTTGGATTGTGGTCTGTATGGATCTCGGCCGGCAACCGGATGGGTCCTCACAACGAACCGTCCTTACACCGAACCGTCCCAGCATGCATCAGAAGTTTCACAAACGGTCCCCCGAAAGGAGCAGTTGGAGGGACTGGATCTCATGCGGTAAATGTGGAAACAAAAAGAATGTGCCTCCACATGGTGCAGATAAAAAAGGGTGTTTTTATTGACAAAAACGACCATACACAAATAAAAGCGTGATCACGGTGGATAAAAACAAATGGGCAACAAAGAGAGTGGTGTATGTACCCGACGCGTTTCGACCTAGGGGTCTTCAACAGGGGCCCCTGTTGAAGACCCCCTAGGTCGAAACGCGTCGGGTACATACACCACTCTCTTTGTTGCCCATTTGTTTTTATCCACCGTGATCACGCTTTTATTTGTGTATGGTCGTTTTTGTCAATAAAAACACCCTTTTTTATCTGCACCATGTGGAGGCACATTCTTTTTGTTTCCACATTTACCGCATGAGATCCAGTCCCTCCAACTGCTCCTTTCGGGGGACCGTTTGTGAAACTTCTGATGCATGCTGGGACGGTTCGGTGTGAGGACGGTTCGTTGTGAGGACCCATCCGGTTGCCGGCCGAGATCCATACAGACCACAATCCAAGAGATTGGCGATTCCTGAGCTCCCATTCCACGTCATTTGTGACAAACTGCGCATGCGATTCCCTGTCGCTGACATGGGAATCCACAGGATCTGGTAAGAGGCTTTTTTGCACTTTCTCTGAATGACCCATTGGGACCCAGTTTCTCGGTTGGGGAGTTACTCTTTAGCACTAAAAGGCAGCACTGAACAGATCAATCATCGGTGGTGCCTGGGTAAACCTAAGGCCCCTTTCACACGATCAGACCGTTCAGGTCCGCCTGTCAGTTTTGACGGTGGACCTGAACGGGTGCTCCATGTTAGTCTATAGAGCGTCGGATGTCAGCGGAGACATGTCTGCTGACATCCGACCCCATCCGATCCGCTAAAAGCAGACGGATGGCTCTACGTCCAGGTCCGTTGCTGGCGGATCGGGTGAGATCTGGCGTCCGATCCCTCCATAGGCGGCAGCGGCGCCTGACAAGCCCCTCCCCGCTCTGTGAGCAGAGAGGGACCTGTCATCCGCCGGCTCAGCGGAGATCAACGGACAGATCTCCCACTGAGCCGGTGGACCGAGGCGGGCTCTGTAGAAACGGAGTCCGCCTCGTGTGAAAGGGGCCTTAAACTACATAATTAGCTCCTACAACAGGTAACTGCCCCCCCTCCACCCACACTCAGGAAACAACAATTAATGTAAATCAGCAGATGTTCATGAAGATAGGTGATGTGTACTTGCTGAGAGGCTGCTGCATCAAAGAAAGCTGATGACCACATTTGTTTCCCAAGTACTGAAGTGATTTAAGATTTATTGAATACAAGCATTTGTTTCACAATATCAAATTTAACCTGTATTTCTTCATAGATATGAGGATGAAATTAACCTGCGATCTACAGCAGAGAATGAATTTGTAGTCCTCAAGAAGGTAATACTATACCCTGACCTTCATAGAAGTACGTGTATATTTTAGAATATCTTCTGAGCTATGGAAGGAATATAGATGCTTGCTTGGTATTAATCTTTTCCAAATTGCATGAAATTCTTTACATCTCCATGATCTCCAAGAGCTCTGAGACTTGGCCCTCAAGAAGCATCAGATGACTTGTACCTACTGTACTTTGCTATAGTTTACTGCCAAAGTCCTAATATTAGTCCTCCAGATCATGGAAATGTGAAAATAACTGGCATTTGGAATATGAAGGTAATACACCTGTGATATTTGTGAGTATTTTATTGAATTTTGTTCAGAAACTACATACAGTATACTGGGCTGTGTTCCAGTAGCCACACAGAGACTTCTTGTCCCATTCCCAGGAACAAACTCTAGGCAGTGCTCAGCCATTCACAGGAAGCCTTGTATTATATCAATAACTACAAAGCTTCCTGTGAATAGGTGAGATCGGAGATGGTAACATCATCCTCCCACCTCTCCACTTTAGCCAATAAAACGAAGTCTTGTGGTTCCAGGGCTCAGGTAATTAAAATGGGGGGGCTGGGGAGCCGGTCACTGCCAGTTGTTTTTTCACACAAAAAACACAAGGGTTTACAACCCCTTTAAGGTTTTTTACTTTAATGCATTCTCTACATTAAAGCATAGTATAAAAAAAAACTGGTTCCCCTGCAGACTCATGTCATATTGTGGTAGTATGCACATTGTGGCACAGCTCTCTCCATGGACAGCATGCTGCCACTGGAAATCAAAATTATGTGACAAGGAAGAAGAGGGCGGGTCTGAGCCGCACTGTCTCTGTCTATAGACACAGGCAGCCCAGCTCACGATCTATCCTGCACGAGTGCCCCCCATAGAAAGTGACTTTCTATGGGGGCACTTGCTGAAGAGAAGGAGCCAGGAGTGCTGGCAGGGGACACCAGAAGAAGCAGATTTGAGCTGCTCTATGCAAAAACACTGCACAGAACAGGTAAGTATGACATATTTATTATTTTATTAAAAACAAAATTAAAGCTTTACAATCATTTTAAGTATTGAAAGGTCTGTATTTCCTTTTCATGTTACCATTAATTCATTTGACAATTTTTTTCTTTTCAAGGATGTGGACATAGCTTATTTAAACAAAGTGGAACTTGAGGCCAAATTGAATGCACTCAATGATGAAATTGCCTTCCTAAGAGCGCTTTACGAACAGGTAACAGATAATCAGTAATGAACATTTTCTGTGGTTCTGTAGTCTGTGATTGTTTGTAGAGCTGACTTTTGAAACTTTAGCATAAATCCAATAAAGTGGAATTAAACCTGTTTTTTAATTGAATAGAATGGAGATGTGTCAGTAATAATAAAAAAAGACCCTTTAGTAATTCCCTGCAACATTTTCTATTTTTGATTAAGCACCAGTAGGAGAATGCATAAATGCATTAAGATAAAAAGAATTCTGACTTTACAACCACTGAGTAAAAAAAAAAAACTTTTGTGTCTAGAAACTGCTAAGACCATTAAATATAACATTTTTTTCTTCTAACTCCATTGCTTGCAATAGCAAAGCAGTTACAATATAGTCTTGGACCCTCTGTACCCACCATCTCATGCTGATAATATACCTTACCTACAACTTACATATGCCATAAAAAGAATGACGAAAAGAACATCAATGAATCATGGCAAACCAATTTTGCTTTATTCCTGATCTAGACCTCCTAGCACATCCACAACTAGTGTCTAATTTTCACCATATTTTAGTTTCTCTCTTTATAATTTGTATTTCCCCTCTCTTTATGTAGTAAAATCAAATCAGTCATTTTAGGATGTTTGCAAATTTGAAACTGTAACACTTTCACGCGTTTTTCTTCTCTCTCCTGTTGTGTCTCTTATCTTTCATGTTCCTTACTAAAGGCAGTGAAATAACTGGATCTTTGTTGAAATTATAGGAACTGAATGAACTTAAACAACAAGTGTCTGACACCTCCGTCATCCTCTCTATGGACAACAACAGAGCTCTCAACTTAGATGACATTATTGCTGAAGTCAAGGAACAATACGAGGAACTTGCCAACAAGAGCAGAGCTGAGGCAGAGGATGCTTACAAAAACAAGGTAAGGACTGATCCTACAATGCATTAAAAAGATAGATTCCAGTGAGATTCAATTAATTGCTTAATATTTGTTCCTATATATATATAGCATCCATGTAACACACATGCCAACACAAAGGTTACGTTTGCTCAAAGGCTAAAAGTATGTTCTGAAGGTTAAAAGTATGTTCTGGTGTGTAAAACATCAAGAGTAATCCTCTAACACTCTAATCCTTTAATACTGGACCTGAGCATAAAGCTCTATGAAATAATTGTTCTTTGTTTCAAATCAATTGCAGTAAAACCTTGGTTTGAGAGTAACTTGGTTTGAGAGCGTTTTGCAAGACAAGCAACATTTTTAAATACATTTTGACTTGATATACAAGCGATGTCTTGATATAAGAGTAGCGTCATGTCACAACTAAGTATAAAAGAGAAGAGAGACACCTCTAAGTGTAGCAATATGGTTACATTTAATGAAGGTACAACATTTAGCAACATATTGCTACACTTAGAGATGCCTCCCTTCTTTTTAATACTCTGTAGCTCCTGCTGGATTTTGCTTCTATGCCCTTGTGGAGGCTTCCATTTGTGGATAGACATTTTATGGTTACACAACCTGGTCACATTGCTATAATCTTCTTATATGGACTATAAACTGAAGGACCTATGAATAAATATTTGTGAAATGAATCATTTGGGTTTCCATTATTTCTTATGGGGACATTTGCTTTGATATATGAGTGCTTTGGATTACAAGCATGTTTCTGGAACGAATTATGCTCGCAATCCAAGGTTTTACTGTAATATAAATACAATTGTCAATAAATAAGGTAATTTGCTTAGACTCAATTGAGATTCTTAGGCTATGAAAGCATAACCCAGGCTCCAGTGCTGGAAGGCAGGAGTGCTAACCAAAAAGGCAGTACAATAACAGATCCCACACTAATTACTGTATTTTTATATATTTATATTGTATATAACTATAGTTATTTGTGTTTCCATCAACAGGTCCAGCAGCTGCAGGGTGTTGCAGGGCAACAAGGAGATGAGCTTAAAAACCAGAAGAATGAGATTTCCCAACTTAATAGAGCTATCCAGAAACTTAAAGCTGAAATTGAGAATGTTAGGAAACAGGTAAAAATATTCTTCCTGAAATGCACTCAGAAAAAAAAAATCCTATTACATTTACTGGTCAGTGGTCACCAAATGTTACCTAAATCAGAGGAGTATTTCTGTTATGAGCATGTGTGTACAGTAGGTAATAAATATACATGCCAGGAGTCTCCAGATTCTTTTATGCTGAGGCTTTGACCACACATAAGCAGACTCTAGTTGTTTCTTGGGATGGCACTGTGGAAAAATGTGTGCTATCTACTTTCATCAGGAATCCAAGACTGTTATAGGTTAAAACTGAAAAGTTATACTGTATATATCTTTTTGGTTAAAGAAATAACCGTGTTTTAAATTTTTCCCTAAGAAGATTGAACATTTAAACATATTGGTGATTGGATGAGGTTTAATTCCCAAATATTATTGAATGAGTAGTACTTTTTCATATAATTGTTTATTCATAGGAGTGTTTAATGCTTCAGCGTCGATAATAAAGGTATTTCAAAAGTCAATTATTAAAATCTAAATCTCAAAAATAAACTTTATTTTTATGGACTTTCCCAGATAAAATAGTTTATTTTTAGTGGTCTTTGGTTAAAAACAATTATACTTTGCTTGTTTATTAGGCAAAAATACAAGCAAATCTGGAACTTACAATTGCTATGTATGTTTTTAATATATCTGAGTAGGTTATCTGCTTTGCATTTTGCATATTTTTAGATTGCAGCTCTGGAAGTCTCTGTTGCTGAAGCTGAGCAAAGAGGAGAAAATGCTCTAAATGATGCTCGTGGTAAATTGGCAGAACTAGAGGCTGCTATGCAGAGGCTGAAACAGGACATGTCTCGCCAATTAAGAGATTATCAGGAACTCATGAATGTGAAATTGTCCTTGGATATTGAGATCGCAACCTACAGAAAACTGCTAGAAGGAGAAGAAAGCAGGTAAGTTGGATTTAAACTTGGATCTTAAGTTCATTCTAAATTTGTTTGGTTGCAAATTATTCTCTTTAAAATAAGTCATCAGACATGAATATATTTATTTACCTTTCTTACAAGTTTACGATTACCTTATTCAGCTAAAAAAAGGTTCCAAGCTCTCAGTAAGGATTGAATCAATGTTTCCTTGTTAGAAAAATCATGATGTATGTATTACAATAAATGTCAGTTTCCTCATTGCAGACTATATTTGAAGAAGCTTCATTGAGCGTGGAAAGGGTTGTCAATACAGTACTAGGAGAAATTCTAACCTTTTACCTACAATACATATAAAGCTATTTGGAACGTTATCACTTTGTTGGGTTGATTTACCAAAACTGGAGAGTGCAAAATCTGGTTCAGCTGTGCATGGTAGCCATTCAGCTTCTAACCTCAGCTTGTCCAATAAAGCTTTGACAAAAAAAAAACCTGAAGCTGATTTTTATGCAGAGCTGCACCAGATTTTGCACTCTCCAGTTTCAGTAAATCAACCCCTGTGTTCTTTCTTCCAAAAATAGGTACATTTGACAATTGCTGTATGCAAGCAGCATAGTGATTATAACTGTAGATTTATAAATTATTCCTTTCCTAAAGTAGGCAGATGAAGATAGAGGAGGTAGAGTTTGTTTGACATTGGTTCACAAAGAATGTCTATGCATAACAAACCCCCACCTGTGTTATCTTTATCTCAAAATAGGTAACGAGCGTATACAGTATAAGAGATGTAAAGACTGCCCAAATCGTGCAACTAAACTATTGTATTCATCATCTAACTCTGCATTGTTGGCCTCTGGCCTTCTTCACAATTAATTGTTTTAAAAAACTAACTTTTCTTTAAAACGTTCACTGCAATGGATTTTCAGTCAATGTCACGTAAAATATATAATTTAGACAGAATGTGATAGAATTTAGAGTTCTAATTCACTCTATGTCCATGTCTATGGTTTATTCAATTGCTTTATCTTTTTCTTTTTTTTTTTCCAACAGAATTTCAGGGGAAATTAGCAACCAAGTGAATGTTTGTAAGTATCTTTATAATATGGCAAATTTTATATAAATATCAAGTCACTACATCAAAACTACCATACTTACACTTCAGACCCTGTCCATCCAGATCCCAAAGTTTATTTTACTGCGTTATATATTACTATAATTTCTTACTATGAAAGCTAACTTCTCTTCAGCACTGAAAAATCCATGATGGATGCAGTCATGCCTTTTGATTATAGTAGGGGACTCTTCACTATTTGGCTGTAGAGATGAAATCCATTGGCAACTGTTTGCCTTGGCTTTAGGACAAATATAATATACCGTATTTATCGGCGTATAACACGCACCGGCGTATAACACGCACCCCAATTTAGGAGGGAATTTTAAGGAAAAAAAACTTTTAGGAGGGAAGTTGAAGGGAAAAAAACTTACATTTAAATGCTCTTCATTGCAGCCTTGTCAGTGCAGCCTTGTCAGTGCAGCCTTCCCCAGTGCAGCCTTGTTAGTGCAGCCTTGTCAGTGCAGCCTTCCCCAGTGCAGCCTTGTCAGTGCAGCCTTCCCCTGTGCAGCCTTCCCCTGTGCAGCCTTCCCCTGTGCAGCCTTGCCCCAGTGCAGCCTGGGATCCCCTGTCCCTGCTTCCAGGGCTTCAAGGCCGATCCCGAGCTGTCCAAATGTCAAAATCGCGGTTCGCGATTTGAAAATGGCGCCGCCGGCGCCGAAGTACACAGAGCCGGTCCTCGGCTCTTTCCGGCGGCTCTCGTTTACTTTCGGCTCCACTCGTAGTCCCGAGCGGAGCTATCCGAGTAGGTTCGGATAGCTCCGCTCGGGACTACGAGTGGAGCCGAAAGTAAACGAGAGCCGCCGGAAAGAGCCAGTCCTCGGCTCTTTCCGGCGGCTCTCGTTTAATTTCGGCTCCACTCGTAGTCCCGAGCGGAGCTATCCGAGTAGGTTCGGATAGCTCCGCTCGGGACTACGAGTGGAGCCGAAAGTAAACGAGAGCCGCCGGAAAGAGCCAGTCCTCGGCTCTTTCCGGCGGCTCTCGTTTAATTTCGGCTCCACTCGTAGTCCCGAGCGGAGCTATCCGAGTAGGTTCGGATAGCTCCGCTCGGGACTACGAGTGGAGCCGAAAGTAAACGAGAGCCGCCGGAAAGAGCCGAGGACCGGCTCTGTGTACTTCGGCGCCGGCGGCGCCATTTTCAAATCGCGGTCCGCGATTTTGACATTTTGACAGCTCGGCATCTGCGGGGATCGGCGTATAACACGCACCTGCGACTTTCCCCTGATTTTAAGGGGAAAAAAGTGCGTGTTATACGCCGATAAATACGGTAATTAGCTGCAACAATGGATAGGCACATAATTTCTTTTTCTGAAGCCCTGGACAAAAAATAAAACATATTTTCTTACCCACAGCTAAATATGTATTTGATGGAATGTAAAGTTTCAAACATGAGTAATAAAACACAAACACTGCAAATTCAGACTTTCCATGGGAGTAGCTTGATGCTATTTGAATTGGATGTTGAAAATGGGCATGGGTAACTGTACTGTAATTTTATCGGGGTGGGTGGGATAGAACTGGAATTGCCATAACTATAGAATGTATATTTTTCCCAACACTTAGACCCCTTTCACACTGAGGTGCTTTTCAGGCACTTTCGCGCTAAAAATAGCACCTGAAAAGTGCTCTAAAAGCATTCATCTCAATGGATGCTGGCGGGGGCGTTGAGAAAATTCTTGCAAGCAGCATTTTTGGAGCATGTTTAGAGCGCTGTAAAAAGTGCCTCAAAAACGCCCATCTCCATTGAAATGAATGGAAAGCGATTTAACCACCTCAATACAGGGCACTTTCACCCCCTTCCTGCCCAGGCCATTTTTCAGCTTTCAGCGCTGTAACACTTTGAATGACAATTGCGCAGTCATGCCACACTGTACCCATATGACATTTTCATCATTTTCTTCACACAAATAGAGCTTTCATTTGGTGGTATTTAATCACTGCTGGGTTTTTTATTTTTTACTAAAAGAAAGGACTGAAAATTTAGACATTTCTGTCAGTAAATTTAGTAAATAAGTAATTTATCTCCTTCACTGATGTGCGCTGAGGCTGCACTGATGGGCACTGATAGGCTGCACTGATGGGCACTGATAGGCTGCACTGATAAAGTGGTACTTATGGGCACTGATGAGGCGGCACTTATGGGCAGTTATAGGGGGCACTGATGAGCACTGATAGGCGGCACTGATGGGTGGCACTGGTTGGCACTGATAGGTGGCACTGATGGGCACTGATAGGCGACACTGATGGGCAGTGATAGGCAGCAAGGATAAGCGGGACTGATGGGCAGCATTGATGGGCAGCACTGATGGGCATTGATGGGGGGCACTGATGGGCACTGAAAGCCAGCACTGATTGGCACCACTAATGGGCACTGATTGCTGGCACTGGTGGGCACTGATTTCTGGCACTGGTGCCGCTTTATTGTATTCAGGGCACTAATGATCAGTGCCCTGATTACCTGTCTTGCTGTCCCCTGTGAGGAGATGCCGCTGATCTGCTTTCCTCGCCACACACACTGTCAGTGTGAGGCGATGAGAGCTGGTTACCGGCACTTCCGTGTTTACATGGGACCGGCTGTGTTTGGACACAGCCGATCACATGGTTAAAGAGCCGTGTCATTGGCTCTTTACAGCAACACGGCACGGCATGACTGGAGTGCAGTGTAGGATGCTGGGATATCAGGAAATCCTGTTAAGAGGCGAAGAGGAGAGAGAGAAGACAACATGGAGACAGAAAACCAGCAGGGAATGAAGGCCAGAGCACAGGTTGTTGACAGACCGGCAAGAACCTCTGCCTTTGAACCAGAGGAGTTTATACATTCCCTGCGGACCCATCCAGAAATGTGGGATCTCCAAAAAACCGGATAATGCAAACCAAAATCGCAAAAACAACACATAGAATAAAATTGCTTCAAATCATATACAAAATTAGAGTGTCCTTCCACGAAAGCAAAAATTCAGTAAAAGTGAGTGCAAGGGTGCGGGTATAGGATTAATCCCAATCCCCTAATCCCAATCCCCTAGTATAGGATTAATCCCAAACCCCTAAACCCAATCCCCTAGTCCCAATCCCTAGTCACAATCCCCTAACCTTAACCCTAGTCCCAATTCCCTCATCCCAATCCCCTAATCAGAATCACTAGTCCCAATCCCTTAACCCTAACCCTAATCCCGATCCCATAATCCCAATTTTTTAAAATCATGTGGTACATATTGTTATGCGACTTTGCCGTCCAAAGTTGCAGGACACGTCGAACATGTGTGAAAAGGGCAGACCAAACAAACAACATAAATCAATATATTCATTTACTTTGCAATGCTCATCTGGGTGTAATTTCGGAACTTTTCAGGGTGCACTCTCAAGTCCTGATAAAGCAACACAAATTGTCCACTTGAGCGCTTGTAGGATGGGTTGAACCCATAAGCGATATCGTTGCCTCTATATTTTCCCAATATAGTAGCACAAACAGCAACATCAGCTCAGCAAACTCCATCTTCTCTCTCTTCCCTCTTCTCTCTTTTCCCTCTCTTCCTTCCATGAAATACAAGGAAATGCACAGGAAGTGATGTGGGGGGGGGGGGGGGGTGTTGTTAGCTAATGCCAACACTTCTACAGTGCTTCAAAAACACCTTAAAAAACAGGCAAAAGCGCAACAAAAGCTAGGAGTTTTTAAGGCATTTTTGAAGCGCCTTAGTGAGAAGACGTCCACTTCACATAAGCTAATGTTAAAGATTAAGCTCAATATTCCTAGACTGTATCTGTTAACAATGTATGTACTTTTGTTCTGCAGCTGTTGTAAGCGGTGTTAATTCCTCAGCCAGTGGTGGTTCTGGCTTTGGTGGTGGCTCTGGCTTTGGTGGTGGCTCTGGTTTTGGTGGTGGCTCTGGTTTTGGTGGTGGCTCTGGCTTTGGTTCTGGCTATGGAGGCAGCATCTCAAGTTCATCGGGCGCCATCACCAATGCTGCAAGACCAAAACGACCAGCAGTGAAGATCATCTCAACAACTGAAAGCCTTAAAAGTTTCCATGCTACCTCATAAAATTATCTGATGGTCTATGAAAGTCTCTTGGCGATCACTGTGATGTTCAAATCACTCTGTGTTTGGACAAAACTTCTTGAGATCTTCTCCACCATCCACATTTTGCAAGTGGAGGTGGTTGGTTTAGGAATTCTAATTGTGTTAAAATGAGATGCTAATGCACACTGCCTTGTCTTTAATGAAACAATTAAAATAAATCATTCATATACAACATTTCCAAGATTTACTGGGTGTTCTCTAGAATAGTACTGTATTACTTTTTGGCACTTATAAAAATAAAACATAAATAGAGAATTAGTACCACTCTTTTTTAGTTAAAGGTATACACTTTATTACACTTATTTACTTTATCAAAAGATAAAACTACAGTTGACTTTGAAAATAAAACAGTGTCTTTGGCAAGCTCCATACCCAATGTGTTCTCTTTCTGTGCAAAAAGCACACTGTTAGATAAAATATTGACATCCCCAATGGCCTTCTTTAACATTTTGTGCAATAAATTGCTACTAAATAGATATATCCAAATATCCATGAGTCAGAAGTATACCTTACACTGCAGCCCACAGCCTTTGCATAACATTGTGTCATAGAATGACACTTCAATCTCATAGAGATCAATCTGCATATGAGGAGCCAGGTCATTCATTTTGTAAAGTAATCATTTAACTATTCAGAGTTTGTTCAAACTCACACGCTCTCATGTTGAAGAAAGGTTCTGTTTGGGAAGAAGGTGGATTTAGTGTCACCTTATGCAGGGCCGTCTTTAATATTGATTGGACCCTGGGCAAACATTTTTTTGGGCCCCCCCCCATGCAATTTCACTCTCCACCTGCTCTGAGTCTACAATAAATAGCAGCTAGACTCAAAATGAGTTTACTGAATCAGATCAGTCAGCGATTGCGATTGGTTGCCAGAGATTACAGTGTATCATTACCACTCACTGACTGGCTGCTAGAGGTTACAGCACACATTATGACTCACTTATTATTTGCTAGAGGTTACAGCACATGACTTCTGCTTGTTGATTGGTTGCTAGAGATTACTATGCATCAATACTGCTCACTGATTGGTTGCTAGATGTTACTGAACATCATTACCACTCACCAATTGGTTTCTAGAGGTTACTGCACATTATTACTGCTTACTGATTAGTTACTAGAGGTTACTGCATATCCTTACCACTCAATGATTGGTTGCAAGAGGTTAGTGCACATCATTACTGCTCACTGATTGGTTGCTAAAGGTTACAGCACATTATCTCCTCACTGCCTGCGCACCATGGACTGGGAGGTGAGGGGACCCATTAATAGACATAAAACTCCTAGGGATTCTAGGACTTCTGGGATCAGTGGCAATGCTGGGGGTGGGGGTGTGTGATCATCAGTGGCAATGCTGGGGGGTTGATAGGATCAGTGGCAGTGGTGGGAGATGGGATTAGTTAGGAGGCACTACACTGTGGCTAATTCTGAATCATGTAGAGCAAAGCTGGACATCTTTGGCAAGTATATAGTGGGAAATTCTACACTGACCACCAATGAAAGGGGGAATTTACAATGACCACCAATATGAGGGGGGATTTACACTGACCACCAATGTGAGGGGTAGGGATGAGCTTCGTGTTCGAGTCGAACCCATGTTCGACTCGAACATCGTGTGTTCGGCCGTTCGCTGAATTACGAAAGATATGGGCCATTCGTGCCAAATTCGAATGGGCATCATGGCCCATAATTCACTGCAGCATTGCAGTGCATTGCTGGCTGATGATTGGCCAAGCATGCACTATGAACCACATGCTTGGCCAATCACAGCGCCGTCTGTGCAGAGAGCCGTAATTGGCCAAAGCCAGGGTGGCTTTGGCCAATTATGGCTCAGGGGGTTTAGTACACGCCCCACACTATATAAGGCCGCCTGCACGGCGACCCTGTGTAATGTGTTCCGGCATTGAGAGAGAGATAGATAGACAGAGAGACAGTGTCATTTGATTTAAGTTAGATAGAGTAGGCAGGCGAGTCAGTTAGCTGCACTTACAGTGTATTGTGTATATATATATATACATCCTAGGTGTTGTATGTATATATATATATATATATATATATATATATATATATATTTTTATACACACTGTATTCAGTTTAGCTAGATCCGTTCCTGTTATTCTCTTCCTACTACTGACAGGCAGGCAGGTGTTTTTACAGTATTTACAGCTACCTGAAGAAAATTGCTTGTGTTCTTCGGATCCTATTAGTCCTATTAGCTACAGTATTTACAGTTAGTGTAGTGCGTCCTCTGCACAGTGTGCACCTAAAGCTACCTGAAGAAAATTAGTGGTGTTTTTCTGATCCTATTAGTACAGTACCGCAGGCAGCTGCAGTATTTACAAGTTAGTGTAGTGCATCCTCTGCACAGTGTGCACCTAAAACTACCTGAGGAAAATTAGTGGTGTTCTTCTGATCCTATTAGTACAGTACCGCAGGCAGCTGTAGTATTTACAAGTTAGTGTAGTGCGTTCTCTGCACAGTGTGCACCTAAAGCTAAATGAAGAAAATTAGTGGTGTTCTTCTGATCCTATTAGTACAGTACCGCAGGCAGCTGCAGTATTTACAAGTTAGTGTTTTGTGTCCTCTGCACAATGTGCACCTAAAGCTACCTGAAGAAAATTAGTGGTGTTCTTCTGATCCTATTAGTACAGTAACGCAGGCAGCTGCAGTATTTACAAGTTAGTGTAGTGCGTCCTCTGCACAGTGTGCACCTAAAGCTACCTGGAGAAAACTAGTGGTGTTCTTCTGATCCTATTAATATCACAGGTAGGCAGCTACAGTATTTACAGTTAGAGTAGTGCGTCCTCTGCACAGTGTGCACCTAAAGCTACCTGAATAAAATTGGTGGAGTTCTTCTGATTCTATATTAATACCACAAGCAGGCAGCTACAATATTTACAGTTAGTGTACTGTGTCCTCTGCATAGTGTGCACCTAAAGCTACCTGAATAAAATTGGTGGTGTTCCTCTGATCTTATTAATACCACAGGCAGGCAGCTACAGTATTTACAGTTAGTGTACTGCGTCCTCTTCACAGTGTGCACCTAAAGCTACCTGAAGAAAATTGCTTTTGTTCTGCTCCTATTAATACCACAGGCAGGCAGCTACAGTATTTAAAGTTATTGTACTGTGCCCTCTACACAATGTGCACCTAAAGCTACCTGAATAAAATTGGTGGTGTTCTTCTGATCCTATATTAATACCACAGGCAGGCAGCTACAGTATTTACAGTTATTAGGGCGTACACACGGTCGGACTTTGTTCGGACATTCTGACAACAAAATCCATGGATTTTTTCCGACGGATGTTGGCTCAAACTTGTCTTGCATACACACGGTCACACAAAGTTGTCGGAAAATCCGATCGTTCTGAACGCGGTGACGTAAAACACGTACGTCGGGACTATAAATGGGGCAGTGGCCAATAGCTTTCATCTCTTTATTTATTCTGAGCATGCGTGGCACTTTGTCCGTCGGATTTGTGTACACATGATCGGAATTTCCGACAACGGATTTTGTTGTCGGAAAATTTTATCTCCTGCTCTCCAACTTTGTGTGTCGGAAAATCCAATGGAAATGTCCGATGGAGCCCACACACGGTTGGAATTTCCGACAACACGCTCCGATCGGACATTTTCCATCGGAAAATCTGACCGTGTGTACGGGGCATTAGTGTACTGTGTCCTCTGCACAGTAAAGCTACCTGAATAAAATTTCTGTTGTTCTGCTCCTATTAATACCACAGGCAGGCAGCTACAGTATTTACAGTTAGTGTACTGTGTCCTCTGCACAGTGTGCACCTAAAGCTACCTGAATAAAATTGGTGGTGTTCTTCTGATCCTATATTAATACCACAGGCAGGCAACTACAGTATTTACAGTTAGTGTACTGTGTCCTCTGCACAGTGTGCACCTAAAGCTACCTGAAGACAATTGCTGTTGTTCTGCTCCTATTAATACCACAGCCACACAGCTACAGTATTTACAGTTAGTGTACTGTGTCCTCTGCACAGTGTGCACCTAAATCTACCTAATAGAATTGGTGGTATTCTTCTGATCCTATATTAATATCACAGGCAGGCAGCTACAGTATTTACAGTTAGTGTACTGTGTCCTCTGCACAGTGTGCACCTAAAGCTACCTGAATAAAATTGGTGGTGTTCTTCTTATCCTATATTAATACCACAGGCAGGCAGCTACAGTATTTACAGTTAATGTACTGTATCCTCTGCATAGTGTGCACCTAAAGCTACCTGAATAAAATTGGTGGTGTTCTTCTGATCCTATATTAATACCACAGGCAGGCAGCTACAATATTTACAGTTAGTGTACTGCGTCCTCTGCACAGTGTGCACCTAAAGCTACCTGAATAAAATTGGTGGTGTTCTTCTTATCCTATATTAATACCACAGGCAGGCAGCTACAGTATTTACAGTTAGTGTACTGTGTCCTCTGCATAGTGTGCACCTAAAGTTACCTGAATAAAATTGGTGGTGTTCTTCTGATCCTATATTAATACCACAGGCAGGCAGCTACAATATTTACAGTTAGTGTACTGTGTCCTCTGCATAGTGTGCACCTAAAGCTACCTGAATAAAATTGGTGGCGTTCCTCTGATCTTATTAACCGCCCTGGCGGTATTCCCGAGTCTGGCTCGGGTTGGATTTTTTCTACCAAAAGCGGTATCCCCGAGCCAGACTCGGGCTTGCATCGCAGGATCCAGGAAGAGCATACTTACCTTGTCCCCTGGATCCTGCGATGTCTCCCCGCTGTGATCGGCGAGCCGCTGTGTCTCGCTCGATTCACAGTGCCGAGCTCCGTTCCCTGCGAGCGGTGCGACGCACGGGGACGGAGTTCGGCGGTAAATTCAAATAGTGAAACACACAGTATAGATACAGCATACTGTAATCTTACAGATTACAGTACTGTATCAAATAACTACACATCCCCTTTGTCCCTAGTGGTTTGCCCAGTGTCCTGCATGCAGTTTTATATATATAAAACTGTTCTTTCTGCCAGGAAACTGGAGATTGCCCATAGCAACCAAAACTGTCTCTTTACATCAAAAGTGGTTTTAGAGCAGCTAGAAAAAAGCGATAATAAATTAGAATCACTCGCAGAATTGAGCGATAGTGATTTGTGGGGAGATCCGTCATCAAACACTAAAAGTAATAAAAGCCAAAATTCTGCAACTGAGCAAATTTCAGTGTTTTTGATTTGATTACATTATTATATAATTTTTATTATTATTATATTATTATTTGTTATAATTATTTATAGTTATTTGTTATATTATAATTTTTTATTTAGTTTTTCAAACTTTATCATACCCGGGATGTCTACTAGACTCTTGTTTGGACAGATTTAAGTGAACTATTCCTAAGAATTACAGTCCTACAATATAAAACGCCAAATTTCTGTGCAAAATAATTGTACCGCTTTCAGCACCTAAAATCAGAAATAATCATACCGCCAGGGAGGTTAATACCACAGGCAGGCAGCTACAGTATTTACAGTTAGTGTACTGCGTCCTCTTCACAGTGTGCACCTAAAGCTACCTGAAGAAAATTGCTTTTGTTCTGCTTCTATTAATACCACAGGCAGGCAGCTACAGCATTTACAGTTAGTGTACTGTGTCCTCTGCACAATGTGCACCTAAAGCTACCTGAATAAAATTGGTGATGTTCTTCTGATCCTATATTAATACCACAGGCAGGCAGCTACAGTATTTACAGTTAGTGTACTGTGTCCTCTGCACAGTGTGCACCTAAAGCTACCTGAATAAAATTTCTGTTGTTCTGCTCCTATTAATACCACAGGCAGGCAGCTACAGTATTTACAGTTAGTGTACTGTGTCCTCTGCACAGTGTGCACCTAAAGCTACCTGAATTAAATTGGTGGTGTTCTTCTGATCCTATATTAATACCACAGGCAGGCAGCTACAGTATTTAAAGTTAGTGTACTGTGTCCTCTGCATAGTGTGCACCTAAAGCTACCTGAATAAAATTGGTGGTGTTCCTCTGATCCTATTAATACCACAGGCAGGCAGCTACAGTATTTACAGTTAGTGTACTATGTCCTCTGCACAGTGTGCACCTAAAGCTACCTGAAGAAAATTGCTGTTGTTCTGCTCCTATTAATACCACAGGCAGGCAGCTACAGTATTTACAGTTAGTGTACTGTGTTCTCTGCACAGTGTGCACCTAAAGCTACCTGAATAAAATTGGTGGTGTTCTTCTGATCCTATATTAATATCACAGGCAGGCAGCTACAGTATTTACAGTTAGTGTACTGCGTCCTCTGCACAGTGTGCACCTAAAGCTACCTGAATAAAATTGGTGGTGTTCTTCTTATCCTATATTAATACCACAGGCAGGCAGCTACAGTATTTACAGTTAGTGTACTGCGTCCTCTGCACAGTGTGCACCTAAAGTTACCTGAAGAAAATTGCTGTTGTTCTGCTCCTATTAATACCACAGGCAGGCAGCTACAGTATTTACAGTTAGTGTACTGTGTCCTCTGCACAGTGTGCACCTAAAGCTACCTGAATAAAATTGCTGTTGTTCTGCTCCTATTAATACCACAGGCAGGCAGCTACAGTATTTACAGTTAATGTACTGTGTCCTCTGCACAGTGTGCACCTAAAGCTACCTGAATAAAATTGGTGGTGTTCTTCTGATCCTATGTTAATACCACAGGCAGGCATCTACAGTGTCTACAGTTAGTGTACTGTGTCCTCTGCACAGTGTGCACCTAATGCTACCTGAAGAAAATTGCTGTTGTTCTGCTCCTATTAATACCACAGGCGGGCAGCTACAGTATTTACAGTTAGTGTACTGTGTCCTCTGCACAGTGTGCACCTAAAGCTACCTGAGTAAAATTGGTGGTGTTCTTCTGATCCTATATTAATACCACAGGCAGGCAGCTACAGTATTTACAGTTAGTGTACCGTGTCCTCTGCACAGTGTGCACCTAATGCTACCTGAAGACAATTGCTGTTGTTCTGCTCCTATTAAAACCACAGGCAGGCAGTTACAGTATTTACAGTTAGTGCACTGCGTCCTCTGCACAGTGTGCAAATAAAGCTACCTGAATAAAATTGGTGGTGTTCTTCTGATCCTATATTAATACCACAGGCAGGCAGCTACAGTATTTACAGTTAGTGTATAGTGTCCTCTGCACAGTGTGCACCTAAAGCTACCTGAATAAAATTGGTGGTGTTCTTCTGATTCTATAATAATACCAGAGGCAGACAGCTACAGTATTTACAGTAATTGTACTGTGTCCTCTGCATAGTGTGCACCTAAAGCTACCTGAATAAAATTGGTGGTGTTCTTCTGATCCTATTATATACCACAGGCAGGCAGCTACAGTGTCTACAGTTAGTGTACTGCGTCCTCTGCACAGTGTGCACCTAAAGCTGCCTAAAGAAAATTGCTGTTGTTCTGCTCCTATTAATACCACAGGCAGGCAGCTACAGTATTTACAGTTAGTGTACTGTGTCCTCTGCACAGTATGCACCTAAAGCTACCTGAATAAAATGGGTTTATATTGGTATATAGATACATCCCAGCTTTGTGCAGCTACATCTCACTGCAGGCCATTAGTATGTCTGGAAGGCCAACAAGGAGAGACAGACAGTCACAAGCCAATAAAAGAGGGCAAACAGGCTCTGTGTCTAGAGGCAACAGTGCTGGTCGTGGAGATGGTGCATCCTCATCAGCACGTGGCCGTGGGACACGCTTGCCATTTTTTTCAGCAGCTGGCCATGTTGAGCCGCAATATGCGGAAGACTTGGTAGAGTGGATGACCAAGCCGTCCTCATCCTCCTCATCCTCTCTCACCCAGGCTCAGGGTACTTTGTCCTGCAAAGAAGCTGCCAACTTGGTCTCTTCCCTTGGCTCAATGGCATCAGTCACTCCTTCCCTAGCCCCACCATGTCCTCCTGAGGAGTCCCCCGAACTGTTTGACCACAGTCTTGGGTACATGCTCCAGGAGGATGCCCAGCGTTTTGAATGCTCCGATAAAGGTACCCAGCTAGAGGAAGGCAGTAACGTGAGCCCAGAGAGAGGGGGTGCTCAAGAAGGACAGCAATCTGGCAGTCATGTTCCCCCAGCTGCAGCATACTGCCAGCTTTGCTCCAGTGAGGAGGAGGGAGGGGATGATGAGGTCACTGACTCCACGTGGGTGACTGATAGGAGAGAGGAGGAGGAGGAGGCACATCACCAAAGAGGCAGGATGCCCTCCAGGGGCCAGCTTAAGGGCAGTACACCGACTGCATCACACCGCAGACCTCCGCATGTGCAGGGCGCTGCTGTCTCTGCGCGTTATTCCAAAAGTTCTTTGGTGTCGGCCTTTTTGAGACGAGTGCATCAGATCCCACCGCTGCTATTTGCAACATATGTCTTAAGCGTATCTCGTGTGGCCAAAACATCTCCCGCTTGGGCACCACATGCTTGACCAGACATATGTTGACCTGCCATGCAGTTCGTTGGCAAGCGTACCTAAAAGACCCACATCAAAGAACAAAGAGGACCTCTCCTTGCTCCTCATCAGCTGGGATCTCCAACCCCACTATACCTTCAGTCCTCTCTGAGACCTGCAATGAGAGGAATGAAGGTGTAGAATTAGGTGTGTTACAGCCAAGTACTTGGGGGCAATCTACTATCAGTACACCAACGTCAGATTGTACCAGGCAAATTTCCCTGCCCCAGCTGCTGCACCGCCAAAAGAAGTTCGCTCCCAGCCATCCACATGCCCAGCAGTTGAATGCTAGCTTGGCTAAATTGCTAGCACTTCAACTGCTGCCTTTTAAGTTGGTAGACTCTGCCCCCTTCCGTGAGTTTGTGGAATGTGCGGTTCCTCAGTGGCAGGTTCCCAAATGCCACTTTTTCTCACAGAAGGCAATTCCGGCTCTCTACCGTCATGTGGAAGGCAATGTCTTGGCCTCGCTGGACAGGGCGGTCAGCTGTAAGGTGCATATTACCACTGACTCATGGTCCAGCAGGCATGGACAGGGATGTTACCTATCTTTTACCGCGCACTGGGTGACTCTTCTGGCAGCTGGGAAGGATGCAGGACAGGGTGCAGTAGTGTTGGAGGTTGTTCCCCCACCATGCCTCCAAAATACTACTAGTGGTGATTCTGTCACACCTCTCTCCTCCACCCCCTCCTCTTCTTCTTCCTCCATGGCCTCTTCCTCTGCTGATTTGTCTTTGGAACCAGCGGTGCTCCGTAGGCGTTCAAGAGGCTAGGCAAGCACGCAGGCAAAAAGATGCCATGCGGTGCTTGAGCTGGTGTGCTTTGTGGACAGGAGCCACACTGGGGCAGAGATTCTCTCAGCTCTGCAGGGGCAGGTTCAGAGGTGGTTGACGCCATGCCAGCTTAAGGCAGGTATGGTGGTTTGCGACAATGGCACCAACCTCCTCTCCGCCCCCCGACAGGGACAACTGACCCATGTGCCCTGTTTGGCTCACGTCCTTAACTTGGTGGTGCAGCGGTTCTTGGGCAGGTACCTGGGCTTACAGGATATCCTGAGGCAGGCCAGGAAAGTCTGTGTGCATTTCCACAGGTCATATAATGCCAGTGCTCGGTTGGCTGACCTCCAAAAGGAATTTAACCTGCCCAAGAACCGCCTAATCTGTAACATGCCCACCAGGTGGAACTCAACATTGGCCATGCTGCAGCGGCTGCACATGCAGCAGAGGGCCATCAATGAGTATCTGTGCGACTATGGCACCAGGACAGTGTCAGGGGAGCTTGTTTTTTTCCCCACGCCAGTGGGCCATGATCAGGGATACATGCACTGTCCTGTCACCATTTGAGGAGGCCACAAGGATGGTGAGCAGTGACAGTGCATGCATTAGTGACACTGTCCCCCTTGTCCACCCGTTGGAGCACTCGCTGCGTGGAATAATGGACAGTGCACTTGAGGCAGAACAGAGGCAGGAAGAGGAGGACTTCATTAGCTCTCAAGGCAACCTTTATCCAGACAGCATTCCTGCGTGCCCGCCGATCACACAGGAAGAGGACGAGGAGGAGCAGGAGGAGGAAGAGGAGGATTGTATCAGCATGGACGTGGAGCCTGGCACTCAGCATCAGCAGCAGTCTTTAAGGGATCATTTACAGTCCCAAGAAACCCATGGACTTGTACGTGGCTGGGAGGAGGTGGCTGCGAATCACGTCGTTCTTAGTGACCCAGAGGATGCAAAATGAATAATTTTTTTTTTCTTGTTTGACTCCACAGTTTCCTTCCAACCCACAGGAATGGCAGACTGTGGCCTCCCACTTTGCCCAGCGGTGGGACTTTCCTAACTGCGGAGGGGAAATTGATGGGAAACTCGTCCACATCGTCCCACCACCCAACTCGGGGTCATACTATTATAATTATAAGGGGTTCAATAGTATTGTGATGTTGGCAGTGGTGTCGGCTACTTACGAGTTCCTGTATGTGGACGTGGGAAAGAATGGCCGGATGGTGGAGTCATCGCCCAGACAGAGTTCTACAGGCGTCTCCAGAATGGCAGCTTGGACCTGCCACCTCCAGAAGACAATGTGGAAGGACTCCCATTTGTCTTTGTTGCTGATGAAGAGCTTACGCTGGGGGACCATCTTATGTGGCCATTCCCGATGAGGACCCTCACCCCGGACCAGAGGGTTTTTAATTACCGGCTGGCCAGAGCCAGAAGAGTGGTGGAGAACACATTTGGAATCATGGCCAGCCGGTTACGCCTATTTCTTACACCCATACACATGGCGGAGTACAAACTGAATCATATCATCCTGGCGTGCTGTGTTCTACACAACTTTTTATGACAAAATTCTGCCAACTATGTTGGCTCAGTTGGGCCTGAAGCCAGAATTCATAATGAACCAACCCTGACGGCGCTTGAAAGTGCCCGTTCTGGCTTGCCCCCCCGAGTCCCGTGAGGTCCGTCTAAGATACCTTGAATACTTTGCGGGTAGGGGTGCCATCAATATGCCAGACAATGTCTGAAACATTTTTAAAATAAAAAAATCATTTTAACTACTAAAATCTTTGGTGACATTCACTGCTTGTGTTTCTTTTAACTGACCCTGACAGAAATGTGGTGAGTCCTGAAAATGGCATGATTGGGTAACATTACAAAGCACTGTTGGGTGTTATTTACTAAAGGCAAAGACACTATGCACTACAAGTGCACTTGAAACTGCACTTGTAGTGCAAAGTGGATTTGCCCTTAGGAAATTAGCCCCATTGTCACAGAAAACACCAATTTGAGCACAACAAAAGTTTTGGAGCGTTGAAATAATAATCCACACATTCTTGATTATCAATCTTTTTAATACCAGCACAATCACATGTGCATTTGTAAAAGGATTTTAAACAAACCAACATGTTTGTTGTATAACAATTTTTTGGGTCACATTACTAAAAGTAGAAATGTCCATTTAAGGTAAAACAGGCATGTTTAAATCCAACTAGAAAGACACAAATCTGGATTTTACAAAGTTCAACTTTTGTAGAAATTGAAGGCAATATCAGACATGAGTATTTCTAAACTGTGTTTGATATTGCATTCAGATGGGGTGAAGTCACCCCTGGAAAAGCCAAATTTTGAAGATGCACACAAATTGCCGAATGTCAACATGTACTACCTGCCATCACGGGGGATCAAGGGGTGTGTTTTGGGGGTGCAACCACTTCCTCCCAGCTACTTTATTATTGAGGAAGGGGTTGCACCCCAAAAACGCATACATTGATCTCCCGCGATGGCAGATAGCCCATGTTGACACACTGTGTGCATCTTCAAAATTTGGCTTTTCGCGAATATGTCAAAAAATGTTTGAAATTTTTAGATCCCAAAAAGCACCCAAAAATGAAGGGATTTTGAGGGGTTTTAAACTCTCCCTAAACTTCATTTTTTTTTGAACATCATTGATGTTTTTCAGGATGTTTTCCAAGTCCCTATTACAGCCCATTATCTCCCCGATCAGGATCTGTGCACTTTCAGAGGTGAAATGACCTGGATCCACAACATCACGATCACCTAAAAAGATAGAAACAAATACACACCATGTATTATAAATATGCCGGCATCCATCTCTTACCTGAGCCTGTGGTGACAATTTCCACCACATCTCCTTCCTCCTCCTCCTGTTGTGTTTGTGGGATTTCCCCTTCTTCCTGAGGTGGGGGGTCTGTGGTCTCCTCGGATGAGGGGTGTCCTCTGAGTCTTTTCTACCCTATGTAAAAAAAAATAAGTATACTTAGCAGACAGATATTTGATGGCAGAAATCGGAATATGAAACATTGCCTGGAAGTGGGGTACAATTGTCTCTTTTGGCAGAGTTCCGTGATGAAGAAAATTTTTTGTCCTTTGTCAAGCTTGAATGTACCTGTTTTGTACAAGCTTCACAGATGGAGACCCCCCTATAGTATGCACTGGAGCACCTGTGTGAGCCCCCTAATAAAAAGGGTGTTCTTGTGTCCCACACTAGTGCTCCAGCATCCAGATGTGTAAACAGCTGCTGGGTGTCCTCTCCTTACACAGAATCTAGTTTGCATTTCATTATAGTTACAAACCCATCTACACAACCAAATTATTTTAAGAGAAGTAGGCCATAAAAAATGTATTCAAATGCATATGGCCAAAACAATGGTGTTTTCTAGGCCAAACGAACAATGTTTCATACGAACGAATAATGTGCCCATGAACATGAACAAGTTGCCATTTTAAACTGTACAACAGTTAAGAAAAGCACATGGAGCAGCATGAACATAATAAAAATAAAAAATAGGAACACAGCACAACTACTTACTTTTTTGCAGCACTCTCCTGATCCTTCTGTACTGCTCATGCTTAATTTGAGGTCTGACCACAGCTTCCTGAGCTGATCCTTGGATCGTTGTACCCCAAAATTCCGGTGCAGACTTTTGACTACTTTTGCCATGATCTTGGCCTTTCTGACATTGGGGTTGGGGTAAGGTCCATACTTCCCGTCATAGTCGGCCTTCTTCAGGATGTCGACCATCTCCAACATCTCCCCAAAGGACATATTTGATGCCTTAAATCTTCCGGGATCGGGACATTTCAGGCTCCAGGCTTTCCTCCTTTTCGTTGGTAATTATCAGACACCTGCTCTGTCTCCGCCATGTGCTCTTCCCCCACTGCGACGAACGAGAAGGGGCAGGGAATAGACTAGAAAGAACGTCAGGGGCGGGCGGAGTTTCACGCATGCGCAGTGTCTATAAAGCATAACACGCGTGCGTAGTACATATGATCTGTGAGTGGAGGAAGGAGTATCAGAGGCACCGATCGTGATAACGAAGGTAAGATTTAAAATTGGGCCTATACTGCTTCTAGATTGAGGCCTGTATTTGCACAAGTTTAGAATACTTTAGGCTGACATTAGGGTTTGTCTTGTGTTGTGTCTTGCAGTTACAATGGATATCTTGAAGGATCAGGACTTTATGCCAATCTTCATAGATATGTTCAGGGAGCTGCCTTGTCTATGGCAGATAAACCACCCTGATTATAAGAACCAAACAAAGAGGAAGGCAGAGCTGGATAATTTGTTGCAATTTGTGAAGCTGGTGATCCCCACGGCAGACATCACCTAATTGGTGGCCTGAGGAGCACTTATCTAAGGGAGCACAAGAAGGTCCAGGATTCCCAGAGATCAGGAGCTGCAGATGACATTTATGTCCCCAGGTTGTGGTACTATGACAGGCTGCATTTTCTGGCAGGTCAGACTGAACCCAGGCCAGCATTCTCCACTCTTCCTTCCATGCTTCCTTCCCCCCCAGCTGAGGCTTCAGATGCCCAACCTGGGCCTTCCAGGCAGCAACATGTGGAGAAGCCCAGCTTGAGTCAGGTATAGCATTCTTCTAAATATTTCTGGTTGTCCAATCAATGATGGTAAATAGATGTTAGTTTGGATTACTAATTTATGATTGTGATTGATGAAGCAAAAACTTAAACAATGTCCCTTTTTCATACACAGGGAAGTCTCAGCCAGGAGGTGGCCGGGCCAAGCAGGCTGCCTGATATCCAGGTCCCTCCCCTCCACCTTCAAAGAAAAAGTGGCAGGAAGAGGAGTAACCTGGAGGAGGCTGCCATAGGCCTATTTTGGAAGGCTACTGAGGCCCTCAGAACACACCACAGTGTGGAGGAGGACTTTGCTGCCATAACTGCATGCAAAATGATGCAGATGGAGGAGGGCCAATGTCTCCTATGTGAGTTTTTAATTTTGGAAGCTGTACATAAGGGGTTGAGGGGCCAAATCACATGTGCAACCCACATTTGTCACCTCACCCATAGTCCTCCTCCTCCTCCTCCTCCAGGTCCTCCTCCTCCTCCTCCAGGTCCTACTCCCCCTCCTGCCACACCTCCAACACCAGAGCCACAGCCGGGAAGGAAGCGTGGAAGGAAGACCAGAGAGTGATGGCCCGGGGTTCAGTCTGGTCTGACAAAATATGCAGCCTCTTATAGTACCACAGCCTGGGGACAATACATGTCATCTGCTGCTGTTCATGATCTCTTGGACTTCTGGACCAGACCGCACTCCCTTAGATAAGGACTCCTCAAGCCACCAATTTTGCAGTAAAATAATTTATGTGTGCCCTGGGGGCCAAAGGCTTCGCAAATATATGATGTTTATCCAGCATTGCCTCCCTCTTTGTTTGGTTCTGAGCCCTTAATAAAGGGATTTTTGTTTCAATTATACTCGCCTATGTGTGTTTTCCTTCAAAAAAGACAGTTTGTTTGTGAGTAGGCAGGTACATTTCAAAAATACAATGTGAAATTAACAAGAGACACCAACACCAAGCAATCTCCTTGAGATTAAATAATAGAAGATAATAATGGTGTTGTGGTAACTTGACACACAAAACACACACAAAAATATTCTGGAGTAAAAAAAAAAAAATAAAAAAACAAAGATCAGCCTTAAAAAAATACAAACCAAAAAAACCCCCAAAAAAACAAAAATCAGCCTTGAAAAAAATACAAACCCAACAAAAAATAATATATATATTTTTTGTCAGATGTGAAAAAAATCGAAATATATTGAGGGAATCACAAGAAATAATAAAGATAGAAGTTTGTGAGAAGTCTGTGTGAATATGAGCAGCAAAACTACTTCATTCTTCTAGCATTATAAAGAAGAAGAGAGTGCGCTGCATTAAACAATTTTAAACATTGCAGCCTGACGAAAGTGCTCTATCCATTCCGAACGCTAATTTTACCAGACCGAGCTGTTCCGTCTCTGAATTTCTTCTGAGCATGCGTGGCACTTTGTGCTTCGGAATTGGCCACACACGGTCAGAATTGACGCGATCGGATTTTGTTGTTGGAAAATTTTATAGCCTGCTCTCAAACTTTGTGTCGGAAAATCTGATGGAAAATGTCCGATGGAGCCCACACACGGTCGGAATTTCTGACAACAAGCTCCGATCGCACATTTTCTGTCGGAAAATCCGACCGTGTGTACAGGGCATAACTGTGAGGACTTACAGTGGGACTTACACCAGCACCACCAGCACAAAAGGCCCAATTTTTCTGCCCCTGTTCAACAGGTGCATGTAATTACAATTCTTGATCTAATATTTCACAGCAGGGCCCGTTCCAGCTCCCACCAAGAGTCATTGTGAGGACTTACAGTGTTGTGGCAACACCACCACCACCAAAGGCCCAATTTTTCTGCCCCTGTTCAACAGGTGCATGTAATTACAATTCTTGATCCAATATTTCACAGCAGAGCCTGTTCCTGTGCCCACCAAGAGTAACTGTGAGGGCTGACAGTGTTGTGGCATTACCAACACCTAAGGCCGCAATTTCTGCAGAGTATATAGGGTAGGCCCCTACTTTCAAACATCCAACTTACAAACGACTCCTACTTGCAAAGGAGACAACAGGAAGTGAGATGAAATCTACCCCTAGGAAGGGAAATTCTCTCCTGTAAGAGTTAATATGGGAAAAACGTGTCTCCTCTCCACTGATGCTTTATCACCAATCCTTGTTTCACTAAAAACCCCTAATTGTCAAAAAACATTTGTCATTGGGACAGAAAGTGAGGTGAAATCTTCTAAAGAGGTGCACAGACAGCAAAACAAATGTCACAGGGGTGATAACCCTTCCCTATGTTTTCCAAAAAGCTTAAAAATTGATTTTTTGGCTGGAGCTACACTTTAGAAATGTACCAGTTCAAAATTACAAAAAGATTCTACTTAACAACAAACCTACAGTCCCTATCTTGTTTGCACTGCCTGTATACTGCTCTTCAGAGTATATAGGGCCTTGTGCCCCACTCCTTTCCTTTTTTTAATCTGGGTGCGGGGTTCCCCTTAACATCCATACAAGACCCAAAGGGCATGGTAATGGACTGGGGGGGGGGGTACCCATGCCGTTTGTCTCACAGATTTTCATCCATATTGCCGGGACCCGACATTACATTAAAGCCGCAAGCAGTTTTAAATGACTTTTATTCCTTTAAAAATGTCATTTTGTGCAGGGACTGTTCTAAGCACGTGAAACATGCGCCACTTTACAGGCATACTATAGACACCCCCCAGGTATGATATTTAAAGGAATATTTCACTTTTTTTTCACTTTAAGCATCATTAAAATCACTGATCCCGAAAAAACGGCCATTTTTACAACTTTTTTTCGCATTGATAGATGTCCCCTGGGGCAGGATCCAGGTCCCCAAACCCTTTTTAGGACAATACCATGCAAATTAGCCTTTAAATTTAGCACTTTTGATTTCGAACGTTCGAGTCGCATAGACTTCAATGGGGTTCTAAAGTTCGCGCAAATTTTCGGCCCGTTCGCAGGTTCTGTTGCGAACCGAACCAGGGGGTGTTCGGCTCATCCCTAGTGAGGGGGAATTTGCACTGACCACCATGTAACGGGGGATTTTATGTCACCCACCAATATAAAGAGGGATTTTTACACTGACATCAATATAATAGGAGCATTTACACCAACCACCAGTGTAAGGGGGAATATACAATGACCTCCATGTAAGGGGGAATTTACACTGACAACCATGGTCGAGGAGATTTATACTGATCACCAATGAAAAGGGGTTTACACTGACCCCCAGTGTAAGGGCAATTCTGCGTTTGGAACCAATGTAAAGGGAAATGTACACAATGTAATGAAGAATTTACACTAACAACCAAAGTAATGGGGAATTTTACATCAACACCCAAGGTAATGGGGGATTTTACATCAACAACCAAAGGGGATTTCTGCACTGTCCACCAATGTAAGGGGGGATTTACACTCACCACCAATTTAAAGATGGCTTCTATATGGACTACCAATGTAAGGGAGGATTCCAAATCGACCACAAATAAAAGTTTGGATTTTTTTTACTGATTACCAATATAAAGAGGATTTTTTTACACTGGCCACCAATGTAATGGGGATTCACATTGATCACTAATGTAATGGGGATTTACATTGACCACTAATATAATTTGGAGCATTCACAGGAACCACTAACGTAAGGGGGGATTTACATAGACCACCAATGTAAGGGGGACCTTCACACTGGCCACTAGTGTAAATGAAAGGATTGTACACCAAGACCCAATGTAATGAGAAGATTTACACTGACCACCAATGTAACTGAGACATTTAGCCTGCTTTCACATTTGTGTGTGTCGGGAACGCATACAAAAATGCTTTCCTGACACCACAGAAACATGCTGTCCTTTAGCAGATACACAGCAGTGCCATTAATTGTTAATGACACCCTCACGCATCTGCTGAGATGTGTGTTTTCACATGCACCACAATTCACGGTGCTGTGGCACCATGTTATTTTGAAAAAGGGTTCCACATCCAATTTGCTTATCTTTGCAGAACAGACTGATGTTAGGCTTAATGACAACAGTCTTAGGCAGGACTTTCAAGCATGCCCCTTTACCTCCTCGGTGGGCAGCATTCAGCAGAAGTGATGGTGGATATGACCTCAGGGGGGCATGATATACATATCAATGCTACCTCTATGTACATATCAATGCTGCCAATCTGCAGCTATTTATAATATATATTAATGCTGCCGCTATTTACATATCAATGCAGGTTATTTACATGTAAACACAGGGTCTACAGATGAGCCATCTATACATGGCAATAGGCAGATCTGAGCAGCATTTGTAACAGAACTTCACACTGAGATATCGGGACCCAGAACGGGACTAAAACTTCAAGTGACAAGGGAATTTTAACTGTGATAGTGTCATTTACCAGATAAGACCAGAACTGTGTGGACTGCAACAGAGGAAACCCAGACATGTACAAGTGAAAATATAAATGATTTATTAAAGATAAATTAATAAATATAACACAACCACCTCCAATATCACTTGTGCACCACAACCAATACAAAACAGAACCCCACAAATAATAATGATAATAGAACAAATATATACAAGTAAGGGAAATACTGAGATCATAAACAGAGCCAGGCCAGGGTCATCAACGGGAGGTCAGTAGCTGGGGAAGGGAAACAAACAGGACAAGAAAGGATGGATGGATCACAGGAGGGACGGGTCAGATACAAGGCTCAGGGTCCAGAGCAAGGAAACAGACAGGGAACAGGATCAATGGGCTCCAGAAATCAGGTCTCAGGTACAGGAATCAGGTTTCAGGAATCAGGTAAACAGGATGCAGGCTGCAAGTCAGGGCTCAAAGACAATACCAAGGCAAGATGTGTGTGCACCTGCCGGGTATTTATACTGCAGCTGCTAATTAAAGTCAGGTGACACCTGTCTGCAGAGGGGAATACCTGCTCCATACTGCCAGGATCCCTCCGCTGGTGGACGCCAGTACTGTGGCCCAATACCAGCAGGAAAAAGCTCTTCTGACAGCTCCAAACTGCCAGGAGACACCTGCTGGTGGACCTCAGTACTGCACGCCAAATGATCGATATTACCAGCGGAGGGGACCTTTCCTGACAGATAGTTGGCAAGTATGAGGCAGCTGCTTTGGGCCCCACAACAATGAAAGGGCCCCGGGCAGATGCCCCTTCTGCCTTGCCTTATAGATGGCCCTGACCCTATGTTATGTGATTCTTACAGGTTCTTCCCATCCAGATTATTTTTATATCCTCAGTCCCTAAACACAACCCCCCTTTTATTTCTTTGAAACAAATACATTTGCTTTTGAACAAGTCAATCTGAAAATGTATTTTTATCTACTGAATCTGCATATGTCAGTGACTAAATTCTATAAATCAGAATCCTCTCTAATCCCTGGGATATACAAATACACATTCAAGAATTTTAAGATATCAAGTTTTCAAAAAAAAAGCACATTAAGTTTTGCAATGCAAGCTGGTCATAATTTCTTTTTCTGCCAGCTTACCTGCACAGTGAGTACAAATGACTTCTGAGCATGCAGCAGCAATTCATAAACCTCAGGTATTGGGGATGTATTGCAGTGTGTTTTCTTAGCTGTAGAGGAGGGAATTAAACTAGAAAGAAATAACCCCAAATTAGTGATGCCGAATTTGCCCAGGTGTGTATAGGTGGTAAATCTTATTAATTTCTTTTCAATTTAGGGATAATTTTGTTTTACAATACTGTACAGCGGGGAGGGGTCTTTTCATGCTCATTCAAAGGCAGCATTGAATATAACATGCTTGGGAAGTGCCTTGAAACTGTAAATGGTGTTTATAACAGTACAATTTTCATGAACAGTATCAGATACTGGCGTTGATTTACTAAAACTGGAGAATGCTAAATCCGGTGCAGCTCTGCAGAGAAACCAATCAGCTTCCATGTTTTTTTGTCAAAGCTTACCATAATTGACATATCTGAAATTAGACATTGATTGGCTACCATGCACAGCTGCACCAGAGTTTGCACTATTCAGTTTTCGTAAATCAACCCCTCTGTGAATACTGGCATTGTGTATGTGGTTGTGGAATTATTTTTTTTCTTTTACAATTAGCTTGGCCTACATACAACAGCCTCACTCCAATCTTATTTATTTCAAATAAAGTCTTTTTTCAGGGAGCTCTTGCAGCAACACATGTTTTTTTAGTGCTTGCTTGGGTTTTTTTTCCCTTTCAAATGATGGAGCATCATTCTGCAAACAAAAGGCAGCTTAAAGAGGAGTTCCACCCAGGGGGGCCGTCAAAAAAAAAAAATTAAAAGTCAGCAGCTACAAATACTGCAGCTGCTGACTTTTAATTGGACACTTACCTGTCCCTGGGTCCAGCGATGCGGGGGATCGAAGCCCCGCTCGTCCCCCCCCTCCGCTCGTCGGCGCCGGCATTTCAACTGTGGGCGCCGGGCTGTGGCTTCACAGCCTGACACCCACTGCGCATGCGCGAGCGGCGCCGCGCGCCGTGATTGGCCGCTCAATCACCTGGGACCTGTAATGGGTCCCAGATGATTGACAGGAGGGAGAGAGCAGAGCGGAGCCCTTCCTGTGCCGAGGGGGAAGTGATGTCACCAGCCCAGGCAAAGGAACAGGCAGACTACGAGGGACCACCTAGCAACAGGCATTTAGGAGGTAAGTGAAAAAAAAAAATATCCAAATGTTTTTTTGTGTTTTTTTTTTAGAATTTTTCCAGGTATTTTTGTTTTTTGGGTGGTCAATAACAAGTGAATGACCTGCTTTGAACTAAAACCATAAAAACAAAAAGCCCACAAAAAATGAAAAGCCCAAAATACTAGCCCTTAAACAAATACTAACTTTTTTTTTCAGGGAAGGCTTGCTGAAAAAACTAAATAAACATTTTAAAGTGGTTGTAAACCTTTTTTCTTTTAAATAAAAATAACAAACATGCCTTTGCACAGAGCAGCCCCAATCCTCCTCTTCTGGGGTCCACTGCCGGCGTTCCAGGCCCCTCCTCCTCACCGGGTGCCCCCAGGGTAACACCTCAATGCACTTTAATTGGGCGATTATGTGGCAAATTAGGTTTAATATTGATGAATGTAAAGTCATGGATTTGGGGGCTGAGAATATGCATGCATCATACATACTAGGGGGCGTACAACTGGGGGGATCCATAATGGAGAAGGATTTTGGGGTTTTGGGAGATCATAAGCTTAATAATAGTATACAATACCAAGCTGCAGTTTCCAAAGTGAGTAAAGTCCTTTCTTGTATTAAAAGAGGTATGGACTCCAGAGAGAGGGATATCATTTTGCCCCTGTACAAATCCTTAGTAAGATCGCATCTGGAATATGCAGTTCAGTTGTGGGCACCAGTTCTCAAAAAGGATATCAGGGAACTGGAGAAAGTGCAGAGAAGGGCAAACAAACTGAAAAGAGTCATAGAGGAGCTCAGCTATGAGGAAAGATTAGAGGAACTGAATTTATTCTCTTTAGAGAAGAGAATACATAAGGAGTCCATATGGTGAATTTGGTGTTAAGTTATTCACTTTAAGGTCATCACAGAGGACAAGTGAGCACTCTTTATGTCTAGAGGAAAAGAGATTTCATCTCCAAATACGGAAAGGTTTCTTCTCAGTAAGAGCTGTGAAAATGTGGGATAGACTCCCTCCAGAAGTGATTCTGGCCAGCTCAGTAGATCCCTAAAATTATTTTCTAAATGTACATAATATACTGGATACTTACATTTATAGGTAAAGTTGATCCAGGAAATATCCAATTGCCTATCGGGGGATCAGGAAGGAATTTTTTCCCCTGCTGTAGCAAATTGGATCATGCTTTGCTGAGGTTTTTTGCCTTCCTCTGGATCAACTGTGGGTATAGGGTTGTGTATATGGGATTGTATAGTTTTTTTTTATTGGTTGAACTAGATGGACTTGTGTCTTTTTTCAACCTGACTAACTTTGTAACATAAAAGAAAACCCCAAAATAATATACCCAGAAACAGTATTGGACTTTGTAATGTAACTTCAAGCAAGATTTTTAACCCCCCCCCGAGGTCCTTACTTACCGCCTACCAGTGGGCGGCTGGTGTTTTTTTTGGGGGGGCGGCAAACGACCATCACTCCCCCCCGAGTACCCGATGTCACCTCCCCCCTCCTCCACCCCCCCGGTGGGTCCAGCACTTACCCCATCTAGGCGGGTAGCAGGTGGCGGGCAGCGTGCAGCAGCTCTGTGTCCGCTCCTCCATCTGCGACTTCCAGCGTCCAACAGGATCGTCTGTCCTTTCAGCCAATCAGGTGACGGGTCTCAAAACCCGCTTCCTGATTGGCTGGGAGGAGGATCAATGTTACAATAGCAAATATTAATTCGCTGTTGTAACACACCTGGGTGGGCTCTGAGCGCATTCTCTGCACCTCGAGCTCACCCTATTTTGAAGTCTATTAGAGCCTCTGATTCTAATAAGGTTCTAATAAGGTGCTTCAAGAAAACACCCGCCCTGCATTGGAATTCATGCATCTGGTGTCCTGCCGGACGTAAGGATAGGGGGAGGCGGCGATGGATGGGGGGGGGCGGCCTTCCACCCTTCTGTGTTCTCTACATTCCATCTAGTGCAAAGATTTGAACAGGAATTTACTTCTGCAGTATGGGTGCATTCCATTCAAATCTATGGGATATTAGTGCACAGCATGGTCAGCCAGGCACTCAATCTTTTCCATCTGAGATGTAGAAAATGGGGTTAATTTATAAAAGACAAATTGGCTGTTCACTTCGCAATGGAGGTTGCACTTTGCAAGGGAAACTTTACCATATTCACTAAGCTTTGGTGTACATTCCCTTGTAATGTGCACTATATTTGCCTTTGATAAATCAACCCCAATGCGCACAAGAATTTTTTCAGATTAATTTATTTAGAGGGCTAGAGAGAGTGCCTGAGTTTTATTTTTTCGGTAATAACCAAAATTGTCCTTTAAAGTTTTTGGTCAATAAGCTACCTATTATTACCTATTATTATGTGGCTAATGACAAAAACATGAAGGTTTGTCTATAGAATTGACAGTCTTTGGAAAGGTGAACCTCTCCTGCGTCTGATTAAGAACGGCTCCAAACCCATCCCGGAACACGCTGGAGGAATGTCTCTCAATCTACTTTAGTAACAACTTGACAATCCTTGTGAAAAAGTTGGGCAAGTATTCAGTCTGACTTGGTAATCTCAGCTCTGGTGATATTTTTTTTTAAGTACTCTTTATTACATATAAAGATATACATAATATAAAAAAAAAATCTTATACATATTACAACATTGATCATTCCATACATTTAATCTACCTCACACTACAATCATTCCAGTTATTATCATCCTATCTATTACTTTTCTTATGTAATTTTTATTGCATATATATGTCAATCATATCTCTTGCTTTCCTCCCTGTAATTGGTCATTTCCTCCCTACCATTTATTATACATTTTTTGATACTTCTGTGGAGTTCCCCTGTTTTCATACATATTTTTTTTCATATGATATAATATGGTTAACTGCATAAATCCATTCTTTAATAGAGGGAGTTGTAACTTTCATTCACCTCATGGCAATCTTTTTACAAGCCTGAAAAAGCATTTTTGCAAAAAGATCTTTACATATTTTTACCATTCTTCATCATTTAACACCCCCAACATCACCGGTCTTTTAATTGTTTCTGATAATTTTTTTATTACTTGACTCCAGTAACCCATTACTAGAGATGGACCGAACACCCCCCTGTTTGGTTCACAGCAAAACTACTGAACAGGGGAAAAGTTCTAACCTGAACGGCGTACCCCATTGAAGTCTATGAGAGCCGAACAGGAAAAATTAAAAGTGGCCATTTTGAAGGCTTATATTCAAGTATTTGACCATAAAAGGGGTATGGGGGTTTGGGTATTGCCCTGTGGGACATGTATCACTGCAATTTTTTTTTTTAAACAATCGTTTTTTCAGGAGCAGTGATTTTAATGATGCTTAATGTGCAACAATAAAAATGAAAAATTTCTTTAAATATAGTGTCGGAGGGGGGGGGGTCCCTTTAGTAAAAATGTAATTTCTAAAGAAAAAAAATGAGTCAAATCACATTTAAAATGACTTGCGGTTGCAACTGCCAGCACCCGGCTATTGAAATGAAATGGCGTGGGGTCCTCTCCAAAATCCATACCAGACCCTTATACCAGCATGCAGCCTGCCAGGTCAGTAAAGGTGGGGATGAGTGAGCGCCCCCCCCCTCTTGAACCATACCAGACCACATGCCCTCAACATGGGGGGTGGAAGCTTTGAGGCAGGGGGGCACACACAGAGTTTTTGACAATTTCTTTACTAAAAAATAAAAAAACAGTGTACACAGAAATTCTTTAAATACATAAATAGTAAAAGAGGGAGGACAGATCATAAGAGCTATGGGCGGAAGTGACCTTTTGACGTCGCTTCCGCCCTGCAATGGTATGGAGACGGGTGGGGGCCATCTTTCCCTAACTCGTCTTCATACCCAGGAAGGAGAAGGATCCGATCGCCTCTGCCGCTACCGACGGCTCCTACCCATTTTATAGCTCTGGTGATCTTTAGTCTGATATTCCCATAGAAAAAGATAATTTCTGATCTCTCCCACACTTGTTTTCAAATGAACGAGCCATGGTAGTATTGTTTTTAACCGCTTCCCATCCGAGCTATAGCCGAATGACAGCTACAGCGCGGACCTACATTGCCGGGAGGCCATCAATAGATGTCCTCCCCTCTGCACGCTCCCCACGCGCGCCCTGAGTCAAGACTCGGGTGATCACTGAGACTCGGGTGATCACAGATCGGAGTAAGGTGCCAATCCAGGCCCCTTACCACATGATCAGCTGTCAGCCAATGACAGCTGATCATATGATGTAAACAGAAGATTGGTAATCGTTTTTATTTCTCCTCATGCTGACAGCACGAGGAGAAAAAAAAGCTGATCACCGGCTTCTGTGTAAGAGACATTGGTGCCAAAGAGGAAGAGGCACAGCCACCTCATCTGTGCCCACCAGTGCTGCCTTCCAGTGCCACCTGCCAGTGCCCACAGTGCATATCAGTGCCACCAATCAGTGCCCACCAGTGTATATCAGTGCCAACAATCAGTGCCACCTATCAATGCCCACGATTGCCACCTATCAATGCCCACCAGTGGTGCCAATCAATGTCTCATCAATGCCACCTAGCAGTGCTGCCTATCAGTGTCAACTGCCAGTGCCCATCACTGCCACCTATCAGTGCCCATCAGTGCCAGCTATTAGTGCCACCTATCAGTGCCACTTATTAGTGCCCTTCGGTGCCACCTATCAATGCCCTTCAGTGCCACCTCTCAGTGCCCACCAGTGCCACCTATTAGTGCCCACCAGTACCACCTCATCAGTGCCCACCAGTGCCGCCTATCTGTGTCCACCAGTGCCCATCAGTGCCACCTATTAGTGCCCACCAGTACCACCTCATCAGTGCCCACCAGTGCCGCCTATCTGTGTCCACCAGTGCCCATCAGTGCCACCTTATCAGTGCCCATCATTGCAGCCTATCGTGCCCATCGGAGCACCCTATCAATGCCCATCAGTGCAGCCTCATCAGCGTACATCAATGAAGGAGAAAAATTACCTGTTTGCAAAATTTTATAACAAAACATAAAACTGTTTTGTATTTTTTTTTCTGTCTTTTTTCATTTTTTTAACAAAAAATTAAAAACCCAGAGGTGATCAAATACCACCAAAAGAAAGCTATTTGTGGGAAAAAAATGATAAAAATTTCATTTGGGTACAGTGTTGTATGACTGCGCAATTGTCGTTCAGAGTGACAGCGCTGAAAGTTGAAAATTGGTCTGGGCAAGAGGGGTTTTAAGTGCCCAGTAAGCAAGTGGTTAAAGGGTCACTCAAATTTCTATATACTTGAAAGGCAGAAAAAGTAAAACTTTTTTTTTCTAATAATTTTTTCCAGTGATGATTTTAAATGATGTTGTGTAATTATTAATATAAAGTGCTGATTTTACTCTGCAATGTGCCCCATTTATTTTGACAAAAAAAATGTTTTCTAGTACAAAGCATGGCAAAAACTTAAATTTTATCAGTGGGGGAACTATAGGGATTGCTGCAGTCGCACGTGCCACTGAGCCCTGTCATTCTGCCTCTGTGGGGGGCCCCAAGACCCAGCAACTCCCCTGCACCCCTGGCTGTCCGTTTACATGCAGGGGGGGTGGGAGGAGGCGATCGGCAGCTCTATGGTGTCCGTGGACTGCGGGTTTCTTTCTGGGGCTTGTAGTTCTCTCTCCGAATGTATAAAGTGGAGAGCAGAGGGGCCTCTGAACTAGGCATGTATCAGCTTCACTCTTCAGTGAGTCGCTCTGCTTCTATACTCTTGATGATACATGCCCGGGTTAGAGACCCCTCCCCTCTCCAGTGGATACAGTCAGAGAGAGAACTACAAGCCCCAGTTAGCTCCCGCGGTCCACGAACACCATGGAGCTGCTGATAGTCGCCTCCCACCTCCCCCCCTGCATGTTAAAGGTGGGGGGTACAGAGATGTGCTGGGGGTTGGAGGTGCACAGTGGAGACTAGCCAGGTACAGGGGAACCTCTGAACGGAGGGGTGACTGTCTAGGACCCTGATGTAAGGGGGGCTCTCTGGGGACCCTAAAGTAAGGGGGGGCCTCTGGGGAAACTGATGTAAGGGGGGCCTCTGGGGACACTGATGTAAGGGGGGGCCCTCTGGGGACCCTGATGTAAGGAGGGACCCTCTGGGGACCCTGATGTAAGAGGGGGCTCTCTGGGACCCTGATGTAAGGAGGGGCTCTCTGGGGACCCTGATGTAAGGGAGGATCCGCACTCAGATATGTAACAATATTATATATATATATATATATATATATATATATATATATATATATATATATATATATATATATATATATATATATACAGTATTTCACAAAAGTGAGTACACCTCTCACATTTTTGTAAATATTTTATTATATCTTTTCATGTGATAACACTGAGGAAATTACACTTTGCTTGTGTAAAGTAGTGAGTGTACAGCATGAATAACATTGTAAATATGCTGTCCCCTCAAAATAACTCAATACACAGCCATTAATGTCTAAACCGCTGGCAACAAAAGTGAGTACACCCCTAAGTGAAAATGTCCAAATTGCAACCAAAGTGTCAATATTTTCTGTGACCACCATTATTTTCCAGCAATGCCTTAAACCCCTTGGGCATGGAGTTCACCAGAGCTTCACAGGTTGCCATTGGAGTCCTCTTCTACTCCTCCATGGTGACATCACGGAGCTGGTGGATGTTAGAGACCTTGCGCTCCTCCACCTTCCGTTGGAGGATGCCCCACAGATTTTCAATAGGGTTTAGGTCTGGAGACATGCTTTGTCAGTCCAAAACCTTTGCCCTCAGCTTCTTTAGCAAGGCAGTGGAGTGGTCGTCATGAGCTTAAAATTGTGTGTGATTGATGAACCATAAACTAAAACTATGTCCTTTTTTCATACACAGGAAAGTCTCAGCCAGGAGGAGGCCGTGGAAAGTGGCAGTCAGGAGGTGGCCGGGCCCAGTAGCCTACCCGAATCCCAGAACCCCCCGGCCCTCAGAACCCCCCCAATTTTCAAGAGGACTATGAGTACATGGCATCCTGCAAAATGCAGGAAATGGAGGAGGGCCAATGCCTCTTATCTGAGGAAGTTATCTTACAAGCCCTAAATAAGGGGTTGAGGGGTGAACTCACAAGCCTAAGCTAGGTTTATGAGTTCAACCATGGTCCTCCTCCTCCACCTCCTGCCACAACTACAACACCAGAGCCACAGCCTGGAAGCAAGCGTGGAATGAAGACAAGAGAGTGATGGCCTGGGTTCAGTCTGGTCTGACAAAAGACACAGGCTGTTGTAAGACCACAGCCTGGGAACAGATATGTCATCTGCTGCTGTTCCTGATCTCTTGTAGTCCTGGACCGGATTGTGCTCACTATTATAAGGACTGCTCAGGCCACCAATTTTGACTGTAAAATAATTGATGTGTGCCCTGGGGTACAAAGGCTTCCCAAATTTCACTAGTTTCTCCAGCGTTGCCTTCCTCTTTATTTTGTTATGACCCATAATAAATGGCTATTTATTTTTCACAAATACAATGTCAAATTAACAAGGGACACCAACACCAACCTCTTTAAGGTTAAAAAATACAAGATAATAATGGTGTTGTGGTAACTTGACACAAAACGAAAGAAAAAATTATGGCGATCACTATAAAAAAACAAAATAAAAATAGGAGATCTAGATAAAAAAAAAACATAAATAAAAATTCAAAACATTATTATGGAGATCTGACGAAAAAAAAAAAAAAAATATTCATGAGATCACGAAAAATACTAAAGAAATCAGTTTTTGAGAACTCTGTGTGAATATCAGCAGCAAAACAACTTCATTATTCTAGCATTCTGGATTTTGCAAAACCATTTGACACAGTTCCACATAAACGTTTACTGTACAAAATAAGGTCCGATGACATGGACCATAGGGTGAGTACATGGATCTAAAACTGGCTACAAGGGCGAGTTCAGAGGGTGGTGATAAATGGGGAGTACTCGGAATGGTCAGGGGTGGGTAGTGGGGTTCCCCAGGGTTCTGTGCTGGGACCAATCCTTTAATTTAATTTGTTCATAAATGACCTGGGGGATGGGATAAACAGTTCAATCTCTGTATTTGCAGACGATACTAAGTTAGGCAGGGCAATAACTTCTCAGCAGGATGTGGAAACCTTGCAAAAAGATCTGAACAAATTAATAGGGTGGGCAACTACATTACAAATTAGGTTCAATGTAGAAAAATAAAATGTAGAAAAATGTAAAATAATGCATTTGGGTGGCAAAAATATGAATGCAATCTATACACTGGGGGGAGAACCTCTGGGGGCATCTAGGATGGAAAAAGACCTGGGGGTCCTAGTAGATGATAGGCTCAGCAATGGCATGCAATGCCAAGTTGCTGCTAACAAAGCAAACAAAAATTGGCATGCATTAAAAAGGGGATCAACTCCAGAGATAAAAGGATAATTCTCCCACTCTACAAGACTCTGGTCCGGCCGCACCTAGAGTATGCTGTCCAGTTCTGGGCACCAGTCCTCAGGAAGGATGTACTAGTAGGAAATGGAGTGAGTACAAAGAAGGGCAACAAAGCTGAAGAAGGGCAACAAAGCTGATAAAGGGCCTGGAGGATCTTAGTTATGAGGAAAGGTTGCGAGCACTGAACTTATTCTCTCTGGAGAAGAGACGCTTGAAAGGGGATATGATTTCAATATACAAATACCGTACTGGTGACCCCCCAATAGAAATAAAACTTTTTTGCAGAAGAGAGTTTAACAAGACTCGTGGCCACTCATTAAAATTAGAAGAAAAGAGGTTTAACCTTAAACTACGTAGAGGGTTCTTTACTGTAAGAGCGGCAAGGATGTGGAATTCCCTTCCACAGGAGGTGGTCTCAGCAGGGAGCATCGATAGCTTCAAGAAACTATTAGATAAGCACCTGAATGACCGCAACATACAGGGATATACAATGTAATACTGACACATAATCACACATAGGTTGGACTTGATGGACTTCTGTCTTTTTTCAACCTCACCTACTATGTAACTATGTAACTATTGAAAAAAGACTCAAAAACATCATTGATGTTTTAGGCCAAATCTAAAAAACACCTAAAGTCTTCATTTTTTTGCTATTTTTCACCAATTTTTTAAGAATCTTAAAAGCCATATGTTGAAATGCACACAGTATGTCAACTTGTGCTATCTGCCATCACAGGATATCAAGGTACGCGTTTGGTGGGTGCAACCCCTTCCTCGCAACTAAAGTAGCTGAGAGGAAGTAGTTTCACCCCCCGAAACACGTCCATTGATCCCCCATGATGTGAGCTAGCACATGTTGACATTAGGCATGGGATCAGGAGTGAAATCCCCATTTTGACTCTCAGTTTGTGTGCATCTTCAAAATTTGGCTTTCACAGGGGTGACATCACCCCATTTGATGAAGGCAAGATCAACACAGTTTGGAAATACTAATGTCTGATCTTGTCTTCATTTTTTCAAAGTTGAACTTTGTAAGTTCCTGAGTTGTGTATTGTTTTATGGTTTTAAACATGCCTATTTAACACAAAAAAGGCTATCTGTAGTGTCTATACCAAAAATGTTTTTCCTAAAATATGTTGGTTTGTTCAAAAACCCTTTTCTAACGCACATGTGAATGTGCACAAAGTAAAAATTTTAAGACTCAACAATATGTGGCTTCTTCTTTCAATGCTCAATACCAGTTTTTGGTGTAAGTTGTTGTTTACAGGGACAATGGGGGTTATTTCCTAAAGGCAAATCCACTTTGCAATACAATGCACTTTCAGTGCAGTTTCAAGTGCACTTTTGCAGTTAACTTGTAGTGCAAAGTGGATTTTCCTTTAGTAAATAACTCCCACAGTGCTTTCGAATTTGCCACAATCATGCCATTTTCGTGACTCTGCCAAATTCATTCATGGTGCTGAAAATGATGTATATTTTTAACTATAATGCATTACATTCATTAACAACAAAAATAAGGTGTGTGTGTAGCAGACCCACAACATAATAATAGTTCGCTGAAGAAGAGATTGTCACCTCATGTATCAAATAAATTACGTTTGCACTATTGAAGAAAATGTCAAAAAATACAAGCCCATTGGAGAACCTAGGAGACAGTTAAAAGAAACACAAGCAGGAAATATTATTTCAGTTTAAATAATTTTTTTTAAATGTTTACCCGCAAAGTGCTCCATATATTTTATACGGACCTCACGTGCACTTTGGGGGGACAAGCACTGAAAACCAAATACGAACTCACAAGCACAAACTGAAGAGCAGTAACGATCGGAAAAGCACAAAGCTGAAAATCGCGAATCGTCTCTCACCAAACTCCTACTAACACAAGATTAGCAGAAGGCGCACTTGATATTGAACTTCCCTTTTCTAGTGCCATCGTACGTGTTGTACGTCACCGCGTTCTTGACGTTCGGAGTTTCCAACAAGATTTGTGTGAACCTGTTTATGCAATACAAGTTTGAGCCAACATTGGTCGGAAAAAATCCATGGATTTTGTTGTCGGAATGTCCGATCGTGTGTACGGGGCATTAGAATGGCCCAATCAAAGTCCAGGCCTAAATTCAATTGAAAATCTGTGGCAAGACTTAAAAATAGCTGTTTACAGATGCTTTCCATCCAATCTGACAGAGCTTGAGCTATAAGAAGAATGGGGAAAAATGTCATTCTCTATATGTGCAAAGCTGGTAGATACATACCCCAAAAAATTTAATTGCAGCAAAAGCTGGTTCTACAAAGTATTGACTCAGGGATTTGAATACAAATGCATGCCACACTTTTCAGATATTTATTTGTAAATTATTGTGAAAATCATTTATTATTTTCCTTCCACTTCACAATTATGTGCCACTTTGTGTTGGTGTATCACATAAAACCTCAAATAATTACATTTACGTTTTTGGTTGTAACATGACAAAATGTGAAAAATTTCAAGGGGTATGAATACTTTTTCAAGGCACTATATGCCCAATACATGGTATAGTAATGCTACTGCACCTTGTTTGTCCAACACTGCCAGGCCTGTACTGGCCATCGGGACTACAGGGAGTTTCCCGGTGGGCCGATGGCTCAGTGGGCTGGTTTCAGTGACAGCCTGTCAAAGTAATGGCTTTCTTGGTTCGCCCTCAACTTCACACAGTGATGTGAGAAAGATGAGAAAAATACAGAGGAGAATAAGTGAAATAGTAAAAGAGGTTAGTGAGAACTCCTTATGTTATGCTACTTATGTTTTTTTGCACAATTGCGTATAGTTTATATACTGTTTTTGTGCTTGTTTGCACAAATAAAGTGGGCCGGTCTGGATGAAGTCCAGGGCCAAATTTTTATCCCAGTCCAGCCCTGAACACTGCTACTACTGTTACTATTGCTATCACTGCTACTAGTAATTAAAATTATAACAGCAACATATTATATCATGTCAGTAAACAAGAAACCACACGACTTGGAGCTCCAGGCCAGCCATAATGATTATACAATCTTGTTTTTATCTGTCTTCTGTTATTTATTTCACATAAGTGAACAGTCACGATAACATTCTTATTACAGTGATTATGTGGGAAAATAATGCTGTAGGAGGTTGTCTACATTCTGCAGGTTTTTTTTAAATGGAGCCAAGCCCTTTCTAATATTGTAGAAGATAAGATTTTGCTTATATTGCAGTACATTCCAGATCACACTCCCCTGTGACATTCCTTACTCAAGTCATGTATAGCTTAATAAGTTGGGAGCAAAGACACACCTGCAACGAACTCTGAAGGTGGTGAGCCACCAACTTCTTATCTTGGGGTAGATTTACTAAAAATGGAGAGAGCAAAATCTGGTGCAGATGTGCATGATAGCCAATAAGCTTTTAACGTCAGTTTGTTCAATTAAGTTTTGACAAAAAGAATGGAAGCTGATTTCTATGCAGAGCTGCACCAGATTTTGCACTCTTCACTTTTAGTAAATCAAACCTCTTGTGTCCTGCAGCTCTAGGCATATACATAAGCAACTACTGTGTCTCAATGTGTAGAAATAAAATGAAATCACCTGAGGGGGCGTGGTTTGACCTAGCTGGAAGATGGCTGCTTGAAGCCAGAGCTCCCGCCGCTGCAGGTCTCCTCGGCTCTCTTAAGGGGGTATAAACTGTCATGAATCACCGCTCAAACATGGGAATGGCATCCCACAACTCCTCTGCCACCCACTTACGCCCTCCTTGCAAGCAAAATGGAGGACTGAGCTAGAGCATACCAGAGTTGTTCCGGACCCAGAAAGGTAACATGGCGGCTTCCCACCACAGACATTCACAAGCAGCGGTTCCACCACTGACATGAACGCCGCCCGCGCCCTCTGCTACGGACCAGGGTAATACACTGAACCTCCCCAGCAGCACCTCAGATCTCTTTCTTTATTATTTCTCGTGATTTCATGATTATAATATTTTGATTTGTCACGTCCCCCGAAAATATTATTTATTTTTATGTTTTTTTATTTTGTATTATTTTATTTTTTTAATCCTGATCTCCTGTTATTTAAAAAAAAATTTTTTTTTTGATCTCCAGAATAGTTTTGGGTGTGTTTTGTGTGTTAAGTTACCACAACACCATTATTATCTTGTATTATTTAATCTCAAGGAGGTTGCTTGGTGTTGGTGTTAATTTCACATTGTATTTTTGACATTGTATTTTTGAAATGTACCTACTCACAAACAAACTGTCCTTTTTTTCACTTTCAAAAAGGTTTTATTTGGCAAAGTCAAACATAACATGTATTAAAGTATTCATACACATATTTGCAAACATTAATATGGTATTACTTGCAAAGTTACATTACATTTGTAGAAGTGTCACATTTTCGGTAGGCATTCATGTGAAGGTGTGATTTAGATTAAATTTGATTGTTATCAGCACAATTTCAAAGTACATATATATATATATTATTGCAATTGTAAAACAGTTATGTGCAGGTTGCAGATTCCTGTAGCCATCGATCCCATATTTTACTATGTTTAGTTGGACACCCTCTATGAATATAGAGGAATTTTTTATATGGAAGGGTCGTATTTATGTCTCTTTTCCAATCTACTATGTTAGGGGGTTCAGGTCTCATACATTTCCTAGCAATAACTTTTCTAGCTGAGAATAGAGTTTCTTGAAGGAATATTTGAGTAAATGTATCCAATACAGTTGGAAATATCCCTAACAGGCATTGTTTCGGGTCAAGGGTTAGTGGAGACCCCATGACATCATAGAGGAAGGTGATTATTTGTTTCCAATATTCTTGTATTTTGGGACAAGACTATATAAGGTGAAGAAATGAACCGGTGTCAGTGCTACACATTGGGCATAAAGTTGGCTGGTTCTGTTTATATCTGGCGACCCTAATAGGGGTAAGGTACGCTCAGTGAAGTATATAAATTTGTGAAAGCCTATCTGAGAGCTTAGGTGATACCAACTTACATGTTTCTAATGCTTCCTCCCACTCCTCATCTTCCAGTTTCCCAACCTCTCTCCCATTGTGGTTTTAGTGCGTATGCCATTTTTGCAGATAAAGGAATGGAAAGCATATTGTAGAAGCAATATATAAGCTTTTTTGGATCTGTGCTTTTGATTATTGCTATAATAGTATTGGGGGTGGGTTGTGGAAGGGAGTTTTGGAACTGTGTCTGAGTCGCATGCCTGACCTGGAGGAAGCGGAAGAACATACAATTTGGAATTGCGAACTCCCCTTTAAGTGTATCGAATGTCTTCAGGTTTCCATCTGCGATCAGGTGATGCAGATAGTATATGCCCCTTGTAGCCCATAGCTCTGAGTTCTGAATACGATGGAATTCTTGCAGCCCGTTATTATGCCAGAGTGGGGTGTAGTCATTGTGTAGAGGTATTCCTAGCTTAGCAAACGCCAGGTCCCAAATTCGTGATAGTGATAGAGTAGGGATTGTCTATATTCTGTTCCCTGTGTGTTCCCCGTGCCTACTGATATCGCATTTATCGGGTCCCCAGTGTGTTAAGCCCATCGAGGGCATAGAAGGGTAAGGAAGCATTCTCTATCTGCCTTATCAATGTGAGAAAGTTGGGAAATTGTGACGCAATATAGTAGTGGTTCAAATCTAGTAGTGCCGTTCCACCCATGTCAGTAGGGTTTTTAAGTGTTTGCCATGAGAGTTTGTGTCTGGTTTTCCCCCATACGAATGGTTTAAGTAGAGCTTCGAGGGATTTAAAGTACTTCAGGGGTAAGTAGACTGGTGTGTGCCAGAGAACATATAATACTTTAGGCAGTAATACCATCTTTATCAGATTGATATGACCCCATACCCAAAGAGGTAAACGGGTCCAGGTTTGGATTTTCGATTTAATTAGCGAGTACAGTGGTTCAAAGTTCAAAGCAATATAATCAGCTGAGGTTTTAGATATATATACACCAAGGTATTTTATTATATCTACTCTCTTAAGTGACAAATGGGCTTGGGATTCTGGGGGAGGAAAACTATCAACTGGTAATACCTGAGATTTTCCCCAATTAATCTTTAGGCCAGAAAAGGTCCCAAATTGTTCGATCGTTTGAAGAGCATTTTGCAAAGAGGGTCCAGAATCTGCCAGGTAGAGGAGAGTATCGTCCGCATAGAGACTGATTTTTTCTGTTAGGAGTCCAAGCGTTAATCCTTTGATCTCTGGGTCGGCACGAATGGATACGGCGAGGGGTTCCGAAGCTAGAGCGTACAACAATGGAGAAAGTGGCAACCCTGTCTCGTGCCTCTACTGAGGTCAAACTCCTGAGAAGGGCACCTATTCGCCACCACTCTAGCCTTGGGATGCTGATACAACAGCTGAACCCATCTGATAAATTTGGGCCCAAAGCCGTATCCCTCCATGCACCTCAACAGGTATCGCCACTCTACCGAGTCAAACGCCTTGTCCGTATCCAGTGTTACTATTGCCCTTGTACCCACATTGTCATGTATGGCCTGGAAATTAATAAATAGTTTCCTGAGATTGAAGGAGGTATTATGGCCCGGCATAAACCCAGCCTGGTCTGTGTGTATTAGGGAAAGTATTACTTGATTTAAGCGTTTGGATAGTACTTTGGCCAATATTTTAACGTCTACCTGTAGCAGAGATATGGATGATGGTATTGTTAGGTTTTTAAACATATCACTGTAAAGGGCTAGTAGTTTAGGTGTAAGTGTCTCAGAAGAATGTGAGTAAAATTCTATAGATAGGCCGTCTGAGCCTGGGATTTGCACCTGGCAAATTCCGCGATAGCAGTGGCTATTTCCTCTACTTTGAGGGGTGCCTCAAGGAGTTCCATCTGGCTCTCCGAGAGTTGAGGAAATAAGATGTTATCAAAGAAATGATCCATAGGTGCCGTATCCTCAGAGACTGTTGATGAGTATAATTCTTTAAAAAAGTCTCGAAATTTGGAGGCTATAGCTGGTGGATCCGTAATTGGGTGTCCACCCGATGTAGGGATATAACGATAGGGGGCTTGTCCTCACTATGATCCAGGTACACAAGAAGTTTACCAGCCTTTTCCACATGCTCCAACCACCTTTGTCTAGTAAAAAACAATTTCTGTTTGGCTTTTCCATATTGCAGCTGAGACACTACTCTCATCTGGATTTTAAGTGCATTAGCATTCGATATGGAGGGGTCTACTATATATGTCTGTTCTGAAAAGTGAAGTTGTGTCACCGCTTTCTCAATTGCTTCCGCAGATTCTGTTTTATTCCTATTAATGTGTGAAGTTAGGGTCATACGGACGTGGAGTTTGAACGTGTCCCATATTGCTGGCGCAGAGGTAGAAAGGTCATTGTCCAGAAAGAACTGGTTCCAGTCTGCCCCTAGGGTATCATCCTCTGGTAGCAGGGATAACCAAAATGGGTTCAAGCACCAGGTTCGTGGTGGTCTATTAAGGGGTATATTAATTGTTATCGTATATGGGCTATGGTGTGACAACAGTCTAGGTCCAAAGGACACTTTTAATAATCTGGGTAGAAGTTGTAGGGATATAAGTATAAAATCAATGCGTGACATTGAATTGTGGGTGGAAGAAAAACATGAATAAGCATGTGTACGTGGGAATCTGTTTCTCCAGGTGTCAATTAAGTGAATGGATGAAATAAGTTTATAAAACTTGGTATCTCCATTTTTCCCTGCATTTAGTGTTGGTGGCCTAATTCTGTCTAGGGTATCATTCATTGTGGTGTTGAAGTCCCCCATCCAGACTACTTGTACTGTAGGGTGTCTGGCCATAAATGTGAGTCCCTCTAGGATTATACTGATGGAGAACGGGGGTGGAACATTAAAGGCCATGAGAAGAAAGGGTTCTCCAAACAGTTTGGATGATGGAAATACATATCTGCCTTGTGGGTCAGTGCTTATCTCTCCAAGCTCAAATTGTACTGATTTTGCAATGAGTATAGATACCCCTCTAGAGTGGGATGTGTTCGTCGAATAGAATGCCCACCCTATCCAGGGGTGACGAAGGGCCATCTGTAATCTACCCTCCACATGTGTTTCCACCAGCGTCACTATATCAGCCCTCTGTTTCTTAACCACTTCAGCCCCGGAAGGATTTACCCCCTTCCTGATCAGAGCACTTTTTACAATTCGGCACTGCGTCGCTTTAACTGCTAATTGCGCGGTCATGCAATGCTGTACCCAAACAAAATTTGCGTCCTTTTCTTCCCACAAATAGAGCTTTCTTTTGATGGTATTTGATCACCTCTGCCGTTTTTATTTTTTGCGCTATAAACGGAAAAAGACTGAAAATTTTGAAAAAAAATGATATTTTCTACTTTTTGTTATAAAAAAAATCCAATAAACTAAATTTTAGTCATACATTTAGGCCAAAATGTATTCGGCCACATGTCTTTGGTACAAGATTACAAGATGTAAGTCGGCCACTAAAGTGCCGTATCCTCATGCCTAGTATCAGATTGACCCCAAAGTTCAAAAGTTTTGAGACATAGCCTATATGCCGGATCGGATTTTAACAGCTGTCAAAAGTGATGAAACAGACTATAGGGGAATGTGAAGTGAGGATTGGGAGGAACCCCCCATAATAAAGATGGGGGGGTTGGCTGTACACTTGGATCTAACGATCAACCCCTAATTTTTGTCTCTATAGTAGACCAAATATCCACATCCTAATTGCTAAACACAGAGGGGGAACAAGCGTACAACTAAGAGACCCATTGACAGTGTATATGTAGCTAAATTAAACCCCTACATATCTAATACTTATCTAGGGGTTGGCTATATAGCAGTTCAAATCTATGTCCAAGTTGAGCCCTTTGGGGGCAAGGGAACCCAGTCGATAAATCCAACTCGTTTCATTTCTAGATATTGAGGTTTCTCTATTACCTCCACGCCAGTGTTCCTGCATGGAGTCAATCCCATAGAAGGTAAGGACACTTGGATCCCTATGGTGGACCTCGTCAAAATGTCTGGATAGACTATGATTGGGGAACCCCTTCCTGATATTTTTAATGTGTTCTCGGATTCGGACAAAAAGTTGACGGGTGGTTCTTTCCACATATTGGAGGCGGCATGGACATTCCACAACATATGTGACATGTGTGCTTCGACAGGTGATCAGTTGATTGATTCTGTATTCTTTATGATCAGTACATGATTTGAACGTGTTCTTCCTTCTTGGTTGTCTTTTAGCTACTTTGCACGGTAAGCATCTCTGGCACCTAAAAAATCCTTTTAATTCTGGACATATTTTGATAGACTTCGGGGGATCAGTAACATTTTTCACTAGATGGTCCCTTAGATTGGGTGCCTTTCTGTATATGAATTTTGGTTTGGCCAGCAGGAGTTTTGTTAGGGTGAGGTCTTCCTTGAGTATAGGCCAGTACTTTTTTATTATTTTTTCAAAATCTCTAAACTGGCTATTGAACCCTGTGATAAATGCTACTTCCGGCACCTTCTCAGCTTTTTTGTTCTTGTTGAAGAGCAGGGAAGTTCTATCTAGCTTCATAATATCTGCTTTTAATTTCAAAAGTCTCTCCTTCTCATATCCTTTTTCCTGGAATTTTTTAATTAAAATGTCGGCCTGTTTATTAAAATCTTCAGCTCTGTCACAGTTGCGTCTTATCCGTAGTAGCTGTCCTTTAGGGACATTACTTTTCCATCTTGGATGATGACAGCTGGAAGTGGGGATGTACCCGTTTCTATCTGTGGGTTTAAAAAAAGTCCGAGTAGATAGCTTGTCTCCTGTTTTGAAAATTTCTAGATCCAAATAGTCAATTTTCTCAAAGCTCCACTTCCCGGTAAACTTAATACCATACTTATTGTTGTTTAAGTTCTCAAGAAATTTTGTAAGGCTGTCTGGTGTTCCATTCCATAAAATGATCAAGTCATCTATGTACCTTTTATACATCTTAATCTGAGGTATGTTTTTACTGTAGATGTATTTATCTTCCCAAAGGTCCATGAATAAATTAGCTACGCTAGGAGCATAGCGTGCTCCCATTGCAACTCCCTTCGTTTGTACATAATATTTTTTATCATGCCAAAAATAGTTAGATTCCATGGCCATTTTTAGGCCCTCAAGAATATAGCCGATCTGTTCCTGCTTCATACTTGTGTTCATGTGAAGGGCTCTTTCCACACCCCGTAAGCCGTCCTTCTGTTCGATACTAGTGTACAGAGAATTAACATCTACTGCCACCAGCAACCATTGTTCCACTCCCTTGATCTCTTGCAGTCCTTGAATTAATTGCATACTATCCCGCAAATAGGATTTCCCTATTTGCGGGAATATCAACAGGGGACGGACACAGGACCCACACACAGATACACAGAAAGAGAAAACAGGCAAGAGGAAAACGAGGAGGCAAGAAGAAGAAAGAGGCCCAGAAATTATTAGGACAGGGTATATTTAATCTCAGTAATGTGCAGTTCACGCGAGTAGAGCTAAGGGTGCTAGAACTGGGACTTAAATATGCCCCTGATAAACCTTTTGATCAATTTGAGGCTTTTATTGATCTACAAACGTTTTTAAGAAAGCTGAACATAAAGAAACATTTCGCGATGAACCCAGGTGAAACAGTAAGGGTAGACTCAGAATTTGAACAAACGAACCTCAAAAACAACTCTATTTTTAATCCAAAAACCCCAGGGAACCAATGTATTAATGCTTTTAAAAAAAATGGTGGAAGAAGATATCAAATTAATGGGAAATACTAATAAAAAAAGATCCAATAATATCTGGAATACCATTAAGGGTATAGGAAAAAAACATGAGGTAGTGATCAGGCCTGCTGATAAGGGGGGAGGCCTATCAGGATGAGATGAATAACCTTCTAAGTATAGAAAATACATATAAAACGCTCAAAGGGAACCCGAAGAAAAAATATGAAAAGAAGCTTAAAACCTATGTGGAAAAAGGGAAAACTAAAGGTATATTAAATTGCAAAGAGGCAGAATATCTAATATCCAATTCGACTAAAACACCAGTTATATACCACACACCAAAAATCCACAAAAGGTTGGAAAAACCACCAGGGAGGCCCATAATCAGTGGGATTAATTCCATCTTCTCCAGGTTGGGAGAGTACCTGGATACATTTCTTAAACCTCTAGTGAAAGAAGAGAAATCCTATTTGATAGTATGCAATTAATTCAAGAACTGCAAGAGATCAAGGGAGTGGAACAATGGTTGCTGGTGGCAGTAGATGTTAATTCTCTGTACACTAGTATCGAACAGAAGGACGGCTTACGGGGTGTGGAAAGAGCCCTTCACGTGAACACAAGTATGAAGCAGGAACAGATCGGCTATATTCTTGAGGGCCTAAAAATGGCCATGGAATGTAACTATTTTTGGCATGATAAAAAATATTATGTACAAACGAAGGGAGTTGCAATGGGAGCACGCTATGCTCCTAGCGTAGCTAATTTATTCATGGACCTTTGGGAAGATAAATACATCTACAGTAAAAACATACCTCAGATTAAGATGTATAAAAGGTACATAGATGACTTGATCATTTTATGGAATGGAACACCAGACAGCCTTACAAAATTTCTTGAGAACTTAAACAACAATAAGTATGGTATTAAGTTTACCGGGAAGTGGAGCTTTGAGAAAATTGACTATTTGGATCTAGAAATTTTCAAAACAGGAGACAAGCTATCTACTCGGACTTTTTTTAAACCCACAGATAGAAACGGGTACATCCCCACTTCCAGCTGTCATCATCCAAGATGGAAAAGTAATGTCCCTAAAGGACAGCTACTACGGATAAGACGCAACTGTGACAGAGCTGAAGATTTTAATAAACAGGCCGACATTTTAATTAAAAAATTCCAGGAAAAAGGATATGAGAAGGAGAGACTTTTGAAATTAAAAGCAGATATTATGAAGCTAGATAGAACTTCCCTGCTCTTCAACAAGAACAAAAAAGCTGAGAAGGTGCCGGAAGTAGCATTTATCACAGGGTTCAATAGCCAGTTTAGAGATTTTGAAAAAATAATTAAAAAGTACTGGCCTATACTCAAGGAAGACCTCACCCTAACAAAACTCCTGCCGGCCAAACCAAAATTCATATACAGAAAGGCATCCAATCTAAGGGACCATCTAGTGAAAAATGTTACTGATCCCCCGAAGTCTATCAAAATATGTCCAGAATTAAAAGGATTTTTTAGGTGCCAGAGATGCTTACCGTGCAAAGTAGCTAAAAGACAACCAAGAAGGAAGAACACGTTCAAATCATGTACTGATCATAAAGAATACAGAATCAATCAACTGATCACCTGTCGAAGCACACATGTCACATATGTTGGGGAATGTCCATGCCGCCTCCAATATGTGGGAAGAACCACCCGTCAACTTTTTGTCCGAATCCGGGAACACATTAAAAATATCAGGAAGGTGTTCCCCAATCATAGTCTATCCAGACATTTTGACGAGGTCCACCATAGGGATCCAAGTGTCCTTCTATGGGATTGACTCCGTGCAGGAACACTGGTATGGAGGTAATAGAGAAACCTCAATATCTAGAAATGAAACGAGTTGGATTTATCGACTGGGTTCCCTTGCCCCCAAAGGGCTCAACTTGGACATAGATTTGAACTGCTATATAGACAACCCCTAGATAAGTATTAGATATGTAGGGGTTTAATTTAGCTACATATACACTGTCAATGGGTCTCTTAGTTGTACGCTTGTTCCCCCTCTGTGTTTAGCAATTAGGATGTGGATATTTGGTCTACTATAGAGACAAAAATTAGGGGTTGATCCTTAGATCCAAGTGTACAGCCAACCCCCCCCCATCTTGATTATGGGGGGTTCCTCCCAATCCTCACTTCACATTCCCCTATAGTCTGTTTCATCACTTTTGACAGCTGTTAAAATCCGATCCGGCATATAGGCTATGTCCCAAAACTTTTGAACTTTGGGGTCAATCTGATACTAGGCATGAGGATACGGCACTTTAGTGGCCGACTTACATCTTGTAATGGGGTTGGGTTTCTTATACCTTATGTGTCTTCACTTTCTTCTGTTAAGCATATATGGTACAATTGATATTACTGTAATAAAAAAATCCTGTCTACCCACGAACATATAATCTAATACCTCCTCACCTCTTACCTGTAAATATATGTATTTTACGAACCTAAAATACAAAAATACAATTTAACACCTTCTCGCCCTCTACCTGAAAATATATGCATTTCATTGACCTAAAATATATATTATCTAAATTGAACAACTATAAGCATTTTTTATTAATTAATTATATGTATTTGTACATTTTACATTAGGTCGTTTTAATATAATGTTTTTAATTTAATATAATATTTTTAATGGTTTTTAAAATTAATTTGAATATATATATTTTTTGAATTTTTTTGAATATTAAATCTAATAATGATGGGGTTTTTTATACATGTATTTTTTATATATATATTATTATGTATATTTTTATATACATGTTTTTTATATACATTTTCTATATATTTCTTATATATTTTTGCTTGTTTTTATCATTTGGCTGAACTATAGCTCATCCACATAAGCAGTTAATATTTATTTATATCTAATAGTAATAACGATGTACTGATGCTCAATCACTGCTATTTGTCTCCATTTACACACAATACACCAGGACTAATTATCCTCAATTTGACCAACCTATATACACCCGTTCTGAATGCAATGTATTTAGTCAAGGGCTCATCATAACAGTGAGCAGTTGGAGTATAAATAGCGGTGAACAGTTTGTAAAATGATTGGAAAGCGCTCAGTTTGCCTTATGTATGTAATACATCTCTGCAGTCTAGCGGCCACACCACACCCTCCCCCCGAGTGACATTATCATATTAAGGGGAGTGGCGTTGTGGGCCGCAGGACTATATTACAGTGTGAAGCGTAGGCGTCGACACCGTCTTTGAAAACGTCCTATGACGAAACGCGTAAGGCGGAGTCACGCTCACACGTCATACCCGGAAGTGTACGCTGGAACGCAAGTTGGGACGCACGCTTGCAGAACGCTGTTGATCCCATCTCTGCACACAGCGTTGTCTGTTTTACTATCACTTACTTTGTGGCTTGTATTTTTTGGACTTTCTTTGCTTATATGGAAAAAACAACTTGACATGCTTCACGAAGGCAGCCCCCTTGTGTTTCTCTTTTCTCTGGATTTCTGGAGAGTTTAACAGATTAAGGTGGTACACTGCTGGAGTAGCCTGGTCATATTAGAGCACACATTTTCCCTGGAACAACCGTAAGGATCGCATATAGCAGAGGAATGGAAGCATAACTTGAGTGAACACCATCCGCCCTGAGGCACCCACTCTTTCGCTCGGTACCCCTGTAGGGGTGATTATTTCTGGTGAGTGGGGAAGCACTGGGGGGCGAGCACTTCAAGTTACCTCATAAACAAATCGCACAGAAGTCATTGTGGTGTACCCTCTAGGGTGAAATAAACAGCATTTACATTTGAACTCTGCTTTTTCCACCTGGTTAACAACTTTTTTTTCCCGCATGGATTATATATAAAAACTCTTTAGAAATTAATAATCACCTGTTACCAACAAAAGAAACTCGAATCAATCGTATATGCATGTTGTTTTTTATTTACTGTTTTTTATTTACTGTAACTTATACACAGGGAGTGTTTCATTGAATTTTAATTTAGTTTGTCACACAGAAGGACACCTTACGTTTCACACAGAAGGACACCTCACGTTTCACAAGCGCCATACTGTCCCAATATTTTTGAATATTGGGGTCAAACATAACCCTACTCAATTTTTTAATATATACATATGGAAGGGGCAACACGGACATCACACTAACAATAATACGCACATATATTTCCTCACTATTTAATTATTTTTTCTTTGGCGCCATTTTGTCCCAATACTTTTGAACTTTGGGGTTAATTTCTAAAACTTCCTGTTTTTTATATTTTCAAATAATTGCACCATTCACTATAATACTTTTTCACTAATTTTCTACATATTCCACCCTGGATGACACATTTATCCCGCTGGGGGGACACATTTTATCCAGCAGTTTCTATAATACTGGTATTTTCTGAATATTTCTGATTATTTCCGAATATATGGTCTCCTTTGGTTTAGACCGTATTATGTTAGATATTGGTGGAGCTTTTATACATCGGAGTCATTTGGATTTAGTCTGTATTTTATGACATTCTTACCCATTACTTAATAATATAGAGGGCAGTGCCGTTTTCATGCCAGCATACTGCCTGTTTTTTCTCCATGTTCGAAAATACGTTGTGACTGGTGCAAGAATTTGGTTTTTGTGGCCGCCGTGCGTAGTAAAAGAACGTCTCTCAACGCTGCCTGAAAATCTGAATATATCACAGGGGATCCCGTTGTGGAATATGCCGCCTCCTATGCTGCTACCCTCCCCTCGGCTGTCTGTGTTTCTTTCCTCAGATCCTTCCGGATCTTTCGGATATGTGCTTGAAAGCTGCCCCTAGTGAAGACCTTAAATGCGTCCCAGGACGTGGTCATAGTCACTGATTGGTCTAGGTCTCTCCAATAATGTATCGCCTCGGATCTATAGGGTTCAGATACTCTAGTGTCGTTCAGCCAGAATCTGGACAACCTCCAAAGATTCTCCCCCGTGGCATTAGATACACAAACTTTTAAAGCAAGCGGAGCATGGTCGGATATGCCACGGGGGAGTATATTGATGTCCCGAACCATGGGCAAAACAGACCCCCCCACATAGGCAAGGTCTATCCGTGACAGGGTTTTGTTTGAAGCTGAGTGACAAGTGTAGGCGCGTCGAGCAGGATGACGCCACCTCCACACATCAGTCAAGTTAGACGCCTCAGCCCATGAGGACAGCTCTGATGGTGAGCCCGTCCCCGGTGAGAGCCTGTCCACTGCGGGGTCCGGGACCAGATTAAAATCGCCCAGTATTACCACATTATCCGTACCAAAGGCAGCTATTTTAGAGATAATTTGGTTAAGTACCCGTATAGAGGCCGGGGGGGGGGGTAGGTATAGTCCCACCACCACCAACTCTAATCTGTCCACAATGGCATGTAATATTACAAATCGACCGTCAGGGTCAAGCTCCAGCGCCAGCAATCTAAACGGTGTGGACTTGTGCACTAAAATGCTAACCCCCCTGGAGTAGTTAGTATAGGTGGAGTGGTATTGGTGTCCCACCCAGGGTCGTCTTAGACTCAACAGTTTACTTCCCATTAGATGGGTCTCTTGTAGTATGCATATTTGTGGGTGGTATGTTTTGAGGAATTGGAACACCAGTGATCTTTTAACAGAGGAATTCAAACCCCTGGTGTTCCATGAAATTAGGGTACAATCAGCCATCTACACTCGAAAACACATTTTCTATCCATATATCACCATAAAGAAACAGGTGCAAGGCCCGAACCCTTAATAAGGTCAGGACATGGCACCTGGCGCATCCTGTGACAGACATAAGTACATCGCTTGTAAAGAAACAGCAAATCAGCAAAGTATAACAAAACGTTCCCAACCAAGCCCCCCACCCCCACCCCGCCAGCCCCATCCCAAACCTCGTGGAGGCTCAGGATCCCAGCTCAGAACCAAGTCGAACACGCCTGTAATGGGGTATCGTGAGCGGAACAGCAACCACAGTGCAGCAGTCAGATGATGAAGAACATCCAGTCCTCTGCTGGAGATCGGATCATAATAAGTGGGTGCAGTCTCCCGGCAGCCGCCGGGGGTGTAAACTTAAACTTCAACGTTGCAGGAACAGTTATAGTTTCTTGGCCATGACCGACATTATCGGGGAGAATGAGGGAGGAGGAGGGGGGAGGATGGATGCGCATAGAAACAATCATCTCCCATTCCTCCTGTTAAACATCTCAGGAAACCAATAGACACTTAGGAGGCCAGTGGACCCCCGGACTCCCGTCTACCACAAGGCACATTAGTGTAAATCACAGAGGGAACCGACTGGGTCAAAAGTGATGATCAGGCCATTAAACAAAAGAGGCACGTCTCTGGATCACCAGTCGGCCATGGCACATATAACTAGAAATAAACAGATTTTTCTTGTGTGGTGAAACTTATCTGCTAGGTAGCGTGTCAATCCACGTGGAGGCCTCCTCAGGAGAATTGAAGAACCGCACCGATTCACCATCTTCCACTCGCAATCTTGCCGGGAACAACATGCTGTATTTGATATGCTTGGCTCGAAGTCTGGCTCTCACTGCGTCGAAGGATTTCCGTTGTTTCTGCGTTTCCAGCGAATAATCAGGAAAGATCAGGAGTTTGGCATTTTCAAAACGAAGTTCTCCCTCTGCCCTCGCCTCCTTCATCACCAGGTCACGATCACGAAAGTGAAGTAATTTAAAGATGAAGGTGCGAGGTGGCGCACCTTGTGGGCATTTGATGAAGGGTATGCGATGCGCTCTTTCCACGGTGAAGAATGGCGAAAACCTTACCGAGGGGAGTAAGTGTTGCAAGAGACGCTCAGCAAACGCGGTGGGGTCCGTACCTTCTGCTCCCTCCGGAAGCCCCAAGATGCGCAAGTTGTTCCTTTGGTTGCGATTCTCGGCATCCTCTGCCCTCGCCTCCAGCACTTTAACTTTGGTTTTTAACACGTGTAAATCAGCCCCATGGGCAGGGTGTTTAGGTGAGACCGCGGCTTCGGCCTTGTCCACGGTTCTCAGCTGCGCGGCCTTTTTCCGAGCTTTTTGCTGGAAGTTCCTCCTATACATACCCCAGAAATGCCTCAGGGATGATGGGGGCAGAGGATGGTCTTTTTCCCGGCGATTATACTCCAAAAAACTGTGGTTATTTCCGGTCCGCGCCGGCCTGGTTCTCTGTGCGGGCAGGAAATTCAGGCGAGGCCGCGGCTTCGGCCTAGTCCGCGGTTCTCGGCGGCACGGCCTAGTCCCGAAATTTTTGGTGGGGGATTCTGCTGAAATATACCCCAGAGGTGTCCCAGAGGTGAGAGGGGGCACAGGAGGGTCTTTTGTGCTGTATCTGCACCCCAAAATATCAGGATTATAGGCCGATCTGTGGGAGCTCAGGCCTCACACACCTGCTCCCTCTGCCATCCCGGACATGCCCCCAATTGGTTTAAACCTTGCTTCCAAATTGCATTCTGCAGTTTAAAATTTAACCACATTAACATCCCCCCCACCTCCCACTCCGCCCTACACTTTCCCCAACTGGTGCGGGCACGTTCCCAAAACAAAACCGTAGGTGAGTTCCAAAAAAACTGTCTTTTTCATCCTATGTAAGACAAAAAGCAAAGAAATCCATGTAACTCCTGAAACATAGTTAGGTGCTAACCAAAAGAGTCGATATATGAAAAATAAGTGAGTACCGTTCCAGAAGCACACAGAAATAATCGCATGTATGCTAGTATTGTGATTCCATGTATTGTGACTGGTTTCCTTAATGGTGCGTGGGGCAAAAACACGCTGCACCTTACATGTAACTCGTAGGACTGTTTTTAATCCAAGACTCCAACCACTGAAATGACGAATGGGATAGGTGATGGTCTCCTAAAAAAAGGACATTATTCAAAGTCTAGGATCCTTATAGATGATGTGATGTTGTGTCTACAGTTCCTAACATGCGTAAGTCCCGTTTCAATCACAAGGGTATGGCGACACAAACCTCTTGGGTGGAATAGCCGTAAAGTTCCAAAAAGCGGAGCAACTAGAAAATGTACAAATTCCTCCTATAGCATTATCCACAAACAGGGGAAAAAAGGGGTATTGGGTCTAACACGATCGTGTCGCTTTAGAAAATATGTTGCGGGACACCTTGTGCATTAGGAAGGTATTGTATAGTGTACTCACGGCATGGTCAGTACGCCTTTGCAGAAGTTATGAGGCGTTCAAGCCAGGCAATCAGTTCTCCAGGATCTTCAAAGAAAGAGGCTCTTCGGTCATGTTCCACTGGGAGCCTGGCGGGAAATAACATGGCATATTTGAGATGATTATCTCCGCCGAGAAGTCAGGAAAAATGGCGACCTTGGCGTTGCCGAAGGGAATATTACCCTTTTCTCTGGCCAATCTAAGTGCTGCGAGCCTGTCCTTGAAGTTTAGCAGCTTGGCTATGAATGTGCGAGGGGGTGCTCCCTGGGGAGGCGGCCTGGCCAGCATGCGGTGAGCTCTTTCTACTGCCAGCATGGGTAGGGTCCCTACCTTCAGCCCCCTCCGGTAGGCCAATCAGCCGCAGATTGCATCTTCTAAGCCTATTCTCCATCTCATCTTGTTTTGAGAAAAGCTGATGGATTTGTTGTTGCATGCGGCCTGAGTCAGCTTGTAATGGCGGGATAATATCTTCCACATGGCTGATACGAGTCTCTGTTGCTTTGACTTGATCACGCAGTTTGTGTAGATCCTGCCGTATCAAGGAGAAATCTACCTTTACTTCCTCCATTTGAGCCGTGAGAGATGTGGGGCAGAATGTAATCGCTTCCAAGAGCTTACCTGTATCTCCTGCCGGCCGTTCCTCTCCGGACAGTGTTGCGCCGCTATCTTCCTCCAGTTCCTCGACATTTTGAGGGTGGTATTGTGCCAGTTTCGCTGCAGCGGATTTCTGCGTTTTTGGTGGGGACATGATGACCAGAGTCTGGGGAAATCAATAAGGTAAGTGAGATGTATAAAGTTCATCTGTGGAGCACAGGATGCTGTGGATTGCAGGATCAATGGCCGGAGCTCCTCGGTAAGCGTCCTTCTCCATGTAGCGTCAGGCCACGCCCCCCCAAACTGTCCTTTTTGAAGGAAAACACACATAGGAGAGTATTATTTAAAAAAAAATACCTTTATTAAGGGGTCATAACTAAAGAAAGAGGGAAGGCAACGCTGGAGAAACTGCTGAAATTGGTGACGGCTTTGGCCGCCAGGGCACACATGAACTATTTTAATCCAAAATTGGTGGCCTGAGGAGTCTATATATAAGGGAGTCCAATCTGGTCCAGAAGTCCAAGAGATCATGAACATCAGCAGATGACATACTTGTTCCCAGGCTGTGGTCATACAAGAGCCTGCATCTTTTGTCAGACCAGACTGAACCCAGACCATCACTTTCTTGTCTTCCTTCCACTCTTCCTTCCAGGCTGTGTCTGTGGCGTTGGAGTTGTGGCAGAAGGAGGAGGATGAGGAGGATGATTCAACTCATACAGGTGGGTATTGGGTGTCATTTGGCCCCTCACCCCCTTAGTTAATGTTTCAAAAAGGATTTCTCCACACATGAGGTGTTGGACCTCCTCCATGTCCTGCAGTTTGGTGGCAGCCATGGAGGCAAAGGCCTCTTCACGAGTGGGGGTGGCTCTGAGGGCCGCAGAAGCCTCCCCAATCAGCCTGAGTGCTGATTCCTCCACGTTACTCCCCGTCCTGCATCTTTTGGTTGGAAAGCGGAGGGAAGGGACTTGAGATTCTGTGAGGTTCCTACTGGGCCCGGCCTCCTCCTGGCTGCCACTAACCCCCGTCTCCTCCTGGCTGCCACATTCCACAGCCTCCTCCTGTGTGCCACATTACACAGCCTCCTCCTGGCTGAGGTCTTCCTGTGTATGAAAAGGGACATAGTTTTAGTTTTTTCTTCATCAATCACACACAATTTTAATCTCATGACTGTTGCTAATTGAATATTAATAAATATAAAAGATTATCATTCTGAGCCCAGCATTTTTCATTCTCATCCCAATTAGTTGTTCAGTAATAAAATCTACATCATTTATTTATTGACCAGAAATCTGTAGAACAATGCTATACCTGGCTCAAGCTGGGCTCCTCCACTTCTTCCTGGCTGGAAGTCCCAGGCTGGACATCGGAAGCCTCAGCTGGGGTGGAAGATAGGGTGGAAGGAAGAGTGGAAGGTAGGGTTGAGAGGGATTCCCTGACTTCAGTCTGGTCTGACAGAAATTGCAGTCTCTCATAGTACCACAGCCTGGGGACATAAACGTTATCTGCTGCAGCTCCTGATCTCTGGGAATCCTGGACCTTCTTGCGCTCCCTAAGATAAGTGCTCCTCAGGCCCCCAAATTTGGCTTTTAAATAGGGGATGGTTGCCGTGAGGACCAAGGGCTTCACCAACTCCAGTAGTTTCTCCAGCGCTGCCTGCCTCTTTTGTTTATGATTATAATGCGGGTGTTTGACCTGCAACAGACAGGGCAGCTCCCTGTATGTATCTATGAACAGGGGGATGAAGTTGTGGTCATTGAAGCCATCCATTTTATCTGCAATACACAAGACAAACCCTATTGTCAGGCTAAAGTCTCCTAATCTTGTCCCAATATAGGCCTCACTCTATAAGCAGTATAGGCCCCAGTTAAAATTGTACCTTCATTATCACGATCGGCGCTTCTGATACTCCTTCCTCCTCTCACAGATCGTACATACGACGCACGCGTGTTACGCTTTATATACACTGCGCATGCGTGAAACTCCACCCGCCCCTGACATTCTTTCTAGTCTATTCCCCGCCCCTTCTCTTTCGGTGCAGTAGTGAATAGCACAAGGCGGAGACACAACAGGTGCAAGATAATTCCAGCAATGAGGAGGAGGAGTAAAGCTCAGAGCCAGAAACGTCACAATCCCACAGGAGAAGATTTAAGGCCTCAAATATGGCCTTTGTTGAGATGGTGGAGATGGTCGACATATTGAAAAGGGCCGACTATGACGGGAAGCATGGACCTTACCCCAACCCAAATGTCAGAAAGGCCAAGATCATGGCGAAAGTTATGAGGAGTCTGCACTAGACATGTGCATTCCGTTTCGTTCCAAATCAAAATTCGGACAAATTTTTCATTATTCGGAAATTCGGATGCATCCGAATTTCCGAATTACAAAAGTAAAGAATTTAAACGAATCCGAAAAAAATGAACTAATTGGAAAACATATTTGAATCGAATTCGAAAACATATTTGAATCGAATTTGAAGACAAATTCAAATCGAATTTGAAAAAAATAGAAAACATTTTTCTAAAAAAAAACAATAAGATAGAAAATAAAATAATAAAGCAATAGAATATGTATATATATATATATATATATATATATATATATATATATATATATATATATATATATATATATATATATGTATGTATATGTATATATATGTATATATATATATATATATATATATATATATATATATATATATATATATATATATAATTTTTTTTATTATTCTCTTCTATTGTTTTTTTATGCTTTTCTTTTCTATTATTTTATATTCTATAATAGTCTTTTCAATTAAAATTCAAATTCATTCTATACGAAATTCGAATTTCGGAATATGGCTTCTGAAGTTTACATTTCGTATAGAATGAATTCGAATCTGAATAGAAAAGATTAGAACAGAAAATAATAGAAAAGAATGAACTAGAAAAACAATAGAACAGAATAGAAGAAAATATAATATATATATTATATTTTCTTTTATTCTGTTCTATTGTTTTTCTAGTCTATTCTTTTCTATTATTTTGTATTCTATTCTAATCTTTTATATTCAAATTTGATTTCGGTCTATATGAAATTCGAATTTTGTAAGATGTTTTATATATATATATATATATATATATATATATATATATATATATATATATATATATATATATATATATATATATATATATATATTTTTTCTATTCTGTTTCATTGTTTTTCTATGCTATTCTTTTCTATTCTATTCTAAACTTTTCTATTTGAATTTGAATTCATTCTATACGAAATTCGAATTTCGGAAGATGGCTTCTGAAAGTGGAATTTTGTATAGAATGAATTTGAATTTGAATAGAAAAGATTAGAATAGAAAATAATAGACTAGACAAACAATAGAACAGAACAGAATAAAATATATTATATATATTTTATTCTATTCTGTTCTATTGTTTTTCTAGTCTTTTCTCTTCTACTCTATTCTAATCTTTTCTATTCAAATTCGAATTCATTTTATAAGAAATTCAAATTTCTGAAGATGGTTTTATATATATTAGAATTAGATTAGAATAGAACAGAAAATAATATAAAAGAATAGCATAGAAAAAACAATAGAACAGAATAGAAAAAAATATAAAATATTCTATTCTAAAAAGAAGAACAGATTCCCCAATTGGGGAATCTGTTCTTCTTTTTTGTTTCAATCATTAGGGGTGAGCAGCACTCTCTCTCCTTCCCTGTGTCCCCTCGCTCCTTTTTGTCAAAATATTCTATTCTAATCTTTTCTATTCAAATTCATTCTGTACCAAATTCCAATTTCGGAAGATGGTTTTATTTATATATATATATATATATATATATATATATATATATATATATATATATATATATATATATATATATATATTATATATATATATTATTTCTTTCTATTCTGTTCTACTGTGTTTTTCTATTCTATTCTTTTCTATTAGAATTTGATTTCATTCTATTTCTATATAACCATTTTCCGAAATTCGAATTTTGTATAGAATGAATTTGAATTTGAATAGAAAAGATTAAAATAGAGTAGAAAGAATAGACTAGAAAAACAATAGAACAGAATAGAATAAGATATAATATATATATTATATTTTATTCTGTTCTGTTCTATTGTTTTTCTAGTCTATTCTTTTCTATTATTTTCTATTCAAATTCAAATTTATTCTATACGCAATTCGAATTTCAGAAGCCATCTTCCGAAATTCGAATTTCGTATAGAATGAATTCAAATTCGAATAGAAAAGTTTAGAATAGAATAAAAAAGAATAGCATAGAAAAACAATGAAACAGAATAGAAAAAAAATATAATATATATATTATATTTTATTCTCTTCTGTTCTAGTGTTTTTCTAGTCTATTCTATTTCTATTATTTTCTATTCTAATCTTTTCTATTCAAATTCAAATTCATTCTATACGAAATTCTAATTTAGAAGCCATCTTCCGAAATTCGAATTTCGCATAGAATTAATTCAAATTCGAATAGAAAAGTTTAGAATAGAATAGAAAAGAATAGCATAGAAAAACAATGGAACAGAATAGAAAAAAAAATATATATATATATATAACCATCTTCCAAAATTGGAATTTGGTACAGAATGAATTCGAATAGAAAAGATTAGAATACAATATATTATATATTTTTTCTATTCTGTTCTATTGTTTTTCTATGCTATTCTTTTATACTTTCTATTCTATCCTAATCTTTTCTATTGGAATTCGATTTCATTCTATACGAATTTCAAATTTCGCAAAATGGTTATATATAGTTTACTTTTTCAAATTCAGTTAATGGTTTTTTCGAATGCGGTAGAATTTTTTCGAATTTTATAGTTTTTTTCGAATGTGGTAGAATTTTTTCGAATTTGACAGTTTTTTTCGAATGTGGTAGAATATTTTCGAATTTGACAGTTTTTTTCAAATGTGGTAGAATTTTTTCGAATATGACAGGTTTTTTTCGAATGTGGTAGAATTTTTTCGAATTTGATAGTTTTTTTCGAATGTGGTAGAATTTTTTCGAATTTGACAGTTTTTTTCGAATGTGGTAGAATTTTTTCGAATTTGACAGTTTTTTCGAATGTGGTAGAATTTTTTTGAATTTGATAGTTTTTTTCGAATACGGTCGAATTTTTTCGAATGCGGTCAAATTTTTTTGAATTCGAATACAAAACGAAACGAATTCCGAAAACGAATGTAACGAATGCAAAAAATTTAACTAAACGAATTTAGTTAAATAACGAATCGAAACGAAACTAAACTAAACAAATTTTTTCATCCTGCACATGTCTAGTCTGCACAGGAATTTTGGGGTACGACGATCCAAGGATCAACTGAGGAAGCGGTGGTCGGACCTCAAATTAAGGGAGCACGATCAGTATAGAAGGATCAGGAGAGTGCTGCAAAAAAGTAAGTAGTTGTCCTGTGTTCCTATTCTTTATTTTTATTACGTTTGTGCTGCTCCATGTGCTTTTCTTTACTGTTGTACAGTTTAAAATGGCAACTTTCATGTTCAGAGACACATTATTCGTTCGTAGGAAACATTGTTTGTTCGGCCAATAAAACACCATGTTTTGTCCAGATGCAGTTCAATACATGTTTTCTGGCCTACTTCTCTTAAAATAAGTTGGTTGTCTATATGGGTTTGTAACTAGAATGACATGCAAACTAGATTCTGTGTAAGGAGAGGACACTCAGTATCAGTTTACACATCTGGACGCAGGAGCACTAGTGTGGGACACCAGAACAAACTTTTTATTAGGGGGTCCCACACAGGTGCTCCAGTGTATACTATAGGGGTGTCTCCATCTGTGAAGCTTGTACAAAACAGGTAAGATCTCAAGCTTGACAAAGTACAAAAATATTTCTTCATCTTGGAACTCTGCCAAAAGAGACAACTGTGACCCACGTCCAAGCAATGTTTCATATTCCTATTTCTGGCCTCAAATATCTGTGCTAAGTATACCTATTTTTTTTCACACAGGAGAGAAAAGACTCGGAGGACACCACTCATCAGAGGAGACCAGGGACTCCCCACCTCAGGAAGAAGGGGAAATCCCCCAAACCCAACCAGAGGAGGAGGAGGGAGACATTATAGAAATTGTCACCACAACAGGTGAGTGTCTGCGACTACAGCTTCAGATAAGAGATGCCTGCATATTTATAATACATGGTGTGTTTTTTGTTTTTGTTTTAGGTGATGGTGATTTTGTGGAAGAGGAATGTCATTTCACAAGTGAAAGTGCCCAGATCAGGGAGATCATGAGGTGTAATAGGGATTTAGAAACCCTAAAGAAAAACAAAATGAAGAACATGTTTTAGGGAGAATATAAAACACCCAGAAATCTCTAACTTATTGCAGGTTTATTATTTTTTATGACTAATTTTTGACATATTAGAAAAGCCAAATTTTGAAGATGCACACAGTGTGTCAACATGTGCTATCTGCCATCACGGGAGATCAATGTACGCATTTTGTGGGTGCAACCCCTTCCTCTCAGCTACTTTATAATTGAGGAAGGGGTTGCACCCCCAAAACACGTCCCTTGATCCCCCATGATGGCAGCTAGCACATGTTGACATTAGGCAATTTGTGTGCATCTTCAAAGTTTGGCTTTTCCAGGGGTGGCATCACCCCATCTGCTGAACGCAATATCAAACACAGTTTATAAATACTCATGTCCGATATTGCCTTCACTTTCTATAAGTTGAACTTTGTAAGTTCCAGAGTTGTGTATTGTTTTATGGTTTTAAACATGCCTGTTTTACCTATTAAAGGCTATTTTGTAGAAATGTGAAAATTTTAGACAACAAACATGTTAGTTTGTTAAAAATACCTTTTATAAACGCACATGTGATTGTGCTTTAAGTAAAAATGTGGATAATGACCAAATTGGGTTTTCAAGACCGCATGCTTCACTTCATCCTTGCTCTCTACTTGACCCCAACAGCAAGAATTAGAGTCAATGGTCACCTGTCGGACGCCTTCTCCATATCGAACGGAACACGCCAAGGATGCCCCCTATCTCCCCTCATATTCGCGCTCACCCTGGAACCTCGACTCCACAGGCTTAAAGTCAACTCAGACATTAAAGGGGTTGAAATAAAAGATTGGCAATGCAAATTAGCGGCCTACACCAATGACATCTTGTTGTTCCTCACAGACTCCATCACCACCATACCCAACATACTAACAGACTTCTCTCTTTTCAAAACACTCTCCATTTTTCAAATTAACGTTTCAAAATCTAGCGCACTAAACATTTCCCTCCCCACGGCTACTATGACACTATGCCAAGCTAATTTTCCCTTTGGATGGGATCCTCACGCTATTAATTACCTCGGTATCCAGCTCCCTGTAAAATTAACGAAGCTATATGCTAGGAACTTTCTTCCTATTTTCAAAGCCATCCAACAAGATCTTAAAAAATGGAGCTTAGGCCCTTTTTCAATCATAAAAATGAATATCCTCCCCAGACTCATCTACCTTTTACAGACCTTACCGATTAAAATCCCGGTAATATTCTTCTCCATATTATTCCTCATAATATTCTTCTCCACATACAAACAGATCTGCAAAAATGTCATCTGGGCCTCCAAACACCTTAGAGTGGGGTGGGATAAGCTAGCGATCCCTAATCTGAAAGGGGGAATTGGACTCCCAGATATATACAAGTACTATTGGTCTTGCCACTTGAATAGAATAGTGGACTGGCACATCCATTCAGACTCTAAAGATTGGATTCGATTGGAAGCATCTTTCTCCCATCTGCCAATCTGACACCTACCATGGATCAGACCTGACATGATTCCTAAGGACAGTGCTGCACACCCTCTAATTGGCCCTACCTTACAGAACTTCCGAGCTGCATGTAAAAGGATGAATATGGCATCTTCACCTGGGCCTTTAACCCCCATTGACCGAAACCCAGACTTCTCACCAGGGCTCACAGAGCTTACCCCACTTGGCCCACACACCAGAAAATCGATTGGGGCAGAAACCTTCTTTGATAAAGGCAAGCTCATAAATTTTCAAGCCCTCTCCTCCTGATACCCTGACCAAACCATTCCATTCTTCAAGTTCCTACAGATTAGACACTTCCTAAATAGTTACAAACCACTCTCCAATTTGTTCAGAGACCGCACTCCCTTTGAAACGATCTGCACCAGATCACAGCCCCAAAGACACCTGATTTCAGAAATGTATTCCTTACTGTTCACAGGCAATTACCCCAAAGAAAATGCAACTAGTAAACAATGGGAAAGAGAACTAGCAATAGATCTGTCAAAGGAGGACTGGGAGCAAATCCACACACATATCCACAAAGGGTCAACTAACATTTCCGCACAGGAAAATGGATACAAAATTTATTCAAGATGGTACAGGACCACAGATAGAATTCAAAAATACCACCCCAGTGTCTCCCCACTATGCTGGAGATGCAATATGGCCCAAGGCTCCCTACTCCACATATGGTGGGAATGCCCGATCTTACAACCCTACTGGAAAGAAATACACCGCCTTACTTCTCATATAACGACATACTCCCCAGACATCCCATCACAATACTTACTTCACCACACATCCATACCCAATTAGCCTATAAACGATCTTTCACCCTTCATCTTATTAACGCAGCCAAAATGTGTATACCCCTACATTGGAAGAACAGCACCCCACCTAGCATTTCAGAATCGCTACAACAAGTATAAAGGATCACTGAAATGGAAGACGTAGTCCATCAGGTGAGAGAGACCCTGGTAAAATTCCATAAAGTTTGGGCCTGCTGGCTACATGTCACATAATCTGAAGAATTCCGCAGTCCATCAAAAGCATCACAATAGCTTGACCTGGGGGCAGCCATAAGATCCCAGACACCTAACCCGGATAACGAATTAATTGCACATGAACACTTCACCACCTTTACCCCACCTTCCCCATATCCTTCCCCCCTCACAACAGAAACTAAGGTTCCCCAATGGGTTCTAAAACTATGGTGTAAGAAAGAGGTGGAAGGCGCATAATTTGACGCATTGATCAAAATGTTACAGTTTATTCCTATACAGAAAAGATAAATGCATATAAAAAGTACCTACGTATTCATAAAAACTAGGTTACAAATATACACATTAAAATTAAGAATTAGACATGCCCATACAAGGGCAAGTGCTTAAAGGTGGGCTGATGCGTTTCGAGGGGTTCCCTCTTCATCGGAGCCTTGAAGAACCACAAGAAGGGTCTGTACAATATGGTGGACCAACATAAAAGGGAGTGGCTAGTTGGGAGTGTGTCACATGGTAAGTGATGGATTTTTTTTCTTTTTTACTATATACTGTATAGAAAAAAAACTAAAAATGTTGGGAAAAAAACTGTTTCTCTTCTGCTATAAAATTTTGCAAACAAATAATCTTTCTTCATAGATTTAGACCAAAGCGTATTCTGCTACATTTCTTTGGGAAAAAAACAGTGTATATTATCTAGTCTGTGTGACAGTCTTACAAGTCGAAAGTTCCAGGACAGCGCAAACACCCCAAAAATGACCCCATTTTGGAAAGCAGACATACCAAGGTATTTAGTAAGATGCATGGTAAGGTTATTTGAAGTTGTAATTTTTTTTTTTTTGCCACAATTTGTGGAATGAAGAAAGCAAATAAACTTTGATTCGATTTTTACAAAGTTGTAATTTTAATAGGTTATTTCATATACACAGCATTGGCATACTTACAATTACAGCTCAAAACACATACTTCTACTCCTTATGAGTATGGGGATACCGTGTGTGAGACTTTCTCATTGCCTAGATGCAAAGAGGGGCACAATATTCAAGGAGCACCTTCAATCTTTCAAGGGGCATAAATAACACCCCCTACTCCTGACTACCTATCACATTTCTTAAGGTCTTGAAGTGCAAGGACAGGAGAAAAACCCTTAAATTACCGTTTTGCAAAGTAGACCCCCCCCATCATATTTACAGCAATTAGATGCATGGCAAGTCTTTTGAATATTACATTTTTTGCCACAAGTTTGTGAAAAATGTATTTTTTACACACAGCATGGGCATACTTATAATTACACCCCAAAACACTCTTTGCTACTCCCTTTTTAGCATGATAATTCCAGATATGCATGGGCGTCCGCAGAACTTTTTTCAGGGGAGGGGCATCATTTTAAGGTCACCTATGCACCGCCCCTTTCCGACAATGTCCTCACGGTCAGAGACTGCAGACATACTACAGGAGACAGTCAGAGACTGCAGACGTAGTACAGGAGATGGTCAGAGACTGCGGCAAAGTACATATACATTACACCCCCATACACCCAGATACATTACATTCCTTATACACACAGATACATTACACCCCCATACACACAGACACATTACACCCCCCATACACACAGATTACACCCAGATACATTACACCCCCATACAAACATATTACACTCAGATACATTACACCCCCCATACACACAGATTACACCCAGATACATTACACCCCCCATACACACATATTACACCAAGATACATTACACTCCCCATACACACAGATTACACCCCCATACACACAGATTACACCCAGATACATTACATCCCCATACACACAGATTACCCCCAGATACATTACACCCCCATACACACACAATAATTAGTATGGAGAACTCCCCTCCAATGAATTTCTATATTGCAACTAACCCCAGAAAAGGCAGATGGAAGGCTCCAACAACTGCTGCACATGCCAAGTAGCTCAGATGAGGCTTGGGCCCCATGCAGTGGGTTTTCTCGGGGCCCCTATCTAGAAGGCAAACATCATCACTCCTGACACACACTCCATGTTGTGCATGTGACTCCCGGCCCTGGGACATGCAGCGCGGCGCCCCCGATTGATATGTACACTTGCCTATAGATAGCACCAGCCCTGCCGGGGGGGGGGGGCAATTGACATCCATTGCCCCTACCTGCGGACGCCCATGCAGATATGTGAGACTTTTTTTGCAGAATAGCCACATAGAGGAGCCCAAAAAGGATAGCTATTAAGCAACATACATTATGCATCTAATTCCCCTGTTACTTATCCCGTTTGGAGGGCCTGGAGGGCCAGGACTTAGGAAACACCCACAAAATGATCACATTTTGGAAAGCAGACATCCCAAGGTATTTTTTAAGAGGCATGGTGAGTCTTTTGAAAATTACAAATTTCTTCCACAAGTTTTTGGAAAATATGAATTTAATTTTTACACAAGGTTGACAGTTAAGATATTCCAATCACACAGTATGGGCATAGTTAGAATAACATCCCAAAAACAAATTCTGCTACTTTTCCTGAGTATGGGGATACCTCATATGTGAGATCTTTTCAAAGCGTAGCCACATAGAGGGGCTCAAAGTCCAAGCAGCATCTTCAGGCTTTCAAGGGGTATAACTGTGCATCTAATTTCCTGACTACTTATCACATTTTTGGAGACCCTGGAGCACCTGGACTGTAAAAACACCCACAAAATGACATTTTAGAGAGTAAATACGTGTATTTTTTTAAGATGCATGGTGTCTTTTTAAGATGCAATTTTTTGCCACAAATTTTTGAAAATGCAGAAAGAAAATGAAAATGTATTTTGTTACACAGAGTTGTTAATTTATAATATATTTCTCACACGAAGTATAGGCGTACTTAGAATTACAACTCAAAGCACATTCTGCTACTCCTCCTGAATAACCGGATACCACATGTGTGAGACTTTTTCAATGTTTAGGCTGATTATCTACCAGACATCGGGGTTGATATACTAAACGAAAAAAAACTGTGCACTTTGCAAGTGCAGTTGCTCCAGAGCTCAGTAAATGAGCAGAAACTCTGCTGACTTCCATCATTCAATCATGTGCAAGCAAAAATGCTGTTTTTTTTTTTTCCCTTGCACGTGTTTGGGCAAAGTGAAGCCTTACCTCATTTACTAAGCTCTGGAGCAACTGCACTTTGCAAAGTGCACAGTCTTTTTGCCTTTAATAAATCAACCCCACTGTTTCTTGTGTTTCACAAACAATCAACTAACATTGTAACAAAAACAGTGTACTATAAAGCTCACCTCTTTACAAGTGATTAGCTATTATAGTAATCCTCGTACCTATAATACAAGAAAGCACAACCTTCATCACTACTTCAGTGATCTCCATTTGCTTCTGGGTCGCATTGCTAAGAAGCTGGTCTGCTGCATTCAGAACACAGGAGGTCGGCCATTCAGAGAATGTTTTGCATTTTATGAATAAATGCAAAGCTTTCTCTGATTGGACTAGTGTGTTGTAACTGCTCCAACTCTCCCCCCTCATCCAATAAGAAATCAATTTGCATTCATTCAGTAAATGCAAAGCATTCTCTGAATGGCACCCGTGCTGAGCGGCTGACCTCCTGTGTTTACAAGGCATCAGGCCAGGTGTTCAATATGGGACCCACAATAAAGTGGAGATTGCTAATATATTGGAGTCTACTTCAGTGATTTCCAGCTTCCAGGGGAAGAAGCCAGATATGATATATGCATAGTTACATTGGTCCAAGCTGGACCAATAGAAAGATGTATACAATGCCTAGAATTCTTCTTTAACTTGACTATATTGAAAGCTCGCAAAACTGTAGTCTGTATTAATATTTGTTAATCAATTACAACACAATAATCCAAAACTTTGCATAAATTAGTCTGACAAATTTAGCTTAACATTTCTTAGCTGCCGGGCAAAACACTTTCATTAGCTTTTCAAAGAAGTGTGTGGTAAGATAATTACATTTCTGGCAACATCTGTATCTCTGCTATGCAGAAGTTTATCAATGTTCTTTCATTCCTTGCAGTGTGTGTTATGTATGATATTTTGTGTACATTGTTTTCCATACCATAAAAGTATGAGGTTGGTGAAAGAATAAAGTTTTCTTTTGCACTTCATTTTATGACATTTTTTTTTGTTTGCATTGGTGTGCATTGTGTTTTTCTTGTAGTGAATTTGGTGTAGGTATCTTGGTGTACATTTAAATGCACTGTATGTATAATATTTTGTATATATTGTTTTCCATACCATAAAAGTATGAGGTTGGTGAAAGAATAAAGTTTTCTTTTGCACTTCATTTTATGACATTTTTTTTTACTTGCATTGGTGTGCATTGTGTTTTTCTTGAAGTGAATTTAGTGTAGGTATCTTGGTGTATATTTAAATGCACTGTAAAACATTAACGTAATTGTAAACCTTTTTAATCACATATTCATGAAACTATTTCTATGCACAGGGCAAGTATATAAACATAAAACAAATAATGCATGTGAGTGGGGCCTACAAAGGGAGAAAAAGAGGACAGGGTGGAGCAGGGTATTAAGCAGCAAAAGCATGCATCACACATTGAAAAATATATTTATTGTAAAGTTGTGTGTTTGGTCTGCTCATCAAGATGTTAACATGAGAAGTCTTCAGTAACATTTTTAAGCATTCAGATGTTTAAGTGTTGGAGTGGTAAGTGAAGTAAGTGGTGGTTGAGAGGAATAGAAAACTGAGCACTAGGAGCAGTGTAAAGGATTACATAAGTATTGCTATCCATGGAAAGGAGCCTAATGCCGCGTACACACGAGCGGACTTTACGGCGGACTTTGCCCGGCGGACTGGATTTCGTCGGACAATTCGATCGTGTGTGGGCTCCAGCGGACTTTGTTTGCTCAAAAGTTGGACGGACTTAGATTTGAAGCTTGTTTAAAATTTATCCGTTGAAATCGAGTCCGGTCGAAAAGTCCGCCGTCTGTATGCTAGTTCGACGGACAAAAAGCCACGCTAGGGCAGCTATTGGCTACTGGCTATGAACTTCCTTGTTTTAGTCCGGTCGTACGTCATCACGTACGAATTCGACGGACTTTGGTGGATTGTGTGTAGGCAAGTCCGTTCATTCAGAAAGTCCGTCGAAAAATCCGCCGGGCAAAGTCCGCCGTAAAGTCCGCTCGTGTGTACGCGGCATAAGAGTATTGGAACCATTGAAGATGTGTGAGGTCCTCTGGGTTGACCTCTGAGACCAAGGGATCAAGGTTGGTTCATGTCTGCAGAGCAGTGTTGCCAACCTACCAGATTGAAATTTACTGACACGACACCCAAAATTTTCTGGCACAGCCAAGTTTTTACTGGTTTTTCCAAAAGTTACAAAATTACAGTTTTAAGTGCAAATTATAGTATTTAGGCTACAAACAAGTAAAATATGCAATTTGCAATGTGAATTAAGGTACATATTAAGGAAAAAAAACATATTTCTTATTTTATTTTATTCAGGAGGGCAATAATTAGAATGGGCAGGGACACACACATGAAATTGACTCTAACAGTAACACTAAACCCAGTGTGCAGCAACACAGATGATGATGACACCTCACCAACACGTTACGTCCCCTCTTGAGTCACAGTGACAGTCTCTCTCCACGCCAGGTGGTCCCTTCAGTCCACTGCAGTCCAAACAGCACTGACAGTCCCGCTCCCAGCTTGCCTTGCTTCTGTCCCACAGACCCACACACAAGGCTCCAGCCACTCCCCTCACCCCCCTTGCACCATGACTTCACACGATATGGCACCACCTCCAGCAAACCCACCCCCCACCGGCACCGATCGAACACACTGTAGCAGGCACTCGGATGGTCTCGGCCAAGCGTCACAGCCATATTTTTTACTGGCAACCTTTTCCCGTTATTGGCATTTACTGGCAAGAGAAAAGTGCCCATTTTTTACTGGCTGCCAGTAAAAATACTGACAGTTGGCAACACTGCTGCAGAGTGATAGATTCCTACCCCCACTCAGAGAACTCACTGTTGGAGTGCTGCAGGACATATGGACTAGACATTGAGGGTCTTAGGAGGGAAGCATGCCACATAAGCACTGACATCAACATACTGCGCTGGGTTTAAGCTTGACAGAGAAATAATGGAAGGTAAATGATTTTTAAGAAGGATTTGAAGAACTCAGCCAGTATGAGTTTAAAAGAGAAGTATGGGAATGGTTTGTTTTTGGAATCATACTTTACTAGGTGGATGTCCCCTGCCGGCTCTAAGCCTGAGAACCGAGCGATCAAACACTGTCGATCGCTCAGTTCTCAGGGTTGGTGACTCTCAGTAACCAGCTCTCTGCCTTGCCCCCCCCCCCCATGACCATATAGTTGCTATCTTTTCCTGGCCTGGATCGACCCTGTGATGTCAGCCGACAGCTGGCTTTAGCCCACTGTCTGCTGAAAATGGGTCACCAGAGTGCAGAACGAACTGCACTCCTGTGATCCACAGGAGAAGTACAGCCAAACAAGTTTTGGCTGTACTTCTCCTTTAAGACACTGGGTGGTAAACTCCACTAGGGCAGCAAATTATGTGAATTATTTAGAGTTGTTAGATTATATAAAAAAGCTACACTATATTAATACACTATGTAAATAAAAACTATTTTAAACCCAATATCAAACCTAAATTATTTAGCAGCTTACCAATTTTAAGATGTGATTGCTGCATTATGGCTGCTTTCTTTTTTTAGCCTTTATTTCCATTATTTTCACCTGGAGATCCAGCCAGTAAGTCTGTTGTTTTTTAAAAGACCACGCTCTCCTGCAGATGTAGCAGTTAGAGGGTTAGAGGGTTAGACAAACCATTTACCACTGACAGGGGTGCCTACAATGATATGCTTTTATTTATTCATGTAAAACCTTTACCCAAAAGAAAGAAAATTTTGCTGTAACTGCTTGTGTTACTGCAGTGTGAGCAAGAGTTTGGCTCCAGTTTGTTAGCGTATCTAAATCTGCTAGTACATATAATACTCCCCTTCCCCTAGTTTGACAGCATTGCTGTCCAAAGGCACTCCAATACAGGAGATGTGTTACTGGCCAGATCAACAGGTGAAAACAGAGGAAAACAAGCCAAAAAAATAAATAGAACGAAGGATTGGTGTTGGGTTTATTACCACTTTAAAGTTACTTAAAGTCTAGCAATGTACTTATTGGCTCCCCTTTGATGTATTAAATATACAATCAAAGGGATTTTAATATACTGTGAGGATGGAATGTTATAATAGGCTAAAATCTTTTAGCTTTCTGGTGAGTGCACAGTGGTGGAGGATTTGCACAAGTGGATGCACCAGGTAATTTTTTTGTTGCACGTGGAAGCACCATTATTGTAATCCTTTAGTGGATGTCATTTTGGACATTTATTGGACTGTTGATATATTTTAATAGCATAAGGCACTTTTTGGGCATGTAAGTGATGCTTACATAAGTTTATGTGTTTCGGTTTGCATAATATTTGAATGCATTTTGCGTGTATAGCTTTATGAATGCTCTTCATGCACTTTATATGAATTTACATATTTTTATGAATTTTTCTCATGCCCTTTATATATATATTTTTTATTAATTTCTTTCTTATGCACTTTATTATAAACGCTGCATCAGTGCACTGTTTTTGATTTATTGATTATTATGTTTGTCACCCTTTGTGTGCTATCTGCTCTAGTCTCTGAGCGCTCACTGTTCCTTTTTTGTTTTAAATATATTGCATTTTTGTTCTCGGGTTAGGATACACTTTAATGCAAATATAAAAAAGTAGGCATATACACAGGGCATAAAACCTAATACAGACCACTTTCCAAAACATGACCCCTGGGCATATACTGATCACAAGATTTACTATACATTATTCCCATGCAATAAATAACACTTTTAAAATTCCCTTTACAAAACTGCAAGAAGGAACGTGTTACAAAAAGTATGTTAACTATCTGATCATACTCCATAATGAGTAGGTACATGGAACCTGAGAGGCCCAAACCACTCACCCTCTTTCCTAAGGGCTGGAAAACTGACAGTCTCATCTCATCTCTCTTCTCACCTTCTAGTCAAGTTATTTTCACAAACAAACAGTTTTGGCAGAAAACATCAACTCTATTCATATCTTCAGTTTTATAAATAATTTGATACACATTCACATTAGGGGGTAAAATAATTCATTTTTTTCTTTTTTTTTAAAAATACAAACGTTTTTATTAAGGGTTTACAGATTCAACAGTGAAAATCAGTATCCAAGAAATAATTTTCACATGCATATAAAAAAAAAATCAATATATAGCCAAGGCACAAAGATCTGTATACATAGTCCGTATAGATTATATGATTTGCATAGAGTCATTCCAGAGGTATTAGTATCCAACTGACTGTACGGTTAGAATGTTCTACAAACCAACATATGGATTTAGAGATAGTAACTGTGCCTACTATCGTAACATCACTTTTTCCTGGAACTTACAATATAATAACATCAACTAGGAATAAATCCAAACTATAATGGAACTAACAATTGTCATGATGTCATATGCTTCCCAGCTCGACTATTTGCGGTCAAAGATATGCATCTTATTGTGAATAGTATGGTGTACACGCTCCATTAATCTTATGGTTTCCATTCTTTGGAGCACCTGGGACCATGGCACAGTGGGGGAGCGCCAATTTAAAGCAATAGCCCAGACAATAGCACAGAAAAGTGTATGTGCCAGTTTTTGGATTGGGGCTAGGAGTTTTGCAAATAGCAGGCACATTGGCATGGTCAGTGTGATAAAAGAATCTCTGATCTGGGCTACCTTTTTAAGCTTGTTTGCGCCAGATTCGCTGGAGGCTGGGGCAGCTCAAAAATATATGTAAGAAGGAACCCTCCATTTTGCACCCTCTAAAGCAGTTTTCTGAGACAGTTGGGTAAAACAAATGTACCTTATTAGAGGTCAGGTACCATCTAGTGTGTAGTTTCACCACAGTTTCTTTAATGGACATGGAGCGTGTACATTTATGCATGTTCAAATTCATATCTATCCTCGGGATATCAAATTTTTGTTGTAGATAGGAGAAGGCGCAAAATTGAGTACCCTGTGTTAATGAGTTTAGAGTACTAAGGCCGTTTGATTCCCACCAAAGATGGGATGACCCAAATGCCAAGGGGAACCTTCTGTCTCCCAAAAATGAGGATAGAGGAGGTCTAATTTATATTTTGGATGGTATAGAGGCCATAAATGTAGTGTTTGTGAGATAATACTGTTCAACGTGCCAGTCTATCTAGGTCTAACCATGGAGTGCCATAAAAGGCCTGGCAAGTGGAACAGGCGAGTTGATATATTTTCAAATAGAAGCCAGGGGATATGGTTTGGGGAGGTATGCCATTGGGCCATTTGAGCTCGCTAGCGGCCAAATAATACTGCCATAAGTTGGGTAGGCCTAGTGTCAGGGCTGGGCTCAGCCCTTCCTTCTCAAAGCTGGCTGTTCAGCTATTGGCTAATTGCCAGCTCCTTTCTCTCCACAGTGACTCACCTGTTGATGATATCCTGCTCGTCAGGCCTGACTACTTAATCCGTCCAGCCCAGATGATCTTTGCTTTCGCCTTGGTCACATCTCTAGAGACGCTCTCCTGTGTTCCTGTTGAAGACTTAATTGGCTGACATTCCTTCTGGCTCCAGATCCTGCTTGCTGCTCTATTCCGCTCATCTCTGGCTCCCTGACGTTTTGGCTTGTCTGACTATCCGTTCCGGTTCCTGAACTCTGGCTATATTTTGACTACGTTTACTCTATTTACCTTTTTTTATTATTATTAAACAAGTGTGATTTAACTGTACTTCTGTCTCAGTCTGATTCATGGTTTCTGACAGTAGGCGAGGGCCATGAATTCAGAGGATGCAGTCAATCCACTTGTTGGTAATATTTTTTCCAGATTGGATGAGCAGGATCACCACATGGATCAGTTTGCCATGGCGTTAAAAATGCTCTGGAGTCACACGGCTCACCTGGAATCTCCCACTGTGGCTGCTCTGGTACAACCTGTGTTGCAGTCCATCTCTGCTGCTGCTCCAGTCTATGTGCAGGCACCCGCCTTGAGTATTACCTCTGTAAGAGGTATGTCTGGTTCCGCTCTGCTTCCCAGCAATTTGGAGGGTGATTCAGTCCAATGCAGAGGGTTTCTCAACCAGGTTGAGATATACTTTTAGATGCTGCCCCAGGCGTTTCCCACGGACAGAAGCAAAGTAGGTTTCCTTGGCCTGGGCAAACCCTTTATGGGAGACGCAAAAACCTGTTGTCTTGAGTTACCCAGAGTTTGTGGCTTCTTTTAAAAGGGTATTTGACGTTCCTGCACGCTCTGCTTCTACTACCAAGTGCCTCATGTCCATCAAACAAAGTATGAGAATTGTTGCCGATTACGCCATTAAATTCTGTACTCTGGCAGCAGAGGTTGCTTGGTACAATGAAGCCCTGGCGGCTGCTTTTTCTCATGGTCTCTCGGATACCATCAAGGATGAGATAGCAGCCCAAGATATACCCACTGAGCTGGAGAAGTTGATCATGTTTGCCATCCTCATTGACTCCAGACTCAGAGAAGGACTTCCTTTTTAGGAACGCTTGTCAAAGCCTCCTGTACATTTTTCTCTGAGGTTTGCAGTCCCACCCTTGCCTCCCTCACCTCCCATGCCTCCTGGTACCGAGATGGTCTGTGAAGATGAACCAATGCACTCAGGATTCATGCGTCTCTCTGCGGATGTGAGAACCCTTAGGAGGAGGGAGAGATTGTGCCTTTATTGTGGCCAGGCAGGTCACTTTTTGAAGTCTTGTTCTATCCATCCAGGGAACACCCGAACCTTGAGGTCCTGTCATGGACAGACCTTAGGTGGCGTTATTTCGTCCCCAGTTATCCAGAAGGATAAGCCCCTGGTTTCAGTTACCCTTTCTTGGGCTGAGTTGTCCATTGAGATACAGGCTCTAATCGACTCTGGGGCTGCAGGCCTGTTTATTGATGCTACCTTTGTATCGAAGCACTCAATTCCGCTGCAGCTGTCTGACACTCCGCTTTAAATAGAATGAACTTGAGAGGAACAAAGGTTTCAAGGTTCACCAGAAACAAGATTCAAGGCAAGATTGTCCAAGGAATTGTTCAGGGAGCCAAGGTCCTGTGCACCTCTTCACTCCCCTCCCTGCCTGGAGGAGTACCATGATTTTAGCAATGTCTTTGACAAAGGTCAAACCGGTAGTTTGCCTCCACTTGCCATTGAGGCTCTTGATAGGAGACCTCTAAAACCTGCCCATGTGACTCATGAGACTGTTCCATTGTCCATGGCCGTAAGGGCTCTTCACCATAAGATAATCCAATTCCAAGTAATTTCCACTGCTGGTTTTTCAATGGACCCAGAGAAACTTTCAGCAGTCCTACAGTGGCCCCAACCCATGGGTTTACACCCTCTGCCGCATTTTCTTTGGCTTTGCCAACTATTATCGGAAGTTTATTCGTAACTTCTCATCTCTGGTCAAGCCCCTGACTGATAAGACCAGAAAGGACGGTAACCCACAGAGTTGGTCTCTGGAGTCCATTAAGGCCTTTGAGAGTCTCAAGGCTGCCTTTGTTTCTGCTCCTGTGTTGGCACATCCTGATCCTATGTTACCTTTTATCCTTGAGGTTGATGCTTCTGAGACTGGAGTTGGCGCCCTTCTGTCTCAGCGTCCTACCTCTGAGAGTGCTATACATCCTTGTGGCTACTTTTCCAAGAAATTGTCACCTGTGGAGTGCAATTCCAAGATTGGTGACAGAGAGCTGTTAGCGATCATTTTAGCTTTGAAAGAATGGAGACATCTCCTCAAAGGTACCACTGTGCTGGTTCTCATTCTTACTCACCATAACAATCTCACATTCTTGTCTGAGGCTAAACGCCTCTCTCCCAGAAGGACGCGATGGACTCTTTTCTTGTCAAGTTTCAATTACATTGTCTCATTCTTACCCAGACTAAGAATGCAAGGGCTGATGAATTGTCACAACAATTTTCCTCCACTTCTAAGATGGAGTCAGTTCCAGTCCCTGTGATTCCTCCTGATCGTATTCTGGCTACGGTTCTCACCAGTCTCACTTCTCTTTTGGATGACAAAATTCTTGCCGCTCAGCTCCATGCTCCTCCTGAGAAAGCTTGTGACCGCTCCTTAGTCCCAGAGAGTCTCCATACTGCCATGCTCCAGACTTAACATTCTCCCAAGGCTGCTGGCCACCCTGGGAAGAATCAACTCTTTTGGGCCATTTCCCAACAATTCTGGTGGCCTAGTCTATGTGCTGATGTAACCGCCTTCGTAGCTGCCTGTTCCATGTGTACTCAGAGTAAGACTCCACGACACCTTCCAGTGGGCCTCCTACAACCCATACCCAATGGAGGTCCTGGACCCACCTGTCTATGTATTTCATTGTGGAGTTACCCAACTCCCAGGGCAACACATGGTGGTTGACCAGTTCTCAAAAATGTCCCATTGTAGTCCACTTAAGAAGTTGCCCACTTCTAAGGAACTGGCTTCCATTTTTGCTCGGGAGATCTTTCGCTTACATGGGCTACCCAAGGTGATTGTCTGGGACAGGGGTAGTCAGTTTGTGTCCCAGTTCTGGTGAGTCTTTTGTGCACAGTTGGGAATTCAGCTTGCTTTCTCCTCTGCATATCACCCGCAGTCTAATGGGGCCACAGAACGAGCCAATCAGTCCTTGGAGCAATTCCTACGTTTCTATATTTCTGACCATCATAACAACTGGTCAGACCTCTTACTGTGGGGGGAGTTTGCTCACAATAGTGCCTTGAATTCTGCTTCCCGATTGTCCCCGTTTATGTCAAATTATGATTTCCAACCTTCCATGTTGCCTGACTTGTTTATTCAGCAGAGTATTCCTGCATTAGAGGAACATCTCCGTGGTCTATGTTCCACTTGGGCACAAGTCCAGGAGGCTTTGTGACATGCTACTGATAGGTACAGACTCCAAACCTTTGGCCTGCAACCGCTTTACCACCTCGGTGCCTTGCCCTAACCCTGTACAGGTTGAGAACCATGAGGAGCTTAAAGTACAGTCCATTGTTGACTCCCATAGGTTCCGTGGGCGCATACAATACCTGGTGCATTGGAAAGGGTACGGTCCGGAGGAACGCTCTTGGGTCTCATCCTCGGACGTATATGCCCCTGTCCTCCTCTGCAATTTTCATAGATGTTTTCCCCTCAAGCCTGGTGGTCCTCCGAGGGGGAGGGGTCCTTGAGGAGGGGGTACTGTTAGGGCTGGGCTCAGCCCTTCCTTCTCAAAGCTGGCCACTCAGCTGTTGGCTAGTTGCCAGCTCCTTTCTCTCCACAGTGATTCACCTGTTGATGAAATCCTGCTCGTCAGTCCTGCCTACTTAAGCCGTCCAGCCCAAATGATCTCTGCCTTCGCCTTGGTCACATCTCTAGAGATGCTCTCCTGTGTCCCTGTTAAAGACTTGCTTGACTGACATTCCTTCTGGCTCTAGATCCTGCTTGCTGTTCTATTATGCTCATCTCTAGCTCCCTGATGTTTTGGCTTGTCTGACTATCCATTCCGGTTCCTGAACTCTGGCTATGTTTTGACTACGTTTACTCTGTTTACCTTTTTTATTACCGTATTATTAATAAACAAGTGTGATTTTACTGTACTTTTGTCTCAGTCCGATTCATGGTTTAGGCCTCCTTGTGAGATGGGTCTATGTGTTAACAGTTTAATCAAATCTAGGTTTCTTTCCTCTCCAGATAAAATTATTAATTTCCCTTTGTATCATTTCAATGGTCTGGCGGGAGACGTAGACAGGCAATGCTCTAAAATAATAAAGGAGCTTAGGTAAGATGACATTTTTATTGCTGTGGCTCTGCCCAATAGAGATAGGGAAGGAGAACCACAGTCTCAACCATTGTTTAACCCTGGAGAAAGCTTGTGGGTAGTTAGCATTATATATTGCCTGTAGTGAGGGAGCTAGGTGCACCCCCAGATACTGCAGAGCACCCTCTGAGATAGAAAAACCAAGGGATTCCTTGATACTATCTATTATTTTATGAGGTATATTAATTGGGAGGGCAGAACATTTGGTGAGTTTGACTCCCAGGCCCGATATTATATGAAATTTATCCAAAACCAAGACCAAGTTTGGGAAAGATACCGGGTCAGGCAAAAACATAAGTACATCGTCAGTGTACATGCTTATTTTACATTCCTTCTCTCCCTTCTTGTATCCCTTAATATTAGTGTTGGCCTTAATTGCTCTAGTCAAAGGTTCTATGGCCAAGGCAAACATCTATGGTGACAGAGGGCAGCCCTGCCTTGTACCACTGTGGGAGGTAGAGGAGCAGCCAGGGAGCCTGATATGTGTATGGGGATTATGATAGAGTGCTTTAAATCCATGTACAAATTCACCGCAAAATCCAAATTTGGTCAGAATACTATCCATATATGGCCATAATACGCTATTGAACGCCTTATGTATATCTAGACCTAGAATTAATACTCTACTGGAGAAGAGGTCAGTGTCTTGTATGATGTTAGAAGCTATGCGAATGTTATCTGTAATCTGTCTGGAGGAGATAAAACCTGTTTGTTCTGGGGCTATTAGTGAAGAGATAATAGGGGCAAGGCGTTCTGCTAAAAGTCAGCCCAAGATTTTTAAATCATTATTAAGAACTGATATCGGCCTGTAGTTTTGTGGGGTAGTATGATCTTTATTGAGTTTTGGTATGAGGGTTATATTCGCATGCAGCATCTCCGCTGGTAGTTTATTGCCCTGGAGAATATAGTTAAATAAACTTGAGAGTTTAGGGGTGAGGAGTCCGGCAAACTTTTTATAATACAAAGGTGTATATCCATCAGGGCCTGGAGCTTTAGAGGTTTTTAGTGACTTAAGTATAGATAAAATCTCTTGCTTTGAACATGGAGCTTTCAAGCTCTCTAGCTGCTCCTCTGATAGGGCTGGAAGGGACAGGGAGTCAAGCCAAGATTCCACCATGGGTGAAGGATGAGATCCTGGGGATGACATAAGGGTCTGATAATAGGAGGTAAAGATATCTAAGACCTCTTTAGGGTGAGACACCACTTGTCCTTGTTTATTTTCAGTTTAGAAACATGTGTCGGTTGGAGGGACTGGTGCAGTTTATGGGTAAACATAGCTGAGGTTGAGTTACTATGTAGAAGGAACCGGGCCTTGGCCCAACGGAGAGACTTCTCCATGTGTTCCGACGGTATGGTGTCTAATGCCACTTGTTTCTGATTAATTTGTCCCAAGACCTCTGGGGAGTGAGATTGGTAATGGATGTTGTATAGCTTATTTAGTTCATGGGTTAGGGAGAGCTAATTTCAGCCATTCAATGCCTTTTCCTAGTGGTAGCCTTTTCTATGATATCCCATTTCCCTTCAATGGGAAAGAGAGAGAGATTTTTCCTGCATTGTGGGTATTTGGGAGGGTGTACTGATCAGTAAAATCTGGTATCTGTAAAAAAAAAAAATGTTACTAAAGACAAATGCGCATGAACACAGCTAAATGGGCATAAACGCAGCATGTAAAAGTGGAAAAATGGACGTTTTTAACCGTCGGTTACTAGCTGTCAAGTTCCAGCATTCAGAAGAAGTTTTCAAACGTCCTGTGTACATGAAGCCTAATGCCGCGTACACACGATAGGGAATTCCAACAACAAATGTTCGATGTGAGCTTGTTGTCGGAAATTCCGGCCGTGTGTAGGCTCCATCGAACATTTCATGTCGGAATTTCCGACAAAAAAAATTTGAGAGATGGATCTCAAATTTTCCAACAACAAAATCCATTGTAGTAACTTCCGAGCGTGTGTAGACAATTCCGACGCACAAAATTCCACGCATGCTCTTCGGAATGGAGATAGCACATTCGTCATGCTGCAAATTTTTAAATCTTTTAATGCAGCGCATTTTCTTCTTCTTTATAATACTAGAATAATGAAGTTGTTTTGCTGCTGATATTCACTCAGATTTCTGACAAACTGATTTCTTTATTTTTTCCCGTGATCTCCTGAAAAATCTATATTTTTTTGACAGATTTCCAGAATAATGTTTATATTTTTTTTATAGTGATCTACTTTTTTTTTAAATCAAGATCTCATGCTTTTATTATTATTTTTTTATAGCGATCTCCATAATATTTTTTTTCATTTTGTGTGTCAAGTTACCACAACACCATTATTATCTTGTATTTTTTAACCTCAAGGAGATTGGTTGGTGTTGGTGTCCTTTGTTAATTTGACATTGTATTTTTGAAATGTACCTGCTTACTCATAAACAAACTGTCCTTTTTTGAACTAAAACGCATAGCCAAGTATTTGTGATTAAAAAAAAGACATCTATTAGGGGTCATAACAAAATAAAGAAGAAGGAAATGCTGCATAAACTGGTAGAAGAGGCGAAGCCTTTGTACCCCAGGGCACACATCAATTATTTGACAGGCAAAACTGGTAGCCTGAGGAGTCCATTTATTAGGGAGCACAATCCTTTCGAGGACTCTGAGAGATCGGGAGCAGCAGTAGATGACATATATGTCCCCAGGCTGTGGTCTTACAACAGCCTGCGTCTTTTGTCAGACCAGACTGAACCCAGGCCATCACTCTCTTGTTTTTCTTACACGCTTGCTTCCATGCTTGCTTCCGGGCTGTGGCTCTGGTGTTGGAGTTGTGACAGGAGGTGGTGGAGGAGGATGGTCAAACTCACAAACATGGCTTTTGATTGTGAGTTCGCCCCTCAATCCCCTAGATCACTTCCTCACAAATGAAGCATTGGCCCACCTCCATTTCCTGCATCTTGCTGGCAGCCATATGCAGGCATAGGCCTCTTGAATAGTGGGGGTGGTTCTGAGGGCCGCAGTAGCCTCCCGAATCAAAGAAAGCCCTGACTCCACGTTCCTCCCCTTCCTGGTACTTATTGTTGGAAGACGGAGGGGAGGAACCTGGGATTGGCTCAGGCTACTGGGCATGGCCACCTCCTGGCTGCCACTAACCCCCGCCTCCTCCTGGCTGAGACTTTCCAGAGCCTCCTCCTGGCTGAGACTTTCCACGGCCTCCTCCTGGCTGAGACTTTCCTGTGTATGAAAATGGGACATAGTTTTAGTTTTTTGGTCACACAATTTTGAGCTCATGACTGTTGCAAATTGAATGTTAACAAATAGAAAAGACTATCATTCTGACCCCAGCATTTTTCAATCTTGTCCCAATCATTTTTGGCTACTATTGTCTATTGATATGTAAACCACTTTGTTAAATCAGAAATTAGTAATCAATAATAGCATCTAGTTAACATCATTAATTTTTTGACCAGAAATATGTTGAACAATGCTATACTTGGCTCAAGCTGGGCTCCTCCACATCTTCTTCCTGGGTGGAAGGCCCAGGTTGTATTTCAGAAGCCTCATCTGATGTGGAAGGAAGAGTGGAAGGAAGAGTGGAATCAAGGGTTTGAGAGTGATGGCTTGATTTCACTGGTCTGACAAAAACCGGAGTCTGTCATAGTACCAGAGCCTGGGGACATGAATGTCATCTGCTGCTGCTCCTGATCTCATGGAATCCTGGACCTTTTTGCACTCCCTATTATATGTGCTCCTCAGACCACCAATTTTTCACTTCAAATAGGGGATGGTTGCTGTGGGAATCACCGGCTTCACCAACTCCAGCAATTGATCCAGCGCTGCCTTCCTCTTTATTTTATTATTATAAAAAGAGTGTTTGACCTGCCACAGACAGGGCAGCTCCCTGTATTTATCAATGAAGCTAGGGAGGTAGACATGATCATTGAATCGATCCATTTCATCTGCAAGACACAACACAAGTCAAAACTTAATGTCAGGCTAAACTTTCATAATCTTGTCCCAATATAGGCCTCAATCTATAAGCAGTATAGGCCACTGATGCCCCAAGTTAAAATGGTACCTTAGTTTGCATGATCGGCGCTTACGCTACTCCATCCTCCACAGATCGTATGTACGACGCACGCGTGTTATGCTTTATATACACTGCGCATGCGTGAAACTCTGCCCCCCTAACCTTCTTTCTAGTATATTCCCCGCCACTTCTCTTTCGGCACAGTGGGAGAGCACATGGCGGAGAAAGAGCAAGTGCATGCAGACAGCAGCAACAAGGAGGACGACGAAAGGCTGGAGCCACAAACGTCCAGATCCTGGAGGAGATTTAAGGCATCAAATATGTCCTTTCGTGTTCCTATTATTATTATTATTACTTTTGTGCTGCTCCATGTGCTTTTCTTTACTGTTGTACAGTTTAAAATGGCAAGTTTCAGGTTCATGGGCGCAGTAATCGTTCATAGTAAACATCGTTCGTTAGATCTTCCGTAGTACACATCGTTCGTTCGCCCACTAATATGATGTTTTTAGCAGATGCAGATTAGCTACATTTGTTCATGCCTATTTGTATTAAAAGAAGTTTGTTGTCTAGATGGGTTTGTAACTAGAATGAAATGCAAACTTGATTCAGTGTAAGGAGAGGACACTCAGCAGTTTACACACCTGGACGCAGGAGCACTAGTGTGGGACACCAGAACAAACTTTTTAGGGTGTCCCACACAGGTGCTCCAGTGGATACTAGGGGTGTCTCCATGTGGGAAACTTGCACAAAACAGGTAAGTATTCCAGAAAGGGAAAAAATCATGTCTTCAGTTTGGAACTCTGCCAAAACAGACAATAGTACGACACTTCAAGCAATGTTTCATATTCATATTTCTGGCCACAAATATCTGTGTGTTAAGTATAACTTTTTTGATATTCACATCGGGGAGAAAAGACTCGGGACATCTGAGGACACCGGGAACCCTCAACCTCCTAAAGAAGGGGAACTCAGCACACCACAATCTGAGGATGTGGAAGTAGGAGAGGTTTATGAAGTCGGCAAAATAGTGACAACAGGTCAGTGTCTGGGACCACTGTTTCAGGTAATAGATGGATGCCTGCATATTTATAATACATGGTGTGTTTTTTTTTTAGGTGATGTGGATGTTGTGGAAGAAGAATCTAATTTCACAAGTGCAAGTGCACACGTCCTCATCGGGAAGATAATGGTGTGCAATCGTGAATTACAGAAAATCAAGGAAGACATCAATGATGTTGAAGAAAGACTCAAAAACATCATTGATGTTTTAGGCAGAATCTAAAACACCCCAAAATTATTCAAGTTTGTTGTGATATTTGTTATTTTTCTAACATCTTTAAATTATTTTGAAATTTTTGAAGATGCACACAGTGTGTCAGCATGTGCTATCTGCCATCATGGGATATCAATGTATGCGTTTTGTGGGTGCAACCCCTTCCTCTCAACTAAAGTAGATGAGAGGAACGAGTTGCACCCCCGAAAAACGTCCCCCATGATGGGAGCTAGCACATGTTGACATTAGGCATGGGTTCAGGAGCAAATCCCCATTTTGACTCTCAATTTGTGTGCATCTTCAAAATTTCCCTTTCACAGGGGTGACATCACCCCATCTGATGAAGGCAAGATCAACACAGTTTTGACATACTAATGTCTGATATTGCCTTCACTTTGTCAAAGTTGAACTTTGTAAGTTCATGAGTTGTGTATGTTTTATGGTTTTAAACATGCCTGTTTAACCCAAAAAGGATATTTGTACTGTCAAACATAAAAATGTTATACAACAAATATGTTGGTTTGTTCAAAAACCCTTTTCTAATGCACATGTCAATGTGCTTTGAGTAAAATGTTTTATACTCAACAATGTGTGGCTTCTCCACTCCACTTTCAGTGCAGTTTCAGTGCACTTGCAGTGCACTTGTATTGCAAAGTGGATTTGCCTTTAGTAAATAACCCCCACAGTGCTCTAAAATTTGCTCCAATCAGGCCATTTTTCTGGACTCAAAACAATTCATGGTGCTGAAAAGGTTGTGTTTTTTTATCATTAATGCATTACATACATTAACAACAAAAACAAGGTGTGTGTGTAGCAGACCCACAACATAATAGTTAGCTGAAGAAGAGATTGTCACCTTATGTATCAAATAAATTAAGTTTGCACTATTGAAGAAAATGGCCAAAAAGAAAATAGGAAATTAGAGAACCTAGGAGACAGCTAAAAGAAACACAAGCAGTAAATCAAATGAAATATTATTTCAGTTTAAAATAAAAATGTATTTAACCACTTGCCGCCCGCCCTATTACAGAATGATGGCGGCAAAGTGGTTTGATATTCCTGATCGGACGTCATATGACGTGATCGCGGCGATCGTTGTTGCGTGGTGTCAGTCTGACACCCTGCAACACCGATCTAGGTAAAGAGTCTCCGACGGAGACTCTTTACCATGTGATCAGCCGAGTCCAATCACAGCTGATCACAATGTAAATAGGAAGAGCTGGTGATCGGCTTTTCCTCACTCGCGTCTGACAGATGCGAGTAGAGGAGAGCCGATCGGCTGCTCTCCTGACAGGGGGGTCTGTGATGATTGTTTATCAGCACAGCCCCCCCTCGGATCCTACCCAGGACCACCAGGGAAGCCGCCCAGGACCACCAGGAAAGCGATCCACACTGGACCACCAGGTATGCCCCTAGACCACCAGGGAAATGCCACTGTGTGCCCAGGCAGCTGCCAATCTGTGCCCAGGCAGCTGCCAGTCAGTGCCCACTTCAATGCCTACCACTGCCAGTGCCACCAGGGATGCCCATCAGTGCCTCATATCAGTGCCACGTATCAGTGCCCATCAGTGCCACGTATCAGTGCCCATCAGTGCCCAGCAGTGCCACCTATCAGTGCCCATCAGTGCCCAGCAGTGCCGCCTATCAGTGCCACCCTATCAGTGCCCAGCAGTGCCCAGCAGTGCCGCCTTTCATTGCCCATCAGTGTCGCCCATCAATGCCCATCAGTGCCACCCAGTGCTACCCATCAGTGCCTATCAGTCCCGCCTATCAAGGCCCATCAGTGCTGCATATCAGTGCCACCCATCAGTGCCGCCTACCAGTGCCCATCAGTGCCGCATATCAGTGCCCATCGTCATTGACCGCTCATTGATGCCACCTCATCGGTGCCGTCGTATCAGTGCCTGTCAGTGCCGCCTTATCAGTGCCCATCAGTGAAAGAGAAAACTTAATTATTTACAATTTTTTTTAACAGAAACAAAAGCAAAACTTTTATTTTTTTTCAAAATTTTTGGTCTTTTTTTATTTGTTTAGCAAAAAATAAAAACCGCAGAGGTGATCAAATACCACCAAAAGAAAGGTCTATTTGTGGGAACAAAATGATAAAAATTTAGTTTGGGTACAGTGTACCATGACCGCGCAATTGTCATTCAAACAGGCGACAGCACTGAAAGCTGAAAATTGGTCTGGGCAGGAAGGTGTCTAAGTGCCCTGTATTGAAGTGGTTAAAAAATGTTTCTCAAACATTTGCTGACATATCAATGGCCCCCCTACCTGCATTCCAGATATGACGGACTTTGCGGGCACTTTGGGGGGGGGGAGCCAGGACGGCCAACTTCAAGTGCCATCAGGGTTAACTGATCTGACAATCCGGCCTCAGGCCCAACTGAGGCCACATAATTTGAAGCATTTCTCCTTAGAAAGTTGTGCATAATGTAGCATGCAAGTACTATATGGTTTAGTTTATATTCCGCCATGTGAATTGGCGTGAGGAATAGGCGGAACCGGCTGGCCATTATGCCGAAAGCATTCTCCACCACTCTTCTGGCTCTGGCCAGCCGGTAGTTAAAAACTCTCTGGTCCAGGGTGAGGGTCCTCATAGGGAATGGCCGCATCAGGTGTTCACCAAGCCCAAATGCTTCATCAGTGACAAAGACGAATGGTAGACCAGCCACGTTGTCTTCTGCAGGGGGCAATCTCAAGCCACCACTCTGGAGCCATCTGTAGCACTCGGTCTGGGCGATGACTCCACCATCTGACATCCGGCCATTCTTCCCCACGTCCACATACAAAAACTCATATGTCGCCGACACCACCGCCAACATCACTATACTATTTAAAAAACCCTTATAGTTGTAATAGTATGACCGCGAGTTGGGGGGTGGCACGATGTGGACGTGTTACCCATCAATTGCCCCTCCGTAGTTGGGAAAGTCCCACTGCTGGGCAAATTGGGAAGCCACAGTCCGCCAACTGTGGAGTCAAACAAGAAAACTAAAAATTTGTACTTTTGCACATAAAATTGCAAGCAGATTAGACACAAACATTCTTGGCCAACATCAGTATAACATTTATTTTAAGGAGTATTTAAAGACAAAAATATAAGGTCCACTTATCAGATCCCTCTTCCCCTCTGATGGGCCATTGTAAAAAAATTTAGGGGGGGGTGTTTTGGACAGGTAACCCTCTCCACCTCATTGAGTTCTAAATGCATACATAGTGTGTCTTACTTTGGCCAGCCCCTCCTTACTTACACTATTGGCAGCCCACTGGACAGGTAAGAAGTGTCATAATACAAAAATATAAACACACACAGTACAAATTGAGGCACAATTTTACATTCTGCAATTACCTATCAAGATAATAATAGGATAGAAAAACTTTAAACAGTACCATTTGAAACTATTCAGGCAGGCCCTTGCACTACATGCTTTGGGGAATTCATCCATAAATCTGACCACAAAAGAGGTAGGTATAGGTTTGGCAAAGTCAGCAGATAGAGGATTGGTATCGGTTGACTTAGCGGTTGGGGGGGTGGGTGGGTTCCAAATGAGTTTGGGACCCCCAAAAAAAGCCTCTGGCACTCTGCCTGAATTTAAGGACAAAAATAACATTTGTACACATTTCAGTGGATGTTTAGGGTAAAGCAGTACAATGGAGCTGCCAAAATACATTGTTAAGTAACTAGGCTACTTGTGTATGGGCTCAGGATAGCATGCTGAGGAGGTTAGTGAAGGCAAATATGCACGAAGGACAAAAAAGGAGCATCAAAAGCTTCCAGCATGCATGAGGACAAAGAGGACATTCACAGCATATTACAATCCTGGTAATTAGGGAATGATGAAAGCAATACTATTAGCAAACATTACATACATTGAATGTGATGTTAAAGGAGAAAACTTACCTTAATATAGTCCTTCTGCAGGACCTGAATGATGGCAGAACAGGTCTCTGGAATAATGATCCCCAGAGCCTGGGGGGAGATGCCTGTCGAGAACTTGATGTCCTGCAGACTTCTCCCCTTCACCAAGTACTGCAAGGTGGCGACTAGCCTTTGTTCCGGAGTGATGGCTTGCCACATGCAGGTGTCCTGCTTCGTAATATAGGGGGACAGCAAAGCCAACAGACAGTGAAAAACGGGGTCCGTCATCCGGAGATAATACCTGAAATCATCAGGGTTATTCTCGCGGATCTGCCGCAACAAAGGCATATGAGAGAATTGGTCACGCTGGAGCAACCAATTCTTCGTCCATGAACTCCTCCCTGCCCTGTTCATGGGCTTGGCTTTGGTCAAAATAAGAACCCCAACACCAAGCCCCCACATAGCATGAACTCTACGATGAGTACGTATCTGCAACATGGCTAGAAAATGGTCGGCTGGTCAGAACGAACTAACAGAACGCACTGAAAATCAGAAATGCCTGAGAAGAGCGAGCTGAAAATCAGAAATGAGCAGACAAAAACGCACTGAAAAACAGAAGCGAACTATAAAAGAACTCACTGAAAAACAGATACAAACCCACAAACACAAACTGAAGAGCAGTAACAAACTGAAAAGCATGAGGCTGAAAAGCGCAAATCGTCTCAAAAAAACTTCTACTAACACGAGATTAGCAGAAGAAGCCCAAAGGGTGGTGCACTGGCTATTGCACTTCCTTTTTCTAGTCCCATCATACGTGCTCTATGTCAGCGCGTTCTTGCTGATCGGAATTTCCGACAACATTTGTGCGACCGTGTGTATGTAAGACAAGTTTCAGCCAACATCCCTCGGAAATTAATCCACGGTTTGGTTGTCAGAAATTCTGATCGTCTGTATGTGGCATAAGAGTTCTGTCGACTACAGAGGTTTCCAGTCATTGCAACAGAAGCAGGTCATTCTCCAAAAACTCTCAGACCAATCCTACATAAGATATTAAGATTGTTCTCTTAGAGCATTTTATGAGCCTGGTAATAATAAATGTAGTAAGGTCTTGTCAATACGTGAGAAGCATTCACATACATATATACCTAAAGTTTTTGTTTGAAGAAGGGAATTTTGTATATTTTGTATATATCTAATATATATCTAATATATCTAAAAATAAAAAATAATAGTATAATATAGACAATCGGTATCCAAGATTTATGAATTTGAGGGGGCCTACCCATCTTTGGGAATATATATCAAATATATAACAAAAAGTGACCTGTAGTGCTCTGCTGCTGGGCTTATTAAATCCCTTTCAGTTCAGTGCATATAAGGTAACTATAACACCTCAAACAGCAAAGCACCAAGCTAACCAGCAATGTGTTTCAACACAATAAATAACTTGTGCAAGCTAGGCTACAAAGTAAATGAATAAAATAAACTGTTTTGAGATAGAGATAACACATATAAACAAAGTATCCATATAACACAAATAGATAAGTAATGTCCATGAAAGAAACTAGCAGCTCTTGTATGAAAGACAAGCTGTGTTTATCCACTAAAGTGCAAAATAAGTTTTTAACCCTACCTCCCCACAACCCATGAGCACACTGCATTCACCAGAATAAATTGCTTAACTTTATTCAAGAAAGGCAAAAGACACTCTGCAAAGCAGTTACTGTATCTTAATAGTATCATCTCAATGAGTCAAAGGAGGGCTGGAACCGGCTCTTTGAACTTACATCCACAACTCCTCTCTCTCTTTACCACAGCTTCACCATCGAAGAGAAACTACCCACATAGTAAAGTAGTTCATGGATAATTTAGCATGTACGAACAAAATTGCTGTCAATGCTGAGTGGAAACTCAGTTTATCTCCAGAAAAGACCACACACACCGTCCTCTGGCTGCTCGCCACAGAACTCTGGCAGCTGCCCACAGATTAATGGCAGACTTCCTCCCTGTGTTGTCACATCCTGTCAAGAATGTGACAACACAGGGCAGAAGTCTCCCATTCTGTGTGGAGTAGTCAGAACACTGTGCGGTCTATGCTAAAACCACCCTAATCCTGAAGGAGCAAAAGGATCAGACACAGTATTTTAGTCATAGGCCATTATCATTGATTAATTTTGACATGAAAATCTATCCAAAAATGCTGGCCTCTCACTTGCAACATTATCAGAAAGCAGGAGATAATACTATCAAGATGGTCTTTCTTATAAAATATACTCATAGACATAGGCTCCCATTATGCTTATTTTCTTTAGATGCAGGGAGGGCCTTTGATCTCTTAAATTGGCGATTTTTGGAAGCTACAGATAGGTTTGCAGGTTGAATTATTATTATTATTTAAAAACATAATGGTATTATACTCAGCTCCAACAGCTAGAATCAAGATAATTGGACTATTAGCTGATGTAGTGAATATATCAAATGGCACATGGCAGGGTATTTCATATTTATATATATTGGCCATGGAACATTTGGCAATGACACTGAGAGCAAATGCTTCAATTTAGGGCATCGGGGTTGGGGAAAATGCTCATGAATTGAAATTTTTGTGGACAACCTTTTTCTGTATGTGGCTAATCCGCAGATTGCTTTCCCTTCCCTGCTACAGGAGTTGGCTCAGTTTGGTTTATATAGTAATTTTAAATGTAATGTTTCAAAGTCATGTCTTAACATTGATATACCACAGTAGGAACAGAGATGTTTTAAAGGCATCTTTTCATTTCAGTTGGTGGACCAGAAAATCAAGTATTTGGGGGTCCACATATTTTTTAAAAGTTAGATAAATGATATGAACTGAATTATTTACCCTTGCTCGATTCAATGAAGTGAAGACTGAGAGATTGGTATATAAACAACATTCTGGCTAGGTAGAATGGCGTTATGTAAGATGGATATTTTGTTGTGGTATTTATTCTTTTTCCAGGCATTAGCTATTCAACTTCCATGCCATTTTTTAGTGTATCAAGGTCAGAGCTTCTTCAATATATTTGGTCAGGAAAATTAGCATGGCTGAGGTTTGATGTCTTGATTAGGGGTAAATAAGAGGGAGGTGTAGGGTTATCACATATTGAATTGTAATATAAAGCAGCAATATTATTGTGAGTTGTTGATTTGTCTCATCATCACCAAACTAAGCACTGGGTGTCCATAAAGAGAGTTTGGTTTCAGTTTCTTTGACAGCTGTTTCATAGATTAGGTAGTCCCATTGCCCATCTAAACACTCAGGACATATCTTTCTATGAAAGTTTTGGATTTGGTGATAGCTAAGCAAAGGATTTTTTCAGCACCTGGCCCACTGACTTTGATTTCGGGTAAACCGTAATGAGTGATTTTTTCAGTGCCTGGCCCACTGAGTTCTCATCAGATCTCCATGTAACCCATATTTTAAAGTGGTCTTCTGCCTTCTCTTCACCAATTAGACAGGTTGTATGCTCCTCGGGCCTTAGACCTCTAAACAATATATTGCCACAGGGCTCACACATTTTTGGAAGGTGGTATCACTATCTTCAACTGAAACATTTTTAGATGTACCTTATGAAGATAAATCTACTGTATATGCCTATGGCAAACAAATTGTTCCCATTTATTATCTCATATAATATATTACTTTCATCAGGACCCCATTTTTGCTCATACATTGCTACAGAATGGGAGAGGGAACTTGGCTAAATGCTCTCAGGAGAAGATTGGGAGAAATCTTTTCTCCTGATATTTAGGTCAAGTATAGCAAATCTGATACATGAAAGGAATTAGAAACTGCTTAGTGGGTGGTACAGATGTCCAGCAGTGTTGCATAGGATGTTCCCAGCTGTGTTTGATAGATGGAGAAGTGGGCACTTTTTTATATATCTGGTGGAAGTGCCCTCTAATTAGACCATAAAGGAGTACTATGCCTTGTTATGTAAATGTGACGGTGACCTATTGCTTATACATGGATGCTCAACCCGTGGCCCTCCAGCTGTTCCGGAACTACAAGTCCCATCATGCCTCTGCCTTTGGGAGTCATGCTTGTTTAACTGTCAGGCTTGCAATGTCCCATGGGACGTCTAGTTCTGCAACAGCTGGAAGGAACAGGTTGAGCACCAATGGCTTATACTTGTACACTTAGATGACTACCGCATTGCTTTACTGTTTATTATTTGTTATATAAATCAGAAGGTTGCTGAAGCTATTGTCTTACCTGTTTCCTTTACATTACTGTCATCCAGCCCTTCCCCTAAAAGGCTGTTAAGTTGTAAAACAGCTTTTCTACCAAAATATGTATTTTGTTTAGACTTTGGCTCTAAATCAAACTATTTCAGCCACATGATTGTCCAAAAGTAGACATATGCTTTAGGCCAGGAGATTGTTACAAATGATGTGCTGACTGGTAGGATACAAGTATGCAACTTTATGTCTGGGCCAAGAATAAAACAGAGCTTTTGGTGCTGGAGTGGACAGACACATTCATAGCATATAACTGCCCTGTTACGCGTATCAGCATGCAAACTTTTACAGCTAGATGAATGAACAGGTATTTTTTTTTGCTGTTTGTTCACACAATTTTTTTAAGTCTTTTTATATATATATTTTTTTAATGTATTTTCTGTTTTATAATTGCAGTATGTTGTACTTTTGAACCTCTTTGTTTTAGCATTATTCAACAACAGGAGTACCTGTCATGGACACAAAGGATTATTCACATTTTCTGACACTACTGACCTTCTTAGATATTGAATGGTAGAGAAGGGTGAACCCGTTTGCATAAGTATGACATCAATGATGTAATCAGAAAGCAGACTCTACCAGTTAAAATTATGACAATGAAAATGTAATGTGTACTGTAAATTAGGCTGTCTTTACCTACAATTATGACTTACATGAAGATCAGACCAAAATTTAGCAACCACTCATACCGAGATTTAGGTAAAGCAAAGGGTTCACAATCTTTTTCTTGCATCTGTCTAAATATTTTGGAATACTTCGGGGTTGATTTACTAAAAGCAAATAGGTTGTTCACTTTGCAAGGAAAGTTGCACTTCCCTTGAGCTTTGTGAATAACTAGCTTTGTGAATTCTGTACGTGTTCTAATTTACTATCGCTGTTTTCTAGCTGGTCTAAACCCACTTTTGACTTTTTAAAGGGACACTTTTTGGTTGCCATGGACAATCTCAAGTTTCCAGGCAGAAAGAACACTATGTATACCGTATTTATCGGCGTATAACACGCGCCGGCATATAACGCGCACCCCAAGTTTAGGAGGGAATTTTAAGGAAAAAAACTTTTAGGAGGGAAGTTTAAGGTAAAAAAACTTACATTTAACCACTTAAGGACCGCCTCACGCCGATGTACGTCGGCAAGGCGGCACGGGCAGGCAAAATCACGTACATGTACGTGATTTGCCTCCCGCGGGTGGGGGGTCCGATCGGACCCCCCCCGCCGCCCGAGGCGGTCCCGTTCTGTCCCCCGGCGATCAGAGACGAGGGGGAGGCCATCCGTTCGTGGCCCCCCCCTCGCGATCGCCGCCGGCCAATGGGAACACTCCTTTGCTGCTGTATGCTAAACAGCAGCAAAGGAAGTGATGTCATCTCCCCTCGGGTCGGTAGTTTTCGTTCCGGCCCGAAGAGAGAAGACAGGTATGTGAGTGCACCAACACTACACACACAGTAGAACATGCCAGGCATACAAAACACCCCGATCCTCCCCCCGATCGCCCCCTGATCCCCCCCCAATCACCACCCCCCCCTGTCACAAACTGACAGCAGCAGTTTTTTTTTTTTTTTTTTTCTATTACTGCTAGGTGTCAGTTTGTGACAGTTACTGTGTTAGCACAGTTACTGTTACCCCCCTGTAGGTCTAGGGTACCCCCCTAACCCCCCCTAATAAAGTTTTAACCCCTTGATCACCCCCCGTCACCAGTGTCGCTAAGCGATCATTTTTCTGATCGCTGTATTAGTGTCGCTGGTGACGCTAGTTAGTGAGGTAAATATTTAGGTTACCCGTCAGCGTTTTATAGCGTCAGGGACCCCCATATACTACCTAATAAATGTTTTAACCCCTTGATTGCCCCCTAGTTAACCCTTTCACCACTGATCACCGTATAACCGTTACGGTTGACGCTGGTTAGTTCGTTTATTTTTTATAGTGTCAGGGCACCCGCCGTTTATTACCGAATAAAGGTTTAGCCCCCTGATCGCCCGGCGGTCATATGCGTCGCCCCAGGCAGCGTCAGATTAGCGCCAGTACCGCTAACACCCATGCACGCGGCATACACCTCCCTTAGTGGTATAGTATCTGATCGGATCAATATCTGATCCGATCAGATCTATACTAGCGTCCCCAGCAGTTTAGGGTTCCCAAAAACGCAGTGTTAGCGGGATCAGCCCAGATACCCGCTAGCACCTGCGTTTTGCGCCTCCGCCCAGCCCACCCAAGTGCAGTATCGATCGATCACTGTCACTTACAAAACACTAAACGCATAACTGCAGCGTTCGCAGAGTCAGGCCTGATCCCTGCGATCGCTAACAGTTTTTTTGGTAGCATTTTGGTGAACTGGCAAGCACCAGCCCCAGGCAGCGTCAGGTTAGCGCCAGTACCGCTAACACCCACGCACGCACCGTACACCTCCCTTAGTGGTATAGTATCTGAACAGATCAATATCTGATCCGATCAGATCTATACTAGCGTCACCAGCAGTTTAGGGTTCCCAAAAACGCAGTGTTAGCGGGATCAGCCCAGATACCTGCTAGCACCTGCGTTTTGCCCCTCCGCCCGGCCCAGCCCAGCCCACCCAAGTGCAGTATCGATCGATCACTGTCACTTACAAAACACTAAACGCATAACTGCAGCGTTCACAGAGTCAGGTCTGATCCCTGCGATCGCTAACAGTTTTTTTGGTAGCATTTTGGTGAACTGGCAAGCACCTGTCCCAGGCAGCGTCAGGTTAGCGCCAGTACCGCTAACACCCACGCACGCACCGTACACCTCCCTTAGTGGTATAGTATCTGAACAGATCAATATCTGATCCGATCAGATCTATACTAGCGTCACCAGTAGTTTAGGGTTCCCAAAAACGCAGTGTTAGCGGGATCAGCCCAGATACCTGCTAGCACCTGCCTTTTGCCCCTCCGCCCGGCCCAGCCCAGCCCACCCAAGTGCAGTATCAATCGATCACTGTCACTTACAAAACTCTAAACGCATAACTGCAGCGTTCGCAGAGTCAGGCCTGATCCCTGCGATCGCTAACAGTTTTTTTGGTAGCGTTTTTTGGGGAACTGGCAAGCACCAGCGGCGTAGTACACCCCGGTCGTAGTCAAACCAGCACTGCAGTAACACTTGGTGACGTGGCGAGTCCCATAATTGCAGTTCAAGCTGGTGAGGTGGCAAGCACAAGTAGAGTCCCGCTGCCACCAAGAAGACAAACACAGGACCATCGTGCCCATAATGCCCTTCCTGCTGCATTCGCCAATCCTAATTGGGAACCCACCGCTTCTGCAGCGTCCGTACTTCCCCCATTCACATCCCCAACCAAATGCAGTCGGCTGCATGAGAGGCATTTTTATGTCCTCCCGAGTACCCCTACCCAACAAACCCCCCCAAAAAAGATGTTGTGTCTGCAGCAAGTGCAGATATAGGCATGACACCCGCTATTATTGTCCCTCCTGTCCTGACAATCCTGGTCTTTGCATTGGTGAATGTTTTGAACGCTACCATTCACTAGTTGAGTATTAGCGTAGGGTACAGCATTGCACAGACTAGGCACACTTTCACAGGGTCTCCCAAGATGCCATCGCATTTTGAGAGACCCGAACCTGGAACCGGTTACAGTTATAAAAGTTAGTTACAAAAAAAGTGTAAAAAAAAAAATATATATGAAATAAAAAAAAATAGTTGTCGTTTTATTGTTCTCTCTCTCTCTATTCTCTCTCTCTATTGTTCTGCTCTTTTTTACTGTATTCTATTCTGCAATGTTTTATTGTTATTGTTATTGTTATTATGTTTTATCATGTTTGTTTTTCAGGTATGTAATTATTTATACTTTACTGTTTACTGTGCTTTATTGTTAACCATTGTTAACCATTTTTTTGTCTTCAGGTACGCCATTCACGACTTTGAGTGGTTATACCAGAATGATGCCTGCAGGTTTAGGTATCATCTTGGTATCATTCTTTTCAGCCAGCGGTCGGCTTTCATGTAAAAGCAATCCTAGCGGCTAATTAGCCTCTAGACTGCTTTTACAAGCCGTGGGAGGGAATGCCCCCCCCCCCACCGTCTTCCGTGTTTTTCTCTGGCTCTTCTGTCTCAACAGGGAACCTGAGAATGCAGCCGGTGATTCAGCCAGCTGACCATAGAGCTGATCAGAGACCAGAGTGGCTCCAAACATCTCTATGGCCTAAGAAACCGGAAGCTACGAGCATTTCATGACTTAGATTTCGCCGGATGTAAATAGCGCCATTGGGAAATTGGGGAAGCATTTTATCACACCGATCTTGGTGTCTTGGGTCAGATGCTTTGAGGGCAGAGGAGAGATCTAGGGTCTAATAGACCACAATTTTTTCAAAAAAGAGTACCTGTCACTACCTATTGCTATCATAGGGTATATTTACATTCCCCGAGATAACAATAAAATGATTAAAAAAAAAAAATATGAAAGGAACAGTTTAAAAGTTAGATTAAAAAAGCAAAAAAATAATAAAGAAAAAAAAAAAAAAAAAAAGCACCCCTGTCGCCCCCTGCTCTCGCGCTAATGCGAACGCAAGCGGCGGTCTGTCGTCAAACGTAAACAGCAATTGCACCATGCATGTGAGGTATCACCGCGAAGGCCAGATCGAGGGCAGTAATTTTTCCAGTAGACCTCCTCTGTAAATCTAAAGTGGTAACCTGTAAAGGCTTTTGAAGGCTTTTAAACATGTATTTATTTTGTTGCCACTGCACGTTTGTGCGCAATTTTAAAGCATGTCATGTTTGGTATCTATGTACTCGGCCTAAGATCATCTTTTTTATTTCATCAAACATTTGGGCAATATAGTGTGTTTTAGTGCATTAAAATTTAAAAAAGTGTGTTTTTTCCCCAAAAAATGCGTTTGAAAAATCGCTGCGCAATTACTGTGTGAAAAAAAAAAAATGAAACACCCACCATTTTAATCTGTAGGGCATTTGCTTTAAAAAAATATATAATGTTTGGGGGTTCAAAGTAATTTTTTTGCAAAAAAAAATAACTTTTTCATGTAAACAATAAGTGTCAGAAAGGGCTTTGTCTTCAAGTGGTTAGAAGAGTGGGTGATGTGTGACATAAGCTTCTAAATGTTGTGCATAAAATGCCAGGACAGTTCAAAACCCCCCCAAATGACCCCATTTTGGAAAGTAGACACCCCAAGCTATTTGCTGAGAGGCATGTCGAGTCCATGGAATATTTTATATTGCGACACAAGTTGCGGGAAAGAGACAAATTTTTTTTTTTTTTTTTGCACAAAGTTGTCACTAAATGATATATTGCTCAAACATGCCATGGGAATATGTGAAATTACGCCCCAAAATACATTCTGCTGCTTCTCCTGAGTATGGGGATACCACATGTGTGAGACTTTTTGGGAGCCTGGCCGCGTACGGAACCCCGAAAACCAAGCACCGCCTTCAGGCTTTCTAAGGGCGTGAATTTTTGATTTCACTCTTCACTGCCTATCACAGTTTCGGAGGCCATGGAATGCCCAGGTGGCACAAAACCCCCCCAAATGACCCCATTTTGGAAAGTAGACACCCCAAGCTATTTGCTGAGAGGTATAGTGAGTATTTTGCAGACCTCACTTTTTGTCACAAAGTTTTGAAAATTGAAAAAAGAAAAAAAAAATGTTTTTTCTTGTCTTTCTTCATTTTCAAAAACAAATGAGAGCTGCAAAATACTCACCATGCCTCTCAGCAAATAGCTTGGGGTGTCTACTTTCCAAAATGGGGTCATTTGGGGGGGGTTTGTGCCACCTGGGCATTCCATGGCCTCAGAAACTGTGATAGGCAGTAAAGAGTGAAATCAAAAATTTTCACCCTTAGAAATCCTGAAGGCAGTGATTGGTTTTCGGGGTCCCGTACGCGGCTAGGCTCCCAAAAAGTCCCACACATGTGGTATCCCCATACTCAGGAGAAGCAGCTAAATGTATTTTGGGGTGCAATTCCACATTTGCCCATGGCCTGTGTGAGCAATATATCATTTAGTGACAACTTTATGAAAAAAAAAAAAAAAAAAGTGTCACTTTCCCGCAACTTGTGTCAAAATATAAAATATTCCATGGACTCAATATGCCTCTCAGCAAATAGCTTGGGGTGTCTACTTTCCAAAATGGGGTCATTTTGGGGGGTTTTGTGCCACCTGGGCATTCCATGGCCTCGGAAACTGTGATAGGCAGTGAAGAGTGAAATCAAAAATTTACACCCTTAGAAATCCTGAAGGCGGTGATTGGTTTTCGGGGCCCCGTACGCGGCTAGCCTCCCAAAAAGTCCCACACATGTGGTATCCCCATACTCAGGAGAAGCAGCTGAATGTATTTTGGGGTGCAATTCCACATAGGCCCATGGCCTGTGTGAGCAATATATCATTTAGTGACAACTTTTTGTAAATTTTTTTTTTTTTTTTTGTCATTTTTCAATCACTTGGGACAAAAAAAATAAATATTCAATGGGTTCAACATGCCTCTCAGCAATTTCCTTGGGGTGTCTACTTTCCAAAATGGGGTCATTTGGGGGGGTTTTGTACTGCCCTGCCATTTTAGCACCTCAAGAAATGACATAGGCAGTCATAAACTAAAAGCTGTGTAAATTACAGAAAATGTACCCTAGTTTGTAGACGCTATAACTTTTGCGCAAACCAATAAATATACGCTTATTGACATTTTTTTTACCAAAGACATGTGGCCGAATACATTTTGGCCTAAATGTATGACTAAAATTTAGTTTATTGGATTTTTTTAATAACAAAAAGTAGAAAATATCATTTTTTTTCAAAATTTTCGGTCTTTTTCCGTTTATAGCGCAAAAAATAAAAACGGCAGAGGTGATCAAATACCATCAAAAGAAAGCTCTATTAGTGGGAAGAAAAGGACGCAAATTTCGTTTGGGTACAGCATTGCATGACCGCGCAATTAGCAGTTAAAGCGACGCAGTGCCAAATTGGAAAAAGACCTCTGGTCCTTAGGCAGCATAATGGTCCGGGGCTCAAGTGGTTAAATGCCCATCAATGCAGCCTTATCAGTGTCCATCTGCAGCCTTGTCCAGTGCCTTTGCAGCATTGCCCAGTGCCTTTGCAGCATTACCCAGTGCCTTTGCAGCCTTGCCAGTCTCTTTGCAGCATTACCCAGCCGCTGATTATTTAAAATTGGCGCCGATCTCCGCTGACTGTGAGCGGAGAGGAGTGTGCGACGGCGAGATACACAAAGCCGAGTGTACTCGGCTCCCCTTGCCTCCTCTCGCAGTCCTGCCCATCTCCACTGATTGCGAGAGAAGAGGAGCTAGCGGAGCCGACAAACACAAAGCGGAGTGTACTTCGGCTCCTCTCGCAGTCCCGCCCCTGACTGAGTAGAGACGAGAATAGCCGAGTACACTCGGCTATGTGTATATCGCTGGCGCTCGCTCCGCTCACAACCAGTGGAGATCGTCAGGGATCGGCATATTACACGCACCCACAATTTTCCCCTGATTTTAAGGGGAAAAAAGTGCATGTTATACGCCGATAAATACGATAATATAAAAGTGCATGCAGGGCACTGGACAAAGCACTAGGGACAAAAGGGAGGTGAAATGATTTGATCCAGTAATGTAATGTGTACGATTACAGTGTACTGTATGTGTTATGTATTTTGTACTTTTTGAATTTGCTGCCGGGCTCTGCCCCCATGCATCGCGACGTTTGCAGGCAACGGGCGGATGATCCAGCGGGGGGACATCGCAGTATCCTGGGAAAAAGGTAAGTTAACTAGACCAGGATTCTGCAATGCAATCCTTGAGTGTGGCAAGGGGTTACTGCTACTGGTACTGAAATTTAATCCCGAGCCACAGTCGGGATTACCACTAGGGTGGTTAAGCAACAGTTTCCATGTGAATCTATAATGGCTTTTGGATACAGTCCATCTGCGAATGTTTCAGGCAGACCTGATTGGAAGCTCCTTTAAGTCTATGGACAGCTCCATGAAAATCTGCCTCCAAATTCTTCCAGGTCAGGGAAAAAATGGAAGGTCTGCATCCTTTTACATTTCTTTGGACCTAAACCTGAAAACTCTGGGGGTAGTCTGGAGCTTAAACAGTGAATTGGCATGTAAGTCACATGCTCCATGTCAGCAGGGGATCCCCTGCAGAATGGACTGGATAGCATCCATGTGAAAGAGGCCTAAACATATTTTTTAGCATGTTTGGCACCATGCCTCACTGTACACAGTTTTCTTAGGCAAACAGTTTTGTGTGCATCTGTTGCAAATGTATTTACCTTAAGATCCTGCCAGTAACAGCATATACTGTTGCAGGCAGACAGTGCTAACGTTATGCATCCAAATTCCAAGCAGCAGTGTCAGCCAGTTGCGTAAACTCCTTAAACTATTGGCCTGCTATCAGCCAACTGGAAGACTACATTACACATGGCAAGCTAGCAATGCTGTATCCTTATTGCAATGTGACACTCTAAGGAGAACAAGAACAAATGTGAAATACATGTATATAGCTATGAGATATTGCCACTTTGGCCAGTCACTCAGAGGCCATTGAGTAACTAAGTGTACCAGACCCCACCTACCACTAAATTGTCATTTTAGGTAGACTGTCTTTTTGAGGATATTTGTATATAGGGAAATTTTAACAAATATTTTCACTTTCTTATGCAGGTAGTAAGCAATCTGATTAAACCAGGTTGTCAGGACTCAGGTGTGATTGCTGAAAAAGAGACTTGTAAAAGTTTAACAATAGCCAGGAAGAATTGTACAGCAGTAACTGTGTCAATTACCTTGAAGTTGAACTGACAAGCGAAATACAATTTCTGCCCAAAAAGGCTGACAACTTGATGTTATACAGTGCTAATGTTAATGGACTGTCCTGTGGCAGATGTTATGACATGCAACCTGGACCGGAAGATGGGAGATACAGCATTTGTTCTGCATATGCCAAATTCTTGGTTCTTTAACAGAAAATGTAGTTAAAGCATATTCATATTACATTGTTCACCAAATCAGAGATTAAGTTTTTGATTTACTAAAGGCAAATAGACTCTTTGATTTGCAAGGGAATTTAGTTTAGTGAACGTAGTGAAAGTTCGCTTTGCAAAGAATATTCACTAAAGTACAGGAAAATTCCCCTGCAAGCTAACAGCCTGTTTGTGGTTAGAAAATTAATTCTTATTGATCCAGTGGGCGCCAATGGCTGCGCTGCTATTAATCTATCCAATCAAGAGGCGAGAACCCCAGGCAGAGGAAGAGCGCATCTCCACCGTGGGAATTACGGGGCTCAGGTGAGTAAAACGGGGGGGGGGGGCTGGGGGGCCGGTCAATAGAAGAAGTTTTTTCACCTTTATGCATAGGAGGCATGAAGGCGAAAAAACACAGGAATTTACAACCCCTTTAAACACCTAGGAATTAAGAGCAAGAGAGACTCCATTAGTTTTACAGCAAAATGTTCAACAAAAGGCATCTAAAAGTTTCCAAAAAAGAACCATTTATACATTTTAGCCAGTATGTTCCTCTAATTGACAAATATGCACAGAAACAAAAAATATGAATTTATATTTCATAAAAATATCACTAAAATATAACTAAAGTGAGTTATAAAATATCTAAACAAGCAAGAATTGTAGTAAATAAATTACAGAAATAATGGATGCAATGGAAACATCTTAGCTAAGAAATCAATATCACCTTGAGTAAATTTACAGGATCATCCATGTCCACATTAATGAAGCCCTTAGTAGGTGAAAAGTAAAAATAAATATTTAAGCCATATTGCATTTGTACAACAAAAAATGTCCTGTTGGCATTTGCATGTTTAGACATATACATTCTCTGATGAAACTGACCACATATAAGAAGATACGCTTCAGGCAAAGCAGCACAGCTGTAAAGTTATCAGGGCTGAAAATGGCCAAAAGTCCATCACTGGCAGACTATTCGTAATATGTGAAAAGACAGGCAACTTGTAATTTATCCTCATATCCTGAGGGGTTAAAAGAAAACTTATGACCCCAACCAATGCCAGTTAGAATAATTCCTCAAATAAAATTATTATAGCTAATATTATAATATAACCCCAGCAGAATAACCTTTAGTTTGTTAAAACACTGCGGGGGGGGGGGGGGGGGATTTAGTAAAGCCGCTGAACCACTTAGGTGTGTTGTTACTAATTCAGAAAACATCTGCAACACTTTTGGTTCTGACAGTGATTTGTGCGCTAAATTCAAGTAGTTCTAATTAGCTCCACTTCTACATTGTGACACAACACCTGTGCCAAATTCAAAATAAAATGCCAACAGTTAGTATTATATGAAAGTAGAGTTAATTAAGACCAACTTTCTTTTGGCATACAGAGGCAAATTTTGCTGCCTCTTTGCAAACGCTTCCTATTTACTCATGTACTCACATCAAAGATGGCTGCATGGCAATTCACAGGCTGGATTTGTGTGTGACAACAGTGCACAATGCCTGCAAAATGCGTGTTAAAATGGCTTCTTGTAGTCTCCGTCAGAAGACCTATAAAACGTGGAGCTGCTCAACTTCTGAAAGTCCAAAATATGTTTATTGATGTTATCCAATACAGGAAAAAATCCACCTGCTGCTCTTACACATTTCACACCATCAGAAGCTTAATCAGGAGCTTAATCCATCAGAAGCCCATTTGCACAGAGTGACAATGCAGAAGCACAACTGGGAGATAGTGGGTTAAATTAAACAGTGTTTACTACACTTTTCTGGAGGTGTGGCCACTTTAATATAGCCTGCACCATATCAGGACAGGATTAAAAGAGTTTTAGGGAGAGTTCTGACATGTACAGCAGTTTTAAATAGTTATTACTGCCACTTTATGAACCTGTTGCAATGGCTGTGACAGAGAAGTACAGCCAGTTCATTCATAACAAAACTGGAGGTATTTGACACCATGTCCAAATTGGCGTAGGGCAGACAAGAATTATGGGGAGGGGTGTGGTGAATGTTCAACCTTGTTATTGTGTAGACAGTAGTGTATTGGCTTCACCTTTTGCTAGGTCATCAGCATCCTAGCAACCAATAAAGTGGGCCAGACACTTACAGTGGGCAGAGCCTGATGGGGCATGAATAGTTCACCATTAGGTCTGCTTGCCTTGTGATTGACAACAGAGGGCAGAGGGCAGCTATGATATCTGGACAAAAACATCATACCCCTGCTGCACTTGTTGGTGGAGCTTTGGAATCTACCCATTTCAGTGCGCTGTCAATCATAAGACAAGCAGACTTGATTAGGAACTAGTCTCCCTGTTCCCATCAGTCTCTGCCCACACCACTCCATGGCCATTCACCTGTCTGTGTGATGGGTGCAGGGGCTGGGGAGGAAGGATACTAAAGCTGAGTAGGTCATTTTATCACACTTGTATGTTTCAAATCTTTCCGACGGACTCAATTCCTATAGAGAAAACTGTTTGTCTGTTTGCTAGTCCGACGGACCACAAACGACGCAAGGGCAGCTATTGGCTACTGGCTATTGAATTTCCTTTTTCTAGTCCCGTCATACGTCATCATGTTCTAAACAATCGGACTTTGGTGTGATTGTGTGTAGGCAAGTCCGTTTCAGCGGAACTCCATCGGAAAGACCAGCAGAGTCTAAGGCCTTGAAGTAAAGAATTAAGGAGAATTTACTCAATAAGTATGTTTAAGCATTTTGTTTCTGTACAATTAACTGTCTAAGGTTATATTTTCATCAAAAATTCCTTTTTTCTGAAAACCTCTAGAATGAAAAGCTTGGCTTATACAGCAGGTAGTTGAGTTAAACCCATACTTTAACTCTGTCTGGGCCCACTGGCTGATATTAAACATACCAATTTGTACTTTGATGTGATCTCATCTAAAAAATTAGCTACACATCAGCATTAAATACAATATAAAATACAGTTCATCTGCTGTCACAGTAATAGACCACCTTCTGTTGCTATTGCGCATAATAAGTGCTTAGGTTTGCATGACTCTCTACTATGTAAACCCTCTTAAATACTGTGTAGAAAATCACTTACCATTTGTCAGTGTAGGCCATTATATAGGACATTAAACAAAGCCATAATTTGATTAGAAACCTATGCAGGCCTTTTTTCCTGCTTCTATTATCACCTTGTGTGTCTTTTAATGTTTTTGTTTAACTGTCTTTTTCTGGGGTCCCACAGGTTATAGCCTATGTATTGTGGTGGTTATGCCAATTTGAGAGATTTCATACATTGAGGCTGATTTACAAAAGAATCAAAAGTTGGGGATCATTACTGAAAGATATATGTGAACATTCACTTTAGCTATCCAGTCATGTAAAAAGCATCTACACATGATCATGGATTAAAAGTGAACTGGAATATGCCTTTCACATAATTTGATGACTGAAATGAATATTCTTACAATATTACAAGTGACGATTATCAACTTTCTTTAGTAAATCAACCCATTTATAGCTTTATGTTCCCAGCTATTTCAAGTAACTGTCTTTCTACACTGCCAACATTGTGGCCAATTTAATAAAGGAGAATTTCACTTTGTAAAGGAATTTTCATTTAAAAAATACATTTTCACTTTTCTGAAAATGGTGAAAATTCACTTTGTAAAGAATAAGCAATCACATGCAAGGGACATTTAAAACACTGGTGAAAACTCACTTTTAAAGTGAATATGTTTACAAAATGAGTGAGCCCCCCCCTCCTAAACCATACTAGGCCACGTGCCCTCAACATGGGGGGTTTGGTGCTTTGGGGTAGGGAGGGTAGGCCTGCGCCCCCCACCCCAAAGCATCTTGTCCTCATGTTGATGGGGGCAAGGGCCTCTTCCTGACAACATTGGTTGTCGGGGTCTGTGGGTGGGGGGGCTTATCGGAATCTGGAAGCCCCCTTTAACAAGGGGGCCCCCATATCCTGGCCCCCCACCCTATGTAAATGAGTCTGGGGTACATTGTACCCCTACCCATTCACCTAAACAATAAGTGTCAAAAATAAAACGCAGTACACAGGTTTTTAAAGTAATTTATTAAGGCAGCTCCGTCACTGCCCCATGCGTGGCTTAAAGCGGAGGTCCGCTGAAAAAAAAAATATTAAAAGCCAGCAGCTACAAATACTGCAGCTGCTGACTTTTAATATATGGGCACTTACCTGTCCAGGGAGCCCGCGATGTCGGCAGCCGAAGCCGATCCATCCGTCGGCTCTCGGCTGCTGCCGCAGCCATCCTTGGTAAGGGAATAAGGAAGTGAAGCCATGCGGCTTCACTTTCTGGTTCCCTACTGCGCATGCATGAGTCGCGCTGCACGTCCTCTCTGGTCCCTGCTGTGTTCTGTGTCTCACAGAATACAGCGGTGGAGGACAGTGTAGGCGCCGGAAGTGGCGTAGGTCACCGCAAACGCTGTGGTGATCTATGCCAGAAAGTGGGAGCAAATACTTGTATTAGACAGGTATCTGCTCCCTCCTCCCCCCTGAAAGATGCCAAACGTGACACTGGAGGGGGGGAGGAATCCAAAAAGTGGAAGTTCCATTTTTGGGTGGAACTCCACTTTAATGAGGGGCAGGACCCCCCTGCCCCAAAGCACCAACCCCCACATGTTGAGGGCATGTGGCCTGGTATGGTTCAGGAGGGGGGACGCTCACTCGTCCCTACCCCCTTTCCTGACCTGCCAGGCTGTGTGATCGGATAAGGGTCTGGTATGGATTTTGGGGGGACCCCACATCTTTTTTGTTTGGCGTGAGGGGGTTCCCCTTAACAACCATGCAAGACCAAAGGGTCTGGTATGGCCTTGGAGGGGTAACCCTATGCCATTTTTTTAAAAGTTTGGAGTGGGATTCCCCTTCAAGATCATCAGAGCACATGTCGCATGCCAAAGTCGGATTAGTTAAGACGGCGATCTGACTTTGATCCGACTTCAGTGATATTCAATGGGTTGAAGTAGGATCAAAGTCGGACCAAAGTAGTGCAGGGAGCATTTTCAAAGTCGTACCGACTTGTGTCAGACCAGTTAAGAAGGCTCTCATAGGGAAACATTGATTTGCACATGCCATGCGACATGAGCTCCCAAAGTCAGAGCGTTTGCTGTACCAGTGTGAACCCAGCCTAAAACCTGAAAGCATAGCTGCACCATATTTTGCACTCTCCAATTTTAATAAATTAACCCTATTGTTTAGTACTTTTGACTACTGACTATAGATTATGTGCTCTTGTTGTCCAAAAGACCAAAACAGGGCCGATCCTAGGGTCACAGACGCCTTGGTGCAGAAATATTTTGGGCGCCCCCACGGGGGCATGGTCATCTTACTAACTCCTCCCCTTTGCAAATGTTTCTATGACAACGACTCAAACACAGATATGCTCCCTAAGGAGTCTTTGTTAACCTGGGATCCTCCCATGATCGCTTAACAATAAAGAGAACAAGATAGTCAGAGACTGCAGACATAATACAGAAGATGGTCAGAGACTGCAAACATAGTACAAGAGATGGTCAGAGACTGCAGACATGATACAAGAAATGGTCAGAGACTACAGACATAGTACAAGAGATGGTCAGAGACTGCAGACATGATACAAGAAATGGTCAGAGACTGCAGACATAGTACAAGAGATGGTCAGAGACTGCAGACATGATATAAGAAATGGTTAGAGACTGCAGACATTATACAAGAGATGGTCAGAAACTGCAGACATAATACAAGAGATGGTCAGAGACTGCAGACATAGTAAAAGAGATGGTCAGAGACTGCAGGCATAGTACAAGAGATGGTCAGAGACTAAAAACATGCTACAGAAGATGGTCAGAAGCTGCAGTTATGATACAAGAGATGGTCAGAGACTGCAAACATAGTACAAGAGATGGTCAGAGACTGCAGACATAGTACAAGAGATGGTCAGAGACTGCAGACATAGTACAGGAGATGGTCATCGACTGCAGACATGATACAAGAGATGGTCAGCAGAGACTGCAGACATACTACAGAAGATGGTCAGAGATTGCAGACATGACACAAGCGATGGTCAGAGACTGCAGACATACTACAGAAGATGGTCAGAGGCTGCAGATATGATACAAGAAATGGTCAGAGACTGCAGCCATACTACAAAAGATGGTCAGAGACTGCAGACATACAACAAGAGATGGTCAGAGACTGCAGACATACTACAGAAGATGGAACAAACTATAAAAAGCAAAAAAGGAATCCTACATTATTGGTTAGTGAACCATAAAGGTAAACTGACCCACCGTTTTGCCCTTAGGGTGGTATATCTCCCAGAAAACATGCAGCATAGGACATAAAGGGGGGGAGGTTTAAAAGGTGAAGTAACTTCACCAATAAAGCTTCTATTAATTGATTCATATACCGTGGCTGATCTCCCTTGATTGTTTCTTAGGGTTACCTTTTAACCCTCCCCCCCTTTATGTCCTATACTACAGAAGATGGTCATCGACTGCAGACATGATACAAGAAATGGTCAGAGGCTGCAATTATGATACATGAGATGGTCAGAGACTGCAGACATAGTACAGGAGATGGTCAGAGACTGCAGACATAATATAGGAGATGGTCAGAGACTGCAGACATAGTACAAGAGATGGTCAGAGACTGCATACATAGTACAAGAGATGGTCAGAGCCTGCATACATAGTACAAGAGATGGTCAGAGACTGCATACATAGTACAAGAGATGATCTGAGACTGCATACATAGCACAAGAGATGGTCACAGGCTGCAGACATTATACAAGAGATGGTCAGAGACTGCATACATAGTACAAGAGATGGTCAAAGACTGCAGAAATACTACAGGAGATGGTCAGAGACTGCAGAAACGATACAAGAGATGGTCAGAGACTGGCTGCATTTGATGGGCACAGTGGCTGTGTTTGATGGGCACAGTGCCTGCGTTTGATGGACACAGTGGCAGCATTTGATGGCACAGTGACTGCGTTTGATGGGAACAGTGGCTACGTTTGATGGGCACAGTAGCTGCTTTTAATGGGCACAGTGGCTGCGCTTGATGGGCACAGTGGCTGCGTTTGATGGGCACAGTGGCTGCGTTTGATGGGCACAGTGGCTGCTTTTAGGCAGGGCACAGTAGCTGCGTTTGATGGGCACAGTGGCTACGTTTGATGGGCACAGTAGCTGCTTTTAATGGGCACAGTGGCTGCATTTGATGGGCACAGTGGCTATGTTTGATGGGCACAGTAGCTGCTTTTAATGGGCACAGTGGCTGCATTTGATGGGCACAGTGGCTGCGTTTGATGGCACAGTGGCTGTGTTTGATGGGCACAGTGGCTGTGGTTGATGGGCACAGTGGCAGCTTTTGATGGGCACAGTGGCAGCTTTTGAAGGGCACAGTGGGCATTTGATGGGCAGTGACAGCTTTTGATGGGCCCTGTGGGCATTTGATGGGCAGTGGCAGCTTTTGATGGGCACAGTGGCAGCTTTTGATGGGCACAGCTGCAGCTTTTGATGGGCACAGTGGGCATTTGATGGGCACAGTGGCTGCTTTTGATGGGCACAGTGGCTGCTTTTGATGGGCGCAGTGGGTGTTTGATGGGCATAGTGACTGCTTAAATGGGCACAACTTTGTCACCTACCTCCTTGACCGGCCTGGTGCAGTGCAGGGACTGGAGATTGGAGACACTCACAGCAAGGCACAGCAGCAGCTGCGCTCTCTCTTCAGACACGCTCCGGCTCCGTCCGCTCCCTCTCTTAGCCATGCTGTCTGAAGAACATGGCAGAGGTAGGCGGAGCTTGCTCACTAGCCGCGGAGGCGGTGTACAATGAATGCTGGGGTGGCCGCGGTCTCTCACTGACATCACTGGTTGCTAGCTAGACGCCGGCTGGGCAGCCGGCGATTCTAGCAAGCCAAGTGAGCAACCAATGCAGTCAGCTTCGGCGGCGGTGGCGGGCCGGCGTGCCCCTCTTCTGTAGGCACATTACAGTGCTGGGGCTCGGTGCACCCCGTGTACCCCGGCCAGGATCGGCCCTACATCACAAAGTTGTTATAAACTGAAGTTGGAAAAACATTCACAACAATTGTAAACACTGAAAAAATGGTTATTACAAAATGTGTGAATAGACTGGCACTCCTATATGCTATACAATTGCAAGTCTATGTCACCACCTCAGAAGAAATGTCAAGGCACTTATGTACACAAGCTTTAGTTCTCAACTTATCTCACAGGATAAAACAACAGAAGTGGTCTGTATGCTTATCAGACATCCTCACTCTTTTGTCCTGCTTGGGGCAACAATAATTTTTAGGCCAAAAAGTCCAACCTGGCCGATAGACTATTCCTGATTTCTATATGCTAGCATTGTCTGATAAGTTATGAGCTTGTCTACAAGCATTCTAGTCATCACCTAGTCTTTGCCAAATTATCAGGATATAAGGGCAATCAGCTAATCTCAGCAACATACAGTGCTTTGCAAAAGTATTCACCCCCTTGGCTTTTTACCAATTTTGTTACATTACAGCCTTTAGTTGAATATTTTTTTAATCTGAATTATATGTAATGGATCAGAAGAACAGAAGTCTAAGTTGGTAAAGTAAAATTAGAAAAATATATACATAAAACTATTTTTCAGAAATAAAAAACTGATAATTGACATGTGCGTGTGTATTCACCCCCTTTGTTATGAAGCCCTTAAAAAGGTCTGGTGCAACCGATTACCTTCAGAAGTCACATAATTAGTTAAATGATGTCCACCTGTGTGCAATCTTAGTGTCACATAATCCGTCATTACATATACACACCTTTTTGAAAGGCCCCAGAGGCTGCAACACCTAAGCAAGAGGCACCACTAACCAAACACTGCCATGAAGACCAAGGAACTCTCCAAACAAGTAAGGGACAATGTTGTTGAGAAGTACAAGTCAGAGTTAGGTTATAAAAAAAAATATCCAAATCTTTGATGATCCCTAGGAGCACCATCAATCTATCATAACCAAAATGAAAGAACATGGTGCAACAGCAAATCTGCAAAGAGACGGCCGCACACCAAAACTCACGGACCGGGCAAGGAGGACATTATTCAGAGAGGCAGCACAGAGACCTAAAGTAACTTCGAAGGAGCTACAGAGTTTCACAGCAGAGACTGGAGTATCTGTACATAGGAGGACAATAAGCCATATGCTCCATAGAGTTGGGCTTTATGGCAGAGTGGCCAGAAGAAAGCCATTACTTTCAGAAAACAAACAAACAAAACAAAATGGCATGTTTGAGTTTGCGAAAAGGCATGTGGGAGACTCCCAAAATGTATGGAGGAAGGTGCTCTGGTCTGATGAGACTAAAATTGAACTTTTTGGCCATCAAAGAAAACGCTATGTCTGGCTCAAACCCAACACATCACATCATCCAAAGAACACCATCCCCACAGGGAAACATGGTGGTGGCAGCATCATGCTGTGGGATGTTTTTCAGCAGTTAGGACTGGAAAACTGGTCAGAGTTGAGGGAAAGATGGATGGTGCTAAATACAAGGATATTCTTGAGCAAAACCTGTACCACTCTGTGTGTGATTTGAGGCTAGGACGGAGGATCACCTTCCAGCAGGACAATGACCACAAACACACTGCTAAAGCAACACTTGCTTGGTTTAGGGGAAACATGTAAATGTGTTGGAATGGCCTAGTCAAAGCCCAGACCTCAATCCAATAGAAAATCTGTGGTCAGACTCAGAGGCGGCTCTAGGCTTTGTGAGGCCTTAGGCAAAACTTAGACATGAGGCCCCACTCACGCCCATAATGGGAAAAATAATTAAAGTGATACAAATTAATAATTCATTGCACTGTAGTGTCCAATGAACTAATGACAATTCACCCATGGCCAGTTCAGCGTGCCATGATCATATCACACCAGGATATGCATTGCAACACAAGCTCCCTCCATATAGAGATCATCACTTACTAGACAGTTCGCTGGTATGCCTACATTTCACTTTTCCTTGGCCATAGATCCATCATCTATTTTCCTAAACCTATGCCCCATGCCTGCTGTGGACACAACCAATGGTTATGACTATGGTCAATGACTATGACCATGACAGTAAACCTGAATACAGAAATGATTTATTTAAGCATGAGCTAATCATGTGTTTTAGGGGCACACATCAGAGGATGCAGGACTAGGGATAATCTCCCATGTGCAGCCTCTACACTCATCCTATGATCCCAGTGCTGGGGCTGACTGACATCTGGCTGGGGAGAGAGAGAGGGAGGAGAGAGAGGGAGGAGAGAGAGAGAGGAGAGAGGGGGAAAAGAGAAAAGAAGGAGAAAGAGAGGAGAGAGAAAGAGAGGGTGGAGAGGAGAGAGAAAGAGAGGGGGGAGAGGAGAGATAAAGAGAGGGGGGAGAGAAGGGAGAAAGAGAGGGGGGAGAGGAGGGAGAAAGATAGAGGGAAAGGAGGGAGAAATAGAGGGGGAGAGAGAGAGAAAGAGATGGGGAGAGGAGAGAGAAAGAGAAGAGAGAAAGAGAGGGTGAGAGGAGAGAGAAAGAGGTGGGAGAGAGGGGAAATAGAGAGGGGGGAGAGAGAGAAGGGTGAGAGAGACGGGTGGGAGAGAGAGAGGGGTATGGGGGAGGGAGGTGTATGAGGGAGAGAGAGGGGTGTGAGGGAGAGAGAGGGGGAGGGGGGAGGGGGGAGAGAAGGGTAGAGAGAAAGGGGTAGAGAGAGAGGGGAGAGAGGGGGGCTGGAAAAGGTTGGCTGGAAAGAGGGGAGAGGGGGGAGAGAGAGAGAGGAGTGAGAGAGGGGGAGAGAGAGAGTGGAGGGGGAGAGAGGGGGGTAGAGAGAGAGAGAGGTGGGAGGGAGAGGGAAGAGAGAGAGAGTGTGGGGTAGAGAGAGAGGGGGATAGAGAGAGAGGTGGGAGGTAGAGAGGAGAGGGGAGAAAGAGAGAGAGAGAAAGGGAGGGGGAGAAGGGAAGAGAGAAGGGGGTTACACTGAGAGGGGTAGGGAGAGGGGGAAAGGAGTGAAAGAGGGAGAGAGAGGGGGGGCTGGGGAAAGAGAGGGAAGTGAGTGAGAGAGAGTGGGGGAGAGGGTGGAAAGAGGGGGAGACAGAGAGAAGTAGAGAGAGGGGGAAAGAGAGGAGTGAGAGAGGGCTGGCAGGGAGAGAGAGAGAGGGGTGAGAGAAGGGGAAAAAAGGGAGAGAGGGGGAGGGAGAGAGAAGAGAGGGGGATAGAGAGGGGTGGTACAGAGAGGAGTGGGAGAGGGAGATAAAAAGAGGGCGAGAGAGAGGGGAGAAAGGTGTGAAAGGGGGAGGGGAAAGAGAGAGAGAGGGGGAGAGGAGAGAGAGAGAGAGGAGAGGAGAGAGAGGGGGAGAGGAGAGGGAGAGGAGAGAGAGGGGGAGAGGAGAGGGAGAGGAGAGAGAGGGGGGGAGAGAAGGGGAGAGTAGAGAGAGAGAGGGGGAGAGGAGAGAGAGAGGGGGAGAGGAGAGAGAGGGGAAGAGGAGAGAGAGAGGGGGAGAGGAGAGAGAGAGGGGAGAGGAGAGAGAGGGGGGACAGGAGAGAGAGGGGAAGAGGAGAGAGAGAGGGGGAGAGGAAAGAGAGAGTGGGGAGAGGAGAGAGAGAGGGAGAGGAGAGAGAGAGGGGGATAGGAGAGAGAGAGAGGGAGAGGAGAGAGAGGGGGAGAGAGACAGGGAGGGGAGAGAGGGGGGAGAGGAGAGATAGAGCTCCTGTGTCTGATTCGGGATAACCTGTGATGTCTCCGGGTGTGTGCAGTCTCCAGAAGTCGGTCCAGGCACATTTTGTTTGCATACGGGGCAGGGAGGTGGACAGAGTGGATACGTGTCTGGGTGCAATAAAACGGACGCACCCGTTCCCCATGTTCATCAGATCGCCTTCACTACTGGCAGCCTTTGCATTGCGTCTGGGTAAAATCACAACACATGTGAGGGCGGGCTTCATCTACCAGTCAACACGGCATCCTGCAGTTCAGACCAACCAATGAGATGGTTTCTTCCCATCATCGCTGGTGCAGATCTTATTACTGGCATTACAGCGGCTCGAGGGGCAGTGACTTAACCCAGTTTTCCCTTTGTGCAGCCTGGGATAAAGATGAGAGGGAGAGGCAGTCCAGCTGATATTAGTGCAGAGTCCTGGCATGAGGAGATTGGCAGGCAGTGCCATCATTCTTCCCGATGCTGGGCTTTCCCCTTCCCCCATCAGGCAAATTAGGCGGCCGCGAGGCCCCTGTGAGTGCGAGGCCTTAGGCGACCGCCTAATTTGCCTAATTAAAGAGCCGACTCTGGTCAGACTTAAAGATTGCTGTTCACAAGCACAAACCATCCAACTTGAAGGAGCTGGAGCAGTTTTGCAAGTAGGAATGGGCAAAACTCCCAGTGGTAAGATGTGGCAAGCTCATAGAGACTTATCCAAAGCGACTTGGAGCTGTGATAGCCACAAAGGCTCTAAAAAGTATTGACTTTGGGGGGTGAATAGTTATGCTTAATAACTATTTCTGTTATTTTGTCCTATTTGTTGTTTGCTTCACAATAAAAAAAAATCTTCAAAGTTGTGGGCATGTTCTGTAAATTAAATGATGCAAATCCTCAAACAATCCATGTTAATTCCAGGTTGTAAGGCGACAAAACATGAAAAATGCCAAGGGGGGTAGATACTTTTGCAAGACACTGTATATTGATCATCATAAAGGTACACTTAAGAGCGCGATGGATGATCCGGGGTGGGGATGAGGATGATGGAGAGGGATGGATGATCGGGGGTTGGGTGGGATGAGGATGACGGAAAAGGATGGATGATCCAGGGTGGGGATGAGGTTGATGGAGAGGGATGGATGATCGGGGGTTGGGATGAGGATGATGGAAAAGGATGGATGATCAAGGGTGGGGATGAAGATGATGGAGAGGGATGGATGATCCGGGGTGGGGATGAGGATGATGGAGAGGAATGGATGATCCGGTTTTGGGGATGAGTATGATGGAGAGGGATGGATGATCCGGGGTGGGGATGAGGATGATGGAGAGGGATGGATGATCCGGGGTGGGGATGAGGATGATGGAAAAGGATGGATGATCTGGGGTGGGGATGAGGGAGAGGGATGGATGATCTGGGGTGGGGATCAGGATGATGGAGGGGATGGATGATCCGGGGTGGGGATGAGGATGATGGAGAGGGATGGATGATCCGGGGGTTGGGGATGAGGATGATGGAGAGGGATGGATGATCTGGGTGGGGCTGAGGATGATGGAGAGGGATGGATGATCCGAGGTGGGGATCAGGATGATGGAGAGGGATGGATGATCCGGGGTGGGGATGAGGATGATGGAGAGGGATGAATAATCCGGGGTTGGGGATGAGGATGATGGAGAGGGATGGATGATCCGGGGTGGGATGAGGATGATGGAGAGGGATGGATGATCTGGGGTGGGGATCAGGATGAGGGAGAGGGATGGATGATCCGGGGTGGGGATGAGGATGATGGAGAGGGATGGATGATCTGGGGTTGGGGATGAGGATGATGGAGAGGGATGGATGATCCGGGGTGTGGATGAGGATGATGGAGAGGGATGGATGATCCGGGGTGGGGATGAGGATGATGGAGAGGAATGGATGATCCGGGGTGGAGATGAGGATGATGGAAAAGGATGGATGATCCGGGGTGGGGATGAGGATGTTGGAGAGGGATGGATGATTGGGGTGGGGATGATGGAGAGGAATGGATGATCCGGGGTGGGGATCAGGATGATGGAGAGGGATGGATGATCCAGGGTGGGGATGAGGATGATGGATAGGGATGGATGATCCAGGGTTGGGGATGAGGATGATGGAGAAGGATGGATGATCCGGAGTGGGGTAGAGGATGATGGAGAGGGATGGATGATCCGGGGTGGGGATGAGGATGATGGAGAGGGATGGATGATCCGGGGTGGGGATGAGGATGATGGAGAGGGATGGATGATCCGGGGTGGGGATGAGGATGATGGAGAGGGATGGATGATCCGGGTGGGGATAAGGATGATGGAGAGGGATGGATGATACGGTGTGGGGATGAGGATAATGGAGAGGGATGGATGATCCGGGGTGGGGATGAGGATGATGGAGAGGGATGGATGATCCGGGGTGGCGATGAGGATGATGGAGAGGGATGGATGATCCGGGGTGGGGATGAGGATGATGGAAAAGAATGGATAATCCAGGGTGGGGATGAGGATGGAGGAGAGGGATGGATGATCCGGGGTGGGGATGAGGGAGAGGGATGGATGATCCGGGGTGGGGATGAGGATGATGGAGAGGGATAAGGATTATTCTGGGTGGAGATTAGAGTTACATTGTGAAGAGGCTTTCCACAATGTAACTCATCTTCACCCAAAAACATCCTCATCCCTCTCCACAACGTAACTCCATTATGTTAGCTTGACAGGGTCAGGTGTATGATGTCCCATCTGGGAGATAAAATACAGTCCACTCCACAAACCAATCTGAATCTACAGCAGCACAATGCAGCACACACACTGACTTTAGTGACTTACCATGTCTGCATGCACAGCACTGAGAGGACTGGGTCGCGCCACTGACGAGGCTGGCCACACCCCCTCCCCTGAGACCTGCCCAATTACATTACTAACCTATCACCACGCTCCGCCTCAGCAGGGAAGCAAAGCGAGTGTCAGATCCTGGATCATCTGCGGGGCGGGGCGACACAGGGAGGAGGAATCTGTGTCCTGGCTTCGACTTCTTGTGTGCAGGGCTTCGGCCTGAAAGTAGTGCTTCTTTGTTGCGGGTGGAATGCGCTGGGTGCGGGTTGGCCACCCTGGGCTCCTCCGGCCGGCCGGGCCCCTTTGGACGCTCGGGCCCCTTACAAGTGTGATGGCTGTACCCCCCTGATGACGGCCCTGGTAGGTAGCACTCTCGCCTAGAAGTAAAAAGGGTCGCTGGTTCGAATCCCAACCATGACACTACTTGCCTGGAGTTTGCATGTTCTCCCTGTGCTTGTGTGGGTTTCCTCCATATACTCCGGTTTCCTCCCACACTCCAAAGACATGATGGTAGGTTAATTGGCTTCTGTCCAAAATTGGCCCTAGTATATGATGGAGAGTTGGGGACCTTGCATTGTGGACTCCTTGAGGGTAGGGACCGATGTGAGTGTGCTATGTATGTGTGGAGCGCTGCATAAATTGATGGTGCTATATGGGTACCTTAAATAAAATAATAATATAATAGATGAGCATCTTATTGAGATACAATGTACAGGGATAGGGACAATTGTAGACACGCACCCACACTCACTCAGGTTGAACTGGATGGACTGGTGTCTTTATTCAACCTTACTAACTATGTAACTATGTAACTATGTAATGTGAACAGAGCCTAAAATAAATACATTTGAAGCCTGCATGCTCAGAATCCTAAACCTGCAGTTGATCTAGCAAAAAATCCAGATAAAGCTTGGTCCAATTTGCTGACACAGGGAACAATTTCTTTACTAATCAGTACTCGATTTTCTCTGTTTACTAATCTCCTAAGGCAAGCAAAATTGAATAGCGAATGTATATGTTGTGAATCTAGAATCATATCCATCTTTTTTAAAGCGGAACTAAACTCATCAATTTAAAGCGAAACTTTACCCATAACAACTTGATAAAAAATAATGTTCTTTAGCAAGGAACATATATTCTACATTAATAATTATGCTACCAAAATAGTGTGTTCTTTAAATTGCCTCCAGCATTGCTCCTATTTCTTCTTGCTGGAGGCTGCCATTTTGCTGAAGCCCAGAGCCCCAGTAGTAAATCATAATGCACTAAACTCATTGATTTAACAGTTTCAAAAAGCAGTTACATTCTTAGAATGCCGGGATCGCTAGCTGTCACATTTGCAAGTGTCCTCAACCAAACTGTCAAACCATCAAATGGCTGGTGTCATAACTGATCTCATGTGCCACACTATGGCATCCGCAGATCAAACAGAAGCAGCTTCCTTGGCTGTAAAGGATTGGTGACTTTAATTCCGCTTTAAGGCTGCCAGCAGATCGGCCTCTACAAACTCGGCAGTGCCTAAAAATGCCTAAAATGGAGAGCAACTGAGCATGTGCAGAATTACTGGATTTTAAGCAGTATAGACACTTTTTTTTAATGTTTTACATACCTAGCTATACCTGCAAAAGAGGCCAGCCTGAAGTGATCTAGCAGGATTTAATTTTCCGACTAAAGTTTCACTTTAACAGTTTACAAAATAGTTACATTCCCGGCATGCCAAGAATGCTAACTGTAAATTTGCTTGTGCTCTAAACCAGACTGTCAAACCATTAAATGGCTGGTATCATAACTGATCACATGAGCAGCATCGTGGCAGGTACAGATCAAATAGAGACTAAGATGGCAGCTTCCTTGATTGAAAAAGAGAGGATGGTTTAGTCCTGCTTTAAAGCAGTTGTATACCCTGCTTGCACATTTTTACCTACAGGTAAGCCTATAACAAGGCCTACCTGTTGGTAAAATAAATATATCTCCTAAACCTGCACGGTTTAAGAGATATTCACCTTGCATGCAGCCGCTGACATCAGCGGCACATGTGCTCTGAAGGTCTGGCAGATGCTGCTGGACCCTGCTGGAACGGGGACTCCCGTGCGCATGCGTGGGAGTGACGTCATTGCGGCTCCAGCTACTCACAGGGCCGGAGTTGCAAACCTGGAAGAAACGATGAGGGAACAGCGGAGCTGACCGGGAGGTGACCGAGGTGACCGAGAGGCGATGCGGGCGCTTCATTCTAATGTAAGTATTTCATTATGAGCTAAGGCATAGCTCATTATGCCTTTGCCTTACAGGTTTTTTTTTTTTTTTCAGGGCATACAACCGCTTTATGCAGCGTACAGAGTTGGCTAGAACTAGGTTCTGTGGAAGTCTATTTCTCATGTTCACAGCTCATACTATAAAGAAGCCTTTCTGTGGAGGTTACATTTTTTCTATAGGTGCAACAATTGACCTCTGGCCATTTGTAAGGACCTTAAAGTAACGAATATTTCACCAAGTCAACTTTATGGAGCATTTTTTATTTAGAAAATATTCTTCTTTCCCATCCTCCTAAATATCTCTTCTCAGTTTATCTATCCTCGTAGCTGAGGCCTTCCATACCCAATATTAACCACTTGCGCACATCGATATACATCGGCAGAGTGGCACTGCTGCGTATATAGGCGTACCTGTACGTCCCTCCGTAAAAACAGGATGACGGGCACACGCATGCCGCTGGCGGCGCACGCACATGCCCACGGGTCCCACGACCTAGATGTCCGCTGGTGGCCCGCAATCACGGCGAGGAGAGGCAGAACAAGGCATTTCCCCGTTCTGTCTAGTGACATGACAGAGATCTACTGTTCCCGTGATCAGTAAGCCCATCCCCCCTACAGTTAGAACACGCTGAGGGAACATAGTTAACCCCTTGATTCCCCCCTAGTTTTAACCCCTTTCCTGCCATTTTTAACATTGATCAGTGCATTTTTATAGCACTGATCTATGTAATAATTGTCACTGGTCCCCAAAAAGAGTAATTTGGGGTCAGATTTGTCCGTCACAATGTCGCAGTCCTGCTTAAAATTGCAGATCGCCGCCATTACCAGTAAAGACAATAAAAATAAATAAAAGTCCCTAAATCTATCCCGTAGGTTGTAGGCGCGATAAATTTTGTGCAAACCAAGCAATATACGCCTATTACGATTTTTTTTACCAAAAATATGTAGAAGAATATATATCGGCCTAAACTGATGAATACATTTTTTTATATATATTTTTTGGGGATAGGTATTATAGCGGAAAGTTAAAAAAAATATATTTTTTTTTTCAAAATTGTTGGTCTTTTTTTGTTTATAGCGCAAAAAATAAAAACCGCAGAGGTGATCAAATACCACCAAAAGAAAGCTCTATTTGTAAATGCTCTGGTTATTAAGGGGCAAATCTTTCTGGGGTCGAAGTGGTTAATTTAGTGGCCCTTTTCTGCACTCTCTCCACTTTCAGAACATCCTTTTTGTGGACTAGTGCTGAAAACTGAACTGCATATGCAGGATGAGGTCTTACTAATGCTTTGCACAGGGCAAGATTAGGCTGATTTATTAAAGGAGTTGACAATCTTTGCACAAAATCTTTGCACAATAAATTGTGTGAATACTGACTTCAGTTATCCTGTCATGTGCAGATAAAATAGGAAACAGAAATTCACTTTTCACATGATTGGATAACTAAAGTGAATACTCACACAATTTGTTGTCTAAAGATTTTCATCTATTAAATTAGCTTCTCTCTCTCTGGAATACATACCTCTCTTTATACAAGAAACTATTTTTATTGTTCCAGAAACTGCTGATTAACATTGCACACTATAATAGTTGTAGTTATAATTATTATAAACCATGAACAGAGTGACTGCTTTAGTGCATCAATATAGAAGTTGAAAAACATTTAGTTGCACTGAATTGTGATATAGCACTTTTTTGATTTGTGAAGATACCTGTAAAATGATTGCTTCATATGTACTCAGGTTAATAAATGAATTATGATAAGCATTCACTACTACTACTACATTTTACACAATAAATGAATATGGACTTAAGAAGTTACCTGTGTATTCCTAATAGCTTTTTACACTAGCAGGTGAAAATATTTATCTCTGCATCTTTAAAGCCTCGGAGCAATGTCATTCCAGAGATTTCAGTTTAGAAAAAAAGTTGAAAATAGAAAAGCGCTGTCCTTCCTTCCAGGCATGTCAAGCATATTAATTCTGTAAATTGATATCCTTTACCCTTTGCAGGCCAAGCACAGAGTATATATAGGGGAGTTTCCAGAGGTTTGTACTCAGGGGCGTCCTGTCTCTATCATCCATATCATCCATCTCCTTTTTCTGTTTATTCACATTTTTATCTTTTTTAACTTCTAAGCCACGATGAGCCAATTTAAGCAGTTTGGTGGTGGAGCCCAGAAGAAGGGTTTCAGCTCATTCTCTGTGTCCAGAAGTAGTGGAAGCTTTGGAAGTGCTGGAGGTGCTGGAGGTGGTGGAGGTGCTGGAGGAGCTGGTGGAGCCGGTGCAGGAGGTTTTGGTAGCAGAAGCCTTTTTAACGTGGGCGGTAGAAGGACCATCTCCATCAGTACTGCAGGTGGTCAAGGTGGATATGGTGGAATGGGCTTTGGTGTAGGAAGTGGTGGTGGTGGCTTTGGTGGTGGAGCAGGAGGATTCGGTCAAGGGTTTGGTTCTGGGGGAGCCCAAGCTGGTATTCAAGAGGTAACAATTAACCAAAGTCTTCTGGCACCACTGAATTTGGAGATTGATCCTGAGATACAAAAAGTCAGAGTCCACGAAAGGGAACAGATTAAAACCTTGAACAATAAATTTGCCTCCTTCATTGATAAGGTAAGGATCTGGAGTTATTACTGGAGTTAACGATTAATGCTTTTTTAAGTTGAATTTGATTGCAAAAATATCTATCTCAGACTAAATTTGTGTATGACTAATGACCAGCAGGTTTTGATGCATTTTAAATTGTATTGTCCTTCTTTCTGCAGTAATCATTACTTCCTGACTTAAAACAGAATCATACACTTTTGTTATTTGGTCTGTAAAATTTATAGGCTGTCTTTCATTAACACAATAAAAAAGTGCAAAACTGGCATAAAGGCACTCACAGATCTTGTAGAGGAGATAGATCAAAACAGTAGCATGTTTATTGTTGATGTTTTCCATAATGCTTAGTCTTCATCTGAAACATTGACAATACAAATGTTGTTTTGATCTATCTCCTTTGCAAAACAAGTAGCCGCCTCTATACCAGTTTTGGATTTGTATAGATTTGTTTGTGGGTAAGCACCTGGGCATTTATCTCAAACATAGAATGTGGTGGCTACCCTTGGGACTGTTAAATTATAAGTGAGATAGCTTGAGTATATTTGTATGTAATACGTAAGAAATGCAATTTCTGAGAAAGGCAATTTTCTTGTAATAGTAAGTTATAATTGTTTATGTTTGGCTATAGGTTCGGTTCCTTGAGCAACAAAACAAAGTACTTGAAACAAAATGGAGCCTCCTGCAAGAACAAGAAGGGCAATTCAAGGGTGGAGCCCGTGGTAAAAGCAATATTGAAGCTATATTTGATGCATACACCAACAGCCTGAAGAGACAATTGGATGCTCTACAAAATGATAAATACAGGCTAGATGGAGAGCTTAGGAACATGCAAGACTTGGTGGATGATTTCAAGAACAAGTAAGCAAAATCCATGACACTGTAACATTTCATTAATGAAGTCCATCTCATTTTTTTGTTAATTGATGTTTTTCTAGCAGTGTTATTCATTTTAATCAATACTGTGAATGAAGTACAAAATTCAAGGTTAGGAAAACACAAATGGTTTTCAAAGACTGTGGTATGTTTCTAGACAAGTCTAGTCATATTTTCAAAACAAGGTTTAAAGTGGATATAAACCCGCTCCTATAGCCAGTGAAGTGAACAGTCTCAGATGATACACAGGGCTGAAACAATTTTCCCTACACAAGTTTTACATGTATATCTGCCTTTTTTAGCTTGCTATATTCTTTAGCAGTGGGAGGATAGTCTTGGCATACACTGTGTGACAGCTGATTGGAGGAAAGGCCCCCCCCCTCCACATAGGCAGAGGAACGAAGATACTTGCAGGGCTGTGCTGTGACAAGACAAGCTCTCTTCTAATCTATTTATAGCACCCACTCGACACAAATTTCCAGCTGCTTTTATATCCCCTCACGGAGAACTTGTCAGAAGTTATCAAGCTGATAACAGAAGAACAGAGCAGCAGAAAGACATGGAACTTAGGGGTTTGGAGAGAGATAAGTAAACACTACAGATATATGTGCCCAGGTCAAATTTGAATGAATCAGGTTTACATCCACTTTAACTAACAAGTAATCATGACACATGAGTGTGAACTCATAAACATAAAAACATGTCACTGGTACTATCAAAGTGATGGTTAGTATGAAGAAATTTAAGGAGCCAAAAACACAGATCCTGCAGCTGATGGCTCAACTAAAAGACCGGGAGGGAACCAAAGATTGCAATAAATGACACATAAAAGATATATAGTGCCTGGCACAGAGAATTACTACCTTGTAGGGCCCAAAAAATAGTAATGCCTGATGGATAGAAATTAGGTAATATAAAATCAATCACTTTAGAGAGGCAGGATGGCAGAAAGTCAAGTAAGTATGTGCAGCTGTGCAGGAACCTTGAATCAGAGGAGAGAAGCTGAACACAATGTGAACTGTAAGCAGTAGAGTGGCATGATACTTTGTGCCCAGTAATCCAGAGGTTTGGTTCATGTGTGGAGTGGATCGTAGTTGACTGTAGGAGCTGGGTGTAGGAGAAACTGTCACAAGTGTCTGGAAGAGTGGTGGCAGTTCACAATGTATATGCTGTGTAGGGGGCTTTAGGGTGGAACAAGTGAGGATAATCACAGTCTTTCAAGTTTATTGAATATACAGATACAAAATTCATTCGGGCAGAAGAAACTCATTAGTGGCTGGAGGCAACGAAAGGGGAAAGTGCAAAGCAGCAACTTATGCCGTGTACACACGGGCAGACTTTTCAACCAGACTGGTCCGACGGAACGTATCCGTCGGACAATCCGACTGTGTGTGGGCTTCATCGGACCTTCAGCTGACTTTTTCTGTCGAAAATCAGACGAACTTTACATTTGGAACATGTTTCAAATCTTTCTGACGGACTCGAGTCCGGTCGAAAAATCAGTATGTCTGTATGCTAGTCCGATGGACAAAAAAGGACGCAAGGGCAGCTATTGGCTACTGGCTATGAACTTCCTTATTTTAGTCCCTTCGTACGTCATCACGTTCAAACCAACGGACTTTCAAATGGACTTTAGTCCGTTCGTGTGTGGGCAAGTCCGTCGTAACTTCGTTGAAAGTCTGTCAGAAAGACCGTCGGACGATTAATGCTGAAAAGTCCGCCCGTGTGTACACGGCTTAACAGTATTGATGCTATGCAGGTGGGCTTGTAAATTGAATGAGACAGCAAAGCCTCAGCCTTTAACGTTATAAAATTTTTTTGAATAACTAATATTTCATACTTACCTGCTCTGTGGCATGGTAATGGTCCCTCGTCGGCCCTCCTGGCTCCTTTTCTTCTCAATGTGCCACCATAGGAAGCCACTGTGTAGGCTCTATCCCAAGCCAGACTGTGTGTGACAATAAAAGGTTTGTTTACGTTAATGCAAAGAATGCAACCACTAATGTCTGTAATCATAGAGATCCAACGTTCAATCTATGGATGGAATAATAAGGTATCAGTGGATCATGGCTGGCTGTAGGAATGCCCTTGCTATAGCTGTAGGCAGTTTATGTACCTCCTGAAGCCTGACTAAAAAAACTCAAAGATTGCATCAATTCATCCTGGCTCTCCACCATCACAGGTGCAAACTCTTTCTCTGAATCAAATTCCCTGACATGCGCTTTCTGTCCCATGACACAGTAGCTCTGAGCTTAGCGTACACAAGACCGCACATGTGGAAAAGCTTTCCATTGGTCCTGTTTGAGAGAATCAGTCGTTAGATTGACTTCTGTGGAGCAGGAACTGCATACATGGATCAAAATTCGGCCAGTCCCTGCTAAACCAGGCAAATTTTTATTACCATTTATGACCAGCTTTACTGTCTAGTCTACATGTTAGATGATTACCTCCAACAAAAGAAAAAAAATCTTTTAATTATCAACAGATAGTTTTATAGCATATTTAAAATGACAAGTTCAATTTTTACAGGTTTGATAAAGAGCATAACTGTAGTTATTTTTATATGCAGATATGAAGATGAAATCAACAAGAGGACCTCAGCAGAGAATGATTTTGTTGTACTTAAGAAGGTAACTTCAGATAGTTTTGAGTAAAATTCAAAACAAAGTTGTTGTCTATTTGAGACTAGTGACTGACGATAGGTTTTCTAACTTTAAGGCCTCATGCACACAGGATGTTAAAATAACGTTATGAAAATGCCAGTATCTTTGCAGTGATTTTTTAAAACTTTTTTCAGCTTTTTTCAACGTTTTTGCAATAGCGTTTTTTAGCGTTTATTAGCGTTTTTTCGCATTAGCGTTTTTTCGCGTTTTTTTTTTTCTTCAAATTTTTTTTTTCAATGGTTTAAAAACATTAAAAAACGTTGGTGAATGACGTTTTTGAGCGTTTTTGAGCGTTTATCAGCGTTAGAGCGTTTTGCAGCTCAAAAAAGCCTAGGTGGGCATGAAGCCATAGACTAACCTAGACAGGCCTTTTTAAGCTGCAAAAAATGCTCAAAAAAGCAGCTGTAAAAACGTCCGTGTGCATGAGGCCTTAAAGTGAACATAGACCAGACACAGTTGGACATATCGGTATTATGCAACCCTGAGGAAAGATTTTGTCTGCCCTTTGATTAACTGAGTATCTAGGTATTTGTCTGAAGTTTCCGTTTCGGTGCACAGACTGGTTACTGAGGGGCTAACGAATATACACTGGTTAATGGTTACTGAGATTCCAATGCATTTAATGGTAATGGATAATGCACATATTCTGTGGTTTGGACATTTAGGTGTTGATTTACTAAAGACAAATAGACTGTGCACTTTATAAAGTGCAGTTTCTTCAGAGCTTAGTAAATTAGATAAAGATTCACTGTGCAAAGAATACCCATTCACATGCAAGGGAAATAAAAAAAAACAGCAGTTTTGCTTGGAGATGATTGGATGATGGAAGTCAGCAGAGCTTCCCTTCATTTACTAAGCTCTGGAGCAACTGCTCTTGCAAAGTGCACAGTTTATTTGTCTTTAGTAAATCAGCCCCTTAATGTTTAATGTAAATTATTTGATAATTGATCTCTAAAGGGTTAATGTACTCTGACGAATAGAGTGTTATGCACGCACTGAGGGAGGTAACACACATACTCTGCAGACTGATCACTAAAGGAATATCACACATATTCTGATGATTGGTCACTATTTGTTAACACACATTTTGGGGATTTTGTTTTTTGCATATATACTGTACAGTGGTCACTGAGGGGTTGATGCGCATAATCTGGAGACTGGTCACTAAGTGGTAACACATATACTATGGAGAAAACAGAACTCTGAAATGTTCATGCATATACACTTGATATTGATCATTGAGGAGTTGAAGGTGTTGGACTGTGGCATGGACTAGGAACAGTCTAAGGCACAACAGTGCAGTAGAGATAGTTGGGATCACAGGCTAAACCATGGACCAGGGACTGTAGGAAGAGTTGGAAAATAGATAACACAAAGACCACAAACCAGTTCAGGAAATCAGGATTTTTTTGGATGAGAGAACCACAAGGGAGAAAAGGATAGCAAGGACTAAGGGCAGAAATGCTGTTGCGGATAAGAAGCCAACCGACTGCAGAAGACAAGACTAACTTACTCAGTTAGCAATTCATACACACTAGATTCAGATCTGTTGCAGTTGCTTCACTATTCAATAACAGACTGGGGGCAGTATGGTTATCAAAATACACTGCCTAACCACTGTACAGTCAGATAACCATCCTGGCTCTGTTGGCTGGTAGGGCTGTGTAAATCTTGAAACAAGATGGACAATAATACCAATCCTTTAGCAGGAAAAACTGCTCTCATATTTGCATTTCAACAATATGTTCAACCTGGAGCTCAGCTTTAATTTAATAAAGGTAATGTTCTTATAAGGATCCATTTCTTCTTAGTAACTGTAAAAAAAAAATCAACATACTTTTTTCATCATTGTAGGATGTAGATGCTGCCTACATGAACAAGGTGGAGCTTGAAGCTAAGGTTGATGCTTTGACTGATGAGATCAACTTCCTCAGGACTCTCTACGAACAAGTAAGACATACATTATTATCATATAAGAAACATGGAGCCTATACATATTAAGAATGGAAAAATATTTGACTTCACTTCTCTGTTTCATTGAAATAATTGCTTTTATAAAGTTTGCAATGGGAAGTTACACTTGTCATTGTATAACAAAAAGTGATATGTAGAAAGATCACTAAATAAATGACAGAAGACAGGCACAGTGTGCTGAAAAAAAATCAGATATCAGTTTTAGTTCCTTTCATGTACCCACCAAACCCATTATGATTATAATGAGTTATGCTTAATGCAGGGTGGTGTAAGTTATTAAAAAAATGCTTCTGTGTATACTGAAACATCTACAAAAAAAGACTGCTGGATTATGTTCAAATATGGCAAACAAGAGGCCATTTTTGCCAATTTCGTTGTAGCCAATGAGGAAAGTGAAATGACAGGGGTTTTATGGAAGCTTCTTTCAACTATTCTGTGTATGTTCTTGTGCTCCTCAATAGTGTCATTATTTTACAGGATTAAAACAAAAATGAAATAAAAAAACCTAAAGGAGTAGATTTTTTCACTAAATCAGATCAAACAACGAAATTGACAAATTCTGTTTCAGTGAAATTTCACCGGTAGTGAAATCTGTAAAAGCGCCGCTAAATCAGTTTTGCTTCAAAATTATATTTAGCATGAAATTAATAATATTAATTTGAGCCTGTTTTAAGTATACTTCTGTCTTTTATTGACTATAAATGATCAGAATAACTTTAAGCTTGTTAATGAATGATCAAAATCAAAATCCATGAATGTATATAATTCTATGTCTGTTTTACTTAGGAAATGGGTCAGCTGCAGGCTCAGATTTCTGACACCTCAGTCGTCCTCTCCATGGACAACAACAGAGCTTTGGATCTGGACAGTATCATCGCTGAGGTGAAGGCTCAGTATGAGGACATTGCCAAGAGGAGCAGATCAGAGGCTGAGGCTACCTACTCAGGCAAGGTGAGTTTATTGTGGCAAATGTTCAAGGTAATATTAAGATGCTATATGACCAGAACTACTATTTACTGTGTAAAAAAAAAAAAGGTTATTGATAACTATTTTTTCTCCATAGTGTTAATGACTTTTTTTCATAAATAGGTCAAGGAGCTACAAGCATCTGCTGGTGCACAAGGTGATGTTCTCCGCAATACCAAGAATGAGATTTCTGAGCTAAATCGCAAACTCCAGAGGCTTCGCGCTGAGATTGAAAATGTGAAAAAACAGGTAGGACATTGTAATAACACAGCAAAAATAATATTAACAGCAAATAATGTCAAAACACACTTCTGGACATCATAGGAAACCTGATGAAATAATGAAATCACCTTAATATGTTTATGTTTGAGCTCTAATTGTTTGGTAAAAAGATAGATTTTTATTATGCCTTGTCCTTATCTAGGAAATAATGTGAGTACAGAGTAATATTATCTAATGGGGTGGGGAGGGGGTCGGTAACTTATGGAATGTGGTATCCTTAGTGAGCACTGATACTGGCTAGCAATGTAAGCTGTTATACATTGGCAGCAAAATTGCAGCCACAGGCGTGTTCAGGTGTGTGCCAGGTGTGCCTGGGCACACCCTAATCACTACATGCGGTGCCGATTCTCTCTACTGCCCGGGCTTCCCCCCTGTTGGCCCCCCGCCCCGTAGTGCTGCTGGCTTCCCTCCTCTCCCCTCAGCTGTTACAGGGATGTTTCAGGATGGAAAGCGGGGGAAGGGACTAGAAAATATGTCATTTAACAGTGCCTTCCTTTTCTAAATGAACTCAGTGAACACATTCATTCACTGTGTTCATTCGTAACGGAAGCATTGTAATCTGTGTTTACTATGCTTCAGTTTGTGAATGAACAGGAAGCCGCTCAGCACAGAGCACTTCTCATTTATTCACTGTCCCATGCATATGTTTTTTAGCTTTAGGGTGCACACCCTAATGCAATAGCCTGCGCAAGCCTATAATTGCAGCCTTGACTGTGCAATAGAGTGTCTATACTCTTGTGGGTTCAAGGTTCTGTTTAGCTCATTTAGTTAATTAATTATGTAGCTGTGCTAGGAATAAATAAAATGCACATGGGACCAAATAAATATTATATTACATATGAAAATTACAAATTACTGGAAGATTATGTTTTATATAACTAGATAGCTGGTGGAATGGCATGAACTGGTCTATGGAGGGCACATGTTGGAAAAACATTGCCCTGTATCCTTGTTTAAATCCCATTATATGACAAAGTTGTTATTGTATGCAATATGTTTCTGCAATAGTTGAGTATTAAAATTTATTTTTTATATTTTCTATAGAATGCCAAACTTCAGACAGCCATCGCTGAGGCGGAGGACCGTGGAGAGCTTGTCCTGAAAGATGCTCATGCAAAACTTGCCGAGCTAGAAGCAGCTCTTCAGAAGGCAAAACAAGAGATGGCCCGCCAGCTGAGAGAATACCAGGAACTGATGAATGTCAAATTGGCTTTGGATGTGGAAATTGCCACATACAGGAAACTGCTGGAAGGAGAAGAGGGCAGGTAAGCAACCCATCTGCAATGTGTTTCTTAATACAATACTAATTGTTTTGTATTCTTTAATCTAATTTATGTCACTTCAAAATAAAAAGTGCTATTATGTGTATAGTAGGGTCACAATACATGTTACAATCTGACCATCCTGTCTTTTTACAATCAACTTTAGATTTACCAAAACTACACTATATTACCAAAAGTATTGTGACACTTGCCTTTACACGCACATGAAATTTAATGGCATACCAGTCTTATGCCCTGTACACACGGTCGGACTTTGTTCGGACATTCCGACAACAAAATCCTAGGATTTTTTCCGACGGATGTTGGCTTAAACTTGTCTTGCATACACAGGGTCACACAAAGTTGTCGGAAAATCTGATCATTCTAAACGCGGTGACGTAAAACACGTACGTCGGGACTATAAACGGGGCAGTGGCCAATAGCTTTCATCTCTTTATTTATTCTGAGCATGCGTGGCACTTTGTCCGTCGGATTTGTGTACACACGATCGGAATTTCGGACAACGGATTTTGTTGTCGGAAAATTTTATATCCTGCTCTCAAACTTTGTGGGTCGGAAAATCCGATGGAAAATGTGTGATGGAGCCTACACACGGTCGGAATTTCCGACAACAAGGTCCTATCACACATTTTCCGTCGGAAAATCCGACCGTGTGTACGGGGCATTAGTCTGTAGGGTTCAAAATTGAGTTGCCCCACCCTTTGCAGCTATAACAGCTTCAACTCTTCTGGGAAGGCTGTCCACAATGTTTAGAAGTGTGTCTATGGGAATGTTTGACCATTCTTACAGAAGCACATTTGTGAGGTCAGGCACTGGTGTTGGATGAGAAGGCCTGGCTCGCAGTCTCTGCTCTAATTCATCATAAGGTGTTCAATCGGATTGAGGTCAGGACTCTGCGCAGGCCAGTCAAGTTCCTCCACCCCAAACTCACTTATCCATGTCTTTATGGACCTTGTTTTGTGCACCGGTCCAAATCATTTGGTGGAGGAGGGATTATGGTGTGGGGTTGTTTTTCAGGGGTTGGCCTTGGCTCCTTAGTTCCAATGAAGGGAACTCTTAAGGCGTCAGCATACCATTACATTTTGGACAATTTCATGCTCCCAACTTTGTGGGAACAGTTTGGGAATGGCCCCTTCATGTTCCAACATAACTGCGCACCAGTGCCAACTCAATATTGAACCCTACAGACTAAGACTGGGATGCCATTAAAGTTCATGCGTGTGTAAAGGCAGGTGTCCCAATACTTTTGGTAATATAGTGTATATAATATGAGGGCCTACTCAATCTATCCAATCATTTTTATCCAGTCAGGCAGGCACTTGAACTATAAAGTTGTTGGTAGATCTAAAAGAGATTATACAAACAGATTGCGGTTAGCTTAACTTATTAGAAAGAACGAACAGGGGACTGCTTATGGCAGCAGTGCACAAAGGGCAACACCACAGTGATATATTTAAAAGCCTGCTTGCTTTTTTTGACCACCTTAATGCATTTGTGAGTGAAGTAAAGTGCAACTATGACCAAACTCTGTACCCCAAACTTTTTTCTAACAAGAAATACATTTGTTTTAAAACATGTCATCAATAACCCCTGCAGCTGAAGACAGTGTGGGAAAATAAATCCTCAAAGTTCACAAAAGAGACACATAATTTTCTCTAGTGGCAGGGACCTAGCAGCCTGCCAGCCTCCTAATAAAAAAACAAACAGCAGGTGCTGTGCTAAGTCTCTGTTGTGACCTTTGAAAAATGAGAATAGTTTACTCCATGGTACCTGCAGCTACACTGGGCAATGGGGGCAAGTTTTAAAGCTTTTTTTTTACCACGTGTTAAGAATACATAAATACTTTAATGTTTAGTATGCAAACGTATTATAACTGAAGGACGCAGTGGTTATTGTGGAACTGCAGCAGTACATCAAAATACATACATCAATACATGCAAAAATATATATATATATATATATCAAATGAAATGTTGCTTTCAGTACCACATTTTTATTGAATTTTTACAGCAATAATGCACAATGTCTGTAACAAAAGGGGTGAACTCTGTACAAGAGGACATCTTCTTTCATGGGTTTTTGAGCAGCATGATAACAAATGCAGCTATGTAATGTAAGCAAGTTCAAACATATTCAATGATAAAAATAATATATTTGTGTCTCTATCCTTATCTAAAGTTTAAAAAACTTCTTAAAATCTGTACAGAGTCACCCACACTGACCACTGATGTTATGGAGAAACCACCACTGACCAACAGCAGTTATTTTAACAATCATGACTGATTATGATCAATTAAGGGGGCACACACCATTGACCACCAACATTTCATGGGGCACTCGCCACTGACCACCACCATAAGGGGACACGAATTCCTGACCACTAAAACAAACATGCAAGCTGTTCTGAACATTACATAATCCTGACCCCTGCAATGTATCCACCATGTCCTAAACTATACAATTTTGGGGGTATTTTAGGGCCTTAAAAAATTTGTACTACCATATATACTCGAGTATAAGCCGACACGAATATAAGCCAAGGCACCTAATTTTACCACAAAAAACTGGGAAAACTTATTGACTCGAGTATAAGCCTAGGGTGAGAAATGCACAGCTACTGTAAGTAGAAAAAGGGGTCAACAATGCCCATTTGCAGCCTCACTGTGCCCATTTCCATGACTCACTGTGCCCATTTGCAGCCATAGGTCCCCGAACTTCAAAATTGGTAGTCAAGGGTTCCTTGATGCCCCCTAGCTGCAGCCAAAATTTGGGGTCTCTGCACCCAAAGGGTCCCAAAATGACATTGTTGCAGATGGACACAGATGACCGATTTTGGGGCCCCGTATCTTGGGGCCACTTGGTGCTAGGAACCCCAAATTTGGTGTGCAAACCTAGTGGAACTAGCACTACAACCACGGGGCCACATGGTTCCTAGCACTAAGTGGCCCAGAGAAGGCATTTTAGATCTAATAATTTTCCTGTTTTTTACTGCTGACATTTTATAGTATTTTAACTTTTTCTTAGCAAATTGTAAAACAAACTGCAAAGTGATCCCGTGGCATTCTCACTGGTAGTAACCTAGCCTAACCTTCTTTATACCTCAAAAATTCATGATGCTTTAATAGTGAAATTGTATATATATATATATATATATATATATATATATATATATATATATATATATATACAGTATATATATATATATATACAGTATATATATTGACAGCAGAATTAGAGTATATGATTTTCCCTGAATTAACTGCTTGCAGCCCACCCACCGTCAAATGACGGAGGGGATGGTGCGGCTCTCGTTCTGGGACGAGGTCATACGACCAGTGGACTCAACGTCCACTCTTGCCGTGGTTCTTTAACCATGTGATCGGCTGTGTCCAATCACAGCTAGTCACATGTAAACACGGAAATGCCGGTAATCAGCTCTCATCGCCTCACACTGACAGAGTGTGTGGCGAGGAGAGCCGATCAGCGGCATCTGCTTGCAGGGGACATGGAGACATGTAATCAGGGCACTGATCATCAGTGCCCTGATTACAATAAAGCGCCACCAGTGCCAGCAATCAGTGTCCACCAGTGCCAGCAATCAGTGTTCTTCAGTGATGCCAGTCAGTGCTGGCTATCAGTGCTGCCTATCAGTGCTACGCTTCAATGCCCATCATTGCTGCCCATAAATGCCCATCAGTGCCGCCCATAAGTGCCCATGAGTGCCCATCAGTGCCGCCCATCAGTGCTGCCTATACGTGCTGCCTATCAGTGCCCACCATTGCCACCTATCAGTGCCACCTATCAGTGCCCACAAGTGCCACCTATCAGTGCCCACCAGTGCCACTTTACAGTGCTCATCAGTGCCACATATCAATGCCACCTATCAGTGCCCATAAGTGTGGCATGTTAGTGCCTCCTCAACAGTGCCACCTAATCAGTGCCCATAAGTGCCGCCTCATCAGGGCCCAATAAGTGCCACCTCAACAGTGCCCATCAGTGCAGCCTATCAGTGCTCATCAGTGCCGCCTCATCAGCGCATATCAGTGAATGAGAAAATTACTTATTTACAAAATTTACTGACAGAAACTAAGAAAAACTTTTTTTCAAAATGTTCGTTTTTTTTGTAAAAAATAAAAAACCCAGCAGTGATTAAATACCACCAAAAGAAAGCTCTATTTGTGTGAAGAAAATTATAAAAATGTCACATGGTTACAGTGTAGCATGACTGCGCAATTGTCATTCAAAATGCGATAGCTCTGAAAGCTGAAAATTGGCCCTGGCAGGAAAGGGGTGAATGTGCCCTGAAGGCAAGTGTTTAAAGCAACACTGATTTTTGGGGTACTGAAGCACTATTTGAAAAAAAAAAATACCCAATAGGGAAATAATACTAATTAGATGGCCATGGGTTCTACTCTATATGTTAAGGGGCTGGCACATCAAGCATGCTGGTTTGCATTTCCACAGCAAAAGGGCTGTGATTAAGCAGACCTCCTGCTGTACTTATATTAGTTCATATGGCCTCCAGAACTAGGTCAGTATTTCAACAGGGTTGTCAAAAATTAGATCCAAAGTCTTAAATCACTAGCCCTGTGCTGAATACCAGGAACCCATTTGCATCACTGGTGCAAAAAAGTGGGGGTGAGTAAGATACTACCCTGTTAAGTAATTAAAAAAGGTTCATTTGGACTTTTAACTTAACCTGTTCATCTTGAAGCAAGTTAATGCTAAAAAATTTAAATAAAAATTAATCTAAAATAGAAAAAATCTTAGGGGCAACATTTATAAAGCAGTGAATATCACATTCAAATCTTAACCTCAGAACAAAATATAGGGGTTGATTTACTAAAACTAGAGAGTGCAAAATCTGGTGCAGCTCTGCATAGAAAGTTTCCATGTTTTTTTTGTCAAAGCTTAATTGAGCAAGCTGAAGTTAGAAGCTGATTGGCTACCATGCACAGCTGCACCAGATTTTGCACTCTCCAGTTTTAGTAAACCAACCCCATAATATATTACAGTTTGGGTTATAACTACAGAGCAACTCCCTCTTTCCTCATCACCTTAAAGCGGGATTCCGGCCGTGAAAAATTTTTTTAAAAGTTAGCAGCTACAAACACTGTAGCTGCTGACTTTAAATAAGTACTTACCTGTCCTGGGTGCCTGCGATGTCGGCCGCCCGAGGCCGACCCGTCCTTTGGCTCTCGGGTCCCGGCACCGCCATCCTAAGTAAGGGAAACAGGCAGTGGAGCCTTGCGGCTTCACTGCCAGTTTCCTACTGCGCACGCGCGAGCGGTGCAGCGCTCTGTGAATGGCCTCGTGGTGTTCTGGGAACACACACAGTTCCCAGAAGGCAACGGGGCCGCTCACCGAGGAGCAGAACACGCCGTGGAATAGGAAGAGGCAGATTAGGAAGACTGCCTAGCAACAAGGGTTTAGGTAAGTTTAATTTTTTTTTTTCAAATTTTTTTATTTTTAATTTTTTTAGGATTTTTCATGCAATTTTATTTTTTTAGGGTGGCCCTCCACTTTAACATGGGGAAGAGGTGTTCTGCAACAGTATTGGATTTCTGGCAGAATCAATATTTAACAGATAAATAGGGAATTTAGGGAATAAATAAGAGAAGTTCATCGTTAGGGTTGACATACACTTTAATTACTTATTTCATTCAACAGGTGTTACAAGGTTTTTCGATTGGAGTATTATAAACCAACATTCAGATATGGCATCATTTATCACAATTTTTTTAATGATTAGGCTAAAATACAGTAGTTAAATTAAAAAAAAAATGGATTTTTAGTCACTACATTCTGTATTGCATTTTTTCCTGATAAAATGATAGAAACTTAAAGGGGTTGTAAAGGTTCACCTTTTTTCACCTTAATGCATCCTATGCATTAAGGTGAAAAAACATCCAACAATGCCGCCCCCCCCCGTTTTACTTACCTGACCCCTCATGATATAGCTGCCGGCTGTATCACGGGAGCGCTCCCGCAAGAACTAAACACCATGCGAGAGAGCTCGTATGAAGGTGTTTAGTTCTTGCGGGAGGGAGCTGAGACAGCCACCGAGGGATCCCAGAAGACCAGGTTTGGGGCCACTCTGTGCAAAACGAGCTGCACAGTGGAGGTAAGTATAACATGTTTGTTATTTTAAAAATAAAAAAAATACCTTTACAACCCTTTTAAGTGAACATATTGTATAATAATAGAATTTCTCTATTTTCATAGTATTATATGTTCCTAGAGCAAAAATTTGCAATAAAGAGCATATTTTTTCAGACTGTTTATTAAAATAAAACTATTGTTTCTTTTTGAATGTTTTTAGGTTGTCTACAGACAGCAATGTCAGCATTTGTAAGTATTCTTTAGATACTTTTTTTTTTTTGGTTTGCTTTACATACATTGTTATATTTGATATAACAATGAATGTATATGCAATGTCGTATGTATCAGTGATATTTATATATGAAATTAAATGTAATATTATGTTCTTTACAGCTGTGGTCAGTGGAAAGACCTCCCTGGCATCTGGCGGCGGTGGAGCTGGAGGAAGCTATGGTGGTGGCTTCGGCTCAGGCGGAGGCGGAGGCTTCGGCGCTGGTGGTGGCTTCGGGTCTGGTGGTGGCTATGGGGTTGGTGGTGGCTATGGTGCTGGTGGTGGCTATGGTGCTGGTGGCAGCGGCGGTTCTGCTGGAGGCTTTGGATTCAGCTCTGGCAGCTCTTCAGGATATGGATTATCAGCTGGCGGTGGCGGTGGCGGTGGCAGTGGCAGCGTGAGATTTGTGTCCAACCAATCAAGCTACAGAAGTTAAATCTCTCATGCTCCACTTTGGCACAGTGCAGATTCATTTTTTTGCTTACCACTAAATTGAGTTACTGTGTTACCACCAAATTATTCTCTATTGCTATTCCTTGTTTTGTGCTACATTTGGAAACTAAGTAGAAAAACATTTTTCATATAGGATGAGGGTAGGGAGGGTGGGCACTCGCTTTTTTTCAGTTGTGAAAGCTTTACAATCTTTAGACCTGCATCAACCACATCTCTAAGTGTCTTCATCACCAGAAAGGACCAGGCATAGGGGTTGATTTACTAAAGGCAAAAAGACTGAGCACTTTGCAAAGTGCAGTTGCACTCTGCAAGTGCACTTGCTCCAGAGCTTAGTAAATGAGCAGAAGCTCTGCTGACGTCCATCACCCAATCATGTTCAAGCAAAAATGCTTTTTTTTTAATTTTCCTTGCATTTGATTGGGTACTCTCTGCAAAGTGAAGCCTTACCTCATTTACTAAGCTCTGGAGCAACTGCACTTTGCACAGTTCACAGTCTATTTGCCTTTAGTAAATCAACCCCATAGTGTCTACTTTCCTTGTTGTCCTTATTAAAACTCTCTATTATTTAAATGCAGGTGAATTGACATAACTGGTTGCCTGCAATTTTTCAGTTCCCAGATGTATTCCCAACTGTATTAGCTCAGCTGAGGCTTTAAATACATTTTTCTACACATTTCACGCTTTTTCCCCACTAGCAAAAGCCTTCTTCTTAATAAAAAAAAAAAAAAAAAAATCAACCTATAAAAAAAAAAAAAATTATCTTGACACTTAATGAACAAACCCGAGCTGTATTTGACATCTTAGCAGCTACAGCAATGTCAGTCACAGAAGCTTGCTACATGGGCTTATGTAATACAATAGCAAAGGGTATTCAGGTTTTGTTTTGTGTAATCAGACTTATGTAAGGTGATAAGTAGTTTGTAGAAAGCCTACCTCATACCATTTCTCTTAACATTATGTAATTAACTAAGCCAACACAATAATTTGCTTATAAGGCAGGGTAAAAAGTATTGGCAATTCTGTATTTATAATTAAAAATTGTAGGTCCATGTCAAAGAGCGCTAATGTTTAAAAGGTGCACTTTCCTTGAAATTTTTCCTCCGTCCATGCCATCTACATCATAATATGAAAAATTCAGCATTTTAATGACTTTTAAAAAAACGTTGTTCAGCGAACAGGGCGTCCCAACCTGTACCAAAGTGCATCCATCCCAATTCTCAAACAGGAGCCGAGGTGGATGTACTGCAGCCAAGCAGTCCAGTAAGAGACAGAATACTATATACTGCTCCGGAGAATAAGAGGAGCAATCATTACCCAACCTTCTAAATATGATGGGATTCTTGCAAAGGTCATTCAGATGCTGTTTAGTCATTAAAAAGGGAAAGATGGGGAAAAAGGAAGATTAGTATGGTCCATAGAAACATGACACCTGTCTAACATAGCACCTATGTTAGTTTACAGTATGGCTGGTATCTGTGTATTGTGGTACCTGAATACCACTAAACATGACAACATAATGTATATAGCATGGTATATGTCAATATAGAACCTCATTAATATGATACATGCTAACAAAGCACCCATGTAAAGTGGCACTGTGACATGGTTCATTGCAGCAAAGCACTGTATAACATAGCACCTGTGTAAAATAGGACTTCAGTAACAAAATATAGGGCAACAAGACACTTCTGTAATACATCACCTATATTTAGGATGTCATCTTTCGGTTAGTGCTTCAGGCTTCAGAGGTTCTACACTCACAGGCTCCTGAGCTAAGTACCTTGTCCTATTCATTGGTCTTAAATGAAGAAATGCAAAGTGGAAAGATGGTATGTGATTTGTTGTAACTTTCTGCAATCAATCACAAATCATCTCTCAGCTAATTTGCCTACAGTAATGTGAACAATCATAGGTTTCTATTGTTTACTGTAATTTGCAGGTCATCTATGCATTACTACTGTCTTACCGAATAGGCTGCATATGTAAAATTGCATTGGTCTGTAATAAGCAATAAAATTTAAGTCAACGGTATTTAGATCAGAGTAGGATGACTTGTGGTTGCTTTACTGTGGTTTACTACAATATGATTTATTTCACTGCCTTATTAAGCAACAAACATTTAGCTGTACACAGGTGTTGCTGTATGAGTTTACATCTGCTCTGCATTTTGTAACACAAATAAAGGAAGATCTTTCACATACAAACCTTCATGCTTTCTTTCTCCTACCTTTTGAGTCCTGACTTACTTGGCTTGGTATAATTAAGGCTAACTAGCTGTAGCCTATAGCATTTAAATACTGTAAAGCCAAAATGTTTTATATTTTGTTTTTGATAGAGTGGAGAAGGTAAGGGTAAATACCGTATTTATCGGCGTATAACACGCACCGGCGTATAACACGCACCCCAATTTAGGAGGGAATTTTAAGGAAAAAAAACTTTTAGGAGGGAAGTTGAAGGGAAAAAAACTTACATTTAAATGCCCTTCATTGCAGCCTTGTCAGTGCAGCCTTGTCAGTGCAGCGATGTCAGTGCAGCGATGTCAGTGCAGCCTTCCCCAGTGCAGCCTTGTCAGTGCAGCCTTCCCCAGTGCAGCCTTGTCAGTGCAGCCTTGTCAGTGCAGCCTTCCCCAGTGCAGCCATGTCAGTGCAGCCTTGTCAGTGCAGCCTTCCCCAGTGCAGCCTTGTCAGTGCAGCCTTCCCCAGTGCAGCCTTGTCAGTGCAGCCTTTCCTCAGTGCAGCCTTCCCCAGTGCAGCCTTCCCCAGTGCAGCCTTCGTCAGTGCAGCCTTTCCTCAGTGCAGCCTTTCCTCAGTGCAGCCTTCCCCAGTGCAGCCTTGCCCCAGTGCAGCCTTGCCCCAGTGCAGCCTGGTATCCCCTGCCCCTGCTTCCAGGGCTTCAAAATCGCGGTCCGCGATTTGAAAATGGCGCCGCCGGCGCCGAAGTACAGAGAGCCGGTCCTCGGCTCTTTCCGGCGGCTCTCGTTTACTTTCGGTTTCACTCGTAGTCCGGAGCGGAGCTATCCGAGTAGGTTCGGATAGCTCCGCTCGGGACTACGAGTGGAGCCGAAAGTAAACGAGAGCCGCCGGAAAGAGCCGAGGACCGGCTCTCTGTACTTCGGCGCCGGCGGCGCCATTTTCAAATCGCGGACCGCGATTTTGACATTTTGACAGATCGGGATCGGCGGGGATCGGCGTATAACACGCACCTGCGACTTTCCCCTGATTTTAAGGGGAAAAAAGTGCGTGTTATACGCCGATAAATACGGTAGGTCTAAGGGTCCATGGACCTTTCACATGGGCTTTCTTATCAGGTCCGTCTGTCAGTTTTTCAGGTGGACCTGATCGGAAGTACATCTGGCTACCCATAGAGCTATCACGGGTTCGCCCATGAAGACACAAACTCAACTCCGGTTCAGTTCTGGTTCAGCAGGGGATCTATTCATAGATCCCCGGCTGAACGGAACAGAGCAGCTCCATGTGAAAGAGCCCTAAGAAGGGAATACCCCTGAATATTTAGAGATTTTCTCTCACTTCCTGCTGCATTTCTAAAACAGGAAGTGAAGTGTAATCTCCCAAATGGAAAGAAGACTGCAAAAATTGATAGGGATTTTATCCATTCTTTACTCTAGCCAAAATTAGAAAAAAATATCTATACTAACAGTAAAAATCAAATTTATGTTTAAAGAAAGAGGAATTGCTACTTGTATTGTAAAACAGCCTTTAAGTCTTAAACAACACACATTTGCTATAAAGAAGCGTAGTCAGTAAACAAGCCAAAGTTTGGTAGCAAGTGGTGGCAGGTTGGGATAAAGTGGAAGACTAGCCGAGGAACAAGCCAAGGGTCGATAACAAATGGTTGCAAGTTGGGATCAAGTATAAGAGAAGCCTAGTCAAGGAACAAACCAAAGTTTGGTAACAAGTGACAGATACAGATGGCAGCAGGAGTGAAAGGAGCAAGATACTGGCTGAGGAAGATAATCTGCACATTAATCTCTCTAACAGGAAGTGCAGAGACATGGCTTACATTAGGACGTTCATGGGAGGAGCAAACAGTTCAAGGTTCCTTAGAAACAAGGTACAGGGCAAGATTGTCCAAGCAATCAGACAGGGAGCTGTCTAGCATCTCAGGTGGCACAGCAAGACACTGCAGAGGTTGAAAGTTCAGATTCAAACCCTGAAGCAGTGTAGTGTAAGTAAGTAGGTACTAGTGGTGACGGAATTTAAAAATTCATTATTTTTATTAAGAGGGTTTTTAAAGGGAATAGTGGGGTATTGTTATCAAACTGGTGGATAAATAAGCCAACCAGTACACACATTACACTGGCTTGCTCCGGATAACTTTGTCTGCTGCTACTTTATGTAGCAAGTTCACAGACTGCACATTTTAGCTGTTGCTACTACCACGACTTTTCCTACCACCCACAACAATTACATTGTGGATGAGGTGGCACTGGAATGTTGTTTCTCAGTGTCACACCCACTGCCACTCTTCTGTATGTTTTTTTTACATTAATTGACAGCCTGTATGGCAAATTGAGTGTCTGTCTGACATCCAAAGAATATATTTTGATAGGAACATATTTACTGTGTGCTAGAATAACTTTCAGAAAAAGAAAGAAAATACAAGGACAGTATTTACTACACAGAGACATCAGTACTCAAAATTTCAATAAAAAAGCAGAAAGTGAGTCTCAATGATCAACCGGCATCCTATAGGAATGAATACAAAATCTACTGAGCATACGCAGCCCCGATCTTGAAAGATCCCAGTAGTTGACTGTGAACCACCTAACAACCCACAGCGAAGATCTTTGTGAAACATGAACAAGTAAGTGGCCGATTTTGGTGACTTTTTGAGAGGGAGGAACAACATTTGCAGGGTTAGTATAATAAGGTATAACTGTCTTTTCAAGTAGAACTGCGGATAGCCTTGCAGAAATGAAAAAAAAGCAGTTTGTAACAGACAAGACAAGAATGACTGATGTCCTCATACAACAAAATAAAGTTAATGACAAAAAGGCATTGATAATACAGTTCCATGATTACATAGTTTATAAGGTTAAAAAAAAAACACAGGTCCATCCAGTTCAACCTGTGTGTGGGTATGTGTGAGTGATTTTTATTCTCTAACAATTTTCATAGCCCTGTACATTCTGCTTCCTGGGAAAGACATCTAAATGTTTTTTGAAATTGTCAACACTCTCAGCTAGTATCACTTTTTTTTTTTTTTTTTAGAGAGTTCCACATTTATTGCTGCTCTAATAGTAAGAACCCTTTCCGCAATCTAAGGTTAATTGAGAACAAAAAAAGAAATAAAAATAAAATAAAAAGAGGGTGATTGCCCAAAGGGGTTTGCAATTAGAAGTAAAGCACATTTGCCTAACTGACCCTAATCTTTCTCTATGCAGTCGGTCATCTTTCTCTATCCTTTTTTTATACCAGCTTAATATAACACTCACACGTGGCTGACCTTTTTTAGAGAGTGGGCTCTTTTATTCAAAGGATCATAAACTTGCCAGGACTGTGAACTTCAAACCTATACAATTCGCCATGACACCATGGTTGTTGTGAATCCAAACCTCATCCCCAATCATCAAATTTGTAAGTGGATACATGCGTCTGGCATGGTTTTTAAATGGGGAACCGCACACTAAAAAACACAAAGAAATAGCTTGGGATTCCCCTCAAAATCCAAACCAGACCCTTATCCAAACATGCAGCCTGGCAGACCAAGAAATAGGGTGGGCAATTGTGTGGTCTCCCTCTCCTGAACCATACCAGGCCATATGTCCTCAACATGGGGAGGGTACCTTGTCTTTGGGTAAGGATACCTATGGGGAGGGTACCCATGGTCTCTACGTTGATGAGGACAAGTGCTTCTTCCCCACAATCCTGGCTCAGTTCATTGTGGGGCCTGTGGGTGGTGGGCTTACTGGAATTTAGAAGCCTCCTTTAAAAATGAGGAAGCCCTCAGATAACACGTATATCCCGATATGTGAATGAATAAGAGGAACATAGTAAATGTAAATAGTAAATTAAGACACTGATACACTTTTTAAAAAATCCCCCAAAATATCCCTCAATGTAAATCCACCATCAATTTAGCAATGTAGATCCTTGTCAGTCATGATGAATGATGCCCATTGACCTGCGAACCCACCAACATATCCGATCACGTCCCTCACCTGCTGCAAACGACAGCTCTTGGGCCCTGCCACTGAATGTAAACAAAGTGTGCTGTCATTGACCAAATATTATCATGCTCATCAAGAAAAAGAGTCTGGTATGTATTTTTAGGGGGAATTTTCCATCACTTCTACCTGTGTGGGGTCTTCCACTAACATCTATACCAGAACCTAATTTAGGATAAGGGTCTGGTGTATATGGAGGGAGACCCTGACCGTTTTGTTTACAAACAGAATGAAGAAGGCAGGAGCTGTCATCTACCTGAAATGTAAACATTATTTTCTTTGCAAATGTCAGTTTTGCTGTAGTAGGTTTTATACTTTGCATATACATTGTACTGCTGCACTACTTCACAGGCAGGTTCAGGGCATCACCCAGGCATGTTATTTAAGGGAATTTAGAATTTTTAAATGTATCCCTTTATGCATTATTAAAGTCGCTGCTGTCCACCAAAATGTTTTTTGATTTGCGACATGTGCCCCGGGGCAGCGTCCATCCTTCCATGCCATTTGTTTGACCATTCCATGCTTTTTAGCCTAGAAATGTTGTTTGGATCAGGGGAGTGGGTTCTGCACAGCGGTAAATTATTTGATAGGAAGAGGAGATCTTCACTTTACTGAGGACATATTTTGATTATTGCTGTGTTTTTGTAGTAGTTATAACAGATTTTGTTTATTATGCTCACCCTCTTGAATCCATAAAAATTATGTTCTATTTGTGTTTTGGGCTAAAGTCTTAGGCTGGGTTCACACATATGCAGCCACGGTTTCAGTGCAGCAGCCTGGTGCAGTTCTGTTCAACGGTTCAGGTGTGATGCAGGTTTGAATGTTTACCTAAAAACGCACCTGAAATAGACCCAAAAATACACATATCTGAACCCGTGTTTCGTCACATATGGTGACCCATCACATTTGGCTACCCGCTGGACTGCGAATTTTGTGGCCACACCCCGGAGTCCAGGTTCAAGCCCCACCATCCAAGTGGACAGAGAGTTAGATTATAATTATGCCATGCCTGAAGCGTGACGAGCGAAGCGAGCCCACGAGGGGCCCTGTGGCAAAGTGGTGTCTTACAACAGTGTTGGAACGCATATGGCGGCGTCACGCATGCGCACTCCAGCGGGTAGCAAAATGTGATGGGTAGCCGAATGTGATGAAACACCGCCTCCATTGAAAGTCAGTTCAATTGACATGTTATGCAAATTGGATGTGGCTAAAAACACATCCAATTCCCATATATGTGAACCGAGCCTTAGTGATGGTGTTGTACGTTTCATAATAACTGTTACAGGGGGGCATTGTTTTTCAAGCTGCAGAGTGGGTTTCTGTCATATTTTTTTCATTATATACTTTATTTTTCACAGTACGGGGAGAGTTTATTGTTCCTGAGCGCTGGTTTTGAATTTCCAGAGCTCCTTTTTAACCTTAGACATAAATGGGGTGCCTTGATTGTTCAGGGTCTCAGAGGGAAGCACTGTTCTCATGAAAATGTTGAACATCGCCTATGTGATAACCATGGATGAGGTATTTTTTAAAGGTATGACCTCTGGATAGGTGATGGCATAACAACAAAAACAACTAAAATGTATTGGTTTTCCTTTAGCTGACTTACCTAAGGGATCTACTAAGTCTATGGCAATGATGTACTTCAAAAACTGGAGGTGGTACCAGTGGATGCCAAAAATAGGGCAAAGGGATGGTTACTTGACAGGTCGGGCAGAACTTATAGAAGTTCTTAATTTCCCAGGTACCATTGAAAAACTATTCCTGAGTTTTAGCTGTCTCATGTTGATCCAAATGTAACATTTTGCACCTAAAAGGATGAGGTACCACCAGTTGCTCAATAACTTCTTCTATTTGGTCACTCTCTACAACAGATCATAACTAAGTCCAAAAATCCTGCAACCCCAATGTTTAGTGAAACAGTTTCTACTCTGGTGGACCTGGTTACTCGAGCCACAGGATAGTCTTTCACATCGCCATGCATACACTTTTCTAATAATGTCTGAAAGGGTGTGTTCAAATATTTAACCACTGTGTACTAAACAGTCAGATTGCAGGGAGCGAACCAGTCTACCTGATAAAATGTACACTTTAAGTGGATCTCTGTGCAATGTTCTGATTGCTTGTGCCAACCTGTACACCTTTCCCTGGTTAGTTTACCTGGGCTTGCAATAATTAATAAACCACTCCTAATTCCTGGTATCTCACTTTTATGGAGTGGAAAATCTTGTACTATCAATACTACCTCTGGAGATAATTGTAACAGTGTTCCTTCTATTAAACTGGGTGGGGTTTTTTCGTCTCTTCAATATTTATGGGCTACTGCAATGCATTCTAGAGGCAATATAAGTGTAAGAACCCTGTTGGTTAAAAAAAAAATATATACTGGATTTTCAGGGTTCTGTAAAGTGTTTCTGACTTCCATTTGATTGAATTGTAGCACCCAGGTGTTTAGGCAGGGTTGCTCCTAAATTTCCCTGCCAGGTATAGCTACCTTGGTTAATTGTTGAGGATCAATTGATTTTACTATAAGTCTGTAATTGCTGCACTTCTCTCTTTTGCCGCTAGGTGGCAGGGTACTTGGTGGCATTAGATACAAGAAGGGTGATGCAAGGTCAGTTTATGGGTACATGGGGTATCTTAGTCAATAAGCAGGGGTTTTCTTAAATCTGGATTTTCAGTCCAACCAGAAGTGACGGTTCTGCCGGCCGGAGAACCTGTTGTGGTCCGAGGTAGAGGGGAAGCTGTCGCCACTAAGGGACCAACCACCTTATTACCAGGGACCACAATGAGTAGCTGTACCAGAGCAGAATTCTCACCATTCAGGGATGGTGAAGAATCGTGAAACTTCAGTGGGTATCAAACCAGGGACCGGGCAGGCCAGTGGGGTGAAGCTTGAGAAGCATCTTGAGTGCCAAGCTAGGGACCCAGCAGAGAAGCGAGGTGACACTTGAGAAAGATACTAAAGTGAAGATTGGAGGAGCTTACGGGATTCAGTGGCAGTCAATGATCTAGTCTAGTGAGAGAGACTGGGAGCTCAGTGGGCTGAAGAACTACAAGAAGTGATTGTAGTGGAAGTGAAGGAACTGTTACACTTTGTGCTAGAAACTGATAAAGACTGTTGCCATAGGAGACAGCATTCCTACACATGCAGATATGGCGTCTTGGTGGATGCTTTTCCCTGCATGGCTGTCTTCCTGTTGAAGTCTCGGAGTCTGCCTAGTAACATTGCAACTAAGGGTGTCCTGGCCCTAACCCTCTCTCCCAAAGTTCTGTTCAGACAAATAAAATCTCTTTGCATTCAAGAAGTGTCTAGCACCCAATGAATCTAGCTTGCATTACACCCACTATGCCTCACAACCCACTATATACAGAAGGATGTCAGCTATCTCCGGCAGTAGTGTCACTAGAGTTGGTTTCACCCGGTGTGGAAAAAATTGGTATCAGCCCCCCTCCACCAACTACAGTGCTCCCTCAGTACAGACCCCCTCCCGTAGTATAGATCCCCCTCCCATAGTGTAGATCCCCCTCACCAAGTACAGATCCCCCTTCCTAAGCACAGACCCCCCCTCCATGAATAGAGACCACCCCTTCAGTACAGACCCCTCTTCCTCAGTATAGACCCCCCTCACTAAGTACAGACCCCTTTTCCTCAGTTTAGACCCCCCACTAAGTACTGACCCCCTCCCTCAGTGTAGACCCCCCCATCAGTACAGACACCCCCCCTCAATGCAGACCCCCATCAGTATTGAATCCCATCTCTTAGTGCAGACCCCCCTCAGTGCAGACCCCCATCAGTATAGAATCCCCCCTCTTATGCAGACCCCCATCGGTATAGAACCCCCCTCTTAGTGCAGACCCCCTCATCAGTATAGAATCCCCCCTTAGTGCAGACCCCCATCAGTATAGAATCCCCTTCTCTTTGTGCAGACCCCCATCAGTATAGAATACCCCCAGTATAGAATCCCCCCTCTTAGTTCAGACCCCCCATCAGTATAGAATCCCACCTCTTTGTGCAGACCCCCATCAGTATGGAATCCCCCCTCAGTATAGAATCCCCCGTCTTAGTGCAGACTCCCTGTCAGTATAGAATACCCCCCTCTTAGTGCAAACCCCCCATCAGTATAGAATCCCCCTCTTAGTGCAGACCCCCATAAGTATAGACACCCCCCTCAGTATACACCCCCCCTCAGTGCAGACCCCCCTCAGTATAGAATTCCCTCTCAGTGCAGACCCCCCATCAATATAGACACCCCCCCTCAGTGCAGACCCCCCATTGCCCTCCCATAGCGCCCCCTGCACATGTCCATATACATTACATATAATAGAGTGTACAGACCTCAGAACACGGACAGATACACACAGCGGTGTGTGTCTCTTGGCTCCTCCTTTTTGCCTGTAAACAGAGAGGAGTTTGAGGCGGCTTCGGTCCGCTCCGCTGAAGGACACAGCTGCAAGATCAGAGAGGAGTAGAGCAGAGTGGGAGGTGTTTTTTTTTATAATTACATTTTTTCATTTTATTAGAATTCAGCTTAACAGTCAACTAAATATTCTGTTCAAAAAGAGAAAAAACAAGAGAAAAGAGAAAAAAGAAGAAGAGAAAAAAAAAAGAAAAAAAAAGGCAAAAATCACTTCCCCTCTTAACATACAATATATTTTAAAAGTTAGATATGCTCCGACACCCCCCCCCCCCCCAGTTGAGAGCCCCAACCTCCCTAGCTATTCATGTTCCTAATATCTCTCAGTATACCAATAAATCATTATTTCCCTATTTTTTTTTTTTTAAAGGGTGGAGTTGTATCGTATGAAAAAAAAAAAAAAAAGGAGGTGGGGGGGGGAGAGAGGGATGAGAAGAACCAAAATTTTATTGTGCATTCCTTCCCCTCTCCTCTCCTTTGAAAAAGGCCTCTATGGGCCTAATTACCACCACGTGCAAAACTAAATAATGAACTGATCCATAAATCCATAAATTCATTGTGCGCTTGTTAAAAATTCTATTCAAAAAGGCCTCTAAGGGCCACTTTGCCACCACATGCCTGTTTGCATTGACTAATACCAAAAAAAAAATTTCATTTAATAATAAAGGTTATTACTTCTCTTCTCTCTCTCCCTTCCCTCATCCACTTACACGGATTGCATTGTCTTGCCATATTTATTAGGTGATTATTATACTCACTTATTTTACCAATATTATACTACTATTGTACCCAGTCCATGTGTGCCCACTCTCCTTAACACATTTAAATATATAACAACACCATCTGTCTTACTTCAAACCACTCATCCCATTACCCCTGTGCCTTTTTCTTTTTTTTCCCCTCTTTTTGAAGTAATGTCGGAGCCAGTAATTCAACACATCTTCCCCCTACAGATGTGTGCATACTTGGACCAATACTCACCCACCTACATCTATACAGGGCTGGACTGGGACAAAAATTTGGCCCTGGATTTCATCCAGACCGGCCCACTTTATTTTGAGTGTCCCCGTCAGCAGTGTGTCCCCATCACCAGCTGCCCCCTTTCATCGGAGTGTCCACTGTCCTCCCTCTCCTCCCCCTCCAATGTGTACGCACAGTTCTGAAGGCAGCATCTCGTTCCTCTCTTCGGTCATGTGATAAGTGACAAGTGATAAGGGGAGAGAGGAAGGAAAGTCTGCCAGCTGTCTATCTCCCACTGCAGGCTGGAGGGAGCAGAAAGCCTAATCCTCTCTCCAGCAAGTGACGGCAGCTCCCCCCCTCCTGACAGGAGTGAAATCACGATCACTGACCGGCCCACTGAGCCATCGGCCCACCGGGAAACTCCTGGTAGTCCCGCTGGCCAGTACATGCCTGCATCTATACCAAAAAAAGGGGGAAGCAAAAAAAAACATCATCTAACTATATAACAAATTCAGAAAGCATTTATGCAGAGAACATTGGGAGCAAGCAGCACTTTATACATACTTAGGCGTTGTTCTTTGACCGCATATACCCATCGTTCGGCTTCCATTATTGAATTAGGGCATAAAGCCTGTTTCCAGAATCTTGGTATTAATAATTTGGCTGCATTAAATAAATGCAGGGTAATACTTTTTTTATAGGACTTAATGGATACTGGCGCCCCATTAATAAAAAATATATGGGCGTAAATTCAAAGGGTCTAGGGGACAGCCTTTTGACCCATGGAGCAATCGTCTTTTAGAATGGTTTAATCTTAGGGCATGTCCACCATAGGTGGAGAAATGTGCCCTTCTGTCCACACCCCCTCCTGCAGCGGGCATCTATCCAATATGAATCTTTCAGTACTGGTAGGGAATTCAGTATAAAGAAATTTATCACGTGTAAATCCACACACGTCACATATATTGTGGCATGTCCTTGTGGGTTACAGTATATTGGACGAACCACAAGGTTTCTCATTATTAGAATTAATGGACACCTCAATAATATCAGGAAAGGATTTCCCAAGCATAGCCTCTCAAACCACTTTAGACTGCATCACAATAGACCCAAGTTTGGCCATTTTCTTTGGGATAGATAAAATTGAGCCACATTGGAGAGGAGGAAATATGACTCAGAATATTTCAAAGAATGAAACTGAGTGGATTTTTAAAATGAATACACTTAACCCTGCAGGTATTCATGTTGATATTGATTTGAATTGTTTTTTATCAAATTTGTAAAAAGTGTCCTATCCAATTCAAACTTTCTGTTTAAATATAATTTTTCTTATTCTTTAGTTGCCACATGATGACATTTAACCAAATCCATATCGCGGTTGCCATATGTTGGCATCATGAAGGAATTTTATCCCTTTGGTTGCCACCGGATGGCAATATTGTAATTGGTCTAATTCCTTTTGGTTGCCACTAGATGGCGATATTGTAATTGGTCTAATTCCCTTTGTTGTCATGCAGTATGCATTTTATTAATTTTTTTATTATATTATGATCTGGTTTTTTACCAGTAGGTGGTGCGATAGGCACTTCACATTTCGATGTATCTTGGCTTCACCATAAGGGGGCGTTTCTCCTATGGTATTATTCATGTTATTTGCCTCTTTCAACAGTAGGTGTTGTTTGACGTACCTATCCTATTAATAGCATTTAGCCACAAGATGGCACTATGTTACATAGTTACATAGTTACATAGTTACATAGTAGGTGAGGTTGAAAAAAGACACAAGTCCATCAAGTCCAACCTATGTGTGATTATGTGTCAGTATTTCATTACATATCCCTGTATGTTGCAGTCATTCAGGTAATTATCTAATAATTTCTTGAAGCTATCAATGCTCCCCGCTGAGACCACCGCCTGTGGAAGGGAATTCCACATCCTTGCCGCTCTTACAGTAAAGAACCCTCTACATAGTTTAAGGTTAAACCTCTTTTCTTCTAATTGTAATGAGTGGACACGAGTCTTATTAAACTCTCTTCTGCGAAAAAGTTTTATCCCTATTGTGGGGTCACCAGTACAGTATTTGTAAATTGAAATCATATCCCCTCTCAAGCGTCTCTTCTCCAGAGAGAATAAGTTCAGAGCTCGCAACCTTTCCTCATAACTAAGATCCTCCAGACCCTTTATTAGCTTTGTTGCCCTTCTTTGTACTCGCTCCATTTCCAGTACATCCCTCCTGAGGACTGGTGCCCAGAACTGGACAGCATACTCCAGGTGCGGCCGGACCAGAGTCTTGTAGAGCGGGAGAATTATCGTTTTATCTCTGGAGTTGATCCCCCTTTTAATGCATGCCAATATTCTGTTTGCTTTATTAGCAGCAGCTTGGCATTGCATGCCATTGCTGAGCCTATCATCTACTAGGACCCCCAGGTCCTTTTCCATCCTAGATTCCCCCAGAGGTGCTCCCCCCAGTGTATAGATTGCATTCATATTTTTGCCACCCAAATGCATTATTTTACATTTTTCTACATTGAACCTCATTTGCCATGTAGTCGCCCACCCCATTAATTTGTTCAGGTCTTTTTGCAAGATTTCCACATCCTGCGGAGAAGTTATTGCCCTGCTTAGCTTAGTATCGTCTGCAAATACAGAGATTGAACTGTTTATCCCATCCTCCAGATTGTTTATGAACAAATTAAATAGGATTGGTCCCAGAACAGAACCCTGGGGAACCCCACTACCCACCCCTGACCATACTGAGTACTCCCCATTTATCACCACCCTCTGAACACGCCCTTGTAGCCAGTTTTCAATTCATGTACTCACCCTATGGTCCATGCCAACATACCTTATTTTGTACAGTAAACGTTTATAGGGAACTGTGTCAAATGCTTTTGCAAAATCCAGATACACCACGTCTACGGGCCTTCCTTTATCTAGATGGCAACTCACCTCCTCATAGCAGGTTAATAGATTGGTTTGGCAAGAACGATTCTTCATGAATCCATGCTGATTACTGCTAATGATATCATTCTTATTACTAAAATCTTGTATATAGTCCCTTATCATCCCCTCCAAGAGTTTACATACTATTGATGTTAGGCTAACTGGTCTGTAATTCCCAGGGATGTTTTTTGGGCCCTTTTTAAATATTGGTGCTACATTGGCTTTTCTCCAATCAGCTGGTACCATTCCAGTCAATAGACTGTCTGTAAAAATTAGGAACAACGGTCTGGCAATCACCTGACTGAGTTCCCTAAGTACCCTCGGATGCAAGCCATCTGGTCCCGGTGATTTATTAATGTTAAGTTTCTCAAGTCTAATTTTAATTCTGTCCTCTGTTAACCATGTAGGTGCTTCCTGTGTTGTGTCATGAGGATAAACACTGCAGTTTTGGTTACTGAAGCCCCCCGATTCACTCGTGAATACTGAGGAGAAGAATAAATTCAATACCTTTGCCATCTCCCCATCCTTTGTAACCAGATGTCCTTCCTCATTCTTTATGGGGCCAATATGATCTGTCCTCCCTTTTTTACTGTTTACATACTTAAAGAATTTCTTGGGATTTTTTTTGCTCTCCTCCGCTATGTGTCTTTCATGTTCTATCTTAGCCGTCTTAATTGCACCCTTACATTTCTTATTGCATTCTTTATAAAGTCTGAATGCTGAGGATGATCCCTCAACCTTGTATTTTTTGAAGGCCTTCTCCTTTGCTTTTATATGCATTTTTACATTGGAGTTAAGCCATCCAGGATTTTTGTTCGCTCTTTTAAATTTATTACCCAATGGGATACATTGGCTAATGCCCTTATTTAATATGCTCTTAAAGCAAACCCATCTCTCCTCCGTATTCTTTGTTCCTAATATTTTATCCCAATTTATGCCTTTTAGCAAGGTTTGTAGTTTAGGGAAGTTGGCTCTTTTGAAATTCAGTGTCTTTGTGTTCCCTTCATGTTTCCTATTTGTGTGATTTATACTGAAACTAATTGACCTGTGATCGCTGTTACCTAAATTACCCCGTATTTCCACATCTGTGATCAGGTTTGTATTGTTGGTAATCAGTAGATCCAGTAATGTTTTATTTCTAGTTGGTGCGTCTACCATCTGACCCATAAAATTGTCCTGCAAGACATTAAGGAACTGGCGAGCCTTAAATGAATGCGTTCCCTCCGCCCAGTCTATGTCTGGATAATTAAAATCCCCCATTATGATAACACTTCCCATCCTTGCTGCTAATCCAATTTGTGATAGGAGATTCGTCTCCACTTCCTCCCTCAGGTTAGGGGGCCTATAGCATACTCCCAGTATTATTTTCCCCTTAGCTTCATCCCTTTGGAGCTCTACCCATAAGGATTCCACCTCCTCCCTAGCTCCCTCAGTGATGTCATCTCTCACATTCACTTGTACATTATTCTTGATATATAGGCATACCCCTCCCCCTTTTTTACCCTCTCTATCCTTGCGGTATAGGGTATACCCTTGAATGTTTGCCAGCCAATCATGAGAGCTGTTGAACCAGGTCTCTGAAATTCCCACAAAATCCAAATCCTCCTTGTACAACAGTATCTCTAGTTCACCCATCTTGTCTGCCATGCTCCTGGCATTGGTGAACATGCCACATAATTTAGACCGGTCGCATATTGTCCTCGTTTGGGTGTTTCAAGATTGCAACTAGGACTTGCTACTATACTCACCTTGTGTTTTTGTGCTTTGGTTAACCTACCACTAATGCCCCCAATACTACCCTCTGAAATATCTTCCGCGCTGGCTATCACTGTCTCTGGACCCTCCCCCCCATTGCCTAGTTTAAAAACCCCTCTAACTTTTTGGCCGTCTTCATTCCCAGCAGATCTGCACCCTCCTCATTTAGGTGCAGTCCGTCCCTTCTATAGTACCGGTTACCGACTGAGAAGTCAGCCCAGTCCTCCAGGAACCCAAACCCCTCCTTACTACACCAGCTCTTCAGCCACTTGTTTACTTCCCTAATCTCCCTCTGCCTTTCTGGTGTGGCTCGATGTACCGGTAGTATTCCTGAGAACACTACCTTGGAGGTCCTTTTCCTCAATTTAGCACCTAAGTCCCTAAAATCGTTCTTTAGAACACTCCATCTGCCTCTGACTTTGTCATTGGTGCCAACGTGCACCATGACAGCCGGGTCTTCCCCAGCCCCTCCCAGTAATCTGTCCACAAGATCCGTGATGTGCCGAACCCGAGCGCCCGGTAAACAACATACTGTTCGGCGCTTCAGGTCTTGGTTACAGATTGCCCTCTCTGTCCTTCTAAGAATTGAGTCCCCTACCACCAGAATCTGTCTTTCCTTTACCTTTGATGTTCTTTTTTAATACTTAATTGGCGGTGAGGTTGACGCACCAACCCAATTTCTTATTGTAGTATTAACTTTTAGCCACAAGATAGCGCTTTTTAATGTTAAAGGCGTTGTATTTGACACACTTACCCAATTTCTCATTGTAGTACTGAGAATTAGCCACAAGATTTCTCAATATTATTTTTGATATGTTCCGATAGTAATTTTAACTTAACTAGATTTTTTGGTCAATATAGTAAATTATCTACTCAATAATGTATATATTCACCATATGTCAGTTCAATTCCTATTAATTTGTCATCTATAGGAAGGATTGCATTGGATTGGATATTTTTGGAATGGGCGGTAGTATTTAAACATTGGAAGTGAGGTATCCGGTCATGTGACCCCTGAAGACGTCAGACATGCTGACGAAACGCGTAGGGTGTGGTCTAAGCATGATACGTCACTTCCGCCCTAGTGGAACGCAGGTTTACAGCGTCCCGTTTTATTCCGTTTGGCGTTCGGCGTAATTTTTGGCAATAAACCAAGTTTTTTTTACATACTTCACCATGGGAGATTATGTCTCATTCTATGTTTAACTGGATATGCATGGCTTTTCCTTCATTGGAGACACCATATGGATCGACAGTGATGCATTCCTGGAAGCAGTCTGATTATCCTAAGGTGTTTATGATCTCTGTAATGAGGATCATTTTCATCTGACACCATATTGGTCGGCAGTGACGGATTCCTGGAAGCTGTCTAATAACCTTAAGGTGTTTATGATCTCTGTAATGGGGATCATCTCCATCTGGTGAGTAGGCTGTTTGCTCTGTGTTGGTGGAGGATTTCCTATTCACTCAAGCACTGGCAAAGTCACCTTAATACTTGAACACATTGGATGTCCTTTCTTCATGTTGTTGGACTTTGTGTTTTTTGTCTTTTTGATTTTTGATGCAGGACTTTTTTGCACTTATTCAATTATTTATATATACAATTTATATTTGGTCAGTGGATGTTTGGTTTGTAGTATATGCCCCATTGGAGTGTATTCAGTGGGGGGGTATTCTTTGCACTGTTTGCACTTTATTATTAATTTTTAAATTATAGCGTGGTTCACCACAATACATCTAACTTTCATCACATTGGTTATTAACCTTTGAACGGGCAGCTACTTATTCACATATTTGCACATAATACTGTGCGGGTAGGGAATTCTTGCCCTTCATTTTACATAACGTTAGAACCTGCTTTAAAAGAATATTGAATTGAATATTGTTAACTCAGCTGTGCACCATTGGTGGAAGCGATTTCTGTTGTTGAAGGCTGGGGGGAAATATGGGTCTCCTAGAAAGGAGATGACCTGGACAGGAGAGAGCATCTGCTCTGGACAGGACGCCTTCGGTGTGAGTTGCTGCTGTATATTCTATCTGGGCCTCACCTGGTCTACACCTATCATCAGCTGGTGACCCCTTTCGATTTCTATACCGTAGGCTGACCAGGACCCGCATTTGGCCCCAGTGGGATTTCAGATCCAAACATTTGCATGCCCTTGATTAATGGGCCTCTCTTCCTACCAGAAGGAAGTAAAACCATCTAATACATCTTTACTTATCTATCCTCACCTCGATAGAGGCTATATGAGTACTTTGGGTATACTCTACAAAGCTTTACACACCATGATCGAAGGACGCGTTTGATGGGCAGTATGTGTCAATACCGTTGTCTTCTTTTAAACTTCTCTGGAATGCATAGACAATATCTATAGATACCAATAAATTTCTGTTTAAAGCTTACAACCACCCCTGAAGAAGGAGGCTAATACAACTCCGAAACGCATCGGGTGCAAGCGTATTGGTACTATTAGCTATATATTTGTGTATCCGCATTCCCTTTTTTTATCCATGTTATTTGTTTGATGTCTCTATGAGAAAAATTTTTTTTGTTGTAATGAATAAACTGTTGTTCACTTTATATACTTTCTTAAATATTCTTTCATATGTGCCTTTAAAGTCCACTAGGGGAATTACCTTTGTTTGAGTTAAATGATGATCCGTGAGCAATAAATAATGTAAAGCAAAAAAAGAAGTGATAAAATTAAGAAAACTTAATAAGGTGAGTATAAAAAACAAAGGTTATTAAACAGCCTGTAAAGAACATGCTCAAAACTAAAAAAAGATTTTTTTACCTTAAATCATTCAAGGCATGAACAAGCTCCAAAATGGTCATTATTGTGTAATATGATGGCCGTTAGAACCTTGACAAGCTTTTGTATCTATATTGAGCTTGAGTAAAAGTACACAGAAGTTCTAATTAGTCCTAATATAAATGTTAGTTGGATGTAAAAAAACAAGCAAAAAGGCCTACACAATGATCTGTCTGTGTTGCTTACTTCAAAGAGAAATTTACCAATGTGTCAGTGTGTTGAACAGCCGTCCAGGGATCTCAGATGGGTCAGCTGGAGGCTAGGTGGTATATATTAAGATTTAAATGGGATGATTATCATCAGCTGCCCCAGCGCTCGTCCCCTCCCCTCCCCCATTAACCCCCCATATCCGTGCAGCTGTGTCAGCTGCTGTGGCATGGCTCCCTCGGCGTCCCGGAGGGTGTTTTGAAATATGATATGTGTCCCAAGTCTTTAACAGGGTTCTGATATGAGAGACAATAGGGTGATAGTTTGCCTGAAACAGGGCCTAAAAAGCGAAGTGATCTGTATTCCTAAATATCGAAAAGTTTGAGTACACTATGCGAATGAGAAGTGATGCCGCAAAGAGGTCAAAAGGTCATTTGGTATGTTTATTGGCATAGCAGAGCATTTAGCTAAGTTAAACCCTAGGCCTGAGATCGTATGGAATGATTCCAGTAGGAACGTCAGGTTGGGTTATGCAATAAGGGGGTCTGCATAGAGACTTAGTTTAATTTCTCTAGGGCTTTTACAATATCCCTTGATATGAGTTTGGGGGTCCCTATATAGAGCATTAAAGCCTTGCAAAAAGTCACCAGTGATGCCAAATCTAGGCAATAAATGGTCTAGGTATGACCAGCTTACACTGCCTTATGGATATCGAGGCTTAGGAGAAGTACTTGTTTAGAGTGCAAATTTAGAATGCATCCTGTATGATGTTGGTGACCAGGCGGATGTTGTCGGTAATTTGCCTCCCGGGAATAAACCCAGTTTGATCCGGGGAAATCAGGGTTGCGATGACTGAGGCCAGACCGTCCTCCAGCAATCTGCCAAAGATCTTCAGGTCATTGTTGATGACCGAGATCGGGTGGAAGTTTTGGGGAAGGGAGTGATCTTTATGGGGTTTAGGGATAAGGGACATGTTGGCCAGTTACATTTCTGCTGGGAAATGATTGCCCTTCAGGATATGATTATAGAGAGCAACTAATGATGGAGTTAAAATATGTGAGAATTTTTTGTAATAAGATGTAGTATAACCATCCGGGCCCGGGGCAGTAGAGGATTTAAGTGACTTAATAATATTAGTAATTTCTGCCGCTGTACAGGGAGCATTCAAAACTTCTAGATGTTGGCTGGACATAGTGGGCAGTGCCATATTAGAAAACCAGGGTTGATGATTCGACTGGGTTGTTGGATGAGTGGATGGTTGGGACTCTGCGAATAATTTTTTGTAATAGTCTACAAATATGTCCATTACATCATTTGGATGTGATGGTGGAACAGATTTTAGGAATTTTACTGCCAGCTCCAACACAAAAAGTGAATGTCAGTTTAGGATTGCTTGTCTGCTTAACAGAAAAGCTTCAATTGTTTAGTGATGTAATCCTGTGTGAATCACAGTGCTGCTGCTGCAGTGATTGGCTCCTCTGTGTCCGGGCAGCCTTGGAAGGTTCTGGGTGAAAAGGAATACAGATCAGCAGCATGAATATGAATGCCCTCCAAGCCAATTACCGGGAGTGGTGCCCCTAAGCATGCTGGGTGTTGTTTTTTATTTTCAGTGAGCAAATGGGATTGGGGTCTTTTTCCTCAGAGGAGAGGTCCAGTTGGGAAGGGGGCACATTGTCTCTCTCCAGCACAGGCTGCCATGCGGCCTCAGGTGGGCTACCTGAGGGCCTGAACAGTGAATGCTGAAACCCAGGGTTCTCCAGAGGGTGGCTGAGGGAAGATGTCCAAAAATCCTGTCTGGTATCACAGGGGAAGGTGACCTACGGCCAGGGCCTTTAAGTGGTTGTACATCCCATTCATGAATTTTGACCTAACCACATACAGTATCTCACAAACGTGAGTACACCCCTCACATTTTTGTAAATATTTTATTATATATTTTCATGTGACAACACTGAAGAAATGACACTTTGCTACAATGTAAAGTAGTGAGTGTGCAGCTTGCATAACAGTGTAAATTTGCTGTCCCCTCAAAATAACTCAACACACAGCCATTAATGTCTAAAACACTGGCAGCAAAAGTGAGCACACCCCTAAGTGAAAATGTCCAAATTGGGCCTAATTAGCTATTTTCCTTCCCCGCTGTCATGTGACCCGTGTAAATGGGGAGCAGGTGTATTAAATTTGGTGTTATCGCTCTTACTCTCATACTGGTCACTGAGACTTCAACATGGCATCTCATGGCAAAGAACTCTCTGAGGATCTAAAACAAAGAATTGTTGCTCTACGTAAAGATGGCCTAGGCTATACAAAGATTGCCAAGACCCTAAAAATGAGCTGCAGCACGGTGGCCAAGACCATACAGCAGTTTAACAGGACAGGTTCCACTCAGAACAGGCCTCACCATGGTCAACCAAAGAAGTTGAGTGCAAGTGCTCGGTGTCATATCCAGAGGTTGTCTTTTGGAAATAGACGTATGAGTGCTGCCAGCATTGCTGTAGAGGTTGAAGGAGTGGGAGGTCAGCCTGTCAGTGCTCAGACCATATGCCACACACTGCATCAAATTCCTGTGGAGTGGAAGAGGACTCCAGTGGCAACCTGTGAAGCTCTGGGGAAGTCCATGCCCAAGAGGGTTAAGGCAGTGCCAGAAAATCATGGTGGCCACACAAAAGATTGACACTTTGGGCCCAATTTGGACATTTTCACTTAGGGGTGTACTCACTTTTTTTGCCAGCGGTTTAGACATTAATGTTAAGAGTTATTTTGAGGGGACAGCAAATTTACACTGTTATACAAGCTGTACACTCACTACTTTACATTGTAGCAAAGTGTCATTTCTTCAGTGTTGTCACATGAAAAGGTATAATAAAATATTTACAAAAACGTGAAGGATGCACTCACGTTTGTGAGATACTGTATATCTGTAGTGTTTAGTACTCTAAGTGCTGTGTCTTTCTGCTGTTCCATTCCTCTCTTATCAGCAGAGTTACCTCTGACAACACATGAGATAACAGCAGCTGGAAATTTGTGTTGGGGGGAGCTTAGAGGTAGATAAGCAGAGAGCAGGTCTATTCATAGTACAGCTCTTCATGTTCCTTCGTTCCTTTGCCTATGTAGGTGTGTACCTTTCATCCAATCAGCTCACACACAGTGTAAGCCCAGACTCCCATCCCACCCCTATCTGCTTCTGAAACAGGAAGAAAGATTTGTAACATGATCTGCACTTTCCAAAGAGTGTAGAAAGGGAAAAAACAGCAGATATACATGTAAACTTATGTAGGGAGATTTGTTTCATCTCTGTGTATCCTCTGAGGCTGTTCATTTCACTGGGTATAGGAGAGGGTTTACATCAACTTTACCGGTTCCCAACCAACCGTCGTCATCATACTGCGGAAAGATGGCTCGTTCCTGCAAATCGCCGTAGCTGTACGTCGGCGCGGGAACACGCTTTTGTGGGCACAAGCGCTCCCATTGGCCAGCGGAGGAGTCAATCAGCAGGTCCGGTGGACTCCATGTCCCTGGCCACCCGCAATCATTCCCCGCAGTGACAGAATGGGCATCGGCCTGTGTGAACAAGGCAGATCTCTGTTCTAACAGGGGAGATCACACAGATTCTGTCTTTCTGTCATGCAGGAAGACTGATCTGTGTGTTTCCCCAGTGACACAGTCTCCCATACAGTTAGAACACACAGTGAGGGAACACATTTAACCCCTTAATCACCCCTGATGTTAACCCCTTCCATGCCAGTGTCATTAGTACAATAACAGTGCATATTTTTAGCACTGATTACTGTAGTAAAACAAATAATTGGTCGTGGAAGACACAGCCAGGTAATGGCACCAATCCCCAAATAAGCATGAAAGTCAAAGGAAAAAAGGGGGGTGGGGATTTTGGAGGTGCAAAATATCATCAAATGTATTTAATAAAAAATATTTTATTTCTTGTCTTGAAGAGCAAAACAGAAAATATACATAAAACCAAAGGACACAGGCATGTACAATACTATTGTTGAGATGTTAAACATGACAGCATAAAAAACCCGACATGTTTTGCCCATAGATCGGGCTTCTTCAGGGGAGCTGTCTTTGCGGAGGTACAGGCCTTCTGAAATCGACAAACGCACAAACAACATATATTAAGAATATTAATAATGAGTGTCAAATTACCAATAAATGGGTAAGTGTACATATTGAAGCCTTTAATGAAATAAACATTCAATAACCATCTTACAAAAACATAAAAATATACAATAGAAAGATATGCACCTGTGTCTCCACTCCCAGGGCAGTGCTTCTGTCCCAATTTTACCAAAGCAACGGGGGCAGCAGTCCTGTCGCAGTCACACCCACAGCTGACTGTAACAGTCAAGGACACAGGCGGCTGGGGGTCACAGAGGGGATAAAAGGGCCAGCTAAAAACAATATACAGGGAATAAGATGTACGAAAGTAGAAAAAATATATATATATATATAAATGGTAGGTAGGAAATTTGCAAGACAATCTAATATCCAATTAAATGAATAATAAAGAAAGAACTTACAATGTAAACCCTGGAAAAGCTTGAGACCGAGGGACTTAGTAGGGCCACCTCACAACACTAAGGATATTCAGTGGACTGATACTGAAAAAATAAATTAATAGAAAAAATGATGATGGTCCAAAGGAGGGAAGACCAATAGTCCAAGCAGTAGTGTTGTATTAAAGAGGTAAGGAGAATCAGAGGGAGCCAGGACAGTCACAGATAGGACAGCCCGGCAACAAATCATGAATATATATACATACAATTGAGGCAAACAGAGATCCTCAATAGAGCTGAAAATGTTACCTTTTAGCAAGCAGTGGCACTTCGTGTAAACGCCTGAGCAGCAGCGTTTTAAACCCCCCCATCCGGACCCAAAGGGCCGGAAGCGGACGTGAAGCTGCGACGCGCCTGCGCAGTGTATCACCGCACAGCTTCGCCCGTCGTCACCGGGTCCTAAGGCTCAGGCGTCTGATGGAGCAGAGCAGCTCCCCCCTGTGGTGGTCAAAGAAGGAGAGAGAGATCATCCCTGTGGGAACAGGGAGAAGTGATGCAGAGCATGCAGGGTGGCGAATAGAGGCGGGCGTCTTGCCATTAGGCAAGAACGCCCCCGGGCATCCATGTGACCACCAAAAAAAATGCAAGAGCTCAGACTGCAGTACAGCTGGGGGGCATGAACAGGAGCAAGCACCCAATATTGAGTTCCCTTAGTATTATATTTTTGTAAATGCACCTGTCTTTCCTCAAGCCCATGGCATTGCCTCAGTGCCCTTTACACTCTTGGGCTCCTTTCCTCTCTTCTCCCCAATTGGGTGCTTGCTCCTGTTCATGCCCCCCAGCTGTACTGCAGTCTGAGCTCTTGGCATTTTTTTGGTGGTCACATGGATGCCCGGGGGCGTTCTTGCCTAATGGCAAGACCCCCGCCTCTCTGTGCCGCCCTGCATGCTCTGCATCACTTCTCCCTGTTCCCACAGGGATGATCTCTCTCTCCTTCTTTGACCACCACAGGGGGGAGCTGCTCCGCTCAGTCGGACGCCTGAGCCTTAGGACCCGGTGACGGCAAAGCCGTGCGCTTCCGGCCCTTTGGGACCGGATGGGGGGATAAAACGCCGCTGCTCCGGCGTTTACACGCTGCTGGAGCCCCTTGAGAAATGAAGTGCCACTGCTCGCTTAAAGGTAACATTTTCAGCTCTATTGAGGATCTCTGTTTGCCTCAATTGTATGTATATATATTCATGATTTGTTGCCGGGCTGTCCTATCTGTGACTGTCCTGGCTCCCTCTGATTCTCCTTACCTCTTTAATACAACACTACTGCTTGGACTATTGGTCTTCCCTCCTTTGGACCATCATCATTTTTTCTATTAATTTATTTTTTCAGTATCAGTCCACTGAATATCCTTAGTGTTGTGAGGTGGCCCTACTAAGTCCCTCGGTCTCAAGCTTTTTCAGGGTTTACATTGTAAGTTCTTTCTTTATTATTCATTTAATTGGATATTAGATTGTCTTGCAAATTTCCTACCTACCATATATATATATATATATATATATATATATATATATATATATATATATATATATATATATATATATATATTTTTTTTTTTTATTTTTTTTTCTACTTTCGTACATCTTATTCCCTGTATATTATTTTTAGCTGGCTCTTTTATCCCCTCTGTGACCCCCAGCCGCCTGTGGCCTTGACTGTTACAGTCAGCTGTGGGGTGACTGCCACAGGACTGCTGCCCCCGTTGCTTTGGTAGAATTGGGACAGAAGCACTGCCCTGGGAGTGCAGACACAGGTGCATATCTTTCTATTGTATATTTTCATGTTTTTTGTAAGATAGTTATTGAGTGTTTATTTCATTAAAGCCTTCAATATGTACACTTACCCATTTATTGGTAGTTTGACACTCATTATTAATATTTTTTTTATATGTTGTTTGTGCGTTTGTCGATTTCAGAAGGCCTGTACCTCTGCAAAGACAGCTCCCCTGAAGAAGCCCGATCTATGGGCAAAACATGTCAGGTTTTTTATGCTGTCCTGTTTAACATCTCGACAATAGTATTGTACATGCCTGTGTCCTTTGGTTTTATGTATATTTTCTGTTTTGCTCTTCAAGACAAGAAATAAAATATTTTTTATTAAATTCATTTGATGATATTTTGCACCTCCAAAATCCCCACCCCCCTTTTTTCCTTTGACTTTCATGATTACTGTAGTAATATCACTGGTTCCCAAAAAAAGTGTAAAAAATGTCAGTTAGGTGTCCGATCTGTCCGCCGCAATGTTGCAGTCCCGCTAAAAATCATTGATCACTGCCATTACTAGTAAAAAAAAAAAATAAAAAAATAAAAATGCCATAAATCTATCCCCTATTTTGTAGACGTGATAACTTTTGCGCATACCAATCAATTTATGCTTATTGTGATTTTTGGTACAAAAAATATGTAGCAGAATACATATCGGCCTAAACTGATGAATAAATTATTTTTTTTACATTTTTTTTGGAAATGTTTTATAGCAGAAAGTAAAAAATGTTGTTTTATTTTAAAAATTGTCGCTCCTTTTTTGTTTATAGCGCAAAAAAATAAAAACGCAGAGGTAATCAAATACCACCAAAAGAAAGCTCTATATATGGTAAAAAAAGGACATCAATTTTATTTGGGTACAGCGTCGCACGACCGCTCAATTGTCAGTTAAAGCAACGCAGTGCCGTATCGCAAAAAATGGCCTGGTCAGGAAGGGGGTAAATCCTTCCGAGGCTGAAGTGGTTAAATGAATGTCAGTTTGGGATTGTCTGACTCTTGAAGCAAAACAGTACTTACATCAAGTAAACTTTGTGATGCTTAAAAAAGAACAAAACCCAGTATATGTTAACTTGGCAGCAAACTATTAAAATTCCAAATATAATCATTCCAGGTAAGGTTAAGATATAAAAGATAATAACTCCCAGGAAGAACAACATTTCAGACATACAGTATATACTGTGTATACACAAAGCCCTCATTACTACTGTAATGTACAATGTATGATGTGCAATGTATGATTTTTTTTTTTACAATATTGTCTGCTGAACTGAAAATTCTCAGATAGATGAGAACAGGAGATCCTTTGTGCCTTCATTGCTTCATATGACACATTTGATGCCCTCAGCTAGCAAGTGTTTTATGAGACATTCTTTACCTGTTTGTAAAAAAAATATCTCGCTAACCACAAGCCAGGACATTGACATTGCTTCATTTAGTCATTGCAGTGTCTGCAATTTCCTACATGCACCTACAACTGACTCGCAACTGACAAATACATGAAGACATGAGCCTCTCCCTGGGTGGGGGATTGGTATTGTGAAAATGCTTACAAACTTAATTTCACTGGGCACATGTATTCACTACTTTGCAGTTCAATCAAATTTAATTGCATTTTTACGAGATATATGAACTATATGATATGTTCACATTATTTCAGATATTATGGTAATAAATGTATGAATACATTTGGTATTGCTTAACAAATGTTTCTATCTATCTATCTATCTATCTATCTATCTATCTATCTATCTATCTATCTATCTATCTATCTATCTATCTATCTATCTATCTATCTATCTATCTATCTATCTATCTATCTATCTATCTATCTATCTATCTATCTATCCATCTATCTATCTATCGTTATATTTATTCTCTCATATGCTCTGAAGTCTATCTTCTAGGTCTTTTCTTGTGTAAAAGCACATTAAAGACTTGACTAACGCTCTAAATATGTCAAAGCCAAAAAAAACCTGCTAGTTTATAACAGTGATTAATTTTTCGGATGAACAGTTTCCCACATAATACAAGTTATTGCACACTACATATAATAGAGGTGTGCGTTAATCAGATGAGCTCAGTGTTTAGGTTGCTGCAGGGCATGCCAAACCCATTATTGAGGTAAGTTGATACATACATGCCCTTGGACCAAACCCACATACTGAGACAGATAAAAGGGCTGTTTCATTGTAGAGTCATTTACTCTGCCTCCTTCTCTGCTCATCCTCAGCATCACTTTTGTAACAGGACCATGTCTTTGACTCGCCAAACAACAATGAAAAAAACCTTCAGTACTGCTTCTGCTGTGCCAGCCGGGGCAAACCGAAACTTCAGCTCTTACTCAACTGTTCGCTCCAGCAGTGGAGGTTTTGGTTCTGGCCGGGTCAGTGCTGCTAACTTTGGCAGCAGAAGTCTCCAAAACCTTGGATATGGCAAAAGAATGTCACAGAGCTCCCAGTCCCGTTATGGATATGGCTCTGGGTTTGGAGCTGGTAGTGGAGCAGGTTATGGAATTGGTGGAGGAGCAGGCTTTGGTGTGGGCTCTGGATTTGGTGCTGGTCAAGGATTTGGTGCTGGTCAAGGGTTTGGTGCTGGTCAAGGGTTTGGTGCCGGTCAAGGGTTTGGTGCTGGTCAAGGGTATGGTGGTGGAGCTGGATTTCCAGTGTGCCCACCTGGGGGGATCCAAGAAGTAACAATTAATCAGAGCCTCTTAGCTCCCCTGAATCTGGCAATTGACCCAAGTATTCAGAGAGTCCGCACAGAAGAGAGAGAGCAAATTAAGACCCTCAACAATAAGTTTGCAACTTTTATTGACAAGGTAAGTTATATTTACTTACACATAAATATTAATTCTGCTACTGTAGATACACATACATTACATGTTCTGATTTCTGTTGACTTGTAGGTCCGCTTCTTAGAACAACAGAATAAAGTCCTGGAGACTAAATGGAGTCTCTTACAAGAGCAAGGTGTTAAAACAGTTAAAAGCAACATTGAGCCTCTCTTTGAAGCCTACATTAATGCACTTCGCAGACAGCTAGATTCCTTAGTCAATGACAAATCTCATTTGGATGCAGAACTTAGACAAGTGCAGGATTTCGTTGAGGATTTCAAGAACAAGTAAGCCCAAATGATTTCTATTTTTCTGAAGTAAGAAAAGGAAAATAATATAATCTTAGGAGCAATGCTTAGCTAGATGCTTGGCTATGTCTTGTGCAATATTTATTGTAATCATGATTTCAGATAAATAATGCATCAGAATGTGTTTTATACAAAACCTGAACTGTTTGTGACCCTTATAACATCACATGGGTCTCAAGTGTAAAACCTGAGTCTACAGGAACTTTTTTGTAATATGATATAAAGTGATTACAGTCTGTAAGCCAATGTCCTTGTGAAATGCAGTATTTCAAATTAATATGCAGTGGACATACCTTGTAATGAGGATTTTGTAATGACATATTCATGTTCTATTTGTATAGGTATGAAGATGAAATTAACAAGAGAACAGCAGCAGAGAATGATTTTGTGGTGCTTAAAAAGGTGACTTAATAAACCTGATAACTTTATATATAAATATATACCAAAGAGGCTTATGAAATAACATACTAACTAGATTAGTGAATGCTTAGCTGGTTAGTTAATCCTTAGCTGAATGGTTGCTATGGGTTACCTTTCACTTTTGCTCTAGGTATCTTGGTATGTGATAAGGTTTTTTTTTTTGTAAGTGACGCTCTAATGTTAAATAATCTTTACATATGTAATCTATTAGGATGTGGATGCTGCTTATATGAACAAGGTTGAGCTGGTATGCAAAGTGGATTCCCTGACTGATGAGATCAACTTCTTGAGGGCCCTGTACGAAGCGGTAATAACAATCCACCATGTGCTATATACTTACTCTTTTCACTTTAATAACACATTTAAGAACATACTGTAAAATGAGTAATTAAAATGAAGAGTTCAGGTAGAACTATGGTCACATTGTAAAAACCTTTACATTTTCCATCAGCAGAGCAGAAGTCTAACTGTACTTTTTCCCTTATAGCCCCAGCAAAAGGTGCCTGCTGATTCTGCTGACCAGATGCAGAGTCTCATGCTTTCTGGGGTGACAATGCTATTCCACCACTTCTGAAATCTGGATTAGTGTTGTTACTGACACATAGATTGTGCCTACTAGGGCTATACTGCAAAGTCCTGATGTCTTGACTCCCATACGTACCCCTGTTGTATGCACTAATAGGAGTTATAGTCTTTTCAGCTGCAAATTACCTTGATTTTTAGATAATATTGTTTATAAATAGGATAGGCTGACTATTCTATTTTGGCACATGCTTTTCATTTCATAGCACATGCCTATAGATGTACTTAAAAGTGCACCTGTGCCCAGACTCTGGGCAGTAAAGTATTTACAAAGTCTCAACAAACAGTAGAAGAACATTAAAACATGGCATAATTGACCACTGCAGACACTATGGAGTAAATCATCCTCAACAAGTCCACAACAGTCAGCTGCTAGAAAATACCTGCCATATTTCTGCTGCCCAAGTGAGAAGAGCATTTTATAAAACTTTTGCTGCCTATTAAGTCCTCATGCACACGGACGTTTTTACAGCTGCTTTTTTGAGCTGTTTTTGCAGCTTAAAAAGGCCTGTCTATGTTAGTCTATGGCTTCATGCCCACCTAGGCGTTTTTGAGCTGCAAGTGGCATAAACGTTTTTAAGCTGTAAAAAAAAACCAGGACCAGTGGGTTCTGAAAGACGTTTTTCAGCTGTAAAAACGCTCTAACACTGAAAAACGCTCAAAAACGCTCAAAAACTTCATTCACCAACGTTTTTTAGCGTTTTTGATCCATTGAAAAAAAAAATTGAAAAAAAAAAAACCGCTCAAAAACGCTAACGCGGAAAAACGCTCAAAAACGCTATTGCAAAAACGCTGAAAAAAGCTAAAAAAAGTTAAAAAAGTCACTGCAAAGATACTGGCGTTTTCATAACGTTTTTTTAACAGCCTGTGTGCATGAGGGCATAGAATGAAAGATGACTCCCCTTTCACATGGAAGTCATCCATTCAGTCACGTTTTCTGCTAAGAAAAAACTGATGAAAATGGATTCAGTTTACATAAACATACATCTTCAGTTCAGTTCAGTGTACATCAGTTTTCAGTTCAGTTCAGTTAACATCAGTTTACATCCATCTTTAAATCCATTATTTTTAAGTTGTTGCAGGAACCAATCAGAGGTGACAATTGTATAAACAAAAAATGTTTCTTGTAAAAAAATAGACATAAACCGAATGGATGTAATCAGATGGCATCCATTTTACATCCGTTGCATTCCGTTGCAATGGATCTGGACTTTGGCTGCTTCGTTTAAAAAATCAGAACTGAGCGGACTTGGATGTGAACAGATGTAAACATATGATTATCTATTTACATCCGTTTGTCCATAGAAATGATCTGCTGTCCATTTTTCATCTGTATCTATCTATCTACAGCGGTTATTTGGAGTACGAGCATACTTCATCCCAGAAGAATGCTTGTAATCCAAAGCGAGTTTCCTCATAGGGGTCAATGGAAACTCAGAAAATGAGTTCCACAGTGACTGCCATTATATGCAGTACCACATATGGCCAGAGGTGGGGTGCCAGAGACACTCGGAAACACTCAGAGACCGCTCAGAGGCTTGAATCCTGCCCGTCTTGCGAGACAACGCTCGCAAACCGAGTCAGGATTTTATAAATAATAGCTCGTATTGTGAAACCCTCGCAAACCGCATTACTCGCAATCTGAGGTATTACTGTATCTATCTATCTATCTATCTATCTATCTATCTATCTATCTATCTATCTATCTATCTATCTATCTATCTACAGACAGACAGACAGAATGCCCGTGTGAAAGGGGCCTTATTTTGTAAATACTTTTAAAAATGGCCACCAAAACACTAATGCTATCTAAAATATGTCTCACATTGAATACATAGTAAACTACTATGGATGATGAAGGTTCATTAAATTCAACCAAAATTTATATTACTGTGCAAATTCTGTTGACTTAGAAGAATTCAAACAATACACCAATAAGGCATCAGTTTATGTTGCCTGTAAGAGCAAAACTATTTCTTAACTTTTTTTTTTTTACTAGTCCCTCTACTCATGAACTCTGCTTATTATAGACAGATATTGCATTAAAAAAAAGTTTATAATCTGCATTAAGGTTCATATACTTTGTTCATCACCAAAGGAGTTACACTTTTCAAGTGCAAAACAATAGGGGGGGCAGTATGAAAGAGGTGCCACCAAATGTCTTAACAGATAAAGAGTAATGAAATGATTGGCTAGGCAGTGGGCTTGCTTTCAAGATTACCCCCATCCTCTTGTTCAACATCTGTTAAAGTAAAGTGATACCTCAGTTCACAAACTTAATTTGTGAAACGACTCTGGTCACAAACCAAATTGGTTTGCGAACCGAGGCAAAGTTTCCCATAGTAAATCAGGTTAATCTGTTCTGAACTTTTTTTTGTTTATATATAATATATAATTATGAAATGTATGAACAAAAAAGGATTTTAAACATATATTACATACAGTCTTTTACATTAAGCTGACCTCTTTCATGTGTACATCTAAAAAGAAAAAAGAAAAAAACCTATAGCTCCTCTTTAATCCTTGTTTGAAATGACCCCAATTTAAATGACTAATCTAGGGGCCAGAAAACAGCACTGTGCATCCAGGAAAATATCATCTGAGGGGATGATGAAGTTGTAGAATTCATATGAACTTTTTTTCCATGATTCCCAATCAAATGAGCCCACCCTCATGGTAGTCAGGGACAGAAACCCCTATCTGAGTGGACTAGATCTCCTAAGACTCTCATCTTGCACTGCTCTTCTCAACATGAACGTGTCAGAGCAGGGGAGATGGCTGCGGCTTGTGTTCATGAACCAAAGCAGAGTTTGCGTACCAAAGCAAATTTTTGTGAACTCTTCTATTTGCGAACTGAGTTGTTTGTGAACAGAAGCGTTTGTGAACCAAGGTTTCACTGTACACCTCAGAGGTTTGTACTAATCATTTTTATTTTTTGTATTTAGGAACTCCTTCAAATGCAAGGACAGATCTCAGATACCCAGGTTGTTTTGACCATGGACAACAACAGAGCTTTGGATCTGGACGGCATCATTGCAGAAGTCAAAGCTCAGTATGAGGAAATTGCCAACAGAAGCCGCCAAGAAGCAGAATCCTGGTATCAATCTAAAGTAAGTTCTTTGTCTAATTTGGATATATGTAAAATATGCAAAATTCAAAATTACATCATACTTTGATTTTCTACTTTTTTTTTCTTTAAATGTATGGTACTTGTGCCATCTTGTTCAAGGATCTATCTATATTACAAGGAATTTGTAATATAGGCCACAGATATATTCTTACTTGTATTCAAACTATTTGATCCTACAAACTTTAAAATATTGACAGTCAAGTTTATTTAACTACCTAAGAAAATAAAAATACTAGTTATGGACTCAACCAGACATGGAAAGGGTTTGTATTTATACAATAGTCCTGATAGCCACAGCACTGTATAAATCCACTTTATTGTACACAAAGTTTATTTACCAAGGCAAGCAGAATGCCACTCACAAGCAGTCACTAAATAAGTGCATGTATTCCATTCAATTTGTTTAACCAATTAGTCTATTCTGCTATGGCTCTGATTTTATTCTAGCATATATTGTCCTTAGTTATTTTCCTTATTTATGTATTTTTTTTTTTTATTCTGCAGTATGAAGAGCTCCAGGTCTCAGCTGGTAGACATGGTGATGATCTGAAGAACACAAAAACTGAAATATCTGAACTAAACCGTTTCATTAACAGACTGCGCTCTGAAATTGAAAACGTGAAGAAACAGGTACATGGAATAGCTTCAGGGATTAAAATTAAGTGTCAGGAATGAATGCTTTGTCTCTTAAGAAAAGGATTATTACAGTGTTACATTGTCTCTGGTTTGTAACATCTGCCAGGAAGTATGCATTATGGAATTTAAGATAGCTATTATAAAACTGCCCTGACTTATTTTTGGCTACAGAAAGATTTAAACTGATTAAAAACCTAACCTTACTTGGATAAAATAAGTTAGTTCTCTGGCAGAACAGTATCAAACTACTATATGGTGTTAGGAAATATATTTATCCTAAATGTGGTTCAGCAAAATATTCATCATTTGTCTTTTCCATTGTTAAAATAGTGTGCCAAGCTGCAGGCTTCAATTGCCGAGGCAGAGGAACGTGGAGAGCTTGCAGTAAAGGATGCCAAGAACAAGCTTGCAGAGTTAGAGGAAGCTCTGCAGAAGGCCAAACAGGACATGGCTCGCCAACTGAAAGACTATCAGGAACTGATGAATGTCAAACTTGCCCTTGATATTGAAATTGCCACTTATAGAAAACTTCTGGAAGGAGAAGAGAACAGGTAAGGAAATCATGATTTACAACTTAATTTCAATGTAATTAATGCAAAACTACAATCTTTGAATAATTGCATCCACCCACAAATGCACATCCTACACCCTTTTCTTGCAGTCTTGATTACTACATACCTGGGGCCTTTAGGCCAGTCACATGGCTTTTTCAGGTCTTCTTTCTCTTCTCCCTGAGACAGTATTGGGCAGTCTACAGTACTGCAGAGTGTGGGGATGTAGTTACAATGTCAGCCCTGCTCTCTGCATTTCTGTACTGTAAGCTTAGGCTCACATGGTAAGAACCATCAGGATTGTGTCCATGACAGCCTGGGCTTACAAAAATGAGTTGAATGGTGCAAAAAAGCTGGGATGAGCTGAGATTCTGCAGAGGATAGCATTGGGGACAAGGTGAGTATTGTAGGGTATCTGTTAAAGTCATTCTATAATGAGAGAGGTATGGGGCTGCTCTAGGCCTCTTATTTCTGAAAATGCAAATTGCCTGACTTTGTCTGTCTAAGCACTTTTGAGTCACAGACCGGACAAGCATGTTGTAGATGCACATCAGAGAAATTTTCAGAATTCTTTATCTCTTCTAAGGTAGCAACTCAGCCAAATAATTGGCATGACAGCTTGGCAGCCTCCATTTTTCTCTTATTTCTGCTTCAGAGCTAACCTACCAACAGCAAGTGAGTCCATATTGTTGTAATGGAGCTACCAGAATTGGGCCTGGTTCCATTGCAAAAATATGATACATAGGTTAAATCTAAGTGATATGACCACACCTTTAGAATCACAGGAGTTGTTACATTAGGACTTAATATGAGCATATGCACAGTAAAGACATAAAATGTCCAATCATTCTCAGGTAAAATCTGGTAAAATTCAGTAGTTTGGAAGAGATCCAAGTAGAACAATGCATGCAGTAACTTAGGCAGATATATAGAATCAACTTTTATAAAAATGATCAGGGTAATAGACATAGAAATTTTCAATTTTTGGAAATTCCAATGTAATCGAACTTACAAATTACAATAGTACCGAATTTCAACAAATCTGAAATAACAGAAAAAAATTCGAATGGAATTTGAATTGATTCTAATCATTTTCGAATCGATTTTAATAGTTTTCGAATTTGAAAAGTTTTCAAATTTGAATAGAATTCGAATAGTTTTCAAATTCGAATAGTCTTCAAATTCGAAAAGTTTTCGAATAGTTTTCAAATTTCCAAAGAGATTAAAATAAAGAAAATAGAAAATAAAGGAATAGACTATAATAGAGTAAAACAAAACAAAATAGAACAGTAAATAAAAGAACAGAATAAAATGTAATAGAATAGAGTAGAAACGAATAGAATAGAATTTAAAAAAATAGAATAAATTAGAAAGAGTATAACAATCTTCTGAAATTTGAACAGAAAAGAATAGAATAGAAAAGAATATAATTCAAAAAACAATTAAATAGAATAGAAATTTGAATTTAAATAGAACCGAAAAGAATAGATTAGAATAGAAAATAACAGAATAGTATAGAATAAAACAACAGAATAGAATAGAAAGAATATAACCATCTTCCTATTCTAATCTCTTCTTTTCTATTCTATTCAAATTCGAATTGAATCTTTGAATTTGAAAACTATTCAAATTTGAAAACTATTCAAATTTGAAAATTATTCGAATTCAAAAACTTTTCGAATTTGAAAGATATTCGAATTAGAAAACTTTCGAATTGGAATACTATTCGAAATTAATTTGAAAATGTTTCGAATTCGAATACTACTCAAAATTAATTTGAAAACTATTTGAATCGATTCGAATTTGAATTCCGAAAATTCGAATCGATTTGAATTGTATAAACAAAACGAATTCCGAAAGCAAATTAAATGGGTTAAACAAATTTAACTAAACAATTTTATGTAAATAACATATCAAAACTAAACTAAACAAATGTTTTCATTTTGCACATGTCTACAGGGTAATCAGTATTGATTACTCAAGTAGGTATGTCAGTATATTGAGAATAATAATGCAAACCAAAGTACTACAATGGCTACACATGATACAGTTCCAATGGTAATACTGGCACAAAACTGGAACATGTACTGTAGAGGTCAATTTTTCTTGCCAACCACTGGGAACTGATTGTCAGGTCCTTATGCAGAATTCTGAACCGCTGGTTGAAAAGAAGATAGTAAAGGCTCACAAATTATATATTGATCACAAACACCTATTGGAATGGAATTCAAATATTTATTTTACTTTATTTTTTTACAGGCTGACAGGGGAAGGTGTTAGACCTGTGAACATCTGTAAGTCTATGTTGCTGATTCATACTTAGAGATATTTCCATATGTAGTATTTGTAACAACTCAGGCTAACTATCATGTAACTTTATTCCTTTAGCTGTTGTAAGCTCATCCTATGGTGGCAGTGGCGGATACGGTATGGGCGGTGGAAGCGGAAGCGGTTTCGGAGGTGGAAGTGGATATGGAAGTGGAGGTGGAAGTGGATATGGATTTGGAGGTGGAAGTGGAAGTGGAAGTGGATATGCAACTGGAGGAGGAAGCAGTAGCTATGGCTATGGCGGTGGTGTAGGAGGAAACTATGGTGGAGGAAGCTATGGTGGAGGAAGCTTCAGTGCTGGCAGTGGAAAACTGGCTAATTTTGGCTCTGGAAGTGGCAGCTCAAGTGTAAAAATTATCTCAAAGACCACAAGTTCCCGGAGGCAATAAAATGTAATTATCGATGCCATCTGTAATATAATACTATCATGCCCTAATAACGCTTGAAATACCTGTGGCCATAATAGTGATATCCATGTTCAAGAGTTGAGGATTTTACAGTATTGAGGTTTATTCATCTGTGGGTTTTCTTTTTTTATTTTACAATAAAAGTTTATCCCCAATATTGTTTTCATGAATCTCCCTTAACCATTTGTGTCCATATACGGTACACTATAAAAACAGTATTGAGGTACTGTCTCACCCATAATGAAATTAAAGAAACAAACATTAGGATACTAGATCATTGTCCACTCTTACCTATCTGATAATCTACTACCTGATATTTGGGGTCAGACATGTTTCTTTATTACAAAATGTGCAATTCAACTGTCGCTTATCTTTGTATACTTTTACAATGTCTTATTTTTTCTGCAATAAACTGCAATCATTTTAAAAACATTGTTGCACCCATTGTTTTACTTCTTTTATGACACTATTGTAAAGTCCATGTCAATACCATCTAAGTGTGAAACATGAGTAACATCTTGAATGTTCCAAGTGGAAACTTCCACTATTTTACATGATTACTAAAGAGTAGGGATGAGCCCGATGTTCGAGTCGAACATTGTGTGTTCGCCTGTTGGCCAAACAGCGAACAATATGTGGTGTTCATGGGAAATTTGAAAGCCGCCGGAACACCGTTAAAGTCTATGGGACACTAACATGAAAAATCAAAAGTGCAAATTTTAAAGGTTTTTATGCAAGTTATTGTAATGAAGAGTGTTTCGGGGGGGCCCGGGTCCTGCCCCAGGGGACATGTATCAATGCAAAAACTTTTTTTTAAAATGACTGTTTTTTTGGGAGCAGTGATTTTTTTTAATGCTTAAAGTGAAACAATAAAAATTAAATATTCCTTTAAATATCATGCCTGGGGGGTGTCTATAGTAAGCCTGTAAAGTGGCACATTTTTCCCGTGTTTAGAACAGTACCACAGCAAAATGACATTTCTAAAGGAAAAATTGTCATTTAAAACTGATCGCGGCTGTAACGAATTGTCGGGTCTCGGCAATATATATAAAACTCATTAAAAATAAGAGCATGGTTTCCCCCCCCCCACCAGTCCATTACCAGGCCCTTTGGGTCTGGTATGAATATTAAGGGGAAACCCGAACCAAAGTTTAAAAAAAAATTGCATGGGGTCCCCGTAAAATACATACCAGGCCCTTCAGGTCTGACATGGAAATTAAGGGGAACCCTGCTCCAAATTAAAAAAAATGGCGTAGGGGTCCCCCCTAAAATCCATACCAGACCCTTATCCGAGCACGCAACCTGGCAGGCCGCAGGAAAAGAGGGGGGACGAGAGAGCGCCCCCCCTCCTGAACCGTACCAGGCCACACGCCCTCAACATGGGAAGGGTGCTTTGGGGTCTGACCCCAAAGCACCTTGTCCCCATGTTGATAGGGATAAGGGCCTCATCCCAACAACCCTTGCCGGGTGGTTGTGGGGGTATGTGGGCAGGGGGCTTATTGAAATCTGGAAGAACCCTTTAACAAGGGGACCTCCAGATCCCAGCCTCCCCCCTATGTGAACCCCCAGGCATGATATTTAAAGGAATATTTCATTTTTATTGTTTCACTGTAAGCATTAAATAAATAACTGCTCCCGAAAAAAAATGCTTTTTAATAAAATAAAAATTTTGCATTGATAAATGTCCCCTGGGGCAGGATCCAGGTCCCCAAACACTTTTTATGTCAATAACTTGCATATAAGCCTTTACAATGAGCACTTTTGATTATTCATGTTTGTGTCCCATAGACTTTAACAGTGTTCTTGTGTTCTTCTGAATCTTTTGCCTGTTCGATAGCATAACACTGCGTTAAAAAAATCCAACACCATGCTCCTAAAGTGCAGTGTGCTTCAATTTCTCAAATACAATGGTGCTTTACCCAAAGTAATAATGAAATGCACTCTAGAAGCTGATTGGTTACCATGCACAGCTGCAGCAGACTTTGCACTCTCCAGTTTTAGTAAATCAACCCCCATTGAGTAAAACGTGTTTCCAATTTTGTAGTAAATCTATTCAAATTATGTTTTTTTAATTGATAACAAATGGACAAATGGAAATTATATGAATAACATTAAGAGCAAAGAGATTACTTTAGCAAGAGGAAACCATGCAAATTCATGCCATGCCACCTAACAATAACAACCCCAACAAATCTAATAGTGTGAATAAACACAACATACTTTATTCATGAGATTAGTAAAGCAGTAATATTATCTTATTCTATTCTACATTTCCAGGTAGGTGTAGCAGTGGTAGACCCTGAAGGGATAAGTGTGATAATGAGGTGTTTGGCACACCATACAATGGGGGGAAAGGGGGAAACCTATCTGATGACAGTAGGTAACCTCAAATAGCATGAAGTGTTAAAATACACCCTTGGATAGACCACTGCCTATGCAGGATTGTAAAGCTGGCTGCTGCCAGGATCCAGAGCGGTGTAAATAGAGACTGGACCAAAATGATATGGTATGCAGGGGTGTTACTAATCATGGGGCCTGATAGCAAAATGTTGATGGGGTTTTCTAGCCAAGTGAGATTAATTTAGGGTTACAGAAAAATGTCACAACTTGCAACAAAACTATTTCAAAATGCCCTTTAGAATTAACCTGCTAAGCTCAAATGAAAAGCCTAACGTAGAACTACATCTGAGCATCTGAGCACCAAAAACAAAAAATGCTATTTCATTTATGTTTAATATTCAATGCAAACTCACCTATCCATCCATGTCTCCATGCTTTTTTTTTTTTGTTGCTGAGAAATCACTTTGAAAATACCCCCTAGCATTTATGGGGGTGACCATCTTGAGTAAGGGCAAATGTTTCATGTAGCATTTACTTCCTGGAATCTATCTGCCTTAGCTCAGGCATGCAGGCAGGAGGGTATGCTTAGCTGAGAAAACCCCTCCTCCTCTCATACAGACTCCTGGAATGTATGACATCATACGCCTAGGACTGGATACCGGAAAGTAACTGAAGAGATGTAAAAAAAATGAAAACAAGTAAACTGAAAGTAAATTAAAAGGATTGAAAATAGTCAAATGTGATTGGGAGTACAAAGTTCCGCTTTAAGCCTAATACCAAAGAAAGGGCAGATCTGAATTGTATTTTTCATTAATTAGGGCAAGAGGAGATACTAGAACTGTGATTGGAAAAAATAACTCCTTAACTTAAAGTGGTAGTAAACTCTGTTATTTTATTTTTACCTACAGGTAGGCTTATAATAAAGCTTACCTGTAGGTAAAATGAATGTGCCCCAATTAGGAGATATTCTAGAGAGCAGCAGCCGGTGACATCACTGACGCATGTCCTCTGAATGAATGGCCATTCTTTCAGAGCTGCATGCCGTGGACAAGACTCCCGCGTCAATGCATGAGAGTGACGTCATTCAGTCAGACGGTCGGAGTTTGCGAACCCAGAAGGAAGACCGGGTGAAGATGGAAGTCTCTTCAGTGGTGACAGTGTGCCGCTAGAGGGCTTCGTTTTAAGGTAAATCTTTCATAAAATGCTAGTATGCGATGCATACTAGCACATTATGATATTGCTTTGCAGGGTGGAACTTTTTTTTTTTATTGATAGTCTTTACTACCACTTCAAGTCTTTACACATAGGAACAGCTTAGTGACCATGAGAACAAATTGGAGAACAATATTAGAAAAGTGGTCTACAAGCACAGTAATGTACAGGAACTAGGTTATTTCATACCAACAAAAGTGTACCCATTCTTTGAATGCTGGGAATAGAGAGTTGAGAAAACACATTTGAGTTCTAGAAAATTTTATGGCATTTCATTTTCTTAACAGATACATGTCATTCTAACTTTTATGTACATCCACATATAAACAATTTATAAAAACAAAGTTCAGAAATCTTTGCTTGTTGAAAGCAAAGAAATTCCAGCAGAAAACAGAAATTCCATAATATGCAGTAATAATTTCATTTCTACTCTCATCCATGAATGGCAGGGGTGATGCTAAGATTGTGAGGGACATGGGGCACCCTTGGGCATTGACTGGGTGATAATGATGAATTTGGGGTGTGGTCACATTTAGCTAACAGTGGGCGGGGCTTAAAGGGGCATAGATAAAAAGAACAGGAGCTTGCTTGCACAATGAATGGCACACAATCCTTTTACCCACATAATATGTATTTAACCAAAAGTGACAGTCTAACTGACACACCCAAATCTCATCTTTTTTATAGTATATGCTTCCTGCACACAGAATATAGAGCTAACACTTTGTTTGGACCTATCTTAACGAAGGACTACAATAAAATAGTTGGGGACTATGTAAAGTAGAAGTTCAGCCATAATCTAACTACCGGTAACTCCAAATCGACTCGCAGCCACATTCTAAAACAAATCTATTTAGCCCTGTAAAGAAGAAATCACTGTACTTAACTGTTCTGCTCCAGTCTGGTCCCACGCTGAGCTGTCAGCAGCACTGTATGGGCATCTGCAGGAGAGGCAGCTGACAGCGGAAGCCCTATAGTAACTCTATGGGTGAGGTCACTTCCCAGCCATTGTCGGTTCTTTCCTGCACACAGAATCTGCCGCTGGAGACCGGACCAGATCGAATTCAGAAAAGCTATGTGCAGTGATTTCTTCTTTACAGGGTTAGCTAGATCAGTTTTAGAATGTGGCTTCAAATAGATTTAGAGTTAGTTTTTGGGTGAACTTCTACTTTACCAGTTACCACTCAGAAAATTAACACTTTGGTCAGAGATATGCAATGTACAATATAGCATATACAGTATAGTGCAGGAGCATGATAAATGCTATAGAGCATCAGGGCTGCCTTATGCCCCGTACACATGATTTTACTTTCTGACAACAAAACCGTGGATTTTTTTCCGAAGGATGTTGGTTCAAACTTGTCTTGCATACACACAGTCACACAAATGTTGTCGGAAATTCCGAACGTCAAGAACGCGGTGAAATACAACACGTACGACGAGCCGAGAAAAATGAAGTTCAATAGCCAATGCGGCTCTTCTGCTTGGTTCTGAGCATGCGTGGACTTTTGTGCGTCGGTCTTGTGTACACACGCTCGGAATTTCCGACAAAATTTGTTGTCCGAAAATTTGAGAACCTGCTCTCAAACATTTGTTGGCGGAAAGTCCAACAGCAAATGTTCTATGGAGCATACATACGGTCGTACTTTCCGACAACAAGCTCACATCCAACATTTGTTGTCGGAAAGTCCGATCGTGTGTATGTGGCATTAGTCTCACATCTCAGCTTCATTACTGCTAATTACTTATTGGAATGCAAGCTCAAGTGGCACCGGGCATAAAAATATTAGAATTGGGCTTCAACTGCAACTTTAACTGCATGTCCCCTGCAGCCTGCGGCATGATGTTCCTGTGGTAAAGCCAATGGTGCATTTAGAAGAGCATGACCTGTTTCTTTCTGGATTTTTGAGTAAATGCTGTTCAGGTAGAGAAGAAATGGTTCCAAGCCACCACTGAAGGTCCTTATAAGGAAACAGGTTATTAAATACAAAATTCTCCTCCCATACCCCAACATCCTTAAGTGGCAGAGTGACTTCCCCACCAGCAATTACAACATATATAAAAACAGGTCCTCCAGGTCACAGTATGTGAAACACAGCTACCTAATCCCAAAGAGTTTTTTTACAAGCTTCTCAGAGAAGGACAAAAAAAACTTTTATTCCATATCAAATACTATTTGCCCTGAGCATGGAGAAAAATAGCCGAAAGATCTAGTGTTCTACATGTGCAACAAGACATTCTTTGCTCTTTTTTAAGTGTGAGTTTATCATTACAATTTAGTCTTAGTATAGCATTTCTCCACAATGTCAAAAAAATTTAAAAAAACAGTATGTGGGGTTGCCTTTTTTAACGAAATCCTCCATAGGAGGATGATTCTGACAAATAGGTAGATGCACCTAATGCACATTATCCATTTCCGAAGAGAAATTCTCAGCATTGTGATAATGGAAGAACATTCACATGGGTACATGTGCTAGAAAGTTTTCCTCGAGGCAATTCATTTTGAGATTATATTATTCTCTTTGTAAAGTGAAGATAGAAAGGTAATGACTTATAATATTAAAAGAGCTTTTACAAGCAAGACAGCTCACATAAATCTGAGCAATACCTTCAAATTATGTGGTAAAGTAGTGTATCCAAACTAGTTTAAACTTATCTAGAAATGTGATGATGACTACTTTGTACCATATTTACTCTGTTGAACAGAAACGTACCATCAGAATTAAGGATGAGCTGACATACAGCATCAGGATTCAGTTCATGGGACGTTCGCCGAACAGCTCACTAGTTCTGAATGTTAACCTCAACCCCACTGAGGTCAAAAAGAGCCTAATCTATAAAATCAATTTTTACATTCTAACCATTTTGAAGGCTAACAAGCAAGGTATTGTCAAACGAATAACATGGGGGAGGGGGGGGGGGGTCTGGGTCCTGTCAGGGGTACATGTACCAATGCTATAAAAGGTTTTAAAAATACTGTATATGGGAAGGAGTGGTGTTAATAATGTTTAACGTTAAACGTTAAAAATGTCCAGTTCGGCGTGTCCAAGATGTCGGCTTGAGCAGCCGTGCTTCCCGGAGCTCTGCTAGCTTATCCTGTTAGCTTAACCTGCCTGAATTGTTTGCCCCTGACTTGGGCGCTTGGATCCCCCTATGCCGTCCTGATCCTCTGCCGGAACGAAGAGCGGTAAGAAGCTCCATTTTCCCCCGACTGCAACTGTTCCTGACGAGCCTGCAGTGCACAGGGTGAAAAGCCCGCGCAGCCATTCCAACATGGCCACTCAGACAGCGGCTGAGGAAAGTCCTTCCCTGTCTCTCCCTGGCATCCCTGAGGTTATGGCAGTGATATCGGCATGCCAAGCTACCCTATCTGGGAAAATGGAAGCGGTCCAGACTGATGTTGGCCTGATTAGACAAGACTTGGAGAAGATCCGAGGCCGGATGGGGGTGGCCGAGCAGAGAGTAGGACAAGTGGAGGACATTGCTGAGGAGCACTCGGTGGCGATTCGGACCCTGCAAAACAAAGTCAAGGTACTTGAAAACCGTGCCGAAGATGCCGAAAATCGCAGTAGGCGCAACAATCTGCGGATAGTGGGACTTACAGAGGGGGCAGATGGACAGAACCCGACTACCTTTGTGGAAGACCTCCTGCGATCCCTGTTCCCCGGAGCTCAGCTATCCGCTTATTTCACTGTGGAGAGAGCGCACAGAGTCCTGCCGCAGTGGGAACCGGCTGGTTCCCCACCCCGCACACTGATCCTGCGCCTGTTAAACTTCAGGGACAGAGATGAACTTTTGCGGGCTGCACGAGTGATGAAGGAAATCTCCTACCAAAATAACAGGCTGCTTTTGTTTCCGGATTACACTGTGGAAACCCAGAAGCAACGCAGATCCTTCGATGCGGTCAAGGCTGTCATGAGGGCGAAGGGGGTTAAATACAGCATCCTTTTCCCGGCGAAGCTGAGAGTGGTAGATGGCGACACAGTGCATTTTTTCACCAATCCCAGGGAAGCTACCTCGTGGTTGGAGTCGCTGCCTTCCCTGAAATGAGTGGATCCTCACCTTAAAGTGCCTGAATTTTGGCGGCACCCTCACACTTAGTATGTTTTGATCTGGGGAGCGGACTTTATGCAGTTTCGTTTATATGGGTTTTGTATTCCTAGTTGCTCCCCTGGTCTTAGGTGCCACCTCCACAATGTTTGAAGGAGTCCTGGGATGCCACTCCACACAAATCTGCCTGCTGTGGGGTCTCTGTATTCATTGCAGCAATCGGTGACTGTCTCCATGTTGGCTTTGAAGCCATGACTCCATACGACAGACATCCTGACCAACTCCAGGTCACCATGTACCTAACCCTTTGAATTTTTGTGCCCCTGGTTAGGCCAGGTGAACTACCTATACTTATATATGTTTGATTACCTATGGTTCTCTAGCATCTCCCGTTGGGAAGTTCTGTGCCCCCTGTTGGCTTAGATTGTGGTTCCCCCTCTGTGTATTTGAGGTAGAAGGGTGGCTGACTCTCTATTGTTGACTAAGGCACGCCTCCCTGAGTGAGCTACTCTGAAAGAATTGGGTTTGGGGAATTATGCACGATCCCAGTTTAAGGGGCCTGCGGGGTGGGGGGAGGGGCGGGCAGCTGTTGCTGACCCTTGTTGATTTTGGTTTAGTTTTTTCTAACTTTTTTTTTTTACTTTTTCTGTGACAATATTCCTTATCTTTAGGTATGGTAAAAAAATCTGTGCCATGATGGACTCGTGGCTCTTGTGGCTGTGGGCACTGGTGTCTGGTCTTCCGCCTGGGTGGTCACTCCTGCCTCCGGGGATGGAGCACGGTGGTAGTTACTACCGGACCACTATTTCTGCTTATAATCACTATGGCTAGTTTTTCAGTACTCTCCTGGAATGTCGGCTGTTAAACGTTCCCTGGTTTTTAATTATCTAAAAAAATATGCCCCTCACATCTGTATATTACAGGAGACCCACCTTGTGAAACTGTGGAGACTGTCAGGGCACTGGATAGCAGACCCTAAGGTTCAGGAGGATATGTCGGAGGCCTTGTGTCATTATTGGCTTGAAAATACTGACTCAACAGGGACATTGGTGGTTTGGGATGCATTTAAGGGATGGCTGAGGGGAGAATATACTTCCTGCATTGCTCATAGCCAAAAGCAGTCTGTGCGGTCGCTGGGGGAACTGGAGAGTGAGCTTAGGGACAAAGAGGCAGGATATGTCGCCGCTCCTACCCCTCTTAACTATGGGGCCTGGCGGTGGCAATGTGGATCCCGAACAAATTCTTTAGAGAACTGGACAGCTGTGTTGGAACCTTCATTTGGACAGGGTCTACCCCTCGGCTGGCACAATTCACCCTGTGTCTTCCTGTGCGGTGCGGAGGATTGGCTTTGCCTAATTTTCGGGTATACTACTGGGCGGCCATTTTGGTGTCGGTCCGTTGGTGGTTTGTCCGTTCCAGAGCTACTGCTGCAGTGTGCCTGGAGGCGGCTCTTCTGGGCTCCCTCGGAGATCTTGGGAACCTAGTATATAGGGTATCCAGGGCTTAAGCTGATCTCCCGCTTCCGACTAGGACGATGCTAATGCCCCGTACACACGGTCGAATTTTCCGACGGAAAATGTGTGATAGGACCTTGTTGTTGGAAATTCCGACCGTATGTAGACTCCATCACACATTTTCCATGGGATTTTCCAACACACAAAGTTTGAGAGCAGGTTATAAAATTTTCCGACAACAAAATCTGTGTACATAAATCTGACGCACAAAGTGCCACACATGCTCAGAATAAATAAAGAGATGAAAGCTATTGGCTACTGCCCCGTTTATAGTCCCGACGTACGTGTTTTACGTCACCGCGTTCAGAATGATCGGATTTTCAGACAACTTTGTGTGACCGTGTGTATGCAAGACAAGTTTGAGCCAACATCCGTCGGAAAAAATCCTAGGATTTTGTTGTCGGAATGTCTGATCAATGTCTGACCGTGTGTACGGGGCATTAGAGTGTGGGTGGTGGCTAGGAGGAGGTTTCACAAGACGAACCAGGGGTCACCTTTTCAACCTTTGTGGGGAAATTCTAGTTTCCTGCACTTCCGTACAATTCCGGACCCGCAAATATGGCCAAAGTATGGGGTGAAGACTCTTCGAGATATCATGCCAGCAGGGAAATTATTGTCCTACAAAGACCTCTCCACCAAGTTTAAGTTGCCCAGGTGGATGTATTTTCGATATCAGCAGTTGCGCCATGCAGCACGAGCATAGTTCCCGGGACCCATTGTCCTTTCCATGGATCCCATAGAGGAACTCTTGGCTCGGGAATCGCTTTCCAAGCCTCTCTCTTCCCTCTATCTGTCACTACTCAGCTTGGACTCTCCCAGGTTGGAGAGATTGTGGGAGATGTGGAGGGCTGACATTCCCACACTGGAGAGAGAGGAGTGGAATGATTGTTTTGAGGAAGGTTTTGGGTTGGTTATCTCTTCTAGGGATAAAGTAATACAGGCTAAGTTTCTTCATAGGGTGTATTACTGCGACTGCACAGATTGTACCCCTTGAGAGACCCCCCTATGTGGTAGGTGCAAACGGGAGGTAGGGACATATTTCCATATGTTCTGGACTTGTCCTAAAGTGATTAAATTCTGGGCTGCGGTGTTTGAGGCCATTAATGAGCGCCTTGGGTTATCATTGGTCCAGTCGCCGGAGTTAGCACTGCTTGGTATACAGGACGATGATCAAAGGCCACGATATACTAAACTCCTGATTGCCTTCTTACTTTATTATGCCAAAAAAACGATTCTTCTTAAATGGACCTCCGCATCCCTCCCCAGCAGGATGATTTGGGAAGAAATTATTAACAAAGCTCTCCCACTGTATAAAATTACTTATTTGAATTGAAAGTGCCCCAAGAAGTTTGAGGGTATTTGGTCACCTTGGACGGCTTAAGTTTTATTTAAGAGACATATTTGAACAGCATGAGGGATCCTTTGTACACTTTTTGTCCGAGAGGCTTTGGTACCCCCCTTTCTCCCCCCCCCATTCATACTCATACTTGTATCTGATGGACTTTTGCTGGAGATCCATTCTCATTCATTTAAATTATAAGCTAGCGATGGTCAATTCTGGTATGATAACACGTTTTTTAAATATGACTGTGACTAACAACTGGATACTTGTAGTTCTACCCCCCATTATATGACCTGTAATGTATACCATTTATATTTCTGTCTTGTACCATGCCTTTTCTTAATCGATAAAATTAGATCTTTGACCGTGAAAAATGTCCAGTTCCTTTAACCACTTTAATACAGGGCACTTTCACCCCCTTCCTGTCCGGGCCAATTTTTAGCTTTCAGCGCTGTCACACTTTGAATGACAAATGCGTGGTCATGCAATGCTGTACCCATCTTAAATTATTACCATTTTTTTGAGACAGAGCTTTCTTTTGGTGGTATTTAATCACCACTAGGGATGAGCCGAACACCCCCCTGTTCGGTTCGCACCAGAACATGCGAACAGGAAAAAGGTTTGTTCGAACACGCGAACACCGTTAAAGTCTATGGGACACGAACATGAATAATCAAAAGTGCTAATTTTAAAGGCTTATATGCAAGTTATTGTCATAAAAAGTGTATGGGGACCTGGGTCCTGCCCCAGGGGACATGGATCAATGCAAAAAAAAGTTTTAAAAACGTCCGTTTTTTCAGGAGCAGTGATTTTAATAATGCTTAAAGTCAAACAATAAAAGTGTAATATCCCTTTAAATTTCGTAGCTGGGGGGTGTCTATAGTATGCCTGTAAAGGGGCGCATGTTTCCCGTGTTTAGAACAGTCTGACAGCAAAATGACATTTCGAAGCAAAAAACCCATTTAAAACTACTCGTGGCTATTGCATTGCCGACAATACACATAGAAGTTCATTGATAAAAAAGGCATGGGAATTCCCCACAGGGGAACCCCGAATCAAAAAAAAAAAAAAAAAAGATGATGTGGAAGTTCCCCTAAATTCCATACCAGGCCCTTTAGGTCTGGTATGGATATTAAGGGGAACCCCGGGCAAAATTAAAAAAAAAAATGACGTGGGGTTCTCCCTAAATTCCATACCAGACCCTTCAGGTCTGGTATGGATTTTAAGGGGAACCCCACGCCAAAAAAAAAAAAAAGCAGAAGAGAAGAAGAGAAGAATATGAAGAAGAAGATGAAGAGAAGAGCGGGAGCCTCCCCCCATGCCATGGGTGCGGAGCGGCCCGCGGAGAAGAAGATAGAAGACGCGGCTGAGGAGATGCTGGACGAGAACGCCGGAGGAAGAACCAGAAGAGCCAGAAGAACCAAAAGAAGAAGATGAAGGAAGATAGAAGAAAGAAGAAGCCTTTAAATAAAGGAATTTTCAAAAACTGTCTCTTGTCATTTTTAACATTTTTGACAGTTTTTTAGTGAAATGGTAGGGGTAAGTACCCCCTTACCATTTCACACGGGGGGGGCGGGATCTGGGGGTCCCCCTGTTAAAGGGGGCTTCCAGATTCCGATAAGCCCCCCGCCCGCAGACCCCCACAACCACTGGCCAGGGTTGTGGGGATGAGGCCCTTGTCCTCATCAACATGGGGACAAGGTGTTTTGGGGGCTAACCCAAAGCACCCTCCCAATGTTGAGGGCATGTGGCCTGGTACGGTTCAGGAGAGGGGGCCGCACTCTCATCCCCCCTCTTTTCCTGCAGCCTGCCAGGTTGTGTGCTCGGATAAGGGTCTGGTATGGATTTTTGGGGGGACCCCACGCCTTTTTTTTTTTTGGCGCAGGGTTCCCCTTAAAATCCATACCAGACCTGAAGGGTCTGGTATGGAATTTAGGGGAAACCCCACGTCATTTTTTTTTTTAAATTTTGGCCGGGGTTCCCCTTAATATCCATACCAGACCTGAAGGGCCTGGTATGGAATTTAGGGGGACTCCCACGTCATTTTTTTTTTTTAAATTTTGGTTCGGGGTTCCCCTGTGGGGAATTCCCATGCCTTTTTTATCAATGAACTTCTATGTGTATTGTCGGCAATGCAATAGCCGCGAGTAGTTTTAAATGGGTTTTTTCCTTCGAAATGTCATTTTGCTGTCAGACTGTTCTAAACACGGTAAACATGCGCCCCTTTACAGGCATACTATAGACACCCCTCAGCTACGAAATTTAAAGGGATATTACACTTTTATTGTTAGACTTTAAGAATTTTTAAAATCACTGCTCTTGAAAAACTACGGCCGTTTTTAAAACTTTTTTTTGCATTGATCCATGTCCCCTGGGGCAGGACCCGGGTCCCCAAACACTTTTTATGACAATAACTTGCATATAAGCCTTTAAAATTAGCACTTTTGATTTCTCCCATAGACTTTTAAAGGGTGTTCCGCGGAATTCGAATTTGCCGCGACCACCCCAAATTGTTCGCTGTTCGGCGAACTTGTGAACAGCCAATGTTCGAGTCGAACATGAGTTCGACTCGAACTCGAAGCTCATCCCTAATCACCACTTTTGCTAAACAAAAATTTAAAAAAATGTTTTTCTTTTTTTCTGTTACAAAATTTTGTAAATAAGTAAGATTTCTCCATCACTGATGTGCACTGATGGGCACTGATGAAGTGGCACTGATGGGCACTGATGAGGAGGCACTAATATGCAGCACTGATGGGCACTAATAGGCGGCACTGATATGCAGCACTGATGGGCACTGATAGGCGACACTGATGGGCACTGATAGGTGACATTGATGGGCAATGATAGGTGTCACTGATGGGCAGCCTTTATGGGCACTGATAGGCAGCACTGATGTGCACTGATGGGCGGCACTGATGGGCACTGATAGACAGCACTGATAGGCGGCACTAAAAGGCATCACTGATTGCCACTGATTGGCACTGATTGGCATCACTGATGGGCACTGATTGGCACTGATTGATATCACTGATGGGCACTGATGGGCATCACTGATGGGCACTGGAGGGCATTGCTGATGGGGCTGCACTGATAATCAATGCACCGATTATCAGTGCAGATCCCCCCTGTCAGGAGAGCCGCTTATCGGCTCTCATCTACTCACGCCCTGTTAGCGTGAATAGAGGAATGCCGATAACCGGTACTTCCTAGTTGCGCTGTGATCAGCTGTGATAAGACAAAGCTGATCACATAGTAAACAGCATACGTCATAGGCTCTTTACCATGATCGGAGATGCGGTGTGTCGGAGCCAATCCCTGCGCTGATTTTTCAACTTTTACATTAAGTTTGGTTAAAAAAATTGCATCATCACCCCAATCTGATTCATTTCAACTTGAAAAAAAAGCTTTTTTTAGGTCGTTTTGACTGCAAAACCTGTTTTTTTTTTTTTTTATCCAGTGGTAACAGGACTGCATTGAACAATGGAATAGCACAGGGATATGCAATTAGCAGACCTCCAGCTGTTGAAAACTACAAGTCCCATCATGCCTCTGCCTCTGGGTGTCATGCTTGTGGCTGTCAGAGTCTTGCTATGCCAAATGGGACTTGTAGTTCTGCAACAGCTGGAGGTCCGCTAATTGCATATCCCTGGAATAGCACCTACAACAGATCTAAAATTTATAGGAGAGTTTACTTTAAAAAAAAAAGAAAACAGAAAGCCAAATCTTTTGCCTGAATTGGCTGGTGGCAAAACAGTTTCATAATATAGTTTTTATGCTTCTTTCCTCTCAGTACCACACAATATTGTCTTCACCCTTTTATGCTGGCACTGTAAACAGACCATGATGGCTAAGGCCAGTCGGAGGGGCTCCAGATCATGTGGCGCTGTTATTAGAGACACAGTGAAGAAGTCATCGGGAGCCTGTCCAACCATCTCCCAATTGTCGGTAGTTGACAATGAGTTATCCATGACAGCTCAGTAACAGTCCCTTGGAGCGCATCAAAGAACAGGGGAGAGACACATACACTGTATTACTATATGTTACTTTTCTATCGGGTTGAAGTCAGGACTCTGTGCAGACCAATCAAGTTCCTCCACCCCAAACTCACTCATCTATGTCTTTATGGACCTTGCTTTGTGCACTAGACTGCAGTCATGTTGGAACAGGAAGAGGCAATGTCTTGGTATGCTGACTAGACATGTGCAATTCGTACAAATTCAGACACATTTTTGGTTATTCAGAGATTCGGATGATTTCGTTGAAATCCGTTAAAATTTGTTTTGTTTATTCGCATTCTAATGAATTCCAACTTTTCAGAACGATTAGAATTTGAAGTGTTTGAAAAACAATTGACTGATTCGAATTCTGTTTGAAGAAATAGCTTGTTGTTAAGCAGCGGGTCGGGAAGCCGGCCGTCCGCGTCCTTAACGACCATGAGTCATCATCTGTCAGCTGGCTTCCCCACTGGCAGATGCATGTAAAGAAAAGAATGCCGGCATTGACTGATCTACTTTATTCTTTATTAAAGGATTTGTCAAAAACGGTCTCTGTGTTTTTATTATTTTTTGACACATAGAGGGGGGCCCGGGATCTGGGGGCCCCCTTGTTAAAGGGAGGCTTACAGAATCCGATAAGCCCCCTGCCCGCAGACCCCGACAACCACAGCCCAGGGTTGTCGGGAAGAGTCCTTTGTCCCCAGCAACATGGGGACAAGGTGGTTTGGGGTGAGGGACATGTGGCCTGGTATAGTTCAGGAGGGGGGTACTCGCTCGCCCCCCCTTTTCCGGACCTGCCAGGCTGCATGCTCAGATAAAGGTCTAGTTTGGATTTTGGGGGGAGACCCCACACTGTTTTTTTTAACATTTTTCTATTGCCGGGCAATGCTGGCATAATTTTCTTTACATTCATCTGTCAATGGGGAAGCCATCTGAAAGATAATGACTCATGGTCGTTAAGTAAATGGATGGCCGGCTTCCTGGCCCGCTGCTTAACAACCAGCTATTTCTTCACACAGAATTCAAATCGTTCTGAAAAGTTGAAATTCGTTAGAAAATTAATAAATGAAGCACATTTTAATGAAAACTAAATGAAATTAAGCAAATTCCGAAACCAAACGAAAGGAATTCCATAATGAAACAAATTTAGTAACATAACGAATCTATCCGAGACGAAACAAAAACATTTTTCCATTCTGCACACGTTACATGCTGACACCTTGAGGGTTCCCTTTACTGGAACTAAGGGGCCAAGCCCAAACCCTGAAAAACAACTCCACATCATAGTCCCTCCTCCACCAAAATGATTTGGTCCAGTGAATAAAGCAAGGTCCATAAAGATGCAGATGAGCGAGTTTGGGGTGGAGGAACTTGACTGGTCTGCACAGAGTCCTGACCTCAACCCGATAAAACAGCTTTGGGATGAATTAGAGCAGAGACTGTGAGCCAAGTCTTCTCATCCACATCAGTGCCTGACCTTACAAATACGCCTTACAAATAATCAAACATTCCCATAGACACACTCATAAACCTTGTAGACAGCCTTCCCAGAAGAGTTGAAGCTGTTATAGTTGCAAAGGGTGGGCCAACTCAATATTGAACTTTACGGACTTAAGCCTCGTATGACAAGCTGTTGGTGGAAAATCCGACGGTTTGTCCATTGGACAATTGTCGGATTTTCCGTGGACAAATGTTGGATGGCAGGTTTTAAAATTTTTCCGTGGACAAATGTCTGTTTCCGGATTTTCCAAGCGTGTGTACACAAGTCCGTCAGACGAAAGTCCAAAGCACAAACACGCATGCTCAGAAGCAAGGACGAGCCATAAGTGATTGGTCTTGTAATCTAGCTTTCGTAATGGAGAATTAACATTCGTGTCGCGGCAAATTATGAAATCTCGAAATGCAGCGCACATTCTCTTCTTCTTTAATGGGATAATAATGAAGCTGCTTTGCTGATGATACTGATAGAGTTATTGCAAACAAATTTTCAAAGGCTTTTTTTCTAGTGATATCAAGAATAATATTATTATGCTTGTTGTTTTTTTTTTTTTTTTGGTGCAAGTTACCACAACACCATTATCACGTAGTTTTTAAGATCAAAGATACAACTATGTTGGTGTCCTTTGTTAATTTTACATTGTATTTTTTTTAAACGTAACTGCCTACTCCCAAACTGTCATTTGAAGTAAAACACATAGCCAAGTATTATTCTCCACAATTTTTTTATTGTGCATTCAAAAAAGAAAACAAATAAAATTAGACATGCTATCTGCCAATAGAACTTAACCAAAAAGTGCATTCTATGCATCCAAAAATATAGAAAATATAACAAATCAAATCATTATTCAACCAAAGAAATAAAATAAAAGTCTCATGCATGTGTCCTGCTTCCTAATATAGGGGGTCAACAATGGCAAGAGTTGGTGAAAGCAGGGGTCTGTCATCCGGAGATAATTCCAAAAATCATCCGGATTATTCTCCTGGAGTTCCCGCAGCAAAGGCATATGACATAAGTGGACATGATTAATAAAGCAACCAATTTTTGGTCCAAGAAACCCTCTTCCTCCTGTTCCTGGACTGGACTTGGGTCAAAGCAATAACTCCAAGGCCAATAATAAATAACATGTTATCTCCTCCGATTCCACAACATGGCTGGTTGACGAACGGCCGTTCAGAAACGGACTGAAAAGCGTGAAATGAAAAGCGCAAAATGAAAAGCGCAAAATGAAAAGCACGAATCAACACTCACCAAACTTCTACTAACACAACATTAGCAGAAGGAGCCCAAAGGGTGGCGCTAAAGAGCTGAAAAACCATGTAGCACATCACTATGCTCGTGTTTGTTGGCTGACAATTATGTGCCGTTTGTATGCAAGGCAAGCTTGGGGCCAATGCCCTTTGGACCAAAGTCAGAGGTTTTATCTGCGGAAAATCCGATCGCGTGTACGAGACTTAAGACTGGGATGCCATTAAAGGTCATGTGCGTGTAAAGGCAGGTGTCCCAATACTTTTGGTAATATAGTGTTTAAGTGGCAGTTGGGTGTTAAAGCCCACCCATTATGCCGTCACATATTTGAATATTGCTGTCATAAAGGGGTTTAAAGTTTGATTAAACTTCAAAACCGAGTGCACAAAAAGACTTCAAAAACTACAACCCATAAGAATAAAAAAAAAAAAAATCTAATTTGACAGCTGAGGTCCAGCTGCGGAAATGTTGTGTGACACCTTTACAGTGCTGGAGTGCTGGAATTGGCCATGAGAGGAGACAGGAGCTGGTAATGGTGGTAGTTACCACCTTTTTTTTAGCCAGATGGAACTTAAATGTTTAGTTTGTAGCATTGGCAGCAGTAACTTTGTAGTCATCGATAATCCAACACTGGTTAATTTTCACCACTTCAGCCCCGGAAGGATTTACCCCCTTCCTGACCAAGCTCTTTTTTGCAATACGGCACTGCGTCGCTTTAACTGACAATTGCACGGTTGTGCGACATTGTACCCAAACAAAATTGATGTCCTTTTTTTCCCCACAAATAGAGTTTTCTTTTGGTGGTATTTGATCACCTCTGCGGTTTTTATTTTTTGCGCTATAAACAAAAAAAGAGAGACAATTTAGAAAAATAAGCAATACTGTATTTTTAACTTTTTGCTATAATAAATATCCCCAAAAAATATATAAAAAAACTAATTTCTTCCTCAGTTTAGGCCACAATAAGCATATATTGATTGGTTTGCGCAAAAGTTATCGCGTCTACAAAATAGGGGATAGATTTATGGCATTTTTATTATAAATTTTTTTTCATTAGTAATGCCGGCGATCTGCGATTTTTATCGTGACTGCGACATTGGGGCGGACAGATCAGACACTTTTGAGACTATGTTGGGACCATTGGAATTTATACAGCGATCAGTGCTATAAAAATGCACTGATTACTGTGTAAATGTCACTGGCAGGGAAGGGTTTAAACACATGGGGTGATCAAGGGGTTAAGTGTGTTCCCTCAGCGTGTTCTAACTGTAGGGGGGATGGACACACTAGAACAGATCATTGGGAGCAGTAGATCCCTGTCATGTTGCTAGGCAGAACAGGGAAATGCCTTGTTTACATCATCTCCCCGTTCTGCCTCACCGTGCCAAAATCGCGGGGCCACCGGCGGACATCGAGTCTGCGAGACCCACAGGCACGCTCCCGAGGCTCGTGCTCCCGATGACAGAATGCCACTTTGCCAACGTATATCGGCATGAACAAACAAGATATTTGGGGGGCACACCAATATCTGCATGAGGCGGTCGGCAAATGGTTAATAAACTTGAACTGATTCACACTGTCAGGGGACAGGGAAATTTGCCTCTTCATAACATGAGGGTTTTGTATGGATTTTAGGAACAACCACATGCAAATGCCCCACACAAAGACAAACTAATCCTAACAATCAAGGTCTATTGGGATTGAAAAGAAAGAATTGACCTTTTCTATCACAACATGATATTCTCATGCCTCTTTTGCAATTTTCTCAATATTGAAGATAATATCAGGAACAGCTAATATCAAAGTAGGTGCCACTTTGTTTAGGTGTCTTTAATCCATAGTCATTGTACAGTATATGTCCCATCAGGTTTCTTTACTGGGAACACCAGAGTCAAGAAAGGGCTTACAGCAGGTTTAGGGATTCCTTTTCTCAACAGTTCTGGAATAGCCTCCATTCAGTGACAAGTGCATATGAGCATCAGTCTCCTGCTGTCACTGGATACCCAACTTCTCTTCACAAAGGATAAGAAAGCTCCCAGTTCCCTTCCTGAGACTCTCTAACCCCTCAAAAATATAAAAAGATTTGGGTTTGGATTTGATTCCTGCGCTGAATTCAATTTAGGATGAACAGGACGGGTCTGTTCTATTTCATCTAACTCCAGGCTGATGTCACCATTGGTGGTGATTCTAAACCTGACAGCTTTCCCCACTAGGGATGAGCTTCGTGTTCGAGTCGAACCCATGTTCGACTCGAACATCGGCTGTTCGACCGTCCGTCGAATTGCGAACGATATGGGCCGTTCGCGCCAAATTCGTGTGGCGCGTCACGGCCCATAATTCACTGCGGCATCGCAGTGCATTGCTGGCTGATGATTGGCCAAGCATGCACTATGACCCGCATGCTTGGCCAATCACAGCGCCGTCAGTAGAGAGAGCTGTAATTGGCCAAAGCCAGGGTGGCTTTGGCCAATTATGGCTCAGGGGATTTAGTACACACCCCACACTATATAAGGCCGCCTGCACGGCGGCCCTGTGTAGTGTGTGTTCCGGTGTGCTGAGCGATAGAGAGAGAGAGAGACAGTGTCATTTGATTTGAGTTAGATAGATTAGGCAGAACAGTCAGTCAGTTAGCTGCACTTACAGTGTATTGTGTATATATATGCATCCCAGGTGTTGCATATATATATATACACTGTATTCAGTTTAGCTAGATCCGTTCCTGTTATCTTCTATCTAGACTATTTACATTCAGTGCAGTGTGTCCTGCTCACAGTGTTCAGCTAGATCCGTTCCTGCTATTTACATTCAGTACAGTGCTTCCTGCTCACAGTGTTCAGCTAGATCCGTTCCTGCTATTTACATTCAGTGCAGTACGTGCTGCTCACAGTGTTCAGCTAGATCCGTTCCTGCTATTTACATTCAGTGCAGTGCGTCCTGCTCACAGTGTTCAGCTAGATCCGTTCCTGCTATATACATTTAGTGCAGTACGTCCTGCTCACAGTGTTCAGCTAGATCCGTTCCTGCTATTTACATTCAGTGCAGTACGTGCTGCTCACAGTGTTCAGCTAGATCCGTTCCTGCTATTTACATTCAGTGCAGTGCGTCCTGCTCACAGTGTTCAGCTAGATCCGTTCCTGCTATATACATTTAGTGCAGTACGTCCTGCTCACAGTGTTCAGCTAGATCCGTTCCTGCTATATACATTTAGTGCAGTACGTCCTGCTCACAGTGTTCAGCTAGATCCGTTCCTGTTATCTTCCTACTGACAGGCAGGCTTGTCTGGTTACAGTATATAAAGCTACCTGAAGAAAATTACAGGTGTTCTTTTTGATCCTATTAGTACCACGGTCAGGCAGCTAGACTATTTACATTTAGTACAGTGTGTCCTGCTCACAGTGTTCAGCTAGATCCGTTCCTGCTATTTACATTCAGTGCAGTGCGTGCTGCTCACAGTGTTTAGCTACATCCGTTCCTGCTGTTTACATTCAGTGCAGTGCGTCCTGCTCACAGTGTTCAGCTAGATCCGTTCCTGCTATTTACATTCAGTGCAGTGCGTCCTGCTCACAGTGTTCAGCTAGATCCGTTCCTGCTATTTACATTCAGTGCAGTGCGTCCTGCTCACAGTGTTCAGCTAGATCCGTTCCTGCTATATACATTTAGTGCAGTACGTCCTGCTCACAGTGTTCAGCTAGATCCGTTCCTGTTATCTTCCTACTGACAGGCAGGCTTGTCTGGTTACAGTATATAAAGCTACCTGAAGAAAATTACAGGTGTTCTTTTTGATCCTATTAGTACCACGGTCAGGCAGCTAGACTATTTACATTTAGTACAGTGTGTCCTGCTCACAGTGTTCAGCTAGATCCGTTCCTGCTATTTACATTCAGTGCAGTGCGTGCTGCTCACAGTGTTTAGCTACATCCGTTCCTGCTGTTTACATTCAGTGCAGTGCGTCCTGCTCACAGTGTTCAGCTAGATCCGTTCCTGCTATTTACATTCAGTGCAGTGCGTCCTGCTCACAGTGTTCAGCTAGATCCGTTCCTGCTATTTACATTCAGTGCAGTGCGTCCTGCTCACAGTGTTCAGCTAGATCCGTTCCTGCTATATACATTTAGTGCAGTACGTCCTGCTCACAGTGTTCAGCTAGATCCGTTCCTGTTATCTTCCTACTGACAGGCAGGCTTGTCTGGTTACAGTATATAAAGCTACCTGAAGAAAATTACAGGTGTTCTTTTTGATCCTATTAGTACCACGGTCAGGCAGCTAGACTATTTACATTTAGTACAGTGTGTCCTGCTCACAGTGTTCAGCTAGATCCGTTCCTGCTATTTACATTCAGTGCAGTGCGTCCTGCTCACAGTGTTCAGCTAGATCCGTTCCTGCTATATACATTTAGTGCAGTACGTCCTGCTCACAGTGTTCAGCTAGATCCGTTCCTGTTATCTTCCTACTGACAGGCAGGCTTGTCTGGTTACAGTATATAAAGCTACCTGAAGAAAATTACAGGTGTTCTTTTTGATCCTATTAGTACCACGGTCAGGCAGCTAGACTATTTACATTTAGTACAGTGTGTCCTGCTCACAGTGTTCAGCTAGATCCGTTCCTGTTATTTACATTCAGTGCAGTGCGTCCTGCTCACAGTGTTCAGCTAGATCCGTTCCTGCTATTTACATTCAGTGCAGTGCGTCCTGCTCACAGTGTTCAGCTAGATCCGTTCCTGCTATTTACATTCAGTGCAGTGCGTCCTGCTCACAGTGTTCAGCTAGATCCGTTCCTGCTATTTACATTCAGTGCAGTGCGTGCTGCTCACAGTGTTCAGCTAGATCCGTTCCTGCTATTTACATTCAGTGCAGTGCGTCCTGCTCACAGTGTTCAGCTAGATCCGTTCCTGCTATTTACATTCAGTGCAGTGCGTCCTGCTCACAGTGTTTAGCTACATCCGTTCCAGCTGTTTACATTCAGTGCAGTGCGTCCTGCTCACAGTGTTCAGCTAGATCCGTTCCTGCTATTTACATTCAGTGCAGTGCGTCCTGCTCACAGTGTTCAGCTAGATCCGTTCCTGCTATTTACATTCAGTGCAGTGCGTGCTGCTCACAGTGTTCAGCTAGATCCGTTCCTGCTATTTACATTCAGTGCAGTGCGTCCTGCTCACAGTGTTCAGCTAGATCCGTTCCTGCTATTTACATTCAGTGCAGTGCGTCCTGCTCACAGTGTTTAGCTACATCCGTTCCTGCTGTTTACATTCAGTGCAGTGCGTCCTGCTCACAGTGTTCAGCTAGATCCGTTCCTGCTATTTACATTCAGTGCAGTGCGTCCTGCTCACAGTGTTCAGCTAGATCCGTTCCTGCTATATACATTTAGTGCAGTACGTCCTGCTCACAGTGTTCAGCTAGATCCGTTCCTGTTATCTTCCTACTGACAGGCAGGCTTGTCTGGTTACAGTATATAAAGCTACCTGAAGAAAATTACAGGTGTTCTATCCCAGCTTAGTGCAGCTACAGGCCATTAGTATGTCTGGAAGGCCAAGAAGGAGAGGCAGACAGTCACAAGCCAATAAGAGAGGGCAAGCAGGCTCTGTGTCTAGTGCTGGTCGTGGAGACGGTGCATCCTCATCAGCACGTGGCCATGGGACACGCTTGGCCTTTTTTTCGGCAGCTGGCCGTGTTGAGCCGCAACATGCGGAAGACTTGGTCGAGTGGATGACCAAGCCGTCCTCATCCTCCTCATCCTCTCTCACCCATGCCCAGGGTGCTTTGTCTGGCAAAGCAGCGGCCTCTTCCCTCAGCTCAATGTCATCAGTGACTCCTTCCCTAGCCCCACCATGTCCTCCTGAGGATTCCCTCGAACTGTTTGACCACAGTGTTGGGTACATGCTCCAGGAGGATGCCCAGCGTTTGGAAGGCTCTGATGATGATACTGAGCTCAATGAAGGCAGTAACATGAGCACGGACAGAGGGGGTGCCCAAGAAGGACAGCAATCTGGCAGTCATGCTCCCCCTGCTGCAGCATACTGCCAGGTTTGCTCCAGTGATGAGGAGGGAGGGGATGATGAGGTCACTGACTCAACGTGGGTGCCTGATAGGAGAGAGGAGGAGGAGGAGGAGGAGGAGGAGGAGGTGGCACATCACCAACTAGGCAGGATGCCCTCCAGGGGCCAGCCTAAGGGCAGCACATTGACTGCATCACACCCCAAAGCTCCACATGTGCAGGGCGCTGCAGTCTCTGCGCGTTATTCAAAAAGTTCTTTGGTGTGGGCCTTTTTTGAGACGAGTGCATCAGATCGCACCGCTGCTATTTGCAATATATGTCTCAAGCGTATCTCGCGTGGCCAAAACATCTCCCGCTTGGGTACCACATGCTTGACCAGACATATGTTGACCTGCCATGCAGTTCGTTGGCAAGCGTATCTAAAAGACCCACACCAAAGAACAAAGACGATCTCTCCTTGCTCCTCATCAGCTGAGATTTCCAACCCCACTAGACCTTCAGTCCTCTCTGCGACCTGCAGTGAGAGGAATGAAGGTGTAGAATTAGGTGTGTCACAGCCAAGTACTTATGGGCAATCTGCTTTTGGTACACCGATGTCAGATTGTACCAGGCAAATTTCCCTGCCCCAGCTGCTGCACCGCCGAAAGAAGTTTGCTCCCAGCCATCCACATGCCCAGCGGTTGAATGCTAGCTTGGCAAAATTGCTAGCACTTCAACTGCTGCCTTTTCAGTTGGTAGACTCTGCCCCCTTCCGTGAGTTTGTGGAATGTGCGGTTCCTCAGTGGCAGGTACCCAAACGCCACTTTTTCTCACGGAAGGCGATTCCGGCTCTCTACCGGCATGTGGAAGGCAATGTCCATGCCTCGCTGGACAGGGCGGTCAGCGGTAAGGTGCATATTACCGCTGACTCATGGTCCAGCAGGCATGGACAGGGACGTTACTTAAGTTTCACGGCGCATTGGGTGACTCTGCTGGCAGCTGGGAAGGATGCAGGACAAGGTGCAGTAGTGTTGGAGGTTGTTCCGCCACCACGCCTCCAAAATGCTGATTGTGACACACCTCTCTCCTCCACCCCCTCCTCTTCTTCTTCCTCCATGGCCTCTTCCTCGGAACCAGCGGTGCTCCGTAGGCGTTCAAGGGGCTACGCAAGTACGCAGGCCAAAAGATGCCATGCGGTGCTTGAGCTGGTGTGCTTGGGGGACAGAAGCCACACTGGGGCAGAGGTTCTGTCAGCTCTGCAGGGGCAGGTTCAGAGGTGGTTGACGCCACGCCAACTTAAGGCAGGAATGGTGGTTTGCGACAATGGCACCAACCTCCTCTCTGCCCTCCGACAGGGACAACTGACCCATGTGCCCTGTTTGGCTCACGTCCTTAACTTGGTGGTGCAGCGGTTCTTGGGCAGGTACCCGGGCTTACAGGATGTCCTGAGGCAGGCCAGGAAAGTCTGTGTGCATTTCCGCCGGTCATATAATGCCAGTGCTCGGCTGACGGACCTCCAAAAGGAGTTTAACCTGCCCAAGAACCGCCTAATCTGTGACATGCCCACCAGGTGGAACTCGACGTTGGCCATGCTGCAGCGGCTGCACACGCAGCAGAGGGCCATCAATGAGTACCTGTGCGACTATGGCACCAGGACAGGGTCAGGGGACCTTGGTTTTTTTTCCCCACGCCAGTGGGCCATGATCAGGGATGCATGCACTGTCCTGTCACCATTCGAGGAGGCCACGAGGATGGTGAGCACTGACAGTGCATGCATCAGTGACACTGTCCCCCTTGTCCACCTGTTGGAGCACACGCTGCGTGGGATAATGGACAGGGCACTTGAGGCAGAACAGAGGCAGGAAGAGGAGGACTTCCTTAGCTCTCAAGGCCCCCTTTATCCAGACAGTGTTCCTGCGTGCCCGCCGATCACACAGGAAGAGGACGAGGAGGAGGAGGAGGAGGAGGAGGAAGATTGTGTCAGTATGGAGGTGGAGCCTGGCACTCAGCATCAGCAGTCTTTAAGGGATCAGTCCCAAGGAACACATGGACTTGTACGTGGCTGGGAGGAGGTGGCTGCGGACGTTGTTGTCCTTAGTGACCCAGAGGACTCCGGACCGAATGCCTCAGCAAACCTACGCTGCATGGCCTCCCTGATCCTGCAAAGCCTGCGTAAGGATCCTCGTATTCGTGGTATCAAGGAGAAGGACCAATACTGGCTGGCAACCCTCCTTGATCCACGTTACAAGGGTAAGGTTGCGGACCTTATCTTGCCATCGCAGAGGGAGCAGAGGATGAAACATCTTCGGGAGGCCTTGCAGAAAGGTCTGTGCAACGCGTTCCCAGAGACTGGGAGGTTACAAACTCCTGTTTCTGGACAACGTGTTGCTGAGGCTTCGGTCAGTCAAAGAAGGAGCGGTGGAGAAGGTGGCCGTCTGACCGATGCGTTCAGACAATTTTTTGGTCCGCAGCCCCAAGGTATGATCGGTTCCAGCAACCATCGCCAGCGTCTGTTTTACATGGTGCAGGAATACCTAGGGGCAAGATCAGACTTGGACACCTTTCCCACCGAAAATCCTCTGGGTTACTGGGTCTTGAGGATGGATCACTGGCCAGAGCTTGCACAGTATGCAATTGAGCTACTGGCCTGTCCTGCATCCAGCGTTCTTTCGGAACGCACATTCAGTGCTGCTGGAGGCGTGGTAACCGATCACAGGGTGCGTCTGTCCACCGACTCGGTCGATCGGCTGACCTTCATAAAAATGAATCAGTCTTGGATCACCACCAGCTACCAAGCACCTGATGCAGATGTAACCGAATAATTTTTTTTGAAATCTCAGATCCCTTCAAAGACTGCCTATGCTGATGCTGAGTGACTATCCCTGAGTAATTATCCTCTTCCTCCTCAATCATCACGCTGATAGCTTGTAAGAACATTTTTGGTTCTGGGCGCCACCACCAGTGCCTAAGGCACAATTTTTCAGCCCCTGTTTAACAGGGGCGTGTAATTACAATTTTTGATGTAATACTTTGCAGCAGGGCTCGTTCCTGCATTCCAACTAGAGTGTCTGTGAGGGGTTGCAGTGTTGTGGCACCAGCACCAGTGCCTAAGACCCAATTTTTCAGCCCCTGTCTAACAGGGGCGTGTAATTACAATTTTTGATGCAATACTTTGCAGCAGGGCTTGTTCCTGCATTCCAACTAGAGTGTCTGTGAGGGGTTGCAGTGTTGTGGCACCAGCACCAGTGCCTAAGACCCAATTTTTCTGCCCCTGTCTAACAGGGGCGTGTAATTACAATTTTTGATGCAATACTTTGCAGCAGGGCTTGTTCCTGCGTTTCAACTAGAGTGTCTGTGAGGGGTTGCAGTGTTGTGGCACCAGCACCAGTGCCTAAGACCCAATTTTTCAGCCCCTGTCTAACAGGGGCGTGTAATTACAATTTTTGATGCAATACTTTGCAGCAGGGCTTGTTCCTGCGTTTCAACTAGAGTGTCTGTGAGGGGTTGCAGTGTTGTGGCACCAGCACCAGTGCCTAAGACCCAATTTTTCTGCCCCTGTCTAACAGGGGCGTGTAATTACAATTTTTGATGCAATACTTTGCAGCAGGGCTCGTTCCTGCGTTCCAACTAGAGTATCTGTGAGGGGTTGCAGTGTTGTGGCACCAGCACCAGTGCCTAAGGCCTAATTTTTCAGCTCCTGTTCAACAGGGGCATGTAATTACAATTCTTGATCTAATATTTCACAGCAGGGCCCTGTGAGGGCTTACAGTGTTTTGGCCACAGCAACACCTAAGGCCCAAATTTCTGCTGAGTATATAGGGCAGGACCCTACTTTCAAACATCTAACTTACAAACGACTCCTACTTGCAAACGGAAGGAGACAACAGGAAGTGAGATGAAATCTACCCCTAAGGAAGGGAAATTCTCTCCTGTAAGAGTTAATATGGGAAAACAATTTTTCCTTTCCACTGATGCTTTCCAATCCTTGTTCCACAAAAAAACCCAAATTTTCAAAAAACATTTTTCATTGGGACAAAAAAGTGAGGTGAAATCTTCTGAAGAGGAGGAAAGACGCAAAACAAATGTCACAGGGGTGATAACCCTTCCCTATGTTTTCCAAAAAGCTTAGAAAAGATTTTTTGGCTGGAGCTAAACACATTAAAAATGTTCAAAATTACAAACAGATTCTACTTAACAACAAACCTACAGTCCCTGTCTTGTTTGCACCGCCTGTATACTGCTGTTCAGAGTATATAGGGACCTTTCCTTATTTTAATTTGGGTGCGGGGTTCCCCTTAATATCCATACAAGACCCAAAGGGCCTGGTAATGGACTGGGGGGTACCCATGCCGTTTGTCTCACTGATTTTCATCCATATTGCCATGACCCGACATGACATTAAACCCGCAAGCAGTTTTAAATGAGATTTTTTCCTTTAAAAATGACATTTGGTGCAGGGACTGTTCTAAACATGGGAAACACGCGTCACTTTACAGGCATACTATAGACACCCCCCAGGTACGATATTTAAAGGAATATTTCACTTTTTTTTTTTTACTTTAAGCATCATTAAAATCACTGCTCCCGAAAAAACGGCCGTTTTTAAAAGTTTTTTTTGCATTGATACATGTCCCCTGGGGTAGGACCCGGGTCCCCAAACCCTTTTTAGGACAATACCATGCAAATTAGCCTTTAAAATGAGCACTTTTGATTTCGAACGTTCGAGTCCCATAGACGTCAATGGGGTTCTAACGTTCGTGCGAACTTGCGGTCCGTTCGCGGGTTCTGGTGCGAACCGAACCGGGGGGTGTTCGGCTCATCCCTATTCCCCACTAACTGTTTCTATCTTTAGGTACTCCTGCTTTAAATATATTTACCCACCATTATACATATCCTGGTTGTCACTGCACTTCCTGTCTTCTCTCCTGCCTTCCTTTTTGCTCTCTTTTTCTGTTTATTTTCCCTTTTTCTGTTTGAAGTGGTTGTAAAACCATAAGTTTTTTCACCTTAATATGCTCTATGCATTAAGGTGAAAAACCCTCTGTGCTGAAGCTCCCCCCCAGACCCCCCCCCCCTTTTTCTCACCTGTGCCCAGGCTGGACTGGGACAAAAATTTGGCCCTGGACTTCATCCAGACCGGCCCACTTTAATTTTCAGTGTCCCCATCAGCACCCCCCTTACATTAGAGTGTCCCCAACAGCACCCCCTTACATCAGAGTGTCCCCATCAGTAGTCCCCTTACATCAGTGTCCCCATCAGCAGTCCCCTTACATCAGTGTCCCCATCAGCAGCCCACTTACATCCCTGTCTTCATTAGCAGTCCCCTTACATCATTACAGGTAATTGTCTCCTATCTCCTATCCAACTGTACATCCCTACTGAACTGACTTTGCTGAGTCTGCTATTAATATTTTTGGTAATTGTCTCCTGCTGCCATATCTTTAAACGTCCATATTTACTGCTAGCTCTATAACAAACACACTGCAATAGCAATATTACTGGTGATTGATTCTCAACTCCATGTGGCTTGAGTGATCAAGAGAGGTAATTAGCTTTACGACCCTAGCCTGTGTCTGGCCTGGCCCTGGCCATCTCCTCCCCATATTCAGGTGTCTCACATCAGACCCAATAATGACCAACTGAGAAATGCATCCCAGCTTAGTCTGTCTATAAATTTATGGCAGCTTATGGGGTGGCGCAGACAGGGGCATGGCACAGAGATCATGGCTCTGTCACGAGTGGCTCTGTCACGAGTGATGCGCAGTTTCACCGACGCAGTTTAACTAAAGCTGCATGATCAACAGGAACTCTGCTCCACTCTGCAAGACGACAAGCAAACCACCTTTGAAATTTATTTTATATTAGGTTAGTTTCCCACTCTCTATCCACTAACATGCTCCTTATTCTCTTCCTTCTCACATTGGTGTCTTCTATCCTCAAATTATCTTTACTCTACCCCTCCTCTCTTCCCTGCAGCATGCACATATCACCCTTACTCCTACCCTCTCCCTACTATGGCACCCATCATCTCCTGCAGTTGCTGCACCCACATGCTGACATAAACACCAGGGCCACTAGACACGTGCGCTCATGCACATCCCACTCCCACCTTGCCTTCCTCACCCTCCTCCTTCTCCTAGTCTCAGGTGACATTTCTCCTAATCCTGGTCCGCCATTTTCCAAATGCAAGCCACATATCCATTACCCCTCCCCCTCTGGCAACCACCGCAATCCACTCAGTTTAATTTCTATCCCCCTGCTTCCTCAAAGCACCCCATCAATCTCATGTGCCCTTTGGAACGCCCGCTCCATCTGTAACAAGCTAACATCTGTACATGACCTCTTCATCTCTCATGGCTTGAACATACTCGCCATAACAGAAACCTGGCTGCAAAATTTTGACTCAGCTTCTCCTGCTGCCCTCTCCCATGGTGGTCTCCATTGGACTCACTCCTCCAGACCCAACAGACGGAAAGGAGGTGGAGTTGGCTTCCTTCTGTCCCCACAAAGCACCTTCCAAGTCCTTACTGTCCCTCCCTCTCTATCCCTCTCTTCTTTCGAGATGCACTGTATTCGTCTGTTTTCTCCCATTTCTGTGAGGATTGCAGCAATTTATAGGCCTCCAGGACCGGTATCGCGCTTCATTGATGACTTTGCTGCCTGGCTACCCTACTTTCTCTCCTCTGAAATACCCACCATTATTCTTGGTGACTTTAACATTCCTGTCAATGTCAACAGCCCAACTACAGCTAAACTTCTCAACTTAACCTCATCTTTTGACCTAACCCAATGGACACATACTTCCACTCACTCCAATGGTAATACCCTTGACCTTGTATTCTCCCATCTCTGCAACCCTGGCAACCTCACCAACACCCCCTTTCCTCTATCTGATCACAACCTCATTACTTTCACTGTATCCTTGCCTCCAACCACCCATCCCTCCAAGCAGCAAACAATTACTTGTAGAAACCTTCGCCACTTTAACCCTTCTCTTCTCTATTCTGCTACTGACCACCTATATGACATAATCTCTCCCCTGTCCTGTCCTGACCTGGCCACTTCTGTCTACAACAGTTCACTCTCATCATCACTAGATGCACTTGCTCCTCTAACCACACGCAGAATTAGGCCCCGACCGTTACAACCCTGGCAAACTGACAACACTAGAAATCTCAAGAGACATTGCCGTGCTCTTGAACGACTGTGACGTAAAACCAAATGCCTGCAAGACTTCACCCTATATAAATCTGCCCTTCTAAAATACAATTCATGCCTCCATGCTGCCAAACAAGCCTACTTTTTCTCTCTTATTAATTCCTTGTCATCCAGTCCCCGTCGGCTCTTCTCAACCTTTAACTCTCTGCTTCGTCCACCACCCCCTCTACCCACTAACTCACTCACTGCCCAAGAGATTGCCAATCACTTCAAAGACAAGATCAATGCAATTCGTGAGGACATCTCCACTGTGCGTACGTCTTCCCCACCCATCATACCTTGCCCAGCAGCACATTCAACACTCTCCACTTTTGAATTGGCTACTACGGAAGAGGTTACAAAAATTTTCTTGGATGCCCACCTAACCAATTGCCCCTTGGATCCTGTTCCCTCACAACTACTACGGTCACTCTCTTCTTCTATCCTATGCTCCCTCACCCTTCATCTTCAATCTCTCCCTTTCTAGTGGCATTTTCCCCTCCCCTCTAAAACATGCACAGATCACTCCCATTCTTAAAAAGCCCTCACTGGACCCTACCGACCTGAACAACTTAAGACCCATCTCATTACTCCTATTCACCTCTAAACTTCTAGAACGCTTAGTCTACAACCGTCTTAGCTCCTACCTCAATGAAAATAACCTTCTTGACCCCTTACAGTCTGGCTTTCGCACTCCACGGAAACTACCTTACTAAAACTCACTAACGATTTACTAACTGCTAAAACCAACAGCCAGTACTCCATACTCCTACTACTTGACCTCTCTGCGGCCTGTGATACTGTTGACCACCCGCTCCTTCTCAATAAACTACATTCCCTTGGCCTCCGAGATTCTGCTCTATCCTGGTTCTCTGGCTATTTATCACAGCGCTCCTTCAGTGTCACCTACAACTCTGTCTCCTCTTCTCCATTGCCCCTTTCTGTGGGGGTCCCCCAAGGCTCGGTTCTTGGACCCCTTCTCTTCTCTATCTACACCTCCTCCCTTGGTCACCTAATAACTGCCCATGGCTTCCAATACCACTTATACGCTGATGACACCCAAATCTATCTGTCTACTCCTCACCTCACTCCTTCAGTCTCCTCTCGCATTACTAACTTACTAACTGACATATCAGCATGGATGTTGCACCACTTCCTTAAACTAAATCTCTCTAAAACTGAGCTATTAATATTCCCCCCCGCCCGTGCCCCCCTCCATGACTTTTCCATCAAAATCAACAATGCAACCATCAGTCCCTCCCCTCACGCCAGGGTACTAGGTGTAATCCTAGACTCTGACTTGTCATTTCAGCCTCAAATCCAATCGCTGTCAAAAGTTTGTAGAATTCACCTCCGTAACATCTCTAAAATTCGCCCTTTTTTAGCAAATGAAACCACCAAGCTCCTCATTCACTCCCTTGTTATCTCTCGCCTTGACTATTGCAACTCCCTTCTCATTGGCCTACCGCTCCACAGGCTATCCCCTCTTCAGTCTATCATGAATGCTGCTGCCAGACTTATCCACCTTACCAACCGCTCAGTGTCTGCCAACCCTCTACTTCAATCCCTACACTGGCTCCCAATCACCCAGCGAATTAAATTCAAAATTCTAACCACAACATACAAAGCCATTTACAACTCTGCCCCAAGCTACATCACTAATCTTGTCTCCAAATATCACCCAAATCAACCTCTCCGCTCTTCTCAAGACCTCCTGATTTCAAGCTCTCTCATTTCCTCCTCCCATGCTCGTCTCCAGGATTTCTCCAGAGCCTCTCCCTACCTCTGAAACTCGCTACCTCCATCTATCCGGCTATCCCCTACTCTTGCTACCTTCAGGCAATCCCTGAAAACTCATCTCTTTAGGAAAGCCTATCACGTCTCCAACTAATCTCCTACCACTTCCACCAGCTCATTCCCCACAGTTACGACCTTTTGTACCACCTGCCCCACCCTATTAGATTGTAAGCTCTTCTGAGCAGGGCCCTCTTAATCGTATTGTATTGTATTGTATTATAACTGTATTGTCTCCCTTTTATATTGTAAAGCGCTGCGTAAACTGTTGGCGCTATATAAATCCTGAATAATAATAATAATAATAATAATAATACATCAGTGTGTCCCCATCAGCAGTCCCCTTACATTAGTGTTCCCATCAGCAGCTCCCTTACATCAGTGTCTCCATCAGCAGCCCCCTTAAATTACAGTGTCCCCATCAGCACCCCCCTTCACATCAGTGTGTCCCCATCAGCAGTCTGCTTACATCAGTGTCTCCATCAGCAGCCCCCTTACATCAGAGTGTCCCCATCAGCAGCCCCCTTCACATCAGAGTATCCCCATCAGCACCCCCCTTCACATCAGAGTGTCCCCATCAGCAGCCCCCTTACATCAGAATGTCCCCAACAGCCCCGCCTTACTTCAGTGTCCTCCCTCTCCTTCTCCTCCCATGTGTACTCACAGTTCTGAAGACAGCATCTCGTTCCTCTCTCCAGTCATGTGATAAGTGACAAGTGATAAGGGGAGGAAGGAAAGTCTGCCTGCTGTCTATCTCCCCTGCAGGCTGGAGGGAGCAGAAAGCCTTATCCTCTCTCCACCAAGTGTCGGCAGCTGCTCCTTGGTGACAGGTGTGAAATCGAGATCACTCACTGTCAGAGAGGAGCGGCTCCAGGACTGCACCTGACCGACCCACTGAGCCATCGGACCAACGGGAAACAGTACCCAATCCAGTCTAGCGATGTGCACGAGCTGCTGTCTCTCTCCTTATTGGATAGATTGATAGCAGCAGGAGTCCCACCGGGGGGGGGGGATAGCCCCGCTGTCTGTGTCAATGGACGCAGCAGTGGGACTCGGGAGCAAACTTTCCCTGGGGACACCCGATGAAGTGGAGGAGGCAGGAGCGCCAGCGGGGGACCCCAGAAGAAGAGGCTCAGAGCTGCTCTGTGCAAAACCATTGCACAGAGCAGGTAAGTATAGGCATGTTTGCTATTTTTTTTAAAAGGTTAGGATAGTGGTTCATGAATCTTGCTGTTTAATCCCAGTCCTCCCAGCAAGAACAATAAAGAAGCCCCAAGATTAAACAGTGCAAACTTTGTTCACTTTGAATGCAGAGCAAAAATAAAAGGTTTCATACCTGGAACCATTCATTCAGGCATCTTAATTAGTCCAGTTATATAATCCATCTCATGTAACCTGGCAATACCCTCACCTATCCTTCTCCATAAGGGTGCATTTTTCAAGTCACTAGGATTAGTGTATATTTAAACTATTTGATGAGGTCTAATGCCGCGTACACACGATCGGATTTTCCGACAATGAATGTTGGATGTGAGCTTGTTGGCTGAAAGTCCGACGGTGTGTATGCTCCATCGGACATTTGTTGGCGGACTTTCCGCCAACAAATGTTGGCTAGCAGGTTCTCAAATTTTCCACCAACAAATGTTTGTTGTCGGATTGTCCGATCATGTATACACAAGTTGATCAAAAGTCCACGCAAAAAGTGCATTTTATGCATCAAAAAATATAGAAAATATACAAAATCAAATCATTATTATTCAACCCAAAAAATAATGTCAAAGCAATAACTCCGAGGCCAATAATAAATAACACGTTATCTCCTCCGATTCCGCAACATGTCTGGTTGATGAACGGCCGATCAGAAACAAACTGAAACACGATAAATGAAAAACGTAAAAAGAAAAGGGCGAATTAACACTCACCAAACTTCTACTAACACGGAGTTAGCAGATGGAGCCCAAAGGGTGGCACTAAAGAGCTGAAAAACCACATACTACGTCTAGTACGTCACTACGTTCGTAATTGTTGGCCAACATTTGTGTGACCGTGTGTATGCAAGACAAGTTTGAGCCAACACCCTTCGGACAAAAGTCCATGGTTTTGTTGTCAGAAAGTTCGATCGTGTGTACGGGGCATCAGAGTTGTAAATTCACAGTAAACTTCCACATCCACTTCTTCCTTGCCTGACAAAAGAACACTAGATAAACATATTCAATGATTAAAGTGATAGGTGCTCCAAATAAAGTACATATAGAGAAATCAACCAGCTCAACATAAAACCTAATACAGCAGCTGAAATACTGAAGGTCAAAATATCAAATCCCCAAAATGACAATAAAAAAGGCAGTACAGCGCAAACAGAAAAAGACAAAACTAAATAAATAAAAGCAAATCAGTAAAAATGGCACATAAACAGTCCATATTCTTCTTCATAAAAAATATTCTTATGTTGATCGAAAAAACACCAGTGAATATCCAGTGGGATAAGTGATATGTCAATCATATATGGTGCCTTAAGTGACAACCTCCACCATCAAGAGAAATGGCCACTCACCTCACGCGATGGACCCCTGAGTAAATCAGTCAGATCAAAACAGCAGTTCCCTTTAGGGGTAATTAGGTCAGCCAGCTCCTACACTAGTATTGGATAGGATGCCGGTGGTTGGCAATTTCACATGGTATTCATCATCAACTCCAAGATTGGTACATGGAATAAAAGCAAAAATATCTAGTGCTCTCTGAATATTCAGAACATATTTATTTAAAAAGGGAATAAAATGCACTCACAAATCACACACTGTGCCCCAGTGCTAAGGCTGAATGGCATATAATAGCAGTGTGTATCCACGAGGATCAGCGTGTAGGACGCAGGTGATGTCACGATCAAGGTCACGTGGTTTCTGTATGCATTACGTCCCTAAGGGGCGGGACTTCATCAGCGGCGACGGCATGACGCAAGCCACCAAACAGAAACTCAAACTATTCAAAAGAAACTTTTGGTGTTTATCTGTAAGGTCAGAAAACAATGACATCACCCACTGTACAGAAGACAGGGCATCCTCATGTCCGATAATAGTGTACAGTGATCCGACGTCAGCTGTGACCAGGATATTAGAAGAGAAACACTTGGCTGATTCAATAATTTGTATGATATGCTTGGTGTCTTTAAGGAACGCTTCAGTTTTAGAGACCAACGGTTGGAGGAAACTACTGCCCAACCCTTGAAGAGATGGAGTCAATTCCATTTACGATAGGCCTTCCGGGACGGTTGGCACTATCCTTATGGATTTTAGGGAGGCTCTATATAATAGGAGTCCTACAGAATAGGGGGTCCAGATATGCCGCCTCCTTTTTAGTGAGGATACTTGTGTGTTTCCCTTCCTCAATCAACCAGTGAAGTTCATCCTTATAGGTCAACATCGGATCTTTATTAAGTATCCTATAGGTATCATTGTCACTTAACAATCTATTCATTTCTGCCAGATAATTGGCCTTATCTAAAATCACCAAACCACCTCCCTTATCAGCGGGGTATATTATGATTTCATTTTTTTTTTCCAAAGATTCCATGCCCTGTTTGATACAGTGGGGGTCAACTACTTTCCCTATCCTCATCTTATCCAGATCATCGAATACCATATTTTTAAACACCTCTAAAAATTTATTGTCAGCATTCAGAGAGTTAAAAGTGGATTTATTTCGATGATTGGAATGAGTACCCTCTGGAACAGTAGAATGTCTCATGGGATTAGATAAAAAATATTTTTTCATGTTCAAATTTCTGATAAATTTACGGATACGGATAATTTACGGATTTACGGAACTTATTCAGATTTTGAGTGAGAGCAAATTTAAGTCCTCTATCCAGGACTTTCATCTCATTCTCACTCAAAGAGTAACTGCTCAGATTATAAATACCAGCACCTCTTGGGGCCCCAAGAGGTGCTGGCATTTATAATCTGAGCAGTTGCCCTTTGAGTGAGAATAAGATGAAAGTCCTGGATAGAGGAGTTAAATTCGGAAGTGCATCAACGCGTTTCACCCCTCATCCTGGCTTCCTTGATGACGCCGTGGATGAGGGGTGAAATGCATTGACGCACTTCCGTTTTTTTTCTAACCATTGATGCCATTTCCGCCCTTCATGGAACACATGCCGATCAGTGGCATTTCTTGGTTGTACTGATGCCTGTTTTTTCAGCCTTTGTGTAAGTGACACTTGAGATGCCCGATTCTGCACATTATCAATAGTATTTGACTATCAGTCCTCTCTTTTTCTCCCTGTTCTTTGAGCTTGGTCGTGTACTTTAAAAGTCCCAGAACAACTTTGGAAGAGGCTCCTTTACATATCCATCCGACATATACCAGATCTGATTGATCACAGCATTTTTGACCCCAGATTGCAAAGCTGGTGGACCAAGATTTCTGGTGAGTGGGACACAAGAGAGGAGTGTGGCACACGGCACCTGAGTTTCCTTGGAGCACATATGCACTTTATTTGGAGCACCTATCACTTTAATCATTGAATATGGTTATCTATTATCATGTTGAAAGTATCACTCCAGGGCTATAATATTTCATCCCTGTTTTTTGTCACTTGTTTCTACAATTTTTTTCACTTATAGTTATCCTACAAGCGCTGTATATACCATCCTCTACTTTGTGAGGTTCAGTACCTTTTGTGACATCTGCTGTTAGGTCTTTGGTATCTAAGGTTTATACTTGTTTATCCACATATGTATAATTTAATTCATGTGTGAAGTTTATCTTGCTAGAGCTGTTTATATATTTTTCTGACAAAAGAACACTGTCCACCCTTCATGCCATAAACATGGGAGTAAACTCATAAGGGTTCCCCAAGATCTATGTTTGTATTGCTTTGTAAGCGTGAGGATTTCAGTTTCTATAAGCTCTCTACAACACATCTGGGGTTGCTACAATGCACTTCCCTATCTGCCATGTCCAGTCTTTCATGTTTACTTTTCCTATACTTAGTAATAGAGGTCTGGAAAACATTTTCTTCTCCACCGGGTGATCTTTATCATAAGTAAAGCCATATTATATCTCCCTGCTCTCACTGTGGCCTGAGGCGAAGTGACAATGGCTTATGCCCTGGATTTACTAAGGGGTTTATGCCCCTTATTTCTCCTTAACATCTTGGCGCCGAGTGCACACAAATATGCGGCTTCTCAGTGGCCAGGCATTGGGGTCGCATATTTGCTTGCATTAGCGCCGACAGTACATGCCTAGCACACTCCCGGCACAGTGACTGGCGGTTTAAGGAAAGTTCCCGATCGCCTTTTGTGATTGGGAATTTTCCCCGCATGTGACCACCGTGACAGCCAATCACGCCGTTCACGTGGCCATTAGCCCCGCCCCACCTCCCGACATAGCAAACCCCTTAAAGGGCTGGCAGTAGCAGGCGTCAAGGGGTTAAAGTAAATTTCCACTTTTGCAGCCAAATTGGGAAAACACCTACTTTATATTTGTTACATATTCTCATTCACATAGCATAACTGAATTTTCCTGTTAAATGTAGACACTTTGCTACAATGTAAAGTAGTGAGTGTACAGCTTGTATAACAGTATAAATTTGCTGTTCCCTCAAAATAACTCAATACACAGCCATTAATGTCTAAACTGCTGGCAACAAAAGTAAAAACACCCCTAAGTTAAAATGTACAAATTGGGCCCAGTTAGCCATTTTCCCTCCCCGGGGTCATGTGACTCATAAGTGTTACAAGGTCTCAGGTGTGAATGGGGAGCAGGTGTGTTAAACTTGGTGTTTTCGCTCTCACTCTCTCATACTAGTCACTGAAAGTTAAACATGGCACCTCATGGCAAAGAACTCTCTGAGGATCTGAAAAAAAAGAATTATTGCTCTACATAAAGATGGCCTAGGCTATAAGAAGATTGCCAAGACCCTGAAACTGAGCTGCAGCATAGTGGCCAAGACCATACAGCAGTTTAGCGGTTTAGCAGGACAGGGTCCACTCAGAACACCCTTTAAAAGTCTATGGGAGAAATCAAAAGTGCTAATTTTAAAGGCTTATATGCATGGTTTTGTCATAAAAAGTGTTTGGGGACCAGTGATTTTAATAATGCTTAATGTGAAACAATAAAAGTGTAATATTCCTTTAAATTTCGCACCTGGGGGGTGTCAATAGTATGCCTGTAAAGGGGCACATGTTTCCCGTGTTTAGAACAGTTTGACTGCAAAATGACATTTCAAAGGAAAAAAAGTAATTTAAAACTACTCGCGGCTATTAATGAATTGTCGGTCTGACAATACACATAAAAGTTAATTGATAAAAACGGCATGGGATTTCCCCACAGGGGAACCCCGAACCAAAATTTAAAAAAAATGCGTGGGGTCCCCCTAAATTCTATACCAGGCCCTTCAGGTCTGGTGTGGATATTAAGGGGAAGCCCATGCCAAAAAAAAATAAAATGGCATGGGGTCCCCCTAAATTCCATACCAGGCCCTTCAGGTCTGGTATGGATATTAGGGGAAACCCCGTGCCAAAATTTAAAACAAAAATGGCGTGGAGGTCCCCCTCAAAATTCATACCAGACCCTTCAGGTCTGGTTTGGATTTTAAGGGGAACCCTGTGCCAAAATTTAAAAAAAAATGGCGTGGGGTCCCCCCAAAAATCCATACCAGACCCTTATCCGAGCACACAACCTGGTAGGCTGCAGGAAAAGAGGGGGGTACGAGAGAGCGCCCCCCCCTCCTGAACCGTACCAGGCCACATGTCCTCAACATTGGGAGGATGCTTTGAGGTAGCCCCCCAAAGAACCTTGTCCCCATGTTGATGGGGAGAAGGGCCTCATCCCCACAACCCTTGCCCAGTGGTTATGGGGGTTTGTGGGAGGGGGGCTTATCAGAATCTGGAAGCCCCCTTTAACAAGGGGACCCCCAGATCCCGGCTACCCCGTGTGAATTGGTAATGGGGTAGATTTGTACCATTTCACAAAAAAGTGTCAAAAAGGTTAAAACCACAAGAGACGGTCTTTGACAAGTCCTTTATTAATTTCTTCTTCTTTCCGCTTCTTCTTGCATCTTCTTTCTTCTGGTGTTCCTTCGGTGTTCTTCTTCTTCCTCCATCTTCTTCTTCATCTTCTTCTTCTCCATCTTCTTCTTCCTCTGCTCTTCTCGTCCCGCATCTTCCTCCAGGCTTCTTCTCCGCTCCGACTGCACGATCCGCCTCAGTGGGAATCTTCCGGCGTGTGACGCTTTGTTTCTTCTGACATTTCTTTTATAATGGAGGGTGGGGCCACCCGATGACCCCTCCCTCCTCTGATGCACGGAGAACTTCCCTGTGGCTTCCCCATGTTGTCAGAGGGGGGTGGGGGCGGAGTCACCCGTTTACATAATTTTTTTTTTTAATTTGGCGCGGGGTTCCCCTTAATATCCATACCAGACCTGAAGGGCCTGGTATGGAATTGCGGGGGACCCCCACGCCATTTTTTTAATTTTGTTTCAGGGTTCCCCTGTGAGGAAGTCCCATGCCGTTTTTATCCAAGAACTTTTATGTGTATTGTAGGCCCGACAATTCATTAATAGCCGCGATTAGTTTTATAAATGACTTTTTTTCCTTTGAAATGTCATTTTGCTCTCAGACTGTTCTAAACACGGGAAACATGCGCCCCTTTACAGGTATACTATAGACACCCCCCGGATACGAAATTTAAAGGAATAATACACTTTTATTGTTTCACTTTAAGCATTATTAAAATCACTGCTCCCGAAAAAATGACCGTTTTTAAAACTTATTTTTGCATTGATACATGTCCCCTTGGGCAGGACCCAGGTCCCCAAACAATTTTTATGACAATAACTTGCATATAAGCCTTAAAAATTAGCACTTTTGATTATTCATGTTCGTGTCCCATAGACTTTAACAGTGATTGCGTGTTTGAACACATTTTTTGCCTGTTCGGTTCATCCCTAGTGGGGTGTTTGGCTCATCCCTAGTGGCAACCTGTGAAGCTCTGGTGCACTCCATGCCCAAGAGGGTTAAAGTAACACTAAAGCTTCATTTTTTTTTAAAATAACAAACATATCATACTCCACTGTGCAGCTCGTTTGCACAGAGTGGCCCTGAACATCCTGTTTTGGGGTTCCTCGGAGGCTCTCGCGGCTCCTCCCCGCTCTCCCAGGGGGTTACCTTGCGGGCGCACTCCCGAGTCATTCATTCAGCGCCCATAAAAGCTGAATGTATGACTTGGCCCTGCCCCCCGGCACCCAGGCCATTAGATTTGATTGACAGCAGCGGGAGCCAATGGCTGCGCTGCTATCAATCCATCCAATCAGGACCCGAGACACCGGCTTTTGCTGGTGTGCTCGTCCCCGAGACGTGATAGAGGGGGTACAGATAATTAAAACGGGGGCTCAGGGGAGTTGCAGCATTACAGGAGGTTTTTCACCTCAGTGCATAGAATACATTGAGGTGAAAAACCTCAAAGGTTTACAACCCCTTTAAGGCAGTGCGTGCTGGAAAATAATGGTGGCCAAAAAAAATTATGACACTTTGGGCCCAATTTGGACATTTTCACTTAGGGGTGTACTCACTTTTGTTGCCAGTTTAGACATTAATGGCTGTGTGTTGAGTTATTTTGAGGGGACAGAAAATTCACACTGTTATACAAGCTGTACACTCGCTACTTTACATTGTAGCAAAGTGTCATTTCTTCTGTGTTGTCACATGAAAAGATATAATAAAATATTTACAAAACTGTGAGGGGTGTACTCACTTTTGTGAGATACTGTATATAGGCTGGATATGTGTGTTTTTTCTGGTATGCTGTATGAACAGGTACACAAAACAGAAATATAGTGGATTTTTCTCAAATGTTACTGCAAAGTGAAAATACACTTTAAGGCATTTGTTGATTTGGAAGAGCACTGCTTTACATATCATCAGCTTGGCTACCAGTTGATCCTACAAATTCCGAAGCAATTACTAGCTGTTCTAATTGTGTTTCAGTATAGAAAGAATGCAGGAAGTTCAAGCTAATAAAGACACCTTCTTCTTTTCTTCCCTGAAAAAAGGCATTTAAGGGTGAATTTTGCAAAATGATCTGAGATTTTCTCACCCCATGCTTTATTCAAGGGAGAAGAATGCTATAAACAGGGGAATTGGCGCTGTCCGGCTATATGTGCATAAAATGATGATTCATACAAGTGCAAGAAAAAAGGGGAACATACGTGTAAAATAAATAAATAAATAAAATAATAATATGCGTGTAACCAATGTGTGGCGGGGGCTATCAAAATGCGAACAACACTCCCAGCAAATGTAATATAATAAAGTGCAACGTGCTCCTAAAATATATATATATATGTGCCAATGTCTCAATATATACCAACTACCTATATATGTATAGAAATAGGGAGAAGAATACCTTGTTAATTCCATAGAAAGATGTATCCAATGACTGTCTCTGACCAAAGCCGAAAGGTTTCGCACCCCCTCCTGGTCACCAAACATGTGTGCAGCTCTGCTTTTCCTGTACAGAATATGCAGCATTTTGCTAAGCATAAGCAACACAAAAATACAACAGAAAAAGGGCTGTTTTAATTTGACTACAGTGCAAATCCCATTTAAGAGCCCCTAGTTGTTTTGCTTTTATCATTATAGCTAACAATAATTGTAGTAATATAAGGAATGAAAGGAATCAAACACAGTCGTATACTAATGTGCTTTTACTAAATGAGAATGCTGCATATAAAAAACTATATACAGTTGCTGAAAAAAAATACAAGGAATACAGAATGCTACAAATATGCATACATACACACATGCACACTCTACATACCCTGTATACAATACGGATACAGTAAAAGTCAACTGGTCCACAGCTTCCTTATTGAACAGGAATCTGGGCATTAAGGCATTCAAAGGAAACTTAGTTCCTGATCTTGGCAGACTTTCTATCTTGTAGTGCAACTTTAGAATTGTCCCATGGTGAAGTGAAGTCTCCTTTTTAGCTGTTGGCACAGGCATTTTATCGAAAAAAACATACATTTTATCAAAAAAAAATACATCACTTTCAAGTCTAATGCCGTGTACACACGGACGGACTTTTCGACCGGACTGGTCCAACGGAACAAATTCGTCAGACAATCTGACCATGTGTGGGCTTCATCGGACCTTCAGCTGACTTTTTCTATCGAAAATCAGACGGACTTTAGATTTGGAACATGTTTCAAATCTTTTTGCCGGAACTCCGCCGGACCCAATTCCTATCGAGAAATTCGCTCGTCTGTATGCTAGTCTGAATGTATGCTAGTCTGAATGAATGACTCGGCTAGCTATTGACTACTGGCTATGAACTTCCTTATTTTAGTCCGGTTGTATGTCATTACGTACGAATCCGTCGGACTTTGGTGTGATCGTGTGTAGGCAAGTCCATTCCTTAGAGAGTCCGTCGAAAGTCCGTCGTAACTCTGTTGAAAGTCCGTCAGACAGACCGCTGGACCTTTGATGCCGAAAAGTCCGCCCGTGTGTACACGGCATAACATTGGTCTCTATAAGTGAAGCATTGCTTGCAAAATCTAGATGGCAGTTTGTCAAAAGGTCAAACTATTCTTGATTCATAATGTGTGAATGGTGCGCATATATTATTTTTGAGTCTTGGTCTTATGCTTAATTTAAAGTGTAATTTAAAGTGTAATTCCAGCTTTATTGAGAAAAAAATCCTCTCTGGTTGATCAATGTACATTGAGGATGGTGTGTTGAGTCAGTTTAGTGCAGTCAGTGTAGTGTAGTGTTGTAAATAACACAGTGGGGTTGATTTACTAAAGGTAAATCCACTCTGCACTACAAGTGCACTTGGAAGTGCAGTCACTGTAAATCTGAGGGTAAGATCTGAAATCAGGGGAAGCTCTGCTGATTTTATCATCCAATCATGTACAAGCAAAGATGCTGTTTTTTATTTCTTTATTGCATATCCCCCTCGCATTTACAGTGACTGCACTTTCAAGTGCACTTGTAATGCAAAGTGGATTTGCCTTTTGGTAAATAAACCCCAGTGTCACCTCTGATCCCATTTTTTTTTTGCAGCATCAGTCTTTGTTGCTGCATTATTAGTACTCCCTCTTCTGCAGGGATGAGCCGAACACCCCCCTGTTCGGTTCGCACCAGAACATGCGAACAGGAAAAAAATTCGTTCGAACACGCAAACACCGTTAAAGTCTATGGGACACGAACATGAATAATCAAAAGTGCTAATTTTAAAGGCTAATATGCAAGTTATTGTCATTAAAAGTGTTTGGGGACCTGGGTCCTGCCCCAGGGGACATGAATCAATGCAAAAAAAAGTTTTAAAAACGGCCGTTTTTTCAGGAGCAGTGATTTTAATAATGCTTAAAGTCAAACAATAAAAGTGTAATATCCCTTTAAATTTCATACCTGGGGGGTGTCTATAGTATGCCTGTAAAGGGGCGCATGTTTCCCGTGTTTAGAACAGTCTGACAGCAAAATTACATTTTGAAGGAAAAAACACTTTTAAAACTACCGCGGCTATTGCATTGCCGACAATACACATAGAAGTTCATTGATAAAAACGGCATGGGAATTCCCCACAGGGCAACCCCGAACCAAAATTTAAAAAAAAAATGATGTGGGAGTCCCCCTAAATTCCATACAAGGCCCTTCAGGTCTGGTATGGATATTAAGGGGAACCCCAGCCAAAATTTAAAAAAAAAATTGACGTGGGGTTCCCCCTAAATTCCATACCAGACCCTTCAGGTCTGGTATGGATTTTAAGGGGAACCCCGCGCCAAAAAAAAAAAAAAAAAGCGGCGTGGGGTCCCCCCAAAAATCCATACCAGACCCTTATCCGAGCACGCAACCTGGCAGGCCGCAGGAAAAGAGGGGGGGACGAGAGTGCGCCCCCCCCTCCTGAACCGTACCAGGCCACATGCCCTCAACATTGGGAGGGTGCTTTGGGGTAGCCCCCCAAAACACCTTGTCCCCATGTTGATGAAGACAAGGGCCTCATCCCCACAACCCTGGCCGGTGGTTGTGGGGGTCTGCGGGCGGGGGGCTTATCGGAATCTGGAAGCCCCCTTTAACAAGGGGAACCCCAGATCCCGGCCCCCCCCTGTGTGAAATGGTAAGGGGGTACTTACCCCTACCATTTCACTAAAAAACTGTCAAAAATGTTAAAAATGACAAGAGACAGTTTTTGACAATTCCTTTATTTAAATGCTTCTTCTTTCTTCCTTCATCTTCTTCTGGTTCTTCTGGCTCTTTTGGTTCTTCCTCCGGCGTTCTCGTCCAGCATCTCCTCCGCGGCGTCTTCTATCTTCTTCTCCTCGGGCCGCTCCGCACCCATGGCATGGGGGGGAGGCTCCCGCTCTTCTCTTCATCTTCTTCTCTTCTTCATCTTCTTCTTCATCTTCTTCTTCTTCTTCTTCTCTTCTTCCTTCTTCTCTTCTTCATTTCTTCTCCGGGCCGCTCCGCAGCCATGCTGGCATGGTGGGAGGCTCCCGCTGTGTGACGGCGTCTCTTCGTCTGACGGTTCTTAAATAACGGGGGGCGAGGCCACCCGGTGACCCCGCCCCCCTCTGACGCACGGGACATGACGGGACTTCCCTGTGGCATTCCCCGTGACGTCACAGGGAAGTCCCGTCAAGTCACCGTGCGTCAGAGGGGGGCGGGGTCACCGGATGGCCCCGCCCCCCGTTATTTAAGAACCGTCAGACGAAGAGACGCCGTCACACAGCGGGAGCCTCCCACCATGCCAGCATGGCTGCGGAGCGGCCCGGAGAAGAAATGAAGAAGAGAAGAAGGAAGAAGAGATGAAGAAGAAGAAGAAGATGAAAAAGATGAAGAGAAGAGCGGGAGCCTCCCCCCTCATGCCATGGGTGCGGAGCGGCCCGAGGAGAAGAAGATAGAAGACGCCGCGGAGGAGATGTTGGACGAGAACGCCGGAGGAAGAACCAGAAGGGCCAGAAGAACCAGAAGATGAAGGAAGATAGAAGAAAGAAGAAGTATTTAAATAAAGGAATTGTCAAAAACTGTCTCTTGTCATTTTTAACATTTTTGACAGTTTTTTAGTGAAATGGTAGGGGTAAGTACCCCCTTACCATTTCACACAGGGGGGGGGCCGGGATCTGGGGGTCCCCTTGTTAAAGGGGGCTTCCAGATTCCGATAAGCCCCCCGCCCGCAGACCCCCACAACCACCGGCCAGGGTTGTGGGGATGAGGCCCTTGTCTTCATCAACATGGGGACAAGGTGTTTTGGGGGGCTACCCCAAAGCACCCTCCCAATGTTGAGGGCATGGGGCCTGGTACGGTTCAGGAGGGGGGGGGCGCACTCTTGTCCCCCCCTCTTTTCCTGCGGCCTGCCAGGTTGCGTGCTCGGATAAGGGTCTGGTATGGATTTTTGGGGGCGGGGTTCCCCTTAAAATCCATACCAGACCTGAAGGGTCTGGTATGGAATTTAGGGGGAACCCCACGTCAATTTTTTTTTAAAATTTTGGCTGGGGTTCCCCTTAATATCCATACCAGACCTGAAGGGCCTTGTATGGAATTTAGGGGGACCCCCACATCATTTTTTTTTTTTTTTATTTTGGTTCGGGGTTGCCCTGTGGGGAATTCCCATGCCGTTTTTATCAATGAACTTCTATGTGTATTGTCGGCAATGCAATAGCCGCGGGTAGTTTTAAATGTGTTTTTTTCTTCAAAATGTCATTTTGCTGTCAGACTGTTCTAAACACAGGAAACATGCGCCCCTTTACAGGCATACTATAGACACCCCCCAGGTACGAAATTTAAAGGGATATTACACTTTTATTGTTTGACTTTAAGCATTAATAAAATCACTGCTCCTGAAAAAACGTCCGTTTTTAAAACTTTTTTTTGCATTGATCCATGTCCCCTGGGGCAGGACCCAGGTCCCCAAACACTTTTTATGACAATAACTTGCATATAAGCCTTTAAAATGAGCACTTTTGATTTCTCCCATAGACTTTTAAAGGGTGTTCCGCGGCATTCGAATTTGCCGCGAACACCCCAAATTGTTCGCTGTTCGGCGAACTTGCGAACAGCCAATGGTCGAGTAGAACATGAGTTCGACTCGAACTCGAAGCTCATCCCTACTCTTCTGTGTCGCAGTTGTTATTTCTTCTGCGTCAGCAGTGGTTTCCTTTTTTTTAATGTTTTTAATTTAATCCTTATTATATTTTATTTTTATTTTTTGCTGAAGTAGCAGCACTAAAAATATTTAGGCCATAATTGCTATTCCTCCATTCTGCATTCCACCTCTGCTTCAGCGGTGGTTCTCTTTTTTTTTTTCATTTTTTGGCCTTTTTTGAATTTTTTTTTCTGGCAGCAGCAAAAAGACATTTAGCTGCACCCTTATTTTCTTTATAAAAAAAACTATAATAAAACAGTTTATAGTGCACCAAGCACAAAAGTATTGCACCCAAGCACCATATTCCCAACCCATGCTCTATAATAAAGTTATAAAATAATAATGTTTGACAGATACATGTAATTAAAAAAAACAGCAGGGCCTGTTTCTGTGCCCAGCAAGAGTACCTGTGAGGGGTTACAGTGTTCAGGCACTACCAACACCCAAGGTCCAATTTTTCGAGACCTGTTTGACAGGTGCATGTAGTTTCATTTCTTTTTTTAATTTTTAACAGCAGGGACCCCTCCTGCACCCAGCATAAGCATAAGTTTGGCCTGAACGTTGCCCATTCAGGTACTCACACCCAAAATGTTCTGGGCATTTAGCGGGGTGTTCGTCTGCCGAGAGCAGTCAATAGGTTGTTAAGGCTTTCCCTCTGAGAGCTTAATTTAAAAAAATTATTGTAAAAAATGGCGTGGGGGACCCTTTGGGTCTGGTATGAATTTTAGGGGGAGCCCCATGAAAGAATTAAGGAAAAAAACGGCATATTGTCCCCCACCAAAATCCATACCAGGCCATTTGGTCAAAATAATATTAAAAAAAACAAAACGGCATGGGGTCCCCCAAAATCCATACCAGACCCTTATCCGAGCATGCAGACTGGCAGGTCATGAAAGGGGAGGGGACAAGTGAGCGCCCTCCCTGAACCATACCAGGCCACATGCTCTCAACTTGGGGGGTGGGTGAGCCCCCCTGCCCCAAAGCACCTTGTCCCCATGTTGATGGGGCCCCATGGGCCTCTTCCCGACAACCCTGGGCTGTGGTTGTCGGGTCTGAGGGTGGGGGGGCTTATCGGAATCTGGAATTGAGTACATCGTACCCCTACCCATTCACCAAAAAAGTTTCAAAAAGTAATAAAGACAAGAAACAGTTTTTGACAAGTCCTTTATTAAAAAATAAAAAAATAGTGTCCCTCAGTGTACATCCATTGTCAATCATGACGCTCGCAGGACCCAGAAGGGGCGGTGCCACCGGGTGATGTAGTCGGGTGACCCGCCCCTTGCCTATCTTAAAAATGTCAAAGCGCAGAGCGGGCAGACAGTGGGGAGTCCTCCCAGGAGGTGGAGCATTTTTTTTTATTTTTCGTGTCTGATGGGCATTGTGATTGACGATTGATTTACATCAAGGGACACTATTTTTATTTATTTTTATTTTTTTAATAAAGGATTTGTCAAAAACAGTTTCTTGTGGTTTCTTTAACTTTTTCTTTTTTCACATGCAGGGGAAGGCAGGATCTGGGGACCCCCATGTTAAAGGGGGGCTTCCAGATTCCGATAAGCCCCCTGCCGGCAGACCCCAGCCCAGGGTTCTCGGGAAGAGACCCTTGTCCCCATTAACATGAGAGCCGTCCCTGCCCCAAAGCACCCACCCTTCCACGATGAGGGCATGTGGCCTGGTATGGCTCAGGAGAGGGGGGCGTTTGCTCTTCCCCCCCTTAACTGGCCTTCCAGGCTGCATGCTCGGATACGGGTCTGGTATGGTTTTTGGGGGGGACCCCACACCACAAAAACCCACCATAAAAAAAAATTGGCATGGGGTTTCAATTAAAATCCATACCAGGCCCAAAGGGCCTAGTATGCAGGAGGGGGGGACCCCAAGCCATTTGTTTTCATTTGTTTTTCTTTATCTGTATTGCAGGGAGCTGGGAGCCGGCAATACATTACAGCAACGAACAAGTTTAAATTACATTTTTTCCTTTATAGTGCTATAGGCAAGTTTTATACATCATTCAGGTGCACCACTTTACAGGCAGACTAAGGGGACCCCCCAGGCATGATATTTAAAGGAATTTTTCATTTTGATTGTTTCACTTTAAGCACCATTAAAATCACTGCTCCTTTAAAAAATAATTGTTTAAAAAAAAAATTGCATTGATACATGTCCCCCAGGGCAGTACCCAGGTCCCCATAGCCTTTTTATGGCAATAACTTGCATATAAGCCTTTAAAATAAGGACTTTTGAATTTCCATGTCCGTGTCCCATAGACTTTAATAGAGTTTGCATGTTCGGTAGAACTTTTTCACTGTTCGAGATGTTCTGGTGCGAACCGAACCAGGGGTGTTCGGCCCATCCCTACTATGGAACAGTCCAACTTTGTTCCTTGTTGCCTTATGTGTACCAATACTGCTGTGTATGTTACCGTAGCAACTTACTGTTGTTGCTATATTTTGTTTTTCTTGTACATATTGAAAAGAAAAACGTATTAAAACGATTGAAACAGAAAAATGTTTAAAAAAATACATAGAGTAAAATGATATTGAATAAAACAGAGTAAACATTAAGTAATAGACACTCATATAAGCACGCCCTTAGACCCTTAGAGCTTTTTATGCCTAGTAAGCTGTGTGTGAGTAACTAATTAATCACTATAGAATGTCTTCCATCTGAATGTTGTGCCTCTAGAATGGTGGCTTCTGTTTTCCACAATTCACACCCATCTCTATATCTGATGCATACACCCCTTATTGTTCTTTATGTCTGTCTCCACACCCTGTACAATCATGGTTGTCCACACAACACAAGTGCCAAACATTTTTGCCACAATGCTGACTTTATCCTATATTCACGCATGCCTTTATACATCATTCAATCAAAAAAGACAATAATCTATATTCCATCAACTCACTCATGATTTACTACAATATGAAACTCAGGCTAATGGACTGTGAGAGATTATGATCAGGGCAGGGACCCATTGTTCATGTTGACCCAGGTATAGCATTTACTACCAAATTACATAATGCAGAATGGTTAGTTTCAATGAGTCTCACAAATCTCTTAAACAGATATTCAAACAGATATTAATACAGCAACATGTATGCACTTATTCAGTAAGGTAACCAGCAATACTGTATAAAGGATTCACTAACCTAAAAAGTTAATAAAAGTTCTATCAATGATCTGATTTTTATAATGATATGATTATCTTTTATGGGTTCTTGCATCTATTTGCGCTACTATACTAAATAAACCAGAGTCCATTTTTATTTTTAAATCTAACTTTTGTATTTTACCAGATGAAATGTCTCTCCAGCCTCTTTTCCTGGCCAGAGGTTGTCCAGAATCATCTAGCCCACATATGTCAAACTCAAGGCCCATTGGTGGAATCGGGTCCACCAGCTTTGTCATGTGGCCCTTGCACCCATTTTTGCTGCCGGAATATGGCTGAACTCCATTCCCCCACCTCTGGCTCTCACTCTCTGCTCCCGCTTTCTGCTGTCACTTCTGTGTTTACAAAGGACAGCTTCAGCGGTTCAGGATCTAACAGATCTCCAGAGAGAGAACAATCTCCCTGCAAGGCAAGGCAGATCTGCCTACACATTGAGGTACTAGAGCTGAGTCAGGTAGTAGAGAGAGATGCAAAGGGGGTTGGGATTGGGGCTGCACACCCTGCACTCTGTACACAGCACACCCTTAAACCCTGCATTCTCTACATAATGCATCTCTTAACTCTGCATTCTGTACTCAGGGGAACCCTGGAACTTTGTACATAACACATTCCTGAACCCTGCACTCTGTACATAGTGCATCCCTGAACCCTGCACTCTGTACATAATGTACGCCCATACTCTGCAGTCTGTCCTGAACTCTGCAATCTGTACGCAACACACTCCTGTACCCTGCACTCTGTACATAGCACAGCCCTGGTCCAAAAGGCCCTTTGAGGGCAACCATACTACTGATAGAGCCCGCAATTAAATTGAGTTTGACACCCCTGATCTAGCCCTTTCCTTTCTAGACAGTCCCCAGCCTGCCTCTTACATTCATTGGATTTCAGTTACTTTCAATAACAGAGGCTCAGCATCACATGTGGGCATTATTACCTAACGAGGTCTGCATGTTACTTAGGGCACTCTGTAAGCAAATGCACTCCAGACTCACCTTTCAAGGCATTTTGATTTTTTTAACCTCTTCCCAAGAATCAGCCCACTGCTTGCATCAGAGCTGAGGATTCTTTAAAGAAGTGTTGAGGCAAAGTTCTGCAATGCTTTCATCAAGCTATGTACAGCACCTTGCTGGCCCCTCCTATTAGGCATGATCTGCATGTATTTTATAGAGAAGCACAAAGGCCCAGTGATGACATTTTGTTAACTAACATTTTGATGAAGTGGTAGGGAGGGAACAGGGAAGTCAAAATGGAAGCAGAGTAAACTTCATCTTTACCTGCCTTTGAAAGGGGTAAGCATAAAGCCCATTCCCAGTGATCACCCCCCTCCACTCCAATTTATCACACCTCTCCCTGGCCCCCTCTGTAAGCAGGTTGAACTGTGTTTGGTTATACCAAGTTAGCAGCTGTCCCAGGCTAGGGGAAAGGGTTAATTGTTGCAAGTTTAGTTCCTGGGCTTTTGGGCCTAGCTAGTCCACCTGTGCCATAAAAAGTGGGAAGGCTGAGGCTTGAGGGTTCCGGTAGTACATGTAAGTCACATCGGTTGATGCTGTTTGGGAGATTGGAACTGCTGCTTCCTGCAGTGCTCTGAAAACACCAAGATCCTCTGAGACATCCGAGCAATGGGCAATGCCATTATGGACTCTCACCTCACAGTGGTATGCCTGGGCAGCCACACTACAATAGTTGGGGTTAGGGGGGATGTTGTTCATATTGAACTGTTATGCAGCACTTAATCAGTAAAGTTGTATTAACCATTATGAGCCTGGTCTGAAGTTATTCAAAGAGGTGTATATTAGTTCTGGCATATCTAAATTACCAGGGCCTATAAGGCACTAAAGGCGTTAGAAGTAACATCGTTACCAATGGGTTAACTCAGAAAGGCACGGAAGAGAAACATTGTTGCTAAAGGGTAACCAAGCACAAGTTTGTTAGGCATGGTATACAAGAAAAAGAGCCGCTGCTCCAGGTGTATAAAGATAAGGCTGATGGGAGTATCTTACAGAGTGCTAGCCCCAGGCCACCTCCATGGGAAACATGGAAAGAAGAAATAAATGGCTGCACATCCAGGACTTCCGATTGCCTTTTATTTTGTTTCACAAAGATAACACCAAAGACAGAAATCTGTGGTCATGTAGACGCGTTTTACACATACATCTTGTGCTTAATCATAGATGTTCTGGATGTGCAGCCATTTCTTTCTTGTTAGGCGTGGTACCTGGTAAAGGTGACAGGTCCCCCGAGGGGGGTTGATATGCTGGCTCCCTCCATAGCGGTAGGTTTCAAATAGCAACCAGAGCCAAACCCACATTATGGAGATCCTCAGCCTGGTCACAAGCAGGGCCGTCTTTAATATTGATTGGACCCTGGGCAAGAAATTTTTTTGGGCCCCCCTCCATGCAGTTTTGTTCTCCACCTGCTTTGAGACATACAGTAAAAAGCAGCTAGACTCAAAATCAGTTTACTGAATCAGATCAGACAGCGATTGCGATTGGTTGCCAGAGGTTACAGTGTATCATTACCACTCACTGACTGGTTGCTAGAGGTTACAGCACCTAATTTCTGCTTGTTGATTGGTTGCTAGAGATTACTGTACATCAATACTGCTCACTGATTTTGGAAAAGGGTTTGGGAGTTTCTTCCGCATTTGTTTCTTCCGCATAGAGCAGCCCATTGAAATGAATGGGCTGCCCTACACATGACCTACATCTTTATCCACCCTGTCAGTACACCTTTGCATCCTTAAACCCATGCTAACCTCTGCACCCAAAACCTCCCCATCCATTCAGTATAGGTGATGGTGGATATGACCTCCAGGGGAGCATGATATACATATGAATTCTGCCTCTATTTACATATGAATCCTGCCGGTCTGCTGCTTTACATATGAATGCCGTCACTATTTACATATCAATGTCGGTATTTACATATAAAGACAGGGTCTGCAGGTGAGTCATCTGTACACAACAATAGGGCAGAGCTGGGCAGCATTAGTAACAGAACTTTACACCGAGATATCAGGACACAGCACAGGACTAAAACCTCAAGGGATGAGGGAATTTAAACTGGGATAGTTGCCATGTATGAGGCAGCTGCTTTGGGCCCCACAACAATGACAGGGCCCAGGGCAGCTGCCCCTTTTGCCCTGCCTTAAAAACGGCCCTGGTCACAAGCTAGGGGAGGTGAAGGATTTAGGAAGAGCATGCATGAGGTTCAGGTTATATGTTTGGCAGGACACCATTTTGTTACTGGGAGTGGGGTAACAGAGGTACGCTGGACTGGTGGAGTGGGCGCAGGCTCAGCCTGTCCCTACTAATGCCACCTACAAGTTACAGTGTGTAGTGACAGGGGACAGCACTTTCAGAGGAGCTCTGTACCCTTTATTACTGCACACAGTGAAGGCTCATCTCTAAATCAGGAAACTACCTTAATGTTTGAACGCTCACATGACCGCAGTCTCCACCTGGTCCCGGGCATTCATGAGCTCACTCCACGCAAAAGGTACCCCCGGGTGCAGGGCTAATTAGGCCTCACTCACACACCCACCCACCAGCATTTTTTTTTTATATTTAAAAATACATGTTCAAAAGACACACAATTTCCGCACTTGAGGCAATAAATCACAATATGGGAAGCAGCATGCAAAACATATTTATATGTGATACAATGTGTAACTTCAGAAAATGTGCTGTATTATCCCTTTAAACCAATCACAAATGTGCTGTAAATCATTTACAAAGCATGTATATAACACTGCGCAATACAAATATATATTGTGGTATACTATAATAAAAACTATAATTCAAATAATATCATAGTCCAGACCCAAAATTGAAGAAGTGCCACATGCAAACTGAATTCCACTGCCCATTTCAAAGAACAAATCTCCTCTGTGATCTGGTAGCAACTGTAAAATTTCCCCTCAATTTTTTTTCTTAGTTCGGCCATACACAGTTCGAATCTCGGCTAGTTGAGCGGAATGTACCAAGTTGATTGATTGGGACAGCCAGCCTGCGGGATTCTCATGCGATTATGGCTAGTGGCTGCTATAGACAATGGCCCAGCATGAGAGATTCCTGCATCAACACTGTCTGCATTCATGGGGGAATCAAGCAAATTTCTTTCCTGCAACCCTTTTTTGCAGGAAAGAAATTTGCTCCATGTATGGACGGCCTTAGCAACAATGACCATAAAAAACAAATAGAAGGGTGAGAAACTTGATGGTGGGTCTATTAATGGCCACACATTATTATTATTTTTTTTCATTCAACCAGCGGGTCAAACAAAAAAAAAAGATCCTATGCCCCCATCCACCTTGAATCACTCCTGCTGTGCTATTATGTTCTGATTGCAGGAAGACTCATTCAGAGAATATCTCAACAGGCTGGTTGTTCACAAATTGATGGTTAGATTGACCAGCCTACCCATACATGGATCAAAATGCAGCTGGTCCCTGCTGAACTGGCCAAATTTTGATTAATCCTTCCCCACTCTAAACAAACAAAAAAAAACTTTATATATAAAGATACATTTTAATTTTGATTTAGTTGAATTTTCTTAAACTACGGTATATGCAACTATGCTATAAATGATAACAGTCTAGGTTTTTTTCTGAATAAATACTACTTTCATTTTCTTATCTTGGTGTAAGAGCCCTTATGGGATACAATTTATAATACTGAACTCTCCGTGAAAGCATTCTTGTATTTACTTGTAATCAGCAAATTTTGAAATGGTCAATCATTTTATTAGCAAACAGATTTATTTACACCTAATTTACAAGGCGTGAGTTAATCAGATGAGCTCAGTGTTTAGATTGCTAGGAGGCATACCAAACCCACTATTGAGGCACGATGATACACTGTCAACCCTGTGACCAAACCCACATACTGAGACAAATAAAAGGGGAAGCTTTGTTAGAGCATCCACTGAGCCATTTACTATTGCTTTGAGCTCATCTTCAAAAACACAGATCTACCAAGAATCATGTCTGTATCTCGCCAAGCTACATACTCTCTTGGAGGAACAAGGAAAAGTACAAGCAGTGCTTCTGTTGTTCCATCTGTGGCAAACCGAAATAACTTCAGCTCAGTCTCTGTCTCTCGCTCCAGCGGAGGTGTTGGTGCTGGCCATGCTGGCTCGGGTGGCTTTGGTAGCAGAAGTCTTTATTGCTTGGGAGGAAGTAGAAAAATTTCCATTCCTACAGGTTTACAGTCCCAGTTTGGAAGTGGTTCTGGGTATGGAGCTAGTGTCGGAGCAGGGTTTGGACAAGGTTCTGGATTTGGTGCTGGCCAAGGATTCGGTGGTAGTTCTGGATTTCCTGTATGCCCACCAGGGGGGATCCAACAAGTTACAATTAATCAGAGCCTCTTAGCTCCTCTCAATTTGGAAATTGACCCACAAATTCAAAAAGTGCGTATAGAAGAAAGAGAACAAATCAAGACTCTGAACAACAAGTTTGCAACCTTCATCGATAAGGTAAGTACACTTATTCAAAGACAATCTTCACTGCATTTTACAACCCTTAGGACACTCTCGCTAAGTTATGTTTTTGTGAGAGCTGTACTTCCTTATTATCAGTTGTAGTGCACCTGCTAGTGAAATGTTGCATTCCATTATATTTTATCATAACTGTAATGGTTTGGACGAGAACCAGTATATTCTTAATTTTGAACTTCACTTCTTTAATCACCATAAACAGCAATGCTGCGGTTGCAGTTAGGGGTCCCTACAAATAACTGTCTGGGGAGTTCTCTGAAATTCAGAATTCCTTCAGAACTTCTCCTGGGATTAGATATTGCTTTTATACTGTACCAGTGTGGCGAAGTGACCATTTCCTCACAATACTGGGATGCAGACTAAGGCCCCTTCAACTTCCTCTCCCATAACTCCCTGGGTTTCTGGACACACCCAAGAAAAAGAAGTTCCTCGGTTTTCTCTCCCTCAGCAGCTCCCAGAGGCCTTACCTAATGAGGCAGAGATAGCTGAATAAGTGATCTGCACCCATAGGTGAAAGGCCCTCCACTGTCAGAACTGGCATTTGGCCAGCAGCCTAATAGCACACGTCTTCTTTATTAGTCTCTGCTACTGTGGGGAGCATCTCCCTCATTTCTACCAGAGTACTTTATTTCCAGTGGGGTAGCCCTTTGTTATTGGGCCTTGGATCTCTCCTGTGTTACCAGTTACCCTGAACTTCACTAAGAGGGAAGCTGTTTATGAGGATATGCATACGTAACTGTTTGTGTTCTGAACTGTTTTGAAATGATTTTCATGTAGACTTTCTGTGATTATAAAATCTTATAGAGACTATACTATGCAGCCACATATTACCATGAGTAAGCCAAAGAAACAATGGGGTAGATTTACTAAGGCCCCTTTCACACTGGGGCGGTGGGGGTGTCGGCGGTAAAACAGCGCTATTTTTAAGCGGTTTTTAAGCGGTTTTAACCCCCGCTGGTGGCCGAAAAAGGATTAAAACCTCTCGCATAGCGCGGCTATAGCCACGGTATTGCCGCGTTATAGCCGCGCTGCCCCATTGATTTCAATGGGCAGGAGCGGTGAAGGAGCAGTGAATACACTGCTCCTTTACCGCTCCAAAGATGCGGCTTGCAGGAGATTTTTTGTTCTCCTGCCAGCCCAGCGCACCGCTTCAGTGTGAAAGCCCTCAGCGTGAAAGGGGTCTAAAACTGGAGAGTGCAAAATCTGGTGCAGCTGTGCATTGAAACCAATCAGTTTCCAGGTTTTTTGTCAAAGCATTTGAACAAGCTGAAGTTGGAAGATGAATGGCTACCATTCACAGCTGCACCAGATTTTGCACTCTCCAGTTTTAGTAAATCAACCCCATTGCATGCATGCTTTTTACCATCAAAAACTGTTTTTTATCATTGCTTCTAACTTTGCACCTCTTTCTTATGGTCACAGTTACTCCCTGTATGGTCATTTGACTGACTACCTATTCTGTTAAACCATAATATCATGCTTCTTAGTATATAAACAGTGAAAAACATATATGTTTATTTTACACTTCAGGTAAGATTTCTAGAACAGCAGAACAAGGTTCTTGAAACAAAATGGAAGCTTTTGCAAGAGCAAGGAGTAAAGACTGTGAAAAATAACATTGAGCCCCTCTTTGAAGCCTATATTAATGCATTGCGGAGACAGCTGGACAGTCTAGTAAATGATAAGTCACGTCTGGATGGAGAGTTGAAACAAATGCAAGATGCTGTAGAAGAATTCAAAGCCAAGTAAGTAAATGCAGTGTGATCAAATTGCACCATTATTGGGGCTAAATTTATAGAACACAAGTCTCTAGGTATTTTTTATTATTCTAGGCGCTGTATAATGAAAATGCAGGCCTTTTATATGCTGCATTGTTTGATATACTTTGAATGTGTGAAACATTCTATCCCATTCACTTATGACATTAAATTAGGCAAACGCCCATGCTATGCAGAGGGAAAAGCTCCCTCTGACTTATTTGTTTAGCCATTAGCAATAATTTAAAAAAAACAAGGCTGGTTTTGATTACAGTATGACATTTTTGTAAGTCAAAAACAAGCATTCTCTTCAATTGCATGCAATCAAGCAACTTTAGCTTTATACATACTAAACAATGATACTTGGCTAATTTGTACTATAAATTTATTTCAAACAGGTATGAAGATGAAATTCACAAGCGCACAGCTGCCGAGAATGAGTTTGTGGTACTCAAAAAGGTATATATATAAAAGGATTTTGGTATGTAACACACCATGTATGACTCTATGAATTACATATACAATAAAATATTACTCCATGCTTTTTTTAGGATGTGGATGTTGCCTACACGAACAAAGTGGAATTAGAATCCAAGGTGGCTGCTTTGACAGATGAGATCAACTTCCTGAGGGCCCTATATGAAGCGGTATTTATCAATTGTTGCTATCAAATATATTTCATACAATTCTTGAAGCACTTTACATCTAAAGATTTATTGCCATTAGTTACCTTTAAAAATATGACAGTTTTTGATTTTCCTGCACTGAGTGCAATGCTGAGTTTTCAGTGTAGAGCTTCTGGCGTTGAGGTGAATACCTAAGGTCCCCATCATCTGACTCTCATTGTAACTGACCCCTCCTGTAACTCTAGCAATAACTTTCACATTGATTCTGTCTGTAGCCCTTATCATCCTTTCCATTTCTCTAAATTCAACCACTCAAATCCCCTGCGCTTGGATCCTTTGTTACAAAGACTAACCTTTTATGTGTAAGAAAACACCAGTGATAGGTCTATGGTAGTAGAGTCTACTGATTTGTGAATCATTCGCAACTGATAGTCAAAAGGAAGGTGACTATAAGACTCTGTATGTAAATCGGTAGTTTTGTAGTTTTGGATGTAGCTTGTGTCACAAAGGTAGGCAACAACTGCTTCCCAACTTTTACAGAATTAAGTATCCTAGTAGGCATCAACACATTCACATGTTACTTACCTCTGCATACTTTGATCCCAGAAGAAGTCACTCGGCAGCATTTAAAGTTGATGCAATACACAGTTTACAGTGAATGCAGGTATGAACTACTGGATATCAAGGCTGTAATTGACAGCAGCCCCCAGGAGCATTGTGAAAGCATGCGATGGATTGTAGTGTCTCCATTATAGAGAATGCCTAGTACATCTACTTATCAATATATTTTTCAATCGTGTGATACTATTCATTCTTCTACATCTACCTTCTAACATAGTAAATTTCTGATCCTGATTTGTTAAGGAGCTGTGGTGATATTTTGAGAGTCATAGAACCATAGTCCTTAGACACCTTACTAATACTAATACTACTTATACTTACTGTGGGTTTAGGATTGTGAATATAGGATTGTATCATTTTTTCCCTTCTATTGGTTGAACTGGATGTGCTTGTGCTTCTTGCCATGTTTTTAGGAACTTGCCCAGATGCAGGGTCAGACCTCCGATACCTCAGTCATCCTGTCCATGGACAATAACAGAGCTCTAGACCTACAAAGCATCATTGCAGAAGTCAAGGCTCAGTATGAGGACATCGCCAACAGAAGCCGGCAAGAAGCCGAAGCCCTGTATCAGAACAAAGTAAGTCCCTTATTTAAATAATGCATTTGTGTTAATTAATGGAGCTTAGTTTGATATAAATGTCTAGATTTATCGTTCCTCTTCAAAGCTGCTTTGGCCTTTAGATTCCCCTATTACTATAAAGTATCTTAAATCCATCCTAGTAGTTAAATCCAAGTAGTTAACCAAATCACACAAATCTTCCTGATGGTGAAAGCCAGTGGTGGCTGGTGCTCCATTTTTTTGTTGGATGGGGGGGTAGTTTGCTGCCACTGGCCTCAGTTGGTGGTACTCTTGCTATCGGGCTCTGGCTTGTGTGTTGGCGCCGATGGAAATCAGAGAGATCGCTCTGATGAGGAAGGCCATTTCCCGGATTACCCTGTGCATCCTCCTCGGTACCAGCCAATATGGTTGCTTCTCCTCTCGGCCAATCGATCTGGTCTTAAGACCTGCTTCCTGGTTGGCCGGGAGGAGATGCAGGAAAACAATTTTTTAGTGTCAGGGCAATAAGGATGTGGAACTCTCTTCCACAATTGGTGGTGGCAGTGGGGGGTATGGATAATTTTTAAATACTCTTGGATGTGCATCTTAAAGAACACAACATACAAGGATATGGGAAACAATTATAGACACTGACACACATACACCTACACAGGTTGAACTGGATTGACTATTGCCTTTATTCAACCTTATCTACTATGTAACTAGGTAACAATAGTGAATATTAATTCACTATTGCCACACAACGGGGTAGGCTCAGGGCGCAGTGCTCTGCGCCCCAAGCCCACCCTTTTTTAAGCCAATTAGAGCCTCAGTCTCTAATCATGTGCTTAAAAAGAAAAAACATTGAAATCCATGTGTCGGGCGCCCTGTATGTAGATTAGGGGCCCGGCACATGGATTAGGGGGGCAGCGCCCCTATAGGAGCGGCCAAACATGATCTTGTCTTGAAGATCTTTGTTTAGACACTTCCTAGTATTGAATGACAATCCTCTGCCCTTGCATGCCAATTGCTTTCCTGTGTTATCACCTTGTCATATACACTTCTGACGGAGACTATAAGAAGCTAATACAATGCTCAATGTGCACGCATGTTCCACCGCTTTTACCATCAGAAAGCTGGTCCAGAGCAATGACATTCAGCTCCTGCTGGATTACATGCATAAAAACAGTAAGTGGTTGCAAAGAGACTGGAAGAGATATTCAGCACTGAAGCACTTTATATTTAAAATAAGACAATAAAAAAGCTTTATAGCAAAATACATTCTTAGTCCCCATCCTCTTTGTTCTAGATTTGAGCCTATATGACATTTTTCTAGATTTGGACCTTGGCAAAAAATAATTTATAAGATTTGTGTTTAACTCTACAGCAGTGCAGAGTGTATATTGTGCAGTTTTGGTTGGGGCAAAATGTAAAAAAAATATTTCACATTTGTTTTTTCACTCAAAGATCTTACAGCATGTAGATAAGTATTAGTGCTACTGCAAAATCAGCTGTCATTTCTTAAATAAGAACCAACTGTAGTTCTCTCTAAAGTCTAAGTTAAAAAAAAAAATCAGCTAAGGGGACATTGCTTGTTAACAATGTGATGTGTCCATTGTGCTGTTGGCTCCTACTTCAGTTTAAATTTTCCTCCTCCAATATCACCCCCCTACCCTATTTCCATCCCATCTCCATCCCCGCATGCCATAATTTTCTGGTGCAACAATTAATAGAGCTGAGGGACCTGTCATATGCACTCATTAAGAGTGTTGATTATACCTGCCCTTTTCGCCAACCCAATCCATTCATAGATGCTGTACTATAGTTTCTATGAGTGAAAAACAATCCATGAATGGAGGATAGGTAGCTGAATGAAAGGTCTCCATTACTAGATCATTTTTCATTCAACCTTCAAGCCAAGCCTATAATTTAAAATGATGGTTCAAGAGACTCTAGTCTTTAACAAATAGAGCTCTCCTAAGGCTATACAGTTAACGCCTAATTACAGTTTAGGCAGCTACCGCACTGCATTTCCCTCCAGTTCTCCATCAAAGTCCCCCTACTTTAAAAAAGAAAAAAAAAGTATACAAATTATTTTTTTATAGGTATTTATTCTGAGCACATTTTTTATAGTCCTTCTTCTTCTTCTGCCATGGAGTGTTGCAGAGAGTGGCATCACATAACGATATGGAGCCACTCTCTGCACCATTCTCCTGTGAGACCTGGCTGACCTGATGACACACCCCAGGGGGAGTGTTCATGATGGGCAGGGTTCACAGGAAGTAGGCTGAATGGCAGCTTCTGTGGGGAACAATGCCACAAAGGAAGAGAGTATTGCAGCAAGAGCAGCATTTTCAACCTACTTGGCTAAGGGAGTTTTAATTTAAAAGAAACTGTAATTCTGCTTTAAGGTATGACGGTGGCCCAGGAGGGATTACATCTACTCTTGTCCATCAGACTCCTGCTCCATAGTTAATAGCATAGAATGCCTGTAGTACACATTGTTGGAGCTTTCTGAATCTGTTCAAAACTTAAGTTAGTACATCAGCTCATTTGGTAATGAGTACAGCACAATGTCTTCTGATCACAAATACTTAGGGGGAAATAGGGGGAATTTGGGCCTAAGATCAACTGCCAGAACTTTATCCACCTTGCTCCTAATTCATACATCAATTTTCCTATAGGTTTTACTAGTTGTATTTCCACAGTAACATTATGTTTTTTGTTATTTCTACAGTATCAAGAGCTTCAGGTCTCTGCTGGAAAACACGGAGATGATCTGAAAAGCACAAAAACTGAAATTGCTGAGCTGAATCGTTTGATAAATAGACTTCGCTCTGAAATTGACAGCGTGAAGAAACAGGTACTTTAAAAGCAAAATATTTAGAGATCATTATCTTTCATTAGGCTGTCAGATGTAAAAAGACTCACTAGGAAAAGACCATTTATTATTCCATCATTGGGTTTATGAAAGCTATTATTATCTGAAAATTTCCTTAGAAGAAACATGCCCACTTTTTCTTTTTTTTTTTAGGTTAAAAAATAAAAAAACAATACCGTGTGTAGTAATCAGTGGCCTGCCTAGCATATTGGACACCTGGGGAGAATTATTTTTTAACACTCCTCCATACATCAAAAATATTTTCTGCAATAATCATGAACCCAACACAAATTAATTAATTAATTGATGCAACATTTCTGAAAATCACATTTATAATCAAGGCAAAAATAGCATTCAATTTAAGGGTTTTATAGCAGTGCACTTAGTGCACCACAGTGTATAGGCGTGCTTTGATATTGACAGGCCCGCAGTGGATTTCACTACAATGTCACTGGTCTTCTAAATAGCAGTGATTTGACAATACAAAGGCAAAAAATGGTAATCGTGATAATATAATATAATATGTGATAGCGCTGCTAACAACTAATAAGTGTCAGTGCCAAAATAATAATACAAAACAATCAATATAAGCATAAATTCATAAAAGTTCATAAAGGTCCATGATCATAATAAATAAATGGTGATTTTCTTAAAGCCAGTGTATAACAAACTTCACCGTGAAAGGCGTGCCTCCCAAAAAATTCCATGGCTTGTGCTCCCTTCACCAGGTGCAATGCAAGCTCACCTCCTTATTATACCCTAAACACGGTCAAATGCACTCTGGATAATAACTGATGTTCCTTAGGAAATGGCTCCACACTAATCACCAGCAGCTCCACGCAAACATGAAAAGAAAAAAATGCTTCCAATAGTGCAGCACCTGGGTATTAGTCTTGTGCAAACCTCACAAACCCAACCTAATACATTGCGCTCACATTTATTGAATATAGAAACAGCATGTACAATAAAAATCCAGCAGGTCTCATGTAATAGCGTCAATACCACCACCAGGCTCTACCTCTATGCGTTATGCCACCATCCTCGAGCGCAATTGACTCAGTTTAGGGTATAATAAGGAGGTGAGCTTGTATTGCTCCTGGTAAAAGGAGCACAAGCCGCAGAAATGTTTGTGAGGCACGCCCTTCATGGCAAAGTTTGTTATACACTGACTTTAAAAAGATTACCATGTATTTATTATGATCATGGACCTTTATGAACTTTTATGAATTTATGCTTATATTGGTTGTTTTGTATTATTATTTTGGCACTGACACTTATTAGTTTGTTAGCAGTGCTATCACATATTATATCATATTGCTGTCACTGTGGGAACACATAGGTGATAGCTTCAGTTTTTCCAATTTTTTCTTTTCATTTTTACTTACCACTAGGGGGCAGCGCGCAACTATTTCATTATTCAGTCCTGATAATACATCAACATCAGGCACAAATGACCAATTTTATACATTACCTTGGCAACTAACAGCCAACTGTTACAACACCTGAGCAACAAATGGACAATTGTTACAATACACAGGAAACAACTGGGCAACTGTAACAATATGTAGACATCTCCACCTGACAATTTAGACAGCATTTCTATGACCAACCTCATACAGTACACCACAGCTGGTTGTACCTGGGGCAAATTGCACCTCTAAACCCACAATAGGTTCTCTACTGGTAGTAATTACAAAGGTTTATTTAAAAATGACAACTTCCTGGGCAGGCCAAATTTGGCCTTTTTTCATGGGAATCTCGATGAAAAGACATTTTTGTAGTTGTAAAGTTTTCTGCAACTTGTACAAAATGAATATTTGAACAAATAAAATAATTTGTTATGCTTACATTATTTTAACTGTTACAGGGGCAGTCTGCTATCTCCTGAAAATAGCATTGGGGCCCTTGCACAATGGTGTTTAACTTGCAGGCATAAAAGATTTCAGCATTTCATATTTTAAACAGAATTGAATGGTTTTTTGTTTATGTTTGTCTTATTAAAAGTGGCCTTTTTCTAATATTTTTTATTTATATTCTCAGTGTGCCAAACTACAGACTTCAATTGCTGATGCTGAACAGCGTGGCGAGCTTGCACTAAAAGATGCCAAGCAAAAGCTTGCAGGACTAGAAGATGCTCTGCAGAAGGCCAAACAGGACATAGCTCGCCAACTGAAAGACTACCAGGAGCTGATGAATGTCAAATTGGCTCTGGATATTGAGATTGCTACCTACAGGAAACTTCTAGAAGGAGAGGAGAGCAGGTACCGAAAACAAGTACTTTATATAAACGTTTTCTCATATTTAGTAAATGCTAGTGTCTAAATATGGGCATATATCCATATAAGGGCGCTTACATTATCAGAATCCCACTCCTTGCTGTGGTTCAGGGAATGACCTGGCCAGCAGCTGATTTTTTTTAAAAAGTGCAATTTGATAGCTTGGATAGAGTTGAATTCAGAGGATTGCCTGAGGTAATATCCAACCATAGAATGGTAGCAGTAATGTAGTCTGTTAATCCTGCTGGGTCTACCAACCTGTGTTCCCTATACAGACAGTTGGGTTAAAACTAAGAATTTACTTTTAGTCTATTAGCTTTGCAACGCAAACATACATTTTTTGGTTTGGTTACTGAATCCTTAGAACCAAGCAACTGTTAAATCACTACTATATGCTTTGGTTTAATGTCATTGTTATAATTGTGTATTCCTTTTATACAGGTTGGCTGGAGAAGGTGTTGGCCCAGTAAGCATATGTAAGTTGTTCTTTTAAGTTTATTATTATTTATAGGTGGAAAACAAATATATAAAATGTATATAAAACCGAGTGATATTTTCTTCTGACAGCTGTCGTGAGCTCAACCTATGGTACCAGCAGTGGAGCAGGCCACAGCTATGGAGTTGGAGGTGGTTTCGGTGTCGGCAGTGGAAGCAGAGTTAGCACCGGAGGTAGTTTCGGTGTTGGCAGTGGAAGCGGAGTTAGCACCGGAGGTAGTTTCGGTGTTGGCAGTGGAAGCGGAGTTAGCACCGGAGGTAGTTTCGGTGTTGGCAGTGGAAGTGGAGTCAGTATTAGTAGTGGACAAGCCATTGGTGGTGGAAGCTACACTGTAAACAACCAGTCTGGTGGTGGCCGTAACTCAGGTGCGCAGATAGTATCAACAACCACCACATCCTCACGAAAAAACTGATAGCCACCAAAACTGATCTTAGAGGACAGCAGCCTCATATTGTGCCATGTATTTAAATAAGTGTTAAAACAATAAAATGCTGAGGTATACTATTATGATATGCAATTACATTATTGAGATTATTCAGTAACAGAGAAAAAGACTATTCTGTTTAGTAACCCATCATTGTCATCAAACACATCATCTTAGTCTATAAGCAATAAAGGGATGCAATTATAACCACAGCAAACCATTAAAAACTTATATGGGGCTCAGCATCATTGCGGTCCCAACATTGCATATTAATTTATGCAAGTAGCAATAGCATTTGACAAATAATTTTGGATAAATTTAATGCATATAAAGTTTGGTAACCCAGGCTATATATTAATGCATGCAGGTAGCAATAGATTTTGGCAATTTGGATAAATTGAATACAAATAACATTTTGTAATGAGCTATAGATATCACTAGCTGGATTTCCTGTTAGAAGAGTAAAGAAGTAGGAGACTCCTTAAAATTTTTGCTAGTGGGCCCCATCACACATAGCTACACTTCTGCTAAGCTTGGTTAAAATTGTTGCTATGGGTTACTGCATACCTTTGCACTTTGAACTGTTATTAAATAAATTCCTATAATTGTCTTAACTTGGCAATGTTACCCAGACCTAAAAGTAATAAAGTGTACCTACTGATTTGGAAAATAAAATCATTGCACTAGGATGATGCTGTTGTTTTGGAAACCTGCCAAAATGTTGTCTGTCACAGAAATATTCTTATATAGTTACAGAGTTACATAGACTTTTTTATATTCTTCTTTATTTTCAAAATCTTGGTGGATTTATATTCTATTCTGTATGTTACTTTTACCAAAAAACTGTCCAGAAGCCTTCAATAAATCATTCTAAAAAAAAACTGACTTGTAGTACTCAATTTATTTTTACTAAAGTGGTTGTAAAGGCTAAAGGTTGTTTTTCTAGGTTGCATTCTGTGCATTAAAGTAATACTAAACAGAGACGTGTTAATTTCCATAATTCATTCACATAAATCATATATATCATGCCACTATATTTTTTTTAAATCCTCCAAGTAACTTTTTCTTGCAGCAGTGTTATGTGGTGACATGATCTTTCCTTGTTCTTTGGTGTCTGCAGGGAAAGATCCTTGGGAGGGACTTCTATTACTTTGCTGATGTATTCTCTCTACAGTGTGAGTCTGTGTCTGGTCAGTCCTGATTGGTACTGTGCCAGTCACATGAAAAACAGTTTCAAAAGAGCAATTCAAATTAAATTATAAATATCAAATAACTGTTTTACAGCTCCCAATAGATCTTTATTGAACATCAAATGTGTATTTTTTTTGTGCATTAATATGGTGTAGGCAGAGTGAAAGATGATTGACACTAGCTTTCATTTTGTTCAGCCGGCATCTGCATCCAAAGCTCCTTTTTTACTTTACAGGTATTAGCAATTATATTTGATATATTTAATACTGATTTATATTAAAACAAATTTTTCTTAGTGAATGTAATTAATCAGCACCCCCATAGTGTTACGCAATAGGAGGACATGGAGGAGGAGAAATTAGGCTGAGGCCTGGAGCAGTGTGATAAGTGTTGTAATCCCTGGGTCTAAATCCTGTTTCTAGGCCTGTAGGAGGAGTCCCCAGCCTGAGAACTTGGCCCCTCTAGGAAGATTTCTGAAGTTTGCTGCATGTTCATCGAAGTATTAGCTATGGCATAGCTAGGGGGGGCTTACTTCTAAAAATCCTTTTCTGGAGCTAATCAAGGGATTTCACCTAAGGACCTGGTCTGGACAGCTCGGTGAAGAGCGCCTGTTGCAAGTTTGAAAAGATCTGGCTGTCCTGTGACCTTGTGGGCAATAACCCCTCTATCACTGAACAGTGTATGCTGGATAGAGGAAGGAGGCATTCGGTAATCCTGTGACATTGTAAGTTCTGACCTGAGCTGACTGAGCTCAAGGTCCTAGTGACTGTGTGCTGCTTTCCTCTGGGTGGAGGTGTCAGTGGTAGCTCTAACTGAGATCTGAGCTTTTTCAAGTACTCAGTTCTGGCCATCTTTCTTTGCTCCTGCATAAAGACTGCTCTGGGAGGCTTAGCAAAGTGAACTGTTCTTTTGCTATTATTCAGTAGTTCTGAGGTATCCCTTATCACCCCAAGTTCTTCAGCAATAATAATTATTATAGAAAGACATCCCCTAGACTGATTAATGTGGTAGTAAAGTCTAGTTTTTGACTTGTACCTACAGGCAAGCCTATAATAAGGCTTACCTGTGGGTACAGTGAATATCTCCTAACCTTGCACTTTTTAGGATATATTCACAGTCCATGCAGTCAGTGACATCATGCTCTGAAGGGACGGCATACATGTGCTGTCCTTTCAGAGCTCCAGGCCTCGGCCGTGACTCCTATATAGCAGTTTTATTTTAATGAAAAAAGAACAAAAACATTTATAGGTTGTGTGTACTGTGGGGTGCAGATGCATTATTTTTACATTCATGGGTTTAGTAACTACTGAAACACTGAACCTGTAAACCCAGCATTAACCAGGGCCACACTACATTGTGAGCCTCTGCACCAATATATTGCAGGACTCAACTTGAAAACAATTAATTTCTGATACCTAAGATTCCATACTACATATCAGAGCCATTAAAGCCTAGTTGTAATTCAACAAGAAAAACATCAACATAAAATATGAGTGTGTGCTTGTTATCTATTTAAGCCTACCATTTGCTCAAAATGAAAGTAGAACTATAGGTAAAACTTTTCTTTACATTTTGGATAGAGCAAGGGAGATTTCCCCTCACTTCCTGTTCCTGAGGTGAGATGAAATCCCTGCAAATTAAGGGAATTCATTCCCAAGGTCACCAGAACGAGTGTCCCCATTGGAATATTTCCCCTCTTTTACATTTTCATGATAATGGTAAACAGGACAAATAGAGAGTGTGAATCTAACAGAATGGAGGTAGAGAGAAAGATGGAGGATGGAGGCAGAGAGAAGGAAAGATAAAGAAAGAAAAGATGGGGGGGGGGGGGGGGGGAGGAGGAAAGGAAGAAGGAAGGAAAGAGGGAAGGAGGGAGGGAGAGGGAAGGAAATAAAGGAGGAATGAAAGAGGGATGGAGAGAGGGAGGGAAGGAAGGATGGAGAGGGGGAGAGAAAGAAAGAAAGAAAGAAAGAAAGAAAGAAAGAAAGAAAGAAAGAAAGAAAGAAAGAAAGAAAGAAAGAAAGAAAGAAAGAAAGAAAGAAAGAAAGAAAGAAAGAAAGAAAGAAAGAGGGGTGGGGGGAGGTAGAGAGAGAGATTAAGAGGGATGGATGGAGGGAGAGAGAAGGAAAAAATAAGCAGGGAGGGAGAGTGGGAGAAATAAGGAAAGAAAGAAGGAGGAAAGGAGGGAGGAAGAGAGAAGGAAAGAAAGAAGAAAGTAAAGAGGGATGGAGGGAGGGAGAGGGTAGGAATGTAAGAGGGATGGCGGGAGGGAGAGATAATGAAAAAAAGAAAGAAAGAAA